>CM060249.1:96741699-98039199 GCA_030684275.1 Acipenser oxyrinchus oxyrinchus
TGTGCATTAGGCCTGCCCTGGGGAGCAGCCTTGGCCACTGATGGTGAGCCACGTTTAATGCATATTTACTATGGGGCCTCTTCTCTTTCAAAACTGATGCAGTCATTTAGTTTAATTCTGCACAATTCCATTGTGGTTTTGCGATGCCCTGGAGATCCTACATTAACTGAGTTCACAAGTGCGTTCCACTGGTGAAACAAGCCAGATTCAAACTGGCTGTCCAGTGCTTAAGGGCCAGGTCACAGTCCACCGTGCCTAACCCAGTCAGGAACTGTTCAGCCTTGATGTGGCAATGGGGTCAAATATGCCTTTGGTACTGAAAATAATGTTGGATCGTATAAAAGAATGTAACTCTATCAACAGCCAGTACCCAACTGCGCTGACTCTGGAGCGGCGAAGCTGTCAGCCAATCTCTTTTCACTTTGCAGGACCGCCATGTAGCCAGTCCAGAGCTACAGCGTCGGAGGACAGCGCAGCTCTGGACAGCTTACAGGCAAGCCCGCAGGTGCCCGGCCAGTCTACAGGGGTCATTGGTGCGTGGTGAGCCAAGAACACCCTTCGTGTATCTCAATCACAACTGAGAAACATGTTAATAGTAAAATTGATTTAATTTAACTTTTTTTCTGTGAAACAACTAAATGGGCTTTTACGTCGAAAGTCTTACTTTTTCATTTAAAAGCAGAAGCGACTCAGTGTTATTAATGTAAATACAGTTACACATAGCTATTGTAATAAAGTGTGTTCAGCATAAAATACTTTTTATTTTTCTTTATAGCTTTAATAGATTAGTCGCTTAATATGCTGCGATCTTGTTTGTGTGTTCTGCTTGTAAATGAAAAATTAAGGCTTGGCTGAATTTGAGGTTAGCGATACAGATTTGGGGGTTTGACATCCCAGCAATGTCCCTGGTAGATGCAGTGTGGGGAACATAGTTGTGTTCTCTTAAATGCAGTCTGTTAGATGCTTCTGGTTGATGTTGTGGCACCAGGCGACACTGCAAGCAGCCCTACAAGCAGGAGATCTTGGAGATGAACCAAAACAACAAAGGCAACAAAAGCTATTTCAGTGTGAACCTTGTTTCGTGGAATTGGGAGCACATGAACAAAAGGACATTTTTAACTGCAGCCAAATGTTATTCATTCAATCAAGATGTAACCCAGTTTATTCAGTTAGTAGCATCTTGCAGCTGGCGTGCCACATTCAGCAGATAATGAATTTAAACGGAGACAAAAGGGGAAGGAATGCCTGGTGTATGGTACCAATTTGAGAGGGCTGAAGGTTAAGCAGTAATGGGTTGCAGGAGTTTAGCAGTAGTTATTTCATACATTTGAAGCTCATCCGTAGTGCCGGCTTTTCTTCAGTCTTATCTGTTTTGTAAAGGTGAGAGAATTTGAGAAGTGTGCCACTGCATGGTTGATTTTCATTCTGTTTCTACTGTCATTAGGTGGAAAGTAGATGATTTTAATCACTAATCTGTAGTAGCATCAGTAGATCATTTATAATTTGTCCATTGTTTGTTGTTGTTGTTTTGTTTGTTGCATAATGTTTTTTTGTTTTAACAAAGAAACACTTTTTTTTTCTAAGATGAGGGGGCTGTTAACAGTGGTAGGTGTCATTTCTTTTATTTGATTCATTGTTTTTATTCAATATTATTTAAACTTCTTTTTTTTTTTAATGATTTCCGTTTTGTTTTCCGTATGCTTCGCAGAAGAAATGGAAGGTACTGCTTGTTCATCCAATTTCTCCCAGTAGACATGTAGAGAACAATCCATTGGTTTGGAATCAAATGTCCGTAGTCTTGAAGTATTGCTTCTCAGAACCATTGCTTTCCTTAGACTAGCACTGTATGTCTGTCAGAAACCTGAAAAGGCGCTTTGCTGTCTTCTGTTGCTTCTTTCATAATTTCTCATGTTTGTTTCTTTGTTTGTTTGTTTGTTTGTTTGTTTGTTTGTCTTTCTGTCTCACTTAGTAAAATCTCATACTGTGTAGATCTGTATGTTTAAAAATGCATCACACGTGTTCAGCTGGGGTATTGCTGTAAACCTTTCTCCAAATGCTTTTTGACTAGACTCCCAGAGGTTTGTATATAACTTGTAAAGATTTGATCAGCCATTTACAGTTCCCTTTCAAGTACGAAATGTAATCATTACCAAATGGGATATAATCTCTTATAGCCCAAATTACCTGAGCACTTAGAGTGCTCAGGTAATTTAAGAGCCCCGTGTGCGTCAGATGTCGTCTCTGCCCACAGGAGAGACAGACGAGTGACGCACAAGGCTCGGCGCCATTTCATCTTTCAGCTCGCCTGAGACAGGAGTGAGTTCTGACCTTGTCAAAACTAAGGAGGTAAGTCGATATAAACTTTTTCTCTCTCATTTCATAATTTGAAATCATTTTGCATTCAAAATATGCATATACTTCTTTTATTAGCCTAGGTACTGATTAAGTCTCCTCCGCGGCCTTGTGCACCATGGAAAGCCGGGGGCTCCCCCCCTCCCTTTTCTGGGATTCAGTCCCTTGTTGCAGCTAAGCTTCCACACACTCTCTCTTGCTGCTCGGCTCTTCGGGAGTCGATAGAATTCTTGCTAGCGCCTTTTCATATAATATATACACTACCGATCAACTCCATTTTTCCAGTTTTTATTGAAATTTACGCAGTTTAATGTCTCAATGTACTCTGAAATTAAAGCATAGAACAAATAAACAATTGGAGATAAAAAAGAAATCATGGGATTGTTTTGTTTAACAAAATTTAATCTAAATTTTTGACTCATCAAATTAGCCACCTTTTGCAGATATAACAGCCGAACACACTTGTGGCATTCTTTCTACAATGGAAATCAAATATTGTTCGGAAAGTTCTTCCTAACACTGTTGCAGAAGTTTCCACAAATGTGTTGCACTTGTAGGTTGCTTTGCTTTCACCCTTCTGTCCAGTTCATCCCAAACCAGCTCGATGGGTTTTAAGTCTGGAGACTGTGCTGGCCATTCCATGATTTGAATCCTACCGTCTTGTTCTTTTCTTCTAAGGTAGTTCTGACATAGCCTGGAGGTATGTTTTAGGTCATTATCTTGCTGTAGGATGAACCCCTGACCAACTAGGCGTATACCAGAGGGTATTGCATGGCGCTGCAAAATGCTGTGGTAGCCGTTTTGGTTCAGGGTGCCACTCACTCTGTGCAAGTCGCCAACTCTGGATCCAGCAAAAGAGCCCCAGACCATCACGCTTCCTCCTCCATGTTTGACAGTTGGTGTTACACACGAGGAACCATCCTTTAAGCCTACTCGACGGCGTACAAAAACCCTGCGTGATGAACCGAAGATTTCAAATTTTGATTCATCGGTCCATAAGACCTTCTTCCAGTCTTCAGTAGTCCACTGGCGGTGCTTCATGGCCCAGGCAAGCCTCTATTTCTTATTTTGCCATCTTAGCAATGGCTTTCTTACTGCCACTCGACCTATCAAACCTGCAGCTCGAAGTCTTCTCTTCACAGTTGAAACTGAGACTTGCTTACTTCGACCAGAGTTAAGCTGTGCTTGAAGCTGTTGTCCTGTGAGCCGCCTATCACGCAAGCTGTTGACTCTCAGAAACTTGTCTACTGATTCTATTGTGGCTTTGGGTCTGCCAGATCTCTTCCTGTCAGAGTTTCCTCCAGTTTCCAAGTGCCTTTGATGGTTTAGGAAACTGTACTCACTGACACCTTGGCTTTCTTTGCAATTTCTCTAAAGGAAAGACCTACACTTTTAAGGGTTATAATGGTCTGTCTGTCTTCCTTTGTTAATTGACTTTTTCTCGCCATTATGATAGCAATATACTACTTCCTGCAGTACAATACTGTCCAAGTAATGCTTAAGAGGGTGTAGTAACACAGTCTGTTCCAACACTGCTTTTATACAGACAGAGGGTTCGCAAGTAATCAACAAAAGTTAGGACACCTGTAGGAATTGTTAGCATCAACTTTCAAGGCTTAATTTACTTCCATTGCTGCAGAACAGCTGTAAGTTGTTAACCCATTACTTGTTCCCTGAAAAAGGCCTTTTTGTATAACTCTGAAATGTACATTATTTTTCAGTTTTTGGTAACCTAAACTTTTTTTTTAACCTCTGGCAGTTTACCGCTTATCTTTGTACCATTTCAGGTTATTCACTGGACTTGAACTGCTTAAATTTCAATAAAAACTGGAAAAATGGGGGTGTTCTAAAACTTTCACCAAGCACGGGAGCCTTCCAAGGAGTTGGCACGGAGCCCACAAGTAGGTCAGTTTAGGGGATGTTGATCCCAAACAGTATAGAGAGGGTTTGCGTAGAGAAGTAGGTTCCTAGCAGGTTTTTTTGGAGAGCTACAAGGGAGATTGTGTTGATGCATACAGGCAACACCACGGAGGCTTACATCAACCACCAAGGGGGGTCTCCGGTCTCTCGGTCTCAATCATGTTGCCCTGGAGCGTTTGCTACGGGCTCATGAGCACTTGCTTTTAGTAAAAGCAGTTCATCTGCCAGCGGTGAGGAACTGGCCGGCGGACCTCCTCTCGAGAGGTGGTGCGCACAGTTCGGAATGGTGACTTCACCCAGAGGTTGTGAACCTCATCTGGGAGAGGTATGAGTGCGCAGAGATAGATTTCTTTGCGACCCAGGAGTCCACCCATTGTCTCCACTGGTATTCCCTAGTGGAGAGCGGTCACTTGCTCGGCACAGAAGTGCTGGCCCACAGATGGCCGAGGACTGCTCTGTGCTTTCCCACCATTGCCAGTGCTTCCACTGTCAGGGTTCAACATTAGCCATGGCCCGGCAGCCCAGGGCCGGTAGAGATCACAGTTTGGCCGGTAGTTATGAAGCACCACAGGCCCAACTGGGCCGGTAACATTTTTTAACTGTATAATGTATATAGTACAGTCTACATGGCTTCTGTTTTATGAACACAGGAAAATGGGTCAGTGTGCCATAAAGCTAAAAGAAATGCATTTACAAACCCATTTTTAAAACCTATCAACCCCCACCCCCTATAACGGCGTAACTGAACTCATCCGAGCTTTCCCGCCACACGTCATATTTGTTGTACAGTCAGCATCTGCGACTGTACTGAAGTGCTGTTGGTACTACTCGTTACCTCGACATGGCAGCTTTTTACAGTGTTTTTTTTTTCTTAACTAAACTAAGCAACCAATTAGCCAAAAGTAAAGTGTTTAATTCAATAATGATAAAGAAAGAAATTATCCGGCAATACCACAAACCTACGGGACCATATAGTGAGACTCCATCCAACAACATATAACAATGTGAGTACTAAGTACCTACAAGTGGCATCATATTTTGGAAAGAAAATCGAGCCAAAAAGTGCCTGACCAAAAGAAATAACAGACCTGATAGTGGATGTTGATACATCGTGGAGGGAACTGCATTTAAAAATCTGATAGCGAATCTTGCTCCGGGCTACGCAATGCCCTGTTGAAACATTTGCAGAGCAATGCCTTAATTAAGCCTGTAAACAATCATACTGGGGCACTTTTTAATGGTGTGGCAAGTGTGCGCTGTGCAGGACACGGTGTAAACCTATGCATCCAGAACAGTTTGGAGTATGTTCCAGCCATACACACATTAGTGGCAACAGCAAGAAGACTGGTTGCACATTTTAAAAAAAGCGAGCTGGCAATGAGTGCTTTAAATAGAAAACAAACAGAAATGCTGAATTCAGAAAAGGCGCCACTAAAGTTAATACAGGATGTGCAAACAAGATGGAACACAGTATATTATATGAACGTTTTGAACGTCTGCTTGAGTTGAAGTGGCCAGTAATTGCAGTTTTCTCAAACCCTGATTTGACAAAAAAGTCTGATGCCACTACTTTAGATCTAACTACTGAGCAGTGGAAGCTAATGGCCGAGGTACCCCCTCTACTTCAGCCATTCGAATTAGTTACAGTACTGTTAAGCACTGAGAAAAACACTACAGCTAGTTCCATGTACCCAGTTGCAACAGGGATAAAATACAGACTGAGCGAAGTTCCCATTGAAGCTTGTGAATGGGACACAACACCTGCTTTGCTAAGTCCAAATGCACAAAGTTTGCGAGAAAAACTATCACAGCGTTTTCGTTTACATCAACTGAATGACCCAGGCGACGAAGTTATGCCACTGCTTTTTGCATCATTCCTTGATCCCTGATTTTACAATTTGGATTTCCTATCAGAACAAGCCAAAGCCACTGTAGTTGAAGCAGTGCTTTCCAGACTAGTTAGGCTGATGGACAGCAGTCCCACTAACAACACGAACTGTGCCACTACAACTACAAGGGACTTGCCAGTTAAAAAGAAAACAAAGACAGAACAAGCAATTTGCATTGTTATTTCGTGGATGGCAGCAACCAGAGATGACCTCCAAGGAAAGCCTAATCAGACAAGAAGTGATGACATATACCTCTGAAACAAAGATCCACTGCTGTGGTGGAAAAATAAGCAGACATGCTTTCCAAAATTAGCAATCTTGGCAATTAACATGTTAAGTATCCCAGCAACATCGGTCCCAAGTGAGCTGGTGTTCAGCAAGGCCAGGATGATAGTTAATAAACTAATGTTATTCTTTGAAACTGGATAATGTGGAAGCCATCATTTAACTCAACAAAAACAAAAAGTAAATCGTTCTGGACCATGGACTTTATAAAATAAGTTGGACTTGTGAATAGTTACAGTTGAACGTTGGATTTTGTTGCAAAGGATTTTTTTCTGACCGATTTGCTGTCAGTCAAGACATCTTAGGTAAGAAACATTTTAATCATTTTAACCATTTGTGAGAATGAGAAACTCGCTGGGTATCATTTGATTTATATTAGAACGCAGGTTTATTTTACTCTATCAGATATCAGAAAACCGTGTGATTTTGTTTATTCTCTAATATCGTATGGTTTGCGTTATGGAAAAAAAATGATGCATCGTCTTTTTAAGAAAACAATGCATCGATGATAGAAAAACCACCATCGTCCCAGCCCTAGTCTACACACTCCCAGTATGGTTGCAAATGGGGTGTATTCCTTACGTCCTCCGCTAAGTGGGTAGGTGAAATGCAAGTATTCTCAACAGGGAAAGCATGTTTGTTTTTTGCGTAGGCCAGAACTAGGTTGTGCTCCGCACTAATCCAGCTTTTCTCCCTAAAAGCATTTCTGCTTTCCATATCAACCAGTCAGTGGAATTGGAGGCCTTCCATCCACATCCTTTCCAGTCTGACGGAGAGAAAGTTCCATACGCTCTGTCCAGTTAGGGCAGAGCGTATGGAACTTTCATACGCTCTGTCCAGTTAGGGCACTGGCGTAATTATGTTGACTGCACTGAGAGTTGGTGGCAATCCGAGCAATTGTTTATTTGCTTCGGGTCTAAGTTCCACGGACAAGATCTGTCTAAACAGCGGCTGTCGAGGTAGACTGCTGACACGTTCAGGATTGCATACGATCTAGCCAACCTGCCCCCACCAGAAAAGGTTGCTAGTCACTCCACAAGAGGCCTGGCAACCTCCTGGTCGTTATTCCAGGGCTGCCCTGTCGGAGACTTTTGCAACACTGCAGTATGGGCCACGCCTCATACTTTTACCAGGTTTTACCGACCTGAATGTCGTAGATCAACAGAACCCTGGTTTTGGGACCAGAGTATTAAGAGCAGCCACACATTGGGCTTTTTAACACATTTTTATTGTGTTCCACTTTAAGTCCTGGGGTAGTTAGCCATATACCCTTTTTGGACTTCTGCTGTTAAATGCTGAGGTTACTCAGTGTAACCTTGCAGCATATACACTGCATGAGGCTTCTCCCTCACTGTACTGTGGACTATATGCCATGGACCCATATCGGTCCTCTGCCAGAATGCTGAAGATAGTTTTATCTTCCTTTTTAGCACATCTGCTGGTGCTTACGATGGCTTGGGTATTGTATCCCATTTCATAATGGTTACATTTCGTACTTGAAAGGGAATGTTAGGTTATTGTCATAACCCTGGTTCCCCGAAATAGAAATGTAACCATTACCCTTTAAGGTCACTGCGTTCACTCCAACGCAGCAGGCCTGAAAGAAAATGGCGTTGAGCCTTGTGCAACACTCGTATTTATCTCCTGGGGGCAGGCCTGACGCCCACAGGGAGCTTTGATATGTGCTCAGGTCATTCAGGCTATAAGAGAGTATATCCCATTTGGTAATGGTTACATTTCTATTTCAGCTGTTTACATTATTCAAATTGGACCCCCTCTGGTGTGGTGTAAACCAGTGGTTCTCAAACTGGGATGCGCAGTAGCACCCGGGAGGGTGCTTGAGTATATTTATTGTCCAGCCAGATCCTGTGAGCAAGAGGACAGAATAAGCAATTCACTGGATTGCCAACATGCTTTGAAATAACAGTGTAATAAACAGCTTTCCCAGAGATTCAAGTTTAAAAGCAAACGTGCCTTTTGGAGGGAAGTACACGTCTGTTGCATAGACATATGCCGGGTGCTCACAGTGTCTGTGCATTTGTGTCTGGGCTTCTAACTCTTCTGCTTCTTTTCCTGGCCTTTGTTCCTCTCTGTGTGATTTTTACACTTCAACCAGAAGATGCTGAAAGTGGTCCCCATGTAAACGGATTCTACATAGGTGAGCATTTATTTCTGCACACTCTCTGTGTATTCTTTTCTCTGCTGTCTTTTACGTGACTTCTTCTTTTGTCTGATGCTATTAGATAAGAATTCCATCAATTATAAAAAATACAATGTATTTTTATTAGACTTTTTGCTTTTTAATGCATGATTTATTTTACTGCTGCTCTGTGTGTGTTTTATGTTTTGAAGGTATTTGGGTATTAAAACATCAGTCATTCTGCATTTAAAACCTTTTTCACATTTTTGAAGAGGAGACCTGTTATCTATTCATGGACACCAAGATATTAAAGCAAGGGGTTTACGACAATAATTTTAATAAGTAACCACAAAACAGCACTGGTCGTCCAATACTTTTCATAGGACGTTGTATAGATTTATACATTTTTATCTGATTGATTGTGATTTATATTTATCAATGTATTTATTTATTTATTTATGTTTTATTAGCTTTTGGGTAATTTTTTCTTTTAAAGTTTTTTTTGTTGCTTTTAGTATACATTTTAAGGTGATTTATATTGATTTGAATTTTGGAATGGAAAATAAGCCAGAATAGTGAAGTTCTTCATACCACAAAAACCTCTAACAGACCCTTTTTTAGTTTGTCATGTCTACTTTGCTTAAATGCCACATTTTGTTTATATAAATATACTGTATCTGTATATTACAAGCCTTTCTTTTTAGTAGTTTCTGCTTTGCGTCTGTTTTGATCTTTTCATGCACTTTCCCTTCTACTTAAAGCCTTTAATTAGGGTGTCTTGTATGAATGAGTGGTCAGTAATGAACTACAGTTCCAATTTTGTTTTATAATATTTTCCCTCTGCAGTTTCATCCAAGGCTCATTTGATTCATCTTGGCAATCCATGTTTTTGATTCTGTTGACTGTTTTTTGCTAGGTGCAAATGGTGTTGGATTTCCACAGCCCCAGTACATGTTTGGCTGGTTTCACAGACCCAGATTAGCACTAATCTTGGACTGCCCAATGTTAATTTAGGTAAGACTAGTGCTAATCGGGGGCTGTTGGTGTACATGCCTTGAGTAATCACCGCTTCTGATAACTAGGCTCTCACTAATCCAAACCCAGTAATGTCAGTGCAAACAGTGACCTTCACATTTTTAGTACAGTGCAACTCATCATTTTATAAACATGCATAGAACATATGAAGGGTCATGCATTTTCTTCAATGATAATGATAATACATTTAAATAGATCTAAATCGGACTTGGGCAATTCTTGTTCAGTTGGTAGACTCATAGGGCACTTTCACACCCAGTTCGTTTGACCCTTCGATGCAGATTTAAATGCGGCACAATGAAACCTCTGAGAACCACATAATCACACCAGGATGCGCATCAAACCAAGTGAACTGAGATCACTTGAAATGGTCATTTCAGTTTGCTTGGAAGTGGACTCGGTACATTTGCCACTTTGCTCCATTTTCAGCTTTTGGCAGTGTGAAACAAAACGTATTCCAGTTCACTTGGAAATGAACTGCTACAAACAGCGACGCAAATTGTGGAAGTGACATGCTTCAGCAAGCACCAAGGAAAGTGTCTGCCCTTGTCGCACACAGGCAACGCAGGGATTGTCAAAAAAACACATACATACACACCAGACAAGAACACCATAATGTCACATGTACACAACAGCACATCACAATAAAAATACTATGGGGCTGATTTACTAACTGGTGCAACCCCGGGTTATTCAATGAAATGACGCTAATAGTGGTTGAGATTTAATAACTATTGCAGAAAGCGTCTGGCTTTATTATAATTGTGCCATATACACTCGCAGGGAAAACATTGTGCCAAGACAAAGTGGTACTGTCTGTACAGACATTACTCACTGTTGCAATTGCGCTGCTGTGCCTGAGTTTAGTAAACCAGCTCCTGTTGCATCTGTATCTCACCATACTGTCACGTATACAACATTTACAACAAGCTATTATTGTTGTTATTAATAATAATAATAATAATAATAATAATAATAATAATAATGACCATCATCATCAATAATAGCAGTTGGTTGAATGTCCATCTTTTTGTTAATCATGATTGTCTTTGGCATTTCCTCCAAAAGAAAAGTGTTTTTCTGACATGCTCTTTCGGCATGTTACGTTACTTTGGCAATGATTTGACGTTGTTAGCACCAAATAAACCAAAATCACACAGACAGCAGGACAGCAGCACCACCACATCCACGTAAAGTATTCGCCATGTTGGGCATGATGGAAAAAGTTTTTCCAGAGAGAACTTCCGCACTCTTAATCAGCAACAGAGCCGAGTCTGTTTGGAAAGTGCAATGTGAAACCAATAGAACTGTAGTGTGGGTGAAGCTGCAAGTGAACCAAACAAACCAATTGGAATGCACTTTAAAAGAAACTCAAGTTCGCTTTATTTTTTCTGGTGTGAAACGAACCCAAGCAAAGTGAACCACGATTCGAATCACTTGCAAGTGAACTAGGTGTGAAACAGCCCTCAATAAGAGTGGCAAGCTTACCCTTTACATTCATTACATCATGAAAGCCATTGATCCATTTTCTATGAAACTTGTCTTGAGAGGATTGCCTCAAGGCTTAGCCCTAATTGGATTATACTTTACATGGATCAAGACATTATTCCATTTACTATGCATTTAGCACATGTTTTCTTTTTTCAATCTAGGATATATTTTGGAATGTGCGCGTCTGTTTTTGTTTAACGTTATTAAACTTGGCGCATGGAAATCTGTTATGAATGACGTGCAACATGGACGTGCATGCTGGTCACGGTGACTTATTCATGATAGCAAAACCTACACTAGAATGCGGTGTTTATACAGTATCCTTGAATGGGGATTTGTTTGTGACTGACATTTTAGTCATTGTGAGTAGGGAAGCCAGGAATGAGGTGGGAATCTGCCATGTCAATCTGTGAACTGTCCTTTTACAGAGTACTGTAGGTCCATGTGAGGCAGCAGGCCAATCCACTTTCTCCATGTGTCCTTTATTGCTTTTCCATAAGTAGTCAGCCAATGCTAAGTGTGGGTTAGGGTTTCTCTAGCCAGTCTGCTGCATTCTGCTTCATTGTCTGATAAAGGGAGGAAACCACACTCAAGTGCATGTTTTTTTTTTCTCTTTATTCAAATATTGACTTTAGATCATGATTCAAATTTGAAAATCCTGCAGAAAAAAGGAAAGGTGCAGAGTCAAAGCAGAAGAATATGTGGGGGGAAAAAATGTTCAGTTTGTTTCATAGTTTAGAAACTATACATAAAATATACATAACAATTCAAGCATGGAAACAAGACATTGATTTCACATTTAAATATTTCCTTGTATTCCAAGAAGACCTGCATTTGCTTAAGGTTTCTCCGTCCTGTTGTTGCCGAAGCCTTGGGGTAGTGGAAACAAGGATCTTCTTAAGGAAATGCTGAATTTCAAAGTCAACATGACTTCTATTTATTGCAGGAGCATTGTTGTTGGAATGCATTTTAAATTCAAATGTTTCGTGTGTGCGTGTGTGTGTGTGAATATGTAGTGCATCAGTATGTGTATTGTGATTTGCTTTATTTATAATTTGTCAGAATGCTGAAAAACAGGTGGTCAAATGTATTTATTATTATTATTATTATTATTATTATTATTATTATTATTATTATTATTATTATTATTATTATTATTATTTATATATATATATATATATTTTTTTTTTTTTTTTTTGAGCAGAGGGGTTGGGTTCCCAGATGGTCCTGATAAAAGTCCTCATTTTATGGCAGCTTCAAAGAGAGAAACATAGAAATAAATAGCCGCCTTTTGGATTTTGTAATTTTTGTGCCAAAACTGCCTCTTTTGATATTACTTGTAGCTGTTCGTTAAATGATGTCATAATTCTTTGGGGATGTTTGCTGGAGTTGGTCTTGGTCCTTCAAATAGTGTTTAATTGGTTCTGATTGTGTCGTGGCTGAGATGGATAAGACCAAAACCACTCAGACACATTACACACAGGTCAAGTCTAAAGCATCGTGAACCAGAATATTGGCATGTTGCTAAGGGACAAAACAGCATCGTAAAACAAGACAGAGACGAGTGCTACTTTCAAATATAAAATAACTGAGCACAACAGTCAAACGAGAACAAAAGCCAAATCATGCAATCACTGTAAACCAAGGGGATGTGTGAGATTCAGTTTAAAAACGTGGTCAGGCTCTAATGGATTGATTGTCAATTACACACTGGCCACATGGATTTTGTAGGGATGGGATTTTAACAGGAACCATATAAATTAAAGATTAATGTTGCATGTGTGGATGTTACAGTTTACGATTTCATTGCTGGGGCAGGTTTCTGGATTTCTATGTACGGTGTTAGGTCAGGAAGAGTCATATTTCAAAAGGGGGAACCTGACAGAGAGAAGATGTCTCGGTCAACAGGAAATGCTGAAAACCACATTACACAATCCCTCCGGTAATTTCAATACAGTGGCAATTATGGTGATTTTGATGTTCAGGTGGACATTCTTTCTCGAAACATGTTCAAATATCATTATGGAGAAGAAAGCAAAAGTGCTGTGGTTAACCTGTGATCTACTGGTCCTCTAAGGAATACCTTGTAAGGTTTCATACCACCCTTAAACTCTTTTTACAGATGTCTTGTACAAGTCTGCAGAGAACACGCAGAGGAACATCTGGCGGGCTGAATTCCACGCACACACCAGCTGGAGCTTTTGACAATCTGATTACTGTGCTTTTATAATGTTACTGAAGCCTTAGTTCTACAGGAAAAAGGAGCAAAAAATATACATTTCACCCACTCTTTATATCAACTATTGAATAATGAATGGTTAACATTCCAAACTTGTCCTGAAATATATAAATGTTTGTATGTATTATACGGTATAAAAACCCAAACTATTCTGCACCTTCTCACAAAACTGGCACAATATTTCAACGTTCAACAACAAGCAACATATAAACCTTTGTTTTGTTTTTTTTGTTTGTTTGTTTTTTGGAAAGAATATAAATATGTAACGCAACGCAAGACAAGATCATATCTAATAAAACAATTTTAAAAAATAGCATTAGAGTATCCATATTTTAAACAGAAAAAAAACTGGAGATTACCGTTGAAGGACAATGGGAGCTTAGTCATAGCTATAACAATCTAATTAATTTTATTTTTATTTTAAATAGATAACATTGAGAAGGAATATTCAGCCATGAGGTGATATATCCATCCATCTTAGTATAGCCCTGTGACTTTACAGTCTCCTGTGTATTGTCCCATTTAAACTGTGGAACTAGTTTTAAAACAACATGGTCACGTCTTCCATTTTCCACATAATGCTACACTGGCACTTTTCATTCTCGTTATAAGGCGAAACGCACATACTGTGTCATAACTATGGCTTCTGACCACAGCACTGTAAAGTTGAGGCACTTTGTGTGTATTGCACTTGGCATTCTAATTACAAAACTGAAAATGATTTGATACTGAATGATATAATTTATAGGCAAAAGCTAATGTTTTAAATCAAGGTAGCGTAGGCATTTAAAGTTTCAATTATTTCTTCCTTTAATTGCTTATGTCACAATCTGTCAAAAGTTGTTTTGTTTGAGGTGGAATGGTGCCTGGACGATATCCACAAGTACTCGAAGTAACCTTTTCTTTAAGGCAGTGTCGTGTATGCACTGTTTGTCAAACTTTTACAAACAGGAAAGTAAGGTAGTTAGTATTCCCAGTTGAAAAATGCCTGTGGGTGCTTGACTTGCACACATGTTAAATTTCTGACGTGGCTGTAAGATATTATCAGAGTAAAAAATAGGCATGCTAATGTACTGGCAAGGCTCCAGATTGTGTGTGTGTATGTATGTATGTATGTGTGTGTGTGTGTATATATATATATATATATATATATATATATATATATATATATATATATATAATCACACACACATTTGTAGTCAATAGTTTACATACCCCAATGGAAATGTATCATTTCTAGAAATTTCTCAAACAAAGAATGTTAAGGAAAAAAAAATAAAGAAAATGTTTTGCTTTGGAGGATGAGGGAAAAAAAGTTACAAGAAATAGATGTCTACAATTATTTATTTCAGCAATTTGTTTTGCAAAACTCAAAAAAATGCTAATTCAAAAGTATTCATACCCTTTGATGCTATATTAGTATTGTCTACAAGGTGCTACAAATTTCAATATGATAATGCAGAACCTATTTCTAGAAAAGTCTAGGTTTCAGTGGTCGCAGGCCAAGGAAAAAGCCACTCTTAGGAAAACGTCGCAAGGACATTTGCTTAAAGTTTGCAAAACAGCATTTGAATGATGGATGTGAGTTCTGGTCAAAGTTTTGTGGAGTGATGAAACAAAAATTGAGCTATTTGGTCACACTGATATTCGTTACGTTTGGAGAAAGGCTGATGAGGAGTACATAGAAAACACCATACCTACTGTCAGCGTGGTAATATCCTTCTATGGGGCTGTTTTTCCTCTAATGGCACAGGAAATTTTAGTTCCAATACATGGTAAAATGGATTCCATAGCATACCAAAAGACATTGGCCAATCATCTGAAACTCTCCACTACAAAACTTGGTTTAAAGCGCCAACATGACAACGTCCCAAAGCACACATCAAAATCTACTTCAGAATGGTTAAAGAAGAATAAAATCAAGGTTCTGGAATGGCCTAGTCAAAGTCCGGATCTAAATCTGATTGAGACTCTTTGGTATGAGTTGAAGAAGGCTGTGCACAAGAGAAGTCCTCAGAATTTGATTGAACTGGAGCAATTTTGCATTGAAGAATGGTCAAAAATGCCAAAAGCTCATTGACTAATTATAATTGTTTAAAAAAAGGTTATTATTGCTAAAGGTGCCTCAACTAGCTATAAATTTCATTTTACTTGTCAAGGTATGAATGCTTTTGAATTTGACATTTTTGGAGTTTTGCACAAAAAAAAAAGCTGAAAAAATAATTAGACGTATTTCTTGAAACTTTTTTTTCCTCATCCACAAAAGGAAAACTTTTGCTACAAAAGATTTTTCCTATAATTATTTGTTTTTGAGAAATGTCTAGAAATTATAAATTGCCACTGGGGTATGTAAACTTTTAAATGGAGTCTGATTATGAGATAGTGTTACATTGTATTCAAAGCAAGTGGCAAATGAAGAGAAGGGGGGAGTATCTCACTTTGTAGTCCAAGTTTAATATTTTTGTCACCAGCTATAACACAATGCAAGGGTTTTAAATATTGCTATTTGTTCAACCTTGTATACCTTCCATCTTTTAAGCTGCAGTACTTCCGAGAGCAGTCGTTGTTCCTCAATAACAAGATAGGGAAACATTTGAGTCTGTATCGCGTCAACTGAATTATGTGACCTGCTTTACTTTCTGCAGTGTCTGCCTCATTTTATTATTTTAAATCCACAACAGGATACTGACACCTGAACTTTTCAGTACTGTAAATCAATATCTTCGGAATGCATGTTTATTTCATCAAGTGCAAATCCATTTTCTTTATAACATTAGGAACATTTTACGTCATTTTGTCCTCGACCTTGTTTTAGTTAGCTTTATTTGATGCTTATTTCACAAGACCCAATATAATGTCACACTACTGGACTGACTGTCGCAAAAACTCTCTTTCAGATTGACATGTTTGCTGTAGTACTAATAGAAAATCTTACAGTCTGTTGTGTACTCTTAGTCAAAACCCCTTAGCGTAGCCTATTTAAAATACAGTATTTGAGTAACCAAGATAAGAACCACAGTAACAAAACAAGAACATGCTATTTGAAAATGTGTTAAATCATGTTGACCATAAGATTATAAGAACACCATCAACAAATACAAGGTCTTTACGTGCTATCTATGTATTGTTGTCTGGTGTAAAGTTAAATTAAGGTAAACATGGAATGAACTACACCACCCACTCGATATATCGCCGGTGCCGGGGCCCAATATAAATCCGCTGTATATCAAGGGCCACGATATAGCGAGAGACCCATAGAAAAACAAATAGGCTAACATATACTGTACAACCACTCCCTCAGGAGTCAGGGTCCAATATAAATCTTCTACGCAACCCGCTTTTTCTCATTTTTCATATAAAAAGCAGCACACCGTTTTAATTTGTACTGTGGAGGGTAATTGCTTCATTCAGCTTAAGTCTCCAATTAATTTCTCTCCTTTCTCAAATGCACAAATCTGCTGCATTGAAAGAATCCACTCCCAACATAGGAGGCTTGTTGCTAGGGAACTGACGTCACTGCCTTGTGACTTTTTTGTAGTGCACTGCTGCCACAAGTGAACACATTGTTGGCTAAAATAAAAAAATCACTTCAGCAATCACTTTGCGTTATTGTGCAATGCATGTGTATATGATAACAGTACAGTGTTAATGCTTTGTATTTAATTGTTTTGTATATTTTTGTTTGTGACGTGCAGTACGAAATAAAATGAACAGTAATTCTAAGTGAAATTGTCTATGTATAGTGCAGCTAAGGCATGGGTGAGACCAGACCATGTTTCAAATCTTAACAATATTTACCATTTATTAGTTAAAAATACCAAACGTTACATACTACATTGAACATTATTGTTTAGATACAGTACGTGCCACAAGCACTAACATAGATAAGGCAATGTTCCTCTGGAGAGAGCCTCGGACAGATGGTCCCGATGATCTGGAGGTATTGGGAGCTTCTCTCGTCTGTGTCGCCACTATGCCTAGTATTTTATACTCTAGTTGGCTCAGAGCCTACGTGACTACAGTTTGTTTCTATTACATTATTATTTAGAATTGTCAATTGTCCGTGTTAATTATAATAGTGTTACTTCAGTCGGGTGCAACCACCACAAACTACTCTCCTTTACAAGGTTACTGTGATTAATTGTTTACCATAGGTCTTTCCTGCACATGCCGTATCACTCAATATTGCCTCAGCAACTACTTACACCAATGTCAACCTTCAGCAACCTGGTTTTCTGCCATTTGCACTCGAACACATGCTGTAAAATCACATGACTACAGCTGCAATGGAATCTGGATTGCATATCGTTGTCCCTAGTTTAGAGTTGATATTCATCTTTGGGATTCAAGTTTAGATCTAGAGCAGTCAAGTGTGAATTCAAGATCAGTTTGGTTTTGGCTACCTGAAATTCAAGTAGCAACTTTACAATATAATAGCAGAGTGACATAAGAAAGCTGACTGTAGCCATTGCTTCCCTGTTGTCTGTCATGAATTTTGTTTTTATTGACATTCATATAAATTGTTATCTATATAAAGTAGTAATCGCTGTGTTTCTACCAATCATCTTTTTGCCAGAGATGTTACCACAGTATACTGCAAGTCATTTGTGTTTAACAACTTAAACATCATAGAAAGTTAGATACTACAGAACCAACATCTAGACCCTTTTGGAAAGCTGTTGGATCCAAAGTTTGTAAGTGGGACAGATCTGTTCCCACTGACAAAGTTACCACAATAACTTCAATACATTTCCACAAAACAACTTGAAACTTAGTAGGCAGTCGGATACAACCAAGGTCCAGATACCTATTGAAAAGCAGTTGAACTGCAAGTTTCTAAGTGGATCACATTTTTTGTGTGGTCATCTAGTAATGTTGTGAATTCTAGCTGTCCTCCAAAGACTGAAACAATGTTTATTTTGCAGCTGGTTTACGGAGAAGTTTTCGACTCAGCAGAAAAGACAGAAAAACAAACAAGTCGATGTACGAGTGCCAGAAGAGCGAGCAGTACGACATGGCTGATGTACCGACATACGAAGAGGTGACCCCGTACCGGAGACAGTCCAGTGACAAGCACAGGCTGGTGGTGCTGGTTGGTAAGCACACGGTCAGCTGTGATGGTAATGTACTCCGAGAGGAATGCAATTTGGCACGGATTGGCACGTTATTCCAACCCGCTGGAAATCTCTTTCTTGGCCTTGGATGGGAATTAGGGTTGTACTGATGCTGATGGTTTATTGCTTGAAAAAAAGATTGTAATGCAAGCCGTCCAACCAGAGTACAAAAGCTGATAGATTTGGAATATAAATGCCTGACCTTACAGTGTATAGAAACATATTCCTATTATATATATATATATGCAGAGACCGCGTCCCCCCCATGCCATTTTCAGAAAGTAAGAGAAAGAAAGATGTGTTATCATTTAAGTCTTAAGTATGGTATAACAGGAATGGTATATTAAATATGTCTGTTATAGAAGTGATGGAACGCATTACATAGTGGTCTGCATGCGTGGCTGTAATACAGACAGCAGGAAAGTTTCAGCAAACTTCCTGTGCATGACAAATAGGGTGCATTGCTCAAGCATGTACTGTGTATACAGAAATAACATACAAATCCTGGAGTGATCCTGAGTGTCTCTTAAGTCTCATGCTTCATAGTAACTGTCAATAAAACTTCATAGGTGCTTCACTGAACCCTAACCCTAATATCCAAGACTTTAAAAATCAATTGCTACATTATTGCACTTTAATCATCATATAGTTTTGATCAAATGTATTTTATTGTACAATTATTATTATTATTATTATTATTATTATTATTATTATTATTATTATTATTATTATTACATCCCAATGGGAAACTTTTAATTGCATAAATATGAATAATGAAAAAGGCATCAACATGAAAAAGGCACATGGGGGACAATAATAATATTATTATTATTATTATTATTATTATTATTATTATTATTATTAATACACAACTGTACTCTATGAACTGTTGGAGATTTGATTTTTAAACTCAATTATATTTATACTGTATTCATATCCAATATATAGTACCAGTTCAATAAGTATGAATAATATGCAATAAAACAAACCTGTGAACATGAATAGGAAAAGCAAACCCTATTCATATATTCTGTTACATTATTAAAGAAAAAAAAAAGCAGCTGTCTCTTGAGGAAAATAAAAACTATTAGTAGCAGTAAAACATGGATATGTATTTTTATAATGCTGTTATAGTTTAAACATTCTCTTTAGCAGATAGATGTCACCGTGGCTGCACTAAAATAAAGGATGGTGATATGATTGTTACTGAAGTTGCAGTTTTGGACACTGTTGCACATAACCTGTGCTGTACGCTCTGCGGTGTTGCAAAGACAACTCACAGAATGTAAACAAATACATTTCCACAGTTATTCAATATTTTACTACGATAGCAGTATAATTATTAGATGCATTCTACATATATATATATATATATATATATATATATATATATATATATATATATATATATATATATATATATATACAGTACTGTGCAAAAGTTTTAGGCAGGTGTGAAAAAATGCTGTAAAGTAAGAATGCTTTCAAAAATAGACATGTTAATAGTTTATATTTATCAATTAACTAAATGCAAAGTGAGTGAACAGAAGAAAAATCTACATCAAATCAACATTTGGTGTGACCACCCTTGCCTTCAAAACAGCATCAATTCTTCTAGGTACACTTGCACACAGTTTTGAAGGAACTCGGCAGGTAGGTTGGCCCAAACATCTTGGAGAACTAACCACAGTTCTTCTGTGGATTTAGGCAGCCTCAGTTGCTTCTCTCTCTTCATGTAATCCCAGACAGACTCAATGATGTTGAGATCAGGGCTCTGTGGGGGCCATACCATCACTTCCAGGACTCCTTGTTCTTCTTTACGCTGAAGATAGTTCTTAATGACTTTCGCTGTATGTTTGGGGTCGTTGTCATGCTGCAGAATAAATTTGGGGCCAATCAGATGCCTCCCTGATGGTATTGCATTATGGATAAGTATCTGCCTGTACTTCTCAGCATTGAGGAGACCATTAATTCTGACCAAATCCCCAACTCCATTTGCAGAAATGCAGCCCCAAACTTGCAAGGAACCTCCACCATGCTTCACTGTTGCCTGCAGACACTCATTCGTGTACCACTCTCCAGCCCTTCGGCGAACAAACTGCCTTCTGCTACAGCCAAATATTTCAAATTTTGACTCATCAGTCCAGAGCACCTGCTGCCATTTTTCTGCACCCCAGTTTCTGTGTTTTCGTGCATAGTTGAATCGCTTGGCCTTGTTTCCACGTCAGAGGTATGGCTTTTTGGCCGCAAGTCTTCCATGAAGGCCACTTCTGACCAGACTTCTCCGGAGAGTAGATGGGTGTACCAGGGTCCCACTGTTTTCTGCCAATTCTGAGCTGATGGCACTGCTGGACATCTTCCGATTGCGAAGGGAAGTAAGCATGATGTGTCTTTCATCTGTTGCAGTAAGTTTCCTTGGCCGACCACGGCGTCTACGGTCCTCAACGTTGCCCGTTTCTTTGTGCTTCTTCAAAAGAGCTTGGACAGCACATCTGGAAACCCCTGTCTGCCTTGAAATTTCTGCCTGGGAGAGACCTTGCTGATGCAGTATAACTACCTTGTGTCTTGTTGCTGTGCTCAGTCTTGCCATGGTGTATGACTTTTGACAGTAAACTGTCTTCAGCAACCTCACCTTGTTAGCTGAGTTTGGCTGTTCCTCACCCAGTTTTATTCCTCCTACACAGCTGTTTCTGTTTCAATTAATGATTGTGTTTCAACCTACATATTGAATTGATGATCATTAGCACCTGTTTGGTATAATTGTTTAATCATACACCTGATTATATGCCTACAAAATCCCTGACTTTGTGCAAGTGTACCTAGAAGAATTGATGCTGTTTTGAAGGCAAAGGGTGGTCACACCAAATATGGATTTGATTTAGATTTTTCTTCTGTTCACTCACTTTGCATTTAGCTAATTGATAAATATAATCTATTAACATGTCTATTTTTGAAAGCATTCTTACTTTACAGCATTTTTCACACCTGCCTAAAACTTTTGCACAGTACTGTATATATATATATATATATATATATATATATATATATATATATATATATATATATATATATATATATATATATATATATATATATATATTTTTTTTTTTTTGTTTAAACTGAAAGTTACAGCAAAGAAAATATATGCTATGCATCTATCTTGGAATCTAATCATCTGTTCTACTCCTGTCATGACAAAATAGAGGTCAAAGGTTTCCAACAATCCTTGTATATGTATTAGTCTACCTGACATTGACCTCCATGACCCACTGTAGTTTGTGAGTTATGGAGGTTGAAGGAAATCATCATTTTGATATACTGGCATGGTTGGTTTAATAGAAGGCTTGATGGTCCAGTGGTTAAAGAAAGGGGCTTGATACCAGGAGGTTCCCGGTTCAAATCCTGGCTTAGCCACTGACTCACTGTGTGTGACACTGAACAAGTCACTTAACCTCCTTGTGCTCAGTCCTTCGGATGAGACGTAAATCCAAGGTCCTATTGTAACTGACTCTGCAGCAGCAGTTGATGCATAGTTGACCTCCTAGTCTCTAAGTCGCTTTGGATAAAAGCGTCTGCTACATGACCAATTCATAATAACACTTTTACATAGTTTTAAAAACAGACGAATCCTTACAACACCGGCTATATATTTATGTACATTACTGTGGTTCATCTGATCATTGCAGGATGAGCAACTTGGGTTATTTTCAAAGTCAAAAAGGACCCAGGTCATGCTATTCAGATAAATACCACACGTTGTCTGATGTTACAAGTGGTTTTATGATCTTTGTATCTTCACTGAATTTGGAATTGGTTCAAGATTTGAACGTTCTTTTTGACACATCCTTGAAATATGATGTATGCATCACGATTTCCTGATATTGAAAAGGTGTGTGGTGAACTCGCCCAGATAAAAGGATTGGACCCTTGCCTGGTATAGATGAAACCCCAGTAGGTGCTTAGTTATTAGTTATGTGGCATTGTGGTGAGAATTTTATCGAAGGTTCCCAGTCAGTGGACACTTTCTTCATATGCAGTATCAACTACGTACGGCTGCCTGGTATCTGTTTTTAAAGGACCCATCAGGTCCTGAAACAAAATGCATTTACTGTAACAGTTACAGTATCAGTATTACTGCAATTCCATACCATATGGAACGTATAGGAAAGGTGATTAATCCACCCATGCTCCGAAAAACTCCAGATTCAAATGGAAACAAGTGTAGCTGGTAAATGCCCCCTCTTCTTTAAAAATGTTTATTTTTTGTTAGACAATATATTGTACATCCATCAGGGCCCACAATGTGATATTTATAAAAGTGTAAATTACAAAAACGTATGTTTTTGTTTAAGTATGGAGTAGGTGGGAATTTCAAATGTAAACCACAATGACTTAAGAACTGTAACCCACTATCAGATCCTCTGCAATAGGGTGAAGTATTGGGGGAACCCATTTGTGTTTAGAGGGTTTGCTTTCCTCTGCTGTGATCCTGATAGGAGGGTTTAGCAATTTTTTAAATATGTTTTGTTCAGTAACAGTGAGGCCACATGAGCAGAGGTGCTCCCTGTAAAAGAACCCACAGCAATGACCATCATAGCACAATTCAGCTCAATAGCTTGTTGACGCCTCCTACAGTACTACAACAGATCCTGCCTCCGATGTATTTAAGGGAATATAGCTAATAAAAAAATAAAAAATAAAAAAATCCATTAATCTTAAAGGTATCTGTAAGCACTTCTTTTCAATATGTACATTTCAGATGTACAATTTTAAAGAAGCACCAATTATAGCAAAATATATATCAGGTACCACTGTAGGTTATAGAAAGTTTGGTACCCCAGTTTCCATGCCTTGTTTTCAGGAATTCTGACACTGTTTCACCTCTTAGGAACTCTACACCCCTCATGTACAGTTTCAGGTGATCACTTTAAACCAGCCCAGTTTGCTAAAAGGAGCACAGATGTTAGGATAGTTTAACATGTAAAATAAAGAGAGAAGAAATAGAGAGACATTTAGTACTGACACAG
This sequence comes from Acipenser oxyrinchus oxyrinchus, assembly GCA_030684275.1. Taxonomy (NCBI): domain Eukaryota; kingdom Metazoa; phylum Chordata; class Actinopteri; order Acipenseriformes; family Acipenseridae; genus Acipenser; species Acipenser oxyrinchus. The sequence goes on from CM060249.1 coordinate 96,765,192, forward strand.
GTGAGAAATGTAGTTACAGTATCCCTTTCATGTTGCATCTGTTCATTTTGGCCTCTGATACAGTTCTGTGGTAGGTGACTGTGGCAATGTGCCCTGCCCCTGTGTGCATTTCTGTGTTGTATGTTGCGTGTGTTAATGTTGGTGTTTAGATATGGCTGCACGGGATATAAATGGGTGTGTAGCACGAGTTATTTAAAATGTACAATTGTATTTAGGCACATGGATTGCACTTCACGTGTATTTAAAGTATGTAATAGTATGTGAGCATGGGGTTGCACAGAATTAGTTCACGTGCTGGGATTCAAGTGAATAATTAATTAGTAATTGAATCCCGGCACAACAGTATATATTGATGCACGTTTTACTCACTCAGGGTTGTGTGTTCAGTGAGTGGAGAACGGGTGTGGAGAAGGAGGAAAAGTAAACTATACTAAAAGAATAATTGTTATTTATTTATTCTTACTCACAGTGTTTGTTTGTCTGTTTGTTTTAGTGTTAATCCGTTTTGTTTGTCTTTATTTTGGCCACAAGTACTGTTTTCTGTTTTGTTCAACCTTTTTATTTTCTGTGTGTTATTGAAACACTGAGCGCAACAACGTCTCAGATTCACTCACCACTACTGTCTGTCTGTGTACTCCTGTCTGGTCTGATGTCATCACTGAAGCCAGCCTGTCACAGTGACACACTGAACAAAACAACCTTTTTAGTAGTTGCTCACATTTGGTTTTGTTCGGTCTTGTGATTCAATTGGTAATGGTTCCCTTCAGACTATTCTCGGTGCGTGTTGCAGCGCAAGAGGTTTGTTAAATGATACGATTAAATTTGTCTGGGGTTTGTAACTTACTGCTGTAGATGCCAACAAGCCATCCCTGGAAAAAGGATGCTAGTCCCAGTGTTTCTTTTTTTACCTATATAATCAAAATAATTTTAATTAAATAAATAACTCCGAGAGCACCTAGTAGCTTTCACACCCAACACAATGAAAGAAGAATGATCTGCTTTATATATCTCTGGTGTTTATTTTCCTTTGGGCTCTGGCTTTGTAAGTCATTTTTGACATTGCACTGTTTTAAATTCCAGGCTGCAAAATGGGCCAAGAAACAGGGAGTGCACATCTGAAGATGACGATGGAGAGGCCATGCTTGGCTTAGCTTGGCCAACGTGCTTTCCATTTAGTTTTCCATTCAGCTTTACATTCCAAAATGGAAACTGAGGAGGCCAGGAATTTTTGGAAATATATATATATATATATATATATATATATATATATATATATATATATATATATATATATATATATATATACAGTGCCTTCATGAAAGTATTCGCCCCTTGAACTTTGCGACCTTTTGCCACATTTCAGGCTTCAAACATAAAGATATGAAACTGTAATTTTTGTGAAGAATCAACAACAAGTGGGACACAATCATGAAGTGGAACGAAATTTATTGGATATTTCAAACTTTTTAACAAATAAAAACTGAAAAATTGGGTGCAAAATTATTCAGCCCCTTTACTTTCAGTGCAGCAAACTCTCCAGAAGTTCAGTGAGGATCTCTGAATGATCCAATGTTGACCTAAATGACTAATGATGATAAATAGAATCCACCTGTGTGTAATCAAGTCTCCGTATAAATGCACCTGCACTGTGATAGTCTCAGAGGTCCGTTTAAAGCGCAGAGAGCATCATGAAGAACAAGGAACACACCAGGCAGGTCCGAGATACTGTTGTGGAGAAGTTTAAAGCCGGATTTGGATACAAAAAGATTTCCCAAGCTTTAAACATCCCAAGGAGCACTGTGCAAGCGATAATATTGAAATGGAAGGAGTATCAGACCACTGCAAATCTACCAAGACCTGGCCGTCCCTCTAAACTTTCAGCTCATACAAGGAGAAGACTGATCAGAGATGCAGCCAAAGAGGCCCATGATCACTCTGGATGAACTGCAGAGATCTACAGCTGAGGTGGGAGACTCTGTCCATAGGACAACAATCAGTCGTATACTGCACAAATCTGGCCTTTATGGAAGAGTGGCAAGAAGAAAGCCATTTCTTAAAGATATCCATAAAAGTGTCGTTTACAGTTTGCCACAAGCCACCTGGGAGACACACCAAACATGTGGAAGAAGGTGCTCTGGTCAGATGAAACCAAAATCGAACTTTTGGCAACAATGCAAAACGTTATGTTTGGCGTAAAAGCAACACAGCTCATCACCCTGAACACACCATCCCCACTGTCAAACATGGTGGTGGCAGCATCATGGTTTGGGCCTGCTTTTCTTCAGCAGGGACAGGGAAGATGGTTAAAATTGATGGGAAGATGGATGGAGCCAAATACAGGACCATTCTGGAAGAAAACCTGATGGAGTCTGCAAAAGACCTGAGACTGGGACGGAGATTTGTCTTCCAACAAGACAATGATCCAAAACATAAAGCAAAATCTACAATGGAATGGTTCACAAATAAACATATCCAGGTGTTAGAATGGCCAAGTCAAAGTCCAGACCTGAATCCAATCGAGAATCTGTGGAAAGAACTGAAAACTGCTGTTCACAAATGCTCTCCATCCAACCTCACTGAGCTCGAGCTGTTTTGCAAGGAGGAATGGGCAAAATTTCAGTCTCTCGATGTGCAAAACTGATAGAGACATACCCCAAGCGACTTACAGCTGTAATCGCAGCAAAAGGTGGCGCTACAAAGTATTAACTTAAGGGGCTGAATAATTTTGCACGCCAATTTTTCAGTTTTTATTTGTTAAAAAGTTTGAAATATCCAATAAATTTCGTTCCACTTCATGATTGTGTCCCACTTGTTGTTGATTCTTCACAAAAATTACAGTTTCATATCTTTATGTTTGAAGCCTGAAATGTGGCAAAAGGTCGCAAAGTTCAAGGGGGCCGAATACTTTCGCAAGGCACTGTATATATATATATATATATATATATATATATATATATAAGGATAAATCATACCTAAACTAGAGCATCTTTGAACTGGACAGGGACAGTCCATCCATCTTTACTACTGTGTATAGCAGTGCACCAGGGTCAGTAGGGCCATTGTAGGCAGCCAGGTTACTAGCACTGATTCAAAGTGAGGAGTCTGCAAGTATGTAGCCTTTATACATTGTTTCTGTGTAAGTGATATTTGACCATTCTTCAATGGTTTCAATGCATTTAAGTCCTTCAGGGAATTGTGTGACTGCTCATTGACAACCATCAGTGATTTGTAAACACAGTAGACTGCTGTCATGCTCATTGTGACTGAAGAGGTGTATGCTGCAGGGATTCTATCATACCAAATCATCAGTCATGTTGGGGTCAGAGCATTTACACAAAACACTGTCATATCTAAAGTGTTTTAACAGCTTAAGTGTCAGATGTGTTAAATAGGCTAAAGTTGTGGAGGTAAAAAACTCCTCCCATCTTTTGTATAAGCAACCTTTTAATGTAATAGCGTTGAAAGATTTGTGACTAGCAAATGAAAAAATGATTTATTGGAAGTGACATCTTATGAATGATGTGTACAGTTTTCATTTCTTCAGATAATGGTCTTAGCAGGTAATTTTTGTTTTGAGTTCAGTTTTGACTCTGCAGTTGAAGTTTCGCAGAGCAGGCCCTTGCTGAGGAGGTGTTTGAAACTGTGACTGAAAGGTTTACTGAAGAAGAGGTGCGCTTCTTACAGACCCTGTGTTCAGCATTTAGCCTGGAATTTATTAAATCCAAATATTAAAGCAAGTCCCTCTAATGAGCACAGAAATTAAGTGTGACACTTTTACTGGCAGTTGTTTCACTCAGCAACTCATAAGTATTAAATTCCCAGGAATAGAAAAGTGCAGTATAAGAAAATAAACAAGAAAAGACTTTTTGTCAGTTTATTTTTATACTGCATGTTTTTTTTTTGGAGAAGTACATTGTTGCATTGTCCTAATAAGTTTACAGATACCTACTTGGTTATTACGGGTAATGAAGTAAACATTCCACACACATTTCAAAGTGGACTGTGGTCTAACTAATGGAATAGTTTAATAAGCAAGTTTTGGAATCCTCATAAATCAACATAATGGAATTTTAAGAATGTTTACAGTCTTATCTGAAATTGCAGTGGCAAAAAAAATCATTAGATAAATGTTTAAACTGGAACTATATTTAAATTAAGTTACAATTGTGTCACAGTGTGGGTAATTTGTCATTCGGTAGTGGTTTAATATCAGCCTTGAAGTTGTCAAAGAGCCAGTGTCCACGGAAACGGCTGAGCGTTGTTTCTAACGAACAAACGTGTCGCTTGAACAACACTGGAGAGCAGCCACCCACCAGTCTCCCTGCTGAGATAGGGGTCATACAAACATGTACTCACATGCTTGAGTGAGCTCAACACCTAGAACAACATTGAGAGCCGTGCTGCTCCTCATGCATTGCATTTTTGTACAGTAGCACCAAATGCCTTGTGGTCTTTTTGAAACAAATTTTAAATGAACTCCACTTCCTTTTCTTAATAAATCAAGTGTGAGCTGTACTGAATTTCTTTTTAAAAACTCAAGAAGATTGATTGCTGTCTTTATGTAACTGTGAGCTATTTGTGTGAAAATGAACTGTTTTATAAAGCGAGCCAATGCTGTAAATTCATCTCAAAACCCAACAGAGATGTGTGCCAATGTTACACTTTATGTGCACGTCATCAAGGACTTTGTACAACTCAGACAGCCCAGAATTTAGAGGACCAAAGATAAAAATACATACCTGTAGCACTTTGTAATTGGAGTTCCATTTCTGTTACTAGAATCATGAAAGGCCGTAAAAATAATAATTGGATGCCAGTGAAAACAATTGTATATTGGAAATAGTTAAGCAATCGGTTGAATATCCACACACGACATGTCATTAATGCAGAGGCGAGCTGTTACTTGACATGGTGTGTAGATAGTATTCTCATGGGTGAAAGTGCTCCGTCAGTAGACGGAATTCCGTCAAAATTCCTATGATTCGTGTAGAAATGCCCAAAATATCTGAGGGGTGAAGGAAAACTGTAATGTGTTCGCACGTACTTCGGGACTTGTGACCTTTTAGTATATTTTTCTCCTGTTGAACTGTAACTTGATTCAGACCATAGGCACCTACCCCATAGAGCACAGGGGAGGCAAACGATTTATTTTGCCACTACTTTTTTTTTTGCTCCGTGTAAACGCACTATTATTAACCGTTACGGTTTTAAAAAAGAAAAAAATGAAAGTTATTCATAAGACGCCATAAGTCCAAAATTAAAAATAAGTAAATGAAAACCCACAATAAAATGGCCCCTACACGAACATTGGTTTGACCCACCATAGTCCGCTCTTCACTATTTACAACAGCTTTTGCAATGGTGTGACTAGCAGAAGACGCTGTGCAGTTTGGATACTACAAAAAAATGATTAATTAAATATAGGCTAGGTAATTCTTAGTTTACTTTATATTCAGACGGTTATTTATGTATTTTTTTTTAAACAAGGACGTTAGTAGGTTCGTGTTGCTGCGGGGCCGTGAACGGGTTAAACAATAACTCTAAATAAAATGTTACTTATATAAGCACTGGTAATAATCTGAAGCCGTGTATTGCAAAATAACAGAATACCGTTTGTATTTTTGATATATATATATATATATATATATATATATATATATATATATATATATATATATATATATATATATATATATATATATATTTTCATTACATACTTTTTTATTAAAATAAATGTTCAGCTTTCACATTGAAGCTTGTTGTGTACTACTCATTAAAGCAAACCAAGTACGAATTAGCTTGAGACGTTTTTCAAGTCAAGTAAGCTTATTTGTGTATAAATAATGATAGTTTAATCTTACTTTAAAGTCACGCACCTGAATCGTAAGGTAATTAAACTGTTTGCTTATACTCTCTCCGTCGTTCAGCGTACTGTCAGTCCAGGTTAAAGATATAAATAATGTACCCAAGCAAGTGTAAAACTTGTCTGAATATTAAATTAAAAAATATAAATATTTTAAAACTAGCAAGAAATGACTTGTTGCACTAGCAGCAGTTACATTGTTGTTTTGCCCTCTAACTCAATGGACCATATTTAGAAGCAACACAAAGGCAAAGATGCAATTTCTTAGAGCAATAAGACAATTTTAATGGCATAAAACAAGAAACAACTCTTGACTGGTCCTTCCTGCAACTAAGTTAATACTGTTGACGTGTTGTTTTGTTTTTTTTTGCTGAATAAAACAAAGTCTCTTTGCATTTGCTTCAGTCTTTTTTTATATAGTAAAACAGTGCTTTTGACATGGCAAGTATTTTGAACTGCCTTACTTGGGGAACAATTACCTTCTAAAGAACAGGACTTGCTTTTCTTTGTTTAACACGTTCCTTTAATAAACTACATATGGGAATTCTAGGTGTAGCACTGTGTAGAAACTTGCATGTACTTGCATTTAATGCGTGCTCAGTAAGAACATACTATACAATTTATATTGAAACATCAGCCCAATTTTGTAGGTTTGCAATTAGGGAAACCATAACTTCACAACAGCAAAGTTTGCTTGGTTTCTAGAGCTTCTTAATTGTAAAAAAATAAAATAAAATAAATAAATAAATAAACATTTACTTCTGTACGCTCAGCAGTTAGTCCTTCAGTTTGCCCCCCGACTGTTGAACAAAGTTAGGCACCTATAATTGAGACACAAAATTCTTTGACCATTGCTTCTGACATTGATTAAAACCACTGAATTGTTGTGCTGCTTTTAGAATGAAACACTCACCTATAGATACCAAAACTGACTCGGGTTACTGAATAAGAAATGTTACTGGTCCAGAGCTTATCAATAAAAGTGAGTGTAATTTAGATTTTTGTTATTGTACAGTAAACTGTTAATGCAAAAACTATTTACAATATCTGATTGTGTTAAGCAGAGATTGTATATGATTTTTGCGGCTGTGGTTTCTTAAAAATAATATGTGAATTGGGCATCCATGTAAAAGGTTTGATCAGTAACATTTCCAAAACTGTGTTTGTTAACTAGCCTCATGTGAGATTTATCAGGTTGGTAAAATGACAAGTGAAGTAATTTATGAATTTCTTTTTCTACAGTGTCAAGTTCAAATTTGCTTCTGAAAGTGGTCCAAAATGGCTGAGAATACATCTGAGAGCATGGTGGGCAGGGGTGGGGGGCTGGAGGGCTGGAGGGCTGAAGTTCCCCCAGGAGTTTGTCAAAATGATCATTGGCCACTTTCACCCATGTATTCTTGTACATTTAAGAAATTCGTCTCCATGAAATAAATCTCAGATAGACTATTTTATAACTGCTTCAATAAGTGGGTTCAAGAGTTGAAATGTCAGAAAACAGACCAATCTATTGTTGCCAAAGTTTGTATTTTGAAAACACACAGGGCTGTGTTGCCTCAGACATTAAATCAATAATATTATATTACTCACTTCTTAGTTAGCCGTCTGCAAGGATGGGAAACACAGCTGTCTCCTGTCACTTTGATGAAAAGAACAACACTGGGGAGTTTTATAAAAAAAAAAAATGTATTGTAGACATTAACTTTGCAAGTCTACAAGAAACACCAGACAACTGAATTGCTGGTATGTTTCCCCGATTTGCTATGTTTCTCTGCAACAGATGCTCTTGCTGTGAAATGTTTGTTTCTCCAGGTCCTGTGGGAGTGGGATTGAATGAGCTGAAAAGGAAACTGCTGGTTTCTGATCCCCAGCATTACGGTGTGACAGTGCCATGTGAGTATCACCTAGAGTTTCCAATAGCTGGAACATGTTTCCTTGTAAATCTGTTAACTGAAAAAAGATTAATTGCAGTTGACATGTAGTGCACTGCAAACTTATTCATGCCCAATATGTTTTCCTTTATAGAAAATGATGACTCCACAGCTACACTGCTTATCGGACCACAGGATAGATAGATAGATAGAGATATCGATAGAGATTATATATATATATATATATATATATATATATACAGTACTGTGCAAAAGTTTTAGGCAGGTGTGAAAAAATGCTGTAAAGTAAGAATGCTTTCAAAAATAGACATGTTAATAGTTTATATTTATCAATTAACAAAATGCAAAGTGAGTGAACAGAAGAAAAATCTACATCAAATCAATATTTGGTGTGACCACCCTTTGCCTTCAAAACAGCATCAATTCTTCTAGGTACACTTGCACACAGTTTTTGAAGGAACTCGGCAGGTAGGTTGGCCCAAACATCTTGGAGAACTAACCACAGTTCTTCTGTGGATTTAGGCAGCCTCAGTTGCTTCTCTCTCTTCATGTAATCCCAGACAGACTCGATGATGTTGAGATCAGGGCTCTGTGGGGGCCATACCATCACTTCCAGGACTCCTTGTTCTTCTTTACGCTGAAGATAGATCTTAATGACTTTCGCTGTATGTTTGGGGTCGTTGTCATGCTGCAGAATAAATTTGGGGCCAATCAGATGCCTCCCTGATGGTATTGCATTATGGATAAGTATCTGCCTGTACTTTTCAGCATTGAGGAGACCATTAATTCTGACCAAATCCCCAACTCCATTTGCAGAAATGCAGCCCCAAACTTGCAAGGAACCTCCACCATGCTTCACTGTTGCCTGCAGACACTCATTTGTGTACCGCTCTCCAGCCCTTCGGCAAACAAACTGCCTTCTGCTACAGCCAAATATTTCAAATTTTGACTCATCAGTCCAGAGCACCTGCTGCCATTTTTCTGCACCCCAGTTCCTGTGTTTTCATGCATAGTTGAGTCGCTTGGCCTTGTTTCCACGTCGGAGGTATGGCTTTTGGCCGCAAGTCTTCCATGAAGGCCACTTCTGACCAGACTTCTCCGGACAGTAGATGGGTGTACCAGGGTCCCACTGTTTTCTGCCAATTCTGAGCTGATGGCACTGCTGGACATCTTCCGATTGCGAAGGGAAGTAAGCATGATGTGTCTTTCATCTGCTGCAGTAAGTTTCCTTGGCCGACCACTGCATCTACGGTCCTCAACGTTGCCCGTTTCTTTGTGCTTCTTCAAAAGAGCTTGGACAGCACATCTGGAAACCCTGTCTGCCTTGAAATTTCTGCCTGGGAGAGACCTTGCTGATGCAGTATAACTACCTTGTGTCTTGTTGCTGTGCTCAGTCTTGCCATGGTGTATGACTTTTGACAGTAAACTGTCTTTAGCAACCTCACCTTGTTAGCTGAGTTTGGCTGTTCCTCACCCAGTTTTATTCCTCCTACACAGCTGTTTCTGTTACAGTTAATGACTGTGTTTCAACCTACATATTGAATTGATGATCATTAGCACCTGTTTGGTATAATTGTTTAATCATACACCTGACTATATGCCTACAAAATCCCTGACTTTGTGCAAGTGTACCTAGAAGAATTGATGCTGTTTTGAAGGCAAAGGGTTGTCACACCAAATATGGATTTGATTTAGATTTTTCTTCTGTTCACTCACTTTGCATTTAGTTAATTGATAAATATAATCTATTAACATGTCTATTTTTGAAAGCATTCTTATTTTACAGCATTTTTTCACACCTGCCTAAAACTTTTGCACAGTACTGTATATATATATATAAATATACACACACAAACACAGGCATTTATTGGAGCGCACTACAGACCTTAACATTCACACCTGCCCACCTGCTATTTACAGTAGTTCATGCATTTAACTAAACAGTAAAGGCACTCCGTGTGGAGTGCAGGATGCGCCCTATAGCCAGGAGATTGCAGGTTTGAATCCAGGCTATGTAATTGCCGACCGTGACCGTGAGTTCACGGGGCGGTGCACAACTGGCCGAGAGATGCCCTGGTAGGGAGGCTTAGGTCGGCAGGGCAATCGACGGTTCACCATGCACCAGTGACCCCTGTGACTGATAGGGCGTCTGCAGGTCCGCAGTGGAGCCATTCAGATCTGTGTTGTCCTCCGACACTGTGGGTCTGATGGCTTTGCTGTGGATCCGCGATGCGAAAAAAGACGGCTTGACAGGGACACGTTTCGGAGGACGCGTGTCAGCCGCCATTTCCCAGAGTCGCCGGTGGGTTGCAGCGGTGAACTGTGATTAATAACAACACAATTGACAATTCTAAATTGGGGAGAAAAATAGAGTAAAAATCATTGTCAACGACTACATTTAAAAAAAAAAAAAAATTAAAATATGATCCTAACTAGTCCCACCTGAGCCTTATTAGACCTAATGTCCTACAGCCTGCAGATTAATAGCCTGCCACACTAGCTTAATAATGCACGATCGTAGTTTCCATTTCTACAGGACCCTATATGATGATTTATATGTACTGTTTTGGGATTTTTACACTTTTACACATCTCTACACTTTGCTTCATTTCTACAGTAACCTACTTTAACCACCCTTGTTATTGCACCTATGTATGCATTAAAAAAATCTACCTGTGCTGGACGAAACTGAGACACATCCAGCATCGTCACCAGAGCGGACATTCTACTGAGGTCAAACTAAGGTTTCAAGCTATAGCTGCAGTATTTATATGACTGGTATTTACTATTCAACCTCCAAATCTGTTACACAGCAAACCAACAGAGAAAATTAAGGAGTCTTTTGTACTTTTACACTTACATGAGCATGTAAAAAAAAAACAACCTCGGACAACCTTGGAGTCCTGCTAGCTAGTTACGGCCACGGACACATCACATTTTAAAACAGACATTGAACACATAGTGTATCCTACCTTGGATTAGAGGCAAAGAGGTCAAGTTACTGCCCTACAATGTTTAAATCAACCAAGACTTGAAAGACTAGAAATTATTATGTATTTCTTAGCAGACGCCCTATCCAGGGCAACTCACAGTTGTTTCAGGATGTCACATTATTTTTACATATAATTACCCATTTATACAGATGGGTTTTTACTGGAGCAATCTAGGTAAAGTACCTTGCTCAAGGGTACAGCAGCAGTGTCCCCCACCTGGGATTGAACCCACGACCCTCCGGTCAAGAGTCCAGAGCCCTAACTACTACTCCAAACTGCTGTCCTTTATCACCAGAGTGGATAATTTGAAATAAATAAATAATTTGGGTGGAGATCAGTGTTTAACAGTTAGTAACTTATTCTTAGAGCTGCTCCCAGCATGGGAGGGTTTCCTTTTCAAGCACAATATTATTTCTTTTCTTGTCTAATTGTCAGCTTTTCACGGCCAGCCTGACAGTCTTGAGTGATGGAGGAAATAGTTTTTCTACCTCCTGACTACATGCCATTCCACTGCCTCATATTTTGGGCCTCAAACCAGCTCCTTTTCTGCAAGGACCAAATGACAGCTTGCTATACTTCTAAATGAGATCCAGCAGTGGTACTGAAGAGAGACATGAGAGTTGCCGTGACATTTTTGTAAAAAAAAAAAAAAATTAAAAAGGTTGACATGCTAAGATGAATTACATTTGATTATATTTGATTTGATGTAATTGCTTATTTAGAAAGATGTGTGCAAATATGTCCTAATGGTTTCAATAACAGGGTCGTGTTTGTGAGTGCACAGTGAATATGGGTCATTCCAAGTCCAGCCGTTGTGATGTAGCCAAATTGCATTGAAATACCACTGCAATCTGGTTTTTTCAGTTATTTCTTTTTTGGTCTGTGTTTTAATCACTTGCAAAAGTGATACAGTATTTATTCTTGGTGTAATTTGGTTCTTTCCACATTACTTACGCAGAAAAGGGTTTTTTTTTGTTTGTTTTTTTAAATATATATGTGCGAGTGCTTTAATTGGGGAGAAAAAGTAGGCCATTAAACCACCGTGAGCGACTGCAGCTGCATTTATGACTGCCAGCACATATCTGGGTATTTTATACATGGCAGTAACTTGAATGTCGGCACAATGCTAATCAGCTGGAACTACTTTTTTTTTTAAATTTGTCCTTCCTCATAATGATTAAGGCTATAATGTATGGGCAAGTAAGTGTTGAGATTAATTTGAATTAGAGATTGAATATATATATATATATATATATATATATATATATATATATATATATATATATATATAATTTTTTACTGTACAGTGTGTATTGAATTGTATTATTCCAAAACTGGTTGTCTTTCCCTAAGTTTCTTTTGTTTTCTCCATTGATTCACAGACACCACGAGACCGAAGAGGAGCCAGGAGAGTGATGGTGTGGAATACCACTTCATCTCCAAGCACCTGTTTGAGACAGATATAGAAAACAACAAGTAGGCATTGTACACCACAGCCAGCCTGCACGGCTTACCGCCCCAGCGGAATGCAATGGACCTGCATTTATGTACCATATTAACAATGGCTTCCTAAACACTCAACTGAATCAGTGAACCACTGCAGCTCAGCCGCCTCTGCGGTTGAAGACTAAAGATATTTTGTGCTTTAACAGCATTATTTTTGGACCCCTATTATTATTATTATTATTATTATTATTATTATTATTATTATTATTATTATTGTTGTTGGGCTTTCAACATATAAATCCCACTTTAGAGACCGTACAGTACATTGGCACGGAATTGATTTTAAAGTTTCCAATTGCCACTGATTTACATTAACAATTTGATCTCCCGTTTTGCTCCTGGGTCCTGATTTATTTGCTACCGTCTAATTATGGCAGCGCCCAAAATTGTTTTAATTTCCAGTCTGTTCTCATTTTTAAGCCTTTGCCCTTTCATTTGGGGGTTATTTATGCAGCTCCTTAAGATGGGCATGAAAGGCCATATAAGAATTTCTTGTTGTGCAGTTATTTTTGTAAAGTGGATTTGATGGAAATCCAACATCTGGGAAATACACTGAGACAACTAAAACTTATTTAAATCAAATATCCAGAGCTTGGCATCAAACCCTAGGGCACAGTGATTAAAGGGGAGTGTTTTTAACACTGCGACACTTACAGTATTCCTAAAAAGTAAAGTCTGCCTTTAAAACCGTCTCCTAATAAAAATCAGAGGGGGGCTCCCAGGAGCGGCGCACAATTGGCTGGCGCCGCCGGGTGGGGAGGGATTAGGGCAGCCAGGGTGTCCTCGGCTCACTGCGCAAAAGCGACCCCTGTAGTCTGGTCGGGCGCCTGCGGGCTTGCCTGTAAGCTACCCAGAGTTGCGTTGTCCTCCAACGCTGTAGCTCTGAGATGGCTACACGGTGAGTCTGCAGTGTGAAAAAAAGTGGTCGGCTGATGACACACGCTTCGTAGGACAGCATGTGTTCGTCTTCGCCGCTCCTGAGAGGTTAAGAAATCTAATGGTAAAATTAAAAATAATAATAATAATAAAAAATACATACATGGCATACAGTCCACTTGCTAGAAAGAGGTGATTCAATGACTACAATGTAATGTCTGCAATATGCATAGAATGTGTTTATGGGCTATTGCGTACAGAACGCCATATGAACTAAATCTTATATATAGCTTGTATCTGTTTGGATGCCAACAACAAGTTGTTGCACCATATTGTGGTAAAAACAACTTTCTGAAGCTAGAAAATATTGTGCCAGTCACTGTTCCTTGTGCCAATTGAAACATTTTCCATTTCACATATCTTGCGTGACTGCAGCAGTGTTTTCTGAAATGAACCACAAATCTCTGAACAAGAATACAAGCGTACCATACACAAAAAAACAGAGGCCCTATTAATACAGATATAAGAATCTGCTTAAATAAAATAGAAGACATTTGTCTTTTTTTTTTTTTTTTTTTTTACACTAAATCTTTTTCTGACCATTTAAAATAATAGATGGTTAAAACCATGGTATTTGTTTCTGCTTATTTCAGAGATTTATATGGTACATGGTTTTGGCCACACATCAGCCTTATATTTTAAATATATGAATGTATTGCCCTGCTTGGGCACGTACAGAAAACAATATTGTGTACAGGGATTTGAAAATAATATTATTTTATTACAGCCATCCATTTGTATAAACAAGATTATGTGATGGAAAAATATTTGTTTGCCTAAGCTTAGTCAGGAAATGTGGATTAGGCCAGCCTTGGGTTTTGCATTTTTACCTTTAAAACAAACAGGTGTTACTAATTTAAAGTGTAGCGTAGAAGATTATATAAAACGTTATTGTGCCAAAATGTCTGGAATTGTGTTCTACTGAAATATGCTACAACTTAGGAAAGTATACCCTGATGTTCCTGATAAGAAAGTCTATGGTTTTATTTAATTATTGCTGATAGTAAAACAATACAGTTTTAATTAAAGAAATGACTCATGGCTGTGGTATTTTCGATTTGTGGTCTGTGTTTAACCCTTTCTCACTGACACTTAGGTAACCAGAAGAGGATCAAATTAAAATATTAAATCAAGTTGTCAAATATGAGCTTCAAGTTTAAACGTGTTCATGTTTCAATTGCTTATTCTTGTGCATTTTGTATTGCTTACAAAACCAGGGGAATATTTGAGTTTCATTTTCCATCGTTCAAAAAAAAAAAAAAAAAATGGCAGATATTTATTTCAGTAAAAAAAAAAACTGTTCATATGGTTTTCTGTAAGTCTTTGTTGCAGCACATACCACTTCAAAAATCATTTTAATATTTTGGTACCACAGTAACTGCTATGTCTAATTGGTTGTCCACATTTGTTTTATTGTTCAACCTCATATTATGTTGTCTTCAAACCAAACTTGCTAGAATGATGCATTATTGACTCAGTGGTGTATTTGTTTTACACAGGTTTATCGAATATGGTGAATACAAAGGAAATTATTATGGAACCAGCCTTGACTCTATTCGCTCAGTGTTGATGAAGAACAAGGTGTGCCTGTTGGATGTGCAGTCACATGTAAGAAACAGCTTAACAGTGTCCTCTGTTCGTTAATGAAACAGTTTAACAGTGTCTTCTGTTCGTTAATGAAACAGTTTAACAGTGTCTTCTGTTGGTTAGTGAAACAGTTTAACGGTTTCTTCTGTTCTTCCTTAATGAATAAGTTTAACGGTGCCCTCTGTTCGTTAATGAAACAGTTTAACGGTTTCTTCTGTTCTTCCTTAATGAATAAGTTTAACGGTGCCCTCTGTTCGTTAATGAAACAGTTTAACGGTTTCCTCTGTTCGTTAATGAAACAGTTTAACGGTTTCCTGTTTGTTAATGAAACAGTTTAACGGTTTCCTCTGTTCGTTAATGAAACAGTTTAACGGTTTCCTCTGTTCTTCCTTAATGAAACAGTTTAACGGTTTCCTCTGTTCTTCCTTAATGAAACAGTTTAACAGTGTCTTCTGTTCGTTAGTGAAACAGTTTAACGGTTTCTTCTGTTCTTCCTTAATGAATAAGTTTAACGGTGCCCTCTGTTCGTTAATGAAACAGTTTAACGGTTTCCTCTGTTCGTTAATGAAACAGTTTAACGGTTTCCTGTTTGTTAATGAAACAGTTTAACGGTTTCCTCTGTTCGTTAATGAAACAGTTTAACGGTTTCCTCTGTTCGTTAATGAAACAGTTTAACGGTTTCCTCTGTTCTTCCTTAATGAAACAGTTTAACGGTTTCTTCTGTTCTTCCTTAATGAAAAAGTTTAACGGTGCCCTCTGTTCGTTAATGAAAAAGTTTAACGGTGCCCTCTGTTCGTTAATGAAACAGTTTAACGGTTTCCTCTGTTCGTTAATGAAACAGTTTAACGGTGTCCTCTGTTCGTTAATAAAACAGTTTAACGGTGTCCTCTGTTCGTTAATAAAACAGTTTAACAGTTTCCTCTGTTCTTCGTTAATGAAACAGTTTAACGGTGTCCTCTGTTCGTTAATAAAACAGTTTAACGGTTTCCTCTGTTCTTTGTTAATGAAACAGTTTAACAGTGTCCTCTGTTCTTCGTTAATGAAACAGTTTAACAGTGTCCTCTGTTCGTTAATGAAACAGTTTAACGGTGTCCTCTGTTCTTCGTTAATACTAATGGCCAACAGTGGCTCAGATGAAAATTCAGGTTTTTTTTGTTTGTTTTTTAAACATTTCTTTTTTTCACAGTTTTTGGTTGATTTCAGTCGCTTCCTTTCGCCTATCGCAATGTGTGATCTGCTTTGAAATGTCCATTAAGAAAACTGCTTTTTTTTCTCTCTTTTTGGTAGTTAGTATAGATTGGTGGTTGAGACATTATTCTGTAACATAAACTGTTAAGTAACTTGGTTACCATTCTTATTTTTCAGGGACATTTTTAGCAGCATTTACTGCTAATTTTCAGGGGGGGTTTTATTTCCTTTTTGGCCTTTCTACATCTGGGTGGCTGTGAACACCTTGTGTCCCATATTTCATGGCTGCTGAGTTTTGGACAGCAGGAATTGCATTGCTTTGCAGACCAGAAGCCTCATCTTGTCTCTCGAATACGTTTTTAAAGCATGATTCGATTAAGGCTGCACATTTTTAATAGACTAAATCAGGGCTCTTCAACTAGTTTTTTAAGGTGGCCAGATTGGAAAAAAGTTAGGAGTAGGCAGGCCAGAAGTATTTTACTCACATTTAAGCAATACAATAAATATGATATAATGTAATGTTAGTATATTGAACAAGACTAACACATTTTACCATATGAATAGTACTTTAATAATATAACAGTGTGAACATTTAACAGAGTGTCATTACATACATATTAATAGTGACATATTAATAGTATAACTGTTATACGATTATATACTATAATATACAGTCTGAGTGCGATAACTCAATGTGGTTGTAAGGTCATTTGAGTGAAAAAAAAATTGTAAACATGTACAGAAAAAACATTCATCACACAATATGTGAGTGTGCCACTTAAAACAAATCAACTTGTCTTTGTTTCTAATCCACTATGACAAGTGCTTGTCATATTGGTCATGTATGATATAATGGCCATACAAAGATTTTGCAGTCAATATTTTTTAAATGAATGTATAATGAAAGAAGTAAAAGCACAACAAAAAAAATAAACAATGTTCTCCTGTCCATACATTAAAACTGTCATTTTTGTATACTTCAGAACAAATTAAGGAAAGGAAGTACAGTACTGCAAGAACACAATAAAATACAAGCTTCTTGTTCAACATATGGTGTCTCATACGGTCTCACTCTGTTATTCGATCTGAGATTCATTCAGCAACAGCTCCCTTGCTTGTGTCTGACATATTAATAGTATAACTGCTATATTATAACAGTTAATAGTGAGTTTCAATGTGAAAAATGGCACTTCTTTCCTTGAGCCACCTTCATCACATTGTATCCTTTAACTACTGACACATTCATTGCACAATAAACACATTGACTTTGCGTTCCATACAGTTGGTAAAATAAATATTTATTGGACCACTGGTTGAATGTATGATTTTCACCATCAAGTTTTCTCTTCTTACTAGCTAGAGTAGAGAGAGACATGTTTATATCACTTTCAAAATGAGACAGAAAAAAAAACTTTCAATACCAACACGAGTAAAAAACTAAAATCCCTCACAGAGTAAGCGGAGCTCAGTGGAACTGGCAGAGTGGCTTAGTGACTGGAAAGTGGTGGTGTGTTGCCCGCGCTGCTTTGCTGGATACAAATGGATTTACAATGTTACTGTTACTGTTTTTGTTTTCCATATTTATTTTTGTTAATTTTTATCATTTTTGCTGACTGTCGGTGGGCCACTTGGTTGTCAATGGCGGGTCGGACGTGGCCTGTGGGCCACCAGTTGAAGAGCCCTGGACTAAATGTTTAAACTGTCATATTGATTTTCAGTAATATATAAAATAAAACATTTTCGTTTAGTAAAATGCTGTGCCGTTTGAGGGTTCCAATTTTCATTTAAAGTTTAAATATTAAACATGCTGCTGCTTTAAGCAGATAGGGCATAATTAGCATATTTCACTGTAAATGGTTCTTAAA
The DNA here is from genome assembly GCA_030684275.1 of Acipenser oxyrinchus oxyrinchus. Lineage (NCBI taxonomy): Eukaryota > Metazoa > Chordata > Actinopteri > Acipenseriformes > Acipenseridae > Acipenser > Acipenser oxyrinchus. Next base: position 96,783,019 of record CM060249.1, read on the forward strand.
AAATAAATGTCCAAAATGTAGATGCAGTGACAAGGCAACACATGCAGTGAATTCCCCCAAACATTTTAAAGCCAGTGATGCAAACTCCTAGACAGTGGTGTAAACAAGACTTCCATTGCATAGCAGTTTGATCAAACTCCTAGTAAAACCTGGAATGTGTGAAATTTCTATGCAACAGGAATTGCGTAGGAAAAAGAAAAATCATACAGCAAAATGCAATTGCTGGAAAGTCTGATATTGTGTTGAAAGAGAGTTTCACTGGTTCTGAGTATCAAATATGCTGGTTTCCACATTTTTGCCTTCAAAGCTTGTATGGCATTGTTCCATACCAGAAATATGTGAGGCTTTCTGTTGTCCATTCCATATAGAAGTATAAAGGAAATATGAGGGGGGGTGGCAGCTAGGAAGAGGATTCTGCTTGACCTCAGACCTGCTCAAGCGATAGCCTTTGGGACAGCATGTGTGATGCATTCAAATGTGTGACCAGACTCTGGGTTTATATGGGTGCTGCTTTAAAACTTGGTTCTTTGTAAAAACTAAGACATGTTTAACACTGTCGTATTTTCATTTTCAGACGATAAAACTCTTAAGGACATCAGAATTTAAACCCTTTGTGATTTTTGTGAAGCCACCACCAATCGAACGATTGCGAGAAACCAGAAAAAACGGCAAGGTCATCTCCAGCAAAGATGACAAGAGCTCTGCAAAGTCTTTCACGGTAAAAACCCCATCTGTGGTGCAGCTGGTGGGGGAAGATGAACTTTTCAGATTTTTGGTTCCAACAATATGGACTCCTTTTAAAAAATCAGTCAGGTGGTTTTAAGTTTTCTGTTTAGCAGTATCCTTTTAGGTAGAAATAGAAAGCTACTGTGCATGGTTTTTTATGTCATGTGGTGGTTGAGGTTACGCTGATAAAACCAAATGACAGTCATTTCTTCAAGCCGTATGCAACCCTGAGAAGATCATCTTCAGAAAGATAGGGCCAAGCATGGTTAGAACAGATGTTTCCTTTAAATAGAAACTGCAGTGTGATTTAGATGCTGACACAAACGAGAAGTCTCTTTAGTACAAAGAAAACAATAATGTGCAAACTGTTCCTTGTAGCATCTAGTTTGTGTGTAAACTGAACATTGTTTGAGTCGGTCAAATCTGCTTTTGCTTATCATTAAAGGGCTGTGTTAATACAGATGACCTAGTTTATTTGAGAACTGCGCGAGTGTAACTATCTCAGAAAGCTTTGTCTCCTTAGTTTATTTAAAGTTATAGCTAACAAGCTAGTTCCATTCATTTTCTCCCCCATGCACGTCCATTTATTATATAGTTCTCAATGTACAGTTTTGAAAGAAACACATATTTTACCAAACATTGTATTTTTATTTTGAAACATGATATCTTAGTACTCTAGGCTAAAGAGATTTATGTTTGCAAACCATGCTTTGACTGTCTTGCACTTCCTGGATCAATTCACCTGGAGGATGAAATTGTCCCCACTGGCTTCTGTCCTGTCAACAACCAATCAGCTCGGTTGAGGTCTAAACTAGCAAAGCCTCACCTTCCCTAAGTATACTGTATAATTGAATTCATTATTTGAATCAACCCAAGTATTCTGAATAGCACTGCCAGTCCTCATTTGAGCCTGACCCCAGAGTAGCAAGGCATTACTGGCATCAGTGCTAACCAACCAAAGTCAAGCCTGAGGCAGGCACAGAATCCTCAGAGGAAACATAAACATTCCCTGAGGTTTCTTCCTTGCATGGATTTTTTTTTTCTCTAAACATTATCTCTGTGAGAGATCACATTTATAAAAGTGTTGTAATTGTATTTGTTTTGTTTTTACTGTGCTTCTTGCAGGAGGAAGATTTTCAGGAAATGATCAGTGCAGCACAGATGATGGAGAACCAACATGGCCATCTGTTTGAAAAAGTCATTGTGAACGATGATCTAGTGACAGCCTTTAATGAGATGAAGACTGCGTTGAAAAAGCTGGAAGTGGAGACTCACTGGGTCCCAGTGAGCTGGATACACTCTTAACAAAAAGGGATGAACTGGAACATTTCACTCTCAAAAGCATGCAACATTTGACTTTCTTCAAGGCATTAAAAAGCTCCAAAATCATTCAAACAACCCCTTGTCTTTCTGAGGGGCAGTTTCTTAACCTGAATTCAGTTACTGACACTAGATTTTTTTTTGTTTGTTTGTTTTTTTAAATGTTCAGAAGTTATCTTGTCAAATGGAGAGCTTACCAGTTTAACTGCCAATCAGCAGTGTGCCAGGGTGGACTTGTTTCTTTGTATTGTTTTAACATTAGTTTTAGAAACCAAAGGGATTCTTTTTTTGGAATGTCGAAGGTTGTACATTTTTTGCATATAAAGAACAGATGTCTGATGTTATGAAAACTTAATATATTATTTTAATCAACTGCTTTTTTAAAACTACGGATGCATATTTCCCCAGCAACCTGTCGATTTTTTTACAATCACATTTAGTACGTAGATTACATAGTGGTATATTCTAATGATATTTGAATGATTAACAGTAAGTACCCCCCGCCCCCCTGGTCCAGTGGTGATATTCATCATCAACATTATTAAATACAATAAAACTACAGTGGGGAAAAGTTCTCATTAGAGTAGGTTTACTAGTTTGAGGGCGGAGGTTTATAAATGCACTGCTGTTAAGATCATTTAAAAAATACACTATTACCAGCGTTTTAAATAACGTTTTTTTAGAGGATAACGCATTGTTTTTTCTACTTTTATTTTTAAAAAATGCGCTTTTTGGGCATTTCTTAGAAGTTACTTGCAGAAGATAATGATGCACCCAGTACCTAGTGCAAAAACTCCACCTTGCTTGTAGGGTGTGAGGCAGTTTGTCTGTACAAGCTATCTGGCTTTGGCTACCACTTCCTAGAGGTTTACTGAAACTTGTATAATTAGGGTGGAGTTGAATTTTCTTGCTGTATTTTTACAACAGGGAGTGTAATATAAGGTTCAAAACATTTCCAGATTTACTACTGAAGTAAATGTTTAATTGTGACTCCTGACGTAACAGGGTGTGTTATTTTTAATTTAAAAACACAGAACTTAAATGTTGGTTATTTGGTGGTGGGGCGGGGGTAATATGCGGTTAAGTGTATCTGCAACACCTAGAAGTGAAGAATTTAGAGAAAAACTGAAAGGATGCAACAGGGAAAGTTGTATCTGTTGGTGTGTGTGTTTTTAGAAGTGTCTGTTCTTGATATAGACGTTGGCTTTGTACAGGCATGCTCAACATTCTATGTAAATATTTACATCTCCTTGTGCAGGTCAACACACCAGTGGTGCACTGTAATTGTATTTGAACAGTTGATGATGATGAATATTATTATTATTATACAGTATGTTTTTAACTGAGTGTTGTATTATAATGTTTTGACAAATATCCAGCTAAACTGTTAGTACTTCTTCTGAGCATATGTAAATCTGTTAACAAGGAAGGTTACCCTTATCCACAGTACAGCCTTTGAGGTTTCAGATTAAATTTGCTTCCATTGCCCATCATGTATTTTTTTTTTAACATCTGTTACTGGAATTCATTATTTTATGGTGATTTTTGTGTTGCTTTAACCGTACAAACCCATGTTTTGTACTCAGTTTTCTCCATTTACAATAAGTCTGCCAACTGGAGAAGCAGATTTATTTAATTTTTTTCACAAAGTACATTAAATAATTAACTGTATAAATCAATCTAACTGTGCGGTTTCCTTTACATTTCATAAGTACGCTGCTGAGAAACTCTACCCTTCTGAGTTGGTAATATAACTTTAGTTTGCATAGATTCTGTTGAGATTCTGTTTATTTGCATAAATTAAATTTCATCGTCTGTAAAATTGCTTATTCGGATGTCATTGTACCTTCTAAACAATGGCTCAGAGTAACAGGAGTTCCAAGAAACCTTTAGTGGCACAGCAGGGATTTGAACACTGCTTGACAAGACAAATTCAAAGAGAAACAGGTCGTGTAGCCTTTATACTTCCTTTATTGTAAAGAAGGTGTACAGAAAACCACCTTGACTAAATACATGTTAAACTACTGAAGATTAAACAATAAAAATAAAGACTTTAATGGAGCAGTTACTAGAACAGGTTCTGTGCTTAATTGGTTTAATTTGAAAAAGTTTAATGAAAAGCAGGAGTTTTGGCCTAATAAAACTACCCAGTTTCCTTTGTTCAAAAGTCTCCCCAGGGTGTAAAAATAAGCTTTAAATGTTAGGTATGCTAATATCTGATGTGTGTGTGATTTGTTTATACAGAGAATGCTGTACAGTATAGTGGTGCTCATCATTACACGAAGGAAGGACTTGATTTCTGTTACAGACCATTTCATTTTCCTGTGAATAAATTCTGATTAAGCTCAAATAAAGCACAAGAGCTATCCCAGCAAAAATATTTTTTATCAGAAATGTCTGCTATTCTTGCTTCCTACTTTAGGTGCTTCTGCCTTTCCACTAATCTCACTCTTTAAAGAACCCCCAAGACATGCACAAATACAGGTGAACAGAAAAAAAAACCCTACATTTTTTGGCAGCATTGTGTATGTAAATGCTTCTATCAAGATATAGCAAAATATGAGCAAGTGGGAGTTTTTACTAGCCAAACTGAACTTGTGCAATATTGGCGGGATTTCCATGAAAAAAACAAATACCTTCCTCTCACTGTATTTTTGTCGTACCTTTCGGGTAATTTGGGTTTCCACTTAAGTTTTCTTTCTGGCAGCTCGGGACACTGCAATCCAGCAACCACCTCCTGGGGAAATCCAGGAGGAATATGCAGATTATTTAATGGGACGCTGGGACTAAGGCGTATTGGGGAACATGTTGCTGTATTTTGCTGTTCATAATAGTTATTTGTGGCTGCAATTATTTGCTTGTTGCATTATATAGATCAGAGATTGTTAGAGTTGTTCTGTTGTTTTATTGTGTTTTGGCATGTGCCACACTGAGAGTCTGAATAATGTTAAACTGTAGGGGAGTGGCTGGCTGGGGCTGTGTGGTGAACAGTGCGAGTGGTACTTAAGTTTTTAAACTGCAAGGAAACCCCGCCCGCCATTCACTATGAGTCAATGTGTAGCCTTCACAATATTCAGGGAAATCACCACGGTTACAGATGTAGGGCTAATTAATTTAAAGTGGAGGTATCAATATTCTGTATGGGGTCACACAATTCTGCAAAAGTAACAAAGACATCATTACAGGGTTTTCCAGTACCCAATTCTTTCACATATGTATAAGTACTATATATTATTGGATTTCCCTGTCTCCAGTTAATTAGAAGGCCCATTACCTCATGTCTGCAGGGTATGTTACCTTGACCTGCATATTTCAATTAGGATTTTGAAGTTCGAAGAAGTTGCATACAAGGGTGATGAGAGAGTCCAGATTCTGCCCATCACTTTGTTCACGCCACTCTTTGTGTTAATTACCTTTGTATATACACAAAAGTGCTATATGGAGGGGTGTGTAGACATAACATACACTTAAGGGAATGAGTGTGAAGTTCATGTGAAAAGGTTCATTTTAAAAGAAAATTATTCTGTCAACTCGAGTGAAACCAGTGTGCAAGGCTGTAGCTCTAAATATAGGGACTATGTAGCAGGAAAGCAATGCTGTTCACCTGTATTTTCTTAAACTTTTGTTAAATTCTCTCTGGTGGATTGTCTACCTCTGTGCAACCACCGTAGTTATTTAGCTGAGCCTTAATGTTTAATGTTAAACGACAGGCCTTTCGGACTTTATCAGCAGAAATGTTTTGATTTTTTTTCTTTTCTTATTAATTTAAAAAGGGGCTTTGGTCAAGAGACATGCCTGCTGTTCTCATTGATTAGTACTTCAGTTCCTGGTTTAAATATTTAATAAACAGCTCAGAATTGGAATGTAGTGCTCTGTACTTAGTTTGAAGTTGTTGTTGTTGTTATATGCCTGGTTATACAGATCCTGATTCGCATTACATTTTGATTACAGTAGTCTCTGCGTATAGGAACACTATAGAGAACACTTCGCCTAAGGGAACACAATTGTGGTGAAACTGATTAAATTAAAATGGTTGATTCAGTCTTTTCAGAAGTAGCTTGTCATCACGAGTGTTTTGAGGCACGCTCACCGATTTGGTTTGTTAAATCTTTCCAGAACCGCCATCCTATATCATTGAATTGTTTCTCTTGAATCAGACACAGGTCGCTGAGCAATTTGGTGTTTTCCCATTCTGGTGAGTTTCTTCACCATTCTGTTAAATGATGTGCATGTCTTGTATATTGCTGCTCCTTTTTGTAACGTGTGTAGGGGTACTGTCTTAATTTACTTTGACAGTTTATTAACATACACTTGCCTATTGCTTTTCTTTTACTTATTTAGTTAATTTCATATGTTGATGCATGTACCTAATGACTAGTAATACATGTGTTTTTTTTATTCATTTATTTATTCATTTATTTATTTATTAATATTGTGTCTGGTTGCTAACTCCGTCTTAGAGAACACTTTGGCTATAAGAACACTGTGCTTGCATCCTGAGGGGTGTTCTCTCTTAGCCGGAGACTACTCTACTTTATCTAAAGTAACATTAGCTAGTCCAAAAAAATGCTATTCTCTGTGTAGTAAGGATGGCTGATGGGTGATGTCAAGCCAGGAAATACAGAGACTGTGAGTGAATGCGCTGGTGCGCAGGTGTATTAAACAAAATGATTTAACAAAACACAACATATTGTAAAGAAAACGGCACGTTGGCCAAAACAAAACAGACAAACAATAAAGCAAACAAACACAAACCCCGAAACAAGTATCGTGCTGGTCCTCCCAGCATGAGTAGCAATTGTTTGTTTTTTTTAAAATGTATTTCTCTCCCGTTCTCCACTTCTGAACACTCCACCCCGAGTGTGAGTTTCATGCCTGTTTTATGCAGCTGTGCCGGGACTCGATTGCTAATCAATCATTCAGTTGAGTCCAGGCACAGTCTGCACGTGAACTAGTTGTGAAACACCTGTGCCCAAATACTATATACTACAGTATATATGTTAATATTATAATGAGTTTTTTTTTTAATGATTAATAAAAAGTTTTGTGCATAATGCAGTTGATTTGCATGTAAGTTGGTTACATGGTCTTTATGGTACAGTGTACATTGTCTCTGGACTGGATCGCATGGCTTTTGGGGTGACAGAACATGGGGGTTATGGATTTGGTCCTTGGCTAGGTCTGACCCAGCTTCAGTGCATGTCTGACGTGAGTCCTGTGGTGCAGGCTGGCCAACTGATCGGAAGGGAGGTAAATCAAACTAAAAACAAAAGTACTTGTAAAGAATCCCTATGTAGAACACTTGTATTTAGGTGCCTCCAAATCAATTTGCCCTAGGATCCTTTTTGTCTTTATATGACTGATCCTTTTATTATTGGCTTACGTATACTATGAACATAGATTGATGGTAGTAGTGTTTGGCAGAGGTGAGGGCTGTTGAAGGAGGAGAGGAGGGAGCAGTAGTAGTCCAAGTCAGAGGGTGGCTTGGATCTCTTCCATCTCTGCTCAGCAGTTTGCAGCTCATTACGGGGTGAGCGGAGTGTAGATGGTAGCCAGGGCTGGGGACGGGAGGGGCGAGCAGGGCGGGAGACGATAGAACAGGAGTCGTCACGACTTGCGGTGAGAGAAGAAGAAAATCATAGTGTCTGCTAAAAGCTTGGAGAAAGAGTCAATAGGGGGAAGAAGGGAGAGCGCAGAGGAAGTAAAGTTGGTTGGGTAAAGGAGAGAAGGGGAGTAGTGGATCGGAGAGAGGGTAGAAATAAAAAGGTGACGAAGAAGTGGTCTGAGAAGGGGGCGATAGGGGAAGGAGGAGGGCACTTTCTGGAGAAAATCAGGTTCAGCTGGCACCCAGCTTTGTGAGTAGGAGGCGAAGGGGAGAATTGGAGAGAGAGAAAGAATAAAGAAGTGGGAGGAAGCCAGCAGAATGAGTTGAGATGGAGAGATGTTAAAATTGCCTAACAAAATCATAGTAATAAAGGTGGTGATAGAAGAGAGGAAGAAGTCAAGCTCATCAAGGAAGTGACCAGGGGGGTGATAGAGAACAATAAGCAGCAGATGACAGGGGGATTGCAATTCAACAGTGTGAAATGCAAAAGTGCTGACAGAGATGGAGGAAAGAGCAGAGGGGATCGAGAAGTTCCAGGATGAAGAAAGTAGGAATCCCATTCCTCGCTTCGTCTTGAGGAACGGGGAGAGTGGGAGAGGACATTGAGAGGAGAGCCGCTTTGGTACCAGTGTTCTCAGGGGTGTTCCATGTTTCTGTAAGGACCAGAAAGTGGAGAGAGAGATGAGAGGCGTAGGCAGAGATGAAGTCAGCCTTGTTACAGGTTGACTGGCAGTTCAGAGGAGAGCAGGAGGAAGGAGCAGAGGCTGGGGAGGGGTAGAGATCAGGTTGGAAGGGTTAGGCGGTGCTGATGAGAGAGATTTTGCAAGCGCGAGAGGAGAGCAGGACTGAGATAGCCGAGAAAGTCATAGTGGATAGAGTAGACAAACAGGCAGTTAGGAAGCAGTATCTATTGTATTTTTCACTTTGCTGAATAAAACACTGCTGTTCAATCTGTATGAAGACATGCATCTGTAGCGTGTGTACAAGGAGATGGCCTGGTCTGTGCAGTGTGTGTATGAGTAGCTGGCCTGGTCTGTGTAGTGTATGTACGAGGAGCTGGTCTGGTCTCTGTGTAGCGTGTGTTTGAGGAGATGGCCTGGTCTCTGTGTAGTGTGTGTATGAGCTGGCCTGGTCTCTGTGTAGCGTGTATATGAGGAGCTGGCCTGGTCTCTGTGTAGCGTGTGTACGAGGAGCTGGCCTGGTCTCTGTGTAGCATGTGTACGAGGAGCTGGCCTGGTCTCTGTGTAGCATGTGTACGAGGAGCTAGCCTGGTCTCTGTGTAGCATGTGTACGAGGAGCTGGCCTGGTCTCTGTGTAGCATGTGTACGAGGAGCTGGCCTGGTCTCTGTGTAGCATGTGTATGAGGAGCTGGCCTGGTCTCTGTGTAGCATGTGTACGAGGAGCTGGCCTGGTCTCTGTGTAGCGTGTTTTTGAGGGGATGGCCTGGTCTCTGTGTAGCATGTGTTCAAGGAGATGGCCTGGTCTCTGTGTAGCGTGTATATGAGGAGCTGGCCTGGTCTCTATGTAGCGTGTTTTTGAGGAGATGGCCTGGTCTCTGTGTAGCATGTGTAAAAGGAGCTGGCCTGGTCTCTGTGTAGCATGTGTACGAGGAGCTGGCCTGGTCTCTGTGTAGCATGTCTTTGAGGAGCTGGCCTGGTCTCTGTGTAGCGTGTATATGAGGAGCTGGCCTGGTGTCTGTGTAGCATGTGTATGAGGAGCTGGCCTGGTCTCTGTGTAGCGTGTCTTTGAGGAGCTGGCCTGGTCTCTGTGTAGCGTGTGTACGAGGATCTGGCCTGGTCTCTGTGTAGCATATGTACGAGGAGCTGGCCTGGTCTCTGTGTAGCGTGTGTACAAGGAACTGACCTGGTCTCTGTGTAGCGTGTGTACGAGGAGCTGGCCTGGTCTCTGTGTAGCGTGTTTTTGAGGAGATGGCCTGGTCTCTGTGTAGCGTGTGTACGAGGAGCTGCCTGGTCTCTGTGTAGCGTGTGTACGAGGAGCTGGCCTGGTCTCTGTGTAGCATGTGTACAAGGAGCTGGCCTGGTCTCTGTGTAGCGTGTTTTTGAGGGGATGGCCTGGTCTCTGTGTAGCATGTGTAAAAGGAGCTGGCCTGGTCTCTGTGTAGCATGTGTACGAGGAGCTGGCCTGGTCTCTGTGTAGCGTGTTTTTGAGGCGATGGCCTGGTCTCTGTGTAGCATTTGTAAAAGGAGCTGGCCTGGTCTCTGTGTAGCATGTGTACAAGGAGCTGGCCTGGTCTCTGTGTAGCGTGTTTTTGAGGGGATGGCCTGGTCTCTGTGTAGCATGTGTAAAAGGAGCTGGCCTGGTCTGTGTAGCGTGTGTATGAGGAGCTGGCCTGGTCTCTGTGTAGCGTGTTTTTGAGGAGATGGCCTGGTGTCTATGTAGCATGTGTACGAGGAGCTGGCCTGGTCTCTGTGTAGCATGTGTATGAGGAGCTGGCCTGGTCTCTGTGTAGCATGTGTACGAGGAGCTGGCCTGGTCTCTGTGTAGCGTGTGTTTGAGGAGATGGCCTGGTCTCTGTGTAGCATGTGTACGAGGAGCTGGCCTGGTGTCTGTGTAGCGTGTTTTTGAGGCGATGGCCTGGTCTCTGTGTAGCATTTGTAAAAGGAGCTGGCCTGGTCTCTGTGTAGCATGTGTACAAGGAGCTGGCCTGGTCTCTGTGTAGCGTGTGTAAAAGAAGCTGGCCTGGTCTGTGTAGCGTGTGTATGAGGAGCTGGCCTGGTCTCTGTGTAGCGTGTTTTTGAGGAGATGGCCTGGTGTCTATGTAGCATGTGTACGAGGAGCTGGCCTGGTCTCTGTGTAGCATGTGTATGAGGAGCTGGCCTGGTCTCTGTGTAGCGTGTGTTTGAGGAGCTGGCCTGGTCTCTGTGTAGCATGTGTACGAGGAGCTGGCCTGGTCTCTGCCTGTGCACGACCTGCTGGGTAGGCAAACAGAGGACCTTTTCCGCCAGGCAATGGAATGCTCTTGGATGAATAAAGAGCCCAGTTGTGTGTTCCAGAACTATTATAAAGCAGAAGTCTAGACTCATTAAAACATTGATGGTGTTAGCAAGGGTGACAGAGGTGATACAGAAATTGCTTGAGAAACATGGTAATTATATATATATATATATATATATATATATATATATATATATATATATATATATATATATATATATATATATGTATAACAATAAGCAGCAGATGACATGGGGATTGCAATTCAACAGTGTGAAATGCAAAATATTGATAGAGATGGAGGAAAGAGCATTTATTTATTTTTTAATGCACTTAAATAAGATGACTGCCCTTGGAGTACTGGTACCTCAGCTGCTACCTCCAGGCAGTGTTGAATTGGAATTGGAATTGGAATTAGGATCAGACCAGACTTAAAGCATTGGGCTATATTGCTTTTTGGGCTGTTCCATTTTTTATTTATTTATTTATTTATTTATTTATTTTTGTAAAAGAAAAAATACACCAGTAAGCTAAGAACATAAATAACAAACAAGTGGAAGCTAATTGACCCTTTAGTGCTTGCTTGGTTCCTAGTAGTTGATTGACTAGTCTAGTTGGTTCTTAAAGGATGCCAGTCATTCAGCATCAACGGCTTGCTTGGTATCCCATTCCATATACTCACTACTTTCTGTACAAAGCTGGCTCCTTCCAAAATGTTGTATTCTGTTGGTTTTGTTGGTCCTGGACAGCCGCCGGGTCTTGTCTGGATCAGGTTTGAGACAGTGCTCTCACAGATTCAGCAACTACACCCAAAACTGTTTGTCTCTTTGTGCAATGGTAAATTGCTTGCGTGTTCAAAACAACTATTATCATGCAGTACATATTGAAATATAGACCTTTGTTGTTTTTTTCCATAAATGCATAGAAGCATAAATCTTTGGATTTTTGTATATGACCAGGAATAAGCAGCTCCAAAGAAATCATTGGCACCGAACTTTGAAAAAATATATAGTGTTTTATTCCCAAAATTGATGACTACATTAGCATCTCAGTAACATACCGGAAATCATATTGATTTGATACTTTAAAACATTTCCAACAGGATCTGATTTTTGTTTGGATTTTCTAAACTGGTTAGATATGGAAACCATTTATTTTATCTCTAGCTCTTTGTGGTAAGCTGCTTTTTTATTTTTTTTCAGGAATCATTTCAATTTCAATAAAATATGTAAACTACTGCTTTGATTTCTTCCAAATAAAAAAACAGAAGTTGGGGGGAATTGTTAAGGTATTTCAATCTTGCTTCGGTTTTCTGCAGTCTTATTGTAGTATTAAGTCATCTTGTGCTACACTGCTAGTGCATTTTCTGTTTCCTATATATGCAGAATGATTGAAAATTAGCCTATATGTTTTGGGGAAAAATCAGAATTGCACTGGATTGGAGTGCAACTTAACCAACCTCCTGTATTGCTATATAAAAATGCCACTTATATTACATGGCTGTGACAGTTACCTGGATTAACTATCCCTTTTGGCAGTGAATTCATATCTCCACCAAATAACATAATTACTGTCATGTTGAACCATTTTGACCCCTTATCTCTGGAGTGTGTATACCATCTTAAATAAACTAGAATGTATTCATACAAACCGGACACATTACCAGCTTGCTGACGATACAGATTTAAATTCTCAACAGCTGATTAGCTTTCTTCTATAGAAGTTGTAACTAACTACTGATACTACCATATATTTTAAACATTTCTGCATCTTTTTACCTTGGTCAGCAATCCAAACTAAATGTGTTGTGCTAAACAGGGAATGTATGCTGAAAAACTTTCTACTACCTTGATGCAAAAATACAAATAAAAAAGAGAAAGGTATCTGTTTTGGATATGGCATATTTTGTTGATTTAAAGGTGGATTTTCTTTCTATGTGTTTTTTCTATTTATGGCTTGTTTTAATATTAATTTTTAAATAGTATTAAATTACTGAATGCCACCTAATGTCCACTAAGTTCTTGACACACAGTGAATGAGAGCAGTTCGCGGAACAGGGCAAGATACTCAACTTCACTCCAAATCGAGATCAGCAAAGAAACAACTGAAACAAATAAATCATAAATTCTCATTTGAAGCCAACAAGAAAATGCAAGGCTACTTCAAATCCCTTAAATGAAATGCCTGAGTTTTGAGAGGGTGATTTGGAGTAGAAAGGGTTAGAATGGACCTCATGCTCTGTTAATGGCAGGTAAATGAGAGTATCTGGTCTTTTATTGTTGTTTCCAAGATTGTCAGACATTGAGAAAAATGTTGTTTAAAATAACCCCAAATTAGCTACAACTGCATTCTATCACTATAATTAATAATAATAATTATAATTAATAATTTGAACCAGAAGATACTAGTCACTGTTTAATTGTTTTCTTTGTGTTTTATTTTTGGCAAAAACTTTTGCCATCATCTTCGTAACCTTGTCTGCTCGAAGAGGATGCATATATTTCTCCATGACTTAACTAACCCATGAATTTACACTGTAAAACCATGTACAGTAAAGGTTTTTTGGAATAAAATAATGAAGTTAAAAAAAGCATTTTGCAGCCAATAAAAGCCCCATTATCAGTTCTAACTTAAAAACTTGTCACAGGCCGGAAAGTGTCTGTGGGCGGCAATATATTTTGAAGTGCCGAAGTGCAGCTCTGTCCTGAATTGCAGCAGCACACCACTGGATTGGAATGTAAACAGAGACACATTCAAAACTAATCCCGGCAAGCATGTTATCCCACTCATGTTGTCCCACTGAAGAAGGATAACCCACACTATATATACCTACACTTGTGGTATAAAAATATTTGCTACAATACTAAAAAAATGATGTTGCCTAGTTACTTAGTGTGCTGCAGGTCAGGTCTTACTGCAGCTAGACCATTGTATTAAGTTGAAAAATACAGCACACAAAGGCAATAGGTCCCTTTTAATTGTAACAGTTACCACAGTAAATGTACACTGTGAAAAAAGAGAGACCAGAGATGATATTTCTTGTTCTTATATAAGAGGTAAGGAATTGTATTTTACTGTAGGCCTGTAACCTGTAAAAAGAAAAAAAAACACCTGTTAGTTTTAGAAAACTAAAACCAAACAACTAGATCATATAATTCAAAGTCTAGTAACTCAGCACTCCCAAGCTGTTCCTTACATTAACATGGAGTTCTTACTTCAGAGAACACTGCTGTAAACTTCCCCTAGCCATGATGCCTTGAAAAACAGAATTTAATCTCAATGAACACAATACTTTGGAGTGTTTCCACAGTTCTTAAATCTGAACTGCTACACCTTAAATAGCTTAACAGGGACACATACGTTGCTTTTATATCCATGTAGCTTAATTTCAACCATCATCTGCCTCTTTCCTCCAGGGGTTCAAAATGACTGATTTCCGTGGCACCGCATAGCTCATCCTAGACTCACAGATTAAAAATAACTCCACCCGCTGTGTTGCAGGAGACCAAAAGAACATCAAGAACCGACTCTCTGATTAATAGGCCATCTGGGAGAAAGAAGGGATATAAACTATAGCGAGATCTAGGAAATCAGTAGTTTTATTGGCTACAAAATACTGTGTGCTGTCATTCCAGCAAAGTCATAAGACACCAGTGAAGGCTGCCAAACAACGAAAGGCGGCGCTGGTTTACGCAAATTTGTGCAATTCATTTAGCCGAGATAAAAGGAAGTGATTCAAATTGAACGAAAACATGTCTGTGCCGCAGTAATAAATCATGGTCTGGGGAAACACTTACTAGAATGCGTACAAATTGAAGTTACCTGCATGTTTGGAGTCGCTTCATTTACCGCCAGTGTTGGGTTCTGTTCCTGCTGCATGCTTCATTGAAAGCCACCGCTCGACAACAGGGTATCTTTACAAAGCAAAGCGGATCCATTTTCATATTCCAAATCAGAGGGAAAATTAGTCAGCAGTAATTTTAATTTCTGATTTCATTTAGTTTGGGAGAAAGCATGTAATCCAATCCACAAAGTTAAATAGGCTGATTACTGTGTACCTGCTAGAAGCTTGAAAGCAGAACGCTGAAGATTGTTTTGTAAAGAAACCGTTTGTGCAAGTGGAACTGATCCAGGTTTCCAGTAATACACACCATTGACCATTTGCTTAGTTCTGTAAAGTAATACGTACAAAAGAAAACATCCTGTCACATTGCAGTAAATTGCAGGTCATATGAATAATGGTTGGAATAAAGCTCTTCACTTGAATTGTTGTGGAATTTGGTGATTATTTTATTGGAAAAAATATTATTACAGTAATTCAATTTGAATGGAATAAGCGTCTGCACATAGTTTAATATGTACATCCTGGTGGCTGTCTTGAGCACCAGACTATGGTTCGTTTGATTTAGAGATTATCTCAGCTGTTAATGGATTTGAGATGGGCAGTCTATAGACTTTGGTAGAAATAGTTGCAGTCTAAATGTTACAACATGTATTGTGTTTAAATCTTCATATGCTTGACAACACAAAAAATCCAGAAGTGGTGTCTTGGAGCAGTCTGGTTAAACTTTGTTTTTATCAGTTTCCTATCACACCAACAGTGCAGAGAGGCTGGCAGACGTGCATTATTGTCTCAAAAGTGTGATGCTTAATTAAACTATGGCAGCTGTATACTACTACAGGGATCACATGTCTCGAATTCAGGACAATGCCACATTTCATTGGATGGACAGGTCCTAATAAAGTGTGGTTTATAACTGGTGTAGGAATAGCAGGAACTTGCCTATTTCGCTCTCAGATTGGGATTGGGAGCTTGCATGGCTGCAATGAAATCCTTTTGGTGAATGTAAACCAGCTAGCACTGTCTGCTTTCTATGGTAGTGTAATATTGAGCATCAGCATGTCTCAGAGTAGAAAAAACAAATCTTAGTTTATAAGGTGACCGTATTTTAGACTGCTGATGTTTTGCCCCAGTAAATATTGCACAGAATGTCAACGTACAGTGTGTGGTTTGTTCCAGGGTCTTCTGAGTAAGAACCCTTACAAATGAACTGAATGAACTTTGGTAAAAGGTTGGACCTACAGTTCTCCTCCTATACAGGCTCCTTTCAGCCGACCTGATGTCTATTGACACTGATCTTTGAGGAAGTTCATTGGTGGGTTCCTAAATGTTCTGATTTGTATGTAATAATCCAAACAAATGTATTTGTTTTGCAAGCACAAACACACATTTCTAATGTCTGCACAGTTTCTTTAATTAATGTGTATCCCCTGCTGGAGAAGAGGGGGGGGGTTTGCCCATAAACCCGTACACCCGTACACCCGTCCAGCTGTCTGGCTCACACACGCATTTATGCATAGATCTAGAAAACTGCTTATCCAGTTGTCATGAAACTTGGTATTAACATTATTTTGCATAAGTTATTGAGAGTATCTAATTCTGGGGATATATGTAGGTTACAGTCTGTCTGTCCATTCATCTATCTGTCAGTATGTCACACATACACTTTTGAACATATCTAATCAAACTGGGATTAAACATGTAATTGCTAATTCTTAGTCTATTCCCTTCTGTTCATGTATGTCATGGTACTATTCTATTCCCTTCTGTACATACTGATAGCTCTGATTTTTGTATTTTTGTGGTGGGGGATTGTGGCAATGTGGCCACGCCCTTGTGCGTAGTTTGTTTGTATGTTGTATGTTGCATGTGTAAATGTTGGTGTATAGTCATTGGTACACGGGATATAAGCGGGTCTGTGTTTCACGTGTGTTTAAAAATGTATAATTGTAGTTAGGCACGAGGATTGCACATCACTTCACTTCACGTGCAGATAAAATGTGTATAATGTGTGTCACGGGATTGCACTTGGTTAATTCACGTGCAGTTGTACCGAGACTCCGATTGAATGATTGATTAGCAATCGAGTCTTGGTACAACTGCATAAAAGCTGCATGTTTTCACCCACTCGGTTGTTGGGTGTTCGTGAGTGGAGAACGGGTGTGGAGAAGGAGGATAAATATAAGAAGAAGAATAAGAAGTGTTTTTTACTCACCGTGTTTGTTCGTCCCTGTTTGTTAGTGTGTGTTCGTTTGGTTTACCTGTTTATTTTGGCGAAAGTGCCGTGTGCTGTTTTTGTGTTCTTTTATTTTGTTTATTAAATGCTGAGCACAACCAAGTGCTCAGCTTCACCAACCTCACTGTCTGTTGTGTGTTACTTCCTGTTTCTGGTCTGACGTCACCCACTCCGGCCGTCTTTGTGACAGGGATGTATGGTACCGACATTATTGTTAATAAACCTGAACACTACATTGTGTGGCATGTGGTTGGATTGCAAGTTAACATTCAATAGGTTTCACTGATTGTGATTATGAAAGATGATGCACGTGGTTATACAGGGGTAGGTAGCCTTTGTGAAGGTGTTAAGAATGCTGCATGGTGTCCAGTTCAAAGGTTGTGCTAATGGACTGGATAAAAGCATTGTTTGTGTGCACTGTACTTCGCTTCGAAAACTCAGATCTGAAGGCCCAAAAGTCATCTCAGGACGTCAGCGGGTTCCAGACACACACAGAGGTCATGATGGCACAGCTGATTGCAAGCCATTGTCTCTCTCATGCAGTTGGAAGGACGTTCCCGTTGTACTGGAAACCTATAATAACAGGGACCACAGTAATGCAAGCTTGCTGACATGCCCATCCACATTATGCTCCCTCTTTAATTTGTAGCCAGAGATGTTCTTTTTCAATTCCAGAGTGCTCTCAAGGCTTTATCCAGAAACCTTGGCTTGATAATCTTGTTATCTTTTCAATGAGGAGTGGCTGCAACCCTTAATTACAGTGCACATGTGGGCTCCCATATGTTATGGCTACACTGAAACCTTATTCTGAGTCACCAGCAATAAAAGATATTGGAAGATGCAAAGCAATGATTTTACTAAATTATCTTTACAATGTCCTGATGCATATTGCCTCTCCATGCATGCTGTAAATAAATGTTGCAACCCGACAAAACTCCAAAAATTACAGAATTGACTGTGGCTAGGCCCAGCGTGCATTGCTTCAAGCATTAATGACTTCTTTGATTTTAGCCACTGTATAATGTCTGCTTGTTTCAAACCCATTCAAGCGTCTGTGGGCTCGATCCATTATTACCCGCTTGCCATTCCCACTCCAGGGACATCTGGGAGACTGTCTGTCTATATGGACATGTTGGTCAGTGCAGCCACTGGTTTGAGGTCAGTTTCACAGTGAGATCCTTCTGCTTTCCCTTTATTGTTGCTGAATAGTTGCACAATTCTCACAGAGCTAACATATCTTGAGACATGTCACATGCCCTCATAGATTTGCTTGCATTGCAGAGATTTTCTCATTTTTCTTACATCCACATTTATTTTTGGCTAGTCGGTGTATATAACCAAAAAATATTATAATAAATGTTATGGACATTAATAAACACTGTACATAAAATACAACAATACATTTTTGTAACGTGCATAGTTAATAACGTTATTTAAGTTTATCAACGAAAATGCACCGAACGCACCGCCTTGGCATGTACAGTATTTCTGCCAGACAAGCAGTAGGCGCGCTCTTCTCTTCCTGATTGTATTAACTATTATCTAATTTGCTGGTCCCATCCTATGTTTTGGAATCAGTTTTGAAAATGCTTTTTAAGTACACTCCTGTGTATTTGATGTAAACAGAAAAAAAGCACCGCCTTTATTCCAGAGCAGGACAACAGGCTTCTATTCCAGGCAAACAGCCTGTAAATTAAAGATTGCACATTGAAGAAAACTGACTGTATATACTCTTTGGAGTTTCAAAGATTTAACAATATTCAATAACGTTAAATAAATAAATAAATAAATAAATAAATACATAAATAAACGACCAGTGATGTTAAACGCAATTTTGGAGTAACAATCAGCTTGACCTATATAGCGGGTCTGCATGTTGTGGTAAGTAAATACATTATTATTATTATTATTATTATTATTATTATTATTATTATTATTATTATGTTTTAGGCAGGTATTTCTGCATTGTGTTTTACGGATAGTGAAGGTTATGTGATACAGTCTTAACAAGATACAATGCGTGATGCTGCAGCTGTCACTGAATAAAAAAGTTTTCATAAACTCATGTCTAGTTTATCAAGGATACATTCCAAACTACTGTAATCTGTTTGGAATAAATATTTTAGTAACACCCTAAAGTGTGATTTTTTTTTTCTCTCCTGACGATACCAAGGCGTAATTATCCCTCGCATTCAATTGTTACTTAATTGCAATGATATTAAAATAATCATGTCCGGGAGGAGGAATGGAAATGTATGTGGGCGGTACAATCATCGATATTTATTCGAACGACTATATTTTGTGTGACCAATTAATTGATTGATATTTTGAGGCTTAAGTGACAGCCCTTTATATATACAGTACTGTGCAAAAGTTTTAGGCAGGTGTGAAAAAATGCTGTAAAGTAAGAATGCTTTCAAAAATAGAAATGTTAATAGATTATATTTATCAATTAACTAAATGCAAAGTGAGTGAACAGAAGAAAAATCTAAATCAAATCCATATTTGGTGTGACAACCCTTTGCCTTCAAAACAGCATCAATTCTTCTAGGTACACTTGCACAAAGTCAGGGATTTTGTAGGCATATAGTCAGGTGTATGATTAAACAATTATAGCAAACAGGTGCTAATGATCATCAATTCAATATGTAGGTTGAAACACAATCATTAACTGAAACAGAAACAGCTGTGTAGGAGGAATAAAACTGGGTGAGGAACAGCCAAACTCAGCTAACAAGGTGAGGTTGCTGAAGACAGTTTACTGTCAAAGTCATACACCATGGCAAGACTGAGCACAGCAACAAGACACAAGGTAGTTATACTGCATCACCAAGGTCTCTCCCAGGCAGAAATTTCAAGGCAGACAGGGGTTTCCAGATGTGCTGTCCAAGCTCTTTTGAAGAAGCACAAAGAAACGGGCAACGTTGAGGACCATAGACGCAGTGGTCGGCCAAGGAAATTTACTGCAGCGGTTGAAAGACACATCATGCTTACTTCCCTTCACAATCGGAAGATGTCCAGCAGTGCCATCAGCTCAGAACTGGCAGAAAACAGTGGGACCCTGGTACACCCATCTACTGTCCGGAGAAGTCTGGTCAGAAGTGGCCTTCATGGAAGACTTGCGGCCAAAAGCCATACCTCCGGCGTGGAAACAAGGCCAAGCGACTCAACTATGCACGAAAACACAGGAACTGGGGTGCAGAAAAATGGCAGCAGGTGCTCTGGACTGATGAGTCAAAATTTGAAATATTTGGCTGTAGCAGAAGGCAGTTCGTTCGCCGAAGGGCTGGAGAGCGTACACGAATGAGTGTCTGCAGGCAACAGTGAAGCATGGTGGAGGTTCCTTGCAAGTTTGGGGCTGCATTTCTGCAAATGGAGTTGGGGATTTGGTCAGAATTAATGGTCTCCTCAATGCTGAGAAGTACAGGCAGATACTTATCCATCATGCAATACCATCAGGGAGGCATCTGATTGGCCCCAAATTTATTCTGCAGCATGACAACAACCCCAAACATACAGCGAAAGTCATTAAGAACTATCTTCAGCGTAAAGAAGAACAAGGAGTCCTGGAAGTGATGGTATGGCCCCACAGAGCCCTGATCTCAACATCATCGAGTCTGTCTGGGATTACATGAAGAGAGAAGCAACTGAGGCTGCCTAAATCCACAGAAGAACTGTGGTTAGTTCTCCAAGATGTTTGGGCCAACCTACCTGCCGAGTTCCTTCAAAACTGTGTGCAAGTGTACCTAGAAGAATTGATGCTTGATGCTGTTTTGAAGGCAAGGGTGGTCACACCAAATATGGATTTGATTTAGATTTTCTTCTGTTCACTCACTTTGCATTTAGTTAATTGATAAATATAATCTATTAACATGTCTATTTTTGACTTTAGCATTCTTACTTTACAGCATTTACTAAAACTTTTGCACAGTATATATATATATATATATATATATATATATATATATATATATACTTTAGAGTGAGATGTCCTGTCATTTCTGGTATGGTAAGTCTGTTCTATTGTTTATTTGTTAATAGCTTTACATTTCCTTTTCATACACATCTCATATGTTTCATAAACATCTCATACAGATGTTTACACATGTATGTTGACCCCTCCAGATGGCTGGAGAATGTTATATTAAGAAACTTATATCCATAATAACTTAAAACAGAAGATTTACGTTTAAGTTCAGGCTTTTGTTAGTATCTATCTAACATCAATCAATCAATGTCATTTTTTTTGTTTAATTCAAACACTATTAGAACATATGAAAGTTTACAAACGAGAGGAGGCCATTCAGCCCATCTTGCTCGTTTGGTTGTTGGTAGCTTATTGATCCCAGAATCTCATCAAGCAGCTTCTTGAAGGATCCCAGGGTGTCAGCTTCAACAACATTACTGGGGAGTTGGTTCCAGACCCTCACAATTCTCTTGTGTAAAAAAGTGCTTCCTATCTTCTGTTGTGAATGCCCTTTTATCTAATCTCCATTTGTGACCCCTGGTCCTTGTTTCTTTTTTCAGGTCAAAAAAGTCCCCTGGGTCGACATTGTC
Source organism: Acipenser oxyrinchus oxyrinchus (assembly GCA_030684275.1). Lineage (NCBI taxonomy): Eukaryota > Metazoa > Chordata > Actinopteri > Acipenseriformes > Acipenseridae > Acipenser > Acipenser oxyrinchus. The sequence continues at coordinate 96,804,259 of CM060249.1, forward strand.
TAAACCTTTTAGGATTTTGAATGTAAGCCCAATCTAAACCACAGAGAGCAGGACTAGGTGGGACAAGACAAGTTAACAGGCTGTTTTGTCACATGGCTTGAATGAGAAAGCCTGTTAAGTCCTAGGCATTATAATTTTTCAGGCAAGCTCACAGATAAGGTAAATCTAGAGACATCTGATAATAACTGAATATCCAATCAACAGAACCGGGAACCACAGTCTGCATTGCATCACTAGTACAGGTGCACATTTGTATTTTCCCCCATGAGCACAAATACATATTCTTTCACACGAAGAATGACATTACACAGAGAAATAAAAATGCATGTTGACCCCTAATACTGTATTTTATATTTCATAATACACAGTAACTTTGGATACTCTAAAGATTTTTTTTATGCTAGTTTTATCTTCCTATATAAGACAAAACAAACAACAACAACACGAAAAGGAAGAAATGTGTTTAAATACAATCGTGGTTAATTGTTTACAGTAATCACTTTTTAAAATCCCTGCATTCTGTAATATTTTGGGGATTTCAAAACAAAACAAAAAACGTTTACTACCTGTTATGCCTGTTTGTCCAGGCAAAATGTAACTGTAGCAAATTGTACAGAAAGGAAAAAGAAGTATGTGTTCTTTTGTCCTGGTGGGGTGTTTTTTTTTTTTTTTCTTAGCCAGTTTTATGACAGAGGCATATAAATAATAACATGTGGACAAAATGTCAAAGCTGATATTTTGTGGTTTATTACCAGACATAATCAAACACTTTTGAGTTGAGTAAAATATTTTTACACTTACATTTTTGCCAGCTCATGGTTTCCTTCAAGTTATCCAAGAAAAAGTAGCTGCAGGACAGCTAGGTTAAAATGAAATAATATATGATTCCTCATGCTCACCCTGCAGATGAACATACAATTACTATGTTTTGTTAGGTGGCAATTTAGTTTCTTTTTGGGACATATCCCTGTACTCTTCAAATATTCTTTGATTTCATTCCAAGCTTCTATCTCTGGTTTGACTCACACCAGATTTTTCTTTTATCATTGTAAAGGCAAGTGGCATGCATTGTTTTTCTTAAACAATAACCTACAATAAAACACTGGTCTGATTTACAGGTGTAAATCTTTTTTCTCATTGCATAACATTGTGCATAACAGCCAGTAGCATGCCTGGTTACTGTAGTTCACTGCGTGGCCGAAACAATCTTTAACCCTTAAAGCACCGTTTTTACATGGATGAGTCTGTGTGGCTGCAGTTAGCTTTACCATTTTATAAGGAACTTGAACTCTGCAACTGTTTAAGAACTGAAAATAATTAAAAAGGTCTAATTAAGCAAATGATCAGTTCAATGAAGGGTCGAGTTAAGTAATTGAGATAGGCAAGGCATTTTACAGTACAATCCCATCCCTCGCCCAGTGCCTGATACAGTCCATGTTGCCCATTGATTGGACGCAGCTGCCCAGTCACTACATTATTATTAGAGATATTTCATGGTGTGAATTCCAATCATGTTGTTGATATTAGTTTAAAAACAAGTAATGTTAATTATATAATATTATTTTAGTTCTGCTATATATTATTTTGAATCTTTTCAAACTACTCTCTCTATAACCACCTAGATTAATTGTTGGATTGTTTTCACTTGACCAAAAAAAAAAACCTAAAGAAAAACTAAAAAAAAAAAAAGTGTCGAGCTACACATTACATTTTGGTACAGGTAGCAGATTTTGACAAGGTAGCAACATTTTATGTTTTCTTTCACATGCCATATTTTGCTACTGGTATAGCAAATTTTGACAAATTAGCAAAAATTGATGTTACACCGCTGTAGTGTTAGAAAGTGGTACATTGTCAAAATGTGGTACGTGTACCAAACCTTCACCCGTGTAATGTCAAAGCGATATGTTGTCACATTGAAAGTGGTTCGCTGTCAGATTTTAGTCCAGGTGCAATCAATTGCGATCTGATGGGTGTTTTCCTATTGTCAAACAGAGGTACATTTACCATTAAATTATACATTAGAAACAGACAATCAATTTCTCTAAAAAGAAAATTCACGATGAACAAGACAAAATGAGAAGTCCACCACAAATTGCACAAGTAAAAAAAATGCAGCTGACCCAATGTATTGCATATGATAAATATTTGCATACTATTTTCTTAATGGTGGAAAAAATATGATTAATTACATTAACAACGATGTAAAAGACCATACTGTTTTCTTAATGGTGGAAAAATGATTAATTACAACAACTACATAAGACTGGAACATTTGTTTAGGCATGCGCGAGGAAGCACAGTGCGCAGCGAACCGCGTACTTGAAAATAACACTTCACCGGTAATAAACGGAGTCTACCGAGTTTTATCAACCAGAGGTGGGTATGAGGAAAAAACACAAAAAAACACGGTCTTAACCTCTAATGTTTACGTTTTTTTTTTTTTTAAATGTACCACTTTCTATTTTCTCTCAATTTTAACAGTTTTAACAAACAAACTAGCATCCGGCGTATCCGCGTGTTTCATTAATCAGCTGATTATCAACACTTAGAAATAAAACAAGAACCCCTGTTTCTGCTACAAACACACACAAAAAAAAATGTAATTCAAAGCAAGACCCTTGTTATCCTGGATATACTTCCAGGTACTATCCCCGTCCACCTTTTTGTTCTTTCTGGGAACCCGTTGTTTGGCGGTTTCCTAGCAACAAAGGCACACTTTAATTGCGCTTGCATGTTTCTAAGGTAACAAAGTACCTGAACAGCCAGCAAAGCTTGGTGCGTGGTGTTTTGGCGAAACAAGCTGGACATTTGTTGTTAGTGACATTAAGGTAAGATAATAATAATAATAATAATAATAATAATAATAATAATAATAATAATAATAATAATAATAATACAATAGGACTCTGATCCATATAAATTATACCTTAAATTAAAAAGTAGTGTTATGATAGACTTCGTAGAATAAACGACGACAATCAGCAGCCGTGTAAACAGTAAGTATCGTCGCTGTTTAAGAATACATTTGCTATAACTTTATATTTAAATAATATCCTTCAACAGCAAACAAACTATGCAGGATAATTTAAAAAAAAGTATCATTCCAAATACAATTCTGAATTCTTCAAATCATACTACCGCTGTACATGTTTTGTTAGGAAAAGTTTGTAAATAGTTTTGTAAATAGTCATGTATTGTTTGATTAAATTCCAGTTTTAGCATTCGTTTGTTCTACTTCAAAACACAACAAATATTATAATTACACAAAAAGAAAACGTACAGGACACTGTATTTGAACTGAGCTCCTGAAATCTATAACTATATTAGTCAAGAGTATACAGTAGGTAATTAATTTGTTAAGGCCCAGGATATTTATAGTTAGGATATTAACAGATCAAGGGAATTATCCTATAGTCAAGGCTTGCTACAGATAACAGTATTATTTTTTATAGTAAGTTTTAACCATTTTGAATTGTGCCTTTCTGTACCTATATGACAAATCAGAAGCTGATGTCATGGGGGCTGCACTGATAAGGGCAGCTCAGTGGACTACAGCTGGTTCTGGGACTGGCAAATTGGAAATCACTCCCTTGAATGAATCCTTGCTGAAAGAGATTATTAAATATGTGGAAAACTTTAGCACCAGACATCCTCAAGAGGCAGCACTGGTTTTTAAGGAACCTCTTGGATGGACAACAACTTTAGAGCCTTCTGCTTTTGGACCAGATTATGAAATAAGGTATGTTAAAGATGTTTCTCATTGGTGTCACTAGGAAACAACCAGTGAATAAAGTATGACGTGACACCCGTGGGGTTTTTCATTGACCAATTTATTTTACAGGGGTCTGATTGCTCATGTTCCTGCCTACTTATCATTTCCACAATATACTTCATTTAGGCTAAAAGTATAGATGTGACATCACTTTTTCACTGTCTGATTATGCTTAAATAAATATGAGCTGAACATAATTTCTAAGGGTGCTCAAGTGCAATGATTTGTCTAATCATGTAATCATTGTGTGGTCTATGGCTAATGGAATCTACCTCAATAACTGTTAAAAATAAATACTGTACATAAACTACAACCTTTTTTCATTCTTTTTTATAGTAAGTCCACAGTAAATTCAAAAGAAACTGCCAAAGATGGACAACCGTTGTTGCATCTTTCTTCACATGCCATTCAAGTTTACAGTTTTAGTCAGCTGTCCAACATTTTACAGTTGGCCCAAGACAAAAAGTTGAAGGAAGTGCGGGCATGTCTTGAAGGTTAGTTCACAATAGTTTTACAACAAATGCAGGTTAAACACACATATGAAGGTACACATAAAATATTGGTGAAACTCAACAACATTTCATATACAATGAAAAAATGTATCTTAAAATTTCTTGTTTTCTGTTAGCCTTGAATCAGACGTGCTTCAGTCTTGTTCCCAGTTTTAATGAAGAAGCCTGATATTTATGGTTATGATAATGTTGCCTTGTATAGACATTTTCTGCTGCTTTTTTATATTTACAGTAGAGTATTGTGATTATCAGGCAAATCTTACCACAGTGCAACATTATATAAAGGACAGGTTGTTGACCAGTTTGCTAGTTTTATGGCTATTGATATATTTTTCTTTGTTATGTATATCAAGCTAATCGAGACCCTGTAGCAAAAATTCTTGGGCCAAGCTTTGCTACAGTAGAAGGAGAGGATACCTCAATGTTGCGTCTCTTGGACAAAGTAAAAGAAGATGATGAAGGTCATGAAGCAGAACTGAAAATGAAAATGTTACTCCTCCTTCAGCAACTGGATATGCAGCTACTTAATAATTCCTTGAAGCAAATGTCACAGTATGTGGTTCACCTCTTATTTGTTTATTGTATTATTCAGAAGAAAATACAGGATTTAATTATTGGAATAGATTATTAGAAAAAGCACTGTACTAAATACAATATTTAACTGACAGGAATTGTAATTTATTAATAGATTTTAAATTGATTGTTGCAGAGAAGTACGTCTTAGCCCCGTCACAGTTAAGAATGATGTGGAATTGCTAAAACGCTTCTGTGGTGAAGGAGAGAAGATGGTGTTGAAGTCTGTTGAATACACATCAGGTTTGAGTTATATTCACATTCTTCTGTTTGGAAGAAATTCCTGCTATTAGGGAAACACTGTATATTTAAAATGTGTGTATTCTGTTTGCAGAAATATGGGAGCCATTACATATGTCAGATCACAATGTGCTGAAAGATAAATGAATTACCATTTACATATCATTCCCAGTAAATGCACTCATTCTAATGCATCTAATGTCCACAATATGAAAATTGTATTAAGAGATAATACAATATGGCCTCATCTGCACAGTAAATCTCAAGCTCACAACACATTTTACATCCGATGCGTGATATCAAATGAAAATAACTGGTCCAAACTGATTAATGACCAAGGATAAGTGGATAAAAATATGAAAGCAATCAGGTTTATATTGAACAAGATATAGCTGGAATACGTACAAAGTGCTTTTTGTTAACAATGTTCAGTAGCACTTTAATGTTAAAATAAAAAAATAGTAAGACACATCTTACGTTTACCTTTAGTTGCTTGTTACTGCAACATTGACAATTTTATTTATGTTAGTAAACCTATGCAATAAAGGCAGTAGACTAAACTGTGCCATTTACACTTATACTTTCATAAAACATATTTAGAAACTGAGAAACTAACAATCATAAATGATGTAATTGAAATTTACATTGCAAATATTATGGTAAGGTATTATTTCAGTGTTTCATTTTTTTTTTAATTTAAAGGTAACTGACAATGATTAAACATTCTTTTAGATTATGAATTTTCAAATGGATGTCGCGCTGCACCATGGAGGCAAGTTCATGGAGAAATTTGTTATCTAGTAATTAAACCTGTTGACACTGATCCCTTGTATATCACATGCAGTACAGCTGGAGTGTATCTTAATGGGGTGAGTAACAGTAATGAACTAGAAGTGAAATAGGTAAAATTACCTTCTAGTGTTTGAACAGGAGAGTTAATTTATATTGTTATAGGATTTATTTTTGCTGTATAAATAATTCTGTTGTGGCTCCAAGGTACAAATCTTTTTCAGTAGGGTTTCGAGAGATGTTTCCTGAGCATTATTTTGGAATCTCCACCGGGGATTATGCCTATTTCTTCAATAACACTGCTTCAAACTCCAGAAAAAAAGTTGATAGTTTGTCTTGCTTTAAATACTTATGCAACAATTATCCAAGGAGATTTTTAAGAGAATAAATGGCTGAGAGATTGTATGTATTAAACTGTAACAAGTCTTCCCATATAATGGTGGTCTTCCCAGCAATGGGATCCCTAATTCGGGGTTGCTTTAGGGTAAACCACATGGCTATACCAACAATGGTATGATGCACCTGAAGGGGCATAATTTAAATGTACAATTTTTGGTACTTAAGCACCTAGTGTATATTTATCTATTGCACAATTCTTTTTGTGACTATATTCAACCCTATCCTGTTGAGATGTGCAATGTCTTTTTCTTGATTTATGGACTGTTTTCTACACAGCTATATTCAGAACAGAACATAAATGAATAGATGCACAAACACACAGACGTTTTGAACATCCTGCCAACATCTTGGGTTGTAGATATTCCTGTTTAGTTTAGACACAGAATGTGGATTTTATTTTTAATGTGGAGCCCTATATCTTTAAATATCTCAGTACTGTTTATGTTATACTTGTATGTATTTATTGATTCACCCATTGTGACTGTGTTGTGCTTGACTAAGAAGTGCAGTTTGTAGTCTACTCAAAATGATGATAAATAAGGAAAACATAATTTATTCCTAAATACATTCAAGTGCCAATGCTCTTGCAAAGCCTGTTCAAGGTTTTTTAAAGTGGAAAATACATGTTTTAAAGTATAATTAAGTATTGCATGTGATATGAACCAGAGCTATATTAATTAATTCTCTGAAGTATTATAGTGTGCCTTTAATGACCTATTCCAAATAAATAGGTAAGCACATTTGTCAGCTGTCACAAATCTTGGCAATATGAAAGTATATGCAACCATTAAAATGCTGGACTATCCATAGTTATTTGCAACACAAATTGAATTCATTACTAATCATTGTTATACAGTTATATAAGTCAAATTAACATCCTCTATAGGCCAAGAGAAAGGGACATTTTTTATTTCTGAGATCTGCTTTGTGAGAACAGCAATCTGCACCAATCAGAAAATGTTTAATTTCCACAGTATTAGAATTCAGTAGGCTATATGTTCTGATTTTATTATAATTCTTTTTTTGAAGGGTAGTTTTCAAATGTAGCTTTTGTATCATGTTTGTGATATTGGGACCAAGCACAGCAATTTACAAACACTGGCTTGTTTGAGCAAGTCTCCATTTCTTTTATCTGGGTCCTTTTTTCTACTTTTTCAATGAAATAAAAATATAACCTGAATATAAACATTTGACACACCCCTGTGAACACTTCTGTGAATAGCAACAGAACAAATGTCAGCAATAAGGTGTTACTTGCAATGTATACGGCTTATATATACTGTACCATATAGTAGTGCCCTATAGTGCTGTTTATAAGCAATTGCAATGGTAAAGGCAAATATTGTGAGTTAACAGAACAACTAACAACAACAACAATGCTGGAAGAAGCAGTTCAATAATTCTAATATCTTGTTATAATGCAGTGTCACACAAACAAGTATGTTTTTATTATTATTTTTACAAAATAGGGTAGGTATGTTTTACATGTAATGTGAGTCCTTCAATATAATATTTTTGCTATTTCTGTATTTGTTATTGTTCTTTCAGGGTGCGGAAAAGGAAAGAGAGGAAATTGACTATGAAAGAAAAAGTGAAGTGTATAAAGATCTTGTCACACTTCTAAAAGACAAGTCTCCACATTTTGCAGAAAATATCACTAAGCAGGTATGCTTATACTTAGAACCATTCTTTACCTTACATATAAAAAATACTGTATGTTGATTTATTGCTGCAATGGGAAAAAATACATAGCAGTAAACCCAAGTATTTTCAAAAGTATAGATGATTATTGATACAGTAGATACAATTGTATTTGATTAAAGTGACATTTCCTATTGTAAAAGTAGACATTTATTTTAGTTTGAAATACAGTGCCTATAGAAAGTCTACACCCCCTTGAACTTTTTTCACATTTTGTTGTGTCAGTGCCTTGTTACATTTAAATTAGAATTTTTTCCACTTATCTGCACACCATACTCCACACTGTTAAGGGGAAAAAAGTTTTTATTGAGAAAAATTATATATTAAAAATACAAAACTGAAAGATCATAATTGGATAAGTCTCCACCCCCCTGAGTTAATACTTGGTGGAAGCACCTTTGGCAGCAATTACAGCTGTGAGTCTGTTGGGATAGGTCTCTACCAACTTTGCACACCTACATTTGGAAATATTTGACCATTCTTCTTTACAAAACTGTTCAAGCTCTGTCAAGTTCCTTGGGGAGTGTTGATGGACAGCAATCTTCAAGTCATGCCACACATTTTTGATTGGATTTAGGTCGGGGCTCTGACTGGGCCACTCAAGGACGTTTACCTTTTTGTTCCTTAGCCACGCCAGTGTAGCTTTGGCTGTGTGCTTTGGGTCGTTGTTATGCTGAAAGGTGAACTTCCGTTCCAGTTTCAGCTTTCTTGCAGAGGGCAGCAGGTTTTCCTCAAGGACTTCTCTGTACTTTGCTCCATTCATTTTCCCTTCTATCCTGACAAGTGCCCCAGTCCCTGCCGATGAGAAACATCCCCATAACATGATGCTGCCACCACCATGCTTCACAGTTCTTTGGGTGATGCGCTGTGTTGGGTTTGCGCCAAACATAACGCTTTGCATTTAGGCCAAAAAGTTCCATTTCAATTTCGTCAGACCACAAAACTTTTTGCCACATAGCTACAGAATCTCCTGAGTGTTTTTCTGCATACTTCAAACAGGACTCAAGGTGGGCTTTCTTGAGTAATGGCTTCCTTCTTGCCACCCTACCATACAGGCCAGATTTGTGGAGTTCTTGGGATATTGTTGTCACATGCACACTTTGACCAGTCTTGGTCATAAAAGCCTGTAACTCTTGCAAAGTTGCCATTGGCCTCTTGGTAGCCTCTCTGATCAGTCTCCTTCTTGCTCGGTCATCCAGTTTGGAGGGACGGTCTGATCTAGGCAGGGTCTTGGTGGTGCCATACACCTTCCACTTCTTAATAATCGTCTTGACTGGGCTCCAAGGGATATTCAAGGCCTTTGATATTTTTTATACCCATCCCCTGATCTGTGCCTTTCAACAACTTTGTCCCGGAGTTCTTTTGAAAGCGCCTTGGTGTTCATGGTTGAGTCTTTCCTTTGAAATGCGCTACCCAGCAGAGGGAACCTACAGGAACTACTGAATTTATCCTGAAATCATGTGAATCACTACAATTTAACCCAGGTGGAGGCCACTTAACTTGGTGTGTGATTTTGAAGGCGATTGGTTACACCTGAGCTAATTTAGGATTTGCTATTACAAGGGGGGGTGGACACTTATCCAAACAAGCTATTTCTACAAATTTCTAGAATATTTTTTTCACTTGGAAGTTGTGGGGTAGGATGTGTAGATAAATGAAAACAAACTATTTTAATGCATTTTAATTCCAGGCTGTAAGGCAACAAAAGGTGAAAATTTTGAAAGGGGGTGTAGACTTTCTATAGGCACTGTACATACATTTTGAAATACTGAAGTGTAGCAGCTTCTGCCACATCTATGACCCTTTATATTATTGAATGAATTATTTTCATTGAAACGATATTGTAAATATTTTAAAAATTAATTTATTCTTTTTGTTTTCAAAGAAAACCATAATTATATAGTTTTCACATGTCATACCATTCAAGGCAGGCAAAGTAGCTGAAAAAAGCAATGAAAGTATGTAGCTAAGCATTTCAGTTTAAGAGCAGTCACATGACTCTCTTTTAGACATTCAGGGTATTATTAAACACAATCAGTACATTGTAGGTTAGTGTCAAGGTCATTATAAACTCCACCATGTAGCTTTGAAAACATGATACATTCTACTTTGTATTATGATTGATGCAATCTGTTATTAATAAGATTGACATCATAGATGTTGTGAACATCGGTGAATAACTGGATCAGTAAACTCCAGCTGTCACCTTTGTTTCCATTTTCTAATATATACTTTCACTTTCTATTGCCATAATATTTTGAATAGTTTACATCTGAAAAATAACTTTTTAAAATTAGTAAAACATTTTAAATCAGCTTGTCAAACATATTGGTATTTTGTGTTTCTTGTTTAAATTACAACGAAATATTCTGCAACAATACCCTGTGACATTCTGTAACAATACCTGGTGACATTTATTCCTCGGACTGGTACAACATACAATATATCATTGTTTACTAAAATTTGGGTCGATGTCCTTTAGACCCCTAGCTTCTCTAGGGGTAGGTGGCTAACACTTGCTTTTGGGTGTAGGGAGGCTATTGGCTTGGTTGTGAGATTGGAGTACCTTCAGTTTTTCTGCGCTTGTGTAGGGATTGCTGCAGTGAAGGAAAGTAATGGGGGGATAATTTGAATTATAAGACACCTAACAGTTTACGAACTAGAGAAAACCATTTGGCCCATCAATGCATGTCCAGTACCCTAGTTGCTTGATCTCAGAACTACGTCAAGTTGGGTCTTAAAGGATCCCAATGATTCAGCATCAACAACATGTCTAGGTAACCCATTCCATACCCTCACCACTCTCTGTAAAGTGTCTACTCCCCGCTGTCCTGTCTATCTCCACTTAATTTCCTCTGGTCCTGGTTTCTGTGATGTGCTTAAAATATCATCTTGGGATTTATGGTGCTCTTTCAACAGAGTAGGAGAAAGCAAAGTGTGTTCACTAAAAAGAAGCTAGCTAACAACGGGAAATTTACATGCGTCCATGTAATCATTCTTGCGGTAACCTAAAGAATACCTCTTGATAATTGTTAAAAAAAATAAAAAAAATACCAAAAAAGTTTTAATGCTTCAAGTTCAAAATGTTATGGACATTTATTTTTTCACTAATAAATGCAATTAGCAGCCAGAAGTTGTGGGTAGGTTTGGCCTTTACAGCCTTCAAAAAAAATCAAATACTGTTGGAAAAAATAACACTGAAGATGGTTATAAAGGAAGACATGAGGAAAAGCTCTGTTTATTAGGATAGGCAGCAATCCCAGAACGCACTGTTTAAAAGAAGAATCCAGGCTTAGTTTGCTTTTTTAGTTTAATGACCCCTACTGTTAGAAAAACTCATGTCCTGAACACAACCATCTCAATGATGGGCAAAGCTTTTGGAGATTTTGGAAGGAGATCAGCTGCACTAAATTATAAAAATGGAAACATACTCTCTATGCATTGTTTTTGTTTGAACAGTGGTTTTCTTTTGGTTTATCCTCATGGTGAAAGTCAACTCCACAGCCAACATAACATTAATTTTTATTGTCTTGCTGACATGTTAGGATTTGAAACTAAAACTGACTTCATATTATATACATTATAGAACATAATAGCCACACAAGTATTTTTAATCATTCATGTGCCTTAAACAAGCAGTTTTAGGAAAGTTATTGTATTATCAATGTTTCCCTTGAAAACATCTTGTTTTATTTTGCAGCATTTTTTTTCCCTAGGAAAATGTATTAAAAAAAAGTTAACCTTTCTGACATTTTGCTATGTCTCATTGCAACCTGAAGTAGGTAGAAGCATGAAACTAATTTTCACCATTTAGACCATACTAATCTCTTTGTAATTGTCTCCAAATGTAGTCTTGCATGTCAAAAATGTTCTGTGCTAAACAGTTCATTCTTTATTCCATTATTTCAACACTAGAAACATAACTAGTGTGGTTTCAAATAGGCTTGAACTTACTTGATGACATCCAAAGATAACAGAAAGAAATCTCTAAAACTATACTGCTGTTTCCAGTGCAAGCAGGCAGTGATCTTTTCCTACTTTTATTGGATTACACATTTAATTGTAACCTTTTAGGTTGCCAAAAAAGACTATACATAGAAAACTGTTGTAGGCAAACTATTCACTTTCAGTCATTGTTTTTGTTCATTTGATGCAGTTCTCAGAGCAGCTGTGGTTGTGTGTAAGCAAGGAGAGTAAGTTGATGTATTTAGATGAAGGGTCAAATTTTTCATAGTAGACAACATTCATGAGGTTTCCATGCGGGGCAATTTACACGTGAAATAGTGATGTGCGTGCACGTTTGGGAGAATTACTCGTGTAAATCAGGTTTGTGGCCAGAAAAAAACAGCCAAAGAGAGGGATAGGGTAAATCTCATTTACTCATGGTCAACGAGTGCAGCCGCTCCTCCAGTCTGCGGATGCCACATAATTTCTCTTCCGGGTCGATGATTTAGTGTACCGTAGTTCCGCCCCCTTTCTAGATGGCTGACTTCCGCCTAACCCTGGGAATGAACTGTTGGGCCATCCAGCCCAGGGTACTCTGTAACCTTTACACAGTGCCCTCGCAGGTCAGGAAGGAGATCTAACACCAAGAATCATTCGATCTCTGTCACATATCCCACCGCTCAGAGTGGAGCCGAAAGAACACTTGGCTAAATCTACTTTTCCCATTACTCCCCCCTCCCTGGAAAAATAATCTGCATTTTGGTGGTCTTTCCCCAAAGACCTGGCATTGCAGATGCCAGGTGATACATGAAGGTGATACATGAAGGGCTGCAATGCCAGATACCACCGAGTTATCCGGGCATTGCTGTCCTTCATTGTGCTTAACCACTTGAGTGGGACGTGGTCAGTGACGAGATCAAATTAATGTCCCAGCAGAGCAATGCTTTTTGCTTCAGTTACATCTGGCATAGCTGTGTACGTGTTGCAGTGGCTCTGAACCAGGGAGTTGACAAACTTGTAAATACAGCGATGAACTATGGTTTTATGCACCCAAAACACATTACCAACTACCCTGTACTCAGCTGAGCAACCCTAACTCTGTACTCAGCTGAGAATGCCAGCCTATACAGAGCAATCGCCACTTTTTTTTCCACTGGCACAGGATGCAGTACATAATTCCTTTTTGGCTGCATATCTTCCTTTACCAGTTCCACTATAATACTGAATGTTGCCCTGGTGACGCAAATGACTATCCACTGCAGATCTGAAAGAGTGACGCAGCACAACCTCTTCCCACCAGCAAGGCGGACAGGTACAGTACTGTGCAAAAGTTTTAGGCAGGTGTGAAAAAATGCTGTAAAGTAAGAATGCTTTCAAAAATAGACATGTTAATAGATTATATTTATCAATTAACTAAATGCAAAGTGAGTGAACAGAAGAAAAATCTAAATCAAATCCATATTTGGTGTGACCACCCTTTGCCTTCAAAACAGCATCAAGCATCAGTTCTTCTAGGTACACTTGCACACGGTTTTTGAAGGAACTCGGCAGGTAGGTTGGCCCAAACATCTTGGAGAACTAACCACAGTTCTTCTGTGGATTTAGGCAGCCTCAGTTGCCTCTCTCTCTTCATGTAATCCCAGACAGACTCGATGATGTTGAGATCAGGGCTCTGTGGGGGCCATACCATCACTTCCAGGACTCCTTGTTCTTCTTTACGCTGAAGATAGTTCTTAATGACTTTCGCTGTATGTTTGGGGTCGTTGTCATGCTGCAGAATAAATTTGGGGCCAATCAGATGCCTCCCTGATGGTATTGCATGATGGATAAGTATCTGCCTGTACTTCTCAGCATTGAGGAGACCATTAATTCTGACCAAATCCCCAACTCCATTTGCAGAAATGCAGCCCCAAACTTGCAAGGAACCTCCACCATGCTTCACTGTTGCCTGCAGACACTCATTCGTGTACCGCTCTCCAGCCCTTCGCGAACAAACTGCCTTCTGCTACAGCCAAATATTTCAAATTTTGACTCATCAGTCCAGAGCACCTGCTGCCATTTTTCTGCACCCCAGTTCCTGTGTTTTCATGCATTGTTGAGTCGCTTGGCCTTGTTTCCACGTCGGAGGTATGGCTTTTTGGCCACAAGTCTTCCATGAAGGCCACTTCTGACCAGACTTCTCCGGACAGTAGATGGGTGTACCAGGGTCCCACTGTTTTCTGCCAGTTCTGAGCTGATGGCACTGCTGGACATATTCGATTGCGAAGGGAAGTAAGCATGATGTGTCTTTCATCTGCTGCAGTAAGTTTCCTTGGCCGACCACTGCGTCTGGTCCTCAACATTGCCCGTTTCTTTGTGTTTCTTCAAAAGAGCTTGGACAGCACATCTGGAAACCCCTGTCTGCCTTGAAATTTCTGCCTGGGAGAGACCTTGCTGATGCAGTATAACTACCTTGTGTCTTGTTGCTGTGCTCAGTCTTGCCATGGTGTATGACTTTTGACAGTAAACTGTCTTCAGCAACCTCACCTTGTTAGCTGAGTTTGGCTGTTCCTCACCCAGTTTTATTCCTCCTACACAGCTGTTTCTGTTTCAGTTAATGATTGTGTTTCAACCTACATATTGAATTGATGATCATTAGCACCTGTTTGGTATAATTGTTTAATCATACACCTGACTATATGCCTACAAAATCCCTGACTTTGTGCAAGTGTACCTAGAAGAATTGATGCTGTTTTGAAGGCAAAGGGTGGTCACACCAAATATGGATTTGATTTAGATTTTTCTTCTGTTCACTCACTTTGCATTTAGTTAATTGATAAATATAATCTATTAACATGTCTATTTTTGAAAGCATTCTTACTTTACAGCATTTTTTCACACCTGCCTAAAACTTTTGCACAGTACTGTATGTTTCCAAACCGTCCTTACGCTAGCCATTGGCATTAGATAACAAGGCATAAGGATTTGCTGGTAGAGGATGCTTGGAGGTTCAAGCTCCCGAAACAAAGGGAAAACATCCACTGTTCTCAATACAGCCTTGGGAGCATACGAGGAAGATGTGTGGCACAGAACTTTACAATCCGCCGGTTTTCAGCCATGGTGATCTGCAATACCTGTGTTGGTCAGTTTCATTTTATACCTCCCAGTTCATTTTGAATGAATGAGTCGTAAGATAAATTAGTTGAAACGTGTTTCAATACTAACGACATGCCACCCCGCCAATGACATTTAAAAAACTATTTGGACAAGAGCAGTAAAACACATTATTAACCAACCAGGCACAAGGTATTTTGCTTTATTACAGCAGCTTAGATTCACTCGTGTACCATTTCTCTTTGCATGGAAACCACATTTTCACAAAATGTCACTGGTAATCTTCAAAAACAGCATAAGTACTTTACACATAGCTAATTTACATATCAACCCCCAACTATCCCCTCGATTTGCATGACGTCGGGTGAAAAGCCTGGTTTACTCGAGTAAAATAAACTGAGTGAATGGAAACCCAAAAAAGCATTTTACACAAGACATTTTTCTCGAGCAAATGTCTCGAGCTAAAAAAAAAAACATGCATGGAAACTCCACCATTGATGAACAGATTTGTACCATTTAAAGTATTACAAAATGTCACTTTGTTTTCTGTGTTCATCTGGAACACTTACATGTATCATCTGATTACAGTACAGTTGTCATTTTAAAAATGCAATTCAGTATCCCATCACTAACCTAGTTAGGTCCCCCACAGGACACTGCGATCACCAGGGAACCACCAGGCCACTCAACTATTGGTCAATTTTGTTGTGAATAATTTACTTTATGAAAGGCACTGGATTTGCAGCACTGGAGACTGAAATACAATGCTATTGAGTCACAGACCAGGTAAAGCTTCCCTACATTGCCCCTCAAGCCTGTCAGTGGAGGGGGCTACTTATTAGGGAAGGGATGTGAACAATTCAGTCTCAATGTCCATTCAATCCTTTGTCTCTACAATGTTCCCAATTCCCATCTCCAGTTGTGCTGAATTGTGTGATGTTTTTTTTTCTGGTTACTGATTGCTAAGTTGAGACCACAAACTCCTCTAACATGTGACATACAGTAACCATATTTAAACATAGGTCCCCTGAGGTGAAAACCTATTAAGAACATAAGAACATAAGAAAGGTTACAAACAAGAGGAGGCCATTTGGCCCATCTTGCTCATTTGGTTGTTAGCAGTTTATTGATCCCAGAATCTCATCAAGCAGCATCTTAAAGGATCTCAGGGTATCAGCTTCAACAACATTACTGGGGAGTTGGTTCCAGACTCCCACAATTCTCTGTGTAAAAAGTGCCTCCTATTTTCTGTTTTGAATGCCCCTTTATCTAATTTCCATTTGTGATCCCTTGTCCTTATTTCTTTTTTTCATGTCGAAAAAGTCCCCTGGGTCGGCATTGTCAATACCTTTTAGAATTTTGAATGCCTGAATCAGATAACCGTGTAGTCTTCTTTGTTCAAGACTGAATAGATTCAATTCTTTTAGCCTGTCTGCATATGACATGCCTTTTAAACCAGGAATAATTCTGGTCGCTTTTTTACACTCTTTCTAGAGCAGCAATATCCTTTTTGTAGTGAGGTGACCAGAACTGAACACAATATTCTAGATGAGGTCTTACTAATGCATTGTAAAGTTTTAACATTACTTCCCTTGATTTAAATTGATAAGGCCTGTAACGGCTTCTGTACTGCTACTATAATTTATATGTTGAACTTTCTGAATCTAGAACTGATAACTTAGATGCAGCTATGGGCTGTATTATCTCCTATTTTGTAAAGGAGAAAATGTAATGTTAACAAAATGAGAAACAATGGTCAACCTAAGAAGGCATAAGAGACCTTGGTTTTTGGGAATGTTTTTTACCATCAGTAGGGTTTTTTCTACATTAAGAAAGTTAATTACAGGCTGGAGTAAACACTTTGGAAGTCTAGCCTTATGAGTTTTAAACATTTAAGGTCTGGGATTCTCCTTAACTGGGTGTGATACACCAACTTTCCTCCTTATTTCTTGCTTGTGCCATGGTGGTGAGCCAACCTCAACATTATGTTATGATGTACTTTACTGTTGGTGACATATTTCAGATACTGTAGGACATTGCCACTATCATTTCTTCTTTGTGGTCAAATTAATATGTATTTTGTCTATAGATGGAGGCTTTTAACACTTGCCACACACAGCTGATTTTCTAATTAAACAGCAACATTTTGGTGTCCTGAATATTGATTTATAAAACATGTTTATGTATGAAAAGGTCATATTTTGGACTGGATCGTTAGGCTGTTTTTAATTTATGTCACTGTTTAAAACGATTTTTATGATTCTATAGTCACGCTAGCTTTAGATGGCAAATGTTACAATCTTTTCTCACACTTTTTACACTTTGACATTTTACATTGAGAAATACAAAACAATTGAGCTAGTTTGCCCTAAATGTATATGGCATTATGACATTGGCTTTACTATATGTCTACAAGTTTTCCATTGCTACCTCTATTCAAGGAGGCAGTGTGGTCCAGGGCTTGTAACCAGAAGGTCACCGGTTCAAATCTATGACTATGACTGACTCACTATGTGACCCTGAGCAAGTCACTTAACCTCCTTGTGCTCCATCCTGCAGATGAGATGTTAAATCAGTGTCCTATTGTAAGCGACTCTGCATATAATGCACAGTTCACAGCCTACCTCTGTAAAGCGCTTTGTGATGGTGGTCCACTATGAAAGGTGCTATATATATATATATATATATATAAAAAAAAAAGATAAAGATATTAGTGGCTTTTCTCGCACTCTTTGTTGTGCCAGGCCCATGAGTTGTGCATATGTAGAAATACTGTCAGGTTTTCAAATGAACATTAAAGTTTAAATAGGTCACAGCTTACTTCAATTCAATTTCCACTCATTAGCTATGCACTTTAAGGTGTGTCAAGCCTTAATTATATGCATCGGCAAATTGTAGATGGGGCTCATTTGTAAATTTAGTCTGTGATTTTAAAATGAGATTAATGAGGCGGCAGAACAGCTGATAGGAAAGAGTATTATGGCAGCAGTCATAATGTATTTCTTACGACGGAGAGTGCAGGCTCCTAACCTTCCTGATCAACTCAGGAACAGAGGTAAAGTACTGAGAAGAAGGGAGAGTATTTAGGGGTCCGCATTACCCTTTTTGATCTCCATGAGGATGAAATTATAGCTCGATACCGGCAATTTCATTTTGTATAATTGTTTGTATTCGTCCTATAATAAACTTGGTTCATTAAGTTATCCTTTTCATTTTGTATATTTGGTTTGATCCGTCATATAATAATAATATAATATAAAGTCAAGACACTTAGTCAACATGGGTTATTTCTGCCTCTCCAGATGAGCTACCCTGGCTTTAGTGGGTTAAAACCTGTACATTTTATTTAAAACACGGGTTAGCCATTTTGAACTGTCATTTCTGCCTCTCCAAATGACCTACCTATTGTTCAATTGAGGTGGCCCATTTGGAGGGAAGAAGCTATTTTTCAGATTAGTTTGTTAATCTGTGCTACCGGTAGCCCAATTTATGCACCGGCGCAGCGCATTTAAGCATTTAAATGTGCCATCTTACACCGTGCCTTATTAATATTGTTGCCAGTTAATAATAATAATTATTATTATTATTATTATTACTACTACTATTTATTTCTTAGCAGATGTCCTTATCCAGGACGACTTACAATTGTTACAAGATATCACATTATTTTTACATACAATTACCCATTTATACAGTTGGGTTTTTACTGGAGCAATCTAGGTAAACTACCTTGCTCAAGGGTACAGCAGCAGTGTCCTCCACCTGGGATTGAACCCACGACCCTCCGGTCAAGAGTCCAGAGCCCTAACCACTACTCCACACTGCTACTGCAGTTAATACATTTGGGATGGGGTAAACTTTGCTGCCAATTTATCGCTGTGTCGATCTTGATACATGTCCCCCCATGTGCTTAGCCGCAGAGCTGCTCACATTATTTAATGCTGAATTATGCCGCATAATTAATTGAGAGCTTACCTTTAAGTGTGGTTAAAATTATTTTATTACAATATTAGATGGAATTGTTCTTTTTATTGTTGGAGTGGTGTGCTTGCTTTGCAGTATTGTTTTGATAAAAAGAGGCTTTGTTTCTGCTTATGGAAAACTTGCCATGTTTCCATCAAAAAGGAATAGAGAAGCAACATGTCAGATGTCGAAATGGAAAATTTGCTATACTTGAAATGGTCATAAAGAACCTGTAGAACTTTTATTATTTTTTTATTATATACAACCTAAGCCTATGTAATTTTATAACCATTGTTTATTATAATTAGGGCTTCTGTTTTTCCCTTTTTTTCAATTGTATTTTTCGGTGCTTATTTTTAGCTAGTTTCGAGTTTTATGTACTCGGGGCTTTCGTTTATTTTTCGGGGCTTTCATAAGAACATAAGAACATAAGAAAGTTTACAAACGAGAGGAGGCCATTCAGCCCATCTTGCTCGTTTGGTTGTTAGTAGCTTATTGATCCCAGAATCTCATCAAGCAGCTTCTTGAAGGATCCCAGGGTGTCAGCTTCAACAACATTACTGGGGAGTTGGTTCCAGACCCTCACAATTCTCTGTGTAAAAAAGTGCCTCCTGTTTTCTGTTCTGAATGCCCCTTTATCTAATCTCCATTTGTGACCCCTGGTCCTTGTTTCTTTTTTCAGGTCAAAGAAGTCCCCTGGGTCGACATTGTCTATACCTTTTAGGATTTTGAATGTTTGAATCAGATCGCCGCGTAGTCTTCTTTGTTCAAGACTGAATAGATTCAATTATTTTAGCCTGTCTGCATATGACATGCCTTTTAAACCCGGGATAATTCTGGTTGCTCTTCTTTGCACTCTTTCTAGAGCAGCAATATCCTTTTTGTAACGAGGTGACCAGAACTGAACACAATATTCTTGGTGAGGTCTTACTAATGCATTGTAAAGTTTTAACATTACTTCCCTTGATTTAAATTTAACACTTCTCACAATATATCTGAGCATCTTGTTGGCCTTTTTTATAGCTTCCCCACATTGTCTAGAGGAAGACATTTCTGAGTCAACATAAACTTCTAGGTCTTTTTCATAGTTCCCTTCTTTAATTTCAGTATCTCCCATATGATATTTATAATGCACATTTTTATTGCCTGCATGCGATACTTTACACTTTTCTCTATTAAATTTCATTTGCCATGTGTCTGCCCAGTTCTGAATGCTGTCTAGATTTTGAATAACCTTTGCTGCTGCAACAGTGTTTGCCACTCCTCCTATTTTTGTGTTGTCTGCAAATTTAACAAGTTTGCTTACTATAACAGAATCTAAATCATTAATGTAGATTAGGAATAGCAGAGGACCTAATACTGATCCCTGTGGTACACCACTGGTTACCTCGCTCCATTTTGAGGTTTCTCCTCTAATCAGTACTTTCTGTTTTCTACATGTTAACCACTCCCTAATCCATGTGCATGCATTCCCTTGAATCCCTACTGCGTTCAGTTTGAGAATTAATCTTTTATGCGGGACTTTGTCAAAAGCTTTCTGGAAATCTAAATAAACCATGTTGTATGCTTTGCAATTATCCATTTTCAATGTTGCATCCTCAGAAAAGTCAAGTAGGTTAGTAAGACACGATCTCCCTTTCCTAAAACCATGCTGACTGTCTCCCAGGATATTGTTACCATATAGGTAATTTTCCATTTTGGATCTTTATAGTTTCCATAAGTTTACATATAATAGAAGTCAGGCTTATTGGTCTGTAGTTACCTGGTTTCGTTTTTGATATACTGTATACTGTATGAAATTAGTGTTTTCGGTTACTTCTCAAAATGCGTGAGTGGTTTTTTTTTGTCAAAATATGTTTAGTAACTCGACAGTACTTGCACACTTAAGTTGTACCTTCTTTCCATTGCTGTCTTCCACAACGGAATCCCTGCGGTCACAGGCACATTCTTCTGGGGGTTTTGTGTGTAGGCATTTTTGTACATTTCGCCACAATTCTGTTTTAAATCCTCAGTATCTTAACTGTAATACAGCTTGAAATCCTGCTACCAAGCCTCCATCCTGATTGTAATCTCGTTTTAAATCTCGCAAGCAGTCTCTCCAATAGAAATGTAGGAAAATGCTGTCCTTCAGTAGTTGGGGCAGGTTTAAAGTATTGAGAACGAATCAATGATGCAAGTCAGGAAGGCTGGACATTGCCCAGCAGCACTAGGAAATATATTTATTATTATTGTTATAGTAGGTTTTATTTTTTAATAGGAATAGGGTAAAGTCAACATGAATTGATTAACTATTTCCAACCATTTTCCGGTGCTTTCCAGTGTTTATTTGCTATCCATTTTTCATTGTATTGGGGGTGTTCTATCGGTTAAAACTGAAAATCAGAAGCCCTAATTATAATATATATTTTTTTACTTTTGAGTAAGTGTTGCAATACAACTGAATTCTTTTTTTTCCTGTTTTGAACAGGATTTTGCAATTTATGAAGAACCTCCATCGACTCAAAAGAACCAACATGTGGAATTGGTTGATACTGAGGAACAAGGCCAAACCCAAAGGTCTTACGAGAATCAAGAAAAGAATGTGCATGAGAAGATGAGACAACAGCCTACACAGAACAAGCCAACCCTTCCAAAGAAATTGGAACCATCTTTAAAGTGGAAGTATCTTAATTTAACTTCTTCCCAAGGGTATGTAATCATTTAACTTGTATAGTTTAATTAGTTTAAAGGTTATAGTGTTGATAGATAAAAATCTGCATTTCTGCATGATAGGCGAATTATAAAAAATATTTTGGAAATACTTAAGTGCCACTTTAGTGTGTACTGCTTAATGAGTATTCTGTCTGATCCAGTGAAAAGGGCGTAATCATTAATGTCTTACTGGTTTCTTGAAGCCATAAAATAAATAAGCCACATTCTAAGTTGGTGTTCTAACATTAAAGTAAATATTGCTAGGTATGAAAGTTTACTATTGTTGTGCTAATCTTTGTTTTGTGCACGTTTCATCTTGTCGCGGATGTAATGTTTAGTCTCTAACTTGCCATCCAAGCACCCCAGTTTTCTTTACTATGCATAACAAACTTTGCAGTAAACTGCAGTCTTTTACTCTGGCATAATTTCCTGGTGCACCAAAAGAGATCTCCTGGAGAAACTGTGTTTTTCTCAGAGCTCAGTGTGTTCTGTCCAGACCAGAGTGACATGTACAGCTCTGCAAGAACGCATCCAGTTTGATAAGAGCTTCAAGATGTATTACTATTGTTGAATAATTTGTTTCAAGTTTTATTTTAAATTGCACTTCAATATAGTAATTTGTTCCATATATATTGTGTAGTTTAAGATCATTATTATAGATTATTAGCTAGACATGCAAGTACATTTTATTTTTATTTTATTAGATTGTAGCATTTTTTGTTCATCGCATACAAGCTTAAAAAGTGTTTCAATTTATTTGTAAACTACATTGTGGTCTATGATTTTATGTAGCTTACACTTCATGCTCTAAATATTTATCCTATTTCTTCATGTGGGTTATTGTGTGAATATTTCTTTTAAAATATAGAGATGGAGTAATTATGAGCTATAGTTTTTAAGATGTTTCACGTTGTTTTAGTTTTGTTTTGGTCTGAATTTCACCCACTCCCTCCTGTAAATCAACATGGTCAGCTGCTATCCTCAATGAATAAAGTTAATTGGGTCCTCATAATTGCAAAAATAAGAATGTGAAAAAAAACATGAAAGAGTGCATGTACTGGTTAAAATATAAATATATTGTATTATAGCTAAATCAATTTGAAAAGTCTATGAGGCTAGGAGTGTATGAGAAAAGTTTGGTAACAATTTGTGCAAAATGAAGCCAGTTATTGTGTTCACCATGTGGTGTTACAGACACGACGGACAGACACGATTAAGCAAAAAAGCAAGGCTGATTTGACAGTACAGTTATGTTTCAATCAAAATGCAAGGTTGCATTTACTGCTACCAGTTCAAATTGCCCTTCCTGTTGGGCATAACAGTTTTTTGGCTTAACTGCCCTCACCGTAACAGAGGCGAATAGATCAAAATTGTAATATTATATAATGGCAACTTAATGCAGAAGCATATGTAAAATAGTAAAACACCTTTTATATATACACCTTTTATATATATAATCAGTATTTGGTTGAAAATGTGTTTACTTTGCAAGAGCTGAGTGTTATGTAATCATTTTAGTGTTCAATCTGAATCCAAAAAGCAGTGCAATGTTTCAGAGTACGGGAAAACGTGTACAAAATGCTGTTAAACTTTGTTTGTTAAACTATCAGGCCTATAAATATTTCCTTTAAGTAAATCAATATAATGTAGGCACACCACTCATGTTTTTAGAATTAAGACACTGGATTGTTGGGGTTTTAATAATTTTACAATTTAAATGTATTTTTTTAGGGAAAAAAATGAAAATTCCACAATTATAAAGACTGGCAAACCTGATAAAGAAACTGCAGCAAAGGGAAGGATCCCTCCTCGGAGTCCAGAATTTAAAAACAAGGCACATTTTTCTTCTGCACATTTACCAAGAAGACCTTCTGCACGAAAAACGTAAGTTTGTCATGTGGGATAGGCTATTTAGGTAAGCTTTGTGTATTTTTTGTTTTTGAATTTCTTATGAACTGTAATTTGTATATGTTTTTAATTATTTAATATGATTTAAGAAGGTTGTTTATTGTTTCAACACCACAACAAACAGAGGACCAGTAAACTAATATACTAATGTGAATATCTATGACATGGTAGCATCATGGCCCGGATGTTACTTGACAGGGAGAGAGACTGAGACACAGAAAGCTTGCAGTTTAAACGTAAATGCACTCTTTTAATTAAACAAATAAGACGGTACAGACACTACACAAAACACATTTAACAAAACAAATGTCACAAGGGCCAAAACAAAAGGTTATACAAAAACTTGTAAACATAGGAAAGTAAACACAGGATGGGACAGCACAGCACGGAACACACATTCACCTCTAACACCAAGATTAATTCTAAATTAACACCATGATCATCCTCTTTATTTATATACCTGCGGCTGGAGCCAACCCAATATTCCCCACACAAACACACACGTCAGTTCCATGAACTTTCGTCTTGCCACAACGCTCTATACATATTTTTCTGTTTAACACACTGAAACTATAAGTTATCCTTGGGTAGTCTTTGTATTAGTTGTTATACTGAAGCATTCAAACTGTACATTACTGTGTAAAATGACATGCTGGTAACATTCCCTTGGTGTGAAATTTAAGATGATTTAAAACCAGAAATTAAATCAAATATGTGTCCTTCTATTTGTTAAATAAGTAAGACTGCTGGGGCTAGGGATGAAGATTTCAGTGAGAGTTCTTCAGAGAGTGAAGAAGATGAAGACCAGCCTGATCGCTGTCAGGAGTCAAACACAGACTTACCTTCGGAATACTGGCAAATTCAGAAGTTGGTAAAGTACTTAAAGGTAAGAGTACAACTTGTTTCAGAAAGAAGTATGTGTTTATGATGAGTTGATGTGTATTTTACATGTTATATATGAGCTCATAGTCTGTTGAAAAAGTTTTTTTTATGTGCCTTTAATTGATATAAAACTGTATTTATTAATTCAAAATTCCTATAATAGAATTTGAATTACTGACACTGTACAGTATTATACAGGGTTACACTTTGTCCATTTACAGGATCTTGAGAATTCTACATCCATGAAATTATACATGTCATATTCTCTTTCAGTTATTAATAAGTGAATACATACTTCATTAAAATAATGCATTTATTCAATTCAGTATGGCTTTAACAGCAAAAGAATTAAGGAAATTACAAATACTAATAAGAACTGCATTACAGTCAAGTGTTTGCTTTCACTGTCTAAAGCTGATGGCTCTTAACAAACAGGTTTAAAACCTTTTGGTATATCTAAATTAATATTTCATAAACTGGTGCTGTTCTCGGTTTGAGAAATAATGTCTGTAAAAATTGTGCCACTCCATTCTTACTTTTAAAAGAAAATGGATTCCCAGAAATATCTGTTTGCTATGACTTTTATTGGAACAGTAATTAGCAAAGTTGAGTGCAGCAGACCAAGCCCTGGTTGTGTTTATATAAGTATTTGAATGATTTAGTTGTCAGTGAAAATAAATAATGTAGAAGTGGCATGATTTAACATACAAGATATTTCTGTTTAATCCAGCACAGTGTATATCATTACATTTTGTTTAATGAAGTGGTTAGTCAATCTGTTACTTGGCTTTGTTCTTTGAAAAAAGGGACAATTTAATTATATGTGAAGAGCAGAATACATTTGCAGTGCCAGGTACAGTAGAGATGCAGTTGCAACATACATATATCAAAATGTTAGAGGAACATTGTATTGATGATGTGTTCTTGACCATGCATATGGAGTTTATTAATTGGTGAAGAAAAAAATTACACTCTGTGTCACACTGAGTTTGCATGTTTTCATTGCCCTTGTTCCCGTATATATACATGACAAATTAACTTTAGAGACTGCTAGAAAAGCAGTGTGTATGAGAGGGAGAAATACGAAAACCGAGTTCAAGTGTTGACAGATCAAAAAGGGCTGGACCAATGTTGAATAAGATTGTATTGCTACTAGTTTGGCCAGGTGGGTTCATTTACAAAGAATGACTGACAATTTGGTACAAATATATTATACTGTAATGTTCTCTCTTGTTCTAAATAATGACACCAGAGTGAGGTTGATCTTAAGCACCAGGAGCAGTTTTCCTATACAGTGCAGGAAGACTGAATGTAGCAAAGCCATGTGCTCCCTTGTTTTGTCACAATTGAAACCTCCCTATGATGTCACCCAAAACAAGCTCTTATTGTATTACCTGTACTGTAACACTTGAAATGTATTTGCTTACAATTGTAAGTCGCCCTGGATAAGGGCGTCTGCTAAGAAATAAATAATAATAATAATAATAATAATAATAATAATAATAATAATAATTAAAACTACTGGACTGCAAATCTGTGGGAGGACTTAAATGGCCCAAAGAGTACAATTTTAAGATCTTGATTACAATACATTTGTAAATATTTAAGAAATAATGTCATAAAGATGGTTATAAATAAGTATTTGTTAGTAATCAGCAAGTCTTAAATAAAATGATTTATGGTCTTATATTTGGACTAATAATTGCCCTATAACATTTTCTCTTTGGAAAGAAGAAAGGAAATGTGCAGTAATAGGTAAGGGTTAAATACATTGTTCTTTCGTGCCCACTAAAATGGAAATTACAGATGACAGTTGCAATAGTTTATTCTCAAATGTGTTTTGCTCATTATCAAACAACTGGACATGTTTCCCTGAATTAATTTAGAGAATGCTTTTATTTGTAGACATTTTTGAAGAGCGTTCATTGGAAATAGAGGGCTTGAACATATGCAGCACACCTGAAATGTAACCATTTATAGCACACATGCTCATTGACCGAGCATTATACTTTCCATATTATTTAATTGGCATCGATATTTGGGTAGCCACAGGGTATTTGTTTTACAAGCAGAAACTAAATTGCCTAATTAGCTAGCATTAGATAAATATGGCAACAAAACAGTGTTTCATAGAACTTGCTTTAACGGGCTGTTACCAATTATTATATGCTCTCCTTTTGTAAACAAATTAATTGGAACTGGCTCTAAACTCTCAAGCAATAAAAAAGCACTATTTTACCAATATGATTAATAATAAAATGTAATTATACCTTAAGACTTTTCATAACTTGTTAGGCTTCTTTAACTGAAAGTTGTATTTGCGCCCCTGCAGTTTAACAGCTGGTGCTTACTGCAGCTCTGTATTTAATTTATGCTACATGTACCAATGCTGTGGCTTGCAGTTGTTTATCGATTCAGTAGTATTTCTGTATATTTGAAAAGATAAATAAGTAGGCTAATTATTTTAATAAAAGGAATTTGCTCATTAGGTATACTCAAAACACAATATAAAGGTATGGGGAAAAACTTTAAAAATGGAAAATCAATAAGGATTTGCATCTTTTGTACTTAAAACTTTAACTTAATACTGTAAAATATCTATCACACATTTGTTGATGCTTCTGAAGCTGAAGAAAAATTTCCATTGAAGTTGAAATAACAAGTATATTTTATGTGTGGGCAGTGGCAACTATTTGTGTAACTAAAGCTCCTTTCACACTGGCATATACTGTACCCGGGTCGGAACCTAACCGGTGTCATGCGAGACGACTACACGATTTCACACTGCTTTTGATAAAGCAGGGTTGATCTGGGTAACAGATGCAAGTAAACAATATGTGTATCAATGTCCCGGAAGCAGCTTGTTCCAGACGCTTCGATCCAAGCTTCTCTGGATTGAACTGTCTGCCCAAATGTTGATCCGAGCAAATGTTTCTTCATCCCTGCTACAACCTGGCTCATGGTGTCTCTCAAACAACAAAAATATATTGAACGGAATAATCAAAAACGTTCCTTGTGGAAGTAAAACCTTAACACAGGCATGGCTGTTTGTTATTTCGTCGTCTTATGAATGGCCGTCATGCATTTTGTCTCGCTCAACGCAGGTCAAAGCGTGTCAACCCACATCCTGAGGTGAGTCGCTGGGACCCTGGTTAACCCAGGTACAACCCAGGTACGTGGTTTCACACTACGCGGGTGTGTGACCCGGGTAGCCAGAACCCGGGTCTGGACCTAGGTAGACGTGCCAGTGTGAAAGGGGCTTAAGATGCAAAGATGCACACAATTATTGGCTATTTTTATAATGACTTTTGGCAACCAAAATTGAACTTTTCTAGAATTTTGATGTTACTACACTAGATTTTGGAAATATGTTTTCCAGTATAAATGAACACCTGGAAGGGGTAGACCAGTTTGGTTCAATTAACATTGTTCCATGCGCCAAAATACGTCAATTTCCAAGGACAATTTCCAAGAGTAATCATCTTCCTGATACAGAAGTACACTTCCTTATCTGCTGCAATCCAACTGTACATTTTAAAGAACTGCTTATCTCACAACTTAAGAACAAATAATGTAAGGACCAATGAAACTTGTTATAAAAATAAAAAAAGACAAACAGGGAAAGGGCACAGAGCTGCATCAATGCTTTCCCTGCAAGTGTCAAAAGTACATTCTCACTTTTAGAAATATAAATTACAAATCGAGATTGAAAAAACACTGAAATCTCAGCAGTATGCCGAACTCTCCGTGTAGCTCAATCAGTAAAGCCTTAGCTTGTGGTGCTTATTGAAGGTTATTGCATCAAATCCTGCTGTTGGAAAGTATTTTAATGCAAAGGTACTTCTCTTATAATTATAGTAGTTATATTTTTTATTGAAAACACAGCCATGGTTAATTTGTACTTTTACAAATAATAATTACATGTACTCTAAAATCAGCTACAAAGCACTGCTGCATTAATTAATACTTAATCCTATTGTAATTGTTTCTTGCTGGTTGGTGAGTGTGGTTTGTATTAGATCAGATTGTATACATCTTTTTAAAATATAAGGCATTTTATCTTCCTGGGTATTTTTGGAAAATTGTGAAAAAATAAAACATGTGATTTGAAACAGAACATTTTATGTAGGCCTGCCAACGGTGAAAACCAATGAATTGTACTTATTTAAAGAGTTGACAGATGTGATGAATACTGTAAATAATTTAGGAGGGATTAGTATTATTCCTTATACAACAATATAAGGACTCATGAGATCAAGCTACTCACACTAAATGCTCTACTTCCTGTAACTGCATTACTGCATTACATTTTTCATTAACTTGTAACTGTAATTTTAACACGTTACATTTTATGTGAAAAAATATGATGCAGTTACTTTTAGTTAATTTTTTTTATTAAAAAGGGCTACGGCTAATGCGTAACTTGGAAATCAGAAAGCGCTACAATACAGATAACAACAGACAGATCAAAACCCTTTATATGAAGGTGTATACAGGGCTCTAAACTGGCAACAAAAAGTGCAAGGCCAAATTGTAGGATGTTATGTAATTTTGCTTAGGATTCTTTTGCTTAGGCCACATAAATAAACAAACACAGTTTAACTTAATAATAACTATTTCTTTATTCAGAAAATGTTTTTTTATTTTTTATTTTTTTGGTCAACCAGCAGCTTAGATTCAGTCCTGCAAGGACATAGCTCCCTGCGCTGAAGCCAGGCATGGGCTTTTGTCGCTCATCCACAGGACCGTTTTTGTTCAATTTTAATTCGTCCCCACGGAAATCTGCAGTAAAACTTCCTAAAATTTGCAAAGAGGGAATGTATTTTCTGCGGCAATTACTTTTCAATGAAAAATAGTGCTAATGAGTATTAATAAATAAGAAAAAGTAAGTAACAGTTAGTTAAGTAAGCAGTAACACACAACAGGTGTGCGAAAAGACATAGGCCTATCTAACGCACACCTAGGTGTGTTGTGAGGCATAGGCCTTGTGCCTTCAACCACCCATAAGTGCAATCAGGTATGTGTCTTACCGCACACCTTGGAGTGGGTTATTGCACCTATAAAATATAAAATTACTCTCTTTATTTGATAAAAAGAAAACATTTAAATTAAGCTTTATGTAATGTATCATTCAGCCAGTGCAAAGTAGATCCTTGTGGCGGGGTGCCCCACCCCTGTGCATATTTTTGTGTTTTATGTTTTATGTGATGTGTATGTATTGGTGAACGGAGTGTGGGTTACGTAGCACAGGAGATTTAAAATATATTTAGTTGTATTTAGGCACAGGGATTGCACAATCACTTCACGTGCTGGGATTCAAGTGAATGATTAATTCATGTGTATTATTATGTGGGCACGGGGATTGCACAAATGAGTTCACGTGCTGGGATTCAAGTGAATGATTAATTAGTAATTGAATCCCAGCACAGCTGTATATATAGATCCACGAATCACTCACTTGGGGTTGGTGTGTTCGCAGTGGAGAATGGGAGAGATAGAGAGGAGAAATAAAAACAAAGAATATCATAACAATTGCTAGTCCTGCGGGAGGACCCGCATGATATTTGTTTGGGGTTCGACCACTGTCTGTTTTGTCTGTATTTATTTTGCCCAACGTGCTGTTTTGCTTGTTCTGTGTGTTGTTTTATTTATAATAAACCGTCACAACAGCGCAATTCACTCCCCACTCTGTGTCCTGCATTTCCTGGGCTGACACCACCACCAGCCAGTCTGTTTGCAGTCCTATATAGTCTTTAGAAGCTACAAATTTGCTGGAAAAACATATTACTGCTGAGTACATTTTTTGCAGCATGAAAAAAATTAAATGTAACTGCTAATTTACATGTTTTATACCCTTTGGTAAGTAAAGTTGACATTTAAAATAACTGTTTCACCTAGCACAATAATCACGCACTGCACCTTTATTTCTTAATTCCTCCAAACGCACTGCTTACGTCTCTTCTCAACACTAGTTTAACCCTGACTTCTCCAGAACCTGGATTCTGCAGAAAAATTCACAACTTTTCAGTTTTTTACTATGCATTGAAAATTCTGCAAGTAGAGGCTAATTCCATTTTTTTTTTCCTGCGATCACAAGGGACTATTTAAAAGCATATATTCTCCTCAATTTAACATAAACTAAACTCAGAAATGTTGTTCCCGCATGTAACATACAAACTGCAGAGTAGCTATGTTACATTTATGGATGAACTGATAAGATGGACAAATAATTATACGAAACGCTGTAATACAATGTAGAATAGTATTTCCTACCGTTTTGGTTTTGTTGTGGTAAAAATAAGGAAATTAAAATAAGGGGATAATGGCAGTTAAGAAAATAAGAAAGTTTATAAACGAGAGGAGGCCATTCGGCCCATCTTGCTTGTTTGGTTGTTAGTAGCTTATTGTTCCCAGAATCTCATCAAGCAGCTTCTTGAAGGATCCCAGGGTGTCAGTTTCAACAACATTACTGGAGAGTTGGTTCCAGACTCCCACAATTCTCTGTGTAAAAAAAGTGCCTCCTAGTTTCTGTCCTGAATGCTCCTTTATCTAATCTCCATTTGTGACCCCTGGTCCTTGTTTCTTTTTTCAGGTCGAAAAAGACCCTTGACTCGACATTGTCAATACCTTTTAGAATTTTGAATGCTTGAATCAGATCGCAGCATAGTCTTCTTTGTTCAAGATTCTTTTAGCCTGTCTGCATATGACATGCCTTTTAACCTGGAATAATTCTGGTCACTTTTCTTTGCACTTTTTCTAGAGCAGCAATATCCTTTTTGTAGCGAGGTGACCAGAACTTAACACTTTTCACTGTATATCCAAGCATTTTGTTGGCCTTTTTTTATAGCTTCCCAGCATTGTCTAGATGAAGACATTTCTGAGTCAACATAAACTCCTAGGTCTTTTTCATAGATTCC
Organism: Acipenser oxyrinchus oxyrinchus; assembly: GCA_030684275.1. Classification (NCBI taxonomy): domain Eukaryota; kingdom Metazoa; phylum Chordata; class Actinopteri; order Acipenseriformes; family Acipenseridae; genus Acipenser; species Acipenser oxyrinchus. Next base: position 96,835,647 of record CM060249.1, read on the forward strand.
TCCTTCAATTTCAGTATCTTCCATATGGTATTTATAATGCACATTTTTATTGCCTGCGTGCAGTACCTTACACTTTTCTCTATTAAATGTCATTTGCCATGTGTCTGCCCAGTTCTGAATGCTGTCTAGATTATTTTGAATGACCTTTGCTGCTGCAACGGTGTTTGCCACTCCTCCTATTTTTGTGACGTCTGCAAATTTAACAAGTTTGCTTACTGTGGTGGCTTCTTAATAAATTTTACCACTTCTTAGTTTCTGTAAACTAGGTATCCTATACATTACGACTCGTCATCCAGTCATGTGCTTCACATATCACTTCCACCTCTTAACTTAAAGAATAATTCGAAGCGTATAGACTTCCCAATCTTCAGAAAACAATAAGCTTTTATTTACTTACATCCAATAATAGTCGAATGTGGAAAATCCTTCCAATACAGCAATATGTTCCATGACAGTAACTCCATCCAAAAGCATAAATGAATATTCTTCAGTTTAACTATTTTCTTATCCTTATGTCTTTATGTCCTTTATCCTTAGGTCCTGTTATATTCTTACTGTCCCTTTATGATTTCTATGTATAGTCTTGTTATTAATCTATATACTTATCAACGGTCAAAATCTGTATTTGCTCCTTGCTTACAAAAACTCACTACGTCATCTGTGTTCTCTTTCTTTTTACCTTTTTCTTTCAAAACCGCATTCTAAAATAATAATAATGTCATTAGCTATAAAGAAAACTACCACTTGAGGGCACAGTGCATAGAAAAGGCGCACATACCAATCCATAAATAATTACACATTTCTAAATAAACTAAAATAAGAATACATTATTTTTTTATAATCAAAATACAAAATTGCAATTCGGCTTCTATATTTACTACATGTTAACCACTCCCTAATCCATGCGCTTGCATTTCCTTGAATCCCTACTGCGTTTAATTTGAGAATTAAACTTTTATGTGGGACTTTGTCAAAAGCTTTCTGGAAATCTAAATAAACCATGTCATATGCTTTGCAATTATCCATTGTTGATGTTGCATCCTCCAAAAAATCAATCAGGTTAGTTAGACACGCTCTCCCTTTCCTAAAACCATGCTGCCTGTCTCCCAGGATACTGTTACCATATAGGATTTTTTTATTTTATTTTGGATCTTATTATAGTTTCCATAAGTTTACATATAATAGAAGTCAGGCTTACTGGTCTGTAGTTACCTGGTTCGGTTTTGTCTCCCTTTTTGTGGATCGGTATTACGTTTGCAGTTTTCCAGTCTGTCAGTACAACCCCTGTCTCAAGAGACTGTTGCATGATTTTAGTTACCATTTTTTAAATAACTTCTTTCATTTCTTTGAGTACTATTGGGAGGATCTCATCTGACCCAGGGGATTTGTTTATTTTAAGAGCTCCTAGTTCCTTTAACCCTTCTGCCTCTGTTATGCAAAAGTTATTTAAAACTGGATAGGAACAGGTCGACATGTGGGGCATGTTCTCTGTGTCCTCCTTTGTAAAAACTTGTGAAAAGTAATCATTTAGTATACTTGCTGTTTTTTTTCTTTTCGTCTATGATTTTGCCATTTGTATCTCTTAGACATTTTACCTCCTCTTTGAATGTTTCTCTTGCTGTTATAATATTGGAAAAACTTTTTGGAATTGGTTTTAGCCCCCTTAGGAATGCTCATTTCTGCCTTTCTTGGCCTTTCTAACTTCCTTTTTGATTTTGATTTGGCAGTTCCAAGTACTCTTTCTGTGTTCTTTGATCTCGGTCCCTTTTAAACGGTCTGTAAAGTGCCTTTTTACTCTGAATATTTTTTTTTATTGATCTTTTAAACCATTTTGGCCATTTTGTTTTAGATTTTGATTTGTCTACTTTTGTGTATGTTTTACTCCAATCTACTTCTGTTTGTCTGTTTCATTCCTTCATAGTTTGCCTTTTTAAAACTGTAAACCTCTGCTTTAGTCGTTACTTTTGAAGTTTTAAAAAGCACTCCATGTTGTGATCTGAGTTTGCCAATGGTTCTCTGACCTCTGTTGTAGTTATTCTGTCTTCGTTATTTGAAAAGACTAAATCAAGGCATTGTATTCGTCTCCATCACTCTCGGTTAACCAAGTTTCTGTAACACCTATCACATCATAGTTACTTGTTAGTGCAGTAGCTTCAAGTTCCCTTTCAAGTACGAAATGTAACCATTACCTCATCCTTTGATACCGTCTAACCTGAATAGATAGTCCAAAGATGCACATAGTGCCTGTGACGCAGTCGTGCCCGCCCCCGAGGGCATAAAAGAGACTGCAGTCACTCAAAACGTCATCATTTTTCCTTACACCGACCTGAGAGAGATCTCACATAGTGTTATATCTGATTGTATTATTATTGTTCACTTGTGTTTATCACTTATTGCAAATTGTTTTTTTTTAATGTTTTTCAGGTACGAACACCTTCAGCCGGCTACAGGTGCTCTCATAAGCTGCTAGCTTCGGTTGAAGCGTAAAATAAAAAACATGTTGGGTCTACTGCTTGCATCTTTTCCCACAGTGTCTCTGTACCACCTTAAGATCTGCTTTCAGAATTAGTGTGAAGACTGTTAGGGCTCTAGTAGTAGGCTTTCCTTGGATTTCGATCTGTTGGTCAGCCAAAATAAGCATTATAGGTAGGCAACCCTTTATCGCTCCTGTGGTAACTGTAGGTCCCAGACCTGCTACCGTTCCCATCGGTACTTTTGTACAACGATTGGGGTTACCCTTCCGATTCACTAGCAGTTGCTGGGGTCTGATTGCTTGCAGTCCTTCCCGCAGTGTCTCTGCTTGCAGTGCCATTGCGAAGGCTGTCACGGTGACAGCAGGCTTCCTCCAGTCTTAGGTCTGTGTTGTGTTAAGCCAGAAGCTAAACAGGTGGGCATCCCTGCATATTGCTTCTTCAGTAACTGTAGGTCACTGATCTACTACCGTTCTTAGTGAACAAGGTTACTGTAACGGTAGTGGACCGTGCTCTGCACCGTACCTTACCGCGTGCACCATACAGTACTGTACCATTCACCATACCGTACACCGTACCGTACTGCACCGTACACCGTACCGTTCACTGCACCGCGTGTATCCTACCAGGGGTACTGTGCGCTATATATTGACTATATATACCATACATTGGGCATTATAATATATCATTAGCACTATACCATATTGTTTATACCGTACTGTGTATACTGTGCATTGCCCACCATAGTGTACTGCACTGTGCATACTGTGCACAGCTGTGCACTGTACCATACTGTCGCACTGTACTGTGTGTGCTGTGCTTTGCACTATAGACACGTTCTTTGTGTACCGTAGAGTTTACTATAGTAAACAGTGCAAGTGTTAAGCATTCGATACAAGACAGTACCATTTTTGATCTAATCAGCACTGGTTAGAGTCATTTACCACTGTTATCACACTGCCAGCTGCATAACAGCATTGCTGCGTACGTGTTCAACAGTCTCCTTGGGTACTCGTAATATATGCTATACTGTTATAGCGATTACAGTTAAAGATTGTTTGCATTACGTACTACTGCATTATGCCGGGTTTTCATTCTTGTGACATATGCAAGTGGGGTCTCCCCACAGAGGACAGTCATGGCAGATGTGCTGCCTGTCTAGGTCCGGAGCATGCTAAAGAGGCACTCACCAACCGCAATTATTGTGAGTTTTGTGCGTACATTAGAAAAACGAGTGTCACGCAGTTTTAGAGAGCGCTCTCTGTCCATTCCACCTGGACAAGGCTCCCCCTCCTCAGCTCAGAAGGAGAGAGCTACAGTATATCCTCATGAGAGCTCTGTGCCAAGGGAAGATAGGAGACCATCATGTAGGAGACCGGCTTCATGGTCTTCCTCATCTTCTCCTTCCCCCTCCCCTCCTCCGCCTAAGAAGAGGAGGAGAAAGAGCCACCAGTCTCATAGATTGGAGAGCTCTGAGCAGCTGGATAAGCTCTGGGAGGCGGTCTCTCAACAGGGAAACATGTCAGTAGAGCTGTTGGGCGACCGCTGCTGCCTGCCCCCTCTGCACCATTACAGTCACAGGGAGCAGTACATGCAGAGTGGCGGCAAGAGGATCTGCTGTCTGTCGCTGCTTCTGATGATAAATAGTTCCCCTATAAGGAGGGTGACTCAGATGGTGCAACACCAGTAGCACATGTGTCATTATCAGCTGAGCTTTTGCCACTGATAAAAAAGGGCCACGGATGTTTTGAATGTTCCATGGCCTGTAGATGACAAACAGAAAGACTCAGCTTTTGAGGATGATCCTGTTTCCTCTCAGGTGTCTTCTCCGGTACACTCGGGTTTCCTCTTTGAGGTGCATTCATCCTGGGGTCACTCGGCTACAGCACCTGCTGCTTCACGTTCTTTGGGAACGCTGTACAGCCTGCATGATTTTCCACCAGTAGATGCCGCTATCGCATCATTAGTGCAAGCCCCAAAGCTAGCACTTTTAAATAAAGCCGCTACCTGCCCAAATAAGCATTGCAGGGTTTCTGAAATTATACTTAAAAAGGCTTATTCAGCTGGCGCTTTGCTTTCTTGTGCTGGGTAATTATAACAGCATCTTGGTAGCTTACCAGAGCTGTTTGTCGAAGTCTCTTTCACAGAGTCACAGGCCCACACCACAGCAGCTCGAGGAACTGCAGCTGGTGGATAAGAACCTACTCCGTATTTCAAAATTCAACGGGCAGGCAGTGGGTAGGAAACTGGCTGCTTTAGTAGCTGCAAGACGTCAGTATTGGCTGTCTTAGGCACGCATAGCAGACAGTGACAAGGCACCATTGCTGGATGCTCCCATTACTCCAGGACACACTTTTGGTCCTGCGGTAGATGACATGCTGCAGCACTCTCATCGGACGTGGGAGTTTACGAAGGAACTGGTGCGCCTGCTTCCAAAGAGGCCGGCTCCAGTATGTAGACCAGCGCCAAACTGGAGACCAAGGTTCCAGCAGCCTCAGAGACCGGCACAACGACCCGTGGCTGCGAAAATGGGGAACTTCAGTAAGTTCCGCCATCAAGCGCAAAGGCAAACGCCTCAGGCAAAGCAGAAGCCCTAGCAATTTGCTGCCACAGGCCCAGGGCCCCTTTTCAGGGAGTCACCTGGAGTACTGGTGTCAATGCACCTCGGGCACCTGGGTGCTCAAAACTGTACAGACCGGTTATTCTCTGCAATTCAAACAGAAGGTGACAGCCCCACTGCAGAAGCAGGCTATTCATCACAGATCACCTGTCCCAGTTAGCTGTCAGTGAACTATGCAAAAAGCCAGCTCACACCTTTACAGACAGCCTCCTATTTAGGAGTGTGTCTGGATTCCAGGATCATGTTGTCCAATCTGTCGGAAGACAGAATGCACAGAATAGCCACTTGTCTGAAGCTTTTTCAGCACAAAAGAAAGCTCACAGCTCAGCGGCTTCTGGGGTTGATGGCAGCAGCTTCCTAGACCCTTCCTTTGGGTCTTCCGCACATGCGCCCTCTCCAAGGCTTGTTCAACAGCAGGGTTTTTCAACCCACATTGAACCGCGGCCATCTGCGGACAGTGTCTGGACACAGCCTGCTCACCTACGCTTAGGCGTAGCACTGGGCAGTGTTACCAGGAGAGAGGTTGTCACCACAGATGCGTTCAGCCTCGGCTGGGGTGCAGTGGGGAATGGCAGGGGAGTGCAAGCAGTATGGAGACCCCCATGACAGTGTCTCCATATAAATATTCTGGAACTGCAGGCAGGGTTTCTAGCCTTGCAGGGCAGACATGTGCTTGTCCAGACGGACAACATTACTGTGGTGGCATACATAAACCACCAGGGCGGCCTCAGGTTCCCCCAGTCTCTACTGAGGGTGATTAATTGAGCAGTGCTTTCAAGAACAGTCCCCAGTGCTTCAGAATGGAGGCTTCACCCAGAAGTGGTGAGCCTCATTTGGAAACGGTTCGGGAGAGCACAGATGGACCTCCCAAGAATCGACCCATTGCCCCCTTTGGTTCTCAATAACAGGAGCTGGGTACCCGCTGGCAGTAGATGCCTTGGCATACCAGTGGCCGAGGCAGCTTCTGTATGCCTTTCCTCCACTCGCCGTGCTCCCGCTGTGCTTAGAAAAGATCAGGCAAGACCGGGCCAGGGTGTTATTAATAGCTCCGTATTGGCCCAGGAGACACTGGTTTTCAACCCTGATACAGCTCCTGAGAGGCCAGCCATGGAGTGTACCAAAATGCCGCGACCTGCTCAGTCAGGCGCGGGGGACGTGGTATCCCAACCCATCAAGCCTGCAGCTCTGGGTCTGACCCCTGAACGGCACCATTTGAGCCGTCTGGGGCTTTCTAATAGAGTCATTGACAGTCTACAGAATGCCAGTGCGCAATCCACATGTTCCTAGTATGGGTACAAGTGGGGCGTTTTTCAAATGTGGCGTCTGCCCTAGGGGTTAGACCCTACAACCTGTCCCATTGCAGCTATACTGCAATTTTTACAGGAGCTATTTGATGAGGAGAAATCCCCCTCTACACTAAAGGTCTATTTGATCGCCATTTCGGCTTGTCATATTAAAATTGATTCAGTCTCCCCAGGAACTCATTTCCTGGCGCGGCAATTTTTAAAGGGTACTCGGCGGCTTTGGCCGCCTGTAAAGGAGGTTGGAGGCTTAATGTGGTGCTGGAAGCGCTTATGAAGCCCCCCTTTGAGCCCTTGCATTCAGCGGAGCTGAAATATTTATCAATGAAAGCGGCTTTCTTGCTCGCTATTACATCTGCTAAGCGGGTGAGTGAGATGCAAGCTTTTTCGGTTGCAAAAGCCTGCTTAATTTTTGAAGAAACCAGGGTGAACGTCACACTTCGCACTAATCCTGCTTTTTTGCCAAAAACCATTTTGGCATTCCACATGAACCAGACGGGAGAGCTTGAGGCTTTTCATCTGCCTCCTTTCCAGTCTGATTGAGAGGGACAGCTCCATACGCTTTGCCTGATGCGGGCACTAACGTATTATGTGGACAAAACCAAAAGTTGGAGGCAGTCTGAGCAGTTTTTTTATCTGTTATGGGGTTAAGTCCCATAGGAAAGCTCTGTCTAAACAGAGGCTATCTAGATGGATCACAGATACAATTCAGATTGCATATGAACGAGCCAACTTGCCCCCTCCAGAGAAGCTCACTGCCCATTCTACCAGGGGCATGGCAACTTTGTGGGCTTTATTCCAGAGACATTTGCAATGCTGCAGTGTGGGCTACGTCCCACACTTTTACTTGGTTCTATCGGCTGAATTTCATGGATCCACAAAACCCTGGGTTTGGAACAAGAGTGTTAAGGGTGGCCTCGAGCTCGACCCTTACAGCATAAACATAGAGGTGAGTTCCCCTAAATTTTTTAGCCCTGTTACTTGTACTGGGTTCCTCATGGTAATGTGCAAGGTGGCCTTGGCAGAGCCTTGTAGCTTTTCACTTGCTCTGCAATTTTCCTTGCGCCAGCTTTGGTATGTCTACCCATGAGGTAATGGTTACATTTCATACTTGAAAGGGAACGTTAGGTTATTATCATAACCCTGATTCCCTGAAATAAAAATGTAACCATTAACCTTCAAGGTCGCTGCGTCTTATTGCAGCAGTCTTGAGGGAAAAATGATGAGGTTTTGAGTGACTGCAGTCTCTTTTATGCCCTCGAGGGCTGGCACAACGTTCTAACATTTTGTTTTTGAGACTTCTAGCATTTAGATAAATACATTTAATGGCTATTTTTCCTGAGTTGTTGCCCTTCTTTTGATGTAGTCTCCCGTCTGTTTTTTTGATGATTTCTTCCCCATTCTTTTCTAATTTCTCAGAGTAGATTGGTTCCCTTTTTATTTAAGTGCAGTCCATCCCGCCTGTATAGATAGTCGATGTTGTCAAATGTGGACCAATGTTCAAGGAAGGTGAAGCCTTCCTGTGTGCACCACAATTTCAGCCATGCATTTAGCTTATTTATTTCCAGCTGTCCATTTGGTCCTTTGCAAGGTGCTGGCAGTATCCCAGAAAATGCCACAGTTTTGGTCTTGTATTTTAATTTCCTTCCTAGATCTCTGAATTTGAATCTGAACTTGCTGTGTTTCTCAATATGGAGTCCTCAACAATCATGACCACCCTTTTTGCTGCCTGGCAAGCACTGTTTATAAGGTCCTGGATGTTGTTCCTTTCGTTCTCTTGATGTTGGTTTTGATCATCTAAGTTTTGAAGTGGCTCAGTTTTTGTGTTTGACTAAATTTCTTTTCCTCTTTGCCTACCTGGTGGCTTTCTGTCTGTTAGGGGTGTGCCAGCTCCTCAAGCTCCTGTTGCTGTCACATTTTCTGAATGTATATAACATTCAAGTTAGTTACAGTAAATATATATTTTTTTAACCTGAAAGAAAACCACTTGTAAGTACCCTAAATATTTCTAAACTACTGACATAAAAAAATGATAAAGTTTAGCATTTTGTTTTTGCAAGGCTTTCTAACTGCAAGCGCAAGTCAAAAAGGAAGTTAGAAAGGCCAAGAGAGGGGTAAAAATGAACATTGCCAAGGGGGCTAAAACCAATTCCAAAATGTTTTTCCAATATTATACCAGCAAAAGAACATTCAAGGAGGAAGTAAAATGTCTAAGAGATACAGATGGCAACATCATAGATGAAGCAAATATATTAAATTATTACTTTTCACAAGTTTTTATAAAGGAGGATATGGACAACATGCCCCACATCGACCTGTTCCTATCCAAGTTACAAGCCCTTTTCTTTAACCAATGGACCACAGAGGCTGTGTGGTCCAGTGGTTAAAGAAAAGGGCTTGTAACCAGGAGGTCCCCGGTTCAAATCCCACCTCAGCCACTGACTCACTGTGTGACACTGAGCAAGTCACTTAACCTCCTTGTGCTCCGTCTTTCGGGTGAGACGTAATTGTAAGTGACTCTGCAGCTGATGCACAGTTCACACACCCTAGTCTCTGTAAGTCATCTTGGATAAAGGTGCTTGCTAAATAAATAAATAAATAATCCAGTTTTAAATAACTTTAGCATAACAGAGGCAGAAGTGTTAAAGGGACTAGGAGCTCTTAAAATAAACAAATCCCCTGGGCTGGATGAGATCCTCCCAATAGTACTACAGACCAATAAGCCTGACTATATTATATGTAAACTTATGGAAACTATAATAAGATCCAAAATAAAAAAAATACCTGTATGGTAACAGTATCCTGGGAGACAGTCAGCATGGTTTTAGGAAAGCGAGATTGTGTCTAACTAACCTGCTTGATTTTTTTGAGGATGCAACATCGACAATGGATAATTGCAAAGCTTATGACATGGTTTATTTAGATTCCAGAAAGCTTTTGACAAAGTCCCACATAAAATATTAATTCTCAAACTGAACACAGTAGGGGTTCAAGGAAATGCATGCACATGGATTAGGGAGTGGTTAACATGAAGAAAACAGTAAGTACTGATTAGAGGAGAAACCTCAAAATGGAGCGAGGTAACCAGTGGAGTACCACAGGGATCTGTATTGGGTCATCTGCTATTCCTAATCTACATTAATGATTTAGATTCTGGTATAGTAAGCCAACTTGTTAAATTTGCAGAAAACACAAAAATAGGAGTGGCAAACACTATTCCAGCAGCAAAGGTCATTCAAAATGATCTAGACAGCATTCAGAACTGGTCAGACATGGCAAAGACATTTAATAAAGAAAAGTGTAAGGTACTGCACGCAGGCAATAAAAATGTCCATTATAAATACCATATGGGAGGTACTGAAATTGAAGGAATCTATGAAAAAGATATAGGACTTTATGTTGACTCAGAAATGTCTTCATCTAGGCAATGTGGGGAAGCTATAAAAAATGACAAAATGCTCGGATATATAGTGAAAAGTGTGGAATTTAAATCAAGGGAAGTAATGCTAAAACTTTACAAGACCTCTTCTAGAATATTGTGTTCAGTTCTGGTCACCTTGCTACAAAAAGGATATTGCTGCGCTAGAAAGAGTGCAAATTCTGAAAGGTATTGACAATGTCGACCCTGGGGACTTTTTTGACCTGAAAAAAGAAACAAGGACCAGGGGTCACAAATGGAGATTAGGTAAAGGGGCATTCAGAACAGAAAATAGGAGGCACTTTTTTACACAGAGAATTGTAGGATTCTGGAACCAACTTCCCAGTAATGTTGTTGAAGTTGACACCCTGGGATCCTTCAAGAAGCTGCTTGGATCAATAAGCTACTAACAACCAAACTAGCAAGATGGGCCGAATGGCCTCCTCTCGTTTGTAACCTTTCTTATGTTCTAACAGCAATTGTCTCCCCATTTAAAACTTGGGGTGTATCTTGCACTTTTTAATATTATCAACTTTGATGCAGGAAGTACCATTGAGATTAAAACCTTGTTTAACAAGGGAGACCTGGAAATGTGACTACGTTGCTTTTCTGTTATTTTAGTTTTTAGATCCAGCCCAAACTATTTGTATTTCCAACAAGCATTTTGTTAAATTCTTGGCAGAGTTCAAAGACAAAGTGATCAAGCCTATAAAACCAGTCTACAGAACAAATAAAACTAGAAATAAAAGTATTAGCAGCAGGTTTAAATGGATTAAAAAATGTAAACAATTTACTTTTGTAACAGTTACCATTATTTTCATATGTGATCAAGTTAGCATGCATATGTATATTATATAAATAACAGCTGGTATTGAGTGTATCATAAGACTTTAATGCAGAGATTTTTAGATGATGTCATAAACTCTGAGAAGATCTGAAATCATTCAAACCGTAAAATTGTGTTACTACCACGTATTATACAAACATTAAGGAATTTCCTCTTTAGAATGAGAATTTGTTTTTGGAAACTATTATTATTATTATTATTATTATTATTATCTAAGTTTGAGCTGGAGAGATATTTGGAGGAAACGCATACAGATTCAAAAAGGCAGGAGCCTATGTCAATTCCTTCAGACATCCCACCTATCAATCCACCAGAATACCAAATGGAGGACTGTGCACCTAAGTGGAAAGAAGTAGAGCAAGCTGTGAAAAAAGCAAGGGCTTCATCATCTCCAGGGCCTAATGGAGTTCCGTACAGAGTGTACAAGAGTGCTTCAGGAGTTCTCTGAATCCTGTGGAAACTGATGAAAGTAGCATGGGAAAAACAGGTTGTACCAAGAGCATGGCGCCGAGCAGGTGGAGTCTTTATACCTAAAGAAAAAGATTCTAGCAGCATCAGTCAGTTTAAGCCCTATTTCCCTATTAAACGTAGAAGGCAAGATTTTCTTCAGCATTATTGCTCAGAGATTGTCAACTTACCTATTAAAGAACTGCTTCATTGACACTTCAATACAAAAAGCGGGCATTCCAGGTTTCCCAGGATGCTTAGAACACATCAATGTGATCTGGCAACAAATTCAATCAGCTAAAAAGGAGAGGAAGGAGCTCCATGTGACATTCCTGGATTTGGCTAATGCATATGGTTCAGTGCCACATGAACTTCTTTGGGCAGCATTTGATTTTTCAGTGTACCAATGACAATAACAAATCTAGTGAAAGCCTACTTTGGAGATTTGCAATTTAGTTTTCAACTTCAGAATTCAGCACTACATGGCAATGCCTAGAAGTTGGAATAATGGCAGGATGCACCATTTCTCCACTGGCTTTTACCATGGCAATGGAAGTAATCATTAGGGCATCAAAATGGGTAGTGGGAGGAGAGCTTGGCTTCTGGAATACGACTACCACCAATTCGAGCATACATGGATGACATGACAACCATGACTACAACAGTAGCCTGCACTAATCGGTTATTGGGCAAATTAACCAATAACATTGAATGGGCACGAATGCAATTCAAGCCCACTAAATCAAGGAGCATCTCTATAATTAAAGGTAAAGTAGTAGATAAAACATTCTTCATTAATGGTGAGGCAATACCAACAGTGTCTGAGAAGCCAGTGAAGAGCCTTGGGAGATGGTACGACGGGGATCTAAAGGACACAGTTTGTGTGGGAGAAGTTAGACAACAAGCTATGGAAGGGTTGAAGAGCATAGACAGCAGTGCTTTACCAGGCAAACTAAAACTCTGGTGCTTTCAGTTTGGCCTACTGCCAAGGTTGCTGTGGCCACTGACTGTGTACGAGGTTTCTTTGACAACAGTAGAGAAGCTGGAAGCTTTAATTAGTTCACACATCAGGAAATGGTTGGGAGTTCCACGCTGCCTCAGCAGAGTGGGACTTTATGGTAAAGGAATACTGCAGCTACCTGTCTCCGCTCTAACCGAGGAGTTTAAGTGCGCCAAGGTCCGACTGGAAATGACATTTGTAGAGTCACGCGACAAATGCGTAAGGGAGGCAGCACCTGTGTTGAAAACTGGAAGAAAGTGGGTGGCAAAAGAAAGCTGTGGAGGATGCAAAGGCTGCCCTTCAAATTGGTGATATCATGGGGCAAGTTCAGCATGGAAGAGGGGTCTTGGTCTCAGTTCAGCTCCTCCTACATGGCACAAGGCAGCCCCAGCTCAGCGGAGGAAGCTGGTAGTCAACGAGGTGCAAAAGCAGGAGGAGAGGATGAGGTGTATAAAGGCCATTTCCCAGGGCAAGCAGGGAGAATGGATGAGATGGGAGAGTGTGGAACAACGCAAGATTAGCTGGCAAGACCTATGTTCAATGGAACAGAGCAGGATCAGTTTCCTTATAAGGTCAACATATGATGTTCTCCCATCACCACAGAACCTAAACCTCTGGGTAGGAGAGGATCCCTCATGTCCTTTGTGTTCATCACCTGCAACATTAAGGCACATTTTGACAGGATGTAAGGTGGCTCTTAGCCAAGGACGGTTTACTTGGCGCCATGACCAGGTGCTGCGATGTTTGGCCTTAGCATTGGAAGACAAGAGTAACATGACCAATAAGTTGCCACCTGTTCCATCAAAACATTACACACAAAGACAACATTCCTCCGCCCAGGAGAGCAACCACCAAGAAAGGTGTTAAAACCAATCCTCGCCCAGGACAACTGGAAGCTGCTAGAGACTGGAAAGTGCTGGCAGATGTTGGTCAACGGCTTATTTTTCCACCTGAGATTGCCACCACAAACCTTCGACCAGATATTGTCTTGTGGTCTGGATCAGCACGCCTTGTTCACCTGGTAGAGTTAACAGTGCCATGGGAGGATGCTGTAGATGAGGCGTATGAGAGGAAGAAACTGCGGTATGCTCAACTAGCCACTGAAGCGGAACAGCGAGGATGGAGAGTCTGGGTTTACCCAGTGGAAGTGGGATGTCGAGGATTTGTGGCACTCTCTACAACCCGGTTTCTCAGAGATGTCGGATTCAATGGCCAAGAGTTGCGTCGCACAGTGAAGAACTTATCTGAAGCAGCAGAGAGGAGCAGCAACTGGCTGTGGTTGAGACGGAAAGATTCTGGCTGGGGATCTCAAGCACAATAGAAAGAAGGAAAGGCTGATGTACAGGTAAGTAAGCTGGGCTGAGTTGAGTGGGGGACGGAGGGAGGTGATGCTGGGATGCCAGAATCACCGTCGAGCCCTCTTGAGGTGTCGTGGGCTAGTCGACGAAACACAGAGGATGGAAGGTGCCCACTTGAAGACCCCAGAGATGTACCCTACTTAGCTCAATCCAGACGGTTGTCATGCTGATGCGCTGGGGAGACCGGACTATGGTTGATCCCCGGAGCCAGCATCGCAGCCGTTGTGTGTGCTGATGCGCTAGGGAGGCAAAATAAGCTGATCCGTGGAGCCAGCATTACACTTCAGCCATCAACACCAGACAGAAGGATATCTACATCATCATATGGAAGGAAGCGCAAATGGATGGAGACACATATGGATCACATTAGTTTACTATGAAGCTACGTCTTAGTTGGTGCTTATCTTGGCGAGAGCCAAGTTCAAATCAGCATGAAGTTTTAACATCTACTCTCATGTAATGGAAATCATTATTATTATTATTATTATTGCAAAATGTTCTTAGTATGGAACAGAGCTATTTAAATGCAACCTGGCAAAGCTATATTTTAGTAGAAATAAAGCAAGAAAAAAACAGACAATCTACTCTATTGTGTGGTTGTATAGTGATAAAAGATAAAAGTTTTACTTTTTGTTGATTGATCAGTTCAGCTTTTGTAGTCAGATCAGAAATTGTTAGATGCCTTTAACACAACTCTCTGTACATCTTTAAGTACAATCCTTTTTTACTGCGACTGTACCAAAGAAGCATATAAGCTCATGTCATATTGATATTATGCAGTACACTTTTTATACTGTATACTCAACTGTAATGCATATTTTGCAGCTGCATAGGTGGTGCTTTTTTCACCTTGTTTTCAGTATATTTGTGCCAGAAGAACGGTAAATTCTCTAAGACCATAGTTTTTAAAAAGTTAAAAAATATGTTTAATTAGCTGACTGTTGGCAGTAATGAAGCAACATTATTTTTTTACTGTTCTACTTGCTATGGCATGCAATGGTGTGTGTGCTCTCTATGTGAGTGCAATAAGGTATTTAGTTCAATACCTTTTACAGAAATATATTTCTTAAGGTATGTAAATATCAATTTTCACATGTACAATTTTGTGGTGACGAAAGTGATGAAAACAATGGTAATGTAACTGGTATTATTGAACTGAAAGTGTTTTTTACATTTGGAAATGTAATGATTCCTGTTTGCAGACAGTTCATGTAGATACCAATTTATTTTATAAGCCAGAAAGTGAAATTGAAACTTATAATATAAATTGCAGATGTGTGTACAGTAGCTTTATTTATAGATCCCATAAAAAAAAATCATTTGGGTGGGGATGGAGGGTCAAGGATAGGAATCGTAATTCCTTAGGATATCTGATCATTTGTTTTCATTATTTTAAGTAGGAAGATGTGTAATCCATTCATCTTCAAAGGGGGTGTTGCCATCATGCAGGTATATACTATTTAGAGCGTAATATGCCGATATGGCCACTGTAAATATGTATATGATATAGTACAGTATATATGATATAGATTAATGTATTTATTTGTATTCCTGGGCGACAAATACCATACAAGTGCTGAGAGTTATATCTTAATCTTCCTACATAAAACAAGAGAATGAGTCATATAAGTAAAAGTGCATAACCAGTACAAAAACAGATATTCTTCATAAACAATGTCAGGCAAATATGTGCCATAGTGCAAAAATATTGCCCATTACATCCCTTGCCCCATATATTAGTCTACAAAGGCATTATTTTAATGCCCTTTCAATGCATTACTGGTACTTTTGTGTTCATGCATGATACAGGTGACTCGATTTACAAAAGTATTTGGACTGTCTGCCTCACAAATACATTTGTAATGGGCTGTTTTGAACACTTGAAGATTTATAGTTTCCCTCATACTTTCCTTCATTTGTAATCTGTGGTATTTAAAGATATTTTTCCTCAGGATGTAATTTATGAGTACATTCAGTCACTGTTATTATTATTGCCAAACCCTGCTGGTAGCAAATGTCTTGAACGGTGGTTCTTCAGCGTTATGTACCAAAACTATGCAGGATATAAAATGCAATCAAGACCTTTAATTCACTTTGGGAAATCATACTGAATGAAAGACTTCGTTCAGATATTTCTTTTTCCTTTATATTGGTTTGGCATAACAGGAAAGTAGGACATTCAGTTGTTTTGTTTATCTGATTGTAACACATTCTTGTACTGTGCAATAATTAATTACTTTCATTTTAATATATACAACACAATAGTACCCAGGTACAGTAGACATGACTCAGATAGAATGTACCATGTTATATTACCCTTTGTAGCCATTGTCTTTATCTTCTCAAAGAATAGATGCTATATTTATTGTTACAGTAAATGGCCTGAGAAAATAGCTTAGTACTTATTGTCACTGATCTAAGGGATTTGTGAATAAGTGTTAATTTGCTGTTAAAGAAAACAAAAAAAAACAACAACAAAAAAACCTGACATCATGACATGTTCTAACACCCTGGTTGCTTAAGTAAATATAGGACCTAGGAGTGTTGCAGAAACAATATAATTAATTATTCATACATAATAAAATAACTGTTACATAGTTTATATTAAAGTAAGTAGTAAAAGTACTACTACCTTTTTATCCCTAGGTTTTAGTTTTCGGTTCCCCTGGTCTAAGGAAAAAATGTACAGTAACTGAAATAGTTTCAGTTCCTTCCTGAACTGTCTGCCTCATTGAGAGGAACGGTAGTTCCTCGCGCCAAGTTATAAGCGAAGCGCGAGAAGTACCAGACTCTATACAGCAAGGATAGTTTATGTGTTTTCAGGGTATTGCCACAGCAAAAAAAATTTAATTTGTAGTTCCCAACACTCTTAGGTAAAATGTAGAAAAAAAAGTCAATACCTGTCAAACAGTAATAGAAATAAGTCGACAAAGTACGGTAAAAATGTCCTCCTTTTTCTCCCAATGTATTTTTTTGCAGACCCCAGGCACTTTTATCCACGCATATGTATATTACAGGACATCCGGGTTTAATGACAATTAACTTATTTTGCCAACAGGAATTATACTAGGGAATGCACTTATTTTGATGTCTGTATCATTTATATTAAACGATTTATTGATATTTTAAAATGGACTAGTTGCTCGCATCGCTTTTTTGAAGACCCCAGGGAGTTTTATCCATGCATATGAGTGAATGAGTGGGGAGAATGTGTGTTGTTGTTTTCAGGGGTTGCAGAGCATGGATTTGACTGGATGATGAGCCGAACAGCGGCGGGAAACGACGGGTGGTTATGTAATAAAAGGGGTGCATGAGCCTCGGGACTGGAGACAGTCCAGCTGAACTTGAATGAGAAAATGTGGGTGCGACTGAGCTGAACGTGTGAGCTGTGACCGGACAAGACTATGCAGTGAAAGTGCCAAGACTGAAACGTAGGGTTGTTATTTTGGTGCCGTGAATTCTGGCCCCTGACAGGAATTCTCTGTAGTTTCAAATAAAACAAACATTTTGAGAATTCAACACTGTCTCCTTGAGTACTGCTTCCTAAACATGAAAACATTACAATATACTAAATGAATGGATTAAGCTTATTATGATAGTTTGCAAAATCAGATGAAACTTTCAGTACAATCGGTATAACATAATCATTATTTACAAAATCTTGTTTGTCTCGTTACTTGTTAAAAACTGTAACTTTACTGCTATACTACTTGCAAATGTTCTGAAATGGAAGGGCAAACTTTTGGCATGAAAGCTAGGGCGTCTGCATTGCAAGCTGCATTGGAAGCATGTCTTGGGTTTGATTCCCACACAGGGTTTATATTGCAAATGTAAAACAAATTAAATGTATTTTATTCATGTGTAGCAAACACATTTTTAATGTGAACAAAATTGAGTTTATATGAATGACACTTTCATTGAATATACATACTATCTATATCTATATCTATATCTATATATATATATATATATATATATATATATATATATATATATATATATATATATATATATATATATATATATATATAATAAAAACAAGCTAATTTAGAAGAAACAATTGGGGCAACCTTGGCCAGCATCAGGCAAATAGGCACAATAAAAGCGGATTGAACTTGAATCAAAAACACAAGCCAAGCCAAGTAGAAACAATTTGGGCAACCTTGGCCCCCACCGCTTTTACAGTTGTGCCTATTTGCATTGTGCTGGCCAAGGTTGCCCCAATTGTTTCTTCTAACTTAGCTTGTTCTTTTGATACAAGTTAGAAGAAACAATTGGGGCAACCTTTGCCCCCATCGGTTTTACAGTTGTACCTATTTGCTTTGTGCTGGGCAAGGTTGCCCCAATGGTTTCTTGAAACTTGGCTTGTGTTTTTGATATCTCCACTTTAAATGGCTGGGCACTTCTGATAACTTGGTGTTTTTTCACATTTCCAATGTGTTTTTGTTTCAGATACAGTATACAACCCAGCTTTACAATAAAAAAGATTTGGAGGAGGCAGAGACAGATAAAATCTAAGATTTAATCATTGTCTGTGGTTTGGGGGGTAAAATGGACTTGACAAGATAGAAACACATGACAGAACTGCATAGGAGTTAGGAGTAATTAAAATATATAGGCCTATATAAAATTACATGACTATAGCCTATATGTCTTTGAAGGTTACAAACAGAGACATAAAACAACGTATAATTGCCTACTGTTATAAGACAAATGGTTAACATTTACATGATAATATGGGTAGCACATGTTCAGCTTTTGCAAACCCTCTTCTCTGTTAACACATGAAGGGGTGATTGCAAAAACTGCTCACTGTACAGAGGCAATTAAACTAGATATTTAGATTGCAACTGTATTTAAAACCGAACAGACTTTAAAATTACCGTAACACTATACTAATTGCTATGGTTGTTTATGCGCTCAGCAGCAAAATATGTACCTGTACCAATGGGCGTTCCATGAAAATGTAATGTACAGTGCCTTGAAAGTATTCGCCCCTTGAACTTTGCGACCTTTTGCCACATTTCAGGCTTCAAACATAAAGATATGAAACTGTAATTTTTTGTGAAGAATCAACAACAAGTGGGACACAATCATGAAGTGGAACGAAATTTATTGGATATTTCAAACTTTTTAACAAATAAAAACTGAAAAATTGGGCTGCAAAATTATTCAGCCCCTTTACTTTCAGTGCAGCAAACTCTCTCCAGAAGTTCAGTGAGGATCTCTGAATGATCCAATGTTGACCTAAATGACTAATGATGATAAATAGAATCCACCTGTGTGTAATCAAGTCTCCGTATAAATGCACCTGCACTGTGATAGTCTCAGAGGTCCGTTTAAAGCGCAGAGAGCATCATGAAGAACAAGGAACACACCAGGCAGGTCCGAGATACTGTTGTGGAGAAGTTTAAAGTCGGATTTGGATACAAAAGATTTCCCAAGCTTTAAACATCCCAAGGAGCACTGTGCAAGCGATAATATTGAAATGGAAGGAGTATCAGACCACTGCAAATCTACCAAGACCTGGCCGTCCCTCTAAACTTTCAGCTCATACAAGGAGAAGACTGATCAGAGATGCAGCCAAGAGGCCCATGATCACTCTGGATGAACTGCAGAGATCTACAGCTGAGGTGGGAGACTCTGTCCATAGGACAACAATCAGTCGTGATACTGCACAAATCTGGCCTTTATGGAAGAGTGGCAAGAAGAAAGCCATTTCTTAAAGATATCCATAAAAGTGTCGTTTACAGTTTGCCACAAGCCACCTGGGAGACACACCAAACATGTGGAAGAAGGTGCTCTGGTCAGATGAAACCAAAATCGAACTTTTGGCAACAATGCAAAACGTTATGTTTGGCGTAAAAGCAACACAGCTCATCACCCTGAACACACCATCCCCACTGTCAAACATGGTGGTGGCAGCATCATGGTTTGGGCCTGCTTTTCTTCAGCAGGGACAGGGAAGATGGTTAAAATTGATGGGAAGATGGATGGAGCCAAATACAGGACCATTCTGGAAGAAAACCTGATGGAGTCTGCAAAAGACCTGAGACTGGGACGGAGATTTGTCTTCCAACAAGACAATGATCCAAAACATAAAGCAAAATCTACAATGGAATGGTTCACAAATAAACATATCCAGGTGTTAGAATGGCCAAGTCAAAGTCCAGACCTGAATCCAATCGAGAATCTGTGGAAAGAACTGAAAACTGCTGTTCACAAATGCTCTCCATCCAACCTCACTGAGCTCGAGCTGTTTTGCAAGGAGGAATGGGCAAAAATTTCAGTCTCTCGATGTGCAAAACTGATAGAGACATACCCCAAGCGACTTACAGCTGTAATCGCAGCAAAAGGTGGCGCTACAAAGTATTAACTTAAGGGGCTGAATAATTTTGCACCCAATTTTTCAGTTTTTATTTGTTAAAAAGTTTGAAATATCCAATAAATTTCGTTCCACTTCATGATTGTGTCCCACTTGTTGTTGATTCTTCACAAAAATTACAGTTTCATATCTTTATGTTTGAAGCCTGAAATGTGGCAAAAGGTCGCAAAGTTCAAGGGGCGAATACTTTCATAAGGCACTGTATGTTACAGTATTGGCAAGCTAAGAATTTATGATGATCAAAATCCTGTAGATTAGGTTCATCACAAATATTTTGCTTGCCATTAGTCTGATATTGATGACTTCCCAGCGTTAATTCTAGAATGCTTCAAATTTACATTACTGGTAATTTTACTCTTAAACCAAAGGTTGACATTAACTGTTTTACAATACAGTAAAAGTTTAGCTGCCATTTGTGACACCTGTCCTATAATATGGATATTTAGTCTTAGCACAAACCAATACAAATAACTTAATAGTGTGTTTTGTTTTGTATAAATGCAATTCTGACATGTTCCTAAATTTGGGACATTTATTTGTCCAGTTGTAAAAGCAGGAGTGAATCTGCACTTCATTTAAAGCCATAAAATGTGATTGTTTATATCCCAACATGAGTTATTTGTACCCAGAGTATCACATTTCAAAGGCTCAAGCTGTTTTATGTATTTTGTGATCATTTTAATAGGTGAGTTACAGTTCTCAACTCCATGTTAGTTTCTTCTTTTTGTGGTCGAAAAAAAAGTTAAAATAGATTGATATTGAGATATAATTCTGCTGGGACAATGCGTGGTATTTTCAATGCTCAGATATCCGTTCAAAATTCAGAAATGTATTAGAATATTCGTTAATTTCCAAAACATAAGCTGATTGCTTCAAGCTTAGACTTGAAGCTTCAAGCTTCAGTCCTTATCAACTGTTGATCTGTTTTGTGGGCGATTATACTGAAAATAATTTAGTTAATGTTTTATCCACGTTAAATATGTTTGTGTAACTAGGTGGTAAACTGGAGCGAGGCAAAACACTATTCGGATATTTGTCCCAGCACTCAGGAATACACATTTAAAATATAAAAATTAAGTAAGTTTATGGTAGAAATAAAATTAAAGATACAATGACCTATATACAGTACTGTGCAAAAGTTTTAGGCAGGTGTGAAAAAATGCTGTAAAGTAAGAATGCTTTGCCTTCAAAACAGCATCAATTCTTCTAGGTACACTTGCACAAAGTCAGGGATTTTGTAGGCATATAGTCAGGTGTATGATTAAACAATTATACCAAACAGGTGCTAATGATCATCAATTCAATATGTAGGTTGAAACACAATCATTAACTGAAACAGAAACAGCTGTGTAGGAGGAATAAAACTGGGTGAGGAACAGCCAAACTCAGCTAACAAGGTGAGGTTGCTGAAGACAGTTTACTGTCAAAAGTCATACACCATGGCAAGACTGAGCACAGCAACAAGACACAAGGTAGTTATACTGCATCAGCAAGGTCTCTCCCAGGCAGAAATTTCAAGGCAGACAGGGGTTTCCAGATGTGCTGTCCAAGCTCTTTGAAGAAGCACAAAGAAATGGGCAACGTTGAGGACCGTGAGCGCGAGTGGTCGGCCAAGGAAACTTACTGCAGCAGATGAAAGACACATCATGCTTACTTCCCTTCGCAATCGGAAGATGTCCAGCAGTGCCATCAGCTCAGAATTGGCAGAAAACAGTGGGACCCTGGTACACCCATCTACTGTCCGGAGAAGTCTGGTCAGAAGTGGCCTTCATGGAAGACTTGCGGCCAAAAAGCCATACCTCCGACGTGGAAACAAGGCCAAGCGACTCAACTATGCACAAAAACACAGGAACTGGGGTGCAGAAAAATGGCAGCAGGTGCTCTGGACTGATGAGTCAAAAGTTGAAATATTTGGCTGTAGCAGAAGGCAGTTTGTTCGCCGAAGGGCTGGAGAGCGGTACACGAATGAGTGTCTGCAGGCAACAGTGAAGCATGGTGGAGGTTCCTTGCAAGTTTGGGGCTGCATTTCTGCAAATGGAGTTGGGGATTTGGTCAGAATTAATGGTCTCCTCAATGCTGAGAAGTACAGGCAGATACTTATCCATCATGCAATACCATCAGGGAGGCATCTGATTGGCCCCAAATTTATTCTGCAGCATGACAACGACCCCAAACATACAGCGAAAGTCATTAAGAACTATCTTCAGCGTAAAGAAGAACAAGGAGTCCTGGAAGTGATGGTATGGCCCCCATAGAGCCCTGATCTCAACATCATCGAGTCTGTCTGGGATTCCATGAAGAGAGAGAAGCAACTGAGGCTGCCTAAATCCACAGAAGAACTGTGGTTAGTTCTCCAAGATGTTTGGGCCAACCTACCTGCCGAGTTCATTCAAAAACTGTGTGCAAGTGTACCTAGAAGAATTGATGCTGATTTGAAGGCAAAGGGTGGTCACACCAAATATTGATTTGATGTAGATTTTTCTTCTGTTCACTCACTTTGCATTTTGTTAATTGATCAATATAAACTATGAACATGTCTATTTTTGAAAGCATTCTTACTTTACAGCATTTTTTCACACCTGTCTAAAACTTTTGCACAGTACTGTATATATTTACAATGCCGTGAAAAAGTATTTGTCCCCTGTCTGATTTGCTGTATTTTTTCACATTTTTCACATTGTATTTGGTCAGATTTTTTTGTGGGTTATAGTAGTATATAGAGGGAGTCCTGAGAGAAAAAATGACACCAAAGTTTGGTGCTTCTTTCATTTGTTTGGTGTGCAAGGTAATCAAACATGCAATCTTCAGGTGTGAAAAAGTTATTGCCCCCTAGTTAACTCAACCCAGTTAAAGGGATAATTAGGATCATCTGTTTGAGTACTTTGGTTAACAACCAGGCCTGATTTGGGCCAGCCCTGCCCAATTTAAATCTGACTAACTTTGGCCCTTACCATCAGAGTGAAGTTATCAGCACACAGGTTCTAGAGGCACATCATGCCACGAACAAAAGAAATTCCTGAAGACCTCCAGAAAAAAGTTGTTGATTCCTATCAGTCTAGAAAGGGTTACAAAGCCATTTCTAAGGCTCTGGGGCTCCACCGAACCACAGTCTGAGCCATATTGTCCAAATGGAGAAAATTTGGGACAGTAGTGAATCTTCCTAGGAGTGGCCGTCCTGCCAAAATCTCTCCAACAGAAAGGTGTAAAATCGTCCAAGAAGTCACAAAGAACCCTAGAACAACATCCAGGGATCTGCAGGTCTCTCTCGCCTTGGCTAAGGTCAGTGTTCATGACTCCACCATCAGAAAGACACTGGGCAAAAATGGGATTCATGGCAAAGCAGCAAGGCGGAAACCATTGATCACTAAGTAGAACATGAATGCTCGTCTCAAGTTTGCCAAAAAGCACCTGGATGATCCTCAAGAGTTCTGGAACAATGTTCTATGGACAGATGAGTCAAAAGTGGAACTTTTTGGCCGACATGGGCCCCGTTATGTCTGGCAAAAACCAAACACTGCATTCCACAGCAAGAACCTCATACCAGCGGTCAAGCATGGTGGTGGTAGTGTCATGGTTTGGGAATGATTGCTTTGCTGCATCAGGACCTGGACGCCTTGCCATCATTGAAGGAACCATGAATTCTGCTCTGTATCAGAGAATTCTACAGGAGAATGTCAGGCCATCCGTCTGTGAGCTGAAGCTGAAGCGCAGCTGGGTCATGCAGCAAGACAATGATCCGAAACACACAAGCAAGTCTACATCAGAATGGTTGAAGAACAAGAAATTTAAAGTTTGGAAAGGTCTAGTCAAAGTCCAGACCTAAACCCCATTGAGATGTGTGGCAGGACCTGAAATGAGCAGTTCATGCTCGAAAACCCACAAATGTCACTGGGTTGAAGCAGTTCTGCATGGAGGAGTGGGTCAATTTTCCAATAATCAATAACCACAGGAAGCTTTTGGTTGCAGTTATTGCTGCTAAAGGTGGCGTAACCAGTTATTGAGTCTAAGGGGATGATTACTTTTTCACACAGGGGCATTGGGTGTTGCATAACTTTCTTTAATAAATAAATGAAATATGTATCAAATTTTTGTGTTATTTGTTCACTCAGGATCCCTTTTATCTAATATTAGGTTTTGGTTGAAGATCTGATAACATTCAGTGTCAAAAATATGCAAAAATGCAGAAAATCAGAAAAATACTTTTTCACGACACTATATATATATATATATATACAGTACTACAGTAGCACATTTTCTGTTTACCTACCCTTTCTGTACAGACTTTTGTGATCACATTGATAATACTAGCAGATACACTGTAATGTTTACATTTGCACAATTTTGTTTGTCTGGCAAGAGTTTATAGAATCGTTTCCTTATCAAAAGCAAACCATTTATTTAAAAATGATAATTTAGCTTTGGAACACCCATATGCATAGGATATACAGTAGACTGAAAAACCAACCACTAAAAAAAATGTGAATGTGACTATGAATTTAAGTTGGGAAAGTATAATGTACAGTATTACATGGAAATAAACTGTATTATTTCATTAGGCTTTATATTTGTTATTGCCATTACATTCATTTACATGTTTGTTTGTTTGTTTTTGGTATTATTTCAGGGAGGTAACCAGACAGCTACTGTGATTGCATTGTGCTCTATGAGGGACTTTAATCTAGCACAGGAGACATGCCAGTTGGCCATCAAGAATGTAGGTGGCCTTGATGTGCTCATTAATTTGCTGGATACAGATGAAATCAAATGTAAAGTGAGTAGTCCTGTCAATGTACTATAATGCCTGCAGGCAAACTGAAGCCCTTTTGTCCGCAAAACAAAGGTACTATGTAAAAGAACAGATCTACAATTGTTAAATGCTTTAAATGTTAAATGATTGCTAATGCTAATACACCATATTCCCAACTTTTTTTATTTTATATATCACTTGTAAAAAAAAAATGAAAAAAGTACCATTATAAAGCACTACTGTATATCACTTTTTTTGTTTGTGTATACAAATTAAACAATATTATGACTTCTACTGTATTTATACTATTGTTACTTTTTTCCCCATTTGTAATTAGATTGGTTCTCTGAAAATTCTAAAGGAAATCAGTAGAAATTCACAGATCCGGCGTGCCATTGCGGACCTTGGTGGCTTACAGACCATGGTAAAAATCCTAGACTCCCCGGATAAGGATCTCAAGTTTTTAGCTGCAGAGACAATTGCGAACGTGGCCAAGTTTAGACGGGCAAGAAGAACTGTCAGACAGCATGGAGGAATAAAGAGACTGGTTCGTAGTTTGCCTTTTTTAGTTTTATATGAATTATGGAATTGTTTTTAAATTGTAACAGCACATTATTGTTTGACTCCTGAAACACAACTGCTTAATAGCAACACCTACTGGGAGAAGAAGGACTGGAGGATCTGCATGTCCAGAAATACCTGTCCATGCCTATTTTGTGTGCAGTAGTTGACTTGAAATGATGTACTCCCTGAATCCTGGTTTTGCTTACTCATCAAGGGGAAACTATTGCCTCCCCATCTACTGTGTAAGGAGTTTGATTCCCAATATTTTATAAAAAGTACATAATGGATTTGTGTAGCTGAAGCTTAGTTTTCTATGACAGTTATATACCCACAATAGGATTTATTATAGTGATTGAAAAATGAAACCATCAATTGTAAATGTCTTACTTCAGGTGGGACTCTTGGACTGTGTTCCTGATAACTCTGCTAACCTGACATCAGAACAGGAAAAAGACATTGAGGTGGCACGTTGTGGTGCCCTGGCACTGTGGAGCTGTAGCAAGAGCACCAGGAATAAAGAAGCCATCCGTAAAGCTGGTGGGATTCCGTTACTTGCACAGCTTTTAAAGTCTCCGCATGAAAATATGTTAATCCCAGTAGTTGGCACACTGCAAGAATGTGCTTCTGAGGTAAGAGTGCAGTTTTTTTTATTTTTTTAAAGTAGGTTTTAATTTGGGAGGGCTGTGCAAATATGTGGCGTAGCCCTTCCAAAAATGTATTAATTACAGAATGATTGCATCTATAAAGTTAAATTTAATTATTCTTTAGGTGCCAGGTTAGTAATTGCTCCAATTTTATTATTTTATTACCACCTCCAAAAATCTTACTGTTTCTTCACTTTGTTTTAGCAAAGTTACAGGATTGCGATTCAGACTGAGGATATGATTAAAGATCTGGTGAAAAATCTTAGTAGAGAAAACCCTGAGCTTCAGATGCATTGCGCAAGCGCGATCTTTAAGGTAAATATGTCGACAATGTGTATTTTTATACTTTCCTGTCTTAACCCACCATTACTCTCACCACACCACCACCAGCATTATCCAGTCTTACAGTACATGGTAAAACTTGTGTGTATCAACTACTTACACAACCAGAAAACATGGTCTTATTTATCAGCCAGTTCATTAAATAAGATCATGCATAAAAGCTTCCCATTGTACTTTTCAATTGGGCCATGTTCTTTATTTCTATTTTATACATTACAGGTCCACAACATTTGAATAAAAGAGGGAATTTAATACAATAAAAGTAATATAGTTTTACTTTAATAAGGGGATTGCAAATGAAATGATAGCGTACATTTCCATTGTGTCCAAACTTTGTTTTAAAACTGAATCTGAAAACATGGAGAAGTAATTCATCTTAATTGTGTACACTATGCACATACCTGTATCGTGTAATTGTAAGAATTGTAAGGCATTTCTGTGTGGGTGTATAAAAGACCTGACCAGAGGGTATTAAAAAGGATTACACTTTCCTCGGCAATATTTATGTAGGCAGGAATGATAATATACAGGGCTGGCACAGCACTGCTTGACTTGGGATATTTTGGCACTGGCACAGAACAATCCATGGGGAAAATAGCCCAAATGGACACTAAATTCAATAAGTGCATATCACAGGTTAACCAACTACAGTATGAGCAGCCAAAAAGCAGTGTATTTGAGGCCTCAACTCATTTGTTCAACATTGTGTCACTTGTTCAAGGTTATGTTGGCCCTCCACATTGGCTGGATGAGCCATAGCATGGGACCTCATGCCAGCTCCGTCTCATGCTTGCTACTGTATTAATTTGTATTTAATGACTAATCAGTTTGTTAACATATCACAAGGGCTGATCTAATGTATTATTAAATTAACATTATATTTATAAGTTAGATGTATTGGCTGGTTTAGCAAAAGGCAACATTATTGCTTGTTATTTTAATGTATTTTTGATCTTGTGTTTGTGTTTATTTTTAGTGTGCTGAGGACATAGTAACACGTGACCTTGTTAGACAATATGATGGCCTGAAACCACTGGCCACACTTCTAAGCATGTCTGAGAACAAGCAACTTTTAGCTGCAACCACTGGAGCCATCTGGAAGTGTTCCATCAGCATTGAGAATGTGGCAAAGTATGTATTAAATTAGAACCCCACATTAATCCATTTTTCCAAATATTTTAGTTTTATAGCATATCTTCTTTAATAAATATATATATATATATATATATATATATATATATATATATATATATATATATATATATACAGTACTGTGCAAAAGTTTTAGGCAGGTGTGAAAAAATGCTGTAAATTAAGAATGCTTTCAAAAATAGACATGTTAATAGATTATATTTATCAATTAACTAAATGCAAAGTGAGTGAACAGAAGAGAAATCTAAATCAAATCCATATTTGGTGTGACAACCCTTTGCCTTCAAAACAGCATCAATTCTTCTAGGTACACTTGCACAAAGTCAAGGATTTTGTAGGCATATAGTCAGGTGTATGATTAAACAATTATACCAAACAGGTGCTAATGATCATCAATTCAATATGTAGGTTGAAACACAATCATTAACTGAAACAGAAACAGCTGTGTAGGAGGAATAAAACTGGGTGAGGAACAGCCAAACTCAGCTAACAAGGTGAGGTTGCTGAAGACAGTTTACTGTCAAAAGTCATACACCATGGCAAGACTGAGCACAGCAACAAGACACAAGGTAGTTATACTGCATCAGCAAGGTCTCTCCCAGGCAGAAATTTCAAGGCAGACAGGGTTTTCCAGATGTGCTGTCCAAGCTCTTTGAAGAAGCACAAAGAAACGGGCAACGTTGAGGACCGTAGACGCAGTGGTCGGCCAAGGAAACTTACTGCAGCAGATGAAAGACACATCATGCTTACTTCCCTGCAATCGGAAGATGTCCAGCAGTGCCATCAGCTCAGAACTGGCAGAAAACAGTGGGACCCTGGTACACCCATCTACTGTCCGAAGAAGTCTGGTCAGAAGTGGCCTTCATGGAAGACTTGCGGCCAAAAGCCATACCTCCGACGTGGAAACAAGGCCAAGCGACTCAACTATGCATGAAAACACAGGAACTGGGGTGCAGAAAAATGGCAGCAGGTGCTCTGGACTGATGAGTCAAAATTTGAAATATTTGGCTGTAGCAGAAGGCAGTTTGTTCGCCGAAGGGCTGGAGAGCGTACACGAATGAGTGTCTGCAGGCAACAGTGAAGCATGGTGGAGGTTCCTTGCAAGTTTGGGGCTGCATTTCTGCAAATGGAGTTGGGGATTTGGTCAGAATTAATGGTCTCCTCAATGCTGAGAAGTACAGGCAGATACTTATCCATCATGCAATACCATCAGGGAGGCATCTGATTGGCCCCAAATTTATTCTGCAGCATGACAACGACCCCAAACATACAGCGAAAGTCATTAAGAACTATCTTCAGCGTAAAGAAGAACAAGGAGTCCTGGAAGTGATGGTATGGCCCCCACAGAGCCCTGATCTCAACATCATCGAGTCTGTCTGGGATTACATGAAGAGAGAGAAGCAACTGAGGCTGCCTAAATCCACAGAAGAACTGTGGTTAGTTCTCCAAGATGTTTGGGCCAACCTACCTGCCGAAGTTCCTTCAAAACTGTGCAAGTGTACCTAGAAGAATTGATGCTTGATGCTGTTTTGAAGGCAAAGGGTGGTCACACCAAATATGGATTTGATTTAGATTTTTCTTCTGTTCACTCACTTTGCATTTAGTTAATTGATAAATATAATCTATTAACATGTCTATTTTTGAAAGCATTCTTACTTTACAGCATTTTTTCACACCTGCCTAAAACTTTTGCACAGTACTGTATATATAAGTTTTATAAAAAATGTAAATATAAAGTATCATCATAAGACTGCAGCCAAGTTGCACATGTTTTAAAAAATCAATACATGAGAAAAGGACACCATACATAAATTATTCCTTTTGTTAGTAATTGTGTGACTTTTTTTTCCAGGCCTGGAAAGGTGATATGGATGTAATGTTGTTTTCCATAACTGAATTATTAACAATAATGGTTCTATTATATTTTGTGCCTGTTCTATATATTTTCCATATATATATATATATATATTTTAGCTCAAAGAGCTAATATATATACACACTACCGGTCAAACGTTTTAGAACACCCCCATTTTTCCAAATTTAAGCAACAAAAGGTGAACATTTAAAAAAAAAGAATATATATATATATATATATATATATATATATATATATATATATATATATATATATATATATATATATATATACACTACCGGTCAAAAGTTAGAACACCCCCATTTTTCCAGTTTTTATTGAAATTTAAGCAGTTCGAGTCCAGTGAATAACCTGAAATGGTACAAAGGTAAGCGGTAAACTGCCAGAGGTTAAAAAAAAGTTTAGGTTACCAAAAACTGAAAAATAATGTACATTTCAGAGTTATACAAAAGGCCTTTTTCAGGGAACAAGTAATGGGTTAACAACTTACAGCTGTTCTGCTGCAATGGAAGTAAATTAAGCCTTGAAAGTTGATGCTAACAATTCCTACAGGTGTCCCAACTTTTGTTGATTACTCACAAACCCTCTGTCTGTATAAAAGCAGTGTTGGAACAGACTGTGTTACTACACCCTCTTAAGCATTATTTGGACAGTATTGTACTGCAGGAAGTAGTATATTGCTATCATAATGGCGAGAAAAAGGCAATTAACAAAGGAAGACAAACAGACCATTATAACCCTTAAAAGTGTAGGTCTTTCCTTTAGAGAAATTGCAAAGAAAGCCAAGGTGTCAGTGAGTACAGTTTCCTACACCATCAAAAGGCACTTGGAAACTGGAGGAAACTCTGACAGGAAGAGGTCTGGCAGACCCAAAGCCACAACAGAATCAGAAGACAAGTTTCTGAGAGTCAACAGCTTGCGTGATAGGCGGCTCACAGGACAACAGCTTCAAGCACAGCTTAACACTGGTCGAAGTAAGCAAGTCTCAGTTTCAACTGTGAAGAGAAGACTTCGAGCTACAGGTTTGACAGGTCGAGTGGCAGTAAGAAAGCCATTGCTAAGATGGCAAAATAAGAAAAGAGGCTTGCCTGGGCCATGAAGCACCGCCAGTGGACTACTGAAGACTGGAAGAAGGTCTTATGGACCGATGAATCAAAATTTGAAATCTTCGGTTCATCACGCAGGGTTTTTGTACGCCGCCGAGTAGGCTTAAAGGATGGTTCCTCGGTGTGTGACACCAACTGTCAAACATGGAGGAGGAAGCGTGATGGTCTGGGGCTCTTTTGCTGGATCCAGAGTCGGCGACTTGCACAGAGTGAGTGGCACCCTGAACCAAAACGGCTACCACAGCATTTTGTAGCGCCATGCAATACCCTCTGGTATACGCCAAGTTGGTCAGGGGTTCATCCTACAGCAAGATAATGACCCAAAACATACCTCCAGGCTATGTCAGAACTACTTTAGAAGAAAAGAACAAGACGGTAGGCTTCAAATCATGGAATGGCCAGCACCGTCTCCAGACTTAAAACCCATCGAGCTGGTTTGGGATGAACTGGACAGAAGGGTGAAAGCAAAGCAACCTACAAGTGCAACACATTTGTGGGAACTTCTGCAACAGTGTTGGGAAGAACTTTCCGAACAATATTTGATTTCCATTGTAGAAAGAATGCCACGAGTGTGTTCGGCTGTTATATCTACAAAAGGTGGCTACTTTGATGAGTCAAAAATTTAGATTAAATTTTGTTAAACAAAACGATTCCATGATTTCTTTTTTATCTCCAATTGTTTATTTGTTCTATGCTTTAATTTCAGAATACACTGAGACATTAAACTGCGTAAATTTCAATAAAAACTGGAAAAATGGAGGTGTTGTAAAACTTTTGACCGGTAGTGTGTGTGTATATATATATATATATATATATATATATATATATACAGTACTGTGCAAAAGTTTTAGGCAGGTGTGAAAAAATGCTTTAAAGTAAGAATGCTTTCAAAAATAGACATGTTAATAGTTTATATTGATCAATTAACAAAATGCAAAGTGAGTGAACAGAAGAAAAATCTACATCAAATCAATATTTGGTGTGACCACCCTTTGCCTTCAAAACAGCATCAATTCTTCTAGGTACACTTGCACACAGTTTTTGAAGGAACTCGCAGGTAGGTTGGCCCAAACATCTTGGAGAACTAACCACAGTTCTTCTGTGGATTTAGGCAGCCTCAGTTGCTTCTCTCTCTTCATGTAATCCCAGACAGACTCGATGATGTTGAGATCAGGGCTCTGTGGGGGCCATACCATCACTTCCAGGACTCCTTGTTCTTCTTTACGCTGAAGATAGTTCTTAATGACTTTCGCTGTATGTTTGGGGTCGTTTGGGGTATGTTTGTCATGCTGCGGGAATAAATTTGGGGCCAATCAGATGCCTCCCTGATGGTATTACATGATGAATAAGTATCTGCCTGTACTTCTCAGCATTGAGGAGACCATTAATTCTGACCAAATCCCCAACTCCATTTGCAGAAATGCAGATCCAAACTTGCAAGGAACCTCCACCATGCTTCACTGTTGCCTGCAGACACTCATTCGTGTACCGCTCTCCAGCCCTTCGGCGAACAAACTGCCTTCTGCTACAGCCAAATATTTCAACTTTTGACTCATCAGTCCAGAGCACCTGCTGCCATTTTTCTGCACCCCAGTTCCTGTGTTTTTGTGCATAGTTGAGTCGCTTGGCCTTGTTTCCACATCGGAGGTATGGCTTTTTGGCCGCAAGTCTTCCATGAAGGCCACTTCTGACCAGACTTCTCCGGACAGTAGATGGGTGTACCAGGGTCCCACTGTTTTCTGCCAATTCTGAGCTGATGGCACTGCTGGACATCTTCCGATTGCGAAGGGAAGTAAGCATGATGTGTCTTTCATCTGCTGCAGTAAGTTTCCTTGGCCGACCACTGCGCTCACGGTCCTCAACGTTGCCCGTTTCTTTGTGCTTCTTCAAAAGAGCTTGGACAGCACATCTGGAAAACCCTGTCTGCCTTGAAATTTCTGCCTGGGAGAGACCTTGCTGATGCAGTATAACTACCTTGTGTCTTGTTGCTGTGCTCAGTCTTGCCATGGTGTATGACTTTTGACAGTAAACTGTCTTCAGCAACCTCACCTTGTTAGCTGAGTTTGGCTGTTCCTCACCCAGTTTTATTCCTCCTACACAGCTGTTTCTGTTTCAGTTAATGATTGTGTTTCAACCTACATATTGAATTGATGATCATTAGCACCTGTTTGGTATAATTGTTTAATCATACACCTGACTATATGCCTACAAAATCCCTGACTTTGTGCAAGTGTACCTAGAAGAATTGATGCTGTTTTGAAGGCAAAGGGTGGTCACACCAAATATGGATTTGATTTAGATTTTTCTTCTGTTCACTCACTTTGCATTTAGTTAATTGATAAATATAATCTATTAACATGTCTATTTTTGAAAGCATTCTTACTTTACAGCATTTTTTCACACCTGCCTAAAACTTTTGCACAGTACTGTATATATATAGTAACACAGCAGGGAGGGGGTTAATATAATACTCCCTGCATGAAAAACATGTGCAAATGCACATTGGTTTAATTTAACATATGGTGGCAGCGAGTGGGGGGGGGCCCTACGACCCAGAAAATGGAAAGTATTGAAAAGTTGATCACCAGGATCAACTGGAATATCGCTGCTCAGTTAGAGAAGAACAAGAGGTGGAGACTGGAGCTAGGGTTGCCGTATGAGGAGCCGAACGAGTTGGAGCTGCTGCTCCAGAAGTGGGAGGTGGAGCTGCCGTCCTGAAAGCCAGAGGGGGTGGAGCTGCCGTCCCGAGAGCCAGAAGGGGTGGAGCTGCCATCCCGAGAGCGAGAGGGGGTGGAGCTCCTGTCCCGAGATCGAGAGGGGGTGGAGCTGCCGTCCCGAGAGCCAGAAGAGGTGGAGCTGCCGTCCCGAGAGCGAGAAGAGGTGGAGCTGCCGTCCCGAGAGTGAGAGGGGGTGGAGGTGTCGTCCCGAGAGCCAGAAGGAGTGGAGCTGCTGTCCCGAGAGCCAGAGGGGGTGGAGCTGCCGTCCCGAGAGCCAGAGGGGGTGGAGCTGCCATCCCGAGAGCCAGAAGAGGTGGAGCTGCCATCCCGAGAGCGAGAGGGGGTGGAGCTGCCATCCCGAGAGCCAGAAGGAGTGGAGCTGCTGTCCCGAGAGCGAGAGGGGGTGGAGGTGTCGTCCCGAGAGCCAGAAGGAGTGGAGCTGCCGTCCCGAGAGCGAGAGGGGGTGGAGCTGCCGTCCTGAGAGCCAGAGGGGTGGAGCTGCCATCCCGAGAGCCAGAAGGAGTGGAGCTGCTGTCCCGAGAGCGAGAGGGGGTGGAGGTGTCTTCCCGAGAGCCAGAAGGAGTGGAGCTGCTGTCCCGAGAGCGAGAGGGGGTGGAGCTGCCGTCCTGAGAGCCAGAGGGGGTGGAGGTGTTGTCCCGAGAGCCAGAAGGAGTGGAGCTGCCGTCCTGAGAGCCAGAAGCAGTGGAGCTGCCGTCCCGAGAGCGAGAGGGGGTGGAGCTGCCGTCCTGAGAGCCAGAGGGGGTGGAGCTGCCGTCCCGAGAGCCAGAGGGGGAGGAGCTGTTCCTGTTACCAGAGCCATCGGCTGAAGTCAAGGGGGGAGGAGGTGAGCAACTCACCTCCAACAGAGCCTCAGCAACAGGCCGGGGGAGGCACTCCGGCGCTATCAAGTGCGGTCCCGTGCTCCAGCTACGTGGACACCAGTCCGGAATGCCTTGATCTCCCTCCACTCGACCTTGTGCCGAGGTTGCAGGATGGCCAAGCACAGTCGCTTGCCTGGTCCCGTACTCCACTTTCCCTTGGAACCCAGATGTCGCTGCGCAGGAGGAAGACGTCACTGTGCAATAGGCAGACGTCACCGGTGCTCCCACCGCTGGTTGCTCAGTTTCCCCTACCTACTGCTCCACTTCCCCTGAGATCCAAGATGTCGCTACGCTGGTCCACAGCCGCGCACTTCTGCCTGCCAGTCCTTGCTCCCGGTCACCGGCCTGTGCTAGAGTCGCCCAGGGCAAGCCGTCCGGGTCCCTTCTTGCTGGTGCGTGGTCCCTTCCTGAGTGCACCGGAGGAACGACTGACCCACCCTCAAGCCCGTCCGTGGAAGAGGGCAAAGATTAAAAAGATGGGACTTGAGGGTGGGTGGTCTTTTAAGGATGGTGGGAAGTGGCCGTCAAATGGCCGGTGTCTTGTAAAGGCAAGGGGGAGGATGTGTAACACAGCAGGGAGTGGGTTAATATCCTCCCTGCATGAAAAACATGTGCAAATGCACATTGGTTTAATTTAGTTGTTTTGTTTTATTGTTAAATTATTTTTGTTAATTGTTTTATTAGTAAGTATCACCCGCACCTGGGCATGATTGTAAATTAGAACCAGGTGCAGGGTTTTAAAAGGAAGCAGTCAGTCTGCTCCAGGCTGCTGCAGTGTGAAGAGCCCGGTTGTGAGTGTGTGCAACCGGAAAAAAAAGGTATTGTGTAAAACAATCTGTTGTGGTTTGTGGACGGGGAAACAGCTTAGCTGTCCCGTGTTAGTCAGGGAACTTACCTGTGTTTAGTTAGTGCTCCGAATGGGAGCTAGGTGTTTGTTTGTTTTGTTTTGTTTGTTTTTGTGTAAATATTAAAATTAACGCGTCAGTGCTTATAAAATGTGTCCTGGGTCTGTGCTTTTAAAGGGGCAACGAACCATGAGTGGTGAAGGCTCGTTTACTATATATATATATATATATATATATATATATATATATATATATATATATATATATATATATATATATACTGTATATGTATATAGGGCAGCTGGCTCTTTGAGCTAAAATATATAGCAAAAAATAACATCTGTTATGCCCATCATAATAGAGGTATGTTTTGCTTCTTGCCAGATCTTATTTTACTGTATTTCAGTTTAAGAAGTACTGTAGTTTTTTTTTAGTTCACCAATGCCTGAGAACGTAAATTTTAATTACCAAGTACTGTTCAGTCATTTTTAGCACTTATAAATATTTAAGGTCTTTGTGCTGCTTGATTGTAGTGTTATTATAAATGTACATTTGGCCATCTTCAAGTAGAAATTCCAGAATCTTCTCTTGAAATATGTCCTGCCAGATGATGCCTTAGTATAGAGAAATAGTAACTTTCCAAAAAAATGAATTACACCAAAAAAATTCATGACCTGGCATACTTTCACCATTTCTCCAGCTTCTGCAAAGGTACTCCCATAAAATAAATAATTTAATACTGTTTATTTGCCTGTGCAATGTGAGACAGAGGACATGCAGAATAATATTCACATATGTATTAATTTATACTTCTGTGCCTGTTTATAATTTCCAACTATTTTATATGATGGTAGCCAACAAATATAAAAAAAATCTGATAAGCCTAAGTTCATTTTCATTTTTTATAGCTCATCTTCATAATAAGGATAAATATTGAATCATATTATTTACAACTAGGGTTAAAATAAAATAATTACTGTTTCTTATTTCAGATTTACAGTGTGATATTAACTTTTATTGTAATTCATTTGAAGAATGAAGTGTTTCAGAATCTGAAAAATGTTAACTGAAAATAACTACAGTACACGCTTTTTATGGAATTGATATTATTCAGATGAGGTTCCAGTTTGAAAGCAGCCCTCGGCTGGGTCAAAAGTTCTTCATCTTAACAGCTGACAACTATTTCAATGTTTACTGTTGAATAAATTGTTTATGTTATGACTCTGTTCAGGTTTTCTGTGCTGTTAATCCCCTTTAGTAAAGTTAAATATAGGAGTCTATCGATTCAATTGATTTAAATAGTGGTGGATCCAAGTACCTCCTGTTTTAAATATTTTTCTGATTTCTGAAGACAGAATAGACTAAGGGGACTCACACTCACTAAAAGCAGGTTTGGTAAAAGTTACTTCTTTTCAATGACGGCAGTATTTGGATCTTCACCATTTAGATCAACTGAATAGACCCCCTAGCAGGTAAATAGTTTATTATCTTAATGGTAACCTAATTCAGTGACAGAAATATTAAACCATGATTGGAAAGAGAGACAGGGACTCAAAATTAATGGAAAAAGATAAAAAGCAATATTTCTATCCGAGGCAGTATAGCTGTTTTAAGAAGTGCAGCTTTTGTACGCAGCTATACAGTATGTGCAGTTTTGTTTTTATAAATCTAGCTGTAAACACTGAATTAAAGACCAGGATCCAGCCAAGCAAAAAAAAAAAAGTTTTTATTGAGTTTACACATTCGGTTAAAAGGGAAGTCTCAGCAGGGCTTTGTTAGATCAGTTACTCAGCAGTAATCAAGAAGTGATCAAGGCTGTACATACACTACGTTTACTTGAACTGAAAACGTAAAGGGTTTACCAAGATAGAAAAGGTGCAAGGTTAACAAGGGGTGTAGAATTCAAATAAGATAAATACAATTTACATGAGAACCTTTAAATGTTCTATTCCAATCTAGTTAATAGTACATTTAACTTCTGTATTAAACTTGGCACATGGACACTCATTGTAGCCAAGGCTTTAGCTACAATGCAATAACCAAAGAATTTATGATGTTTAAGACGACCAATCATTTGCAAGCTGTTGAACACTAACACTGTAGAGCCACATGTTGGCTGCCATTCAGGAAACAGCAAGGCACCAGATGAAGAAATCAGTGGAACAGGCAATCAATATATACTAGAGTAACACCTAATAAAAACACAATGCACCATTTGTAATTATTCCTAACATGTTTGTTAAAAATACAAATATTTTCTAAATTAATAAATATTTATTCGGAACAGGAGAAGCAGTTACTTTAATAAATATAAATATACCGTAGTTAATAGTTAGTGAACGTTACAAAACACACACATACCAAACTGAATTATTCCTCATGTTGTAATTTTATGTTTTTTTTATTCTAAATTTTCAAATGAAATATTTTTTCTTAAGAAATAAAAAACTTTACATTTGAAAACAAAATGAACAGTTGTGACATGAAGTTTGGTTTCACTGGATGACTTGAATGTAATGTTACTAAAGTGGTATGCATACATTTCAAAGTCAAGCATCACTAAGGATAATTTACTTATTATTATTATTATTATTATTATTATTATTATTATTAATTTAGCAGACGCTTTTATCCAAAGCAACTTACAGAGACTAGGGTGTGAACTATACATCAACTACTGCTGCAGAGTCGCTTACAATAGGACCTTGGTTTTTCATATCACAACTGTAAACAGTTTTTAAGCAGCTGTTAATGGAATTATTTTTAACATAATTACATATTTTTGTATGTACTGTATTTTATATTATAGCCTTTCTGTAAGGACTAAAAATATGTAGTATGGATTCTCTTAAAGAAAATGAACTAACATGTGTTAACTATTTTCTTGATTAATGATGCATTAAAATGAAAAATGATTGATTGCAAAAATATAATTTACATTTTGTATTTAAAAGTAAATCAAGTATGTTTATTTAAACCTAACCTTGTTTAAACACCAGTTTTTGGGCTTCATGAAACAAGAAATATAAACTAGTATTCTGACTCCACTAGGAAAATAAATTCATTCTGTTTCAGTGAATAAAAATACTAAGATTAAATATTCAATTAAATTATTTTTACACTGAGGTTAGATTGAGCTGTAAGTGACTGATAATCAAATGTATACAGTTTATGGTATGGTAGCTCATCTTATCAGCTATGATTTAGATTAATTTGTGACAACCCTAGAAAACTAACTTCGAAAGGGCAGAACCTCAGGTAAACATCAAACTTGTATTACTTACCTAGGCTTAGGATATTTTACAAAAATGTATGATTAAAAATAAAATGTATGTATCTATGAATGTATGAACCTCAAATTCTTAAATCTCTTGATATTGAGGTATTCATTCCAAATGAAATATTCTATTAAATATTTAGACCACATTTTTAAACAAATGTACTTCGTGCACTTGGGTATTTATGTGTAAAAAAACCCCACAAATAAATATATTATTATTTATTTCTTAGCAGACACCCTTATCCAGGGCGACTTACAATTGTTACAAGATATCACATTCTTTTTACATACAATTGCATTATTTTTTACACATTATTTTTATATACAATTACCCATTTATACAGTTGGGTAAAGTACCTTGCTCAAGGGTACAGCAGCAGTGTCCCCCGCCTGGTATTGAACCCACGGTCAAGAGTCCAGAGCCCTAACCACTACTCCACACTGCTGCCATGTGTCAGGTTCTGATATATTTACTGCTTAACAAACAGATATTTGCAAACTATCTACCAACTGCTAAATACAGAAAAAAACAGTATTATTATGTTAAATAAGTGTGGATCCAATTTAAATCACAGGGCAAGACACTAACATAACAGTAAGGCAAAGGTCATTAGCGCCTGATTATGGGGCGCTAGGTGGGCACAAATGGACACAATCTTTTTAAAGAGAAGATGCTATCGCTGGGAAGCTACTAAACACATTATAAATAAGCTGATTGTGAGGGATACAACTAAGGAGACTATGCAGAGATAACAAACTTAAAACAATTTATTACTTATTTTTCAATTGTATGGCAAGAAAAGTTATCTGCATGTGAACACACAAGTAAATAGTTGAATTTAGTGTGTGTTTAAATAATAATATAAGCCACTCCAGTGTTGCTTTGGCTGTGTGCTTGTGGTCATTGTCCTGCTGAAAGGTGAATCTCCTTCCCAGTCTTGGGCCTTTTGCAGACTGAAGCAGGTTTTTTTTACCATGTTCTATGTGCTGTCAGTCTGTACCGGACACTAATTTTCTAGACCGTATTTACATCTTCGTTTGTGACATTGGCTTACACTTGAGTCAGACCCCTCCCCCTGCCTCCTTTGAGTTCCCTCAAATTTTTCTGCCCGACGCTCTAGTTACATTTTATTCAGGTGAAATCTAGAGTTAAAAAGGTCAGATTGTAACGGGAAAATTTCGCCAATTGTTTTATCCCGTTGTTTAAGTTGTCCCCTGGTTGAAATTAAGACCATTCCCTGACTTAATCTCCCCCCAGGAGGACAGGATATGGCAAACTTTCAGCTACAGCTACTTTAACATATGCTGTATATTCACCAACTGTGAGACTCAATTTCATGGTAGGATAGACCCTGGTTTCTCCATGGATACAGAGTCTTAAGTCGGCTTTCTCCCAGGAGAGCTTGTCAAATTAACAAATTAATTGTTAATTAACGAGACGGGAGACTCGTTGTTCCTTTTAGTCTTCAGTCGTGCCAGGCAGACCGAGTAAAGTGACTTGAGTCTCAGGGATCATACATACTCGTGTATTCCGCACTTCCGCCCCTCGCCAAGATGGTGCCCCCATAATGGTGATTTATGTCAAGGTCTCATGATCTTGAGGGAAGGCTTGGGTTATTATTTGTTTATTTAGCAGACGCCTTTATCCAAGGCGACTTACAGAGACTAGGGTGTGTGAACTATGCATCAGCTGCAGAGTCACTTAAAATTATGTCTCACCCGAAAGACGGAGCACAAGGAGGTTAAGTGACTTGCTCAGGGTCACACAATGAGTCAGTGGCTGAGGTGAGATTTGAACCGGGGACCTCCTGATTACAAGCCCTTTTCTTTAACCACTGGACCACACAGCCTCCTGGGACCACACAGCCTCCTGTTGGGAGGCTGAATTACAAACCAAAACCCCTTTGACTCATCACACTGCTTTCTGTTACTTCCATCGTATATGTACACACACACTGACTATGGAGTACACATTTTATTTTTGCATAAAGCCTCAGAACTCTATTGGAAACCATTAGGAACCCTTTCCTATGAGTTCTTAATGTTAGCTCATCAGAATGAGTTTTGATTTGTTAAAAGAAAACAGACAGGAAAGATTATGATTGATTTGCAATCATGTTTAAAAACTCTTGAGAAGGCTTTTTTAAAGTTTGTGCTTGGACTTGATAAGTGATAGCTTTTAGCTTTTAACTTTAAATGCACTCTAATGTGTAGCACATTTCACCTTTTGTACAATTTAACCATAAGTAGGCCAAGCCTGATTGAAAATAATAAGCCCTGGCCTTTCTTAATGTGATTGGTTTTCCTGATTGGGACTTAATAATTCTACAACTCCATTGCAAGGCATTACGTGGAAAAAAAATAA
This sequence comes from Acipenser oxyrinchus oxyrinchus, assembly GCA_030684275.1. Taxonomy (NCBI): domain Eukaryota; kingdom Metazoa; phylum Chordata; class Actinopteri; order Acipenseriformes; family Acipenseridae; genus Acipenser; species Acipenser oxyrinchus. The sequence goes on from CM060249.1 coordinate 96,876,013, forward strand.
CATTATTATAATAGGGTAGGATTATGTGTAAGTTTTGATGATGAATATGGATGACCTTTTTCTGTATTATAAAAAAAGTTGTCTGAAGTTATTGCAATAATAAATTCGTTTGACAGCTATACCTTTTATAGATATTTGTTGCCAAAACATCATAATGGTTGATCATGTCTGGAGCCTACTGTTTATACTGAAGAATAATTAGAGCTGCCAGAAACTGGATTATGTTATATTTATCTTACCTTTATAATTACATTAATTGGTACTGGCATGGCAAAATATACTACATTTATCAAAAATAATTTTTGCAATTGCAGTATAATCCTATGTTCTGTAGATAACACTGTAGATAACACATAAAACAGTACATAAATAACATAGTTTTTGCTGAATTCAGTAAACAAAATAAGTATAGTTAACTTTGGCATTCAACCATATTTTTTGGGGAGGGGGGATATTTACTTGCAAGTAGTGGATGGAGACCAAAACCAAATGACCTTGGACATTTTCTACAATAGGCTAAGCCCTCCATGCCAGAAACAACAACTGTAAATAAATTAAGTCTTGCCTACAACTTATACCTTTGATGTGGCTGTTTTCAACCACATTATATGTGTTGCTAATATAAAATTGAAAACTATATACTTTTACTTTTACTGTTACTCTTTTAGGTTTCAGGAATACAAAGCCTTAGAAACCCTAGTTGGACTGCTGACTGACCAGCCTGAAGAAGTCCTTGTCAACGTTGTGGGAGCTTTAGGAGAGTGTGCCCAAGAACCATCCAATCGAGCTGTTATAAGGAGGTGTGGGGGCATTCAACCACTGGTCAATCTCCTAACCGGTACCAACCAAGCACTTCTGGTCAACGTTACTAAAGCAGTTGGAGCCTGTGCTACTGAACCTGATAACATGGCGTGAGTAAATCCTTTTGCATTTTTAGAAAAATTAATATATGCACCTTAGGTATTTAGCATTACAGAACTGATAAGATCAATACATTTCTCTGTTAAAAAAAAATCCATCCATTATCATAGTGCTTGTGATACAAGATGAAATGACCCAAAAAGTCAGATGTCCAACACTCAAGTCCAACTTTCCCTTCCTTGAAGAATGAGCAGCATTCAATTCCACATTTCTTACTCGGGGCTGGGGACCGCATTGCAAAATGCTAATATGTTAATGAACAGTGTTTTCTTTTTCACTCATACCATCACCTAAATCACTGAACAAGCAAAGTTATACGTAGAGTGAAGCAGAAATATCTCAGTGTTTAAACGTTCAAAAGATTATTTGTAAATATGTGATTTTCCACTTTTTATAAAGATGAAGTGCTGCATTGAACCTTGAATATATACTAGATCTACTTTCTCTTGCACTCTTTGTATGACAGACCCGGTTCACTTCGCTCGCGGGTCTGACACAGCAAAGAGTGTGCGAGAAATACACTCTCAACTTGATTAGACGTAACCACCAAACGCTTATAAACATACAATAGCTAACAGTCCAATAAAGCAGATTCAATGAAAACTTACCCGTAATGTCATCAATGCAATCATTCTTTGTTCCGAGTCATATTTCTAGTTCATAAAAAGAAGGAAGTTATGTTGGAATTGTATACTTTTAATTCTAAAACAATAATTTCTTATGTTCCTTAAAATCGTGTTGACCTGGTGTCGAATGATTCGTCCAAATACTTCTGATGTCACAATCATGATGTCACGTGCAACAGCTGTAAGAATGACTTGCCACGGCCCTTGCACTATCGGAATGCACTATTGCTGATAGCAAAAAATATGTAAACGTCAATGGAGTTGTTTTTACGTTTGAATTTGTATCTATGTGATTGATGATCATTTAGCTTGGTTTAGTCAATGAAACACACTTTATTTTGTGGATCCATGGACTGATTGGGAATTGCTAAATATTTAGAAATGATATGCACCAAAATAAATATTTGTAAGTTAATGATAATTTATAGAACACCCCCATAAAATTGTATTATGGTTGTGCAATACCCACTTATTGTATTTATTAATGCTAATCACTCTAACTATTTTGTACTTCAATAAAGTATATTTACAAATGTTAGACCAGAGAATGCCAGTTTGTCCAGAGATTGAATAATTTACACATGCTTATTAAAATCAGTAGGAAATAGCTAGCAGGAGTGTATTTATCCTGACAAAGCAGCGACTTTTTCATTATTGGTTACTTCTATTGAGATTAACATATACATATTGGCTGCAGAATCTCTCTTTTTTTGGTTCAACTATATAAATATTTTAGAATAAATAAATAAATAAACCCTCCACTGTTAATGTATATTCCTTCCATAATGAAAGGTAGAAAAATACAATGAGATGGTGTATAATTAAAAAAAAAAAAAGTGAAGTAATAAATCAAAATATGTCTGCTTTTTTCTTCATGCATGTCTCATCTGCCTGAACTTTATCATATCTGTTCTTATGAACAAAGTAGTGTGTGTGTGTGTGTGAAGGATATTAAGTTTGGTTTGGCATTACTGTCAGTTTAAAGTACCCAGTGGACCCCCTAGACTGATTTATATATAAACATAAGACAGATGGTGCAGATATGCCTCTGATGAGAATTAATTTATAGCAAGTCATGAAGATACCTTGATTAGAGAGTGTTTAAGCAATTACAACAGTGTTCAATGTTGGTCTTGTTGGTAGAGCACACGAAAAACGTTACATGTTATTTATATCAGACAATGGGTACAGTGTGATACAATTCTTATAGTTCACAGGTCTTGGCTAAAACCATTTAGCATAAGAATTTTAAGTAAAGTAAATATTTTTTTGTGATATATACAGTGCCGTGAAAAAGTATTTGCCCCCTGTCTGATTTTCTGCATTTTTGCACATTTTTCACATTGTATTTGGTCAGATTTTTTTGTGGGTTGTAGTAGTATATAAAGGGAGTCCTGAGAGAAAAAATGACACCAAAGTTCGGTGCTTCTTTCATTTGTTTGGTGTGCAAGGTAATCAAACATGCAATCTTTAGATGTGAAAAAGTTATTGCCCCCCCTAGTTAACTCAACCCAATTAAAGGGATAATTAGGGTCAGCTGTTTGAGTACTTTGGTTAACAACCAGGCCTGATTTGGGCCAGCCCTGCCCAATATAAATCTGACTAACTTTGGCCCCTACCATCAGAGTGAAGTTATCAGCACACAGGTTCTAGAGGCACATCATGCCACGAACAAAAGAAATTCCTGAAGACCTCCGGAAAAAAGTTGTTGATGCCCATCAGTCTGGAAAGGGTTACAAAGCCATTTCTAAGGCTCTGGGGCTCCACCGAACCACAGTCCGAGCCATATTGTCCAAATGGAGAAAGTTTGGGACAGTAGTGAATCTTCCCAGGAGTGGCCGTCCTGCCAAAATCTCTCCAAGAGCAAGGCGTAAAATCGTCCAGGAAGTCACAAAGAACCCTAGAACAACATCCAGGGATCTGCAGGCCTCTCTCGCCTCGGCTAAGGTCATTGTTCATGACTCCACCATCAGAAAGACACTGGGCAAAAATGGGATTCATGGCAGAGTAGCAAGGCGGAAACCATTGATCACTAAGTAGAACATGAATGCTCGTCTCAAGTTTGCCAAAAAGCACCTGGATGATCCTCAAGAGTTCTGGAACAATGTTCTATGGACAGATGAGTCAAAAGTAGAACTTTTTAGCCAACATGGGCCCTGTTATGTCTGGCAAAAACCAAACACTGCATTCCACAGTAAGAACCTCATACCAACGGTCAAGCATGGTGGTGGTAGTGTCATGGTTTGAGGATGCTTTGCTGCATCAGGACCTGGACGCCTTGCCATCATTGAAGGAACCATGAATTCTGCTCTGTATCAGAGAATTCTACAGGAGAATGTCAGGCCATCCGTCCGTGAGCTGAAGCTGAAGCGCAGCTGGGTCATGCAGCAAGACAATGATCCGAAACACACAAGCAAGTCTACATCAGAATGGTTGAAGAACAAGAAATTTAAAGTTTTGGAATGGCCTAGTCAAAGTCCAGACCTAAACCCCATTGAGATGTGGCAGGACCTGGCTGCGTGAAGCAGGGTGAGTCATATAGCGCAGGTTCACATCCTGGCTGTATGAAGCAGGGTGAGTCATACAGCGCAAGTTCATGTCCTGGCTGTATGAAGCAGGGTCAGTCATACAGTGCAGGTTCACGTCCTGGCTGTGCGAAGCAGGGTGAGTCATACAGCGCAGGTTCATGTCCTGGCTGTATGAAGCAGGGTGAGTCATACAGTGCAGGTTCACGTCCTGGCTGTGCGAAGCAGGGTGAGTCATACAGTGCAGGTTCATGTCCTGGCTGTGCGGAGCAGGGTGAGTCATACAGCGCAGGTTCACATCCTGGCTGTGTGAAGCAGGGTGAGTCATACAACGCAGGTTCACGTCCTGGCTGTATGAAGCAGGGTGAGTCATACAACGCAGGTTCACATCCTGGCTGTATGAAGCAGGGTGAGTCATACAGCGCAGGTTCACATCCTGGCTGTGTGAAGCAGGGTGAGTCATACAGTGCAGGTTCATGTCCTGGCTGTGTGGAGCAGGGTGAGTCATACAGCGCAGGTTCACATCCTGGCTGCGTGAAGCAGGGTGAGTCATACAGCGCAGGTTCACATCCTGGCTGTATGAAGCAGGGTGAGTCATACAGCGCAAGTTCATGTCCTGGCTGTATGAAGCAGGGTGAGTCATACAGTGCAGGTTCACGTCCTGGCTGTGCGAAGCAGGGTGAGTCATACAGTGCAGGTTCATGTCCTGGCTGTGCGGAGCAGGGTGAGTCATACAGCGCAGGTTCACATCCTGGCTGTGTGAAGCAGGGTGAGTCATACAGTGCAGGTTCATGTCCTGGCTGTGCGAAGCAGGGTGAGTCATACAGCGCAGGTTCACATCCTGGCTGTGTGAAGCAGGGTGAGTCATACAGCGCAGGTTCACATCCTGGCTGTGTGAAGCAGGGTGAGTCATACAGCGCAGGTTCATGTCCTGGCTGTATGAAGCAGGGTGAGTCATACAGTGCAGGTTCACGTCCTGGCTGTGTGAAGCAGGGTGAGTCATACAGTGCAGGTTCATGTCCTGGCTGTGTGAAGCAGGGTGAGTCATACAGCGCAGGTTCACATCCTGGCTGTGTGGAGCAGGGTGAGTCATACAGCGCAGGTTCACATCCTGGCTGTATGAAGCAGGGTGAGTCACACAGCGCAGGTTCACATCCTGGCTGTGTGAAGCAGGGTGAGTCATACAGCGCAGGTTCACATCCTGGCTGTATGAAGCAGGGTGAGTCACACAGCGCAGGTTCACATCCTGGCTGTGTGAAGCAGGGTGAGTCACACAGCGCAGGTTCACATCCTGGCTGTGTGAAGCAGGGTGAGTCATACAGCGCAGGTTCACATCCTGGCTGTGCGGAGCAGGGTGAGTCACACAGCGCAGGTTCACATCCTGGCTGCGTGAAGCAGGGTGAGTCATACAGCGCAGGTTCACGTCCTGGCTGTATGAAGCAGGGTGCGTCATGCAGCGCAGGTTCACATCCTGGCTGTGTGAAGCAGGGTGAGTCATACAGCGCAGGTTCACATCCTGGCTGTGTGAAGCAGGGTGAGTCATACAGCGCAGGTTCACGTCCTGGCTGTATGAAGCAGGGTGAGTCATACAGCGCAGGTTCACATCCTGGCTGTGTGAAGCAGGGTGAGTCATACAGTGCAGGTTCATGTCCTGGCTGTGTGAAGCAGGGTGAGTCATACAGCGCAGGTTCACATCCTGGCTGTATGAAGCAGGGTGAGTCATACAGCGCAGGTTCACATCCTGGCTGTATGAAGCAGGGTGAGTCATACAGCGCAGGTTCACATCCTGGCTGTGTGAAGCAGGGTGAGTCATACAGCGCAGGTTCACATCCTGGCTGTATGAAGCAGGGTGAGTCATACAGCGCAGGTTCGCATCCTGGCTGTATGAAGCAGGGTGAGTCATACAGCGCAGGTTCACATCCTGGCTGTGTGAAGCAGGGTGAGTCATACAGCGCAGGTTCACATCCTGGCTGTATGAAGCAGGGTGAGTCATACAGCGCAGGTTCACATCCTGGCTGTATGAAGCAGGGTGAGTCATACAGCGCAGGTTCACGTCCTGGCTGTGTGGAGCAGGGTGAGTCATACAGCGCAGGTTCACATCCTGGCTGTGTGAAGCAGGGTGAGTCATACAGTGCAGGTTCATGTCCTGGCTGTATGAAGCAGGGTGAGTCATACAGCGCAGGTTCACATTCTGGCTGTGTGAAGCAGGGTGAGTCATACAACGCAGGTTCACATCCTGGCTGTATGAAGCAGGGTGAGTCATACAGCGCAGGTTCGCATCCTAGCTGTATGAAGCAGGGTGAGTCATACAGCGCAGGTTCACATCCTGGCTGTATGAAGTAGGCTTGCCTTCGCTGGGGACTCCGAAGGGAGCGTTGCATTGGCTCTGGCGCTACCGTGGGTTAGGGAGGCAAAACCGACAGGCACTGTTTCTCCTCATTGAGCTACAGCGAACCCTGCTGACCAGGCACCCAGTGAGCTCAGAGCGGACACCTGCAGGGGGATCGGAGGACGCCCACTGAACCTTCGGGTCTCCTGAGCCATGTGGGGAATTGCTGCGGTGAGGTGAAAAGCGATTGGGCATTCCAAATTGGGAGAAAATCGTGGGGGGGGGAGGGGAATAATAATTGGACACAGTAATATAACTATTAAAAGATAAAAGAAATGTTGCAGTGAAATATGTAAAAAAAAAAAAAAGGTTTTAAAAGATTACTTGTTCTTTTGTCTTACTATCTTCTATTTCACTGGTTTTGCTGAAATAAGGACTGCAGTTTGTTATACTACAATCTTTATTTTAAATTATATTGTATTTACCAATTATTTTAGCTTTGTTTTAAACTGTATTTATATATGTTGTCTTTTCCCATTCTATAGAATCATTGACCGTTTGGATGGAGTCCGCTTATTATGGTCCTTGTTGAAAAATCAAAATCCAGATGTTCAAGCAAGTGCAGCATGGGCAATATGTCCCTGCATTGAAAATGCAAAGGTACAGTGACAAAAAAAATATGGTGCTGTCTCATTGAGCGGTAGGGCGTGTGTTGTTTTATATTATAAGGGTTATAATTACTGCAATTGATGAAAAGTCACAGTCCTTTTCCGCATCTTTTTTTTTTTTTTTTTAAGGCTGCCTCAATTTAACCAAGGATTACAGCTTCCCAATAAGATGGAAAAAAAAAACCTGACCATTGCCACATTTGGAGAAATGACAAGACCTGTCACAAAAGGCACAGAAAAAGTTTGAGAAAGAGCAGAGAATCTTTTTTTGGCAGGTGTCTGTTTACCAGACTCTGTTTTAAAATATATATATATATATATATATATATATATATATATATATATATATATATATATATATATACACACACAAGACTTTGAAGAACCATCTGTTATAACCACATGTATTTATAAAATTACAAACTCAATTACTTCTTCATCAGTTGCCTTCTAAGTAGTTAGAGAAAGTAATGTGATTATAGTCTAATTTGTTGTCATTGTCAATTACTATATGGATTAAACATATTGTATACTGTTGAGTCAGACGTACAGTAGTTTACATTGTACATTTTGGGCAGATACCTTTAAGTCAAAAAAAAGAAGTTTAACCATACCATTACATTTTTGGGCAAATGAATCGGAATTGACTGATAGGTTATGACAGCTCAAGTCTTGTTAGACTTGTGTAACTTAAAAAATATTACAAACTGTGCAACAGAGAAACACGAGTCCCCAGTAAACATTTGAAAAGGATTTACATTTGTAAAAACAATTTGATTAAAACATTTTTGTTTTACCTTCAAACTTAAGATTATGACTTTTATATTATATTTAGGGATGGTTTATATTGAAATTGTTGAGACTAAGCTACAGTATCTGCAGACTATAGGACATGTGTTTTGGACTAAGTTATTTTGTATTCAGTCTACATATTAAATTTTTTTTTTCATATTTAATTCACCCCAGATAGTAACTAAATATAAAAACCCATTTGACAAAGATCAATGATGACCAATAGTTAAAACAGCAAATCAGAATGATTGGGCCAAAAAATAGGGATATTTGTGGAACCAAAATGTATTTATGGGGTGGGTTTTAATCTGGTATCATATAGTTTTGGGTGCTTCATGAATTCCAAGTGTAAAGAAGTATTAATGTAGAAACTGTTATTTATAAACGGGAATGAATAGAGCCCATGTACTGAGTTTTGCCCTGGGAATTATAGTATGATTTATCCTGATCCCGAGACTCGGGGCATGCATACAGAACATGTAGGCATTCCTTTTGCATCAATTCTAATGTATACAGTGTCACTGGAGAGATCATTTGACATTCTTTAAAACAGGAGGAACAAGCAAAGCCTGTACAGTAAAAAGCCAAATATAGGTACATATAAGTGAATTGGGCGACTGTCAACAAACTCACCCATTTGTACCCATTAGTAGGATAAGCCTCCACATAGGAGATGTACAACAAAAAGTTTTATTTGGTGATCGGATGAGCTGAATTATATATTTTTTTTTAAATGGCTTTCCAGACCTAAAGTTCTCATTTCAGATATGAAATAGAAACTGAATAATGTTTTTTTTTTAAAGATACAATTCATGATTGCCAAATAAACAGTAAATATGCTGTACAATATATAGGCGTTTTAATACATGACAAGCTGTCATGTGTGTTTTTTCATTTGCTGTGAAGAAACATACTAGTAACTACTCCATATACTGTAAGCCATTGAATATCATTTTTATTAAACAATTCATTATTGGTTTGAGCAAAACCATTATATTTTCTGATCAAGTCAGTCTTGTCTTGCTTTTTGTTTTACATTCTCAAACGACAATTCTCTCTTGAGATAACATATTACATTTTTATTGAAGTTGTGAGGCACTAGATATCTCAATCCAAAATCCCAGACTTGTCTTAAAGGCGCAGGAACACATTTTTCAAAATGTTTTGTTGCACTTCACTGTGTGATTTTCATTCATTTTATTAAAAAAAAAGTATATTTAAATCACTGTTCACTGGCATTGCGAGGAATAGGCAGTTTTTTATTTCTCCTTTCAATCTATAAAGGTAATAATGTGCTGATCTACCATTGCCTTTAGGCTATTACCATTACCATTTAAATAAATATTAAATATACCAGTATGGTGTTTCCAGACGTTAACTTTTTCTTTATTTTTTGGAACTCCTTCCTACTTATGAACAGGAATCAACCAGGTTCTTGAAATGTAATAGTCTAGACCAGGGGTCTCCAACCCTGGTCCTGGAGAGCTACAGTGTCTTTTGGTTTTCGTTTCAGCCAAGCTCTCAGTTACTTAATTGCACCAGTTATTGGCTTAATTAGTCAAGATTAACAGGTGTTCCAGATATTTAGCCATTGATGATGTAAAGACACCTAGAAGTCCTGCAGGATTGGGGCTATCCAGGACCAGGGTTGGAGATCCCTGGTCTAGACAGAAAGCCCTCATTTTAATTGTTGTAATGTTTTACCTTTATACTCCTTTATAAGAAAGCAATTGGGATAGTTCAATAATGTACCTGAAAATGGAAGTTAGAACTGGATTGTTGTCTTAATCTGTTTCATAAAAGCCCACCGATTTAGGATGATATATCACATGCAATCCTCCTTCAAAGCAGATCTGTATGATGTCAGCTTTTGTAAAAGCTAAGGTTTTGTGCATTCTTAAAAAACAGCAGGTGGTACAAAATAGCCTCTTTATAAACCGGATGTTGTGGGATCAATTTCAACCTTGCTCTGAGATGAGATTCAAGCCACGTATTAAGGAGTAGGCTATAGCCTACAATCACTGCAGCTTTACATAATGGGCAAAATGCCACTTGTTAAAAGCAAAAGATTTCAAAAGAAACCAGTATGTGCAAAATAAATAGTATATATACACATCACTCCATGTGGCAGGGTAGATACTGTGGAGGTGTTTTTATTTAGTTTGGCAGAGATGGGGTTAATTCCATCCCTGCAGAATACAAGTGTGGCATGTGGCTGGGTGTTGATTGAATGATTGATCATCAATCAAGTCTCAGCCACATGGTATAAAAGCAAGGAGAAGTAGGGAGGTAAAGGCTGTGAGTAGCAGGGTGTGCTCACAGCTAAAGCACAAGAATAGCGGTTGCATGATTCTTTTTATTTGTGTAGTTGTTTTGTTTCTGTAACCCTTTTGTTCTTGTTAATAAATACACGCTTTTGCTCTTATACTGCACATACTGCTTATACTGGTTACTGAGGAAAACCAGCGTGGGCCGTGACACTACCCTTTCACACTCCATTTAACTGAATCGTTAGAATAGGCTGGGGTTTTTAAGAGATCGTTCTGTGCTATTTTACTATATCGTCAACAGCAAGTATGCTTTATATTTCTTTTTCTATACCGTATGTCCCAAATGTATTTTTAATTTTAACTTGAACTCTACCATTTGAACTTACTCACACCTCAATTAAAATACAATGACGCCCACCTCATGCCACAGACACATTTGTTGTAAACCCTCATAGAAAAAGCAGGTAAATCAAAAATTGCATTGTATTAAAAAGGAACCACAATAGCATACAATTTACAACATGTCTCTTATGTTGTAAACATAGTCAATGTTTGTCTAATATTTATAGCACTAGTTATTTGGGGTTCATGGTATTTCTGTGATTTCTGGTGCTCGATCAGTGACAAGAGTTAAACATTGCATTCCATGTATACAGTGAAAGAATTTGATATTTCTTGTGCAGTAATTTCGATAAAAGCATCTGGTTTAAGTTAGCAACGGCAGAGTGGATTTACAACAGTCATGCAAGAAGTGCAGCTGGATGCCCGGTACTAACACCCCTTGTTTAAGAATACATATTGCTCTGCAGTCTAAACGCGAACTCTTTTGTTTGAGTGGCATGAATATAGGAGTTAACTGAAATATGATTTACATATCTGTTTTGGTGCATCTGAAATAATAAAACTTTGTATCAAAGTTTCCTCCTGCTTATTAATTTACTCCCCTTTTTATAAACATGTAGTGCGATTTTGTAATTTGTTTTTATTAGTGGTACTTTATTTAAGCTATATATATATATATATATATATATATATATATATATATATATATATATATATATATATATATATATATATATATTATATTATATTATATTGTATATAGAGCCATGTTTGTTAATTTGTGAAACATATTTCAATGATTGCCCTTTTCCCCACTCAGACCCATTGCTTACTAAATATCTATTTTGTATCACTGAAGAGGATATCAGATATCAAAATCTATGCAAAAGTTTTTATTGAGCAATCCGTGCCACATTATAACATCACACATTTATTAATGAATTACTAATAAAAAAATTAATTCTATCTTTTTGTTTAGGATGCAGGTGAAATGGTGCGCTCCTTTGTTGGTGGACTGGAGCTTATTGTTAATTTGTTAAAGTCTGATAATAAAGAAGTGCTTGCAGGTGTATGCGCTGCCATAGCCAAAATAGCCAAAGATGAAGAAAATTTGGCAGTAATAACAGATCATGGAGTTGTTCCAATGCTGGCCAAATTGGCAAGCACTGTAAGTAAACTGACTTTTTTTTGTTTTTGTTTGATGAAGTTGTATGTTTTATTTTTTCACGGTTAAAGCAGAAACTTGAATGTTTACTGTATTTGGAATTGACAATATCTGGGATTGCAGAAATGAATTTGAAAAAGCACATATCAGGATTGTCTTGCTTTTTTATCTGCAGACAGATGATAAACTGCGTCGTCACTTGGCCGAGGCTATAGCTCGGTGCTGTATGTGGGGAAGCAACAGAGTTTCCTTTGGGGAGGCTGGTGCTGTTGCCCCTCTAGTGCAGTACCTGAATTCACAGGACACTTCAGTCCACCGAGCAACAGCACAGGCCCTTTTTCAGCTTTCAAGAGACCCAAACAACTGCATTACCATGCATGAAAATGCAGTGGTGAAGGTGAGTTCCAAAACATAAATCATTTAATAAACTTGGGGTTTCATGAATGTAAATATATAAGGTAAAAAATAAGAAGAGTTAATAAATAAGAAAATAAGTTATGAATAGAAAATGCGGTCGACTAAGATACTAAGAAAACATAAATATATGAAATTAGTAGAAGAGGATGCTGTGTGTTATAAGCTGCTATAACCACAGAAATCAGCAGATGGTGGCCTTTATTTTTTAAACAAGGAGCCCCTATGTCCTCAAGCTTCGATTAAGCTGCCTTTTATTATTTTTTTTATTTATTTACCAAGAAATAAAGGACAAAAGAATAATTGTATAAAAAGAACACCCATATGCTTTTCTTGTTGCTGTAGCAGTTTGTTGCTGGTTTTCTTTTAGTTTTTTTGTTGTTCAAAATCTTATCGTGACATTGATGGTGTCATTGGTATGACGCACAGTACTGTACAAGACTTGTACCCCACTTGCTAGAGTATGTTACATTATTGCATGCTGACGAATTAGACGACAATAAGTGCACACAAGGCACTACGCCGCACTGTCTTGTTTTAAAAAGTGGAGAATGGAGTGGGTTAAACAGAACATTGTGAGGTGGGTAATGTGAAACAAAAATGTAAATGTTACATGCATGTGTCACATTTTAAATAATCAAAAAAGTAAAGGTTTAATTCTGCTTGAGAGCATTATTAAAATATATATATATATTCCTTTTACGAGAACCTACAATATGAATTGTTTCAAGAGTTATTAATTAGATTGCTATCCCTAAAGGTTTTTTTTTTTTTAAATACAGTAGATGTCAGTCTTAGTAATGTCTTGTTTTTCAACATTTTTAGTTTTAATGTGTTGGTTTGTTAATGTAGCTAATGTAACAAACATACTACAAAACAGACATGAAAAAGTCTTCTTTACAAGATTCTTCCTTTGTTTTATGTTCTTTTATTATATAATTTACTGTATGTAGATATATCAGATGGAAAAGAAACTCCTTGACGGGTATGTTTCTGATAATAATAATAATAATAATAATAATAATAATAATAATAATAATAATAATAATAATAATAATAATTTGATTTTAAATATTAATACATGTAACTACTATAAAGACATTGACAAATTAATCAGAAAAAAGATGGAAACATGGCTAAATATTCTTCCAGTCATGCAAATTCAGAAAAGTAAACATTGCACAGTATGCCTAGTGCCATCTCTCTTGTACACTTTAAATGCCATGAGAAAGAAATTCAAATACTGTATCTTGGGCAACTGTTGCTATTAGTTAAATTTGAAAGTGGAAGCAACATTCTGTCTTAGCTTGTTTGTGGCAGGGCTGAGGAAGTTTTGTCTAGAAAGAAAACATAGACAAATTTAACACCTGACTGGGAGACTCTATTTTCCAGCTGTGTTAGAACAGATTTACAGTGGTTAAACAAAGGTGACTCTTACGGTGGACCATGTGTAACAGATGTATCATTTCATGCTGAAGGCAGCAGAAAACCAGAGAGTATGCTTTATTGCAATGCAGAACAAATACTGACAATACATAGGTGTATATACATATGTGTGCCTGCTGTCAAGGTAGCGAGTTGGATTGTGATTTTTGTTTTCTTGAAGGCTAAGCTGAAGAAGATATTTTCTTCCTGACTGAAAAACTTAGACTAGCTAGCAATTGCAGTGTAACTGGCAATTGCCATTTTTATGTGGTGATGCGGTGGAAATAAGTTATAACATGCAGTGTAATACTGTATATACTTTTCTATGGTTTTAAATGTTGTCTATTCTTTATGGGTAAGGCTGACAGCAAAGTTAGAGCAGGTCTTGTATAAAGGATCCTAAAGAGAACACTTCACAAAACAGAAAAGAGCACAATTTACGTAGTGGTTCTTGTGTTTGCTTTGTAAGTACCGATAATAGTCAATTTTAACACGTAAGAGGCTCATACAGGTGCAAATCCTTTAGAGAAGAACCAGTGCCACTTTTTAAAAATAAATATGTTAGTAAATTGCCTTCTGAGCAACAAGCTAAATGTACATTACTGAATATAATTTATAGTCAGTAATTATTACGGTATGCATTGTGCATCAAACTATGAAAATAGCATTGGGTAATTAAGTTGCTAATTGTAATTAAATATGTATTTTAAATCAATAGATTAAATTATATAATGACATACAGGATTGCACATAGTTAACAATAAAGACTTGGTACAGTAAAATTGAAGACTGCAGATAATTATTTCCATAAAGTACAATTGAAGTAGTATGTGGTGAGATTTGATTGTCTTGATAATAATAAATCTCTGCATTCTGTGGTATTTCATTGATCAAATGTTCACCGTTTCATGTGAAGGCTTTTGGTAGAGATTTCATAAGTAGGGCCCTGTGAAATTCACAGGAGAATTTAAACGCCAGGACTAATTTGCAATTCATTCCTAAGCCTCCAGATGTCTGTGTAGCCACTCCAGCTAAACTGATCTAAAGAATAACTAAGGAATCGACACATTCTGGATAATTAGAAAATGCCCCCTAATTACGAGGGACAATTCTGGCCATTTAAGAAATTGATGCATTTAAAGAAAAAGCTTACCTCAAGATTAGCTGTTTTAGAAAAAATGGATGCACCAACAAAATCAAAAAGCATTTCTTTGAGAGATTGCATGCAGCAATATCTACCTGGTGTCTAAACTCTCCTTGATTGCAACGCATGGTAAGGGACTAGTGGCTCTTATACAGTGGTTTGAAATCTGTAATGTTAGAGTTCATCAAATGCTTAATAAAGTTACACAATTACTAAATACATACAGAGCACTAGCATGGATGCCAGTGTAAACAAACAGTGTGCTAAAACTTTCCACAAAGTTTATGGAAAATTGACAAGCTACTACAACCCTGATCAGTGCAGAATAAAACCACGTTTTATTCAACCAGCTCACAAGTTTCTGAAGGCAATAAGGATTTTTGACCCCCAACAAGTTTGTAGTTTGGATAAAGAAACCCTCCTTTTAGATTCTATTCCAGGGTTCAATGCTTACTGTAAATCAGGAATGGAGGGATATCAGCAAAAGGAAATGGTAGTGGAATTTGTTCCCAAGTATATTTTAACCTGTGCTTTAGCTAGTACTGCCTTGACATTGTATGTGTTTCAGCAGAACCCATCATTTTAACTATTGGTATTCCAAAAGAGTTCTGTCCAATTTGCAAAAGTCATTTTACAGAATATTTTAAGTTAAACTTACAACAAAACTGGGCGAAAGTTTTCTCTTTAACTCTGAGTGCCAGATCCATAAATTATGGTGACTGGTAAATATCTGAATGGAAATATATTGCCCTGTAATTACCACACAATTTATTTATTTGTTTTTGTTAGTAATGTACAAACCCTGCGAGGAGCTAATTGCTGTACAAAGAACATGTATAATAGTGGCACATCAAACAAGACATTGTTTACACACGGTTAGAGAAGATTTTGAAGAAACAAATATGTCAGGGATGAAGAATTTCCTTTAGAAAGTTCCATCTCAATTGGATATCTTCCCATATGTTGTTGATCTTTTGATATTGAGATGATTAAATAATTCAGACCTCATTTCCTTGTTTTTTATTTTAAGAAAAATTGAATATTCAGTTACTACAGTGTGAGGCTATTCAAACAAGTAAAGCGTGTGTTTCTAAAAACCGTAGGAGAGCACTGTGCTTGCCATTAACATAGAGAAAAAGTAACTATAGATTTGCAATCTTGTCATCACTGTCAGCACTACTCGGTGCTGCATGACTAATTGACAAGTCGATGGGCAGTCAGATAAGAGGATTGTGAATCACTGTCAATTTACCAATCACAGGGCTAATACATGCTGAGCAGTACCTTGTATGAATTAGATGTGTGTGTGTGTGTGTGTGTGTGTGTGTGTGTGTGTGTGTGTGTGTGTTTTAGGGTCCTGTCCTTGTGCATGTATAATTAACAGGGGAAACTATTATTCATCACAATACTACACACAATACAAGTTTATGATAGACATGGTATTATACTATTATTATTCATGTGCAATTGCAGGTATTATAACTGATTACAATAATAACATACTTTCATTAATAAGACTGTAAAAAACACAGTGATGTTATTTTAAAACATACTGCATGGTCAATTTTGTACAGTAGTCCCTTTTAAGATACAGGATGTCATCAAGAGATAAGAATAACAAGCTATCCTCAAGTGAACTATGTCAGTAATATCTTAGCCTTTGAATTAATAAACATGGGACTTCATACGGGATACTGTCTTTTATGGATTAAAGCTTTGAGCTTGAATATGAATAGCTCTTATTTTTAAGTGAGTTATCTATCAGTGTTTTTTTTTTTTTTATTAACAATGGAGATGTGTATTTAAGTGGAAAATTAACATATCGTGTGACTGAATAAAATAATTCAGGAAGTTAAAATGTGTTATTTCACTATATATATATATATATATTAGCTCAAAGAGCCAGCTGCCCATATATATATATATATATATATATATATATATATATATATATATATATATATATATATATATATATATATATAAATATAAATTACAGTGGTTTGCAGAAGTATTCACCCCCCTGCAAAGTTTTTACATTTTGTTGGCACTTGAGCGTACTCCACAACGCTTTCAAATTAGACTTTACATGTAGAATCTACACAAACTACTCCACATTGATAAAGTTAAAAAATGCATATAGAATATAAAAAATTAAGATTTACAGGGAAAAACAGATTCATCTCAGTTGCATAAATATTCAATCCCTTTGCTACTGCACCCTAAATCAGCTCAGGTACAAATGATTTGTTTGAAAGGTCACACAATTAGTGAAATGGTTTCAGCCTGTGTGTACTCAAAGTGGTTTAACTTATAGATAATTTTCCTCAGGTATATAAAGACTTTCAAGCTGCAACTCACATAGTGATCCAACAAAGCAACCATGATGACCAAGGATAAAAAAAAGTCAGGGATAAAGTGGTAGAGAGGCGCTGATTATCCCTCTCAGCACAGTGAAGTCCACCATTAAGAAGTGGAAGATACATCATACCACCCAGACACTACCCAGATCAGGTCACCCTCCCAAACTGAGCAGCCGGACAAGCAGAAGACTGGTTTGGGATGTCACTCTGAAGCCAAAAATGACCTTGAGAGATCTGCAAAGTTCTGTGTCTGAGATGGGAGTCAGTGTTCACACGTCAACAATAAGCCGGCCCCTACACAAAACTGGCCTGTATGGACGAGTGGCAAGAAAGAAGCTATTACTCAAAAAGCCTTATCTTAAAGCACGTATGGAGTTTGCGAAAAAGCATGTAGATGATACTGCAGACATGTGGAAAAAGGTTTTGTGGTCAGACAAGACAAAAACTGAACTTTTCGTTTTTTATTCCAAGCGTTACGTCTGACGTAAGCCCAACACTGCACATCACCCAGTCAACACCATCCCAACTGTCAAGCATGGCAGCATCATGTTATGGGGATGCTTCTCTTCAGCAGGGACTGGGAAGCTTGTCAGAATAGAGGGGAGAATGGATGGGGCAAAGTACAGGCAAGTCCTTGAGGAAAACCTGTTTGAGTCAGCCAAGACTCTGAAACTGGGGAGGAAACTCACATTCCAGCAGGACAATGACCCGAAGCACAAAGCCAAAGCCACACTGGAGTGGTTGAACAAGAAGAGAATTAATGTTCTTGAGTGGCCCAGTCAAAGTCCTGACTTGAATCCAATCGAAAATTTATGGCGAGACTTGAAGATTGCAGTCCATCGACGATCCCCAACAAACTTATCAGAACTGGAGCAATTTTCATGTGAAGAACGGGCAAAAATGTCACCATCCTACTGTGCAAAGCTAGTAGAGACCTATCCAAAATGACTCATAGCAGTAATTGCTGCAAAAGGTGCTTCTACCAAGTACTGACTTAAGGGGCGGAATACTTATGCAAACAGTAAATTTCATTTTGTACATTTTCTTTGCAAGTTTTGCTGACATTTAACCTCCTCCTCATATAACAGTGTTCAGTTTAACCACTACAGCTTTGAATAAAAAAGTTTATTTGAAAAACTGTGCATAAATTATATATATATATATATATATATATATATATATATATATATATATATATATATATATATATATATATATATATATATATATATATACTGTGTTTATATATATATATGACCATGACAACTACTTGTTATTGTTATATATATACACACATATATATGGGCATTATGTATTTTCCTTCCAGTTGATTTGGGTATAAATCAGATGCATGCCAACCCCTTTTTTATGATATTTTAAATCAATTTTTAATCCTTGAAAAGCTCTCACTAAATCTTCTACATCTTCTTCTAATGACCTCTTATGGTTTCATTAGGACCATGAATTCATTTCAGTACCTTGTTCAGTAAGTAACTTTCCTTCCCAGTATTTGTAATGGTGTGTAACTCATTCCCTTAAGCTAGAAGAGGAAATTAAAATTTTTAAAAACATTTTTTACACTGGAAAATACATTAGTGTTTGGACAGATTTCTATTACTTAAGCTCTATAAAAGGGAAGACTGGCAAGAGAGTAAGCAAATTGCTCAATATTATTTGTAATAAGGTCACATTTTGCACAGGGGAATTGAAGAATGGCTACTTGGTGTAAGTGCAATGTCATCTCAATTTAAATAACTATTTACAAAGATTTTTTTTAATCTGTCATTGCTTATATGATATACGAATGAGTGTTGTAGCGTCGAATCACTTTTTCATATATTCAACACTACAGAGTGATTTAATTTTGGAATCTTAATTTTGTATTCATTCAAATCCAATGACGATTTGCTCTGTTCTATATTACGCCACACTTCTAAGCAGATGCAATGCTTGATTTAAGGAAAGTAATTCTATAAATATATGCATTCTTTCTCATACGTTGTACTTGTTATATAAACAGAATACTCAATGAACATTCATGGATTGCTGTGTTTATTTTGCCCTTTTCAAGGGTTTGTCGGTTTAGAGTTTTTGGATTGGCTGCTAAGTTACATTATTATTATTTAGACGATAAGTATGAACTCATTAATAATAAACTGTTTTTCATCAAATAACATAACAGAATGGTCAGAATACAGAGGGTGACAAGGAAGATGTGTTTTAATGCATTTGGCATTAAAATGTACATCATAATAAAATGGAAGATTTTGTAGCAAACAAAAGGGACAGGTCTTCATTGCTTACCCTAATCAAATATACTGTTCTGGCAACAGAAATTACAGTGGCGATATGGGCAGCCAGCCTGCAATGTTAACCTCAGTTTGCAGTAGTAAAGGTAACTAAAGAAATTCCTGACTCTCTTTTACACAGCATTGAAGTCCTGCTGTCTAGCCCCCTGATTGAGTGTCTCAGTTTCCCTTGTATTGCCAAGCAGGATGACAGTAACTGATTGGTCCGTGTTTGCCTGTTTGTTTGGCTTCTGCTGATATGGCAGGTATGTGGGGAACGTGCAGCAAGGATGCTAACCAGTGAATGGCGTATTAGGAAATGTACATGGTATTTCTAAATATTCCAAATTTCAATTTGATATTTCAATGCAAAGAAGATTGTGCCAGTGCGGTGTACTGTTCTCTTGCAAAACAGTGGCTACTCTTGCAAGTACAGTAAGACCACAACAGCTCATTTGTATTATCATTAGAGTAATTTGAGGTCTTTTCTGGAATACACTCAAGTAGTGGTTATTAGAGGATTGAGAGAGTAGTTGAGTTATAACATGCCTTAAACATCACTTCATGAAATTGTATGACAAAATAATGTATTATTGAATACAAAAGCATTCCCTTGCTTGTTTCATTGCATTTATTTGATTTGGAACCAGAATAAATGCAAACACATTGTAACTTATTTTTAGAAACCTAATTAAGCGTTAATGACCGAGGTCTTTTACTGCCAGATAACCTGTGGAGGTATGTGGGCACATAGCCCAAGCCATTATTTGCCAGTTAAGGAAACCGCTTGTCATTTAGTAAAGTTGCCATATTCCCTCCGAAATTGATTGCTGTCCTAAGGCAGCATCATTTTTCTAGTTTATCTGTTGTGCAGAGGTGGATGTTGCAAACAAGATTACAGCACCCCGTTGCAGTGTCGTATCTGTTCTCTTTTGTATTAATGTACAGTAGCCAATGGCAGATCTACCGTAAGTACCACCATAGTTAAAGGAGTTATATCAGATGATATTTTTCCATAGATCTTACCTGTTGTGCATTTCCATCAGCTATGTACAGTAGGTCTCTAGGAAATATGATTACTATATTTATAACTCGGCTGATGCATCACAGACTCTCCATGCCACAGAATGTGCAAGAAGCCACTGCAGAGAGGTCAGGGCAGCGTATTTATAATAATTTACAATAACATGATATCTGGAACAATGCTAGACTAAAAAACATCTGTTACTTACTTTCAGCTCTGCTATATTTGCACTTCCTGGTCAACCAGCCAGATTCATCCCATCATGGCTGTCATGCTTTACAGCCAGTGGCATGCAAACTAACTGATTTTTTAATCTCATATGGTACCAGATATAATTAAAAAATATATATATATATACATGCATACAAGGAAATAAGGGACATTAACTAAATGGAAAGCAGTAATACATAACTGTGTGAAACAAGAAGACAGATGAATTGTCAACTTTATAGCTTGATTTGTCATCTACGCTTGGTATCTTACAGCTTTATACTGATATGCTTGTTTGTTGTTCCTTGTACAAATTCAACACATGCTGCCTTTTACCGTACATAACTTCCAGAGGACTGTGGATTGTTTGCAGAAACCATCAATCCTTGAGGACAGCTTTAGCCAGCTTTTTTATTAAAAGACTCTTTCATAAGACAAGCTTTGTGAAGTAAATTGATACAAATTACAAAATGTGGCTGATCATTATAGGTAATTTTCAACTGCAAGTATTTCAGAAAACGACTGGTGCCAGCTTGTGATATGTGTTTTAGGCTTAAAAGTAAATGAGAAAAACATATTGCTACCATTTTGTTGTTATTACACAAGTGTGCATGTATGTCTTTTTTTTATAAGATTGTTGCACTAACAATACTGTTGTTGTTGTTCTGACCTCAAGAACTGCACATAATTGTATTTTTTTGGTACTGCAGTCATGTGAAATTCTGA
The DNA here is from genome assembly GCA_030684275.1 of Acipenser oxyrinchus oxyrinchus. NCBI lineage: Eukaryota > Metazoa > Chordata > Actinopteri > Acipenseriformes > Acipenseridae > Acipenser > Acipenser oxyrinchus. Next base: position 96,897,245 of record CM060249.1, read on the forward strand.
TACTTTTTTTTTTATAGTTGAATTAATAGCATTATAGTTTACTAATTGCAATATTTCTGGAGATGTGAGTGCTAGCTACATGAGTTAGGATGAAAGTGTAAACCACCCCAGGGTATGTAGTTTCCATCTACTTGCTATCAAGTGGTGTCCAATGTAATTATTTGTGTTTACAAAAAAGCCATGTTCTCCCTGAATAACTGGATTCCAAGGGAAGTTTCAGTTACATTGCCTTTGACAACTTCCTAGAGACTGTAGGATCTGCAAAGCAAACCTTCAGTCTTGTATAGGTTGTTTGCGAAGGTTTCGAGAGCTGAGACATTAAAAACTGTGGGCCACTGTATTCAGAGCTGTCAATGTAAACCTTTTCCTTGGGATTTACTGCTGTTTAGCAGGAAACAGCAGCCTGCTGCCTACACACTTAACGCCACAACACCTCTGTTTAAAGCTAGGTCCTTACATGCATAAGCAGCAGTGAGCTGCTTGTTGTAACGCTGCCAATATGAGAGAACATGTTTTAAAACTCTTTCCTGGAGGTCAAGAAGCCTTGGAATCTTTGGGAGCTAGACCACTGACTGGAGTTAATATTTCAAATGAGAGCAAAGTTATCAGGTTACTAAGGCTTGGCATATCTAACAAGTACTGCTTTATAGTCTGTCAGATCCCAGCTGGGAGAAAGCAGCAAAGAGAGGCACGTTCATCTTTGCCTTAACTGTGTGCTTTAAGGGACCTTATTTGGCCAAGTTTTAATAACAAGCAATGAGGCTGGCAGAGGGATACTTTTGGCACCATTCAATATATTTTATTCTTACAAAAGAGATTTGTCCCAGTAAGTTGTATGCTTGCTGTAGATGTTTTATAGCAGCCATGCTGTGCATTTTTCTATGCTAAACCATTTCAAGAGCTGTTGCAGCGAAATGTGCAAAATTTTTTATGCGTACATCTATACAGATATAAAAAGGAAGAATATATATATATACAGTACTGTGCAAAAGTTTTAGGCAGGTGTGAAAAAATGCTGTAAAGTAAGAATGCTTTCAAAAATAGACTTGTTAATAGATTATATTGATCAATTAACTAAATGCAAAGTGAGTGAACAGAAGAAAAATCTAAATCAAATCCATATTTGGTGTGACCACCCTTTGCCTTCAAAACAGCATCAATTCTTCTAGGTACACTTGCACAAAGTCAGGGATTTTGTAGGCATATAGTCAGGTGTATGATTAAACAATTATACCAAATGGGTGCTAATGATCATCAATTCAATATGTAGGTTGAAACACAATCATTAACTGAAACAGAAACAGCTGTGTAGGAGGAATAAAACTGGGTGAGGAACAGCCAAACTCAGCTAACAAGGTGAGGTTGCTGAAGACAGTTTACTGTCAAAAGTCATACACCATGGCAAGACTGAGCACAGCAACAAGACACAAGGTAGTTATACTGCATCAGCAAGGTCTCTCCCAGGCAGAAATTTCAAGGCAGACAGGGGTTTCCAGATGTGCTGTCCAAGCTCTTTTGAAGAAGCACAAAGAAATGGGCAACGTTGAGGACCGTGAGGCGCAGTGGTCGGCCAAGGAAACTTACTGCAGCAGATGAAAGACACATCATGCTTACTTCCCTTCGCAATCGGAAGATGTCCAGCAGTGCCATCAGCTCAGAATTGGCAGAAAACAGTGGGACCCTGGTACACCCATCTACTGTCTGGAGAAGTCTGGTCAGAAGTGGCCTTCATGGAAGACTTAGCCCAAAAGCCATACCTCCGGCGTGGAAGCAAGGCCAGCGACTCAACTATGCCGAAAACACAGGAACTGGGGTGCAGAAAAATGGCAGCAGGTGCTCTGGACTGATGAGTCAAAATCTGAAATATTTGGCTGTAGCAGAAGGCAGTTTGTTCGCCGAAGGGCTGGAGAGCGGTACACGAATGAGTGTCTGCAGGCAACAGTGAAGCATGGTGGAGGTTCCTTGCAAGTTTGGGGCTGCATTTCTGCAAATGGAGTTGGGGATTTGGTCAGAATTAATGGTCTCCTCAATGCTGAGAAGTACAGGCAGATACTTATCCATCATGCAATACCATCAGGGAGGCATCTGATTGGCCCCAAATTTATTCTGCAGTATGACAACGACCCCAAACATACAGCGAAAGTCATTAAGAACTATCTTCAGCGTAAAGAAGAACACGGAGTCCTGGAAGTGATGGTATGGCCCCCACAGAGCCCTGATCTCAACATCGAGTCTGTCTGGGATTACATGAAGAGAGAGAAGCAACTGAGGCTGCCTAAATCCACAGAAGAACTGTGGTTAGTTCTCCAAGATGTTTGGGCCAACCTACCTGCCGAGTTCCTTCAAAAACTGTGTGCAAGTGTACCTAGAAGAATTGATGCTGTTTTGAAGGCAAAGGGTGGTCACACCAAATATGGATTTGATGTAGATTTTTCTTCTGTTCACTCACTTTGCATTTAGTTAATTAATAAATATAATCTATTAACATGTCTATTTTTGAAAGCATTCTTACTTTACAGCATTTTTCACACCTGCCTAAAACTTTTGCACAGTACTGTATATATATATATATATATATATATATATATATATATATATATATATATATATATATATATATATATATATATACCTAATTTGCTGTCTTTTCTTTTTTATTGAAAATCTAGAATGGCAAGATTTTGCCAGTTTTTAATGGGTGCCAAACAGCCTAGGATGCTTGCTGAGTCCATAGATAGAAGTTTAATCTTTCATCTGTTTCTTTTCTGTATTTATCTTGCTGTAGACAATTCAGGGAATGTATTTTCCTTCTGCCTTGGCACCCAGCTAAACCACATAAATGTGCAGAGCAGCCTGTTAGGGTTATGTATCACCAATAAAAAGATACATAAAAAATAATGCCTGAGTATAAATAAATACCCAGGCATTACAATGGCCAGTATGACAAAACTGTGATACTTTCCTTGGAATAGTGCAAAAGCTCAGATTTAATGAAACTCTAGTTGCATTTAGTATTCCGGCAGTAAATTTGGGATTCCGGGGTGATATGACTGCTTTACAGCCGCAGTGACAGTAATTACCTTTTTAAAGAAAATAAACATTTCAAGGAAACTGCATCAAGAAGAATTTTTAAAGATTCTTCCTGATAAGTTTACCTATTATGGCTGGTTGTGATGGGGACGTAACAAACCACTTTTGCTACGCTACATTGCAGTTATGTTTTAACTTGATTATGCTGAGCTTTGCGCTCAGCTTTGCCTTGTGGTCCTCTTGCCCAAACTGCATGAGATGACATCTCTCATACAATAAGAGACACCTCTACACACCACATTTTCTAAAATTAAGAAATTATAAAACTCCCACATATGGCATTTCATTTGGACAAATCTTGTATACCACGGGAAGTATAGTTTTTTGATGACTGCCTAATGAAATAATACTAATAAACTGGGTAGGTGACATTTTAAACACAAATAAAATACAGTTGTCACAGTGTATTGCATAAGTAAATATACATAGTATTCACTTTATGGTAGGAAGTCAACTTGAACAGTAAGTGGAGAGCCCATCAAATCGCACCCTGATGAATAATCAGAGTGTTTGATAAGGGCAAACAAGGTCTTGACTTGCTAATAAAGATAATTCCAAATGATCCTGTGAACATAGGCTGTTGAAAGCTAACATATACAGTACACATTTTGCTTTTGCAAAGATTGATGGAACATGCCATTTTGAAACTCAGATCTACCATATGTTTTTAACTATCCAGTTTATTTTCACTGCAGGCAAGAATGAATTATGATTTTCATGTATGTTTTTAACACTCCAGTAAACATTTAATGGGTTGGTGTGTGTATACCGTATATATAAGTAACGTTTGGTAAACAAGTGATGACATTAACTGATTTACTCTGCATGTAGTCCTTTTTAATCCAAAAGGAACTAATAATAATAATAATAATAATAATAATAATAATAATAATAAGATACATGTGGCATGTGCTTGGCTATAAATGAGCATTCTCCAGACAAGCATACATTATTAGCATTTCTGAACTCGTCCTATAGATATTACAGGAGGTAAAAACAGGGTTTTAGGAATTTTTTTTGCAGTTTCACTTCAAACAGATTTTTAAGCATTAATCAAAACAAAAACATGTTTCTTTACTTTGCATTGGTTGTAACAGTCGGATATATTATGAGAGTAAGTTCGTGAGCAATTTTTTTTTTTTTTTTTTTTTAATACAAAGACTTGCTTTCATCTCAACAAGCATTAAGTAGCAAATGCTTACAGCTGTAACCCTTCACAACTTGCAGGTTAAAAAAGGTTGCCTATGAATCCAATGTCGGTATTTAATTGATGCGGCTATATTTAGCAGATTATCATTTTATATAATATTTTAGTTTGCAAAAAAAATATGCTCTATTCTAAATTCAGTACATATTTGTTTGTTTATTTATTTTTTAGCTAGAATTGCATTTTGTTTCTCCCTTTCCATGTAACTCATGCCAAAAGAAGCGATATTTTAGGGTTTCCGGGGATGATATTTTAGGGTTTCCGGGGATGATATTTTAGGGTTTCCGGAGATGATATTTTAGGGTTTACCGAGATGATATTTTGGGGTTTCCGGAGATGATATTTTAGGGTTTCGGAGATGATATTTTGGGGTTTCGGGGATGATATTTTAGGGTTTCGGGGATGATATTTTAGGGTTTCGGGGATGATATTTTAGGGTTTCCGAGATGGTATTTTAGGGTTTCCCAAGATGATATTTTAGGGTTTCGGGATGATATTTTAGGGTTTCGAGATGATATTTTAGGGTTTCCAAGATGATATTTTAGGGTTTCGGAGATGATATTTTAGGGTTTCGAGATGATATTTTAGGGTTTCGGGGATGATATTTTAGGGTTTCGGAGATGATATTTTAGGGTTTCCGGGGATGATATTTTAGGGTTTCCGGAGATGATATTTTAGGGTTTCCGGAGATGATATTTTAGAGTTTATCGAGATGATATTTTAGGGTTTCCAGGGATGATATTTTAGGGTTTCCCGAGACGATATTTTAGGGTTTCCGGAGATGGTATTTTATGGTTTCCGAAGATGATATTTTAGAGTTTATCGAGATGATATTTTAGGGTTTCCAGGGATGATATTTTAGGGTTTCCCGAGACGATATTTTAGGGTTTCCTGAGATGATATTTTAGGGTTTATCGAGATGATATTTTAGGGTTTCCCGAGATGGTATTTGGTATTTTAGGGTTTCCGGGGATGATATTTTAGGATTTCCAGAGATGATATTTTAGGGTTTCCGGAGATGATATGTTAGGGTTTCCGGAGATGATATTTTAGGGTTTCCCAAGATGATATTTTAGGGTTTCCGGGGATGGTATTTTAGGGTTTCCGGGGATGATATTTTAGGGTTTCGGGGATGATATTTTAGGGTTTCGGGGATGATATTTTAGGGTTTCGGAGATGATATTTTAGGGTTTCCAGAGATGATATGTTAGGGTTTCCGGAGATGATATGTTAGGGTTTCCGGAGATGATATTTTAGGGTTTATCGAGATGATATGTTAGGGTTTCCTGAGATGATATTTTAGGGTTTCCCAAGATGATATTTTAGGGTTTCCCAAGATGATATTTTAGGGTTTCCCGAAATTATATTTTAGGGTTTCCCGAGATGATATGTTAGGGTTTCCGGAGATGATATTTTAGGGTTTCGGAGATGGTATTTTAGGGTTTCCGGAGATGATATGTTAGGGTTTCCGGAGATGATATGTTAGGGTTTCCGGAGATGATATTTTAGGGTTTATCGAGATGATATGTTAGGGTTTCCTGAGATGATATTTTAGGGTTTCCCAAGATGATATTTTAGGGTTTCCCAAGATGATATTTTAGGGTTTCCCAAGATGATATTTTAGGGTTTCCCGAAATGATATTTTAGGGTTTCCCGAGATGATATGTTAGGGTTTCCGGAGATGATATTTTAGGGTTTCCGGAGATGATATGTTAGGGTTTCCGGAGATGATATTTTAGGGTTTATCGAGATGATATTTTAGGGTTTCCCCGAGATGATATTTTAGAGTTTCCCAAGATGATATTTTAGGGTTTCCCGAGATGATATTTTAGGGTTTCCCAAGATGATATTATATTTAGGTCAAGCTTGTAATAAAAGTAGTTTTTGTTTTAGTTTTGTCTTTTTGGTGTATGATACACACCGCTAGCAGCATGTAAAATTTGATTTTAGTTATAACATTTAAGTAAATTCAGTTTTAAATGCATTCTTTTATAGAGGGTTACATGTTTAGTGCATTACAAAACCCAGTTTTATTCTTGTATAAAGCTGACTGACATTTTGATAGCAACTCAGATAGATATTTCTGGAGTGCATCTTCTGTAGGGACTTTGAACAAGTGTATAGAATTTGTGTTGCGTATCACATTTATAGTATACAAGAGGAGTCACAAGCACACAGGTTTTAATTCTGCATAGGTAACAGAACATGTCTTCCTATTCAATTTGTAAGCTAATTGTATTTTAGAAGTAACATCTAAAAAGACCATTAATCATGTTAATTTGGAATTTTGGTGATATTACAGTTTCTGTTTCCTTTCTAAACCTGCTTTTTCTCCCCCTGGTTCTCCTACAGCTTCTTCTGGACATGGTTGGCTCCACAGATGAAGTGTTGCAAGAAGCAGCTGCTGGTTGTGTCGCCAATATTCGCAGGCTTGCTCTGGCCAATGAAAAGGCCAGATATGGTTAAACATATTATACCAATTCCAAAGCACTACATTACCTGCCCAGGTATCACACATTCATGATTTACTCAGTAACATTTTTTGGACACACAATAAAGATCTTGTATGCTGTCTAAAGCATACCAGATGTTTTGTGAATACTAAAAAAATATATGCTTGTTTGAATACATATATAATGAAAGAATGCTTTGTTTCATTGGCTATTTAGAAACATGTTTCATTGACTATTTAATTTTACAAAAAAAAAACGGAATTCTACTTTTGACAAAGATATATTTAAGCAAATTCCATTCACAATATGTTTTGCATTGTCTGGTTTAATAACAATAAATGTTTTCTTTATTGTGTGTGGCTGTGTTATAAATGCTTTACACTTTTCTTTCTGTGCTTTAACCTGCCGAAATGCCCTGTCGTCATGGTTTTGTCTGCTCTTTTTTTTTTTTTTTTAAAGATTAATATGAAAACAGAGGCTGCACATCTGGTATTGTTACTATAACTAACAGCACACAGCAGCAGCAATTGGAAATAATATACCTCCTCCAAAAATTCAAAGTAAAAGCAACATTTAAAATGTTAAGTCTATGCCAAAATGTCAAACCCATGTTATTTATTCACCTGAATTGTCAAATATGCAAGAATAAAAACAACAGTAGTTATTTATCTCTTTGCTGGTTTAAAATAGATTATTTTAATTCCAACATTTTAAAAACAGGCCTTTCCTTTAAAGCATAATTTTCCAAAAACAATATCACAAAATTAGAATGTCACGTTGCATTTTGGAACAGGACACAAAATAAATCTGCAGTTACCTGAATTAACATGCTTCAAACGTATGGAATTGTCATTAAATTATGGAAAAAGAACCAATTACAAGTAAAATGGAAAATAATTGTATAATTGCCTCACTAATTGTACTGCTGCCATGGAAATTAAAAATTGATACACATAGTCTGAGAAGTATGATATTACTCTTGAATTATTAACAAAAACATCACGTTGTGTTCTGCTTCATTTCAACTAAACCCTACTGACGCTCGGCATTGTACCAATGTGTTTTCTTTTTTAACTATTATGCACTGTATTAAGTATGTGGTGTGTGTACTGTGTCAAAGCCACAGAAGAGTTGGAGCATGCAATCAGGGTAGGTATAACATTGTGTCTCTGGCTTTCTGCAAATGATAAAGATCATCTTTTTACATATGAAAGAAACTCAATGATTGCAGAAAAATAAATAATTTAGTCTCTTGCAGTAACACAGTGGTTCTCAAACACTTTTTTTTGGTGGCCTCAGATTGTGGCTCCACTACAAATTATTCCTAGAAATACAAAGTATATCATATGAAAAATAAATAAAATATACACTACCGGTCAAAAGTTTTAGAACACCTCCATTTTTCCAGTTTTTATTGAAATTTACGCAGTTTAATGTCTCAATGTACTCTGAAATTAAAACATAGAACAAATAAACAATTGGAGATAAAAAAGAAATCATGGAATCGTTTTGTTTAACAAAATTTAATCTAAATTTTTGACTCATCAAAGTAGCCACCTTTTGCAGATATAACAGCCGAACACACTCGTGGCATTCTTTCTACAATGGAAATCAAATATTGTTCGGAAAGTTCTTCCCAACACTGTTGCAGAAGTTCCCACAAATGTGTTGCACTTGTAGGTTGCTTTGCTTTCACCCTTCTGTCCAGTTCATCCCAAACCAGCTCGATGGGGTTTAAGTCTGGAGACTGTGCTGGCCATTCCATGATTTGAAGCCTACCGCCTTGTTCTTTTCTTCTAAGGTAGTTCTGACATAGCCTGGAGGTATGTTTTGGGTCATTATCTTGCTGTAGGATGAACCCCTGACCAACTAGGCGTATACCAGAGGGTATTGCATGGCTGGAAAATGCTGTGGTAGCCGTTTTGGTTCAGGGTGCCACTCACTCTGTGCAAGTCGCCGACTCTGGATCCAGCAAAAGAGCCCCAGACCATCACGCTTCCTCCTCCATGTTTGACAGTTGGTGTCACACACCAGGAACCATCCTTTCGCCTACTCGACGCATGCATAAAACCCTGCGTGATGAACCGAAGATTTCAAATTTTGATTCATCGGTCCATAAGACCTTCTTCCAGTCTTCAGTAGTCCACTGGCGGTGCTTCATGGCCCAGGCAAGCCTCTTTTTCTTATTTTGCCATCTTAGCAATGGCTTTCTTACTGCCACTCGACCTGTCAAACCTGCAGCTCGAAGTCTTCTCTTCACAGTTGAAACTGAGACTTGCTTACTTCGACCAGTGTTAAGCTGTGCTTGAAGCTGTTGTCCTGTGAGCCGCCTATCACGCAAGCTGTTGACTCTCAGAAACTTGTCTTCTGATTCTGTTGTGGCTTTGGGTCTGCCAGACCTCTTCCTGTCAGAGTTTCCTCCAGTTTCCAAGTGCCTTTTGATGGTGTAGGAAACTGTACTCACTGACACCTTGGCTTTCTTTGCAATTTCTCTAAAGGAAAGACCTACACTTTTAAGGGTTATAATGGTCTGTCTGTCTTCCTTTGTTAATTGCCTTTTTCTCGCCATTATGATAGCAATATACTACTTCCTGCAGTACAATACTGTCCAAATAATGCTTAAGAGGGTGTAGTAACACAGTCTGTTCCAACACTACTTTTATACAGACAGAGGGTTTGTAAGTAATCAACAAAAGTTGGGACACCTGTAGGAATTGTTAGCATCAACTTTCAAGGCTTAATTTACTTCCATTGCTGCAGAACAGCTGTAAGTTGTTAACCCATTACTTGTTCCCTGAAAAAGGCCTTTTTGTATAACTCTGAAATGTCCATTATTTTTCAGTTTTTGGTAAACTAAACTTTTTTTTTAACCTCTGGCAGTTTACCGCTTACCTTTGTACCATTTCAGGTTATTCACTGGACTTGAACTGCTTAAATTTCAATAAAAACTGGAAAAATAGGGGTGTTCTAAAACTTTTGACCAGTAGTGTAGATATTGTAGCAACCCGGGCACCCTGTCTGCTGGACTTGTATGTTGTCTTTTTGTTTGTCTCGTCTGTCTTGTCCTGTGTACGTGTTGCATGTATTGTAAGGGTGCCACCATGCCACTTGGGGAGAGGAGTGTCTGTCAGTCATGGCGATCACACGGAGGGGGTTTTTGCGAACACTGTGGGGAATGTCAGAAAGCTAGCCCTGGAGCCGTCCCACGAGCTCCACTGGTGCCATTGCCCCTAGTGGAAGCTCAGTTTGAGCGTATTGGAATAGATATAATGGGACCACTAGAAAGGAGTACGGCAGGATACACACACCTATTGGTCATTTTGGATTATCCTACGCATTATCCAGAGGCCATTCCCCTCCGATCTGTATCCGCTAAGTCTGTTGCCAACGAGCTTGTGAAGGTTTTCTCCCGGGTGGGGATCCCCAAGGAAATACTGACCGACCAAGGCACCAACTTTATGTCCCGGCTAGTCCGTGGAACATGTAAACTTTTGGGGATTAAGACCATTAGGACCTCGGTCTTTCACCCCCAGACTGATGGTCTTGTGGAGCGTTTTAATAAGACCCTTAAAAACATGTTGCGCAGATTTATTGACAGTGACCTGCCCTACTGGGACCAGCTGATTCCTCCCCTTCTCTTTGCTATCAGAGAGGTACCCCAGGCGTCCACGGGATTTTCACCATTCGAGCTGCTGTATGGACGAAGACCCCGGGGTGTGCTTGATCTGGTCAGAGAGATGTGGGAGGAACAGCAGGACAATTCGACCAATACTGTCCGGTATGTGTTGGGCCTGCGCAAATGTCTTGAGTCTGTGGGAAAATGGGCGCATGACAATTTGCAGCAGGCTCAGCACAGACAGGAGACCCAATATAACGGGGGCCCGGTTACGCACGTTTCAGCCAGGGGATAAAGTGCTTCTATTGTTACCCACCTCTGAGTCCAAACTTCTGGCGAAGTGGCAAGGACCTTTTGAGGTTACGCGTCGGGTTGGGACAGTGGATTATGAGATCTGCCAGACGGAGAGAAAAGCACATTTATCATGTAAATCTCTTGAAGCCCTGGTTGCAATTACGTCACAGACCTGGGACCTGATCTTTCTGTGTTGGCGATAAAGGGGTCGGTACAGATTGCAGATAATCTGACACCAACACAGAAATGTCAGGCTCAGGCGCCGGTGGCGGAGTTTCCTGCTGTGTTTTCTCCTGTCCCGGGGCAGACTCGAGTAGCCCACCATCGCATTGAGACTTTGGGTTGCACGGAGCACCAGCCACTTTCCAGCCACTGCTTACATAGATGACGTGGTTATCCACAGTGACTGGCTGAGTCATCTGTGTAAGGTAGCGGCGGTGCTGCAATCCTTGCGGGAGGCTGGGCTCACTGCTAACCCAAAGAAATGTGCCATTGGGAAGAGTGAGTCGGAGTATTTGGGGTATCGAGTAGGGAGCGGCCAGCTGATTGCTAAGGTGAATGCCTTGGCTGACTGGCCGGTCCCTACAACCAAAACCCAGGTGCGCTCTTTCTTGGGACTAGTGGGCTATTATAGGAAGTTCATCCCAAGCTTCACCACACTCGCTGCTCCCTTGACAGACCTCACCCGGAAGGCTGCCCCAAATACGGTTCAATGGACTGAGCCGTGCCAGAGGGCCTTTCTCACTTTGAAGCTAAGGCTATGTAGCAAGCCAGTGCTATACAGTGCTGATTTCAGTAGGAGGTTCACCCTGCAGACGGATGCGTCAGAGACGGGTCTCGGGGCAGTGTTGTCTCAGGAGGTGCAAGGAAGCGAGCACCGGTCCTGTATATCAGCAGGAAGCTCCTTCCCCGTGAGAAAAACTATAGTACCATCGAGAAGGAGGTGCCCCCTTAGCATGGCTTCACCGGATGAAGGATAACGACGACAGAATAATGCGGTGGTACTTGGCCCTGCAGCCCTATGCCTTCAGGGTAGTCCACCGAGCAGGGAAACTGCATCAAAACGCAGATTTTTTCTCTTGGGAAGGCATGGGGATGTAGGATTTTCGAATGGACCGGTGGTGCCATTTTGAGGGGGAGGATGTGTAACGGGACTTCTGTACTGACTATCTGGCGCATCCGTGGTTCTGCAGGAAGAGGGCAGCAGTCTCATAAGAGCCGTCTGTCAGTCATGGCAATGACACGGAGAGGTAGGAAAGAGGGTGTTTTGGCTTTCCCTCTCTCTGAGTGGCTGAGAGGCGGGCCTTGGGGGATTGCTCGGCCCATAAGAACTGTGCTTGGTTGTGCATTCAGGTGGCCGGAGAGAGGATACCCAGTGACGCTGGAGAAAGACGTCAGTGTAAAGAAAGAGCAGGAAAGCATGGCTGAGTGAGACAGCCTGCCTTATAAGAAAAAAATAAATAAAAGAAATAATTACATACCCGCGGGCACGTGTGTAGTATATGGGGAACTCGGAGGCCCGTACTGACTGGCTTAGTGGCAGTGGGGCCACTGCGTATTATTATTATAATTTAGCAGACGCCTTTATCCAAGGCGACTTACACAGACTAGCACGTGTGAACTATGCATCAGCTGCAGAGTCACTTACAATTACGTCTCACCCGAAAGACGGAGCACAAGGAGGTTAAGTGACTTGCTCAGGGTCACACAATGAGTCAGTGGCTGAGGTGGGATTTGAACCGGGGACCTCTGGGTTATAAGCCCTTTTCTTTAACCACTGGACCACACAGCCTCCTATGTGCTGCGTAGGCAGCACTTTCATTTTGTAGTTTTATTACTGTGTTTTATTTTCCCTTTTTCTTTCGCATTTTGTTTTCATTATTATTTTCGACCACTTGTATGTGCACTGGACTGTATACCAGTATTGGTAACCCCGTGGTCCTGCTCACTGTTGCCAATATTCAGGCCACGGACAACAGCGCCCTCTGTGGGTAAAAATAAATCAGTGCGCCTCAGCGGCATTACAAAAAACCTTCTGTCTCACATGTGTGTCAGTGAATTGCCCACCACCCTTCCACACGGTCATAGTCATTTAGCTGCTTTACAGTAACTGTGCATCAAGAAAAACTTCCAAGAAAGATTCCAGACCTCCATATAAAAGTCAAGATCATTCAATCCATTGCTGGTTGGTGTATCTTCTAAGTTTCAAGCCAATACAACCAAAATAGTCCAAGAGATCCATCAACAACTAACTCGAGCTTCAGATAAATTGCTCTTGGGCAACCTTGTTTTCCTCAAAACCTGTTATTGGTATTGGTTGTAGATTTTGCTGATTTACTCCTGTGTTGCTAAGAGTCCTTTTAGGAACTGGCTACTTATTTGGGTGTTGCAGGTAGGTATATAATTGTGTACCCTTGTGGCGGAGTGTCCTGCCCCTTTGTTTATTATTGTATTTGTATTATGATAAATGTATATATGACGATGAAAGCCAGTATTATTTATATATATATATATATATATATATATATATATTGTGTGCGGACGGACTAAAGCCGTCCGATATTATTATTTGTTGTGTGAGACCGGCGAAAAGCCGGTCTCATAATATATAGTCACATTCATAAATACCTTGTGCAGAAGGTGACCATCTCCCGAGTTAATTCATTGATTAATTGTTCCTATTCGGGAGATGGTCACTGTATAAAAACCTGCCGCTTTGCTTGTTCAGGGAAGGGTGTTCGAGAGTGGAGAACGAGTGAGGAGTTAGGAGGTAAAAGCGAATTCAAAGTAAACAATTGCTATACGTGCTGGCTCAAAACCAACACGATACTTGTTTGGTTCCATTTGTTTGTCTGTTTGGCCAACGTGCCCTTTTGTTTTGTGTGTGTTTAAAATCTTTGCTTTATTATTTAATAAAGGCACGGCTACGGCCGTTTCAGCCATACCTTTTTTGGTTTGTGTCGCTTCTTCCTGGTGCGTGATGTCACCACACCTGCGCACTGCAACCACTCTGCCACAACCCTACAATATATCATTGAACCAAAAAATATGCTAATATTAACAATAATAATAATAATAATAATAATAATAATAATAATAATAATTATATATATAGTACACAACTTGAAACATTTGTTAACATGTACCCTTTCTTTTGACTTAATAATACTTTGTTTTCTCTCTACCCCCTGTCGTTTAAAAAAAGTTCAAATGGGTCTCAAATTATAGAGTAAGAGTGAAGGACCACACATACATTTTGGTTGGAAACATTTTTGTTAAATAATACTTGGCATGCTAAAGGAACCACAAGTTGATAGGAGCATTGCTGTCTTAAATTCCGAGGCCGTTTATTTGAAGCCATGCAAAAATAACATGGTCAAGTAACTGTTTCATGTTATACCAAAGAAAAGTAATTTGAGAATTGATATTGTTGAATTATATTGTTGTAGTAACTCAGTTAAATGTGCGTCTTTAGTAAAAGCACGGAATGGGTATGCATATGTTATAGTGGAAGGAAATACAGGAAATGGCAGCAAACCATTAATACAATGTATTAATGTAATAATTTATTTGAACAGTACATGCATTTACCATATGTTTAAGTTGCAGCCTGAGAAAGAAATCCTTTAGCTAGTCTCAGCTATTCTAAATGAACCCGTACAATAGACAAATAATTCAGAAAAACAATGAAATAACTAAATATGCTACTCTTGTGGACACAGTCTAGTCTAGTTTCACAGACCCTGATTATTTCTAATCTTGAACTACTTTGCCTAAATTAACATTGAAAAAAAATGTACTGTTTAGAATTGCTCTGCAATTGAAGTTGTTGCTAAAAGTTTATAACTGCCTTAATGAGGCAAAACATTTTCCTATTTGACTTTTTAGTAAGTTTAACACTAGAAGTTATAATAAAGTGTTTTTGGAGTTATAGATTAAAAAAAGAAAGTGTATATCTTTAGTTGAGAAAATTCTGAAAATGCACCTTTCCCCCATTCAGGTCCCCAGCTAATGATGTTGGTTTAGCAAGGACTTGTAAGAAAGAGTGGACTTTAAACCATAACATCATCACATCATTTTAAAATCCAGTAACAGGTGCATTCAAACTAAGTGCATGGCTGTAGTTGGTCCAGTAGTGATATAGCAGAACTTATTGCATATGGAAATTAATCATTATCATGATTAATACAATAAGAAATACTGCACTCCTAGATTATTATTTTTTTCTTTTACAAAAAGTACACTACACTCCTAGTCTCCTAGACATTTTGGATTTTATTTGGCTATAATTTCCTAATACCTTGATGTAGTTAGTACCCTCAGTTTATGTGTGCACTTGTTAATCAATATGCAGTGTACCAAAAACATGCAAATGTGCTTTTTTGTTGTTAACACCCCAGTGTTTTTTTTTTGGTGGGTTTTCTTTGGTGAGGTTTTTTGTTGTTTGTGTCACTGAGTTAGGTAAATAACATTAAATAATGTTAACTTTGACAGCAAACACAGTTGTTTTATGTTTAGGCAGACAGTTTAGGAAGGAATTATCACTAGTTAACTTGACTAAAAATAACCAGATCATTTCTATTTAACATGTACATGCATGACAGTTTGCCTTGTCTGATTGTTAGCCAAATAATTAGCTACATTTATCTACATTAATGTTAATTACAGAAGAAAACATAACTGCATTCTCTCTGAAGCACAGTCATGTTTATATAGGAGGCTGTGTGGTCCAGTGGTTAAAGAAAGAGGCTTGTAACCAGGAGGTCCCAGGTTCAAATCCCACCTCAGCCACTGACTCAGTGTGTGACCCTGAGCAAGTCACTTGTGCTCCGTCTTTTGGGTGAGACATAATTGTAAGTGACTTTGCAGCTGATGCATAGTTCACACACCCTAGTCTCTGTAAGTCGCCTTGGATAAATGCTTCTGCTAAATAATGTTTATCCATTCATTGCTGCAAGTGTTTTACCCAGACTTGGTATAAGGAAACTGTATTGCAGTGTATAACTACTGTGAAGACAAATTACTTTTTGGATGTCACTTCTTAGACTTTTCCAAATATTTGTAATAATATATTAAGAACTGGAAAGTTTTACATTTTAACTTATGCATTTCAAGTAGTACATTTCTCACTCTTGGTGGTAAAGTTGGTTAAAACAAATATTACAATAAGTCAACTAAGACCATATTTATTTTGATCTTAGCTGACTTATAGTAAAATTACAATACAACCTTGAAGTCATCACTTTCTATTAATTGACCACATATGGAGGAAACCAGAGCCAGGGTTTTAACATTTTTGAGACTGTTACCATCTTTAAAATTACATATGTATTTACTTTTCAGTGTTGTGTTGTTTTTCTTCTGCTTGCTTTTTTAAAACAGAGAACCCTGGAATGTATCTAAATAACTACAGTATATTGCATTTCTATCTGAATAACCAACATTTATAGAACACAGAAGAAGCAGTGCTGTGCGTGATTTAAAAGGCATGTTTCCTTATGTTTGAAAGACAACATTCATTAATTTTCTTTTAGTATTCCTAAAGTTTCATCTACTGGATGTTAGGGTCCTGCTGCTGACTACTTCTGCTTTAGTGGATGCTACAGGCACGTACAGTGCAACATTAGAAGTATACACAGCTGGGAGCCATAAATGACTGGGTTTTCCTCACTGAGCTCTGTGCTAAACAAAAAAATTCCTTATGGCTTCCCCCCAAAAGCTGTATTATCCTTGAATGTTCATCAAGCTGTTTTCATGAAGCTATCAAACCTTAAACATAAGGGGAACAGAGGAAAATAAGATAAAATCGCTATGCTGCTATTCTTCTCCTAAAGTCTTATTGCCCTGAGAATAACATCCTTAGATGAGTTAAAACACCTTCACGCATTTAAAATCTTCCTTTTACATTCGCCAAGAAGAACACAGTATTTGCAAACAGTAACTTTGTTCTTGTTAAGCTACATTTTTCAAAAATACTTCCATTTCTTTATCATTACTACCTGTGTTTCATGTCTTGTGTACTGATCTTGACATTGCTATAGATAGGGAATGTTCTAAGTAAAAATATATACATGTAATATAATATTAGATTATTGTGGTTTGTATAAGATTTTCACCATTTTAAAATTCTGTACATTTTGTTTTTTTTATCACTAAAAAAATGTATTGAAGATTTACTTTCATCCCAGGATCAATTTATTTATTTTGATCTATCAAGTAACTACAGTAAAACAAGAAAGCAATAAATGTTTGCTAATTTCGCGTTTATTAAAAATCTGCAAAATGTATGTGCCGTGAAATATATTATTCATACATGTGCCGTACATTAAAAGAAAAAGAAGCACAAACATTTATTGCAGCAAAAATGGACCTTGAAGGCCATTAGCGAAGTTAAGTTGCTGCAAGAAAATCCTGTTTTACAGTATTGGAAATTGTTGGTCAATGACTCTAAACAGAATGTGAGTAGTTTGCAGACTGCACTATGTTCATTTGAATTAAATTGTCTTTCCTTATGCTACTCAGCATTTGTTTTTACTTAAATGATGTTTTGTCTACAAAGAAATTGTATATTTTCACAATTACAGTGTCATTTAGCGGTTGACAACATTATAACTTAGTAAGTTAATGTGTACTATTGTAAGGTCATGTTTACATGCTTATGGTATTCTGCATATGGCAGCAATTATGAAGTATCAAAAATAAAAATGCATTTGTAAACTGATTTATGTTAAATATCTGTTTTTCCTGGGTCTTAAAAGCAGTTTTGCTTGTCACATTGTCGTTTTATGATTAGTGTGCTTCAGAATCACACTTGACAATCACATACTGAGACTGTACGAGCACATGTCTAATAACAGGGGCTACACGTTTATTGTCCTTTCATGATCACATCTGACATACTGTATCAAAGGGACATTTCTTGCTAAATATCACATGCATAGAAACTCTTTCATTTTGTTTAAAGCTAAGGCTTGTATGGAAAACCACACAACTCTCCCCCATGCATAACCTGTATTTTTAAATAGCACTAGGATTGTGGCCACACAAAAAAAAACCACACAAAACAATATAGACTAATGATATCTGACTAGGGCTCTGTAACTGGTTAAAATGTGTGCTTGAAAAAGTGTAGCTACATTTCTGATCAGCGACCAGAAAAGTCAGCTACAACAATAACCCATTACTGAATTTAAATTCGGTATTAGAAATAATTGTTTTCAGGCATCTAAAACACAATGCTGTGTACAGTATATACTGTTGCTGGCTATACAATATTACAGGATTCTGTTTATCTGACGTTGGGATACAGAGGATATCTGTAATATGTGATGTCCCAGTTACTGGATTTTGTATGTGTTTTTATCTGTGTTAGTAGAATACTGCTAGAATTAAAATATATATATATATATTTAATGCAAATCTTATCCAGTCCCTATGGAGTGTGTATGTTTGTTGGTAAAGCAATGCATTTATACAAAAGTTACATAACTAATGCACACCCATAGGAGTGGCACTTCGCTGCATTGTACTCGTCTGGACAGAGGGTCAACATGGTAAAAAAAATCTTAAAAGAGGTTGGCAGTGGAGATTTTAGCAGCACTGAAATGGATGACAACTGTGGTATTAAGATCGCCTTAGATTACTAGTATTGCTGAACTAAAATACCCTCTTACCCAGTGTGTGAATAGGACAACTAACTTTAAAACAAGTAAAACTGTAAGGATGGCCCTTGATTGGAAAACCATGAAACATCATATTTTACGAAGCACAAGATAACACCAATACTGGCTATTGGTGCAAGATTAGACTTTACTGCAGCACTTCTTAGCATGTTACTCTTTGCCAGAAAGGTGTGACTAAAACGCTCTTCTTCTGCTGGGATGTTTTTATACAGGGTCACTCTGACAGGTTTTATAGATCTTGCACAGAGCAAGCGCTCAGTCATCCACCTGTGATTTTGTCTGTGACAGGTCTGAATATGCCAGTTGACAATAATGAGCAAACATACAGTCCAGTGGCCCTTGTTAGAGCTGCCATAGACATAAAAAGGAGGAATGAAAAAAGAAATATCCCAGTCCTGATACAAAGGCTAAAAGAAGGAAGTGTGGTAACATATTTGCATGGTGTCAGTCACTAATTTGTGACTATTGGGACAGTCTGTGCTTTATGGGTTTATTACAAGAAGCTAATTTTTCATCCGTCTGTCTGAAATAAAAATAAAAAATAAAAAATATATATATATTTAGGTGTATTCCTGTCCCTCTACCAGCCTAGTGCATTTAGCAGAGGTTTGCTAAAGGGATGTTCAGATAAGAGGGGTTGCTGGGTGAAATTTGTTTGTAGCCAGCACCATAGCAACTGGCATCCCATTTGAGTCTGAAGACCTTGTCTCATCTGCTCTTCCAGTCTGAAGCTGGTACAGCAGCAGAGATCTTCTGTAGGAGGACAACTGTGTGAAGAAGCAGAATCTACAGCTCTTTCAGAAACAGCTGAGGAATGCTTTGGTGGCTTTTTATTTTACAATTTTTGAAGAGTCATTAAGATTGGATAAATTGTATAAGGTTTACAAACACATATTCTCCTTTTCAATCCACCCATGTCTGAGACCTAATGCTGGTCTTGAAAAAACAGGTTCTAGTCTTCCTGACTACACAAAAACATCGATCAGGGAATGAAAAATAAAAACTGACAAGGCTCCAGTGATCTAACTATACATTTTGATAATAAAATAAAAATCAAAATAATCAAAAATGAAGACTGTTGCTTATACATAACAATCAGGATAGACACCACAAATCCTTGTTTCAAGTTGAAAGAAGGACACGGCTGTTAGTTATGATAAACAACTTATCAACTAGAAGATTCAGCATACAGTAATTGTTTAGGGACATGCAGTTGTAAAAGTACAGCTGGTCAAAAAACAATCCTAAGAGATCAACAACAGACTCTTATCTGTAGACTTTTGATGCAGTACATTTTCAAATCTATTGTTCTGTTCAATGCTACTTATAGTTGCAGGTGCACATAGAAATATATATATATATATATATATATATATATATATATATATATATATATATATATATATATATATATATATTAGGAATATGCAAATATTGAAAAGACAACACTCTATTTGAAAAGTGGTTGCTGCTTCCTGGTACCTAATAACTTAATGTGTTGTATTTCAAACTCACTCCAATAGTTTAGCTTTAATCATACCAACAACGGTACCTGGATGTATCAACAGCATTGTATTCGAAATATTTATGTGACGAACCACAATATACTGACCACCATAACATAATGTTTAGAAATGAGATTAATAAAGCTATGAAGTGGTAAGAATATGATTTGAAAGCATCGGTTATCACCATTTGAAATACAACATACAGTGCAGAAATGTACAGACAGAATGACGGGATAGTGAAAAATGAACTTGTAGTCATGTAAGCTGTCACTCTCAAAATATTAGCTGAAGATGAGGAAGAAAGGGTGGAGATCCAGTCGTGAATTATTTAAAGAGGGCATGTACAATGAGGATAGATGCACACTACAATATATTTTTAAGATTATTCTCTTTTCAAAATATGGTACATATATTTACTTGCTGGACTAGCACTGATTCAAATAAGTAACATTACTAAGAATACATATTTAACTAGTGTATTCCTAAAATGTATAAGAATTTGAGAAGAGGAGGGAGCGGGGGCAGGTTCCAGGAGTAAAATTTCACGTCGTCTACTAGCTGCCCTTCTATATATATAGTTTTAAGTCTGGCTTTCCAATAAGTAAGTCTCTGCAGGACGGTGTGGTTGGTTTGGTTGTTAGCCATTTGCTGTTGCTACCTTAAAACAAGAAACTCAATCACTTAGAGCAGGCATGTTTTTTTTTTTTTTTTTTAAACTGTCAAAGTCAGTTTTCTTCTCACAACTGTATCTACTTTTGTACTGATTTTACGGAGTGCCTTATAATAGAACATAAGGTAAGCTGTTTTGTGAGGGATTCATTATTAGCCTGTTGACTCCCAAGGAGAGCACAGTGCACTTTACCAGGTGTAGCGCGCGAGAGTTCTTCCACGTGGATGTGGTTCCGTAACAGAATTAAGGTAGTTACAGTAACTGCTACTGTAAAACAGCCTCTGATATGAAGGATGCAAAAAAATACTAAAAATACGTTAGAATGAAACATGAACCAAAACAATTATAGAAGAAAAAGACATCTCCAACAACCGTGCATCCTTATAAAAGGATAACAGTTTTCTAGCCTCCCATGTCATGTTTAACTGTATATTTTTGAGAAGCAAATCAAATATGATTTATATCAATATATACTAACTAGCCAACTAATTTATAGTATGTTACCCTATTTTAAACAAATATATAGGCCTATATATACTGGTATTAAGTCCTTTCGATTGGTGCAGATGTGATACTCAAAACGATTCTATCGTGTGCAATCCCTGTTATTTACACCGATATAAATACGTCTGTACCAAAATCGGTTTGCCAGTAATAACTTTATGGTTTATTTATTGCATTATTTATTTTTAATTGGATGTAGGGTTGGGGTAATAACATTAAATAATTTAGGGATTGTGTTGAGATCGGTGTTGTAAATAGCGAGGAATTCACACAATACGCACAGCATTTGTGACATATATTGGTCCATGTTCATATTATTTACACAGCAGTTTAATCAATTATAATAAATTATAATGCACATGTCCTCACTATTTACACACAGTAGTCACGGCTCATGCAAAAGGGAATTATTTAGGCTATCAATTTTCTTGACATAGTCCAATAGTCATTACACTAGGCTATACGTGTGTTAGTGCAACTTTTGTTTTACCGAAGTACTCGTTTATATCCAGTAACGAGTTCAGCTGGTTCTACTGACACCATGCAGAGAATCGCATACGACGTATCAATGAAAAGCAAAGCATCGTAACATGACGATTGAAATTGAACCAGGCTGAATCAATTATATTATTGTTAACATCATCAGGAAATTATTACATTTCAATATGTATTTCACCTGGTTTGCGAAGGCAATGCTGCACAATCACGCGCTAACAGAAAGAAAAGGAAAAAAAGCGAGAGAATGACGCCTGATGCTCTGAAAACGCCCCTCCAAAACTTTCATACGCGGACCGTATTTGTTATCTGCCATATAACATTTGAAATCCATATCTTGCAGTGGTCAATAAATGCAGCCATGCAACTTTCTGAATACTTTTTGAATGAGTCTAGGCTACTGCACACTTACCTCATACAAAGAAACGATGCATTCATTTTCATGGACCTGCATTAACACATCCCTCTGCTTTACAAAGACCGCAGACTAAAGATGCAGTGTTTCATAAAACGCATTGAATGGTTTTGAGTGGAAACTATAATTAATAAAGCAGGGGGCTGCTGCTCCGCAGAGACATTTGCAGCAGCATCGCTCATTACATTATTTGTTGTTTCCAATACGTGTCGCAGTATTTATCTTTCTGTCTGTTGGTGGACCAGAG
Organism: Acipenser oxyrinchus oxyrinchus; assembly: GCA_030684275.1. Classification (NCBI taxonomy): domain Eukaryota; kingdom Metazoa; phylum Chordata; class Actinopteri; order Acipenseriformes; family Acipenseridae; genus Acipenser; species Acipenser oxyrinchus. The sequence goes on from CM060249.1 coordinate 96,919,426, forward strand.
CAGTGGGTCCCTATTAAAAGGTAACCGATTGAAATAATTTCGTTGTTCTCGGTTTAAAACACTTTCTACAGTTTGCCCTTTCGTTCTTATGTGGATTTTTGTTACCCCACATAAATTCCGCAGGACAAATACCAGCACTGGTGCCAGTGTAATTAAAGACAGCAAAACCTTCATATCATCTGCGTTAAGGTAAAAGGGTCAAATTGGCAGTTCGGCAAGCACGTGACAGCACGCATACAGAAAGCAGAGCGCAGGTAAGATTATTATTATTATTATTATTATTATTATTATTATTATTATTATTATTATTAGTCGTAGTAGTAGTAGTAGCATAGTAGTGTTAGTCTTAGTGTTAGTAGTATTAATATTAGTAGTATTAGTTGTATTAGTATTATTTATTTATTGCATTTATATTGCGCTTTTTATACAAAAGTATCACAAAGCACTGTACAGTACATAGCAGAAAAAAAGAACAAACCACAATACATTTGTATAGCATGTCACACATACAACTGCCACAGTCAGACCATTTAAATAACATATTTAAATAACAGTCTACACTTAATACAAAAGCAGCAATTTTAAAATTACATTAAAACCCACTAAGATAAGAAAGCCATTTTATAAAAGTGCGTTTTTAGTATTAGTAGTGTTAGTATTAATAGTAGTAGTAGTAGTCGTAGTAGCAGCCTCGTATATGTAATAGATGCCTGTTTTCTAGACTTGTCTAAAACAAATCTAAAGAAATAGGTGCGATTAAAAAGTTATAATTATTCAAATGTAATTTTACATACTGCTGTAACGCTCACAGTTATAACAGAGCAGTGCGGTACTGAGAATCGATATGGATGGCATGGGCTTATTGTGGTAGACCACAGTTTATTTTGTGAAAGATTCGTGTATCGCGCTATTCTCCTTTATCTTTCCTTTTTCTTTCTTTCTTTCTTACTTTCTTTCTGCAAGTAATATGGATTGTTTTCTCGTGCTATTCGACCTACCTTTATTTGTCGCATGTGATTGGTGTTCTCCCCCAACATTATCCTGGCTAAAGCATTTACAAATAAGTCTGTTGTATAATATATAGCATTGGGAGAATTGTATTTACAAATATTTATCATTAATCATTATTTAGGGAACCCGATATAACCGCAGACTTTTACCCTTTCAGAAATATGACCTTACAATAGCTAGCCTAAAATCAGTAGGTTATACGTTTCTTTTAAGTTGTTATGCATTTAAACATGTTTTAATTGTTTAAATGTTAAAATGCTCCAATTCCAAATCCCCCTTTTGTTAAAAAAGAGAAAGACGTAAAGCTATCGTTTACTTTTGATCTATTCTTTATTTTTATAATGACAGTTTTAAAATACTGTGAATATAATGTTCAGTATATTTAAATAGTGCCCGTATTGATATATTAAATACACTTTTTATGTGCTGTATAGACTATAGCCTGTGTAGTAGCACTACTGTTGAATTGCCTTGTTGTCCACTATTAGAGTAAATAACTTTCAGTGAGATGCACAGTCAGAGTCTGTCAGGCAACAGTGATGCCATGCGTGCCCTATTGACGGGTTCCTGGAAGCGGTCCAGATCTCCAATAACAAGGAACACTGGAGTGTTGTAATCCAGTAGACTCCCCTCAATTGCGCCCTGGAACATGGATACAGCATCATCTTTATGTTCGCGGAATGAACCTCTTTGCTAGGAAACATGAGAAGGGTACTGTATGCACGTTCCCGGGCCGGGCATCTCAGGCAGGGTGAATAAAGCAGCGAGGCGGCCGCGGTTCGTGTGGTTTGAGCTCACGATCTAAGAACGGGGAACATGTGAGTTGGGAATGTAAAACAGGGAAAACAGGATTCCTCACAAACACAGGAGGGCTGCTTACGAGGTATTTCTTTTATCTTATATAATACTGACACCGTTCATGAACTTGTTTGACATTTCATTTGTTATTAAGAATGTGTGTGTGTGTATATATATATATCTATATATATATATATATATATATATATATATATATATATATATATATATATATATATATATATACACATACACACAGAATTAAACAGAATGACAGGTTTAAGTAACATCCAGTTAAAAGATTCTAACATAATACTGTATTTTGGAGCACCAGTATGTGTTGGATAACATCTGGATCGTTAAAAGAGCATTTATTTGAGCTTGTAGTAGCCTAAAATGTATGCTGTGTAAACTTCTGTATTGCAATACAAAGTAACTAAATGAATACGCAAAGCTTTTTTTTTTGTTGTTTATAGTCCCGCTGTACTCATTGCGCTGCTTCTGGTTAACGGCATGCTTCTGTATGCGCGTGCTTGTGCAATAACGCTCTGCGAAATATTAGAATAAACAAACACGCAACCAGCTAGAAAATAATGGACATGTCACTGAGTGTCATCCTTGCAGAAATGTACAGAAGCTAGTAGGGGTTTCAGACATAGAAATAGCTCCAAGATTAAACTTTTTTTTATTTTATTCTTTTGTTTTTAACGGGAAACTATACTCTAGATTGAAATAAATTGTGTGTGTGTGTATATATATATATATATATATATATATATATATATATATATATATATATATATATATATATATACACACACACACACATAGATACAGTATGCTGTATTTAAAGGCAAATCGATCTAATATCACATCTATTGGCTACAGGATTATTAAGATTGTATATAATATGTGTTGTAAATATAATTCTATTATTCTATAAATAATAGAAATGACAATATTCTAAAATTACAATATTTGTAGGCAATCTTTAAAATTAATTTCTGTTCTAGATGAATAGTATTAGGGTTTAATGTGTTTGATTAGAATGCATTAGCGCCTATTGATTGTTCTTCCCCTGGGACACTTTCACCCTTCCTTAAATATGCTTTACTTACTCTTATCTGCCCCCTATTTTACTGCAATTAATCCTGTACTTCAGAGTACTGTAATCTGCCAAGTGTTTAAACTGTAGTATTTGGTATTTAATCATATCCTGATGTAACTATCACTGTCACTTTTATCTGCTGTATTATTGAATTGTATTTTGTCACACTTGTACTTGCTTGAACTAGTCATTGTATTTATCTTGCTCTTATTGTATTATTACCTGTACTGTAACACTTGAAATGTATTTGCTTACGATTGTAAGTCGCCCTGGATAAGGGCGTCTGCTAAGAAAAAAAAAATAATAATAATAATAATATTGATGATTTACTTATTATTTCAATATGTATTAAATTTGAAAATATTTTATATTGTGGCTCGTTACATAGATATTGCATTAAAATGTGTCTTTTTTATTTTTTTATTTTTGGTATGTTTGTTTTAATGTTACTGTATTCCTTTTCTTGTCACAGAACTGGGACAATATTTTATAATCCAATTGAAAACATCAAGAAGATTTCTATTCAGCAAAGCTGTTGAAGGAAATACTACAGCAAAGATGAACACCATTGTATTTAATAAATTGAGCGGACAGGTGATTTTTGAGGAAAAGGCCAAGGAAGTGGAGAGGAGCAGTAGAAACTACTTAGAAGTGATTGATGGACAACATCCAGACATGATGATTCCGAACAGCCAGTCTAAAGACAATGCCAGGCACAGGAGATCGGGGTACGTGCTTCATCTTTTACAGGCAAGATATGTCGACTTAGTTATGCTCAAGTGCATTCATTGCCTCTGTCTAAAAGCATATAACATGCTTCGAACCCTATATAAATAGCACATAGCGTTATTTGAATGGCATGTTTTTTTTTGTTGTTGATGTTTTGTGATTCACAAAGACTATTGTTGAGCTGTGCATGCATGAAAGAAACCAATAGCAATGTTCATGAATAACCAAATATATGTAATCAATCAAATAATAGCGCAAGAGTTAAAGCTTTATGAACAGGGCCCACTATAGTTTGCACAAAAAAAAAAAGTTGCAAACTTTGCACGGAGTAAAAGCTAAGTTGATCCATCTATCTTACATACATTCGGCTGTAGTTTATTGAAAGTTCCTTTAATTTCTTTAAAAACTAATATTTCCTACCTGTCAGTAGCTCTTTGAAATGCAGGCTGTTGAAAACCACATCTAAACTGGAGATATAATGTTACCTACATGTGTGGTCCACAGTGAAATTGATATTCTTCTTTTCACTGGTTGAAGATTAGAAAAAGGTGTCAGATCATGTGTTAGTTTTGACAACGTAATGAAAAAGTGGTAAAAATCCCCCATTAACTGTGAGGTGTTTGCATTGTTAACGACAGCTTGGGTGCAGTGCAGTACAGTACAGTACAGTAGTTCCTTTGTAATCAGCTGCTATTTAAATGAACAACACACCTAGCTTTTATGTTGTGTGAAGCTGGTCAGCCTAAGCAAATATGTTTTTCCATCGCAAAGGTCTGGGTTTGGAGGGATTGTACTGGACTGTGTGTAAAGTGAGACTAAAGGAAAACATATTGACTGCAATATGCAGCTTCCCTGGGACTACCACATCTATAGGGAACATTTAATATAAACACATGGCGTGTGTGTGTAGACAAAATCATGTACAGGGAGTCAAATGTTCATTCGGTTGTTCATTCAGATCTGTATTACAAGGAAAATATTCGTAGAACATGAACTTCGGGCAGACCAGAGGTTAGAAGGAAATACATCTGCAAGAAGTCGCAGGGAAGATAAAAGGTCGCTTTAAACAGCACTACACTGACATCTACTGGCAAAGAGAAGGCGTTGTCTTTACTATTTCAGTACCAGACCTGAGGACAGTAATATTAAGATTGTGAAATCAGTAGTGATAACGACAAAGGTCGTTGATTTAAAAAAATAAAAAAATTAGAATTTCTGTTTTATTTTTTACAGCCTGCACTAGAATAAGGGGTTTTGGTGCAACAAGAACAGAAATATGAAGCCTGTGGATGTGTACATTGTATACGATTCGGTTTATATTAATTACCATGATACCGTACTGAACAGGACAGAATGAAAAAAAAGCGAGTGCTAAGGACGGAGATGAGCGAACACATTAGCGATGAAACTTTACAACAATGTTGTAACTAACTTTACAGCAACCGTGTTTTTAATCTGCATTAAAGTGACATGTATTTTGCCAGAGAAGTTGTGTGTAATAAAAAAAAGAACCTTTAAAAGCTGGGTATGTCAAAAATCACAGTTAAGTGTGGTGAAACATTTAAAACCGCGAATTTAATTTTACAAATTCAAAACATCCCATTTCTAATGGTAGCTTACACACAGCAGATTGGAAAAGATCTTATAACTACTGTAAATTACTTAGCTGACGTTTTTATGACATAACTATCAGACGGAGGCAGCTGCATTATCAATTAAAAAAAAAGATTGGCGGCGTAAACCTACGAGTGGGATTTCGTATATATATATATATATATATATATATATATATATATATATATATATATATATATATATATATATATAAACATACGTGACAGCTTCGCATTTTGTAAATTTTGCAATAAAAGTAAAGAAGCACAATGTCCTTATAAAGCGATGTAATGAGAACCCTTGACGTGGTTTCTATTCAATCTCTAGGTCCCGTCAGAACGGAGGGAAGGTGAGACACAAACGCCAAGCTCTACAGGACATGGCCCGCCCTCTGAAACAGTGGCTTTACAAACACAGAGACAATCCTTACCCCACGAAAACAGAGAAAATCCTGCTGGCACTCGGCTCTCAGATGACGTTAGTTCAGGTAGGGTCCATACAGTGTGTGGCATATGCGCTACAGAATCGGGAGCAATTCCTTGCACAAAAAATAACCATAAGTGGTAATTCACTGTTGAAAAGGAAATGTAATCTAAGAATATAACGTTTAGCAGTGAAAGTCTTGTAATAGTAATCAGTTTCTGAAAGTCGTAAAGCACAGTAGCCAAATTAGAAACGTCAATTGTTAATTGCCAATGCAGGCTTTGAATTATTATTATTATTATTATTATTATTATTATTATTATTATTATTATTATTATTAAAATACATACAGTATATAACAAACTCATTGGAGTTGGGTAAAACAATGTAATTGGATATGTACTTCTCTTCAAACATGTCTAACTTTGGGAAATACAGTATAGAGCTGATATTTGTTCAGGTGTCCAAATATATTGATTTATAGCCATTGGTTTGTTTATTTCTTGAGCTCACCCTTGAGATAAAACAGCGTGTTTGAAATGAACACTGAATATGTTCCATTGTGCTAAATATCTGAATAAGGACGTGTGAGTACAGTAGTTTAACAGCCAGTAAAAGTTATCCCTAGCCCTTTCTATGCATGTACCACACATTAGCGTGTCGCTCTCCAGTAAGAGTATGTCTCTGTGTCTCTCATTGGTCGTCTGTGTTTTTGGGGTTTTTTTCCTGTAGGGGAAATCCTGTCCATTAGTAATCACACAGGACTGAGAATGGCAGAACTTACTGTATTGCGTACTGTAGGACTCTAACAACAATCAGATCAAAGCACTCTGTACCTGTACTGTACAGTACACACTGTACTTACTAGGGATGGAATTCAGATGCTAGAGGTTTCTTATTCTGAATGCCACGCCATCGCCGTCTCATAAAAGGGTTGCAATAATTAATAGGAACAGGACAGGATTTCAATAGCTGTTCAGCAGATTTCTTTTTTAAGGCTTTCACTGAACCTGGTTCCAAGAGTGCTCTGTTTTGTCTGTACATGATTTGGATGATCAGCATGCCCCTTGATGTTCTGGGTGCTCAGTATCCTACACTGTAAGACCGAGTGTTTAACTTTAAAACACTTATTTGTACACTTTTCAAACACGTCACTGCATTTATAATTCTAAATGTGTTTAGGATTTAAACACCTTGTGGTGTTTATTTTGTAAACTCTTGGACGTGTTTATGATTTGTAACACTTTTTAAACATTTGTACGCGTTTATAACGGGACTGGTGATTAAAATCTGAACATTAAACTTAGCAAAAATGACAAAGATTAAGCACATAACTTTAACAATTATTTAGAGTTCCAAATGACTAAACACCAGTGTTACACCTAATTACATATAAACACTGCTGAATAGAATGTTTCTGTTTTACTATACACACATGCCATTTAGATATTAAACGCGTCACACGTTCTTTGGTTTTACAGTGTAGTATCCTAGTCATCTAATCATCATTTAAAATGCCAACATGCTAGCCCAAGTACTCATATATATATATATATATATATATATATATATATATATATATATATACATATACACACGCACATACAACTATGGCCACAAGTTTTGCATCACCCTGTAGAATCAACTAATTTTGCTTCGATAAAAACTGACAAAAATGGAAAAATATGACATTTAGAAATTTAACATGAAATACTGTACTATTATTATGGCTTCCGGTAGACTTGCAATATGATTTTGTAGTGTCTTTGATTACATGTTGTTAAATAAAAATATTTAAATTATGTTCATGTAGTTCTATTTTGTAATTATGTCTCAGTCCTAAAATTCTAGGTGATGCAAAACTTTTGCCCATAGCTGTAGAGGTAAAAAAGAAGAAAAAAAAGTGTGCGCCTGTGTATCTCAGTGTTTCATTTACAGTTGCCTCAGTTAGAAATAAAATAAAAGAAGTGCAAACTGTCTTCCAGGTAAACACGTTTCTTTAGTGCTCATTGTTAATTTCACACAATAAACAGCAAATGTGCAGCAGTATTTATTTGGCTGTAATTACCATCTTTAATGCAGCTTTACTTTCACTCAGGTGATTGTGTGCAGTTAAAATATCCCTTCAACTCCCATTCCTGCTTAAAATGACATCAGATCATTATACCTGTGTCTATGTATGTATTCACCTCTCAGTAATAATATTGCATTAAATACTATGGGATTAGTTCAGAAAAGTAAAGGTGTGGCATAGACTGTAAAATCTGCAATTATTCAAAACCATGAGTGTGGGCTACCAGCTATAAACACGTTTTCATGACCCTTTATAGGGCTGAATGTACAAAGTAGTAAATTGAATGGGGTGAGAAATGCAATGTAGGTACAAAGTAAACAACACACTCTTCAAACATGAACACCAAAGGAGACGTGTGCCGTAAACATATGCTCACCTCAACTTTTTCTTTCTAACTTGTTTTTCATGGTACTCGACTTTCTGTACCTAAGTAAGCAAAATTCAGGTCACAGGCACTGGGAATACAGTTGCTTGCAGTGCAGCCTAGTTAAGTGGAAATAAGAGGTACTCTGAATGTGCAAGACTGTTAACTTTGAAAACTCCTTGGATGGCCGTGTTCGTAATGCATTTACTCAGAGGAATTGGAAATCCCTGCTATTTGACTCTGTCGTTGTATTCCTTTTCGTGTACTGAATTTGGCATTCCTGAAACAACTGGCTACGTCTTTTTTTATTTTTATTGCGTTTGGTTTAGATGTAGGTTATTATTTAGAATGCAAAAGGTTGTGGAATATATATGAATCCGTTTTATTTTACAGGTATCGAACTGGTTTGCAAATGCAAGGCGGAGACTGAAGAATACTGTAAGACAACCTGACCTAAGCTGGGCTTTACGTATAAAATTATACAATAAATATGTCCAGGGGAATGCTGAGAGGCTTAGTGTGAGCAGTGATGACACATGTTCAGAAGGTACATGCATTTTATTTTAGTTTCTAGTTGCTTTGTAACCTGTGTGGGAATCTTGATTGTGACAATGAGGGGTAATAGCAGTGAAGGTCCCTGCTAAATGGAGCCACGTTTTGAAAACAAGAAGTTGTAGGGTAGCATTGTTAAGATCTGCTGCTGTGCAGGTTGTTACAACTGACCCCGTTATGTGGGAAGTAACATAGGTTAACACTAACCATTTTGTTAATGTAAATGTCTTCATTATTTTCAGAATTGATTCTAGAAGAGGCAATAAAATGTAAAGTCACCAAGCATTGATAATCAAGCCTTATATTCTGTATATTTAAAAAGTACACAAGTAAAACAATGGCATGTACACCTCAATGCTTGGTTGCTAAGGAGCTTTAATTAAGTTGAATTTCAGTTTCTTTTTTAAACAAATACAGAAAAATATTAAGTCAAGCAGACAAACATTTCGACAAGATGTCTTTATCATTGCCTATTTTAATATGGTATTCTTCTTATACTGATAACATTTTCCGCACAAAGACGCCATAAAGTCATGTGGTGCCCTTTCAAATGTATTTTTAATAAATCGTTATAGAAACTGACACCTGTTCTTATTCAATCTCATAGACGGAGAGCATCCCCCAAGGAATCAAGCGAACGCAGGTGAATTTAATAAGCCCATTTACCAGAGCGTTATCAAAAAGGAAGGCCCGGTTGTGAGCGCTGGATTGAGAGCAGTCTCTTCTCTGAATGAGGATTACGTGTCGCCACCCAAATACAAGAGCAGTTTATTGCACCGGTATCTCAATGACTCTCTGCACCATGTCATGGCTTCCACTGCAGCTATCACACACTCGCGCAAAAGAAACCATTCAGGGTCTTTCAGCTCCAACGAATATGATGAAGAATTGCTTTCCCCATCCTGTTCAGAAGCTGAGGCAAATTTTGTTTATCGTGCTGGTAAGTATTTGTTTGTTTTGTTGTTATTTATTAATTGGTTCGATTAGTATCTTCTGATATTAAAACTGTATTCGGCAATGCCAGTATGCTTGATTTCAAGAAGAACCCATTAATTACATAAAGTGGTACCACAGGCTAACTATCAGAATAATTCAGGGATGGAGCAATCTGCTATGCAAACTCCCATTGCATAGCAGATTGCTCCATCCCTGAATTATACTTTTTTTTCAAGGGGTTTGAGTAAGCTATTTGTTAATATCTTCCTGTTATAAACTAGGAGGGGATTTGACCAACACTCAACTGATTATGTTCAGAGATGTGTAATGCTCAGATATAATGGGTGGTTGTTTTCATTGTTCTGTAGGAAGGATTTGTTGTAGCATGTTTCATCCACCCATCATTAATGAAGGCAGAATACACATTTTCAAATCAGCCTATGCGTGGTTCACAAGTTATTAGAGTTGTAACGAAACATACATCCATACGGGTAAAATGTATAATCACAGATAAGTTAGAAGTCAAGGTGAAGTTATAACCAGAATAAGTCTCTCCAGAAGAACATAAACTGTCCTGTGTGAAACATCAGCAAATTGGGCAGTTTCGAAGATGGAATAACCTGTCACCTCCTATAGGTACTATATCGAAGCCTATCAGTCTTACCTATCATTACCTATTGCCACAGAATGCACATCAGTGAGGCCATTTACACAACAATATAATTAGTTATATGCATATGCATATGTGCAACAAAGTACAGGTGTTTATCATTTTTTGCCAAAGCTTAGGGTTTCCATTGCTATACCGGCGCCCCCCTCCCCACAAATAAAACTGGATTCTAAAATCCCGACATCACAAAGGTTAAAATGTACGTTACTAGAACAATGGGTAACTAATAGCAATTGGCAACCCTGTAATATAATACACGTAATAAATGCACTCTCAAACTTCAGTTTTTAATTAGACATGTGGACGGACACGGTGGCTTTAGATTCTCTTTGTCATGCCTGCGGAAAAAGAAAAGAAAAAAAGTCCTGTTGGGATTTTCATAGAAAACAAGGAGTTGGAGAATTCCATTGCACATGCCAGGATTTTATGCCAAATTACCATTTAATGGGATATTAAATGCCAGGAATCTCCTTCTCTTTTTTTTTTTACCTCTAAACCTTATACAGTTATTTGATACGCTGATGAAGATCATAATATATAAAATCATTTTCAACAATACTGATTAAGGGAAAGATTAGTATGCGTATCAAATATAGCACGTAACTTCTTATTGAACATAGCAAGAATGGCAAATCAGGACTTTAACTATTCCTGTGCTATCCTATTACATTCAAATAAATGCAGAGGTATGCACTGTAGAAATCAGTGAAATAAATGAGTAGGGAAAATACTTAGAGAATACGATTTTCAAAAGTTCTTCACTAAGGAGTAAGAGCAGATGTGATTACATTTAGAAGAATATTACCAAGATTTAAAAATATTTCTTATGAAAAGCATAAGGCTGTGGGGCACATAAAAAATGAACATTGAATTAGAAGAAAGCAGTATAAAACCAGTGGTATTTTAATATTGTAGTAGGTAACAGAGACTTGTAAGAGCTGTTCAGAGTGGATCACAGAAAGTGCCAGACAGTTATTTCATGTTGGAGAATTGTACAACATTTTGAAAGTGCTTACACACCTCTTCCTAAGTGGAAAATTGTAACCCAAATCAACCCTAATCCACTCCTGAGTAGAACTGTTGCAGCGTACATATAGGGGATAGTGTTACTGTGTACTTTACTAGGCTTGGGAACATCTATTCCAGTTATTCTGAACAATAATTAGACATGTAACATTGCTGCTGTGTGCCGATTAAATGTGTTATTACTGCTGCTGATGTTGTGTCTGGCCTGCAGACACATGCATCTGTTTATTTTTATTTGAAGGACATTTCAATGTTTACTAGCTGCCAGTGAACTAACCGACCCCACCCCCACCCCCAAAAAAATGTTGTTTATCTCTCGAATAAGTTCAGCCCCAGGTGATGAAATGAACGCAGTTCGTTCCAAATGGACGCTTCTTTTATGAATCCCAAATAAGGTCATGTTATGTTTTTCTTTTGTTTTGTTTTATTTTCCTCTAGTACAAAATAAGGATGAGAGAAAAAAAGTAATTCCAGAAACTATACTAACCAAGTCCAAATGTTTGCGTAATATGTATCTGTGTAAATTTTTGTTATGTATGATTTAAAACAGGCACTGTCAAGTGGAGAAACTAAATAAAGCAGAACTAAATAGGACACAAAAGGAAAAAAAAGTCATACCAGTGTTGTGATGCAACTTTTAGGGTGATTGTTTTTGATCATCACTGGAATCTGTTTTTAATAAAAATGAGTCATGCTGCAAAGGCAAGTTACAAGAGGAATTTCTTAATCCCCATTTGAAACAGCAGCACAGCCACTGTTAAACAGCACCGAACTGTCAGTCAGAAGGCATCTCCGTGGGCTGATTTATACACGTCAGGTCGTCACTGTGGGTTGCTCCTTTATCTAAACAAGAAGAAATATTACAGGTAGTTGTTTTTATACCAGGTGTCAAGGGTCTGTAAGATTAATTTACAATATATGACAAGTGGAAACTCCCAGCAATCCACTTTCATTGGGATTTCAAACGCTGTTGCCCTGCCATAACATGACTCAGTACCGTTTGGAGAAGCAAACTTCCAGAGGGACTCCAGTGACAACATTGTGAGACAGCCAGTAACTTACTGCAGGCAAATAACTGATCTGATCGAAGTCAGATCAAAACACAAAAACAGATTCCGTCTCATATTTGATGTTCTCCTTGTCTCCTTGTACACTCAGTGCCCCTTGTACATATAGACATGTCCCAGAACACAGCAGTAGAAACTGCACTTATAATTTAGCTGAGAGTGGTGTCGCAGTGCCATTGATATAACATTTTAAACATTTAACCCAGTGAACAGAATCAAATAATTTCAACTGCATTCAGAATGCCAAAAGTTTGAATTAATAAATTACAGGAGAATTGTGTCTGCACCCCTGTGATCTTGAATGCACCATTTCTACTGAGAAGCCACTCTTAGCATGATTAGAGGTAGCCACGGAACATTTATTTTTGTATCTACGGTAATCAAGTCATAGTGGAGGGGACCTAGGAGTATTATGAAACTTTCAGTGGCTTACCCAAGGCCTTTTGTTTGTGCTCATGCAACGCAGAGCTAAACAGGCTTTGAAATGATACTGTTCTTGCAAAAACTGTTTAGTTTCATACTGTGGGACAAAAAATACAGCATCAAATAAATAGTTGTTAAAAGAAAGGATGGCGAAAAACTGAAGATCGCTTAACAGGCAGGGGAAAAAAGTGCTTAATTATCACTACGTTCTTTTACATAGAGAAATATCAGATGAAATACAAACATGAAAAGCGTGTTTATTTACCAGTATGATCACAATTTAACTTTTTTTTGTTCTAATTTTTTATTTATTAAGTATTTTTTTTGATGCAATGCGCTCAAGCAATAGCAATGTTAGTAATACATTACTGTATATAAAGTTTTCTGTATTATATTCTTCCTTTAAATACTTTAAATATATGATGTTCCTTATTTATAATGTGGAACTTTATGTAGTGATCATGTTTGTTCGTTTGGCTCAATGACTCTGAGCCTCTTATAACATTGTATTTCGGTAAAATCCTATACACGTTACAATCATTTACAAGATTATGAGGACTGTATATGTGTGTGATCAGGTGTGTTCTGTTTATATTGTAGAAGTCCATTCAAATCAACATACATAATCTCCTAACAGTAAAAAAAATAACACTTGATGCAGTTTTCATGCACGCAGGGAAAACACAGCTGCTTCAGGAAATAGTTCTGTTTTATTCTCATGAGACATATGCTTTAGACAAAAGTCTTTTTAATGTTTCCGTCCATTAATTTAAAATGTCTTTGGATATCTGACATTTAATTAGATTACCTTACAGTAATGTTACTAAAAGAAAATACGTTGAAAAGAGGTCCTTAAAGACAATATACATCATTCTGTAATTAAATAGTCCCTAAAGGTACTGTCAAAAAAAACAAACAAACAAAAAAAAAAACACATTCGCACACTCACTTGTGTAAATCAAATATCAAAGGCAGTTGTGTTTGATTAATAACTGAAGCACTGTATTTCAAGTGGGTTTTTTTTATTTTTGTAAACAGCTGCAAAGCCCAGTGGTGTTTGTTTGGACATTGTGGGGTTGTGCTTGTGTTTCAAGGTCACGGCACACAATCACAGCATAATGGAGCTGTGTGAACTGCAGGCTACAGCTAACAGGCAATTTTGGTTTTAACCCCAGAAAGACTATTTTCGTCCAGAAATCACTTTACAGCCTAGCAACTTGTGTTTACACAGCCTTTATATTCAAACTTCCCAAAATACAGAATCTATTTTCTGCTTCTTATATTGTAAACTATCAGAAGCTAATTCAACTTGCATATTCCTTCAGATGCAAATGCTGCAGACTGTGTTCACAAACCTGGAGTGGGTTTTAGAAATGTGGTTTGGATGGAATGGAAAAACTTATTGCAGTTGTTGTTAGTAGCTTGGTAATTGCTGTAAATGGTCACATATATATATACATATGTATGCATATATATATACATATATATATGTATGTCAGTTTCAAAGTAGGCAAAATATGCAGCGATGCAACATCTGTAGCTGTTAATACCACAACTGCATATTACAGTTTATGTCAGACATAAAATTGGCTGCAAATCCTCCGACTGTACAAGTATATCAGACAGACATGCATTATGTGGCAGGCCTTACAAAAATATAGTTTATACAAAGTGTCATACACCTACGTACCTGCGCTGGTCTTTCATTGTATTTAACCAATGAGCTGACTCATTTACAATTTGTTTTAATAATATTGCTAACAAAATAAAAATAAAAATATATATAAAACATGTTGCACACTTTGGACTGTAAAGCTCAGTAGATTTGGCCTTGGATATCTGTACTACGTGTCTGTTTGAAACAGAATACCTCTGCGCTTTAATCCTGTCAAGCAGCTAGCTGAAGACGTCTTTATGATGCCTATATGTCCCAGACAATTTATGACTGTTCCAAATCCTTCTGCATGGCTCTGTCTAAATTATATATATGAAAACCTTTCACTAACCGTATAACACATAAATAATCTCACCCGACCGTGTCAAAAATCTTCCAGTCTTGTGATAACTGTATCCTGGCCAACCATCTGCTGTAACCATTTTATAAACCAGTATCACACTAATGTCTGAAGCTGCATGCCTTGCTAAAGAAAATAATAATGTTTATTACCGCCTGCCAGCAACAAGGAAAGGTGTAAAACTTTAATGAGCTATATCTTTTAAAAACAAATTACAGACCAGTCAAGCATACAGAGAACTACAAATAAACACATTGATAATCATTAAAAATCTAACTCAACTGCTCCCACTGTATTTGTGAATCCGTTTACACAAAGAAAAAGGAATACAAACTACTTTATTTTAATTTACACCATTGTATCCCACTTGATGCTGCAGAAAAGGGAAAATGTTTCTGAAACAGACTCAAATATAGGCAAACCATGACATGGAGAGTTTTTCAAGATGAGATAATATTTCTGTTTATCATATTCCCTGTTCCTTGTAAACGCAGGGCTGTGCAGATTATGTTTAGCTGTATCACTTTAACATGTTGAAACCTCAGAACTTTCATTCACCAATCATACAGCATGTTCAATACATTTCTTAGGGACCTTTTTCAAGACTTCCAGTTCTAGGAGCGCAGATTTGAAATTATCGTCGGCAGTCATCCAGTCAGGTGACAACATTACAGACACCATCAAAGAGTAGGAACAGGCAGTGTTGGTGTGAGTTTCAGAGGACGGATCTCACCTCATTTCTTTTTGTGTATTCCACTATTAGCTTGTGTTTTCACTTAGCAGCAAATCCTTCTGAGAACTAGGTCGCACATGGGAGAGAAGTAACGTAGGTATTAATAGAACGACACAGCCACACACGATAGGAACGTGGCAACAACAGAAGGGAAGTAAACATGTATCTTTCTTACTAATTGAAGTATCACACCCAGATAATTACATTTCAGAAGAATAGAGACGTACACTAGCCCCTTTTATTGTTGTAGTGAATGTGGTCTACATTGCTTTAACTTTGCTAAATATTAAGTATTAGTCTCAAGAATTTAGAAGAAGAAACAAAAGCTGAATAACAAACAGTGGTACATCTTTGAGTAGGTTACAGGCTATAAGCAGTGTTGTAGCATATAGCTTCTAATTGCAGAAATGGTGTTTGCAGCAGCTCCTGCGAGCACTTGAGGGTATGACAAGGGATCTTTTATAACCAGATGAGTTCACAATGCTCACATGATATGTTTAAGGATTTTATTACATTTTAGGAGATAATGATTTGATCCAACTTGACCCTGCTGAGATAAGCCACAATAGTGTTTTACAGCTCTGGGGAATCATCCACCTATTAGTGGTTATCCCAGAATTACCCATTAAAACAAGCAGTTGCTGCAGCCCACATGGATTCCTTTAAACTGTCAAATTCTTTAAAAAATATACAGTTTTGGCCAACTGTGGTTTATCCCTTTTTTGTAGATTAACATATTTTTCATTAGTCCCTGTATATACAGTACAGGATATGATATAGCGGTATATGATGCACTGTATATTGAATTGCCGTGGTTGTAATTGAAATTGTTTTCAAAATCCCTAAATGAATTTAAAATCTCCTTTTAATTACTGCACCAGATAAAGATTTTTTTTTTGGTCTCCTTGGCAAAACATAGTTGCTCATGCTGCCAATAACTTAATTTATCCAAATAGAATTGAACTCTGTAGTTGGCTAAACATTTTTTTTTAACACAATATTATTTAAACATCTGCTGCAGTAGAACGTTTGCCCCCTCCTTTTATTTTATTTTTTACAAACGTATTTATTTATGTTAGAAAACAAGTAAGAAAATGTAATTTAAAAAAATAAAATAAATAAACACATATGTTAAGTTCATATTCAGACTTCAAATGACATTGATTAATTGTGCTGCAAACTGCCCTGGATTAAAGAGAATACCTGTTGCAACAAAAGAAAAGTAATGTGTACCAGTGATCAACACCCACTGCTGCACAGCACAGGGTTATAAAGAGCTGCGAGGCTCAGGAGGACAGTAATGCACCTCAAGCACTCTGAGCTTGTAAAGGCCTGGAAAGAACTGGAGCACATGGGTGCTGTCATGAAAGCACACAGCAATAATCATAACCTTCACGTTAGCAAAACAGCACCCTAATTCTGATTGTTTTGGCTTCGCAAAACAATCATGAATGGGCAATCTAAGGTAAATTGTAAGTTTAACTAAACGGAAGAAAGCTCAGTTAAACTAACAATGCACACTAACAGTGCATACCTTCTGGAAACAGTTGCTATGCACACAGCACACTAATGACATACATGTATTGTTCTGTATGCAATAACCTTTGAGGATCACATTGTTTTAAAAGAAAGGTAATTTAATCTGATGCGTTCCAAGTTAATTACTAAAAATGTATCTGAGACTTAATTCTTTGATAAACATTTTTATTTTTAAACTTTTTTTTTTTTACCATACCTTTTTTAATTTAGCAATTTTGATTAAAGGAATATGAAATGATGTCATCTGCATTAGGCTAACCATTAAAGCAAAGCATTGTGGGCCAATCACTGCAATGAAAGGAACTAAAAGTCAGTTCTGCTCCCTGTTCAGGTATCTAACCCCCCTTTGATTGAATAGAGGCAGGATGGGATGGAAACCAGTGGCTGTGTTTCTTCACTGTTATTGTACAGCCTAGACAGGGAACACATTAACGTGGCTTGAAACGTAACTCTTCACAACAGTTAGAAACACATTCCTCCTTTATACAAACACAATGACAGTTTTAACGGTGCACTATACTATACACTTTCTAATAAAAGGCACATGTATTCCTAATGAGATGCATACTTACTGATAGCCACCATACTGTACACAGCACTTAGTGATAACTATGAAATGTAGAAGAGTACCATTGTATTCATATCCATTTCTGTACAGTAGCTGTATACTGTATATGACTGGATAAACTAATAAACCCAGAAAATGAGCATTTGCACTGTTGCTAATTTCAAATGTGCACAGTGGATTCACAATGCACAAGAGGTGTTCAGAGTGTTCTGCACGGTTTCTCTTTGTTCTTTTACTGTGCTCCCTGGAGTGTGGCTACTACAATGAAAACAGCAGCAGCTTACCTATTATTTTTGGTAGTTACATGTTTCTACGCTCCTGGGAATATCACCCTTTTCATTTGATTTTAAATTAGTATTGTTTTGTTTTATTTGAAAAATAAATGAACAGTAATTAAAAGCAGCCTTTCTCCGTGGTCATTTATTTTAATCATTACCCCTGTGGTCTACTTTTGAGCACTTAATAAGGCCTGTAATTTGTTCAAAAAGCTGCATTTTCGTTGTTTTTCTTCTTTAATGTTTAAAAAGAATCACAAACATTACATTTCTGTGCTTTTTTTTGTTTTGTTTTTCTAAAAACGTCCTCTTTATTTTCTAAAATACTATTGGGGTTCGGTTATAATACCATTGGGAAATAACCTTAGCAGCACAGTAGCAGACCACAGCTCTAAAAGCAAATGCCACACAATTCATTTTGAACAGATCCTGCACAGTGTTGCTGAGAACATCACACACTGGTGCTGCAATGAATTACTGTGCATTAATTTACTACGATTGGGGTGCCATTCGTGTGTGCAATGGCTCATACAACTGTACTGTAGCAACCTGTGTGTTAACTTTGGTGCCCCTTGGATCAGCACTGTCTTTACATTTCTAAAAAAGAATTAAGTGAAGGGTGTGCCGAAAATTGCATGAACTCGTCTCGCTGTTGCCAAGCTAGTGTCACCAGCTAAAGGCTCACTGCTGTCCTTGGAAGTATTGATATTTTAGTCTTAGAAATCTCTCCAGTTTGGCAACACAGCAAGTTTGAATCGACTTTGTGTGCTGGCAAAGCCACGACTCTCTGCTGCCACTATTAAACCCCGTCTGGCTTTTTGAGTTGGAAAGGACAAAGCACTATTTTAAACCATACTGTAGGTTCATTCTTGCTGTCAGAATCGAAATAGGAATATGCATTCAAAGCAGAAACAAAAGGTTTAAAAATAAATGACACCAATATTGTTTCAGCATGTAGATTACAGTATTAAAAATGATTTTTTTTTTTTTGGAGGCACCTTTTATTAAGAACATCAGAAAAGAAAAAAACAATGAAACACATTCTTCTGTATAATAATAGAGCATGGACGTGTATACTTTATATGTTGAAGTTTTCCGTAATTAATCTTCATTGACCTTTGTATGTTTAAAATTAACTTGTGCTGTTGTGCTTTCAGAGACTGTGGAACATGGATCAAGTAAATGTGACAAGTGAGTATATTTTACAGATTCCTACAATATTATCCTGCACTCTGCTTTTTTATTTTCTTTTTAAAAAGTTGGATTCACCTCAAGATCTAAGGATGAAGCCTCAAAATGATTGTGTTTAATTCCAGTGGAACAAAGGAAAGGGGAATGTGCAAAGATGAGACCTACTGGAGAGAAATCAACGCAGCCATGGCCTTGACAAATCTGGCACAAGGGAAGGACAAAGTATCTGGGACAACCAGCTGTATTATCCAGAAATCCTCCCATATATCTGAAATAAAGACAGTCAAAGTGCCCCTGGCACAGACATTCTAAACAACAAATAGAATAGAATCGATCTATGCAACATTCCATTAGAACTCTAATCATTGTGGGACCATAAAAAAAAACAAAAAACTATTACAGTCCAAATCAATGTATTTTAATATTATATGTTTAGGGTATAAAATATAGCTTTTTTTCTTGCAAGTACAGTAGATTTTATTACTGTTGATAACGACACACACGTCAGTGATAATGTTAACTTATTTTATAAATTGCCTTTAGTACCCTACCTATTGCAGGGAGCAACAGTGCCTTATTAAATGAAGAGATCTGATGGTTAGGCATGAACAAATGCGCCATTACGAGACTTTATTGTATCTTAGCGAATGTGATTTTTCTAAATATGCAGTTATTTAAAAGTCTACTTGAAGGCAAAGCCTTCTGTGTAATTAAACTACTTGTATGTTTCATGCAGTCCAGAATGCTGAAAAGTCACAAAGAGCAGTTAGTTTCAGTTGCCAATTGCCTATCTGTAGGGAAAAACTAACCTGCAGCT
This sequence comes from Acipenser oxyrinchus oxyrinchus, assembly GCA_030684275.1. Lineage (NCBI taxonomy): Eukaryota > Metazoa > Chordata > Actinopteri > Acipenseriformes > Acipenseridae > Acipenser > Acipenser oxyrinchus. Next base: position 96,939,359 of record CM060249.1, read on the forward strand.
TTTATTAAGGATAATGAAATCTCAGCTGTGTAGAATATGATTCTGGAATGCTCAAATGGCATCACAGATGTTTGGTCTGCTACTTCATTATGGCTGTTCATATGATACTGTTGTGTCTCTGTGAAAAATGATGACCTACTTCATGTAAACAATGAACTGTGAACGACTTGGTAAGTTAGCTCAGCTAACGTGAGGCACAAGTGTTCCATCACCTAATCAAGCGGCAGCTTGTGTTGTCTCATGTGCAGATTATTATGAATTCATTGCTGTTTCTAATTGCTTTTGACCTTGGTGAAATATACTCCAGTCCAAGGCACCCACACAGTTCGATAGATTTCTCAGTTTAGGTTTCCAGTGAAAGCTAATCTGCAGTGAATGGACAATTTGCTTCTTTTTTAAATAAGCAAAAGTTACACTTTGCACACCACACATTATTTTTATTTTCGAACCAACCTGACACTTCAATTTTGTTGTTTACACATAACTGAGGACTTACCATATATACAGTTACTCATGATATATCTTGACTTACCCGTATTGTCTATATTTTAGCAAGCAACTCAATGTTTGTTCTGGTGTTGTTTGTTGTTTTGTTTTTAGTACCATGACTTCTGTATTGTCATGCTTTTAAGCAATGGTAATGATTTTCATATGGAATATGTACATGTGCTATATCCATTGTTGCAATAAATTTGTATTTTAGTATCAGTAAGAAATAAAATCAAATACGACTGTATGAACAAATGTAGGTTTCTGTTCTGCTCGACAGAATAACTGTTGCTTATGTCTTAACATTCCAAAAATATAATTATTAGCCTTTTTTTACAAGTTGGGTACTGTTTTCTGCAAAAAATGCTGTTTTATAGTTAAAGACTATAAGCAATTACTTTGTTCATACTTTTTTTATAAATTATTATGATGTGTAAAACTGAAGAAAATAGTTTTGTTTTTATTTTTGTTAAATTATATGAATTTTAAGCATATTTGAGGCTGGATTTTTGTCCTATGACCAAATACATACTTTTACAATATAATGTTTGAAAGGTTTTAATGAAAAGACTAAAAAAACAAACAAACTTGTCTGAAAGATGAATAAACAATATCAGAAACAATTGTTGTCTTTAGAGTTTTTTTGTTGTTGTTTTTGTTGGCGTTTGTTCCACTTTTGTCACAATCTGTGTTCTTATCATGGACCCAACCAACCAGCAATTTTACAATCTTGTAAAATTCCACTATCTTTAGTTTTACAATCACACACATTTAAGTTTGTAGCATCAACCTCCCCTGTAGGTCATCGCTATTATACACCATAACTTTATAAAGAACATATAAAACAATTTCAATCAAAAGAAATCAAGAGCTGTAGTGTATTGTGACATATCCTACGGCAACGGAGCCATCTGATTGGCTGTTAAGGTAAACGCTTAGGTATATTACTATAAGATAAATGCAATATTTTCCATGAGCATCCTGAGGATGAACTTGATGTGTTTTGGGAGTTGGCATGATGATGTATTCAATGTATGTGTAGATTCTCCTGGTGCCCCAAGGTGAAACAATTGTTGATCTAAAATCAATATAGTGATTTATCTATATATCCCTTTTTTTCATACTGTAGATTATTTTTTAATTCTGATGAAAGTGTTTATGTCCTTGGCTAGAGTGGACACAGCATAGTATAGATAGCCTGGAGAAGTACACTATACTGATAACATTTCGCTTTTAACATCACAGGTTTGGTTATTACTGTCGTCCCCTGAGTTCTTCAACCAAAATGTAGCTGAAAACCAAGTGAAATTGCTGAACCACCAAAACAAGGCCTACAAAGAATATCCAGAATTTGACAAGTGCTTTGAATTTAAGAATGCTCGGAATACCGATGCAAAACTGGTGGATTAACATCTTGTGGGCTTTTCTGGATCTTTCTCACCTTTTCCTTCATATCGCCTTTCAGATCTACCTCATGGGGTCAACTTAGATGCTCTGCTGCAAAGTCTAAACCCCTTTTATCTAAAGTCACAGAGATTACAATACTGTATATGTGCCAAATAATTACTACTAAATAATTACAGACTTTTTAAATGTTGAAAACTTCAGTAATAGTTTAGCAAATCTGACACTTTAAATTACACAGTAGAATCTGACCAGTTAAATTGGACTTGCAGTTGTTTCTCTTTGCTGAAAATGAACATGGACAATTCAAATTTCCAGTTTGGCAAGCGTTTTGAAAAAGACCAGAAACCGTTTTCTATTTTTTTTTTCACTCTTGTATTCAAATTACCAAAAAGAAGAAAAAAAGAAAGAAGGGAATGGAATAAAAGAACCAAAAAATTCCTAAAATGATCTAAATGAAAAGAAGTATTTCCTATCTGTAATGAAGAAATATTACCACCAGCCATGCTGAAGTAATTAGATATCTTACAATTACATTCTGACAACACGTTCATTAAAGGTAGCTATTTTGTTCTACGAATACCGTGCTGCTTCACATAATTACCACTTGAGCTCACTAGATGTAAATAATACAATAATTTGTCATGTAAAAGGAGGCCATACAATGCAAATGTTTTTTTCAAGACCTATTTTTTTAAAAACTAGATTAACGTCTAGTATAGGCATAGCTACAAAACATATATATATATATATATATATATATATATATATATATATATATATATATATATATATTCTTACAAGCTGAAGATTAAATTTTTTTGTTTACGTCTTTTGTACACTGCAGTTATACCTTCTTCCAGACCTATATATATGGCCTATATATGTGGCTATGTCTATACAATATGTTAACCTAGTTTTTTTTTTTTAAAACATATGCATTGTGTGAGATCTAAAGACTTTACCTGAAAATAAGCCCTTCATTAAGACCTACCTGATTAGTTTGTCTTTTGGGAAACTGTATAGTTGGTCCTGTCCAACAAGTGTGTTTTTCAAGGCTGTATTATTTATTTCTTAGCAGACACCCTTATCCAGGGCAACTTACAATTGTTACAAGATATTACATTATTTTTACATACAATTACCCATTTATACAGTTGTTTTTGTGTTTTTTACTGGAGCAATCTAGGCAAAAGATCTTGCTCAAGGGTACAGCAGCAGTGTCCCCCACCTGGGATTGAACCCACAATCTTCCGGTCAAGAGTCCAGAGCCCTAACCACTACACCACACGGCTGCCCTACTTTAGTGGAGATGTTTTGTTTTGTCTGATACCTGTAAAGCAAAACAAAACAGCCAAACTGCCTGCCCACCGTGGCTGGAATTGAGTCAGTTCATTGAAGGTGGGTCCAGCTTTGTTCCTGAGAAAAATATACAACTGGGAAAGGATACTGTTCTCCTTGAAAATTATTTGATGGAAGCTGTCATCAAATAAATTTGTATTAGCATTTACAGTAGATCTATTAAAGTAGTTAAGTTGGTAATGCTGTATTCCACTTACATTGTTGACATTACTGGCTTGTTTCACACACTTGGATTAGCACTAATATTGGACTATTGTTACCATAGGAAAGATAATCCAAAACTAGTGCTAATCAGGGTCTATGAAACAAGCTGTACGGGTCATACATTGTGATATTACAGTGTAATGAGTTACTACTTAACTTACTTTTTACAGTATGTTATAAGCAGTACAGTATCTTTGACCCACACCCTAGCCACAAAGGTGCCAATCTGTATGCAATGTATGTTTATTTGGGATTATATTACTGCCCCAGCTACAGAAACTGTGCTCTCCACCTTTAAAACCAAAGCTACACCATTGTTTGTACCTACAGTACTCTAATACTTAACTTAACAGGAGGCTATAATGCCCGAAGCCGCAGGAGGTAACAATAGTCTTCCCGAGGGACAGTTAATTTTCCACTATTAGCTGAGTCTGCAGGACATATTTAATATATGAATCAGTCAAAATAATAAGAGAGGCAAGGTTGGATAGTAAATATGACTTTATATACTGCAAGCCATAAATATTTGCAAGCCTTTTATTATGAATTTTTCGCATTTGAACAAAAAAAACCTAAACATTTTTGGCACATATATCTTAGTGCTGTAATGAAGTAATATACTATTACCAGTGCAACAGGTCGGCAACATTTCTGGAGCAAAATAGGTTTTATGGGTGTGATTCACCAAATATGTTGGGTGCAAATATTTATGGCTTTACAGTATTTTGTATTTTACAGTATTTAAATATAGTTGATACAGCATAAGTAAATAACTAAATAACATAAATAAATAACACAGAATCGCGTTCAGCAATTTTTTCATCCAAGCATTTTATCTTGTTGTTTAGGAGTGGAGGTGGAGGGAGTGCCTTTGAAAGGTGGGGCTGACAGTGATGTGAACCAATCACATGACAGACTGAGGCTATTGCCCGGTGGTGTAAGGATGTGAGGGCAATCGTTAAATCTATTTCTTCTCCTATGATAAGGTTTTACCCAATCACAAGCCACAATTTCCAAGCACTGACTATATATATATATATATATATATATATATATACATATACATGTATAACAATCTTAGCATATGATTGCACATAAATAACATACCAATGATTAGCCAACTGCTGTCATGAAAAATATACTCAACAATTTAAAAAAAAAAAAAATCTCTTGTCTCAAAGCAGAGTGTAGGAGAAGGGGATTCAAGAACACATCAGGACATCCCCGCCCAACCCTATCAAGCATATAGAGTATTATTTACTGTCTTTAGTCCAAAGCTATATAGAAGAGCGTGATCTATTTCCGATTCATACTGGGACTATCATTTATGTTGACCCAGATGGTCTGGCAGATTTCACAATTTAGTTTGCGTTGCTTCCTCCTCCACCGCTATGCACCAAAAATGCTGTTTTAGGAAAGAAAGAAATATGCTTTGTGTATCTTTTTCTTTCTCAACACAGTTTAAGCCATCAAGCTTCTAAGAACACTTTAAACCCTGTGTACACTAGAGTTCATATTAAAACAACTGTGCCAAAGATCATAATCCAAGGTTATAAATCTCGATACATATTAGGCAAGTAAATATGCACTTAAAAGCAGTGAAACGAGGGACAACATACATAATTGTCAACTTCTATTCATTAACATCTGGAAGACTTGCAAAAGACTTTTGCAGCAGTCAGTGACCTCACTTAAATATATGTGCTACTGTCTACTGTGGCCAAGCCATTGGTTTTATAAATGTAAATATTTGAACAATAAAATGTGCTAGCTGTGAAGTACAGCCAAGGTATTTCAAGTAGTAAATGAAAAACAAGACACTGAGGTGTAGAGCACTGCAGTTAGCAAAAAACACGGGGGAATCATTTTGGCCTCTTAATTGATCTCTCTATGGAAGGAGTTCTACTTTTTGAGACTTCTTTATTTCTTACTAGCCCACAAAATGCTTGTGCAAGACACTGTAAAACAGTTTCTGAACTGATGCCACTGCTTGTTTCTATAAGTCACTGGTAAGGCTCTCACAAGTGTTGCTAAGAGCCACAAAATGAAAGACAAATCAAAGGGATGATTCACATTTATTCCATTAATTTGGAGACAACAGTTGAAAACACAGGGCTGTAACGCCACTGCTAATTGGCAGTGTCGGGTTTCTAGCTCTACCTGAGTCATAAATGTGCACACATAAATAAGCTATCCAGAAAGCACGCCCTCAATCTTTCACTGTAAACAGGGTCCAAGTTGGGTTCCAATGTAATCGTTGCGTGACAAAATAAATTGTTACATTTCTCTGGGGCCACTTTAACAATCTGCAATAAATTCCTACTGGAGCGTAAAATGCATTTCATACAACACGTTTATCACATACAAAAGTATGCTTCTGGGGTCTTGCATTGAATAATGGATGCCATATGTCATCTTATGTAAATTTATGCTACATCTTTAATACATGCCATATATTTAAAATAAAAGTAGAATATTTATGTTATGTGTCGCTTCAGCACTATCTGCAATAAGCTGAGGATGCCCTACTTAGAATAGTTAAATAGTGTATTTTGGGTATTTTTTTAATTAACACTGAAATTCCATACCCCCCATCAAAGCTGACCGAGAGAATCGCAGGATACAGCTGTGTACTGAGAATGAAGACAATAGAGTCTTATCACCCAGAGAGCAATCCTCAGTCACAAGTCAAAATCAAGGGTGTTGTTAGATTTTGCCCTGAGGAGTTTTCAGAACACGGAAAATATGAAGTTACCAGCTGAAACGATACAGTAATACAATCATGTTCTATATTGTAGCCCTTTGCACATTTGTAAACAAGCAAAATGCAGATGTATCAGATTAAACTTTAGGATGGTGTGTGCACTTCAATCTAATGAGTGAAGTTTACTTCTTGTGTCATTTGCTTCCCAGCTGCACTGTGTCACCAGGTGTTGTGGATATATGGACTGATGTTTGTGTTTAGTTGTGTCATGCTCTTAACTCATAGGAACAGCATCCAATCATTTATATATTTTAATTTTATTTCAATTATATGTTTCAAAACATTTATTTCCATTAAAAAAATTAAACAGATACATTCTGAACCTGTAAAACAAATATTTTCTTGGCTTTTTCATTTAATGTTGTTTATCTTATTTTGCAAAAAGCTGAGAGGGGAAGGGGATCATCCCTAACTCCAAGCTCTAAAGTACAGAGCTCTGATGAGCCTCAGTTTATACTGTACTACCTACTACCCAACTAAGTACATTGCGATTGGCAAATTAAGTATTTCATGGTGTGCAGAAGCCTTTTTTAAATCTATCTCTGAGCCCCTATGGTTGTATTATAATTCATTTTCATTGAGAGGTGAATCCATTCTGAGACGTAATAAGACAATTCTTCAAAACTAAACATGTACCAAGCAAACCCTCTGCGAAGTATCTGAGCCTTCTTTAAACGATTTCAAAAACAACCCCTGTGTGACTGCTTAGTGTAAACTCCAGGAAAATATACAGCACTTGTTTACTGCTCACCCTATATATTAAAAGCTCATTCAGCTTACACTGAATATAGAGAAGTATCCCAGTGTTGTTACGTATACTGTAACTAAAAGGCAAGTGTGAAATCCAAATGTTATAGACGCTTGGCATTACTGTGCCTTAAAAGTTCATTAAGCCCTGCAGAATTATCACCACTGAAAGACTTTGAAGAGAAAACTACATCATGGGAATGAAAACGGATTTCAAAGGCCAGGGTCGAGTTCCTGTCACAGAAGCTGTGTACGTCTGAGTGATCTAACACTAGGCATGAATAATAATTAGGCCGCAATCAGCCCTTGTAAGGAAAGCACTGCAGTTATAAAACAGATTGGATTTATTTATACTGAATAGCTAATCTATTTTTTTTTTGTACATGTCAATCAATTCTCTTTTCCTTTTCCTTTTCAAACGGAACTTCCATGTTGAAACATGTGCACCTCCTGGAAATATGTTTTAACGACTTGAATATTAACACCTGTCGAGGTTGACATAATTTGATTAGGTTATAATAAAAGTGGAAATTAGTGCTTGTGTTTTTTGTTTTCGTGTTGCTGTATAACCAAGGCATGGACATCGCTCCTATTTCAAAAGTAAATGACAGCATTATATATGAATGTGGATATGTGAATATTTGTGTATATATATTTCAGCTCCATAACATGGAGGACATGTTTGATGAATGAAGGCTGTTATCCCTGGACTTATTTCTAGACGAATGCGGTGCCAACGTACTATCATACACTCATCTCTGTGTTTATTTCAGTATTAATGCAATGCCGTCATAAGAAAAGTGAGACAGCCCAACACTTTCAATAAAACAGATGCCATTGCACAAAAAATGCTGCTATTGAAAATAAGGTCTGAACTGAGGATGACAGCTGGAGCATTCTGTCCCCTCAAGCACTTAGCATTGCACTTTTCTGCTCAAAATAAAATTAAAGAAAGTTATTATTATTTGTTTATTTAGCAGACGCCTTTATCCAAGGCGACTTACAGAGACTAGGGTGTGTGAACTATGCATCAGCTGCAGAGTCACTTACAATTACGTCTCACCCGAAAGACGGAGCACAAGGAGGTTAAGTGACTTGCTCAGGGTCACACAATGAGTCAGTGGCTGAGGTGGGATTTGAACTGGGGACCTCCTGGTTACAAGCCCTTTTCTTTAACCACTGGACCACACAGCCTCTTAGTTCTTAGTTAGGTAGATCATTTTTTGTTGTGTCTGATTTGACTATGAACTAAGCCACCCAATTCCTTGGTATTAAAGCTAACCATGTAGGAGGCATGTCTGTTACTACGGTATAGAAGCACATTATTATTATTATTATTAGCAGATGCCCTTATCCAGGGCGACTTACAATTTTTACAAGCTATCACATTATTTTTACATACAATTACATTATTTTCTACACATTATTATTCATTCTTTTACATACAATTACCCATTTATACAGCTGGGTTTTTACTGGAGCAATCTACGTAAAGTACCTTGCTCAAGGGTACAGCAGCAGTGTCCCCCACCTGGGATTGAACCCACGACCCTCTGGTCAAGAGTACAAAGCCCTAACCACTACTCCACACTGCTGCCCTCACAACATTAATTCAAGGATCTACATCAGCTAATGCGGGTCCTTTTTTAAAGGTCGCTTCAAAATTGTTCTTATAGTGCCCTGGAAGATTCATGTTGTTGAAGCTGACACCCTGGGATCCTTCAAGAAGCTGCTTGATGAGATTCTGGGATCAATAAGATACTAACAACCAAACGAGCAAGATGGGCTGAATGGCCTCCTCTCGTTTGTAAACTTTTTTATGTTCTTATGTTCTTATGTTTAAAAAGCAATACCACAACATATAAACGAAACATAAAATGGGCATTATACCATACCACAGTACACCAAAGACAACAATAGACTATAAACAGCACAAACTGACTTGTACAGTGTACTTGTTATTGAGTTTTAATTATTTAAAGAGACACAAACCAAATACATTACGTTATAGAATCACCCCGTTGTTTACTGACAGTTGTTAATTATGATTTATTAAATTAGAATTGAACCCTTTACAGTAATTTTCTAAGGTAATCTAACATGTACATTACTTAATGAATCAGTATACATACTGTTGAAATGTATACTTTTACAAAGAATGCTTCTAGACCAGTATACAGCTGTTGCCAAAATTACATCTGTTCTATAATATTCCTGCTCTCATAATCTGAAAAAACAGGAAATAGCTTGGTGTGGGAGTTCGTAAAGATGTATTGCCAAGCAGAGTCTTGCTGCCTACATCTCTTCATATTATTGCTTGTTAATGTCACAGTGCTGCGGTAAACAGTCGACTGTACTTTTAATAGAAGAGAAGCAACCGCAGAGCTGCCGACATAACATCTGCTTACATTTCAGAAAACACTTCTGTCAAGTTACCGTTAAATCCACGGGAAGAAAATGTGCAACTAGAGGAAAAAAGAGCAGAACTGATCAAACTTCCCAAACCAAAAAATGTCAATAAAACAAATACGTTCTTTTACAGGACAACAGGTGGTACTTCTAACATTTACCAATTGCAGTGACCTGCTTGTGAAGCCCACAGCATGCATTTCCAGATGCTTTGAGTGGAACCTGTGTGATCCGGGCTATTGCCACATTGGAGCCATCACGACCCACAGAGTTGTGTTTTCCGGTGTTGCAATGAAGCCCTGCGTGGAGGGACCAGTTGGCTGAACCCATGCTCGTGCTCATTGTGATGTCACAGATGAGTTGGACCCATACTCGTGCTCATTGTGATGTCACAGATGAGTTGGACCCATAGGGTGCGTTAAGTAAGTGAGCGGCTCAGAGCGGCTCAGTAAAAGAATCAACTTAATGGCTTGCTCAGTTCCGCTCCCGCTCGCGCTCAGAGCTCCTGAGCATTTTAGTCAGTGATCAGAGTGGCGGACGGAATGGCCACCTACAGGAAACAAGTGAGATGACAGGCAGGTTTGACAAATCGTTTGTCAAGAGCGATGAACTGGTTCCGACTTATGAAGTTATGTATTAATTGGCTAAATAAGATGGTAAAATTGTTGTTTTCAATTTGTATCATTTAATTTCATTTTTTTAAAATGTAGAGCTGTTTTATAGTTATTAATGTATTATTATTAGGCTTGTAGTATTAATATTATTCATAATTCTCATTATTAACGTCGGTATTGCCGGTATTAAACACAGCCAGATATGAGGTTCAGTCCATCAGAGTGCCGAACTCAGCGAGGTACAGCAGGAGACAGTAACTTCACACGGGGTCATTTTATCTACCATCACCTCAGAAACACAAACAAGCAAATAATTATTATTCGCCATTTTTAAAAGTCGCTCAGCGCTCTCGTGGAGCAGAGCGTTAAGTCATTTAAATCCGCTCAGGCTTTCGGAGCGTTCTCACTCTGAGCGGCTCTCTTACTTAACGCGCCCATACTCTTGCTCATTGTGATGTCACAGACGTGTTAGACCCATACTCGTGCTCATTTGCTCAAGTGTGCGTACCTAAATTCAACGGTACTGTTGAGCGTTGACTGAACAAAAACGTCACTATTGTCACAACACTTCCGGGTTTTTAGGAACGCTTTGTTGCATTCCTAAACTAAACGGTAAAATTTAAAATGAACGACTCTGCATATCGGCCTGCAGCTAAAAAGAATATTACAAAATCTTAAATAGAAGTTTGTATTAAATATACTGCATTCGTAATACACACACACATACACACATATATATATAAGAGCAAGTAGTTACATTGCCATATTTGCTGTGTTTTGTTATACAATAATACATAAACAAAATAATGCTATATGTGTTTGTGTGTATTAACAATTACCGTTTTGACGGCAGATTGAGGTATCAGTATCTACATTTAAATCCCATTCATAATTTCTGTGGGTGTCGCCATCTTTCTGTTGATCAGCTCACCAGCTCTGAGAGTCGGTGAGTTCGTTGAGTCAGCGTTGAGCCAACGCGGCGCGTCACTAGCTGTCAACTGTGAGTTTAGGAACGATTTTGAGAGTTGTTGCTTCTCATCGTTGAATTTAGGAACGCAGCAATACCCGTGCTCATTGTGATGTCACAGACGAGTTAGACCCATACTCGTGCTCATTGTGATGTCACAGAGATCCTTACACAGCTTTTATACCATCACCTCAGAAACACAAACAAATAATTATTATTCGCCATTTTTAAAAGTCGCTCAGCGCTCTCGTGGACCAGAGCGTTAAGTCATTTAAATCTGCTCAGGCTTTCGGAGCGTTCTCACTCTGAGCGGCTCACTTACTTAACGCGCCTAGTGGTTGTCACATGACCAGGGTTTTCTCATTTTACCTTTATTCTCGCTTTTTTCTTTCTTTTAGCCAGTCAGTGTTATTGACAATATAATCATTCAATTTCCAGGACCTTTCACAAAATCCCCTCTAGATTTGTTTCCCCTGTTGAAATACATATTATTTTGTTTGCCCTTCCTGTAACAAACACTAAACTCACAAACCATCAGCAATAGAATTCAGACTCAGATTACTCGAGTTCTATTCATGTGTTTTTTTTCGGGAGCGTGCCGTCAGCCGACCAATTCTTTTGACACTGCAGACTCACCATACAGCCACCTCAGAGCTACAGCGTCGGAGGACAACACAGCTCTGGGCAGTTTACAGGCAAGCCTGCAGGTGCCCGGCCAGACTACAGGGGTCGCTGGTGCGTCGTGAACTGAGGACACCCTGGCCCACCTAAACTCCCCCCCACCCCCGAGCTCCCGTCCACAGTCGGCAATGGAATAGCCTGGACTCGAACCAGCGACATCCAGGCTATGGGCGCATCCTGCACTCCACGCCGAGTGCCTTTACTGGATGCGCCACTCGGGAGCTCCTCTATTCAGGTGTTTAACTAGAAAAAATCACACAATATTTATTTTGATTTAAAACAAAACAAAACAAAAAAACAGGCTAAAGGAAAAGTCCATCAGATACTAATTATTTATTTACATGAACATATTAGGATTTTACAGTACTGCATATACGCAGTATTTTTAAAAGTAATAGATAGCATTAAAACAGTGGACAACCATCTCAAACTCCAGGTCTAATACAGCACATATATATACATACAGATGTGTGTGTGTGTGTGAAAGATGTTTTGTGAGAAATATGGTAATCAATATAAACCAAACTACTTTCTGTGGAGATCATATAAGATTGAGTTGTACTTTTACACATATTGCCTAATTCTTAACCTCCACGATGAACCATTTTCCACAAAATACAACAGATTAAAAACATGGGTATTAAATAAATCATGATTCTCCCACCCACTCCCAGAATGCAACATTACTGTTGTTTTTTATTACGTGAACACTTGGAGTTCTTTGAATTTGAGGGTAACAATATAAACATGTAGACATATTATATATATATTACAGCAAAAATGAATTAACAGGTTAGATGCAAATGTACCCAACCAACATAAGCAGAAGGCATACATGCTTGAAACATCTGTACATTGTCCAGATAAGTGGCCTGATTTACACTGCTGCATGCTGCCATTTTTATACACATGCACAGAACTACACTTCAGCAATGTGCCTGGAACGGCAAAAAAGAAAATGCTGTATTTGTTAGGCTCAGAATAGTGTATATCTGTTGTGTTTCACTGAACTGCAAAGCCCTCACTAATGGTTTGTTAAATAGTTTAGATTCAGGAATGATTCATAAGATAAATGTAATAAACTGAGTTTAATCTTTGATGTGAAGATATTTAAAGAAAGTCAGAATGTGCCTGGGCTATGGACCATTAAAGAACTAGCTAAGGAAACAGGAAACAAAACAAGACATTGATTTTTATGCTTTTGCAGCGTACAATAGAAAGCTACAGTGCCAATCCGCCTGATTTATAAACCTTTCAAACCCAGTTTAAAGAATGCAGTCTAAGTTAATACGAGTAATAAAATGCAGATCCAAAAAAGTCTGGAACTATTATTAATTGGTTCAAACAAATAAATGATTCAAAATAACATTACAAAAAAGGTCCACAACTTGGTAGCATCTAACAGCATTTTCACCGCTCAAATAAAATGTTAAAATGAAGCATTTCCTTCTTTTCGGATTAAAAGGCGTGATGATGCGGAGCGTACAGCAAGCAGCTTACACTGGGGAAAGAAATCCTTCTTTTAGTGATTTTGTGCTTACATATACACAATGCATTTGTCAATTCTGCACATTCAAAACAGCGACAGGAGGAAAGGAATAATGTTTGTGCTCAATGGAAAACATGTATGCTGTCAAGTACAAATGATATAATGGCATGATACTCTAGAAGGCAGCAAGGAGGGGTGTGTTTATCGTTAGTGAGTTGTAAATAGTTTGCTACATTAACTGACACCAGCCACATTCAGTGCTCTTCATATGTATATGAACTGGACAACTGCACCCATGGTCACAGATTGACTACAAGTCTTGAGAAGTTGTTTAGGAGCGGGTCTTTTTTTTTCTTTCCTTTTTTACAAACAATGGCTGCTGCCATGTTAACAGAAAGTGTGCAAACAGCAATGTTCCTATTACATCTGCTCATGAAAGTATAGACAGGAATACAGTTCATCAGCAGTTTAAATAGTCTAAAAAAATGTGTGTTTAGTTTTGTGATTTTTTTTTTTACAACATGGAGCAGTATCCACCACAGCTTCCAGCTCTACTGCCCTCCTCCTGGTCAGACAGCCTCACTCCTCTGCTCTGGGTCTCGCTCTCCCACAGTCCAGGTGTCTGAATGATTTTCTCCACAAGTTCTTCAAAAGCGCACTGTACACCGTCACAAGTTTTCGCACTGGCTTCTACATAGGGGGTTAAAAAGTAAACAGTTCTCAGAAAAAGTCTTTAAAAAAAAATTATATATTTATATTTATTAAAGCGGTATGTCTGATACAGCCTTCGAATTCAATAAATAAATTTACCTGTCAAATTAATACATTAAAAGACAGCCACCATTAAAATGCATATTGCTTATGAAAACAAAAATCATCTTGAAGTTGCATTAAAATGGAGATGACATGATAAAAATAAAATGGAAAGACAGTCAGAGAAAGCAGTTGTGTATAGTTGCCTGCAATATCAACAAAAAAAATGTCTTATTATTTATGGTGATTCTTCTGACTTACCTATAAAAAGCATGGAATGTTTCCTTGCAAATTTAAGGCCTTCATTCCTGTCTAGTTCCCGACCTTCCTATGTTTAAAAAAAAAAAAACCCTTTCAGCACAAATCTCAATACCTAACACGTTTATTTACCTTAACAACAACAACAACAAAAAACCCCATATACTGTATCCCAGTAGCTGGTAATAGGGTACTGCAGCTGAAGCGTGGACAAGTGAAGACTATTACACAATCATTTCACGCATTTTCAGTGCTGCTGAGTGTAACAGACTGACACATACTTACGGACCCCTTCTTAAATCCCTGTGTGATACTCTCAATGCACTGCTCTGGAAAATGTCCTTACCAAGTTTCATAACTGTAAAATTGGTCCTTTGGGTAAATTAAAATGTGACATACATACATTTACATGTACAGGAACTTTCATAATATTTTCATGTACAGGAACTTTCATAATATGCATCCCTTCAGGGAATACAAAAACATTTATTAAAGATTGAGCCTTTTGTAAGAAGAGTTGCAAAGACAATTATTTTAAAGCATACAGAGGTTTTGAGTGCCAAGATATACAGAACTCTCTTTACCAACGACCCTGTTTCGCTAGTTAACTTCCAGCACTTTAAATGTCTCTGTTTTTCTAAGCTGTGTAAGCACACACATTCACAATACAGTATGAGGAATAAGACCACTAAACCTCACATCTAAGTTCTCTTTTGTCCCACTTCATTGAATCTTTCCTTCATTCGTATGGATGCACAGCAGGTTCAGATCTATGGAAATAGCTAAATTAGACTCACCTTATCAATTTTGTTTCCAACTAACATTTTGACGAGGTCATTTCTTGTGCAGTACGTTTCCAGCTCATTTAGCCAGTTATCAAGTTTGCCGAACGTATCTCGTCTTGTCACATCATATACTGAAAGAAAAGCAATTGACAATCCATTCAGTGCTTGCATGCATTTCATAAGTTAGACCTTAAGACACGCAATGTCAAAACCAATAAGAATATAAGAAGCCTGCTGACTTACCCAGGATCACACCCTGTGCTCCTCTGTAGTAGCTAGGAGTCAGAGTTCTGAACCGTTCCTGGCCAGCCGTGTCCTAAAATTAAAAGCAAAATAAACACAACAAGAACTCACTAAACCTGCAACATCAAAAAACAATATCAAAAAACGAACCAGTTTTCAAACTCAATGAATTTTCTAAAGCTAGTCATTGGCACCATCTGTTGGATTACACGTGTGTTACACCTTATACAGTATTAAAGTGAGTTGGTTATAGTCTTCAATACATTTTTTGACTGTACAGGAACAGTATGTTTCTGTATTTTAGTTTCTGTCTGAAATTCCAAATAGCATTGCATGTGCTTAACCTACAATATTGCTACATTCCACACTAATTCCATTCGCCTCATTAAATCTGGTAGACCCAAATTGCTATGCTTAGTTATGTGAATTGATCTCTAGTTTACCATTAATAAGCTTTAGCAAATAAACATCAGGCTTGTAATCTGCTGGATTACAAGTGTGTAAGTCAACAGTCTTTTATGTTTAGTGCTAAGACATAAACATACAAAACCTTAAAAGCCCAGGCAGAGGCGAGGAGAATTCAGACATGCTCATAAACTAAGGTGATTTTGTAGGTGGATAACATGCTTCCAATTGCAACTTTTCCTACGCTCCAATATCAGAAGTCAATAGGTGTAAATGCAGTGCTCTTCAGATTCCTTACAATATATCTACTTACAATATGATAAGTTATAACCGTGGCCTGCAGTTTTTTCAAATGCAAGATCCATCCTGCAATCATTAGATCATTTCATTATATTTATAATGTAAAAAAAAAAAAGACTGACATATATATATATATATATATATATATATATAATCTATCTTATCTTGTGGACAGAGGTATTATTAAAAAAGATTTTAAAATGGCGTTTCCTTATATTGCATTAGTCATACAAAAATAGCTTACCCATATTGCAAGTTTTGCCTTATTCCCATCCACTGATATAGTTTTCACTTTGAAGTCAACACCTGCAAGAAACATTCATTCAGCCAGTAAGTTAAACTGCAATGCTTTTCTGCATGGCTAATAAATAGTCACCAAATAACGTCCATGCACTCAAATCCCTTATTCTCGTCATTACAGATGAATGGTGAGAAACGATGTCATTAATAAACACAATGTGTTTGTCTGCCCAAACTTAATAGATGGTCTTGATCTGCCATGCCAATCAGGTATCCCACTAAAAATTGAACTTGTAAGTACAGAGAACAGGCCTCCGGCCTGAATGTCTTCAGGTTTTGTTAATTTTTTTTTGCAAAGTCTAGACAAAGGCTCTGTCCACACTATGCCTTTAAACCATATTAGTTGCATTTAAACTGGCTTAGAAGTGCTAAATACGGTTTGCGTCCACACTATGCAGTGTTTAATACCGTACGAGAACCGGACTCGACACCACCTCAGGGGGTAGTCTCGAGTCAGCTTCTAAATTAGATTGCGTCAGGTAGTGCAGTTTGTCAGAAGTGTGGATGCTGTAATACCGAACTACATTTTTTGTGTATCCTCCAATATCCCAAAATGCTTTGTTGTATGTTTGGCGCAATACTGGTGCCTGAAGGACTTGCTATCAGTGTACACTCTGCAATGGGTGTTCATTTTAACCCTTTGCAGTCCATTTATGAAGTGCGTGTCAGGCGCGTCAGGTCCAATTTATTTTCACACGCGCAGTTAATTTTAGACAGGCTGTTTAAAAGTATTTTTTTTTCCCACAGTCAAACGGGTTTAAAAGGCCCTGCATATCAACAAAGCACTCACTAGGCATCTCCAGCCCTGCCCCACCCTTTCGTTCGCTCTAGCTTTCACATATGCTAAGAAATAAATAATAATAATAATAGTCATACATACCGATCAATCATCTCCTGATCACTCGTTTTATCACCAAACTCCTCAATAATGCGATCCAAGACATTACTTTATTACTATAACATCTGAAAAAAGCTCTGCAAATGTCCGTGATACTCTCTGAGCGCTGATGCAATTGCAGCCAGTTTGATTCCTTATGGCCGCCGTTATCTGATGCTAGGGGCAAGTATGACTATTCCTGAGATACACCCTTTTTTTTTTCAGCTTGTCTCAGCTCCTGTCGCTCCCACTCGGCCAGTGAATGCTTTTCTCGGCTTTTTCCGGAAAAAAAAACGACTAGAAACCCGTTTTTTTGCGTTTTTTTGATGATGTCGGACAGGGTCCGACATTGGACCGGATAGGAATAATGGCAATGTCGGACCACACATATTTCATGTAATTTTCTAGCTTGTTTGGTCTAATATTGAATGTGAAGTGCAACAATGCTCTGATCTAACTTGGATAATGTATAAAAGATTTATATTTTTTATTGCAAATATATTTATGCCTGTATTACTTTCACAAGGCTGTTTTTGTCCCTGCTCTTGTGCAGACTGAGTTTCATATTTGCGACTGATTAAGACAGATCTTTATTATGTTTAAATGTGCTTGTCACTTACGTATCTCTAATCAACTTAACTGTTTCCTTGTTGTGCTCATATCATTTAAGTTATGAATTAAAAAAAAAGGCTGGTTTACAGTCCAAATTAGGAAACTGTACAGAAGTAGCTCCTGGATAGATCCAACTTGCCTGCAAAAATCCTTTAGGCAGTTGTGTGATCTTATTTAAAGCCTAATAACTGGTCAAGAACAAGCAGATTAGAATTCAGAGTTTTGTCTAAAAAACAACTAGGACAAAAACTCCAAACAGTTGGTTTTGCCAATATAATAATCAGCTTATGACACACACAACCTACTCCAAATTTAATTTTATTTCAAACTTACCAATGGTTGCCGCGAGTTCTGGATCAAAAGTATCATCCGTAAACCTTAAGAGAAGACTGCAAAAGACACGCCAAAAAAAATAAACACACATTGAGTAATCTTTAAAAAAACATTCACAAAAAACAAAAATAATACACCAACAAACTGTTTTACAGCAGGCAGCACAGCATCAAACAATCTGTTGCTTCTGTCTTACCATTATCAAAAGCTAACTGCCTATAAAGGGTACAGATCCTGTATAAGCACTCACATAACTGTATCAAGTCTGGACAGAGGAATGATAAATAAGCACTGGTTTCTCTTAACTAAAGTCTTGCACTGTCTGTAAAGCTGTAAGTAAAGCCTTCTGTACAAGCAATCTCCATAATCTTCATTTGATTAATCACAAATTTATCATCGACTCGGTTCATATTTTTGTATTTGGTTTATCTGCTACACTAATTGCTTGGGTGCAGCCTCTGCATGAGATGCCAGCAAGCAAGAGGGAAAATAACAGCCCTTGTGTAAGCTTCGGGTGTTTCCAACAAAACAGGGACTCAAGTAAAGTGCAATGCTCCACTTTGAAAAACAGGTTCCACTACTCAGGTGTTTGTCAGTCAGAATGCAGTTTGGACAACCATGTGACCAATAAGATTTTAAGTGTCAAAGGTGTTGCATCAGGCATCAAAAATGTCAGACTGCAACTTTTTAAAGTTTTAAAAAAGCCTAGAGGTATGCAGGGTTTGAAAGTCATACTAATCCTGCACCCCGTCCTGGGTTTCAGGACTGCCTCAAATTAAGTAAAAATCAAAAGGAGCAAATCTAGCCCCGATTTATCCCACGATATATTCTGCATGGCATTTTGGAGCTTTGCAACTAAAGAATCACTTGTCTGAGATGAAACTTGCCAAGGACCTGCTTCAGCACATATTGTTGAGTATATTATAATCTGGGGCATACAGAGGATGTCTGGCTGTCACTGCATCTTGGACTAGTTCAAGTTTCTAACCCTGGGTACGATTTAGCCTACACAGTACTTGCAGTTGGCATTATTAACGTTGTATATAAAATACGCAGATAACTTATTAAAACTGCAGTTTGATGTCAATTTGTTGTATCACTCCATTACAGAGTCATTCAATTGTGTGAATAGCCCATTATTGAACATCTCAAATTGATTAACAAAGAAATATATTTTGCTCAACCAATATTTGACATCATGGGAAGAGGCTTTTGAACAGCAAATCCAGAAAATTGTTATTTCCTTTAATTTCTTGTAGTTACAGTACATCCGATTGATCGTGTTTTAATGAATACTCATTTTCAGTTTAGCATTTACAAATGAATATACAGTATAGGCCTACACAAATACAGTGTAAGCATGTATCGTTGTCCATCTGTTTATGAAATGCTGTTTATAGGACCAAAGAAATGACTGTAGCTCTGTATAAACACCAAAACAGACACCATTTATACATCTGGTGTATATTTCAAAAAGCACTGGGAGTGTTTCTAACCTTTTGCCTAATCAGGGGGCCTATAACACAATATAGGACATGAGCCAAAGGCCACCAGTACACTGTACAACCTCGAGACGTCATTATCACCAGACCAGCAGTTGCAACATCCCCCCAAGTACAAGGCGGTACATCGTGTTACATTCTCTACATTTTTCAATGTTTAAAAAAATGCCTTACTTTGATATCTGATGGATTTCAAATTCTATCCAGACAGAATCAACATAATACGTGGTTTCCGTTATTTATATATATATAAAAAAGCCTTAAATAAACTGACTGGTTGATGTAAACAGATCAAAGACATGAAACCATTCCAATGTGTATATGCATCATTACTGACAGCACAAATGACAGCTGACGCTGAAAGAAAATTAGAAACAATAGTTTTCTGTGTATTTCGTACTGGCATTATTATTTTCCTCGAGTGTGCTATCAATTCGTATCAGTAATCAGCAAATGAATGGTAATTGACCACTCACGAAGTCAACTATTTAAATTACAAAAAAATAAAGAAGGATACAGTAACATTGGAGAACACAAGCTGGTGTTTTTATTTTGTATTATTATTATTATTATTATTATTATTATTATTATTATTATAAATACATTGACTTAAACAAGTGACACGTACAGTAAATTGTCTTACCTAAAACTGAAATTAAATAACGACACAAACAGCATTCTACATTAGTAAGTCTGCGTTCTACCCTGCGTTGAAACAAATACACGAAATAATAATAAAACCCGATCAGAAACACGTAAATAAGTCAAATCCACTGCAGGCCTGCTCAGCTGCATCTAGCTGGTGTTGCGCCGCACACAGCAGCAAGCCAGCGAGAGACGGCCCGTATCTTGGTTTTTCTTCACATTCAGTGGAAAACAAGCATCTTTACCTGGACTTCCCTACTCCACTTTCTCCGATTATCAAAATCTTCAGAGTGGTCAATACGTCGTCATCCATACTTCCAGCTGCTTTGTATGTTTTACGTCGTTGACAGAGGAAAACTGAGGGAATACGTTTCAGCTTCACGTTACTGAAGGCCCTGCGTTCTCTGTTTCCTCGCAGAAGCTCCCCTCACAAAGCAACTTCCTATTGGAGCAGACACGTTGTGTCGTCACAATACTGCTCCAGCGCAACACAACACAAGCTGCATAAAGGGAAACCACCACCAGGGGGTATCCAAGAGGGCTCGGGTTCAACAGAGGTCCAAAGATGGGAGGCTTATTGCTGTATATAGTGCAGGAGTAAATGTGACAGAAATTAGAAAACGTGGAACAGACTCCTAGGTACTGTAGGTTTCAGAAACAGGACACATCTCTGTTAATTCGTTGCCATTCGCATACATATTTCAGGTTACACTTACAGGGCGAATAGAAACCTAACCTGGTGGCCTTTGGCTTTCCAAAGCTAAACCAGACACTCTCATACAGGCAGCCTAAACCCCTAGTACGATGCAACCGACTGACAGATCAGCTGAGGTCAAACATTTCATTTCCTAATCGTGTCCCATGTGGGGTGGTCAATGATACAGCTGCTGTTAGTGTAGTTAGTGTAGTTTTCAATAAAGCCTGTTATCACTTTTTATGTTGCAGGCTTTACTGATTGTGTTGTATCATATCTACGTCTGTTAATTAAAAGGTTTTTATTTTTTGTTGTTGCTGCTTAACAAAACAGAGTTGTATTATAGCAGATGAAAGCTCTGCCAGTGTACGTGCGTGGGGGGAATACTGGGTGGCACGAAGGGGGCAAAACCATGTGGGAATGTGGCTGAGGCCGTTAATTTGATTCATGATTAATTAGGCTACAGTCACAGGTGTATACAAAGGGTGGTCACTGGTAATAGTTTAGAATGGCGATGGCGGTGACGGGTTGTTCGGGTGTGTTTGTAAATAAATACGCATGACCGTGTGAACTGCAGCATTCTGGTCTATGAGTCTCCTTGCCGACGCTACCCGATCTATTAGATTATGTGTTGGGCTTACTCACAGTACAAAACAAACAATTTAACCCATTTAAAATGACTTTTGCTGTCATCTAGATCAGTGGTTCCCAACCCTGGTCCTGGGGACCCCCTGTGTCTGCTGGTTTTCATTCCAACTGGGCTCTCAAGTACTTAACTAGAGCCTTAGTTGAACTGCTAATTTGCTTAATTAGATCTTTGTAATTGCTTTCAGCTCAGACAGCCCTTTTTTCTGCAGTCTGCATGTCCCTGTGCGAATTTGTTTACTGCAGGTTTGTTTACGTGCTGGTCTAAGTGCGTTTGTTTGGGGGGCTCGCTTCACGGTGCTCGCCTGTCCTCCGTCGTGCTCTGTGTTTTTTTGTGGTTTGTTTGTTTTGATTTTACTTGTTTGTACAGTCCTGAGCCTGTAGTCTTACTGCCAATGTGTGGGAGCGACGCCTTTCCTGGTTACTTGACGTTCAAATATGCTTTTAACCTCAAAATTAGGTTAGATGATTTATTGAATGTGTTTACATGCAGGAATTTTGAATGGGGAAAAAAGCTGCAACAATGGCGCTGCAGTGATGTGTGCATTGAATCATGGGATTGATTGTCATTTATTTATTTATTTATTGATTGATTGATTGATTGATTTTCTTTAACCATCACCGTCGCAAGTCGTGCAGTTGCCGGCTTCTACCGCTAGGGGTCTCTCTCTTCCCAAGAGTGAGCTCCTTCAGTCACGAACAGGTTCTTGCAGTTTTGTGAATAAAGTTGATTTAAGTGTCATGCATACAGGTCCACCGAGAGGGCAGACAGGACGGGGACATTTCCCCGGGGCCCAACGCCTCGAAGGGGGCCCTGATGAAGGGAACTTTTTTTTTAGTACAGGCCTATGTAAAATATTTTAAAACAACTAGCCCTGCACAAGACCCTTTGCGTTCCCACCACCGCATTAAAAAGAAAACCTCCCGTACTGCACACCGAGCCGATGTGCTTCTGTGGTGTAATGATTGTGTATCCAGGCGCTGTCAAACACTTCCTTTCACACAGTGATTTAAACTTGCGCATTTCACATTTTTCCACACCAAAAGCTGAAAAAAGGCATAGCAATTTTATGTATTTTTTTAAAGACTTTTAAAAACTTTGAAAGAACCCTAGTATATACCACAGTATGAATTATTCTATTATTAAGATCTATAATTTGCTCAAAACAACGTGGTGCAGCAGTTTGTTAGAAAAATTGTATCGTGTAAAATTAATAAAGTACTTTCTTCAGCTGGTGGTAAACACAATTAGAGAATGATCGGTTATATTGCTTAAAATACAAATATATTTACCAATACAGGTTATTAGTTAAGAGCAGAGATGAGTGGTTTATTTTTGGCACGGGATTAATAAAATAGTGTATAGCAACACCATTAAAATGTAGTTTATGCTGAAAACGTATGTTATTTGATGTTAAGTAAGCTTCCGATTAATGACTATTACACGTGGAGTTTGTACAAAAAAAATATTTATTCACTTACCTAAAAAAAAAGTTTGAATACTGTAAATAACTTAAACATAACTACTTTGAGAAAAAGTAAACTATCCTGCTGCAGATTTTACTTGAGATATTGAAACATCTAGGCGTCGTTGACAGTTTCCTTAAAACCCATTATCAAAATACTGTATCGGTTGAAATGATCTTCCTCAGACACTGCTATGATTGCAAGTGTCATTGCTTGGTTTAGAAGCTTGGTTTAGACTACACTATACTACAAAGTCAAATGAATGTAGTACCAATCCTTCCCCGGGGCCCATGACAGCTCTTGGCGGCCCTGCATGTATATATGTGTATTTTGGTTAGTTGATCTATCGGGGTAATTTGTTTTGATGCTCTGTTACACCTTGTTTCTTGTGCTGCCATTTATAATAATTTATAATCAGTGATACCCTCGGCAGGGTCATTACCTCAGATTGGTTTAATATCAGAAGTAATGAGTTTGGTCAGTGATGCCCTCAGCAGTGGTTATTACCTGAGTTCCACCACTTAAAAGTTAACTTCTAATTCCAGCCATAAGGATACACAACTTAAAGATCAAAAGAACAGAACCAGGGGCCACAGGTGGAAGCTGGAGAAGGGCATATTCAGAACCAAGGGGAGAAGGAGCTTTTTCACAGAAAGGGTGTTGAACCATTGGAACAGGCTGCCGGACAGAGTTGTTGAAGCAAAGACTATCGGATCCTTCAAGAATAGACTGGATGCTGTCATGAACAATACTGTATAACCCTCTCTGTGACCACAAAAAGACCTTTTAGCTAGCTGCCTGGATGAATGGCAGTCTGTTTAGCCACGGATTCCCAGAGGGTTCCTTTCCCCTACAAACTTGGTTAGGGGTTTTGTTTTCCTCTCCTGAGTGCTAACGGACCACGCTTGCATCAAAGCCAGCAAGCATAGGTGGGCCGAATGGCCTTTTCTCTTTCTAGAATTTCTTATGTTTCTATAAGAAGCAACATTCTCCACGATCTCCACGATCCAATGCGAAACTGGCCCCAATCGCCGATCCAGTCAGCCTACCAGTTCCAGACTTCCAGAGCCTAATCCTATAAATGACCTCCCAGCCATCTATTCTCTTCAGCCCTTAAACTCATGATGAATTCCCTAGCCCTCCCAGACCCCTTGCTTCATACAATACAGGTTGCAAATCCTATCTCCACTTCTGTTCAGCTTACCATCTATCCTGCCACACCGAGTCTTCCTATCAGTTCCTGGTCTTCATCGCACACTGTCATGAAAAACCCCATCCAGCTATCTACAATCAAAACATGCCTACAAACTGGAGAATTCACATGCTATTCTTCTTTCAATCCAGCAACAAATCTTTGCATCAATGACCTCCACATGACAGAGACTTACTATCTTCTCCTTCTCCGTCGTTCCAAAGCGGACCGTCTTCAACAAGGAGTCCCTATTCACTCCCATAAGATTCTTTCAACCCTTTGCCCCTACAACTCCATCTATAAGTACACCTTAGCCAGGACTTTCAGTAATTCTCCCCAAGATCCTTTGTTTGTAACAGAAACAAATAAACCAGTAACTCGATCATGGTTTTCAAGCCACCTATGCATGCTATTAGTTCACGCAGGTTTCTCTTCCACATTTTTAATGCCATTTATTCTTTCAAGATTGGAGCAGTCACTTCAGCAGGCATCCATAATCCAACTCCTTGGCAGATGGGCCTCCAGTGCTGTAGAACAGAACAGAAGCAACAGCTTTGTCTTCTGGAGCAGTTCTAAACTAGCCATGAGTCAATAGAGTGGGGGATAGGTGGAACTAATGAGTGTTCGACTACGTCACCTTGGGAATTTCACCCAAAGTAATAGCTTGTAAATCACTTTTATAATGTATAAGACCAGGTTCCCCAACAAGCAGACCCCTTTCAACTAAATGAAAGTAAGCAGAGACATGAGTACATTGTTAAAATAGTTTAATAATTTATTTTAAAGACACTTTACAGTTAAAATTTTAAAAAAGGCATAGAAATTGAAGACAGGCAAAATAATATTATAAATTATGCAAAAATTTAGCACAAATGCAGTACAAGAATTCGCCACCAGGAGGCCACAGCAACCCATACCAGCCTGGATTCAAGGAAATAGAAAGTTATACTAGTCTCAAGTGCCGCTAGGCAGAGAGGGGTTAGCAGTGCTATTATTAAAAAATAAAATCATCAGGCGAGACCAGGGGCCAAAATAGTCCTTAATCACTTCTCACCATAACCATGCAAGCAGCCATGAACCCGACCTTGAATAAACCATGTGTAACGTGCATAGCATTCCCCTCAAAAAAACCGTAAACAAAATTACAGAAAAATACGTTCAGTTTAAATATCTGAGGGCATACAGGGTTACAAATCCGAAATTAATATTTAAATACAGTATTGTTTGCATTTCGTACAAATAATACTACTAAAATACAATATGAAATAGGATGCAACAAGTTAGGATTACAAGAAGTCATATCTACAATGACATATTATTAGTAGTGCAATTGTGTTTTGTTCTAGGGGCTTTTTGAGACGTTGCAGCGAGGTTAGGAGCGGGTGGTGGTGCTGATGGTGATCTTTGCCGAAACAAAAGCGAAACTGAGCACATGAGACAGGTTTAACGCAGAAGAGACTCTGGGTGTGTACTTTGTTTTTAGCGGATAGGTAAAAGTGGATCTTTTGTACGTGTTCATTGTAGTTTTACAATAATATTAATGTCGTATTAATGATGTTTGTATGGTGTCTTCAAGGGACACGACCATATTAGGGTGTGGTTTTTAATTTATAAGTATTGATCAATTTGATTGTTTTGTGCAGGTCAGGTGTACGTTTAAGAACTGGTACAATAATTCTACTGTAGTCGCAAACCAACAGTGACAGATAGGGCTGCACATACCGATATTATTATTATTATTATTATTATTATTATTATTATTATTATTATTATTATTACCAAGTAGTCCTGTTTAGTTGTTTTAAACGCTCGTCTTAGTGAAACGATAGTTGAATCGATATTTATTTATAAAAAAAGAAAGAAAGAAGAAAATATGTCTGGGTGCCGCACAGACTGTTTAGAGAAGCCGCTCAGCGCTGCTTTTAAGAAGTTGGGGCGCTTTGTTGGTAGATATCCCTTGTTTTTTGTGGTGATCTCTTTGCTGGCCTCATGTGGGCTTGGGTCGGGTTTTTACTTTTTGAAGCAGCTTGAAGCGAATGACATCGAAGACCAGTTCACTCCCTGGAATGGACCTGCAAAGGAAGAAAGGGTGTTTATAAAGAATCATTTCCCGATTAGCGACTCGAACGAATTCTCAAGCCAGCGGCTTTACACAGAAGGGGCATACTCGTCTCTGGCAGTCGTTTCCAAAACGGGGAACATTTTAACAGATGAGGCATTTAAAGAAATACTTGAGTTAGACAGAATAGTTAAAGGGATCAGCGTTTCTGATGGAGATCAGAATCATACTTATTCAAGTCTTTGCGCGAAAGAAAACAACAATTGCGTTTCCAATGCGATATTAGACATAATTAATTCTGGTCAAACTAGCAACCTGACTTATCCTGTGTACAAAAAGAAAGTTTTTCTGGGGTCGACAGTTGGTGGGGTAAAGACAGATGACACCAAAGGCATCGTGAAAAGCGCAAAAGCAATCCGACTGTATTACTATCTACGAGAAAACGAAACAGAAAGTAATACAAAATGGCTGAATGCATTTGTCAAATACTTCTCTGGACACTTGGCAGAATTGCATCTTCATTCTGTTAAGGTGGGTAACGGCACTTTGCCAGTTTTGGAAAATTATTATCAATAAAGCATTATTGTAAGGCATGCAATTGTATGTGTGTGTAATGATGAATATAAGGGGTGTGGGCTGGGTGCTTTACTGTCTTTTTGACTGTCCATCTGTAGGTCACACTTTTTACATGTACAGGCAGTGGATGCAGTATAGGCTTTATTTATATAATTATGTATTTATTATTTACAACAGTGGCGGTGTGTAAATCGCTGACATGTTATAATTTGTTAATCGGAAATGAAAAGCTAATTTGGCTCTAGCTTGTTCCTGGAACAGAGCCAGTTGTGACTACCTACTGCTGCAAGATCACTGGAATTCCCCAATGTGACAGTTTTGTATTTATGTAGAGGGCTTCAGTAGCAGCTACAGGGGGGTAAAATTAACTTTTTTGCGAAGCTGATCATAAGAATAACTGCATTTGTGTCTGGTAGGGATGAGGTAAAATAAAACTGTACGTAAAATAAATAATAATAATAATAATAATAATAATAATAATAATAATAATAATAATAATAATAATAATAATAATTGTAGTATGACAAAATACAATATTCCATTGAATTCAACAACACCTAAGGCTGTTAATGGTCATTCATGGCCAGTGGCTTAATAAACTATTTGAGGTGGTAAAGGTACTGTTTACTCACAGCTCATAACTTGATAGTGCTTAATATACCGCAACTTGGTAGTGGTATGACATATCAAAGTTATGCTTACTAAGGTATTCTACTTCTTTAGATTCACTTTTGTATATCAAGTTCAAATACTTTATTGGCATGCCAAGTTGAACAAGTATTGCCAAAGATACAATGCATTAGAGAACACAAAAGAACAGACATGCAATGAACAGAATTATATTTGTGTCAGGCTCATCTACTGTGTGTCTCTGGCCCTGTGGCAGGACTCTACAAAGTCTGCAGCTATTACTGCTCCCTTTGTTCTCTTCGCCAGAAAGACCTGCAGTTTCTCCTCTTGGCTCTGGAGCAGAAAGCGCTCTATTCTGTCTGCTGGCCTGAGGGAGTATCGCTCTCTCTGCTCTCTGTATCTCTCACATTCTGATCTGAGGGAGTATCGCTGTCTCGGCTCTCTGTATCTCTCACATTCTGATCTGAGGGAGTATCACTCTCTCGGCTCTCTGTATCTCTCACATTCTGATCTGAGGGAGTATTGCTCTCTCTGCTCTCTGTATCTCTCACATTCTGATCTGAGGGAGTATCGCTGTCTCTGCTCTCTGTATCTCTCACATTCTGATCTGAGGGAGTATCACTCTCTTGGCTCTCTGTATCTCTCACATTCTGATCTGAGGGAGTATCACTCTCTCGACTCTCTGTATCTCTCACATTCTGATCTGAGGGAGTATCACTCTCTCGGCTCTCTGTATCTCTCACATTCTGATCTGAGGGAGTATCGCTGTCTCTGCTCTCTGTATCTCTAACATTCTGATCTGAGGGAGTATCACTCTCTCTGCTCTCTGTATCTCTCACATTCTGATCTGAGGGAGTATCGCTGTCTCGGCTCTCTGTATCTCTCACATTCTGATCTGAGGGAGTATCACTCTCTCAGCTCTCTGTATCTCTCACATTCTGATCTGAGGGAGTATCGTTGTCTCGGCTCTCTGTATCTCTCACATTCTGATCTGAGGGAGTATCACTCTCTCTGCTCTCTGTATCTCTCACATTCTGATCTGAGGGAGTATCACTCTCTCGGCTCTCTGTATCTCTCACATTCTGATCTGAGGGAGTATCACTGTCTCGGCTCTCTGTATCTCTCACATTCTGATCTGAGGGAGTATCGCTGTCTCGGCTCTCTGTATCTCTCACATTCTGATCTGAGGGAGTATCACTCTCTCGGCTCTCTGTATCTCTCACATTCTGATCTGAGGGAGTATCACTCTCTCGGCTCTCTGTATCTCTCACATTCTGATCTGAGGGAGTATCACTCTCTCGGCTCTCTGTATCTCTCACATTCTGATCTGAGGGAGTATCACTCTCTCTGCTCTCTGTATCTCTCACATTCTGATCTGAGGGAGTATCACTCTCTCGGCTCTCTGTATCTCTCACATTCTGATCTGAGGGAGTATCACTGTCTCGGCTCTCTGTATCTCTCACATTCTGATCTGAGGGAGTATCGCTGTCTCTGCTCTCTGTATCTCTCACATTCTGATCTGAGGGAGTATCACTCTCTCGGCTCTCTGTATCTCTCACATTCTGATCTGAGGGAGTATCACTCTCTCGGCTCTCTGTATCTCTCACATTCTGATCTGAGGGAGTATCACTGTCTCGGCTCTCTGTATCTCTCACATTCTGATCTGAGGGAGTATCACTGTCTCTGCTCTCTGTATCTCTCACATTCTGATCTGAGGGAGTATCACTCTCTCGGCTCTCTGTATCTCTCACATTCTGATCTGAGGGAGTATCACTCTCTCTGCTCTCTGTATCTCTCACATTCTGATCTGAGGGAGTATCGCTGTCTCTGCTCTCTGTATCTCTCACATTCTGATCTGAGGGAGTATCACTGTCTCTGCTCTCTGTATCTCTCACATTCTGATCTGAGGGAGTATCACTCTCTCGGCTCTCTGTATCTCTCACATTCTGATCTGAGGGAGTATTGCTGTCTCGGCTCTCTGTATCTCTCACATTCTGATCTGAGGGAGTATCACTCTGCTCTCTGTATCTCTCACATTCTGATCTGAGGGAGTATCGCTGTCTCGGCTCTCTGTATCTCTCACATTCTGATCTGAGGGAGTATCGCTGTCTCTGCTCTCTGTATCTCTCACATTCTGATCTGAGGGAGTATCACTCTCTCGGCTCTCTGTATCTCTCACATTCTGATCTGAGGGAGTATCACTGTCTTGGCTCTCTGTATCTCTCACATTCTGATCTGAGGGAGTATCACTCTCTTGGCTCTCTGTATCTCTCACATTCTGATCTGAGGGAGTATCACTCTCTCGGCTCTCTGTATCTCTCACATTCTGATCTGAGGGAGTATCGCTCTCTCGGCTCTCTGTATCTCTCACATTCTGATCTGAGGGAGTATCGCTGTCTCTGCTCTCTGTATCTCTCACATTCTGATCTGAGGGAGTATCGCTGTCTCTGCTCTCTGTATCTCTCACATTCTGATCTGAGGGAGTATCGCTGTCTCGGTTCTCTGTATCTCTCACATTCTGATCTGAGGGAGTATCGCTGTCTCGGTTCTCTGTATCTCACATTCTGATCTGAGGGAGTATCGCTGTCTCGGTTCTCTGTATCTCTCACATTCTGATCTGAGGGAGTATCACTCTGCTCTCTGTATCTCTCACATTCTGATCTGAGGGAGTATTGCTCTCTCTGCTCTCTGTATCTCTCACATTCTGATCTGAGGGAGTATCGCTGTCTCTGCTCTCTGTATCTCTCACATTCTGATCTGAGGGAGTAATGCTCTCTCTGCTCTCTGTATCTCTCACATTCTGATCTGAGGGAGTATCGCTGTCTCTGCTCTCTGTATCTCTCACATTCTGATCTGAGGGAGTATCGCTGTCTCTGCTCTCTGTATCTCTCACATTCTGATCTGAGGGAGTATCGCTGTCTCTGCTCTCTGTATCTCTCACATTCTGATCTGAGGGAGTATCACTCTCTCGGCTCTCTGTATCTCTCACATTCTGATCTGAGGGAGTATCACTGTCTCTGCTCTCTGTATCTCTCACATTCTGATCTGAGGGAGTATCGCTGTCTCTGCTCTCTGTATCTCTCACATTCTGATCTGAGGGAGTATCACTCTCTCGGCTCTCTGTATCTCTCACATTCTGATCTGAGGGAGTATCACTCTCTCTGCTCTCTGTATCTCTCACATTCTGATCTGAGGGAGTATCACTGTCTCGGCTCTCTGTATCTCTCACATTCTGATCTGAGGGAGTATCACTGTCTCTGCTCTCTGTATCTCTCACATTCTGATCTGAGGGAGTATCACTCTGCTCTCTGTATCTCTCACATTCTGATCTGAGGGAGTATCACTGTCTCGGCTCTCTGTATCTCTCACATTCTGATCTGAGGGAGTATCACTCTCTCGGCTCTCTGTATCTCTCACATTCTGATCTGAGGGAGTATCACTCTCTCGGCTCTCTGTATCTCTCACATTCTGATCTGAGGGAGTATCACTGTCTCGGCTCTCTGTATCTCTCACATTCTGATCTGAGGGAGTATCACTCTCTCGGCTCTCTGTATCTCTCACATTCTGATCTGAGGGAGTATCACTCTCTCGGCTCTCTGTATCTCTCACATTCTGATCTGAGGGAGTATCGCTCTCTCAGCTCTCTGTATCTCTCACATTCTGATGACTTTTTAAAACTCAGGAGTTGAAATTACCCCTGTGACCCCAATAGAACTGTGACCAGCATCGAATCTCTTAAGTGCCGTTGGTACACCCTGGGACTGCTGTAAGAGCCACCTTTGATAAGCTGAATCAATGACTAGCTCGAAGGTTGGGAGCAAGCTTTGATCCCCAAAGGGGGAGACTGGCACGGGTGCAAATCAATAGATTTAAGCAAGAGAATGGAAAACGAAATGTAATTAGAAAAGTTTTGGCCAGGGTTCCCCTCTGTCCAGTGGGAACCTTCCTCTCAGAGGGTGAGACGACGCTGTCGGGCTCTAAAGTTGGGACGTGAGCTTCACCGCCCCAGAGGGACCGTTGCAGAGGTGATGCAGCAAAGGGGAGTGTAAAGGAAACTGAAAAGCAAGACAAGAATTAGGGAGTTGGCTATAGTTTAAATAGGGTGACTGACAGGTCATTTTAGCAGGATGACACAAAGGGAGGAGGCCCAGCTCAAGCCCCCCCCCCAAAATACACCAAGATTCTACTAATAATAAAAAATGGCAACCACTGTTATCTTGTACTGTTATTGTAAATGAACTAGGTCTGTTTTATACAACATACCACAAATAAGCACAGCAGGCAGACCTTATAGACCTACTGTGTGCATGCCTCCTAGAATTCTGTATGAAATGTTTTAGTTTGTAGTGTTTTTTATTTACAGGTGTCATACTTTACATCAGTATCAAGACAGAATGAGTTTGAAGGGAATTCTAAGAAGGTGATCCCACTGTTTTCCATCACTTACTTCGTTGTCATATTCTTCTCAATCGTATCTTGCTTGAGGTAGGCAATTATTAATTGTGTACATTTATTACATTCATAACCTACAGCCTGAGCCTGGCAGTTCAGTTTATTCTGCAGTGTGGGAGCCTGTGTTTGGGGGTGGGATCTACACAGTATATGGTTCTCTGGCTCTGGTGGTGCAAAATTAATAAATAAATACATACAATTGGAAAGAGTTGCCCTTAAAAACATTTCCTATAGTAAACATATAACAAAGTATAATAAAGCATAGTGAAAGTATGGTAAAGCATAGGTTAAAATTGTAAAAGCCAGAGAGGTATGGTAAATTATTAATAAACTGTGGTAAATGCATAGTATAACCATGCTAAAACTGCTAAATTACAGTGGTAAACTTTTATAAGGGAATATATGGGCTACAGTTAATTAAAAGCAAAACATTTGCATCCAGGATCGTAAACCGTGAGAGCAAAACTTGAGATTGAATGTATTTTCAAGTCATTTGCTAGAAGGTCCAACTAATTAATTCCTACCTTTGTAATACATCTTGTATATTAATATCCCATAATTTAGAGGTGCTGAATATTATATGGTAAACATATATTATAGTTTTTTAGATCAATGCATTACAGCAGTTTTTGATCAATGATGTGTTGGAATTGATTAAATGGAATGGGAATTGGAATTGGAATTGGGAATTGATTTTGCAATTCTGGGGACAGTAGGTTTAAGTTATAGTCCAAAGTTTCACTTTGTCAACTTTTCATGTGACACAAGTGATTGGACAATGCTAGTGCATATGTGAGTACTTTGTCATTTTTTTTTTAAATGCCATTTTCTTTAGGTTTGACTGTGTGAGAAATAAGGCATGGGTGGCCACCTTTGGAGTCCTGTCAGCAGGTTTGGCGGTACTGTCTGCTTTCGGGATGCTGCTGTACTGTGGAATGCCATTCGCTATGACTGTGGCTAACGCTCCCTTCCTGATCCTCGGTAAGAAGCAAACAGGAATGGAGTGGACATGAACACAGCCAAATTCAAATGTGATCCTAACCTAGCAACTGCCAAACCACAAACGCTGTTTACCTTATTAGCTATAAAAATGCAAAGCTCTATTATTGTATATTATCTTGTATACCGTATATTGTATATATACAGTATATTAGTGAAACAATCAGATCTTCAGGTAAAATGATCATTATTCCAAACAAGATGCAATCATTTCAATTGCATTTTACTAGTGTTGTTTCTTGTTGTTTTTCCTCTGCTCTCCTGACTTACTACCATTACATTTTACTTCTTTAACTTTAGCCGGTTTCTCTCTATTCTAAAGTCTGTGACCCAATAAGATGTCAGTGCTGCAGAGGCTAAAAACAAACAAACAGCTTTCTGATATTATAAATGTTGTATATCAGAAATAATAAGCGCTTTAAATTTGATACTTGGAAGTACAAAGATGTAGTTTTTGTGCTTGGTTGAAAATATAATTACATTGATTAACCACAGGAGGGCACCATACACTGTAAACTCTGGTATTATATGTATAGCAGTGCAGTACAAGAATCCTACAAATACCACAGGCCAGAAGGGCTGGCGTCAGCACCCGGCCAACCCGGGAAGTGCCCGGAGCCCCAACACCAGAGGGGGGCCCACACACACACATACAATAATGAAATTGCAAATAATGGGTTTGACAAGGGTTTTGTCGAGCCTTATTAACATAACGTCTATTATTATCATAACGCCTATTATAATTATACGATTTCAAACCATGAAAAATGAAACCTGCCAAACCTCCCGAACCTCTGAATAAAAAGAAACACAAATCTGGATGCCAAAAATGGAAGGAAACGACTACATAAAAAAGAACATCTAAAAAAACTGCAATAAGTACTGTCAAATTTTCTATGTAAATTTAAAATGGATTATTTCTGTAAAGTGTGTGTTCTGTTTTCTATTAACATGTCAAGTTTAGCGAGGGACTGCTGGTTATGAAAACCTTTTTGATAGAAAAATATTTGTGATTTGGGGGTGAAGTTGGGGGGACAGGCGCTTGGAGGTCCATTGCCCAGGGCCCACAATAACCTGGTGCCGGCCCTGCAGGTTGGTCAGACACAAGCAGGTCATTTAAGGTGGTCCTGCCCTTGTTTTATTGTGTAAGTACTATCCTAACAATAACCTACAGTAGCATTATTACATACATACATACATACATACATTGCTGAAAGTAGTAAAAACCACTGAAAGACAGCATTTAGGCCAGGGATGGGGAGCTTTGAGGTAGTAGAGGACCACAAAATCCACTAAAAGCCTTTAGAAGGCCATACATTTATTTTAGTAGACTGCAAAATGCATTAATCTGAAATATTTGCTACTTTACAGCATTTTAACATTATTATTTATTTCTTAGCAGACACCCTTATCCAGGTCAACTTACAGCTATTACAAAATATCACCTTACAAAATATCACAGTACACAAAATCACATTACAGAATATTACATTACAGTTAAGACCAGTTATAATGTACAATAAAATCAGTAGAAAATAAGATCAAATTCAAATAAGAGCAAAGTAAAGAATACAGTAAATAATTACATTTAAGGGCAAGTTTGACTAAGAGCAGTTAACTTATAGTAAAAATATTTGCTTATACGAGTAAAGTCCAATAGGAGCTCATAGTAAGTACGATAAATGGATAAGAACAATTTCAAATAAGCAGTTACCAATCTAAGAGTAAAATCAAGTACAAGAAACAGTGAATAGTTATAATTAAGAGCAGTAGTAGAGTACGGCAAGGTATGGAGCAGTTCAGTGCAAGTACAAGATGATGCAAGTACAAGTACAATAGAGCGCCATATAGTCGAGAGTAGTGAGGTTTACAGATGATGTCTGAACAGGTGTGTCTTGAGGAGGCACTGGAAGGTGGTCAGGGACTGAGCAGTCCTGCTATCCCGTTCCACCACTGAGGGGCAAGGGAGGTGAAGGAGCGGGCTCTGGAAGCGGGGGAGCGGAGGGGGGGGGCACAGCTAATCTGCCGGTGGCAGAAGAGTGGAAGGGGCGAGAGGGGGTGTAGAGAGAAGTAGTAGTCTGGAGATAGGAGGGAGCAGAAAGGTTGAGACAGCGATAGGCGAGTACAAGAGTTTTGAATTGGATGTGAGCTGTGATAGGGAGCCAGTCGAGGGTGCGGAGCAGTGTGGGAGAAATGAGGAAGGGAAAAGACAAGGCGGGCGGCAGAGTTTTGGATGAGCTGGAGTGGACGGATAGCAGAGGCAGGGAGGCTGGCCAGGAGTAAGTTGCAGTAATCAAGGCGGAACAGTACCAGGGCCTGAACAAAGAGCTGTGTGGAGTAGTCTGTGAGGAAGGGGTGAATTCTGTGTATGTTGCTGAGGAGGAAGCGACAGGAGCACGCCAGAGTAGAGATGTGCTGAGAGTAGGAGAGGGAGGGCTCGAGGGTGACACCAAGGTTCTTGGTGGATGAGGACGGAGAGAGGGTGGTGTCTTCAATAGGATTAGAGATAGAGAGATCAGCGATGGGGAAGGACAAGGGGGGGGAAGAAAAGGAGGTCTGATTTGGAGAGGTTCACTTTAAGATGATGCGAGTGCATCCAGGAGGAGATGGCCGCGAGGCAGATAGAGATACGGGAGGAAATGACGGAGTCGGAGGGGGAAAAAGAGGGGAAGATCTGGGCATTATCAGCAAAGAAATGATATGAGAAGCCATGGGAGGAAACCAGATTGGAGGGGTTTGAGTATAGAGTGTGTTGACAGGAAAGCAGAGAGCTGGCGATGTACCACTCGCTCGAGGGTTTTAGAGAGGAAAGGGAGAAGGGAGACATGAATGTTAGTTTTGGGCGGATGAGGGATCAGGGGAGGTTTTTTTAAAATGGGGGTTTGAGAAATAAAAATTATCATGGCAGAATAAATCTGTTAACTGTTGGTCTGGTAGGCCAGATGTGGCCAGTTGCCCATTTAAAGTCTTTTTTAGACTGTTACTCTTTGTTATTAATGTTTATGCTGTGTATTGGTCTGCCTGATGATCAATTACATTTTCAAAGGTTGTGTTTAAGAGACAGAGAGAGTGAGAAAGAGATACAGGGGGCCTCTTTAAGAAGTGTATTGTGTCTGTATTGTTTTCCACTGAATAAGATTATTGTTCACTTTGTTTTCTAGGGATTGGAGTTGATGACATGTTCATTATGATCTCCTGCTGGCAGAAAACCAAGGTTCATGATTCAGTGGCAGATCGCTTGGCAGAGACGTATAAAGAGGCAGCCGTCTCCATCACCATCACCACTCTAACTGATGTCTTGGCTTTCTACATAGGCATCATGACACCCTTCCGATCTGTGCAGTCGTTTTGCCTCTACACAGGCACTGCAGTTCTGTTCTGCTATCTGTACAACATAACATTCTTTGGAGCTTTCTTGGCTCTCAATGGAAAAAGAGAAAAGGGCAACAGGCACTGGCTGACGTGCATGAAGGTGGAGCAGGATTGTCCAGCAGGACGCTCTACAGGGTACAGCATGTGCTGTGTAGGAGGGGCGTACGATGCAAACACAGGCTGTGAGAAAGAGCAGCCAGTGAATCTGTTCTTTAAGAAGTACTATGGCCCTTTTCTTACAAACACATGGACCAAAGTCTTTGTGGTGTTGCTGTATGTTGGGTACCTGGCTAGCAGTATTTATGGGTGTCTTCAGATGCAGGAAGGTATAGACCTTCGAAATCTGGCGTATGACGGTTCGTATGTTGTTAACTACTATGATGATGAGGATGCTTATTTTTCAGAGTATGGACCAAGAGTTATGGTTGTTGTTACAGAACAAGTTGAATATTGGAATAAAGAGGTCCGAAAAGATATTGAAAGGTGTTTGAAAGTACTTGAAAACCGCTTGTATGTTGATGCAAGCCTGTCTGTTTCATGGCTAAGAGTATTTGAGAATGTTTCTACATTACTAAATATCAGCTTAGATAATGAAATGGTATTTAAAGACAATTTAAAGTTAATTCTTCCAATCTTTAAACAAGACATTAGTATCTCTAATGATAATATTATTGCCTCCCGTTTCTTTATTCAGACCACAAACATTACTACTCCAGTCAAGGAAAAGAACATGCTAGATGAGCTGAGAGAGGATGTAAAGAACTGTGTAGTCCCAGGACTGGTTTATCACCCAGCATTCATCTACTTTGACCAGTATGCAGTCATAGTCTCTAACACGATACAGAATATTGCAGTAGCAACTGCAGTAATGTTGGTCATCGCCCTCCTATTGATTCCCAATCCTCTTTGCTCTTTGTGGGTAACGTTTGCCATTGGATCTGTCATTGTTGGTGTTGCAGGCTTCATGGCTTTCTGGAATGTTAACTTAGACTCCATATCGATGATCAATCTGGTCATCTGTATAGGCTTCTCTGTAGACTTTTCTGCACATATTTCCTACGCATTTGTGTCAAACAGCAAACGCGATGTAAATGAGAAGGCCATTGATGCGCTCCATACTCTGGGTTACCCTATAGTCCAGGGGGCAGTTTCTACCATACTGGGTGTCGTTGTTCTGGCTGCAGCTGAAAGCTACATCTTCAGGACATTTTTCAAGATCATGTTCCTGGTCATTTCTTTTGGGGCTCTTCATGGAATTGTTTTTATTCCAGTGTTCCTGACCTTCTTCGGGGTTTCCAAGTGTTGTGATAAGGGTAAGGAAAAACAAATAGAAATGACATTACTAGGGCAATGAGTTTGGCAATAGCCATCTAGATGACACAGATTAACATGGAGATAAACAACATGATTTTTTGGTTTGTATTATTACTACACAGATATATTTGTAATGTTTAAATTAAAATGGTGAGTTTGTTTATATTATTGATTGATGGCACTGGTGCGCTTGTAACTTCCTTGAAAAGAACCAATAAATACTTCCTGTGTTAAGTGTTATTCAATAGTACTGTTTGTGTATCTTTTATAATTATTTTAATTGCAGAATAACACAGATTTAGATTTTTTTTATCAGAAAATGTTGTTCTTTTTATTTTTTAGAAAACTAGGATCCCTGGTAATCACGTAGCCAGGAGGTGTTTAACCCTTTGCGGTCCATTGTCGGACTGGGTCCGACATTGCAATTATTCCCATCAGGTCCTTTGTCGGACCCTGTCCGACATCATCCAAAAAACGCAAAAAACGCAAAAAAGTCGGTTTTGGCGGTGGGAACGAAAGGAGCGAGACAAGCCGATAAAAAAAAAAAAAAAAGGCGTATCTCATGAATAGTCATACTAGCCCCTGGCATCAGATGGGGCGGTCATATGGAAACAAGCTGGGTGTTACAGCATCAGCGCACAGAGACTATCACGGACATTTGCAGAGCTTTTTCGAGATGTTATAGCAATAAAATAATGACTTGGATCGCATTATTGAGGAGTTTGGTGATAAAAACGAGTCATCAGGAGATGATTGATCGGTATGTACGACTATTATTATTATTATTATTTATTTGTTAGCATATGTGAAAGCGATAGCGAACAAAAGGGTGGGGCGGGGCTGGAGATGCCTAGTGAGTGCTTTGTTGATATGCAGGGCCTTTTAAACCCGTTTGACTGTGAAAAAAAATACTTTTAAACAGCGCGTCTAAAATTAACTGCGCGTGTGAAAATTAATTAGACCTGGCGAGCCTGACGCAGAATTAATAAATGGACCGCAAAGCGCCATGCTGAGATTAGATACTTGATATATAAAACTAAGCAACATTAGCCAAAAAAAAAAAAAAAAGAAAAGTCATTTTTACCTACATGCCAGTAGCTGCATAGGTTATTGAGGCATTTGTTTACAATGTATTATTGTTTTCCATTTAGCAGTGTGAAGCTTTCATTTTGAAAAGAGAACACATAACGTGCCATAATGAAAACAGCAATGAACGTTCAAGTTGCCTTTGTTCTAAAGGCAGTGCTGCCGCTGGTTTCTTTAAAACAAAACACAATGCCATCCCACAATCCCCCAGTGACTTTTGACACAGAAAGAATTTCCAGGGTTGGCCAGGTTTGTAAAAAAGCAGTGAAACACTTATATTTGCGCCTAGCAGTCGAAGCCTGCAGCTCCAGGCAGTGGAAACAAGGTATACGTTGATTTGTGTGTGTGTGTGTGTGTGTGTGTGTGTGTGTGTGTGTGTGTGTGTGTGTGTGTGTGTGTGTGTGTGTGTGTGTGTGTGTGTGTGTGTGTGTGTGTGTGTGTGTGTGTGTGTGTTTTGGTGACCGGAACAAAGTAGCCAACCCTGAAATCATATGGTATGTCGGTCAATCACTGTTGCAATTGTCAAAAATGTGTCCACTAACATGCATGGTAATGGAAGAATGAAAATTTAAAATTTGTAAAAAAATAAATAAATAAATAAATTACACTTTTTAGATAATGTATTATTATAAAGGAGATACACACTCTTTTATGTAAAACAATATATTTATGTAATTTTTGTGTGTTTTATGTGACTTGAATTAATTGAATAAATTAAAAACAAGAAGAGTGTAGTGTTTTTATTGTTATTAAAATATATTATATCTTAGATGACAACAATCAACACAAAATCATTACTTCCTCAAAGTTCTCACCTAGTGCCCATACTTGTTATGGGTCAAGAGCACAGTACAGCAAAAAGGCAGAAAGCACAGATGAACATGGTAAAACACAGAGAGGTACAGTAAACCTTTGGTAGATGCACAATTTACAATTTTACTAGTGTGTGTGTGTCTCATCAATAACATTCAAGGTAATACCGACGTACCTTTGCAGGAAGTTTAGAGAGGTGAAGAGGTTACAGTTACCTTAGAAACAGTATCATAGCAACAGCCTCTTCGTCCTCGTACATTGAACACCTGTACAACTTCACTGTTTAAAGTTATTAACTTTTGTATTATTTCAAATGCATCTACATAGGATAAGTAGTCACATAACCCCTTGATTAAACATTTTTTTGTGATGCACTGAAGCCCATGTATTATTTTATATATATATATTTTATATATATATAAGAGGCTGTGTGGTCCAGTGGTTAAATAAAAGGGCTTATAATCTGGAGGTCCCCGGTTCAAATCCCACCTCAACCATGGACACATTGTGTGACCCTGAGCAAGTCACTTAACCTCCTTGTGCTCCGTCTTTCGGGTGAGATGTAATTGTAAGTGACTCTGCAGCTGATGCATAGTTCACACACCCTAGTCTCTGTAAGTCGCCTCGCCTAAATAAACAAATAATAATAATATATATACAGTATATATAGTGCCTTGCATAAGAATTCACCCCCCTTGGACTTTTCCACATTTTGTAGTGTTACAACCTGGAATTAAAATTGATTTAATTGGGATTTTTACCATTTGATTTACACAACATACTTAACACTTTGAAGGTGCAAAATATATATTTTTATTGTGACACAAAAGTTAATTAAACAAAAAAAAGACATTTGTTGGTTGGATAAGTATTCACCCCCCTGAGTCAATACTTGGTAGGAGCACCTTTGGCAGCAATTACAGCTGTGAGTCTTTTTGGGTAAGTCTCTACCAGCTTTGCACATCTGGATCCTGCAATTTGCCCATTCTTCTTGGCAAAATTGCTCAAGCTCTGTCAAGTTGGATGGGGACCGTTGGTGAACAGCAATTTTCAAGTCTTGCCACAGATTCTCAATCGGATTGAGGTCTGGGCTTTGACTGGGCCATTCAGGTTCTTGTTTTTAAACCACTCCAGTGTAGCTTTGGCTGTGGGTTTGGGGTCATTGTCCTGCTGGAAGGTGAACCTCCGCCCCAGTCCCAGGTCTCTTGCAAACTGAAACAGGTTTTCCTCTAGAATTTCCCTGTATTTGGCTCCATCCATCTTGCCCTCAATCCTGACCAGTTTCCCAGTCCATGCCGATGAAAAGCATCCCCATAACATGATGCTGCCACCACCATGCTTCACCGTGGGGATGGTGTTCTCAGGGTGATGAGCAGTGTTGGCTTTGCGCCACACATAGCATTTTGCGCTAAGGCCAAAAAGTTCAATTTTAGTCTCATCAGACCAGAGAACCTTTTTCCACATGTTTGCTGTGTCTCCCACATGTCTTTTGGCAAAATCCAAACAGGATTTGATATGTTTTTTTTTCAGCAATGGCTTTCTTCTCACCACTCTTCCATAAAGCCCAGCTTTGTGCAGCGTCCAGGTTATAGTTGTCCCAGACGGTTTCTCCCATCTCAGCTGTGGATCTCTCCAGCTCCTTCAGAGTTATCATTGGCCTCTTGGTTGCTTCTCTGACTAATGCCCTCCTTACCTGGTCACTGAGTTTTGGTGGACGGCCTTCTCTAGGAAGAGTCACGGTTGTGCCATATTCTTTCCATTTTTTAATAATGGATTTAACGGTGCGCCGGGGGATGTTCAAAGTTTGGGATATTTTTTTATAACCCAACCTTGATTGGTGCTTCTCCAGAACTTTATCCCGGACTTGTTTTGATAGCTACTTGGTCTTCATGATGCTGTTTGTTTAGATATGCTCTCTAACAAATTCTGGGGCCTTCCAGAAATAGGTGTATTTAATCGGAGATCATGTGACACTTTAATTGCACACAGGTGGACTCCATTCAACTAATTATGTGACTTCTGAAGGCAATTGGTTGCACCAGAGCTTATTTAGGGGTGTCACAGCAAAGGGGGTGAATATTTATGCAATCAAGACTTTTCAGTTTTTTATTTGTAAATAATTTTGAAAAATATGTAGATTTTTTTCCCCACTTCGACATTATGAACTATTTTGTGTAGATCAGTGACAAAAAATCCTAATTAAATCCATTTTAATTCCAGGTTGTAACACTACAAAATGTGGAAAAGTCCAAGGGGGGTGAATACTTATGCAAGGCACTGTATAGTTGGGCATTCTGTGGGCGAGGTTGCTGCTGCACATTGCTCTGGATTACTGTCCCTTCATGATGCTGTTAAGGTCATTTATTTCCGCAGTACTTTGCAGTCCAAGGTCACTGGAGGGAAAATGCTTGTTGTTGGAAACATACCCGTGTCAGAAGTGGCAGTTTCTTCCTGCTTATTCAGGGAAAGCTTGCATTGCTGCCTTCAACAGCCCTCAGTCATGCACCTTGTCAGGCGAGTCTGAAGCTATAGATGGTCTTCATCAGAAACTGTCAACATCATTCAAGAACCTATTCCTTCAGGTTCTAGATGTCGCAGCTGCATACCACAGTCACATGATTGAGCCCATTTTGAACCCTATACAGGACAACATAGGCCTCTTACAAAAAAGGGAAATGGAAGTAGAGTTGTTTTCTACAGTAACAGGATATTTAGCTACTGAAGGAGATTTTACCACAGGCCAGTACTGGGCCAAGAACATTGGAGAAGCAGTTACGTTTGAACAGGCAGTGAAATCAGCGGTGGCTGGGAAGAAATATGTTGTTTTTGTAGAGATAGGTCCAAGAAGGGCCTTGCAAAGGAATATTATGGAGATTGTAGGGAATGGGACTCCAGTGTTTCCATCTGTGCAGCCTGACAAAGACTATGAGACTCTGCTTACCATTGTGTCAAAGCTATTCGAGTTGGGATCAGAAGTAGATTGGGAACAATTCTACAAAGGTTATGAGACTACCTACAACCTGCCCAAGGTATCAGTTTGATGGCATCAAAAAAGAGGTGTGTTTTGAGTTGGTACGACAGGGCAATGACAGTGTAGTAAGTTCTGTTCATCCAGTGCTGTGCAGTGCAGGTATTGACAGCAAGGAGCTCAACTGCAACATATCAATGGATGCAACACCATACATTTATGAACATAAAAACAATGACGTTGTTATAGTCCCTGGTGCTTTCTATGTTGAATTAGGCTTGGCATCTGTCATGGCTAGTGTGAGACCGAAACTACAGCTCAGCGCCATGCAACTCAATATTAGTTTCCTTAGCCCTTGTATTGTAAGTCAGAATTTTACTGAGCTAAAAAATAATGCTTGAGCAACACAAAGGTGAGACCACATTTAAAGTAAAGTCTCAGATGGCAACCCATGCATCTGGTAACATCCAGCGTTGCTGTGAAAACTTAGTTGAAGAAAAGAACTTATCGCTGTAGTTCATCTACAAAAGATGTGCATTAGTAGCGAAGTCTGAAGAAGTTTATGAGAAGCTGTCTGGCGTAGGGTTCCAATATGGGTCTGTGTTCAGACAGCTTGGTGATGTGCATTATGGGGAAGAGCTTCAGGAAGCTGTTACAAGGATTAATGTCCCAGAAGAAGTTATTGTACAGTTGCACAAGTACTGCATTCACCCTGTAGTTTTAGATTATTTCTTACAAATGACAGCTACTGTAGCAGCAAATGCTTTCAAATCCAGACCTGGGTTTCCTTCTGGTATTGGCAGTTTGATAGTATCTCAGCCCCTGCAGAAAGAAATGTTCATGTACTTAAGAACAACCAAAGTGATTCTTGAC
This sequence comes from Acipenser oxyrinchus oxyrinchus, assembly GCA_030684275.1. Lineage (NCBI taxonomy): Eukaryota > Metazoa > Chordata > Actinopteri > Acipenseriformes > Acipenseridae > Acipenser > Acipenser oxyrinchus. The sequence goes on from CM060249.1 coordinate 96,982,642, forward strand.
TTCATTGAGGTATGTGGGGGGTTCACAGATAAAGAAGGCTCTACTTTAGTTGAACTTAAACATGTAAGGATTACATTTTTAGGAAGCAGTTCTTCAGTTCCAAAGGAATTCATAATGAGTGGAAAGAAGGTACTGAAATAGTAAACTCTACCATTGGAACCAAAGCATTAGTGTTTGCAGACCAGCTTGGTGTGGCCAAAAATCTCAGAAAGTACATGCACCCAAAGTCTACATATATTTCCTACAAAGATTCAGAACGTTTGTCAACGCTTGAACTGTTTACCAGGTCTACTTGGCCAGTCTCTTACAATGACTATGATGAGGTTTTGTTCTTGTGGGGATTTCAAAACCTCAGTGAGCTAAGTACAGATAAATTGTTGCAGAACCTTGTGAACTGTTGTGAAGTTTATCGACAGGTTGTCAGCAACATGAAGGAAAAGAAATTAAAATGTCCCATCAGAACCATCACATACAGAACAACAGAGAAGGCAGTGGATCACATTAATCCAGGATTTACACTGTGTGGAATGACCAGGGCATGTGCTGCAGAAATTTCAGATCTCTCCTTTCAATTGATTGATATTCATTCTGTAAGCAATGAAGACATCTCAGCACTGGCCCAAGTGATTACCTCATACAAAACATCAAAATACCCAGAGGTCATGATAAGCAAGGGTCAGATTTACACATCTGGCATTATACGCACACCTGTTAAAAGTTCAGGCAGCAGCCAACAAAGGATGTTGTGTTCCAGTTCTGAAAGTTTTGTTCTCCAAACAGTAGATCCATACAGAATGGCAGATCTACATGCAAACACTACCAGTGATCATGAAAACACCTTAAGAAGCAAACTGTAAAGGTTCAGCTCAATAAGATATGTGTCCATTCATCTGATTACTTTCCTGTCAGCCTGTCCGATTTGAATTTTGGTCAAACCCTGTACTGGAATAAACATGCAGCTCATGCACACAAACTTTTAGCTCTAGACTTCAGTGGTACAGTTACAGCAGTGGGAAGTGATGTTATTATTATTATTATTATTAGTTTATTTAGCAGACGCCTTTATCCAAGGTGACTTACAGAGACTAGGGTGTGTGAACTGTGCAAAGTCACTTACAATTACGTCTCACCCGAAAGACGGAGCACAAGGAGGTGAAGTGACTTGCTCAGGGTCACACAATGAGTCAGTGGCTGAGCTAGGATTTGAACCGGGGACCTCCTGGTTACAAGCCCCTTTCTTTAACCACTGGACCACACAGCCTCCTGTGAAAAAGTTAAAGGTAGGAGATCCCATAGCTTCATGCTACCCAGTTGTTGCATCTTCTAAGGTCGTGCTTCCTGAGGCAGTCTGTTATGACAGTAGAAAGCTTCCCTTCCTAATGGAAACTCCTTGTGTATCCTACTTTATACTGGCATGGGAAATACTATATCATGCATTACCCAAATCAAAACAATGGAGAAGGTTAGGTGTCATATCCTCTGAACCTGAGTCAAGCTTGCTGAAAGTTTTAGCACTCGCAGCAAAAAGTCAAGATGGGAGGCCATAGTTGGAACAGAATTCAGTGGTCTACTGCAGAATGTAAATAAGTGTGAGGCTTTAGTTCTTTTGCCTCCATTTGACACATCTTTAGTGGTAAAAGTGTGCCGTGTTTCCAATGCCAAGCATATAGTTGTAGTGTGTGACAACCATCTGTTCCTCTCTGCTTCTCAATGTCTGCTGAGAAGTGAAAATGAAGAAGTTCACATTCATATCCTTCAAATAGCCAATGTGTTCCAGAAAGCCGATCTCATGAAATACAAAAAAGACATCTATAAATGGATGAAGTCGATGCATTTTGAAATCAAATCCTTGACTCTAACAAGAAACATCTTCCAAAAACAAATAATGGGCAGCAGTGAGCACATGTATACCGAGGAGCCTGAATCCTATTTCTTATCAAAGTCCATCTCGCTGGTTGTGCTCGATGATGTATCAAAGAATAGCTTTTCTGATATTCCTGTTCATCAGAATCAAAAACAACTTTTCCAAGGAAGCTCTGTTTATATAGTGACTGGAGGACTTTCAGGTCTTGGATTTGAGACAGTGAAGTTCATTGCTCAGTGCGGAGGCAGCTGCATTGTCATTCTTTCCAGTGCGCCATCCCCTGAGAGACAACAAGAGATTATAAACTTACAGAATCAGTATGGGGTTATGATGACAAGTGTCCAGTGTGATGTTGCCATCCTCAAGGATGTTGAGAAGGCAATCAGTTTTATTGGTCATTTTTTTTCCTGCTTGTCCAATTAAAGGAGTGCTGTCGTCTTACACGACGGCTTAATCCACACTTTAAACAGATCCCACTTTGACAAAGTTCTGAGACCTAAGGTTGCAGTGGCCTTGAATCTTCATTATGCAACAAAGCATTGTCAACTGGACTATTTCATTTGTTACTCCTCCATCACTTCCTTTATTGGAAATTCAGCTCAAACAAACTATGCTGCAGCAAATTCATTTCTGGATGTCTTTTGCCATTACCGGAGGAACTGTGGACTTGCTGGACAGTTGATTAATTGGGGAGCTTTGAACCTGGGACTCCTGCTAAACAAGGTTAGTTTCCAGCGCTTTCTTGAGGCTAAGGGAATGGTGATCATGGAGCTACCTGAGATTCACGAAGGGCTTGAAATCTGCTTGTTGCAGGACAATCCACAGCAAGCTGTGTGCAAATTCAGTTTAATTTAATTTTCATTAAAATCAATTTTTTGTGTATTATAAAAATAATAATGAATGTCACCTGGCACTGCTGCTAAACAACCAGCAACCAAGTTAAATGCATGTCAGTTCTATTTTATTTTATTACATACAATACAATATTACATCACATACATGAACACAGCACACATGGAGCTACTTCAATGAATAATTATGAGGAATAACTGTTGAATTTATTATACCATAATTATAACAGATTAATTATTTATTAAAGATAAGTGGCAAATAAGTGCCAATTCAAGCGTTTTGCTCACATTTTCATTCATATCCGTTTAACGGAATTTGGGGATGGAAGTGGACCGAGAGGGCTGGCCTTTTACCTGCAAGTTGCCAGTCCAATTACAATCCAGGTCAGAAAAGGAACAAGTGTAAAATTTACAGGTAGGAACAAAAATAACTTTGGTCCAATGCAGGCAGTACAAGAAAGTTACTTTTATCATAGTTGCTCTATGGACCCGGCCTTCCGTCTTGCATCTTCTCTGCGCCCCCTTCAACCCGCTGCTTGAAGAACAACATTGAGGGCAGATAGTGGAAAAGAGGGAGAACCCGAGGGCAGGGTGGGGATCTCCAAAAGACACTGCTTATCAGCAATGCAGGGAAATCATTTTCAGGTTTCAGGCTTCCACAGGGTCAAGACTTTCCTGTATACAAGACATTAGCAATATTAATTGCTGCTAGTTTCTGGGATTTTAATTTGAGGAGGAAAGCATAACCAATTTACAGTCACTATTAATAAAAGGTTAAATCCTTTATTATTTCCCCCCCAGAAATACTTTAGAGGATACATAGACCCAGTGAAGGAGTTTTTTTCTAATTGTAATTGAAACTCTTTCAAATTGTACTAAAAGTTGCTTATGACATTATATATGACAAGAATACAGTCATCTACTCTTGCATATTAATGCATGAAAGGGCGGGGTTATAGTACATACATGTTACTAATGTGTTTTACCAGATTTGACAACTCAGAAAGATCATGAAGCATTCTGTTAGCATCAAATACAGAACTACAATTATACACAACACACGTACTGTTATATACTTTATTAGCTTATTTTTACAGTCTGTTCAAATTAGGTTTTATACAACCCAAAATTTTTCCTCTGCATCAATCTTCACTAGAGTAAACAGAAAGGAATACAAAAGGCAGAGAAATATAGGGAACACCGAAAAAGCAAATGATGCACATACTGAAACAAAAAAGAACTTTCAAGCAAAGGGATATTTCACTGCAGAAATGTATACATTTTGATTTTTAAATCTGTCCAATACATATAGCAAGCTTATAAGCAATAAAATGATTCTGAATTCCAAATGACCAGTCTGTTTCATTTTATAGATAACAAATATAGGCGGTACAGATGGGCCATATTTCTTAAACAAAACTTAAAATACTTGTTGCTTTAAAATGGTGGAAATTATAATTAAATAAAAATCAGGCCTTAATTGTGTAAGCCTGGACTATTGCATCACCACGGAGGATTGTAGTTGTGTGCGATACAAATTAAAGTTTGAATTACTATATACGTAGATTTGTACCTTTGTTGTTTAAGTTAACATTGTATTTTATTTAATTGTTTAAAATTGTAGAGTAGGATTTTAATTGATACATTACTATTTCAGTGTTTTGATTGGCTAATAGGCCAACTCCCAAACACCCACAATTAACCAGTGATCTGCTACTTCTTGCAGCTCCATCACCCAAGTTTTGAAAGGCAAAGTGCATGTCATGCTGCAAAGTCTAATGCTTCCCATTATTTTGGGGATCTGGGCAAAGATTCATTTAATTAGAAGAATATAACCTGACTTTCCTGTGGAATTAACAGGTACCATAGCAAATGTGGTATCCATGTCAAATATTTAACCTAAATACACAGATGGATTAGTAAAGTAAACAGAGTGTGTTTTTAAAGCAAAACCCACAAATGTATTTGGATTAAGGTTTTTAAAAAGTGCAAATGTACCTAATGTGATTGAGAATATTTCAATTGTGGTGCAACTATTTGTGGAACAGACATGTACGGTATTTGACCTTTTAAAAACTAGGTTTGCTATTGTAGTTGGATACAAAAACGGTCAGATGGCGATTTTCCATCTACTTTTTCAAAAGAGAATATTTGAGAAGTAACCTGATTTTTACATTTTTTATTGTACATGTCAATTGGCCAACTGTCTTTCATGAATACAGATGCAAGGAGTCGAGGCAAAACACTGCTGGTAGTATGAATACAGGTGAAGCAGATATAAAACAGAACAAACCTTTCAATACAAAGCAAAATGAATAACTGTAGCCGACTGCAGACAGACAGATGCAGATCAGCCTCTCAGACAGAATTATGACATCATAACATAATAAATACAGAGCACATATTTACTCTAGAAAAAGTGAAAGAATCTCTCTCAAATCAGCTGGCTGTAGCCCTGAGATGCTTTAACTTCAAAAGGAATCACCAGTGACTCAAATCACATAGGTTGCTAAGTGTATTTGTGAAACAAGCACCACCCGAGCAAATCAAAATGCAATCTTTACCAGAAGAAAATGTGCATTTGCTGCCTTAATCAAAACCTAGGAAGAAAATGGGATCAAATGTATACATAAAAGGTCATACATTAAGAAAAATAAACCACACAATAATGTCATTCAGCGGAACCCCCTGCTCTGTTGGTTATTTACATTCATGTTGATAAAAATCCCAATCCTATCCGAAGTAAGGAAGATCATCTTGGTTCCAGATTCTTTCCATCCAGGATGATTTGAATCTCTTTGGCATTCAGAGTCTCATAAGTCAACAAAGCATCAGCCAAGTACTTGTGTTCTTTTGAACGACTCTTCAAGATGTGTTTTGCTCGTTCATAGGAGTCCTATTTATAATATTAAAAACATAAATTAGTCACTACACCTGTCAAGGAGACTTCTCATACAGCATTATATTTGGTAGTCAGAGGTTCAAAAGGTCAGTTACTTTAATACTATAAGACTTCCATGTCTCAAATTGCCAACAGCCCTAATGGAGAAATACTGCATATACTCCAAGTCTCTTAAATGACCAAAAAACCCACAAAAACACACAAAAAAAGCTAAGACAAAGTTACTTTGAAAGGTACAGCACACAAAATATGACAAAGTAAGATAGATAGATATGACAAAATATGACAAAGTAAGATATATAGATAGATAAGGAGGAGGAGGCTGTGTGGTCCAGTGGTTAAAGGAAAGGGCTTGTAACCAGGATATCCCTGGTTCAAATCCCACCTCAGCCACTGACTCATTGTGTGACCCTGAGCAAGTCACTTAACCTCCTTGTGCTCAGTCTTTCGGGTGAGACGTAGTTGTAAGTGACTCTGCAGCTGATGCATAGTTCACACACCCTAGTCTCTGTAAGTTGCCTCGGAAAAAGGCATCTGCTAAATAATAAATAAAAGATATAACACAAACAAAAAAAGACCATTATTACCTTTAAGAGTATCCTAACTTCTTGTTCAATGGCAGCTTGGGTTTCTGGGCTGAGTTTAGCTGTGTCAGTATAGGTCATGACGCCAAGCTATATATAATAAATACAGAAGCTCTGTTAATGAAATGCCATTACACCATCTAATAAATAAAACAAGCCTTTTATCAGCTCGTGTTGAAAAAAGGAGCTGTTCCACACCAATAAGGAAGTGTTAAAGGTTTTAAAGTGATCAGTGGTTTATTAGGTGTGCGTGTGTTGCTAGGTCTAGTCCCAGTAATTTGGCTTGATGCTGAAAAGTGAATGGGACTAAATTCTAATTAATTTAAAATTCAGAAATGACAGGCGATGGAAGGTCCATTAGTGTAAATAATAAATGTTTATAGAAACAGTGTGTATTCTATCAAGATTTCAGACTGATGGAGAATTAAGAGTAAAATTAAACAAACAGATGTCGAAAAGCATTTCAGACATACCTTTTCACTCATTCCAAATTTCGTCACCATCATCTTTGCAATTTTGGTTGCACTGTCAAAATCACTTGATGCACCTAGAAAATTAACACAATTATACATAATACACTTAAAAAAAAAAAATCATGTTTCCTTACCTTTTTTGCTGATGCAGTAAAACATTGTTGACTTGCCTGTGGTGATGTTTTCATTGCCAAATATAAGTTCTTCGGCTACCCGTCCTCCCATACTGACATCCATTTGGGCCAGTAACTGAGATCTGGTTTCACTCCATCTGTCATTCTCTGGAAGCAAAGACACCTGGAGAAATACCAGTCTGCATGTTAATTCACTTACAGCATGCAATCTGGAAAAATGAACACCAACATCCCAACAAGTGTGCAATTTGACATCTACGAATTTGGGAAACAAAGATCTTTCAAAGATCACTTGCAACTGCCTAATCTGAAATGTTTTTCAGCTATTGCATTTTTCATCCGATTACACTGAAGCATCAATACACATTAACTTGGCCAAATCGTGTTATTTATAAAATGTATATATAAAACGTGGATATCAGGGGAGGCAGTGTACAGTAATTGAAGGCTATGCAGTATACTCACATGTCCGAGTGTAGGTCCTCTGGGCATTATTGTGGCTTTATTGATGGGCATAGCATCTTTGGTATAAAAAGCAACAATGGCATGACCAGATTCATGGTATGCGGTGATGGTTTTGTTTCTTTTGTCTATCTCAACACTTCTGCGTTCTGGACCTGCGGACAAGAAAGCGTGGCTTTATTTTTTTTTTTATTGAAAAGGGAAGGAACTCCCCAAGGAGCTTAATTGACCCATTTATTAACAGACTTGGCCTTCAAGTTGTTTACCCGACAATGTATTTTGGGTAGATTAGGGGCAAGCTCCAAATGTCATATTTTTATATTTCACACCTTTGCAGTGTTTAGCTCTTTCAAAGATTTCTGGTAAGATGCAAACACAGTTGATTGTGTGTGTGTGTGTGTGTGTCAGATACTGTATCAGTTAGTCTAACTATGTTTTTGATTAAAACTTACCCATAAGGATCTTATCCTTGGCAAATTCCAAATCCTCCATGGTCACCATGTCCTTTTCATCCACTGCTGCCTTCAGCGCAGCCTGATTTACCAGATTCTCCAGATCTGCTCCAGAAAAGCCAACTGTCCCTCTGGCAATTCTTTCTGCATCAACGCCTGCTATGGATAGCACAGTAACTACTATCTATTTAACACGTACAAGCATAAAGTTGAAATATTTTGATGGAAGCAGGTTATTAGTGCCTGAGTTTATATCAAGTAAAATCAACCATTCTTGCCCCACACATGCTCTTTTAGAGCACTATCTTCTTTTTGGTTTACTGTAGAAATACTTTAAAAATAGTTTAACCTTTGTTAATAATCTGTTAGAATCAGCAAATGTCCATGCAAGACGCTGTGGTGCCAATATGCAACAGCTGTACAAGAGCAAGTAGAGGGGTTAGGTGTAACAGTAAATCAAAAACGAGAGACATACCAGGATCCACTTTGATTTTTTTGAGGTACCATTTCAGAATTTCTGTCCGACCTTTCACATCTGGCCTTGGGACTGTAACCTGCATATCAAATCGCCCAGGACGAATAAGGGCGCTAAAAAGGCAAGCACATTTTATTCTATGTCGTTGAAGTAACACGTATTCTAATTAAAAACTGAGCAGAAGCATTTTTTATAAAAATGTACTTTGACACTGCTTTAAATAAAAGTTATTTCAAACCTACTTGTCCAATGCTTCTGGAAAGTTAGTTGCTCCTATAATAATGACCCCTTCATTTGGTTTGAACCTGTAGAAAAATAATTAAATATTTAACCATTATATTAACAAATCAAGCATTCAAATCCAATAAATTATAATGCAGCATAATTGTGACACCTAGTGGCCATAATTGTTTCTGCAATTACTACTGTTTCAGAAATCATTGTCCTAATGGGTTCAGCCATTAGAAAAAAATATTTCTGCTCCTTTATCAATACCGTGACCATATGGTAACACTCATTAACTTTAGTGTTATTCATTTGGATTATAAAATCAATAAAAATGCTCAACATGCTAATTGAGAACTTTGTAATAATTTGGTAGCTATGAAGTCTCCGGTGGCTACCAGCAATTAACAGACATTTATTTTAGCCAATAGGGTTGCAAGTTTCAGCCAGTGATTTGCAGTGAGCACATTTTAAACACGTGGCACTTTAACAATTCACACCGAAAGGTACAGCAAAGGAGATTTACTAAACCAATAGAAGAATCGCTTATTTAAGCCGACTTTTTGAACATATACTTATTCTATGCAGTTCTATTTCACCTGTGTTGATCAAGCTAGTTAGATAACATATATAAATGGTAAATACTTGCCCGTCCATTTCTGCCAGCAGCTGATTGATGGTCTGCCTTGAGTACGGGTGCATAGGAGACTCAATTCTTTTTCCACCAACAGAGTCGAGCTCATCAATAAATATAACACAAGGTGCATTTGCTTTTGCCTCCCCTTCAAGTGAAAAAAACAAAAAAATGACATTTCCATGTTAAAAAAAACAAAGATAAATAATGTAGAAGTGAATTCCTTTGCTTGTCAATGTTTGGAACACTTTGTTCTGAACCTTCCCATTTCCCAATACGGAACTTAGATGTAATGAAGAAACACTCTGTACTAAAACAAGAGCTGGTCAGGTGAGCTTTCATAAGAATCCTCTTAGCAAAATTATATTTACAAATAAGTCATTTACAAAAGGTAAACATACTGAAGAGATTTCTGATACGACTGGCTCCCACTCCAACAAACATTTCGTCAAACTCTGACCCCGAGGCGTAATAGAATGGTACATCCGCTTCACCAGCAACTGCTCGGGCTAAAAGGGTTTTGCCGGTACCTGGAGGTCCGATTAAAAGGATGCCTAAGAGAGAATACAAATCAAGCGGTAAACAGGTTTCATAATTTGCACTGAGAGACAAAGCTGCCAGCAGTACATGTCAAACACTCCTAATGCATTAAGAAACAGTAGTGGAGTGAAGGGTTATTGTCCATGTATTTTGACTTTACCTTTAGGGAGTTTGCCACCAAGCACAGTAAATTTCTGGGGGTTCTTCAGGAACTCCACAACTTCTTGTAGTTCATTCTTTGCCTCCTCAGCCTGTAAAAGAGCAGTCAGTGATAAGTCACTTAATACAATCCCAAGTTCACAGCAGAAACATGTTCTCTTTACACAACATACCCCTTTCACATGTTCAAATGTGACATTTTTCATCTGGACTGGATCCACTGCAGCATCTAATCCTGTTGTTGTTCGGAATCGCACTGTCAAAAAAAAAAAAAAAAAAAGGGGCTACGGGTTTAAATTTACATAGAAACGAAACTTATGCAATATATCAAACGCTAAAAATACCAGACTCAATACTTTCTTTTATACGGTAACTTAACCTCAATTAACATTGTGACTTATCCATGATAAAAGGAAGATCCAAACCCAACTAAAATGGTTACATATTACCTGGTACTAACTCAGAAGACCAATAATAAAAATAGCTAATAGCTAGATTTGTCTACTAAAGTGCTTCAAGTGTATCTTGAAGGTATTCAAGTGGAAGAAGAATGAAGTTACATTCATAGTAATATTTTAAAGCAAATGCACAATGTCTACATCTTTGCTGCTTGCTTAATAAGGTTCAAATGATTGACCGTGTTGTACTTACTTCAAGACAAGGCACATATGGACACATTTATAAATCTTGTGCAATTCACATTTAAATAATGCAAGAATAACTCCATAGATGTCTTTTCCAGCTGCTGTGCAGGACATTAGGCAAACAGCAGGTAAACTCTGCCAGCACAGCTCCTTAAGTGGAGCTAGAACACCACCTGGATCTGTATTGTTCACCGCATACCAGGACCTTTCAGAAGGGAGTTTTATTAGATTTTTTAAATTTCTTTTTTTAACCTAGCTTCAGCCTCTTTACATAATTGTTTATGTCTCACATTCTTAGTGTTAAACAGCGGTAACTATGCTGCCGACACATTTCTTCTTGTACATGAACACATAGAGCAGTTACATTTCAAAAATGGAAATAAACACAGCCTACTTTTAATCTAACCTCCTCATATTCAACTACATGGAAAAAGAAACAGTAAACTGAAAGGACTGTAGCAGAGGTGGTTGAAAGCACAACCACCAGAAAGTGTCCTACTGAGTGACTATTAAGTCTTCAAGGGAATCGATCATTGCACAGATTTATACTGTACATTAGTGTTGCAACTATGTGTTCTAGCCTTCCTTCCACCAGCAAGACTGGTCCGCACCAATATGGAGCAACACCTCAGTAGTGCAGTTCTACATCAGTAAGGGATCTGCTGTGACATCCAGTAATATACAGCACATTTGAGTAATCAAAAGCAATGAAAATGTAACAAATCAGTATCAGAAAAGGAGCATTTACCAGATAGAAACGGGGTTCTGGACAACCCATAAATACCAAGCAGCAGCAGAATGAGCAGAATCAGACGTGTTCTTCTCAAAGAATCTGCAATACAAAATAAAATAAAAATTAGCACACACACACAAATAGGTGCTCTCCCCAACCACATAATGGTAAATCGGCCGGGCCTTGGCTTAGAAAATACAAAAACATGCCCTGTGTTCGTTGTGTGAGTGCCTGAGCTTTCAAGAATCCCTCTGCAAATCCAGTTTTGAAGGCATCTTGCTGGGGTTCAGGGATGCTTTTATTTTTCATCAGTTTGTCTAAACTTTCTACTGCTGGTCCTTTGTCTCGAAACAGAAGTCCCTTTAAAAAAAACAAAAAGACAAAGTCAAAATAGGATTCTTTGCTTTATTTTCTACCAATTTCTGACATATATATATATATATATATATATATATATATATATATATATATATATATATATATATATAAATTCATTTTGCAAGTGATTTTCGGACACCAAATTTCCTATTTAATTATTTTTTTTTATAAATGAACACACGTAATTGAAAGCCTTCAAATGTTTCTGAACTAGCAGTATTTATAAAACAATTCATAGCAGGTATACTTCTTTAGCTGGGGCTTAAAGGAGAATCATTTAAATTCTATCTTAATTCTGGTTCTTGTCTGGAGTATGCATGTTTTTGTCCCTGTTTTGATATCCTATTGTTTGGTTGTCATAATTCCAGTGCGGTTCTGGGTCCTGTACTCTGTCATGCTCAGGCTTCTCCTTCCCATACATCAGGGTGCGCTGGTAGTCCCGTATAACTAATAAAATTATTACTTTACACCTGCCATTAGTTTTCGTTTGTTACATGCACATGTATTAGCAAGTATCTGTGTAATTATATATTAAAACATCTGATGTTTGATTCAGAATGTCCTGAAACATCTGATGTTTGATTCACAGTGTCCTTCCGATACATCAGCTGAATTAAAAGGTGGTATTGGGCAGCAACTTGGAATGCGTCCCAGTATGTTTCAGCCAGCAAGACTGCTGCGGCAATCTGCAGATGACATACAACCTTGGGAAGAGCACCAGGACCTGCATAAGACAAATACACGGATCAATTCAACTTCGGTTTGAAGGCACGATAAAAAAAAAATGTCACTTTTGTGGGCCGATTGGCGGGCTTCTCACCAGTGTTGCACTTTGTCTGTACATTGAAAGTTGAAAAGCAGTTTCAGCAAAAGTTGTACAGCACCGCAGTTTCAGTACAAAAATGTCTCAGCAGAGAAACAAACTCACTTGCTGAGAGGGTAAGGGTTCTGGAAGCTCTGCAGAAACCCCACATCGTCTCTGTCCTCCATTGCTGCTCAATTTCACACATTCAAAAGCCAGGCAGGGAGGATAAGCAAAAACAGAGATGCTATTCTGGGTAAGTGGCGATCAAACACCAATCCCAAAATGAAAAGGAAACGCAAGACGAGAGACAGTAATGTAGAGGACGCACTTTGCGTTTGGTTTCAGCAGGCTGTTAAAGGAGTGCGTATATCCGTGCCAAAGCTTAAATCAAAAGCTCGGGACCTCGCTGTACATAATGTAAATATGTTTAGTAAACAATTACAGCACTGAAGTACGACTTAATTAGCAATAAATTGGCTTTTTTTTGGCTTGAAATATTTGTTCACATGTGAGCTTTATCTGCTGAACTGACCTGATTTCTTGTGTTGTTTAACTACACTTCTGTTTAGCGAGACAGTTGTTCACTCCACCGGGGTGTCTCGCTTAAGCAGCTTCGACTATTATTATTTGAACCCCTGGATATGAAGCACGTAGAACTTCAGGTAACGTATACAACAAAATCATATCTACAGCTAACATGCTATTTGGAAAGATACACTGGGCTATACACCTGCACATAACACACAAAAACTAATGGCAGGTGTAAAATAATGTTTCTATGCAGTGCTTGAGTTATATGGAACTACTTGTGCACCCTGACCTACTTATCCAGTAGGATTCTTGGAAGGAGAAGCAGACTTCTGAGAAAGGTGGAATACAATACCCTGAACCACTATAAAAGCATTGAATCACAACAACTAAACAGTAGGAAACCAAAACAGGGAAAAAAGGGCATAATTTACATAACCATAATGACAGTAAGATTTCAGTTATTCTCATGAGACTTTCATTTCAGTAAACCGGTTTAACTAATTGAGTGAAAAAGAAACATAGAACTCCTGCAGCAAACCTTCATGAATGATGGGGTGTATCCATCTGACTCTGCATGCTGTTCATTACCGGACTGCAGCCGTCTGGTTTTGGTTTTCAGAGTTTTAAAGCCACGATTCTGGATCCAAACTAACAAAGGAAATAATGTTGGTATTTAAAATATTAACTAGGCAAAAGTGCTCTACACAATTTTCTATACAGTTCCCTTTAAAGTAAAGGAAAATATTGTTCAGCTTGTGCATCAGGAACTTGCTACACTTGATTTCTCAATAAACATATCATAAATACACTTCCGACCTTGCACTTTAGAGGAGGCCAGTTTAACTTTACATTCTGCACTTGTTTATAATGAAACGAACACTCAAACATGGGTCTGATACAAAAACAGGTCAGTAAGAATAAACAATAACTTGCAAGAGATCCTAATTCCAAACTCTAAAAGCATTATACCAAAACAACATTTTCGACTAAGTGTGTATCTCAGCCCAAGCCAGTTGTTTAACTGAGAACTTGATAGAAATACTTGCCCGTCCCATATTTCTTCAAAACAGTGCTTTTTAACTGCTATAGCTAGACCTACTGAGCTTATCATGTTATCAAATGTTTCACAGGACTGTTTCCTAAATGCCACTGTAAATTGATTAATGGTTGTAGTTCATTGTTAGGTAATTACATTTCTCTAATAGACTACGCATGCAGGTGATTAAATTACTATAAATGTAATTAACTGGAACCTGCCATGTGTGCCCAGTGGTTATGCAAAAACTTCAAAGTTACACAGTAGTTTGAATATTATTATTATTTATTTCTTAGCAGACACCCTTATCCAGGGCGACTTACAATTGTTACAAGATATCACATTAATTTTACATACAATTACATTATTTTTTACATACAATTACCCATTTATCCAGTTGGGTTTTTACTGGAGCAATCTAGGTAAAGCAGCTAGGTAAAGGGTACAGGAGCAGTGTCCCCCGCCTGGGATTGAACCCATGACCCTCCGGTCAAGAGTCCAGAGCCCAAACCACTACTCCATACTGCTGCCCATCCACCGGGGACTTGTGTATCCAGCTTCTACATCCCTGTTAGGTTTGGCACAACACAAAGACAGACAGTGCCAGGAGATAACTATTGCCTGCAACTACTTGGGTTGTGAAACTTTAGGCCAGGCTATACCGGATGTGTTGCCATAAAATAAGACACTGACTGAGACTGTCAGATTCCAGAGACTGTCAAGCGTCTTTGGTGGGATTGAGATGCAAACTGCAGTCAACCAAGGACCAAGTTAACCACCAACATCACTTCACTTAGAGAACTAAACTTGAACCAAGAGTTACAAAAGGTTGCCTCAAAACAGAGACTGAATAAACTAAGGATTAGACTTATTTGACACCACAATGGAAAAATATACATTCAGTAACCTACATTCTTCATGATTTATATATAATGTTAGCAGACTCAACATCTGCCATATTCTCTTAATTTCAAACCCTTGTTCAATTATAGTGCACTCATACCTGGCCAGTTCTGAAGATCTGAGCAGAATGCCTGTAGTGGACGTGTGTGCTGCCTGCATAGTGTGGGTGTGCCCAACAGACCCAAAGTGCTACTGGAGAATCCTGTGGAAAATTACAGATCAAAAGAAACAAAATTGAAATCTACAGAAAGACTACATAACCTTATAGTTTTTAAAACTACAAAAATTGACACTGCACATCACCAAATCTTAAATATTCTTTATGTAAACTGACCAAGTATATTATTTATTTCATAACATGGCTTATGTGGTGTACTTAGTTACTTGAACTCCTATACAAAGACATTCTTAATATGGATATCATTTGCATTCCTGTTTGCAATAAAAAAAATAAAACACTGAACTTAATAAATACCGCAGCAGATTCCAGTCACACTTACCATGCTTATTGTGAAAAAAAGAATTTGCTGAAACGTGTGAAGTTCTCCAGTGACAGTGGCTCAGGCTGTGCTCAGTTGAAACACTGGGAAGGAGTCGGTTCACCAGGTCATCCAGATGACTGGTTTTCAGATCGCTCAGACCCAATTCCCTCAGGTTAATAGAGGGCTGCAAACAGAGATAAACCATGAGCAATAGGAACAGGTGGAATTATTTCTTAAGAGCCACAGAGCTAGCCGGGAATTATTTCATCAATACCATCACCAATATCAACTTCTTAAAGCTATATGGATATATGACTACTAACCACCAAAGTTTAAAAATCACTCAGATATACACAGAAAGGTAAAATTATTCCATACTTTTTAATTTGACCTTTCAGCAGCGAACTTGACCTAGAAAGATCACAGAATACAGCTGTGCATGGAGTACAAAGCCAATATCTAATAAGCCTTGAGTCTATTATCCAGAAAACAAAAAGTCACATGGGACAGCCTTCTTGGGTCTCAAATCAAGGAGTTTTCATAACTTCAAAACCATGATGTAGCCAGCAGAAAGGGTTGTGTGAGATTAGGTGTAGTGGTGGATTTGCAAACGTATACGCCTTGCCTCTTAATCTTTAATATACTACAGTCCTACTAAACCCTTAAGATATCTTTCCACTGCTCAAGGTGGACAGACTTACATGCATACTTAGGCCTAGTAATCGTTTACACAGACAGTAAGAATCAAACTTACTTTTAAACATGATTGCAAAATTGAGAGATGACGATGGGAAAAAAGTGAAGATGACTGTTTAATCAAGTTTAATGCAGATTAAATTAAATCATACCTGATCAGGCAAACCGGAAAGAAGAATAAAAAAAGTTCAGGATGTGCCTGTGTGTCATTTTCATCTCTGAAGTCATGCTGGTAAATAACTTTAGCTGTTAATAACAGCTGTTACCAGGAACATGGAGTTTTAAGTGTTACATTACATATGATTGGAATGATGCAGCAAATGTTACATTTTCATCAAGTGGCCTTTTTGCCTATGGATAAATAGCAAGTATTCAATCTTGAAAAATGTAAAAGTTTACCTCACTGCTTTGAAAGTCATGCTCTGGTGCATGCTCCCTCTGAAGACACTGAAATGATGTGCCCACAGAGCTGGCTGAGCTTTTCAGAGAATGGAAGGCATTGATGAGGTGACTCAAAGGAATCGTTACCTAGAAAGATTAAACACATATTAAATACTATGGCAGTTTAATTCATGCCAACTAAAGCAATCACATACAGGTTGAATCAAACTACCAGTCATTATGAACACCTTGATACATAGTCTACCTGTACTGAAAAGTTTGTTGATGTACTCTAACACCAGCAGTCTGAGTAACCAAGTTTACATTCCAGGGCTACCATTTCAGACACACGTCCGACTGACTAGCAGACCTTCAATCCGACTCTATTCAAAGAGGTTTCTACAGAAGGGCTTTCAACACTTCCGACTGGCAATATCCCTACAGGGCAGACTATATCTTTTTGTGAATTTGCTAAGATTTTCAAGATGCTCATTCGAAGTGTAATACAATATACAGTTACATTTTAGCTCTACTGTTCAATATTTGCGAGAGTTAAAATGCAGAGGCCACTGTTGAAAGGGTGAATCACTGGTTTTAATTTCACTAACGGGAGGAGAACGAGCCATTCAGCCCATCTTGCTCGTTTGGTTGTTAGTAGCTTATTGATCCCAGAATCTCATCAAGCAGCTTCTTGAAGGATCCCAGGGTGTCAGCTTCAACAACATTACTGGGGAGTTGGTTCCAGACCCTCACAATTCTCTGTGTAAAAAAGTGCCTCCTATTTTCTGTTCTGAATGCCCCTTTATGTAATCTCCATTTGTGACCCTGGTCCTTGTTTCTTTTTCAGGTCAAAAAAGTCCCCTGGGTCGACATTGTCTATACCTTTTAGGATTTTGAATGTTTGAATCAAATCGCTGCATAGTCTTCTTTGTTCAAGACTGAATAGATTCAATTCTTTTAGCCTGTCTGCATACGACATGCCTTTTAAACCCGGGAGAATTCTGGTTGCTCTTCTTTGCACTCTTTCTAGTGCAGCAATATCCTTTTTGTAATGAGGTTCGTTGTGCTGCTGTGAATTGTACCTGAACTATTCTACTGGTGTGTGGACGCATTAAACCCGACTAAACATTAAACGGTACTTCAGTGTGGACGCTTTGAGTTGTATTAATTAGAGCGGTTTCGAGTACGGTTCTCGAGATCGGTTATGTAGTGTGGACAGGGCCTTAAGTTTTCATAATTATTTTATTTATTTTTAAACTTAACTATATCTAAACTATGTAACACTCAAACATAGTGAAACAATATCAAATGAAATAAACTGTAAAAATTTATTTAAGAGCGGTTCCTTAAGATTTTGAAAGGTATACAGTACTGTGCAAAAGTTTTAGGCAGGTGTGAAAAAATGCTGTAAAGTAAGAATGCTTTCAAAAATAGACATGTTAATAGATTATATTTATCAATTAACTAAATGCAAAGTGAGTGAACAGAAGAAAAATCTAAATCAAATCCATATTTGGTGTGACCACCCTTTGCCTTCAAAACAGCATCAATTCTTCTAGGTACACTTGCACAAAGTCAGGGATTTTGTAGGCATATAGTCAGGTGTATGATTAAACAATTATACCAAACAGGTGCTAATGATCATCAATTCAATATGTAGGTTGAAACACAATCAGTAACTGAAACAGAAACAGCTGTGTAGGAGGAATAAAACTGGGTGAGGAACAGCCAAACTCAGCTAACAAGGTGAGGTTGCTGAAGACAGTTTACTGTCACAAGTCATACACCATGGCAAAACTGAGCACAGCAACAAGACACAAGGTAGTTATACTGCATCAGCAAGGTCTCTCCCAGGCAGAAATTTCAAGGCAGACAGGGTTTCCAGATGTGCTGTCCAAGCTCTTTGAAGAAGCACAAAGAAACGGGCAACGTTGAGGACCGTGAGCGCGAGTGGTCAGCCAAGGAAACTTACTGCAGCAGATGAAAGACACATCATGCTTACTTCCCTTCACAATCGGAAGATGTCCAGCAGTGCCATCAGCTCAGAACTGGCAGAAAACAGTGGGACCCTGGTACACCCATCTACTGTCCGGAGAAGTCTGATCAGAAGTGGCTTTCATGGAAGACTTGCGCCAAAAAGCCATACCTCCGACGTGGAAACAAGGCCAAGCGACTCAACTATGCACGAAAACACAGGAACTGGGGTGCAGAAAATGGCAGCAGGTGCTCTGGACTGATGAGTCAAAAGTTGAAATATTTGGCTGTAGCAGAAGGCAGTTTGTTCGCCGAAGGGCTGGAGAGCGCACACCTAATGAGTGTCTGCAGGCAACAGTGAAGCATGGTGGAGGTTCCTGTAAGTTTGGGGCTGCATTTCTGCAAATGGAGTTGGGGATTTGGTCAGAATTAATGGTCTCCTCAATGCTGAGAAGTACAGGCAGATACTTATCCATCATGCAATACCACCAGGGAGGCATCTGATTGGCCCCAAATTTATTCTGCAGCATGACAACGACCCCAAACATACAGCTTAAAGTCATTAAGAACTATCTTCAGCGTAAAGAAGAACAAGGAGTCCTGGAAGTGATGGTATGGCCCCCACAGAGCCCTGATCTCAACATCATCGAAGTCTGTCTGGGATTACATGAAGAGAGAGAAGCAACTGAGGCTGCCTAAATCCACAGAAGAACTGTGGTTAGTTCTCCAAGATGTTTGGGCCAACCTACCTGCCGAGTTCCTTCAAAAACTGTGTGCAAGTGTACCTAGAAGAATTGATGCTGTTTTGAAGGCAAAGGGTGGTCACACCAAATATGGATTTGATTTAGATTTTTCTTCTGTTCACTCACTTTGCATTTAGTTAATTGATAAATATAATCTATTAACATGTCTTTTTGAAAGCATTCTTACTTTACAGCATTTTTCACACCTGCCTAAAACTTCTGCACAGTACTGTACATATTTATAATTTTAAACAAAACAAATGTGGATGTAACAACGACGCTTAAGTTGGCTTCTTATTC
The DNA here is from genome assembly GCA_030684275.1 of Acipenser oxyrinchus oxyrinchus. Taxonomy (NCBI): domain Eukaryota; kingdom Metazoa; phylum Chordata; class Actinopteri; order Acipenseriformes; family Acipenseridae; genus Acipenser; species Acipenser oxyrinchus. The sequence continues at coordinate 97,002,003 of CM060249.1, forward strand.
GCATCCCGCTAATGTAACACAAGTTGAATAAATAAGGGGTATTTCAATGGTTAAATCGCTTTGGGACACATTTTAAAAGGAGGATCAACTTTGAAATAATTGGCCCAAAGTAATTTAATCCCTGAAATACGCGAGTTACTGGGTGCGTTCACGACACGCAGACTTTCGTCATTCTGCACAGAATCGGAGCAAGTAGCCAATGCATTTTCAGAATCTTTGCAGAATCTGCCTCTCGTGAACGGACCCACTTATTCAATTTGCGTTAATTTGATAACACGCCAACTTGTTATCTGTGCCACGTTTGCCTGCTGTTTTTGTATCAAAATTCTCTTTTTGGCCGGGATAAATACATGTGGGTGACGTAGGGGGTTACCCCTCTGGGAATATCAAAGTGGCCCAAAGCGAGTTTACCCCCGTTACTTACACAATTTGTGTTATTCGCATCCCGTAAAAGAAAGAACCAAGCATGCGAATAAAAAGCCAACTTCAGCATCGTGATGTAACAAGGTAGAAACGCGTTTTTTTTTCTAGAAGTCTCTACATTTAAAAAACATCAACGCATTCCTAAAATGAAGCTCTTCACTCAAGTTTTATTGTGAGTTTTGTACTCGGTTTATTTATTTAGTAGTAGCGCACCCAATATTTTACAATTGTATGATGACAATAACATGATAAGTTATAAAGACTGAACACCAGCTGGTGGTTATGAGGAAGTTGCCATTATGTTGTGTCACAGACGAATCCTGACAGTCCCGATTTTTAAACAGTTCCCGAGTTTCTTACCTGCGGTTGGACCGTAGAAGAAAGAGAAAACATTTCCTGGACTGTAACGCTATTTCCTTGTGTAGCAAAGGTTTACTATGTACGTCCAAATACAGTGTCCTCAGTTTTGTCCTCTTTCTGAACCCATCAGCAGCAGAGTTCTGATGAAACTAAAAATGGCTTCTTGAGGAAACTACTTCCTGTCACTACGCAATTACTTCCAGGTAAACCCGTTTCTACACAATGAGAGTGACGTCATTTTTTGTGTCGTAACTACTTTAGGGGATGGGCTGAGGTAATGTAATACGTCGAAAAAAATAAATATAGGTCTGTGCAATTGAGTCAAATGTGCTTATTAAATTTTTTCACAAAGGCCTTCTTGCTGGTGGCAGGAAATGACCAGATGTTTCTAAATCAAAGATAAACACTGCTCGTTTACCATGCAGTATTTAGTATAAACGATAACTTGTTAATTATTACCGTTTTGGGGTATTTTGTAGTAAATTACTGTTTTGTCAAATGCTGCTGTACTTTTTGTAAGCGGTCAAACACATAGGTGTAGCGAGGCCACACAATAAACACAATTCAAAATATATTTAAATCTGCAGACAATGTAAAATGCAACAAACCCAGGGTCTGATATATTCTTCCATAGTGTATTTACACTATCAAAAAACTGGCAAATATTGATAGTTCAGTTTGTTTACTTTGCCCAAGAAAAGTTTTACCTGCACTAAACACCTCTTGAAACCGGCTTGGTTTAATTGTGTTCTGCTTAGCATACTTTATGTATAAGCGTGTCCGCCTATCTGCAAAAAAAACAAAACAAAATAAAATAAAAACTAAACAAAACAAAAAAAAAACTACTTTGACATTTTTTGTTTGTTTGTTTACTGTTTTTGTAGTAGCAGGTATATGTACTGTGCAAATCATGCTAATATGAAAATAATTCATCCCGTTACACGGTCTTCTAATTCAACTCGTAAGACTACACGCTTATATTCTAAATAATACGGTACGTGTAGATACTTCTGTCTCACTTTGAGCCCATTTTAAGTCTTACTAAAAAATCACCTCCCTTTTATACATGGTTTAATTTGTTTTTTTTTTTTTTAATGTATATGATATTTGTATTCGCCTTTCTTTCCCAATTTCCTTAATATACAAGACTTCGAGTGAGGCGCGCCTAAGATAAGCCATCCGACGAAGGACCCAGCTAGGAGCAAAATTCAAATTTTCAAAACAAGTCCTTGGAGTGCAGAAACATGCCCGATCGTCCTGGGCAACTGAGTGTACAACTATATACCAATAAACCTTCAATATCAACAAAACATATTCGCATTTCAGTTGTGCGTATCAATATTTCGGTTCTGTTTAATGTGAAGGAGGAGAAAAGTAACTCTCATGTTGGCGTTTGGCTTCACAGTTTGTAAATATTAGTTTATCATGGGTGGCACAGATGCGGGTGAAAAAAACGAGAGCTTGTCTCCGGACACCAGAAAGGAATCCGAAGCGCCCAAGCCTCCTTGTTCTATTGAAGACTTCACGATTGTGAAACCCATAAGCCGCGGGGCTTTTGGGAAAGTGTACCTGGCGAGAAAGAAAAGCACCTCGAAGCTCTATGCCATAAAGGTAAGCAGATTACCAGTCTTTATCTTTATTAACAAAAAAAGAATGCTAGAATGACTTGTGTTTCGGGAACTATAACTAGGATAGAGCTAGAGCTTACAGTCCTACAGTACTCGTTTGACTTGCTGACGTGTTTGTTAATATCGTAAGGCGCACTTGACCCATGTCTATACTATATTACACTCGTAGTAACAATAACTACGTATTTTATTGTCCAAACGGAAGCAAGTTATTAACACTAGCGCAGTTTACTGTTTTTGTTTTCTTCATGCAAATGAAAGAAAGAAAACAACCGTCGTTGATACACCATGTATAGGGCCCTGCGTTTTATTTTACGCGACCTGCTTCGCACTTCATTCCTCCCACCGCAAGGTGGTCATGTAGTCTGCTTAATTAAACCAGTAATTGGTTATTAATCTCCAGATTCCTTTAATTATCTCAATTAATCATTCTATTAACGCGCATTGATTAGGCAGCAGCTAGGACATTTATTTAGTCATGCATCCCTTTATTACTAATACTTATTTCTTAGAATGTGTAAATAAATACATTTAAATGTTTCAGTTTACTAGTAGGAACACAATTTGTCAACAAAATATTTAAAAAAAAAAACACTGATTCCCGGTACAATTTATATAAAATACTGAAATTATAACAGCAATGCTGTAACATATATATTACAAATATAATAATAATAATAATAATAATAATAATAATAATAATAATAATAATGCAAGGTTGTTCACAAGCAGCACATCAAGTGTCACTTACAGATTCATGAAAGAAAATGTCCCATGCATTAAATGTTGCTGTTAAACTTAAGCATCGTCAGTTGGTTAACCCTGCCTTCTTTCATAGATTGACGTTGTTCTGTAAAAACTTGGCCTTTCAGCATCTACAGAATTGGTAACAACTGACAAAGCCTTTCGTGTTAAATTGGGAAATAATTCTTCAGCTTTAATCCAAAATTCATTCAAAGTCATTCTACTGCTGTTTTCTTTTGCATATGGTAGGTATTTGTCCATTTCTGATTTACAGTCAGCATCAAATCCTGGAATAGAATATAATGGGAGGGCTTCCAGATCCAAACTACACACTTGTTGTGGGTCGAATATCCTTACTGCCATCAGAAAGTTATGAGCTGGTTGAAAAAAACGTGGTTTCTTTTTGCATTGATCTGGGTTGTAGTAATTGGTCAGTTTTTCAGAAACGTCATGGAAGGTTTTTACACATAGTTTGTTTATTGCGGTTTATTTATTTTGATGGACTCTCACTTCACGGCTTTCAAACCACTGAATCAGATCCACCAGTCCCTTGACATGCGTCGCAATTAGGGAGAGTTGAGATTTTAAACTTTGCACATCTTTAAGCAATTTCTGGAGGTCCTTTAACACTACAGTGTTTGGTGAAATGTGCATTTCCTTTTCCATGAAGCCTGTGTAAAAAGGTTTGTATTTGGAATGATATTCAGCAGCAGAATACCAAGTGTCCCCTCGTGTTATGCATGGCAAGGTAGCAACTTCATGGGTAAATTACAGCCGCCTTGTTGGATTGCTTCTGTCAGGTGGTCTTTAAAACGCAGTTTTCTGCTTGGGCAATGTTTAAACAATTTTAACGGTTGTAACCAGCTTGTCTGCTTTCGGAAAATTATTTGCCCAGATACTGCTGGCAAGGGCTATTATGTGGGCATTACAAGTCAAATGTACTGAATTTGGCAGTAAACCTCGAAGAATGTCATTGCATGCCTTGATCATGTAACTGACATTATCGGAGACAAATCCAGCCACATTATTACAATTAACTTCAAATGCGTTTAAACATTTCACAACGCCCTGTGCCACCGATGAGTAATTCACAGACTGCAGATTAACTGTATCTGCTAACTTTCAGTTCAAAGTATTCGATAGTCCTTGAAAACAAACAAAATGTGCAAAACATACTTATCTTTCGCATTTGTAGACTCGTCAGTAACTACAGATACACTGTCAGAAGTCATCTTTACCAGATGTACAGTTTTCATCTTGTGCAACTCAACAATTTGGGGTAGATATTCTCTTCTCAGTTGACCTGCTGCACAAACAAATGCCTCTATCAAATCGAAAATTACATCTCGTCGTCGTTCATAATTTTCGTTCTCCTTATGTTTTTTACTGGAGGGCCCGTCTCATAGCTGTCAATCTCAGTCTTTCGTTTTCTGCGTTTTTCTGATGATAAATGTCGGTCTATTGTTGAGTTTCGAATATGGTCCAAAGATAAATTGCAAGTTGTGCAATCTATACCCATCGGTGTACAGAACACCAGGTGGATATTGCTGCGTGCGTTCACTCAATGAAATGCTTTTTGATTGCGATATCTTTCACTTCATGTTTAGGTCTCTCGATTTTTCTTTTAACGCATCAATTTATTCAATTACCATTTATACTCATCATAATTATTTGTTCTAATTAGTCAAAGCGTAATGTGTTGATTTCTTAATTGTGAATTCGATTACTATAACTGGAGTGGCTGGAGGGACATCTAGGGGATAGCAGTTGAATTCCAATTGAAAAAAAAAACAGGTCGCGTAAAACACAGCACCTTAACCATGTAGACTACTGCTTGTTACACCTGTGACACAGGAGTCGCGTCATCAGATACACAGATGGGAATGGTGACGGAACGGAGGTTCTGAAAGTGGTTGCTGATGTATTTACTAAATACAACTGGGACACAATCTGAAATGTTTTGAGTTAGGAGTTTAAGTTGGTGTTTAACGTTGGTACTGGGAGTATATGTCACGTGTGAAGGAACCAACGTAGAGTATGATTTAACTGTAATGACATTATTTTGAGTAATTTCTATTTTTCATGTTGACAGTTTTCAACTTTAGCCTTTTTAAGTTTAGAAACCAGTATAATCATTTAAAGTAAAAGCATGGCAAAGTGTCTTGATAAAGCATAGTGAAAACATGGTACCGCATATCTAAGCAGTGAAGTATGTTACGTTATATTAAAATAAAAAATAAAAAGCATGGTAAACTGTGGTAAATGCATAGTATAACCACCGGGAAAGTGCAAAAATACTATGGTAAAACATTTATAAGGGTACATTTGGCATGGCCTATATTATATCAGCAGTATCTTTATGATTAAATGCTTGAATACTGCAAACCACATGTGTTATATAGGAAATAGGACTCCAATATATAGAGTCCAGACAATCCCTTTATTTAGTTCTAGCAGGTTAGCAGGTTTTACTGGGACACACAATAGCATGCTTTCAGGAGATTGCATATTACAATGACTCCTACACCTTTTTATCTTAGTTTTGTGTGCCTGAATATGTTTACCCCTGAACCTAATCTTGTAATTCTGTTAATTAGTTGTTGGAATCCTTTTTTTCAGGTTGTCAAGAAAGCAGACATGATCATTAAGAACATGGTGGATCAGATGCAGGCCGAGAGAGATGCCCTGGCTCTCAGCAAAAGCCCCTTTGTTGTAAATCTGTATTATTCTTTGCAAACATCTAAAAATATCTACCTGGTAAGTAAGTGTATGTACAGAAATACAGTGTTTTAGGCATTCCAGCTTTTAATCTCAGTTTAATTAGATAACTGAGCTTACTTAAACACACCACACACCTTTCTGTACTAATTAAGACTTGCAGCAAAACCTGAAATGGCTCAGAATGACACGCTATGGGGGTCTTGCATTCCCTGCACGTTGATCATTTCTACAAAACTACTATGCGAACCAAACCATACTAAGCACCTACTGTACTTGTGACTTGTCAAACGGATCTTGAATGATGAATGAAACGTAATACTTAGTATTGTTCAACCATATCTTTTGAAAGAAATTGACGAAACTGGATTTTTCATGTTTGAGTATTCTTTCAAAATCCAGATGGATATTCATTAGTAAGTATTTCTATTTTTTATAAGGTGAATGTTTGAATATTATGACACCATTAACTTGGTTTAAATGACTAATTTGAACCAAGCTACTGCAGCAGACTGGATAGGAAGGTAGTACTTCTATGTTGTCTCTGTACAGTCCTATAGTGAATGAACTACATCTCCTTGAGAAAATTCAAGGAGGGCATAGTCTCCAGTCAGTGTCAGTAGGTACCAATTGAGTCTTCTTATGTTTCAATTGATACTATCCATGTTTTCTTTTTATGCAAAAATATGTATGTATTTATTGTCTGACACCAGGTAATGGAGTACCTCATTGGGGGAGATGTTAAATCTCTTCTTCATATATATGGTTACTTTGAGGAAGAAATGGCAGTTAAGTACATCTCGGAAGTTGCACTAGCTTTGGACTATCTCCATAGACATGACATCATACACCGGTATGTAACACTTTTAATAAACGTATTTCAGGTTGGCAAAAGCATATAAGGTGCTTGTGTGTTTTTTTAAATTTTTTTATTTTTAAAGGAAGTAATGTGTAAGCACAACTGTATCAGTAAACATATCACGTAAGCTCTCTATAGATTTACTTCAATTCTACTGGACTGTAAGGCCATAGTAATATTTATCTTCTCTACATTTTTTAAATATTCATTGAAGGTCAGACGCTGTCACATTGTGTGGCTGCTAGAGTTTAGACTGTTCTAGAAACTTCTTTATGAAGCTGATAGAACGTTTTATCTCGGGTGATCTCAATTCTTGCATTAGACCTTGTTCTTTCCAGTGTTGGTTTTATTTACAACTTGCATGTTCCCAACTTTACACGATTAGCCACATTTCTGTCTTTCCTAATTTCTCTTTTCCCAGGGACCTGAAGCCAGATAACTTGCTTATTTCTAATAATGGACACATAAAGTTGACAGACTTCGGTCTGTCCAAAGTGAACCTTAATAGAGGTAGGTACAATGGTGACTTGTATGTAAACACTTTTTTTTTTTTTGCGAGTTGCTAGTTTTGTTAATATCTGTGAAAAATAGTTTTTGGTTTTGCATGTAGAAGAATGTGTTGTATAGAAGTATTGTTTTAAGTATTGTTTTAAATAAAATAAATAGATTTAGTAATTGAAATGCTCCAACCAATGTGTGTTGGGTATGTTTTCATTATGTAAATGAAACTACCTGGCTTAACAGTCTGTTATCAAATGACTCAAAGAAAGCAGTTCCATCTGTACAAATAATCAGTACATTTCTTTGTTTATAGAGATAAGCGTGCTGGATATCATGACAACACCATCCCTAATAAAGCCGAAACAAGATTATTTTCGTACCCCTGGACAAGTATTGTCGCTTATAAGCTCATTGGGCCTTGTAAGTAAATTAAGAAAATATTCATATGCTTTCAGTAAGATTTCTTGCATTATTGGAATTCAGTTGAATATTGTTAAAGGGGTGGACCTTAATCTTATTTCCCCTAATAAAATGTTTCTGTAGTAGTATCTAAATAAGGTCTGAATGTAATAAGTTGCAGCCAAAAAAAAATAAAATAACTGCATTAACTTCTTGTATATATTTTTAAAACTGTATCTTGCCATTTAATACTGTTTGCAGTCACTGTGAGTGGGTTTTATAGCACTGGTTTTCATGTGTTCTGTGGTACGTGCTTTGACTTTAGTCCAGGAGCCTCTCTTCTATACTAGTTGCCTGCCATTGACATACAGTATGTATCTCTGGCTAGATCAGCGATAGTGACTTCTACAGAAGTGAGAGCAGGCACCCTCGAGTGAACAGTTAAGGATCAGGTTCATTTTTGTACTGCTGACAATACGCAGCCGAGCACAATGTGGCTTGTTTTTGTGTTCCCTTTCTAAAGCACACCGCTGAAAGGAGGGCAGCAGTAACTGCTTCAGCACTTGCAAGCCCCTTGACTTGGGAGAATATGCAGCGTTTTAGAGGGTCACCGTCGCCTTGCTCTCCAATTCTGAAAAGAAGCAAAGAACCCTTTCATAATTCTCCTGTTTGCAGTACCAAAAAATGCCAGATATCTTGTAAGTCATTTTGAGTATTTTGATTTAACCTTAAGTTTTCAGTGGTAACAAAAGCAGCTTTTTTCAGGAGGTAGAAGTTGAAGTTATCATGGTGTGGCAAAGTGCCCCCCCTGTGTGTATTTTGTGTTGCGTGTTGTGTGTAAATGTTGGTGTATAGTCATCGGTACACGGGATATAAACGGGTCTGTGTTTCACGTGTGATTTAAAAATGTAGATTTGTATTTGGCACGAGGAGGGCACAAATCACTTCACGTGCTGGTTATAATATAATGTGTGGTCACGGGAATTGCACTTTAATTAATTCACGTGCAGTTGTACCGAGATTCCAATTGAATGATTGACTAGCAATCGAAGTCTCGGTACAACTGCATAAAAGCTGCATGTTTTCACTCACTCGGGTTGGGTGTTCGTTGAGTGGAGAACGGAGAGAGAAGGAGAGAAATATTTATAACAATTGCTATCGCGTGCTGGTAGTACCAGCACGATACTTGTTTATTATTTACTCACCGTGTTTGTGTGTCTGTCCGTCCACCGTTTGTTTAGTGTTAGTCCGCTTTTGTTTATCTATTTATTTTGGCGTAAGTGCCGTGGTCCTGTTTTTGTGTGTTTGTTGTTACAACCGCTTATTTTTCTGTTCTGTTTATTCATTAAATGCTGAGCGAAAGCAGTCGCTCAGCTTCACCAAACTCCTCTCTGTTGTTTTTGTTCCTGCTTCTGACGTGACGTCACCGGCTCAGTCGTCTTTGTCACACGTGGTGTCAGAACCGGGAAAACAGCGCCTCCAGGACTCAGGCCAGAGTGGGAACCGCAGTTTTTTTGTTTGTTTGTTTTGTTTTGTTTTGAAAAATAAAAGGGGAAAAATGGAAGGCTGGAACTGGAGAGATGGCTGCCAGGATCTGGAGGTCCTCCTCGGTGGTCTAGAGGACCAAGGCTGGTGCCTTGCCTGTGGGGAGTTCGGGCACCCAGTGGTGCACTGCCCCTACCAAGAGGGAGAGGAGGAACTGGCCCAGGAGAGGAAGGTGAGGAGGAGGCAGAGAAGGGGAAGGGGAAGAGGAAGGCGGAGTGTCCACCGCCCAAGTCTCCACCAGCAGAGGAAGAATGCCTGCTGGTTTTGCCTCCACAGCCTGAGTGGGAGGAGCCCGAGCGTCCCACGCCTGAGTGGGAGGAGCCCGAACGTCCTACGCCTGAATGGGAGGAGTCGGTCGTCCACAGCCCAAGAGGGAGGAGTCGGTGCGTCCACAGCCCAAGAGGGAGGGAGTCGGTGCGCCCACGGCCCAAAAGGGGAAGGTAGAGCGTCCACCGCCCCAGTCTCCACTAGCAGAGGGTGAATTCCTGCTGGTTCCACCTCCATTGCCATGGGAGGACTGCTTGCAGCTCCCACCTCCACCAGCAGAGGGTGAATTCCTGCTGGTCCCGCCTCGCCACCTCCATCGGCAGGAGCAGAGCAGCAGGAGCTGTCTCTGCCTCCGCCACCTCCACCGCCAGGAGCAGAGCAGCAGGAGCTGCCTCTGCCTCCTCCACCAGCAGAGGGTGAATGCCTGCTGGGTCCCTGTCCACCAGCAGAGGGTGAATGCCTGCTGGGTCCCTGTCCACCAGCAGAGGGTGAACGCCTGCTGGTCTCCCCTTCCGAGGCAGAGCCGCACCAGTCCCCTGCAAGAGGGAGGGCCGCACCAGTCCCCTGAAACAAGGGTAGACTACACGCTGCTCCCACCTCCGCCGCCAGGAGACTACACCCGCTCCCACCTCCACTGGCAGGAGCAGAGCAGCAGGAGCTGCCTCTGCCTCCGCCACCTTCACCGACAGGAGACTACATGCCTCCGCCACCTCCATCGGCAGGAGCAGAGCAGCAGGAGCTGCCTCTGCCTCCGCCACCTCCATCGGCAGGAGCAGAGCAGCAGGAGCTGCCTCTGCCTCCGCCACCTCCATCGGCAGGAGCAGAGCAGCAGGAGCTGCCTCTGCCTCCGCCACCTCCATCGGCAGGAGCAGAGCAGCAGGAGCTGCCTCTGCCTCCGCCACCTCCATCGGCAGGAGCAGAGCAGCAGGAGCTGCCTCTGCCTCCGCCACCTCCATCGGCAGGAGCAGAGCAGCAGGAGCTGCCTCTGCCTCCACCAATCCCACCAGCAGAGGATGAATGCCTGCTGGTAACACTTCCCCCACCAGCAGAGGAGGAATGCCTGCTGGTATCACTTTCCCCACCAGCAGAGGAGGAATGCCTGCTGGTAACACTTCCCCAACCAGCAGAGGATGAATGCCTGCTGGTAACACTTCCCCCACCAGCAGAGGATGAATGCCTGCTGGTATCACTTCCCCACCGTCACGAGGAGAGGAGCAGGAGCTGCCTCTCCGTCACCAGAAGGACCAGGACTAGATGCTGGCGGTCCTCAGCAGCCCTTGCATAGGCTGCTGAGGGAAGCACGGGAAGAACCGCCCGGCCGCAGAGGCCGAGAAGAGGGCCAACACCGCACCCCAGCTTGTCCTGACTCCCTGCCTCGCCGCCCAAGGATGCTTGCCTTGCATCGCCTGGGGTTGCCAGCCGCTCCGCATCGCCTGGGTTGCCAGCAGCTCCGCGATCGCCTGGGGTTGCCAGCCGCTCCGCGACGCCTGGGGTTGCCAGCCGCTCCGCATCGCCTGGGGTTGCCAGCGGCTCCGCATCGCCTGGGGTTGCCAGCGGCTCCGCATCGCCTGGGGTTGCCAGCGGCTCCGCATCGCCTGGGGTTGCCAGCGGCTCCGCGCCGCCTGGGGTTGCCAGCGGCTCCGCATCGCCTGGGGTTGCCAGCGGCTCCGCGATCGCCTGGGGCTGCCTGTCGCTCCGCGCTCGCCTGGGGCTGCCTTTGCTCCACACAGGGTGCAGGGGCGAGGGAGAAGTGGAGCTCCGCTGCCGCCTCTATGGCCAGGGGCTCCCCTCCTGAGTTCGCCTCCCGAGGGTCCGCTGCTGCTGCCGCCGCCTCCCGAGGGTCCGCTGCTGCTGCCGTCGCCTCCCGAGGGTCCGCTGCTGCTGCCGTCGCCTCCTGAGGGTCCGCTGCTGCTGCGTCACCTGGGGTCGCCAGGGATCCTGCTTCGCCTGGGGTCGCCGGGGCCTCTGCTTTGCCTCGGGTCGCTACACTGTGGCCGGAGCTCCATGAAGGGGAGCTGCCGGCCATGAAGAAAGGGGGAGGTCAGGAGACCAGCTCCCCGCAGCAGTTTCGCTGCGGAAGTGGGTGGCCGGAGCCCCACGGAGGGGAACTGCCGGCCATAAAGAAGGGGAGGTCAGGAGACCAGCTTCCCCGCAGCAGTTTCGCTGCCGGAGATTGGGTGGCGGAGCCCCACGGAGGGGAACTGCCGCCATGAAGAAGGTGGGGAGGTCAGGAGACCAGCTCCCCTAGCTGCACTTTCGCGGCAGGAGATAGTGTGGCTGAAGCCCCGGAAGAGGGAGCTGCCAGCCATGAAGAAGGGGAGATCAGGAGACCAGCTTCCCCGCAGCAATTTCGCTGCAGGAAATACTGTGGCTGGAGCCCCATGAAGGGCAGCTGCCAGCCATGAAGAAGGGGGCAGGTCTGGAGACCACCCCAAAACTTTTCTTGCCAGAGGAGCCGGCCTGTGTGTGGTCCACTGGGACTCTACAGTTGTTTGGGTGGGAGGAGGACATCCCACCGTGGCCGCCATGCTTGGCCCGTTGCTGCCCCTGTTCCCGCGCCGGGACTGCTAGCCGGGACTTTGGGACTGAGGGGAGGTGGCCATTGAGGCCATGTGTGCTTTGCACAAGGGGGTATATGTGGCAAAGTGCCCCCTGTGTGTATTTTGTGTTGCGTGTTGTGTGTAAATGTTGGTGTATAGTCATCGGTACACGGGATATAAACGGGTCTGTGTTTCACGTGTGATTTAAAAATGTAGATTTGTATTTGGCACGAGGAGGGCACAAATCACTTCACGTGCTGGTTATAATATAATGTGTGGTCACGGGAATTGCACTTTAATTAATTCACGTGCAGTTGTACCGAGATTCCAATTGAATGATTGACTAGCAATCGAAGTCTCGGTACAACTGCATAAAAGCTGCATGTTTTCACTCACTCGGGGTTGGGTGTTCGTTGAGTGGAGAACGGAGAGAGAGAGGAGAGAAATATTTATAACAATTGCTATCGCGTGCTGGTAGTACCAGCACGATACTTGTTTATTATTTACTCACCGTGTTTGTGTGTCTGTCCGTCCACCGTTTGTTTAGTGTTAGTCCGTTTTTGTTTATCTATTTATTTTGGCGTAAGTGCCGTGTCCTGTTTTTGTGTGTTTGTTGTTACAACCGTTTATTTTTCTGTTCTGTTTATTCATTAAATGCTGAGCGAAAGCAGTCGCTCAGCTTCACCAAACTCCTCTCTGTTGTTTTTGTTCCTGCTTCTGACGTGACGTCACCGCTCAGTCGTCTTTGTCACACATGGTCAGCAAGATGTGTCCATTGCCGTGGTTACAGGTGGTTCTTTGGCTATTTTTCAATATCTACCAGTGTCCGGTGAAGAACCGATGATGGTTCTGGTGGATATTTTTCAGTATCCAAGGAGAGGATCATCTCATGTACCAAAACCACTGTTGATAAGGAGATTGAAATTTGGTAGGTTTAATAGCACTATCCAATCAAATGGATTCCTTTTCAAAATCCAATCGGCTTTTCTTAGTTTCATATTTCTTGTAATTTCATTGGTAAGAGTTATCTTCTGGGGTGTGTTTTATTTTATTCAATCTAGCAGATTCATTCATTAATCCTTTGCTGCCCACTGTCCAAAATATTTGACATTGAGAAAATAGGCATTAAATAGTAGGTATGAGAACATATCCAGGGCAATAAAGGGTTAACTTTAGGACAAATAAGTCACTTCTGTGAAATCCATTAAACAATTAAGTTGTAGCTGTCACATCTTGTGAATGATTCCTTGGTTTGTTCAACTGATACTCGAAGGTCATGAGTTTTATGACCGACCAGTTGTTTTTACACCAGATAAGTTATGATTTGTATCAATTTAGTCTGTGACCTGCATCTTTTTATCAGATTCACTGGTGTCTGTGGCTGGGCTTGTAGGCTGTCAAATGAGCCATTAGTGTGTGGGCTTCAAAGGAAGTTTTGAGTGTGATTGAAGTCAGCAAGTCCAGAACTTACTCGGGCATTCTAGGAATTATAAGTCTTAAACCTGGGGTTTTAGTTAAATTAATTCATAAAGGCAGAATTTCTCTCACATAATAATGGCCATATGTTACCTTTGACCATAGCACAGAAACTATTTAAGATTCTCTAACCTAATATGGCTTTAATATTTGCTTATGGATGTTAATACATACATCCTATATACTTCTTGCATTTTACAACAGCTACAGAATTCCCACATACTGTATCTATTTTTACGTCATGTTTACAAACTTTTCTATTACAAATGCCACTTACACTATGCCATTAGAGATGCTTTCTGTTTGTCAGGTCTAGTTATTTATTTATTTAAAATTAATTATTAACTTCTGCGTCTGTTTCATTTTCTTCTGCAACATAGGCCCTGTGAGTTCCACTTTCAGTCCTGGTGTTCCAGCTAAGTGTCTCACCCCAAAGTTCTTGTCGAGAAAAAGGTCTGCAATCTCCAGTGCCAGCAGCCAGTCCTACCTCTTCCCCTCCACCACAGATTCAGAAAGCTGCACCAGTCCACTGTGGGAGGCTGATCTGCAGGTCAGTTTCATGACAGCCACAAGCTACTAAAGCATGAGCAATGTTGGTAGCTTTATTCATGTTAGTTGGTATTTTTAAAAGAATCAAAAACCAAAATATGACTGCTTTTCTTTGTTTGATTTTGTATTCTTTGCTTCATGGAGTGAAGATCGTCTTTAAATATGGCCAAAGACCACTTTAATGCAGTCATAAATAACTTTTTATTCAAAAATTTAAATTACGTTGGCATTTTCTTTTTATGTTTTGTCAATGCAGGAAACAGAGGGGATAGAGAACTTGCCAAATCCTCTTGGCTGTGATGGAATTGCCATGGTAATACCTGAACAATGTATTGCAAAGAAGTTACCCAGGAGCAACGGAATTAGTGACTTCAGGAAAGTGGACAGGCATTCCGTGCTTGCGCCCATCGATAATCTTGAGAGAGGAAACCCTGAATGCAGCTCAAAGGGTCAGTGCAGAAAATTCCTTTGTGAAAGCGAGAACTGGGAACAAAAAACGCTGCAGTTTAACAAATCAGAGTCTGTTACAACACCAAAAAGAAATGCAGCTAATCACCAAACACCACGCCAAGTTTCTTCTCATTGTATGTCTGCTGCTGCTGATGGTGACACTGGTCTCCAAGAAGAGCATGGTAAGAAGATGGGAGCTGGGAAAAGAGGCTTTGAGCTTGTAGGCAAAAGTCCTGACCAGGTTTCTAATCAGGGTAAGAGAAGCAATGCTGAGTATAAACGAGGATGTCGACTTCCAGAAGCAAAGTCTAACTTCAGCACCGGCTTAACCATGGAGATAGAGGCTCTAATGCTTCAAGGCACCAGAAGCGAGACAGCTGAAGAGAAAAATGCAGTGCGCTCCAGCCATGTTCCTGTTATTAAAAACCTGCTGTGTGAGCTAGATGAAACCAGTGACATGGGTAAACTCAAAGAAGCTATGAACTCTAGTTTTTTGTCGGTGGATGAGAATGATAGACAGCTGAGGAGAAATCTGAGTCTGGGCTCTGATTGCTCGCTTAATGAGATGTCATTTATCGAAAACCAGCTTGAAAACGAAATAGCAGAGCTGGATAAAAGCATTAAAGATGTGTCCTTTGAGAATTCCACAGTGAAAGACAGTGGAGGCTCACCAGTTTATAGAAGTGACAGTGTACCTGATGCCGATGGTCCAAACTCTCTCGACCTCACTGGGGAGCCGATCAGAAAAATCAACACAGAAAACTTTTTTGATTGCCAGCCATTGCAATCCTCAGTGGCATTGAAACCTCCAGCCATCTTAAAACACAGGAACGTTGTGGTATTTCGAAGTTACTGCAGCTCGATAAACAGGTCAAACGTGTCGACTGCCTCGCGAATGAGCATGGGCTCCATGGAAGGGATGGAAACCTCTGCAGGTTCCCTCAGTGGTTTGACCATGGCTGTTACCCCAGCACAGACGGGCAGGGCAGCCAGAACATCTGCTTCACTGTGTCAGGTAGTGCAGTTTTTTTTTTTTTCTTCCCCAACTGCACAATTTCAGTCAGGTTTTTATCAGTCCTAATTTCAACATACATTTTATATGTAACTTCAATAGAAAGGTCACGCCCGTGTAAAATTAACAATAGATTTAGAAATGTCTCTTTCCTGAATAGCATAGCGTAGCTTTTTTTCTTAAGCCCCTTAACGTTTTTCACATTGTTAAAAGACTTGCAAGAAAATCAGGTTGTTTAACGCCGGTTGTCTAAATTTTAAGAGGACTTGTCAAGTGAAATACATTGACTTTTCATCCTTTTTGTTTTTTTAAAGTGCCATTACCTTTGTATGATGTCCTATGATTTGAAAGGAATGAGGAAGTCTTTTCAGTCCTGGCACTCGGGATTCTCCAGACAAGCTCAAAGCTACGTAAAGGAGGATTTAGAGAGAAATTATAACCCAATACTGGAGCAGCAAAACATAGAGCCCCTCAGAAGGATGGCAAACATCATACAATGTAGCAGTGTTACTGAAGGACACACTTAACAGCGTACAGTAACTTTAAAGGAAATTCGCAATTGAGAGAGAAAAAAAATGTAGCTGTAATATCATGAAGGTGTCTTGGTGTTTCAGACCCCCGGGCAGACGTCCTCCCAGACCCCTTTCAGAACACCGAAGAGCGTGCGCCGAGGACCAGCTCCAGTGGAAGGAGAGCGCATCCTGGGAACGCCCGACTACCTGGCACCGGAGCTACTTATAGGAAAGCCTCATGGTAAGAAAAATCTATGGGTTTGACACCATACACGTTCAAATCGTGGTATTCTCTTGGGTTTTCATTGCATAGTTTTCCTCTTTTTACTTTAGCATTTAATGCTAAGTTTAGAAGGTATCACAATGGAATGGCCCAACATGCTGGCTTCATATACAGAAGATACTGAAGGACGTTCTCAGGCTGCAAAGTGGTGTTGGGGCCCAATTGTACAAAACCCTACTGGAAGCTGGGCAAATTGGGTCAATTACAACATTGCACTTAAACTGGTGTAAAAAGGAGTCTGCTTTATGGGCTTGATTTCAACATACCAATTTAAACCACACAGTGTCAAAAACCTATTTCAAGATCAACATACCAGCAGTGGTGTATTCCCCCCCATGTACAGGTTTAACTTAACTATGCCTCATGCTTTGTATTTACAAATGTTTTTTCAATACAACTGAATGTATATTGATTTTAATACATTCAATAAATGAACAAACAAGTTAGATTTGTCAATTGTACATATGAATTCATAAGACTAGTTTTAAATTGGGTCTAAAATAAGCCCCTAAGTGGATTTTGTTAATCCAGTTTTTGTGGCTTGAGTATTTGGAAAGTTAAAGTAGGGTTTGATTTAAGATCAATATAATGGTCTAACTGGGCTTGAACCAGACCTCATTATAGTGCCAAGATAGTGGTCCAAGTCACTGGAATGTTGCAAATGACCCATTGTGTTTTAAAATGTTAAGCACTATTGTAAATTATATAAACAAATGTTTCATTAGTGGCTTGCACTCTGTTGTTAAACAATGGTTTTCTTTAAGTTTCAGGATTTGTAAACGGTGGTAAGCATGTGGAAATCCCTTTTCTTCAAGGTGTTGCCAACAGCAATAGATTTCACAATCTATTGGGCATTGCATGTGCCTGTTGCTGTACTTCAGACATTTAAAGAAACAGGAAAACATGTGCTTACTTAATAATAATAATAATAATAATAATAATAATAATGTAAATGTAGTTTCCAGCTGTAAAGACTAATATTGGTAACTTCCTTCCCTAACTACTTAAGCTCCTTTTATTAAAGACAGGTTTACAACTGCTTCTAATCTAATTCAGTTAACGATGAACTACAGTGGGTAAACTGTAATGTGATGTTCTGAAGCAAGTCACATTCTCATTATCTCGCACATGTGGAACCGAGTTAGTCAATATACTTGTATACTATTCATTTTCTGAATGGAGACAGGGGTTTGTATTTGTTTGGAATGCTGAGAAGCTGCTTTATCAGACACTTCTACAGATAATGCTGTGGAATAACTGGAAGTAACACATTGATGTTACAAAGCATTCCTGGTTTTTCTAATAAATACCCAAAAGTTACAATTTTAACCCTCCGATAGTGTTTTTTTTTTTTTTTTTTTTTTTTTGTTACTTGAAATCAAATGTAATTAGATCTTTTGTCTGCATCTGTTAACATTTGCATTTTTTCATCAAGGAGGATTGTAATGCTTATTGGACGGTAGTATGTTTCAACTATGTTGAACTTGTTAAAAAAAATTATACCTTTCAAACAGTTTGAGTCTGCTCAACATGCCTTGCTTGAGGAGAAAATACATTTCTTTTATTTGATTATATTTAAATGAAGATAGGCTTTATACACATTCTCATCTAAAATGTCTTCCTTTTTTCAGGTTTTATGGTAGACTGGTGGGCTCTTGGTGTGTGTCTGTTCGAATTTCTGACTGGAGTTCCTCCATTCAATGACGAAACTCCCCAGCAAGTTTTTCAAAACATACTCAACAGAGGTACGTTTCCATTAAATACAGACACTGTTTATTCTGGATCAGTTTTGAACATCCGTAATACTAACCACTTCTACGCTTTCAGATATACCTTGGCCAGAGGGTGAAGAAGAATTGTCACAGGATTCAAAGTTTGCCATAGAGGCCCTGCTGACCACTGATGTTGCTCAAAGGGCAGGGCTAAAAGGTCAGTACTGTACCATTGATTTGCATCTGCCAACACTAAATGTGGTTGCCCTACACTCTATTAACAGTGTAACATATCTATGTGTGTGTGTCTCCATTTCCTGTCTGCATCTATGAATCTGGTTGGGTATTTCCAGTTTTCCCAAAGTTATGTTTGTCAGTATAAAACCTGTAAATAATTAAAATGTGTCTATCTGTCAGGAACTGTTAGTGAGGCCTATATTGAGTATTAAACCATGGCACAACAAAGCAGGTGCTTTAAGAACTTTAATCTTTAATATAGGGGTTGCTTATCATGTGTGTTTTTCTCTCAACTTTTTGTCTAACACACAAATAATGACATTTAATACCCAGTATCATAGTGTAACCTTCATAGTGTTGTACACATTCTTTTTCAATTATAAACAATTTTGTGTTTTGACGTTCTCTCGTTTTCCCATTTTGGAGAGACCCGCCTCCTGCAGGGTTACCTGAGCGAATCTTTCCAGCCATCAAAGTGCTCCTTGAAAAAAGTGCAGACTTGTTTTCAAAAGTAGCTGTGACAGCAGGGCTGTACCTGCAAACTAAGTAACCTGTCGTTCAAATGCTGTCACCTTGTCATATTTGGAGAACTAAAACAAGTGATGATGGAACTTCTTTGAATCGTGTGTGTTATAAACATTAGCAAATTATTTATTGAGAGACTCTGAATCAATTGTTAATTTTTTCCTTTTTATTTCAGAGCTAAAGCAACATTCCCTTTTTGATGGTCTGGACTGGGATAATCTACAAAATCAGGCGATGCCCTTCATACCCCAACCGGATGATGAAACCGACACTACCTACTTTGAGGCCCGAAACAATGCCCAGCATCTTACTGTTTCTGGTTTTAGTCTATAGTGTATATACAAACTATCAGTGTGTAAAATCCAAAGTATAAATTCTTCTTGGAACCTCCGGAAGTATACAAGGAGAAAGGGGGGTAGAAATGTAATATCTACTGCCAACTTTGAACTTAAGCTTCCAAATCTATTTAGATCTGGGATGTGTAATTACAACAAACCCCACAGTACTGCCCACTGCTTACCCCCAAAAAATATTCTGGTTGAACAATCCAGGTAGGTGTTGGATAAGTGCTGTTCCAAACCCATGTTTTGGGCATGGTGTCTTACAAAGGAACAGCGTATCCATAGTTTCTAGACTCTTAAAACAAGAAATCAAATTTTAACACTACAAAAAAAAAGAAAAGTAATTCCAGCCTTTCAGACCTTTGCAACGTTTCTGTATCATTGTCAAGGTGAGGTATGAGGAAGTCAGTAGATTAATAATAGAAAGGAAAATTGAGTTTGAATTGGGAAGGGAATGGTTCAAATAAAGTATTGTATGCAGGAAAATAAGGTTCTATCCAGAAGTGTGTTTTTTTTATTTTTTTATTATTATCTGTCAAATATTTAAGATGTGAATTTACTGCCAACCAGTGTAACCCTAAATGTACATTGCTGAAAAGTTTTTAAAAAAAAAAGAAAAAAAAATGGGTGCAGCTTTACAGTGAGCAATGAGTAGACTTACATGTACAGTAGGCTATGATATAAACACTAAAAACCAGGTGTTCTATGCAAATTCAATTAACAGTGTTCTATGTAGGAAACCCCATTTTGTCTTAAATCTGTAAAATCATTTCACACATTGGGCTAAAGTGTCAAAGCTATTTACTCATTCATCATTACCAATTACCAATTTTTTTTTCAGTCAAGAGAAACGCATCCATTAAAGCTACCAAACCAGAAATAAACAACTAAGACTTTTCATTCAAGCCCCTGAATTAAGTAGTACGTTGTTTCTTATTTGTTTTACTGTAGATGTTGTGTAATTGCTGTTTTCTCCATTCGGGGGGGGAAAAAAAACAACAAAAAAAACCTGCTAATGGTTTGGAGTAAATATCTTTGAGACTCTAGCCCATTGTGTTTTCTGAACTAAAACAGTTTTCCTTAATCAAACTAATTGCCTTAATTCTAACCTAAAAGCACTTTATTTTTCAATAAACACTGTAAGTAGTCATAACTAATAGAATATTAATTAACACCTGTTTTCTTTATTATTTACTGTGTGTATATCATATAGATATGCATGTAGAGGTACACATTGTTCACTGTTTGCAGTGCAGCTGCTAAAGCATGGCTAATATATCCTTGCTGGAAACCTCCGTAATAATGCAAAATAATTGTAATAAAGCAATACGTATTATTTTCTTTGGTCCTTTTTATACAGTTCTGTACTTTTTTGTGGAATATATATATATATATATATATATATATATATATATAATTTAATCTTTTAAGAAAATATAAAAATTACATATGCATGTGCACATTTAAAGGCTCATGCTGCTGTTTTAATGATATTAAAGCCTTTAACAAAGCTAATGTTGGTGTGGTGGTTTTTTTTTTCCCTGAAATGAAGGGGGTGTCTTGAACATTACATGTAAAGCTCAGATTAGGTGTAGAATTTCTTTCTAATGCACAGCAAAGAAAATATAAAGGATATTATTGAAAATACAACAGTATCCTTGATCTGCAACACAAGCAGGAAGCACACGATCAAAAGGTGAACATATTACTCCTGTCTTGGCCTCCTTACACTGGCTTCCTGTGCAGTTTCGAAATGATTTTAAGATTTTATTTTTAATTTATAAAGCCCTTAATGGATTAGCTCTTGGTTATTCCAAGGGTAAATACTAACAGTATGGGAGGAAGGGCCTTTTCTTATAAGGCTCCTACATTATGGAATGCTCTGCCTTTTTTTGTCAGAGTAGCTAGGAGTTGCTGTTTTTAAGTCAAGATTGAAGACTTATTTATATACACAGGCCTTTTTTATTATAGTCTTTTTATTATTACTGTTTTTTTTTAATTATACATGATTGGAAATGTATTCACTTTTATTAAATTGTCTTTTTATTATAATCTTTTTTTATGCTATTTTAGTGTTTTATTATGCTGTGTGTATTATGTTTTCTGTAAAGCATCTTGGGGTCTATGACGTAAGGTGCTGTATAAATGAAATAAAATAAATAAATGGTTGTTTAATGTTTTGTATTTTTCTGGAACTCTGATTTGTCCTAGGTCCTGTCTCTATAGGTAGTGGTCCCATTCTTTGCAAGTTGTGGTTTGAATTGATTAATCTGTTAAAAAAGCATGTTAGTAGCCTAGCTCCTCAGGTACATATTTTGATATCTATGCAATTCTGATTATTATCCCAATCTGCAGATGTGTATCCTCAGCGGTGATATAATGAAGACGGACACATGTATTTTTTGCGTTGCATGTATCTAGAGAATTGATTGACAAGAATCCTGCGAAGGACATTTTTAGAACCATTTAATAAAATGTCATAATCTCTTCCACACGTACATTTCAACATATATCTAGAGACTCCCTTGTAAAACTCTGATAACACTAGCTGAGGACATTCTTAAGCACAAGTTATTAAGTGTGACATTATCTTTGGGTATATGGAGGCTGCTTGTACAGTTGTGATGAGACTTGCCAAGGACCACCTCTGACACATATTATCAACTTTAACATAATCCAGGGTGTAGGGTGTCTGTGTTGCTTTCATTTGTACATGTAGCCACAGAACCACTTCTCCAACCAATGGAAAAAAAGAGGCATAAAACCAAAGTTCTATTCTAAGTGACTTTGCAGCAGCAGTTGTGATGCAAAGTTTACCCCCGTCTTTGTATGTCGCTTTGGATAAAAGCGTCTGCTAAATGATGAAATAATAATAATAACTTGGTCTGGAAAAACTCTTGAGCTTATATGATGACACCTGCCAGCCTGTCGAAGTCAAACATATCTTTGCATTTGCATTCAGTGGATATAAGTCCACTTTTCTTGTTAATGATTGCTCTGATTTTGAATGTATAGGCATGGCGGGGGGAGAATGGGACTGGCATGCTTCTTTTTGTATGTGTTTACTGAATGTTCTGGTAGATTTTTAGCAAATGAGGGAATAGAACTATTTATTAATCTCTATTTTCTATGATTATTTCTTTATAGTAATCACCCTAGTTTTTTGTTTGAATAGAACAAAGACATCTGCCATCCAGCAATTTAAAGAATCTGCTAAACCATATACAGTTGTTTCTCTTTCAAATAATGTTTAAAAGGTGGGCCTTCTGTTTTATTTCACCGACCTGACTTTTTAACAAGGAGGTGTGATAACCTTGGTTTGATACACATCAATTTAGTACTGGAACCAAAATGTGACCTGCATACAAAGTTATTCTCAGTAGACAGTAAAAAATAAAATGCCAATTCATTTTGGTGGTCGTATGAACAGTAGCCAGAAACATGGTTACCTTTTAAGATATAAAACAATGGTTATATTGCTGATTGTTTTTAAATTTAAAAAAAGAAAATGAAAGCATGTGATATGTCCAACAATTAAGGGTCTAATTTAAAATCTCAAGTTAATCAAGTGCTAAATAAATAATAAATACACGTACATTTTATGAAAACTTTATTCAAGCTTTTGATCATTTTAGTCTGTCATGCTTAAAGATGTCTGCAAATAGACAACAATGCAATAGTACTTTCATTTTCATAAAAAGATTCATTCGACAGCTTAAGAACTATATCAATTAGTCCTGTTACACAATGCATAATTTCAGGTAACTGAATATATAGGTTTCTATACTCTGCTATATTAACACAATGTAATTAAAATATTTCACTTTTATATTCATATTTTCTACAATCTGTACTGTACAACTATTAACATGTTATTAGACAAAATTTACATTACATTTAATGAGACAAAAACAAAACAAATATATAGGGTAGCTGACCATATTAACTGCAAATTCAAAGTAGAGTGGAACAAAACGTGATCTCATTTATCCAAGCACTATTATAAAAACACCATGCATTGTACATGTAAATGCAATGGACAGCAATAACTTGAAATGGTCTTTATCATCAGTCCTTTGGAGGCCTTCAATTCCTTGAAAAAAAGAGTTAAACTACATAGAGGTAACAAAATAATTCCAGCACATTTTACCTACTATGTACGGCCATCACTGCATAGATCTTACATTATAAAAGACACACATGTAAAATTGGATTTTTAATGTTGTTTTTTCTGAATCTATTCCTGAACAAAGTTTACTGATTTCTCTTGGCAGATATCTCATTGCTGCACTTCTGTCGCATCCCAGGTTTTCTACTTCACATGATAAATGAATGGATACTGCAAACTTTATTCACTGGAAAAAGAAGCTTCCTCAGGGGTTACTGGGAATGACTGCCAGAGCATCGGCTCCTGGGAGTTTGAGTTCTTTTAAAACTCCCAGAAGCCCCATGCTTTGGCTGTCCTCAGTGCTGTAACCCATCGTATTCAATGCTATTCATATGATTCACTTCTTAAACACCTCTGCTTTCCTACTTGTGACCGTGGATTGAAAAAACTACAAGCAGCAACTGTAAACATTACATTAATAAATTAAAACATTCACAGATGAAATGCATGTTTACAATGACGTGTCTGTCTTTAACAGAAAACGTAAAACCTACAAAGTAATGACAATAGAAATTAGAGTCACTGGCATATTTGTGTTAGCTCCATGTACTTTAAAACAAACAAATAAAAAAATAAACTAAAAAGGTAGGTGAAAATGACAGCAGCTCTTTAAATGAAATTAGTTTGAATTGTGATGATAAATGTAATGTTGCTGAAGGTAGTATGAGGGATCGATTCATTGAATAAGGGACACTACTTAATGAAACAGTAAAGAAAAGCTCTACAAGTATGAGGAAAGCTCTGAAATTCCATGCGTTTTTATACACAGTATGGAGAGTTCATACTGTATAGAAAACAAAAGACCCGAGTGATTCTTGACTATGAATGGTTCACATCTGACAATCTCTGCAGCAATCAAATTACCTTCCCCTCCAAAGTTCTTCTGTGACTCCACAGCTTCAAGGAATAAAGATCTGGGGGGTCGTTTTATCACACCACAAAAAAGATTATCTGTGCAGTATCAGCCATGAAGCACATTATAAATCTGTTTTAAAGCATTTCAATGCATACTTCATGTAGCGTACTTTACTAACCACCTCAACAAGTGCCATGTGATCATTAACTCCAGTTGCTGGTGGCCATAACCAATGACCTAAATATTCATTTTCTATCTCCATTTCTTTCCACTGCTCGTGAAAGGCAGCGTTTACAATCTCTGAAAAATAATTATCGACTGGTGGTTATTCTGCTTAAACTAACCCTCCCAGTGAACAGTGACCTCAAACTGGAGTTGAGATTAAAGCTCCAGTCTGATTTACAATTCCATCTCTGTGCTGCAGTGTTATCAACCACTGATATAATTGAATTGCTTTTTTCAATATAGCCATCATTATTACTGAAACTTAACCAGGGTACATACAAACCACACTAAAATACTACTAGAGACGGGACACTCAACTTGTTTCTAGACCATGATGTCTCTCCCTGTACGAAAAACTTGGCCCCATACAGTTTAAACAGACAGATTACTAAAACAGAATTAATCAGGTTGTCTATTTAGTTCCAAAATTATATATATATATATATATATATATATATATATATATATATATATATATATATATATATATATATATATATATATAATTTTGGAACTAAATAGACAACCTGATATATATATTTTAAATCTCTAAGTCTACAACCTTTTAACAAAATGAGATTAAGCCCACAAAGTTTTTTTAACGTCAAGCTTGATTGAAGTGTTAACATTTCCTTATAATATTAACAATATAACAAAGAACTACAGTAAATAATCTTTTAGTGAACCGTTAAAGAACCCATTGTTCAAAATAGAGATCTGAACCACTTGACTTGCCTGTGTTTCATATCTGTTCATTTCACTGCAAGTCTGTATTGAACATGGAATAGCTTGACTGGAGAAAGACTATGGAGAAAGAGAGAGGTGTGTGTCAGACTCGTTCTGTGGTGAGATAGTGGAATATAGGAAAGAAGTTACAGTTATTAAAGTCTTTCATAATTAAATAAATTATCAATGCCTTAAACAGCCTCTGCTATTAAAACAAAAGCATGCTTTGAACAGATTATGTTTTTCAAAAAAAGAGTACATGTGCAATCAAACTATTAACCAGTACTGTACATGGTCAGTGCATTCCTTCCAATAATTATTAGAGGCAGTATTTTAAATGCTAACAATAAAGCTTTACAAAAATCTAAAGAAATGAAAAATGAAAACCTCGCTTGATTCTAGAGAATTAAGAGTACATTCCTTTTTTTTCTCTTTACTGAATGACTGGATTAATTTCAAGTGTCAGTAGTTGCTATAGGTGTCCACTTATCTCTAGCAGTGTCATCACTGTAGTGCAGAAGCCAGGTGTATAGAACATGTGAGAGACAGCAATGCTAACAGATGAACGGTGAGCTCTGAATTCAAGGGCCGCCTGTCACCATGGAATCTTGAAAAAGGTGAATGTTCACTTCATTTTTCTAGGGGGGGAAAAAAACAAATCAAATGATCTTTTCATTAAACCTTCAAGCGCTGTCAAATGTGTGAGTGAACATATTCCACATGCACTAATAAATAAGTAACTTACTGGTAACCACTGTAAGGACCTAAGCATTGGAGTTATTTAAATATCTGTAACATATCTTTCAAAGTTGTAGGGGTCAAATTGTATAACAGAAACAATCCTTGCCTGTAGACGCATGTATGTATGTATATATATATATATATATATATATATATATAAAATTTTGGGATCATTCTTATTGAAGTCCATGTCATATGATCCGGTTGACAGTACTCCAAACGAGATTGAAGAGTTCTGTTGCATTTTTGTTCCTCACGCAGATTAAGTGAAACAGAGTCCTTAATCCTCTCTGCCACTGCCTCTGATACGTCAGTGATTTTACTATGCTTATGGTATATATTGTCACAAAATATTATTTGTATTTGAACTGTAATATGATCTGAACCTTGCCAACTCTATAAGGAAGCTTTTTTCAATGAATTACCTTCGCCTTCTCTGAAGATAGAGACGCACCAACCACTGAGCCACAAAGGGCCAAATAAGCGCCAAGGCCAGAGTGCCAGGAGAGATGTCAAAAGGCCACCAGGAGGGTTTCTAAAATAACAAATGGATGTGTTTAAAGCCAACTCGATAACATGACAATGCAAAGTACCTTCCTATCGTGGTGTGTTTGTTCTTTACTTGGATAAATTCCCAGTAGGAAGTTAACAATCACTTTCTAACAGGTCTGGCTCACACAAATCCATATCCTGCACATGCACATACATAAGCATACTATTTATTAGAAGGTGCGTTTTACTGCAAAAACACATGTTATTAACACTAGAAATGAAGATGTTTTCATCCACTTTACTTATTTCACCTAAAGTAAATCAAACAAGAGGAGGCTTTATTTTTTTACTTCTACATGGTTTATCGGGAACAATATATCAATTTCTGTAAAGAAGAGAGCCCAGTGCTATTGACACCTCTAATTGGTCCATCACCTGACTGTTACTTGTTATGTATTTACAGGGAGACATCATCCAGAGTATTTGCATTTATTAATACTATAGAATGTAGAATGTCCAATTACGCTCCATTACCACAGCAACCCCCCCACGCTCAGGACTGTTTCTTTACGCCTAGGAGCCGGTAACATCTTGTAGTGCTGATAAACAAACTAGTTCAATACATGTAATGGGTGCTATGAGGGAAATGGGTGAAAGTGCTATGCATCCTCCTCTCTCTCTCTGAATGTGAAAGCAGGGGATGGGAGGTACAGAATGTATCTGTTGTGGGCTGGGGTGAGGTTTTGGGTTACATATGTGCTTTACAATGTTAAACTCAGCACAGTTGGACAATGCAGGAGACGTCACGGCAACTGTCCAGAGCTAACATCAAATGGGAAGTATTGCAATGTATTATTAACCTATTATCTGTTACTCTGTATCAGGGCGAAGTCAACGCAATTAATTGACTCCCTAACTCTCCTGTACTAGGTGAGCGCTAAATCATCTTAAACAAAATGAGATGCATTGTCCAAAATGGGGTTATGAGTGAAAAATCATAAAATGATTAAACTAGTAACTACAGAACCAACGAGGGAACCAGTCAAATCCTACCTTGTTTACAGAAGATGGATAATTTGGTTGCAAGGTTAAGGATCTAGCCTGCAAAGCAAATACAAAAAGAATAATATGAAAACTATGGAACTGAATTAAATCTAGAACTATTAATAAAGCAGCAATGCCAATTCCTTAATTTAAGTAATCTTGTTGCCACTGTGAGAAGCTCATTTCAACAGAAAACTGCTAATTGCAATGATGTGTTGGAATTGATTTAAAAACAGGAATTGGAATTGAAAACCAGGAATTGAACTCGACCCTGATCCAGGCCTGAAGGATCTCTCACCTGGGTCTGTGAGTTGGTGAGTGCCTCCAGGGTGTGCAGTCTCTGCATGACACTCTTCATGTCCTCCTGCAGTCTCATGAGGACTGCAGCGATCTGTTCATCGAGACTGCCCCTCGCTAGGTCCTCCGTCCCCCACCGATCCCCATCTCCCCCACTGCCCAGCTGCACATCCTGGACACCTCCGCCCGTGACCTGCGTCCTGGAGCCTGTGGCAACACAGTTAGAGGCACGTCAGATACTGTGAGCTGAACAGAACAAGCATGCTAGCAACACGCCACGGCTGGAAAGACTAAATCAGAGCTGCCAATACCTTGACCTACATCAGGGAGGGAAATAAGACTCCCATTGCATAGCAGTTTGAGTCATTCCTGGTTTTACTAGGAGTATAACGACTCACTTGAGCTTCTTACCTATGCACAGTGGCTAATCAAACTTGCAGTAAAATCCAGAATTCTGTGCAATAGGAGTCTTATTTCCACCCCTGAATGTTTTATGAATAAAACTGTTACAATACAGTACTCACAACATAACATTAAAATATGTGATAATAAATACCCTCCACAATGAATTAGTCATGTGTGCATATTTGTTTTGAAACACGTGTGCCTTTAATGCTTTTAAATTCATGACAGATAAAAAATCTAGAATCTTTCAGGACTTTCTTGGTGAATAAGTAAGTAAATAAATAACTTGACTTTCTTATACCCCTCCGTTGCTGAAGTCCTGAGTATCCCGTCTTTTCCAGTCTCTCTTTCTGTGTCCCGTTTCCGCTGGGCTTCCCATCCTCCCCTCCACGCTTCACTCCCTCTGCTCCACCCTGTAAGCTCCCGGCTGCGCAGCTCTCATCCACGCTGCACAACTGCACTGGCTCAGGGAGGTCCATCCTGGGTGACAACTGGCTGTGGCTCACTTCCTGGAACTCCAGCGAGTGGTTTAGGAATACTTCAGAGCTCTATAAAACAAGTGTGAGTGAGTCACTCCAGAGCTGGGAATACATTATTCTTATGGATGCGAAATGCTGTCATGTATTTATTTAATTTATAAATGTTATGTTCTGCCTGTTTCATAGAAATTGTTCATTTGTTTCCTTCTGTTATTCAAGTATATGGCCACTACCTCCTCTTGGACAAGCTGCTCCATAGAATCACAGTAGACCTCGCTGTCTGAGTCGCTTGTTAAGTGGTGCAGACTGGAAACATCTTCGCTGTGCTCTGTGAGAGGAGAAATGGAATAGGACATTACACAGAACAGGAGAAACGCTTCTAGAAAACCATTTACTTACACCTTTTAGCTCTTTCAGAACTCCATTAAGTTATCAGAGTGAAATGTTCTGTACAGAACAAATCCTTGCAGCTGAGTGCTCTCCATAATGAAGAGTGATAAAATGTCTGAGTCAAAGTATATGGCACTGCTGTACAGTATAATTATCAACAGTACAAGCCAATAATGGGTTGGAAAATTGGTCTAAAAATCTTTGTGGGCGGAGGTTTCAGATTTCAAGAATAAAACCAGCTGCTGCAAAAAACTGGCCACTCAGATCCGAGCCTTTTTTATAGTAAATTGACAAGTTGCAGGTTGTTTTGTGAAAAGCTACTCAAGTTATTACAGTAAAGTAGGCAGTGGTAACGGACTACACAGTGAAAAAAAAGCATTTAACAACACTTTCTTGCATCACTTTATCTGTATAAACATGTTCTGTGTGTGGCTGGTCTTCCTCCGCATATAGAATTCACCGAAACCTACATTTAAAAAGCACTGAAAAAATATACCGAGCATCAAAAGAAACTTATCACTATTATAAGACATTTATTTTCAAAAAAAACCCAAAAAGGTATATAAATGATGGACATTGACAAAATGTTTTTGGTTTCTTTTTATTCACTCGATCATTCATCCTTGACCATGACACGCTTGAGGGACTATGACTGAAGCAGATGCACGTAATCACTTAATTAGTGAGACAGTTGATTGGACGCTGGATATGGAGTGATTTCAGCTGTTGAATTACAAGACTGAATAAAAGCAATAAAGAAAATCACAGAAAAAAACAATATGCCACGTCTGTCAAGAGAGCAGCACCTTCGTGCATTCGACATGTTGGAGGCTGGACTAGGGCAGCATACTGTGGCTCGTCATCTTGGGTGCTCACAGACAACAATTTCAAACCTGGCAAGAAGGTATAACCAGACACACTCTGTCAATGACAGTCCACGAACTGGGAGACAAAGAGTCACAGCACCTGCCCAAGATCGACAGATCATTTTGCAGCTTCTTCGTGATGTCAATTGTTAATCAGCACAATAAAAAGTCACTGCACCTGTTCTAAAACAGATTTTTCGATCACATCTAGTGAATTTTATCCATCTAGTGAAGTTTCATTTGATGCTCAAATCTAAGTGATTAATTTCTTTTGATGCTCAGAATACACTGAAGTTTTTTTATGAAAAGCAAATAGAGGAAATTAAAAGGTAAGTAAGTAACATTGTCCTTCATCCACTATACCAAACCGTGCTTTCAAGCTGAACTAAAATTATGTTATGGTACTGGTAACTTCAATATCTACATCTACTGCAGTAAATTATAATATTACAGTACTCTACCAGTGACGTGACTGTTGACATCTGATAGGTCAGGAGATTCCAGGGTCTGGCTCTTTTGGTTCAGTTTCTCTTCTGAGTTGTTCCCGTTCAACACTGACCTGTTGCTAGGAGACCCATTCACTACAGAGGGGTGTCGTTTCTCTACATTGCCGTTAGCTAGAGGGATTTTCTCCTTTCCTGCAGAGTCTTCTATCATGAGCTTTAGATCTGTTACGTCTTCTGAAACAGTTTTATAAGTACACATTTCAACGACATACGCATTACATAACAAAATGATCATTCCCAGCTCGAATCACAAATGTTGTCTAGTTAAAATGTTTGATTGCAACATAAAAGGCCACACTGCATGTCTGTCTGCCCCCCCCCCAGCTGTAAACAGGCTCCACTCGGGCCTTCCGTGAAAATAGCAAGTTTGTTTGTTATAAGTCACTGATATCACACAAATGGCAAGCCCAAGACTGTACTGTGCAGAATTGTGATCATCAAAAAGCATTGGGCTTGCCAGTCATCTGATGTCTATGTAACAGATTTAATTTTCATTGAATTCCCACACAATATTATGACATGCAGAATCTATCAGTCACTTTCATCGGATTCCAAATCCTGTTGTCCTGCAATAACTGGACAGAGTACAATGGTTTTTTTAAATATTTTTTTTATTTAGAGTGCCCAATTATTTTACCCCTGAAATTTCTCCCCAATTTAGAATGTCCAAGAATTTTTTCCCCCTCACCAGCAATTCCCCACACAGCTCAGGAGAACTGAAGGTGCAGTGGGTGTCCCACGACCAAGCCAGCTTCCTCTTCTACACCCAGGAACTCGAGGGTGGATGTCAGTGAGCTGCCGGCCTCTGGAGGACAAAGGCCAGCCCTACAGGTGTCCGGCTGAGCTCACTGGGCATCTGGCCAGTAAAGAGCCACTATATCAGGATGAGGGGAAACAGTCCCTTCCAGTTTTGTCTCCCTACCCAGCTGAAGCGCCAAGGCCACTGTGACACTGCCTCTGGAATCCCCAGTGAAGACTAGTGACTTCACACAGCCAGGACGCAAACCTATCCTCCCCTGGACACCATATGGCAGCACAATCAGAAACACTGCAGTGGCTGCTGCTGACCATTTTGTTGCCGAGTTAAACTCTGAGCCGAAGCAGAGCTAATATAAATAGCATAATAGCTTTAACTGGGTAAGGCACATTGGGTAAACCATATAGAATGACCTGTGGCCTCAGATTTTATCCACTCAGAAGACTGTTATCTCTTTGTTTACTCAATATACTCTGTAGTGATTGATTATTTGTTCATGTATAAATCAGAAGTTAAAAAATAATATAATAAAATACTGTATTAGGAATACTGTTTACAATGTAAAAGCTAGGACTAAGTAAAATACCAGATGATCTGTATTAAAAGATTACAATGCTGTCTGGTAAAGGTCACATATGCCTAGTAATATTCAAATAGTCTGTGTCTCGTTCTTCGTTATGTACTTTTCAGTAGCTTATGAAATTATAATATTTTTTCAGTTATTGTACGCATATCTTAAACTGGAAACAAAACTTGTTACAGGATATACCTAAAAACAGCAATGTGGAATAAAGTAAGATTAGTGCAGAATGAAAAAAGATTACGAAAGTGACCCGGTTTTGAATGGTGAAATGTACTGTACTCTATTTTTACCATTGCAAATTGAATGCACAGCAGTGTCAGTTTATAGAGATGGGGAAAGTGGTTTGGAGGAAAAGCGTGCACAAAGATTGGCTTTTCTTCTCCACTCATAAACCTCACCCAATCTGCATATTGTGTATGTCCCTGAACTGCTCTGCTATTTTTAATGTTGATCCACTTTGAGGAAGTTAGCACTGGGAAGTCTGAGGGACCTTAAGAGTGTGAGGTTCCAGAACCACACTGCAGAGAAATCAGTTACCTCGACTTATCCTCCCCTGCTTACCTTTCTCAGACTCCTCCTTCTCTTCATCTTCATCTTCCTCCTCCTCCTCGTCCTCCTTGTTATCACTCTCGGACTCTGCTCCGCTGTCACTGCCCTCCTGTATGCCATTCAATTCCTTGAGGTTTGGGGTTGATGTAAGCATATTTCCAATGCCTGGGGATAAAACAGTAAATACAAAATCAGAGCTATTGGTATCATGTAAAAAGCAGAACCCCACAATTTATGAACATAAAAAACCAGGATCTACATCAATTATTCAGTACAAGCATGTACAAATGTGAACAAGTAGGACATAGATATGAACAAACTGGTTCCCATCTATCTATCTATCTATCTATATTTTTTGTTTTAAATTTGAGGTTTGATACTCTCAATAACATGTTGAAACACTGTTTTATCACAATGCTTAAGTAATGTAGGTATTACATATGTCAGTATGTATGTATGGACATGCATCTCTCTAATTCCTAGATTCTGATACTCTCAATAACTTGTTTTAAAGAATGTTCTAACGAAGTTGGATAAACTGTTCTCGATTTATGTATAATTCTAAAGTGCGACACGTCTGTATGTACAAACAGGCTCCTCCACTAAATATTTATGCTGAGGAGATCTACTGGCTTATGAAAATCTTCCATTCATCTCACTCATATGCCTAAAAAAAATCCACCTCTGCCACTTTGACACATTTATGAACAAAACACTGACATACAGTACACTGCACAGCCATACACTTGCCTTCCAGTGACCGAGCAAACTTCTCCAATCGGACTGACCAGTGTTGGCACAAAACAAAGTAAAAAACAAATCATGTTAACACTGAAACATCTGTCAATCGCACAAATAAGTGTGTTAGGTAAACAAGTAATGTTCACCAGACTATAGGAGCAGAGCAGCTCAGATCTGTCAATCACCTGAAGATAGATCAGACACGCTGTGGATTTTCTTGTTGTCTTCAATGATTTCGTAGAACGGTCCCAGTACATGAAGCAGCTCCTCCACTTTCTCTGTCATTGGCATGGTCTCAATAATCTTCAATTACAAAAGACAAATGCTTGTGAGAAAAAAAAAAAACTAAAAGCAAAACCAGGGATCTATACCAAAAACACTTGGACTCGGGTATAGATTCCAGGGGATGAAGGTGTTACTGGGAAAAATCAGGGTGAATATGAATAGGAGGCTGTGTGGTCCGGTGGTTAAATAAAAGGGCTTGTAACCAGGAGGTCCCCGGTTCAAATCCTGGCTCAGCCACTGACTCACTGTGTGACCCTGACCAAGTCACTTAACCTCCTTGTGCTCCGTCTTTCGGGTGAGATGTAGTTGTAAGTGACTCTGCAGCTGGTGCATTGTTCACACACCCTAGTCTCTGTAAGTCGCCTTGGATAAAGGCGTCTGCCAAATAAACAAATAATAATAAATAATATTACAGATACAGTAGCAATGTAAATTCTGGGCAGTGGTACAGCCACAAACTGTGAGCTAGCACTCCATTTACTTAAACCATCAAGGACAGCTTTGATAGAACTTTCTTTTGGAACTACACTAACCATGAGAACTCAGTGTGTGCAGACCGGTTTGCCCCTTATTATCGCACACTTGAAAGACACTTGAAAGCAATTCCCAAAGGATGACTGTCTATGAATCGCTTGTATAAAATGTCAATGTGGAAGGTTTCAGTGAATTACATATGCAGAGGAAGACAAACCACACACAGATCGTTATGTGTTTCATACAGACACAGTGCAGCAAGGAAGTGCTGTTAAAGACAACGGTTATACGTTTACCTTTTTCATTTCTTCAACATAGGCAATCATTGCTTCCTCCCGGGACATATCCCCCAAGTCATTCCAAGCGTCCCTAGGATTAATACAAATATGACACCAATCAGTTTTTTCATCTGTATTTTTCAAGAATAATTCAGGGTTACAGTAAAAGATAATCATGAAACTAAAGAATATGTGTGAGCCATTCATTATTATTCTATGGACTGTTGTTGGCTTCCCTAACAACATACTACAACAGATTCAATAATACCAAACTTTATTTTATTCGCAAAGCTAACTTTTAACTATACTGTATAAAGTTTTTTTTTTTTTTTAATACTGAAAGAATGATGGATTTTTTAAATATATATTTACCTTATATTGTTTTAGATGTAAATACAAAGCATGCAGTAACATTAGTGTTTATCTTGCCCCCAAAAAAAATCAATTTTGACTTTTGAAGCAGTTGGCTCTTGCTGACATTATCTCAGAATACAGCAGCAATTAGTACTTATCAGTAATGTACAAATACAAACAGCACTGAAAAATATTCAAGTTCAAAATGCAGGGGGGGTCATATATATAGGTCGTCTGTGGAAAATTTTAGGAGGTAATATTTTTGGTTTGCTTTGAAAAAATCAAAACCTATCATGCCCTCCCCCATTTCTAAGAAACCTGAATAATCTTCAGGTAACAAACTGTATGCGAATCACATGACGAGTAAATGAATAACACAGCATTAGTGGGAAAAAGTCAGCACCTTTTATTCCAGGAGAACAATTACTTTCATGTCATATGGAGATGTTACTAGCACTGCTATCATAGTAATGAAGTAAAGTATGGAAGATGTTAATCGAGGTTTTGCACTCAATTCAGAACTTCCCAGTGATGTGGAGTATAATAGATGCCAGGAATTCTTTCAATCCAAACTCCTCCCCCAAGTGAAGGAAAAACCTTTCCACCTGAGGAAAATTCATTACTTCAGTGATGGTTGTGCTGCCCAGTACAAACACTGGTTCAATTTCATAAATATCTGCCACCATAAACTGGACTTCAACTTGGATGCAGAATGGAATATTTTTGCAATTCTACATGGCAAAGGCCCTTGTGATGGTATTGGGGGAACAGTCAAGCGAAAGACTGCAAAAACAAGCTTGCAGCGTCCCATTGATGGCCAGATTGTAACCCCTGAAGACATGTATTCATTCAGCATGACTACCTTTGACAGCATAACCTTCATCTTTGTATCCGGAAAAGACATCATGGCCAATGCTGAAAACTTAAAATATAGGTTCAAGTCTGCATTAGCCATAAAGGGCACGAAACACCTGCATAGACACATCCCAGTTTCCCAGACTTCAAGTCTCTTCCCTCTCCATAAGCGAATCAGAAACTAGATCTCCTGGGATGGCTCTAATGAATCCAAAGCTGAGGAAGAAGACGCAGTTTTATATCAGAGGCGGTTTTGTTTCTGTCATCGATGCAAATATGTATTGGATGGGTATGACTGAAAATGTCTGAGGAATTTGGCCAGAGAAGGATGACAAATGCTGGGTACCCCATGGCAACATTCTTTGCAGTGTTATATGCCCTACACACTTTGTCTTCCTCAAGAGGCTACAAGTTTCAGAATCAACTAGTGACAGAATCTCAAAAAGACCTAGACACTGTGGAGGGAGACAGAAGGATTATTCAGATTTCTTAGAAATGGGTGGGGGGGGCAGAGGTTTAGGTTTAGATTTTTTCAAAGTAAACAAAAAACATTACCTTCCTGAAATTTTGCAGACAAAGCCGAGACCATTAGGTCAAAGGTCAAAGGACTAAAACTTTGCCTTAGTGTAACTTCCTTTTGTTTTCTTTTAATTTTATGGTTTTGGATTTGCCATGCAATTTCCAATAAAATGACACCTCCCTCAAGTCTGTAGCACACAAACCGTTTTGGAATAAAAGGTTGACCCCTTTACCTGATCAGTCTAAAAATGTAAATGTGAGTTTGTTTGCCTGAAACATCCCCAAGACCCAGGTCTGGTGTAAATCGGTGATGGTCGGGTGTAACCTGCTGGGTGATTTGTCATGGAATGACCCAGGGATTCTTGCCAAAATAAATCAGTGTCAGGTATAAAACATTGTGTTGTATGGAGTTTCCTCTCCTCTATTTCTACAGCCTCTTTCTCCATTTACAGACAAAGCACCTCAAGGCTTTGTATGGTAGACAGCTTATAGTGTGAACAATATGACATACCAACAACACTACTTTTTTTCCCTTCCCAATCTAAACAAGCTGTTCATCAACTAGAGTTCTACAGCCCAGCTAATGACTCGTACAAAATGAAGTCACTGTTACCCAGATTGTGACACCCTCAGGAATGCGTGACATTAAGGAATGCCCGCACTACGCTTCATTCAGATCTGCTGTTGGGATGTATTTTTTCATTCCTGAATTTAAAGGAAGCTACAAAATCTTAATTGGTATAAGAACACGGCATGACAAAGCTTTTCTAAAACAATGAGAGACCTAACCAGTGCTATCCAGACCACTATTTATTTAAATATAAAAACAATCGTCCTTCTAGCAATATTACCATTTGTATTTGCCTATAGGATCCCAGAAGCCAGGCCTGGGAAGGTTGCAGGGTCCCTGGGTAGCTTGCTTGTAGTAACTGTAAAACTGCAGCATCATTTCATTGGATGGCTGAAATGAACCTTTGAAATAACATTTTTAAAAAGTTTAACATTAATAAAATGCAATACATTTTGTTGAGATACTGTTTCACAAAACATGCACTACATGTTTATTTACACATTTAAATGCTATGAATCTTTTTTTCTTCTTCTTAAATAAAGCCCAATATCATAACTTTTTCAGATTACAGAAAACATTTACTACATAGGTATTTCAGAAGTATATCAATGTCATTTGTTTTAACTTACAAGGTTATAGGTAATCAACCACATTGCTTTCAGCATTACTGAATTTTACAGCTATATCAAATGGTTTTCAGCCCTGGTCCTCAAATACTCAACCAGGTTTTTGTTTCAACCAAGTCTCTTTTTTTTCTTTTTTTTAATTTGCATGGAACACCTCGTGGCCAGAGCAATCGCTGTAGTGTAGCTACACACTGTTGAAGTCTCAAAAGCAGACATTCTGTCTTGTGTTGTGTGCACTGGAAAACAACGTTTATTTAAAACAAATATTTAATTACTGGTTGAAACACAAAGTGCTAAATAAAACCGTGCATAACGATAAAAAGTTTAGCATTTTTTTAAAATTTTTTTTATGGTATCTTCAAAAGAATTGACACGAAATTGGCTATACGTCACGTCACATAAGGGGCAGTGCAAACCATTACAATTTGTCAACATGGTACATATTTATTAAAATGTTATTAAAATGCGAATACACAGAGTGCAAGTGTTGAGGAATTAGTGTCGACGAAAGAGCAAAATTCCGAAGCAGGCCCGATTTTTTGTTTACCAGAAAACCATTTTAAAATAATACTGCCTAAACGAGAAAGAGAAACTTACCATTTTTTGGTAAACTCTGAATGACTTTGACTGCGGCTTCAAACCTTAGTTCATGGATCGGTTTGTCATCCGCCATTATGCCACAAAACAGAAAAGTGTCAACAACAACGCTTTTCAGCTAAACCTGGGGATTATAAAACATGAGCTGTAGTCTAGTATTACAATACTTCCTACTCTGATATACAGGCGCTGCTCGAACTTGAAATGTTAATTTTATTGTATTGCATAAGTACAGGCGAATGCATTGATAACTGTTCTGTGTAAAAATGCATGAAGATTTCAAAACGTATATTGTTAAGTACCGTTACTGACTGTACACAAACATAAACATTGGACAAAATGTAGTTGCAACATGACATGACTGCGGGATCTCTTAACATTGAGCAGAAATCCATGCCATTTAAAACAGTATATATACTGTATATATATATATATATATATATATATATATATATATATATATATATATATATATATATATATATTCAGTTAAAGGAAATGTAATTATGTGTATATTCGTGCTTTTAATTATAACCAAATGTAATCTACCTGCAGTGGATAAGGCGACCTCCCCGACACGTCCCTGAAACAGGAAACCACATGATACTGACCCGACGGTACACTGAGGGAATTGTAGTTTTTACAAGTTTCAGTATACACTTACAAATAGGACAAGGATAGGTTTGAAATACTACAAACCCCACAATGTATAACGCATACCAATGGTTTGTGGGACATGTAGTAAGTGTGTGTGTGTGTGTCTGTCTGTCTCTCTCTCTATATGCAGATGATGCACTATTTTTGTCTAACTGCAAATACTTTAAATGTACTTTAAATAAAAGCACAGATACGTTTTTG
Organism: Acipenser oxyrinchus oxyrinchus; assembly: GCA_030684275.1. Lineage (NCBI taxonomy): Eukaryota > Metazoa > Chordata > Actinopteri > Acipenseriformes > Acipenseridae > Acipenser > Acipenser oxyrinchus. The sequence continues at coordinate 97,040,326 of CM060249.1, forward strand.
ATAACTTGATAAATTCTAACTGACACTTTTTTTTATGAATCCACAGTTCGAAGCTTTACGTTCGGTTCATGTAAATTAGGCTAGGTTGTGGGGTCTGTAGAGTATAGTTAAAGGGCTGCTAACCATTTTTTATATTATGTGGTTATCTCTCACCAAATGCCTGACATTTACTCTAATCCGTATATAGTTTCGTGTTATTTTTTATTAGTTCAGAAAGAGAAAGAAAGAAAGAAAGAAAGAAAGAAAGAAAGAAAGAAAGAACATTTTTCACGAGAAATAATAATAATACAAAAAGTATTGCTTGATGCCAGTATGCCACGAGACATATTGAATTCTGACGATGTTTGCAATACAAATACGTGCTGTATCTTTCTTTCTCTCAAGAACAATTTGTGCATTCTCTGCGCGGGTTTCCTATTTTTGATATAATGTAAATCAATTGTAACTAAACAAGCAAAAAATAAAAACGACAATATAATAACGTGTCTGTGCAATGAACTACAATTCCCGGCACGCCCTTCTTCGCGTAACACTGTTTGTTTTCTCTGTTGTTTTTTTTGTCTGACGGTGAAAGGTCGTGGTGGTGAAAGCGAGGCCAGGAATCCCACAATACTAGGCGAAGTAGCTCCTTCTCGGGCAGAGCTTGTGGTTTTAATCAAAAGGAAGGAGAAGAAGAATGCAGAGGATGTAAGATGGCAGAGTTACAAATGCTGTTAGAGGAGGAAATTCCAGCCGGTAAAAGAGCTCTCATCGAGAGCTACCAGAACCTCACCAGGGTAGCAGACTACTGTGAAAGCAATTATGTCCAGGTAAGAAAGAAAAAAATAGTGAAATACTCGTCTGGTCCCTCGAGAATTATTCGTGGATGTGTGTGGGAAACTGAGACAGGAAATGTGGTGTTGCAGTAATATTAGGAAACTCTAAGGAATTAAAACCGATAGTAATACTGGAGGCAGGTACCTTCATGTCACGAACACCCCGTTTTTATCCTGTGATTATTATTTTTAGGAAATAATTCTGCTTGTGCAATATGTGCTGATTCCATTCATTGAAATCGTTTCGTGATCAATTTATTTAGTTCAGTTTGGAGGGTGTGTCTTTTTATCGAGTCATGCCACAGTTATTCGCAAAAGACATTTTGTTAACAATGTTTTCAATTTTATACAGTCTTATCGTCTAATCGTCGATTGAAATAGTACAATTACGTCTCATTAACACTATTTAAAAAGAAAGTATTTATTTTTTGACAAAGACAAACACTCAGTAACGAATTATAATCTACTGTATTAATAATGTATGTAATTGGTGTCGTTATTTTGATCTAGGGTTTTATGTCTGTTTGTAATAGTACATTCTAAATAAAAAAAAATCACATGAATGTCTTGGCTGTATGTGTGTGTGTGTAATTATATATATATATATATATATATAATGTGTGTGTGTCTGAGGAAGAAATCACAAAACACGTTTTGCTTTTCATTTGGCACATCCGATAGATTTAGAATGCTACATATTTTTATGGCTACTGGTTTTATGCAGCTATTGGTATTTGTGGCATAAAGTTATGTGTCTTATTATTAAACTAGTAGTAGGATAAACATAATAGTTAATGTTTGCTTCTACACTTGCCCAATCATAGCTACACCCTGGACTTTTGTGGTTTGCTCCCTTAATGTTATTAAGCCATATATTCATCTATTTGAGATTTTAAGTGTTTGTTTCATTTTTATCAGTAATGTGTCACAATTAAATGACAATGGGGGTACAGTGTTACATAGTATGCACATTTTTGAAGGAAGGATGAAAACGGGGCTGGGAAATTCTTGTAAATAATTCACTACGGGAGGCACCATTTGGTTTACTTGAAGCTTTCTTTAATGTTTTAGGTTGTGAAGCAGTCGTAAAATAAACTTGCTATCGTCATTATAAGATGCAAGGAAGTGGGGCACTGTTTAAGTGTCACATTCACAGCGTGTACCCTTTTACATGAAAAAATTACCAACAATTAACATTGAAAATTACTGTATTTTAATAATCAGGTTAAAAAAAAGTTCTGCTTTTATGCAAACATAATAACACACCTAGGTACTGTACAAAACTCAATGAAGATAAGTAATGCATAAAAAAGTGTGCTGAAGGAAATGTGTAATGCAAGTGAAGTTTCTTTGGAGTTTTTTTTAATATGTTTAAGTTGCATAGAACGTTATTGCTAGGAAATCCTGGCCTGTTTTCCAGTAGCACAACTTGAATTGGAAATAATGACATCGATTTCATTCAATCTGGAAGCATTACTGTACAGGATGTGCTGATCGGGATTAACTCAAACAGCAGAAGGGTTATTGCATACCTACAGTAGTATTACAGTATTGAAGTTCACTTAGGAATATTACAAAAAAAGCTACAGTTTTTTTTTCTTGTACTGTTTACAGTGTGGGCTTTGCAAATGACATAAATGACATGAGCAGTTTAATACTTTACTGTTGTATTCTGTATCCCACAATGCAGATGGCTTGCTTACTATGATTGTGGAAGTGAATTCAGAGAGTGTTTAATTAAGCTCTACCCTAAGGGAGTAGGCTACTCTGTCTCAGTTGCACTGTGTGCATCTAACTGACTAAAAGCGGAATAATGTTTGTTTGGACTGAGAACCCCCCCCCCGTCTGAAGTGCTGTTTTGCTGAATTGTACACACAGTCTGTTATCTCTTCTGTAGCGATTTTATTTATTAAATTGATCTGCTTAATTCATTTTAATAGAGTTGGCAGAATCGCAGTGCAAATTGTAATCACTCGCTATATTACACACTGGGCCTGCCACCTGTTTAATATAGCAACTGGCCAGCATGTTGTGTGTGTCTGGGTCATGGTATTGTAGTTGAGAGACTGATTAGGTGGCCCCCTCTAACGGAGTTTGAGCTTGTGAGACTGACCTAGAGGCGTGGCTGCTTTTACACACACATATTCCCAATATATTAAAGTCTGAACATTTTAAATGAACCATTTACTGTCAAATATATTGGACCCTGGGCAGCAAAGAGTTAGACAGAAACAAGCACTCCTTGTTAGAGAAACAGAGTGAGAGGAAGAAGACACTCTCTGATTCAGAGCATTTCCTTGTACCCTGAAGCAGCAAGAGTTCTTTTGACAGGACAGCGAGCTGCAGATAATTCAGAACTGCGGGAGGCTTGTTTTGTAAGGACCTTGTACTCAACTGAGTGCCACAAAGAGGATGCTGTGCTTTTGATGGGATGGGATTTGTTGGTCTGTAGAATACAGTACACTGTTGAAGTAGAAGCAACAAGGAAGTAAAACATCTATTTCAACTTGAAAAACCTTAAATGACAACCCTTAAGCACCTCCCTGTAATTTCTAAAAGCAAAATGGACACGTCCTACCTTTTCCAGTTTGACTGCTAACCACATGCACACTACAGTACCTTTCTAAAGGGAGTAGTGCCAGCAGTTCCCCCATGTCCTCTTGCACTGTATATGTATGCAGTGCTTGGAATGTTTAAGATACAGAACAATGCTGAGTTTGTTTCTTGTGTGTGTGTGTGTTTGAGGGCTGGCTTCACTTCTCTCTCTCTCTCTTTCTAGGGCAGGTAGATACAGTAGAAACCTTAGAAACATCTAGCAACAGATGGTGGGAGTGAGTCCAAGCAGGCATTAAGATGAGGACAGCAATTGCAATAGTTAATTGTGTGTACATTTCTGCATCTTGGTTTCATGTCAGTATTGGTTCCTTTTCTGTAGGATGTAAGTGTGACACACAGATATCCTCCATATACAGTACTGTACCACCAGTCTGGGTCCTTGGCACATTTCATCAGGACAAGCGGTACTGCAGTATGTAGAACTCAAGTGTGACATACATACAGCACGTATGGACACCTGCCTCCACTGTACAGTATCACCCTTCAGGCATAATCCTGCACTAGAAAGGTGGAGCCAGGAACTGTGGTGCCATGAGATCCCAGCTTTATCCCCTCCCACTGCTTTAGTTTTATAAGCTGGGAGCTGTGCAAGCACAATCTTCTGGTAAAGTTTGAAATTAACAGTAAAGCAGTAAAGTCTGTCTGAAGCTCTTTTCAGTTGCATTGGGTTGCATCGTAATTGCCAGCCTGCTTTGTAAATAAAAGATCAGTTTTAAAGGAAACCTGAATGCAATTCTGTTCTGTACTCTTGTGTGTTGCATGAATAAAATAAAAAATAAAAAAAAATAAAAAACTGAAATCTGAAAATCATTCAGCTTTTTGGTTCAACATGCAATAGAAAATACATACATGGTTCAACAATAACATGTTTTAAACTTCTTTTGATGAATGTATTGTTTTTGACATGTTCTTAAGGCGCGGCAGACAGCAGTTTGTCATCTTCTGAATGCTGATGAGTCAGTCATTTTTTTTTTTTTATGTGTGTAAATCGTCTAGTCGGTCTGTCATGAGCCAACCTGGGCTAAAGTATGCAATCCAAACTTTTATTTTATTGTTATGGATTTGTTCTATATGAAGATCAGAAATCTTGAGAATCCTAGATGATCAACTAGACTTGCTATGGGGGGGGGGAATAGGTGAAAATGCTATGCATCCTTGTGTGTGGGCATATCTCTCTCTCGTTCTCTCTCTCTCTCTGTCTGTCTCGCTTTCGCTCTCTCGCTCTCTGTGTCTCTCGCTCTGTCGCTCTGACTCTCTCTCTTGCTTGCTCTTTTGCTCCATACCCCTGGGTTTTCTTTACTGTTTCCTCTTTGTTTCTGGTGCTATGTAGAACATTTGTTGATCTGATGCATTTTTTAAATTCAATAAATTAACAGGAGAGGTCTGTTTTAAATAAATGAAAAGTCCACACAGGGAGTGGAACCAGTGCTAATTTAAGCATTGTCGAAACATTTTACCACATTGCTATTTGCAACCTGCACTGCGATTTTATGTTTGAATGAGGTCGATGGGCCAGTCAAGAGAAAGTTTATCACTTAAGAATGACAAAGATTACCAACGTCTGACTTGAGTTTTTTTTTTTTTTTAAATAGGCGAGTCTACATATCAATAGTATTACAAAACTAACCTATTAAAACAAACTGCATCAGCAATCTGTATACAGTAAAATGGCGCTGATTTATTCACAGAATAACCTTGCCTCATTGTAGTTCTGCACTGCAAATGCCACAGCATTACCCCCACCTGTTTAATACTGTATCAACTGCAGTAGTAGTTCATAGTGTGACTTCTGTACAGTAGTTGCCTTTTGAGCAACATTTTGGTTGGTTTGAAGGGTTTTCTTCAGCCCTAGATTACAGAAGTGACTCAAAGTTGAAGCCTAGTGCTCTAGGGTGTGTCCTGACTATCCCTGTGCACCAGTTACAAATGACTGTTTGCCCGGTCTGATAAGCTGTTATACTGTAACATATACTGATGCATTCCAGTGTAGTCTATACCGTACAGCAGGAAACAAACCTTGTTTCTCAGGCTGGCGGGGATGCTTAATGCTTAATCTTGCTCTACAGGAGACATTTTGACGCTGCATGGAGCTGGTTTTGTTGTGAGCTCTATAAATAAGATGTGTGGCAGAAATCAGGTACTGTAGTTGGTGTAAGTGCCTTTTCCGGTAAAGCCAGACAAATATAATCTAATTTTAAAGGAAGGGATACCAATTACAGTACATTTGTATTCTTAATAGGAAAATTGCATTGCGTTTTATATGGGATATGTTACATTGATTGGCCCGAAGATTTAGTTATAGGTTTTTAGGTTGCCTGTATTAAACAATTAAGCAGTGTAATGGGTAGAGTTGTGACTCTAAAGTGTTATCTCTGGCAGTGCCCAGCAATTTAATGCAGTATTACAGTCAGTTCCAACTGTTGGTACATTCATCCTTTTTTTCAGTTTTAGTTTGAATACCCGCATTGCAGGATCTCTACTGTAAATCAAAGGCAGATAGACATTTTTTTAGTTTTGCCTTTGACTCCATTGAAAATATCTTGTCACCTGTAGCACTACTATGACTGGCTGTACTATAGGTCTGTACTTCAAATGTAAAGGTTCATTCCTTGTCAACTCAGCCAGAGCTTCCCACCTCAAGATTTTGCTTATATTTTGTGTAGTGGAAGATACAGGTCAGGTATGAAACCAGGCCAAATATTAAATAAGCTCAATGAAGATTTTCTGAGACAGACACCCTTTTTTTGGGCGGTCGTCATACTTGAACTGTGTCTAATTTTGGAGTGATTTTGAGGATCTAAAAGCCCTATGAATGCTTCTATACAGATAAACGGGTAGGTCTTCTGTAGAATTCATGCAAAATAAGTACCACTGCTTTAGTATTTCTGTGTTGCTGGGGGCCTTAATTGAAATATTGTCCAATGGTCAAATTCCTGGGTGATTTAAGTGCATGTTCCTTCTAAAGTACAAGAGATATCACTTTCACATTGCTTAGGTGTGCTCATAATTTAACTGACTTTCTGTATGCAGCTCTGCTACTGTCTACCTACTTTACTGTCTGATTTAATGACCCCACAAAAAGGCTTCAGGATGAAAGTATCGAAACTAACCTTTGGTGGGCTTATAGATGAGGATTTGAAGCACTTGTGGTAAAATAATTGTCTTGGTAATCTGTCTCTGTAACAGTTTAATAAATGTACAAACATGAACCCGTATTTGTTTTGGGTTATATTGTACAATATTAGCAAATAGTTTGAGTTTAAACCAATATAAACCATAAAACTTGAATAAATAATTAAATCCATAAAACTAAAACCATAAAATGTGTATAATCTTTATATGCAAATGGTTTGTCACGGGGCTACAGAGGTACTGTTGACCTCTTATTTCTTCTTTGTCGCCATCCTTTAAAAATGGATTCTTGCAAAGTTCTGAAACAAGCATTCATGGGTTGTAGATGAGCATTTGAAGGACTTGACTTGGTAATCGGTCTCCTTCTGTCTTTTCCAGTGGTACAGAAAAAGGTATTTCATGCAATTTTTGTATATCTAAATTACAGGTACAACTGCTTGTGACACAATGTTCTTGAAATCCGACTTAAAATTATATGTGCAGAACAGAACGGTTTTATGACATGTTTTTGAATGAGTCTTGTGATGGATTGTGACTTGCTGTCGACTGATTAAAATCTTTGTATAGTGGTGGTACCCCTCCTGGACAGAGAATTATTAAACTGTGAAGGAGACTGGTTTACAAAGTCAATTATTTCACCACAAGTCTGTCAAATGCTCATTTATAAATCTTGAGGCAGGGATTTTCCTGGATTTTGGTGGATTGTGACCATATAGTATTCTGATTGGCTGCCACTATGCTATGCAAACCACTGATTGGCTGAAAAGAATACCAAGATTCATTGCAGTGTGTGTGACCAGGTTAGTTTGGTTTGCCATAAACTCTGCTTGTAGAGTACAGTTTGAATGGCTTGGGGCAGGAATGGACTACACTGCAATAAGTCGACTCAAACATTTGGTTTAGTGGACCACCTCCCAGTGTACAATATTTCTTTGGACATTCAAAACCAGAGGGCATGTGCACTGCAACAGAACAGAGAATGCAGCCAGACCTTATCGGCAATGGTGAGTTTTCATATCTGGAGTCCTTCTCAGGCAGTGAGGAAGTCTCTGCCATCCTTTGAAATGCTGTTCAGGAGAGTTCATTAATTATAAGCTGTCAGTGGGCAGCTTGCTGCAACTACTGCTTTACCCACAGAGACTTATTTGTAGGGAGATGAGGATGATTTCAGGAGGGTTTTTCCTTTTCTTTTAATATAAAAGTTTTGAGGGTGGGGAGGATGCTCAGAATTTTTTGTATTGTATTTCCAGCATTTAGAGTGAAGCCCCACCAGATACTAAATACAAAACGCTTGTGTTCCATGAGCAGTTGTGGATGATAGGGCTCTATTGAGAGCTTGGATATTCTAGTTGCCAGGTAGCAAGCATTGACAGGCAAACCTGAATATGCCTCACTCTCTCCTTTAGGAATGCAATTGGCTTTAGCACTTTCACAGGACACCCAATTGACATGCTGCAGAAGTGGGGCTTACCTTTCTGTACGTTCTGGTTGGAACATGATGTATTTGAAAGCGTCTTAACTGAAGTATGAGTCAAGGCCATTGCATGCCAAAAGTGATCTGTCATTTATAATCTGTTATCTGTAATGTTGTGCGTCAAATTCATTGCATATTGTGTGTGTGATGCATTAATATGTGCTTCGCAGGTTTTGTCATTTCTTTATCGCCAACTAGAATAGAAAGATGCCCAACTCCACAGCAGTGTCTTGCCATTGTTTCTTTAAGTGCTTGTCTGATTTTTCATATAGTTTATGTTCAGCTACAACCTATATGAGTTTGTCCAAATGTGTGTTGCGTCTTGGATTACAGCTCCACAGTCATGTTGCTTGAAGTCAAGTGTCTACTGTGAATGTCCTTGGTAACTGTCATTTTTAAAGCACGTAAAAATGGATATAATTGAGATTTATTTTTTATTCCAAAACCAAGACATTACTTGCATTTTACAGTAATTGTGGACTTGGTCTACTAAGCACAATAGGAATACACATGTTTGTTAAATAAATGTTTTTGATTTCATCTGTTAAAATCCGAGAGATAGATGCAGTGTGTAATGGACCTCCGTGGCTGAACTGGGAATTGAACCAAGAATCTTATGAAGCTTGGTTGTAAAATATGAGGTAACACACTCAAACAGAGTCTACAGATTTTTTTGTTCAGTCTGACAATTTTCCAGCTGTTGCATGAACAAAAGCACAAGCGTCTCACTTTACATAGTGTAAAGTAGAGTCCATGACCGACTGTGTAGAGTGATAGAGTACATGACTCTGAAGGGTTGTGGAAGCTGTGTGTCATTCTCTGCTGGCCTCTAAAACAGAAGGGAGGAGGCTGTGCTGTTTGTTCTGACCCCTGGAATTCACCCCCCCCTGGGAGGAAGTCCAGGGCTCTCCTTCCTACTGCCCTCCGAACAGCACACGAGATGTAAACTCTGCCTGCACTGACGGGAAAAGCAATATAAAACTACAAGGATACAATTAAACAATGCACTTCTGTACCCTTAAATACCCGGACAGCCAGTGTACAATATTTCTGTGCTTTTCCTTTTAATTCCTGTGGGTTGTGTTTAGTTTCATAAACGTTAAGAATAAACCTGTTTTTAAACATCAACATATTGGGAATATGCATGTTTTATAAACAAATATGACAACATAGGGACGGACAGTATGTAGGGAATATGAAAGTACATTACACAATACACTACTGTATATACACTAAGGCTAAACCCTAGTGCTTAAGGCATTTATTTATTACATTTTTAAAACTCTAAACTCCAGTATTAATACCCCTTTGTTATCTGAGCCATTGGAAAACCTCCAACATGTTTCTGTACACACATTATTTATGATTTTTTTTTTTTGTATGTAGTGTGAGACTAGGAGGAAAGAGAGTGTAGTCCTGTGGAGCACAGGACTCCGTTCCCCAGGCCACCCCGAGAGAAGCAGCGTCCCTCACAGTAGAGAATTGTTCTACTGGCATGTTTATTCAAATGCCCTTCGGTCTTGATTTATAAACACACTCAGAACTTAGACAGCTTGAACTCTTTCACTCCAGTGTTATCTCCATGGCTGGGAATGGTTGCCTGACCTTCAAGAGAACAGCTTGATTCTCTTGGTTTTCCAGTTTAATGCCTTCCTTCCTAATGCTTGTTGTTATTAGGTGTAGCTGTTCCTCAAGGATTTAATCCAGTGTACACACAAGAAATGTTTAGGCATTCTCACAGTTTATTGTTCATGTCTTGGGCCCTTTTATTTTCAGTGCTTATTTTTTAGACATGCACAAAATACTGTAAGAAATCCCTCACTTTTTAGAATAACTTTCTTTCTTTTTTTTTTTAGCAGACTGAGGTTCATTGAAACTTGTTTATTGTGCAATTTGCCACTTTACCAAATACATTTCTTTGGAAAAAGTTAGAACACAAGCTGTATTGATGTAGTTTGATACATTACATTTAGACTTAACCTTTGTGGTTAACAGAATTAGAGTAAGTTATCATAATATAGTTAGAGAAAATTGAAAGATGAAGTAGCCTGCTCTCAAATGAGGACAATGGCACTTAATGGGTTAATGGGATTACCAGGCTGAGGCACCTGGGTACTGGTACAACAGGAAAGCAATTGAACTAAAAAATATCTTGAGCTGGTGTATCAAATTGTAATTATTAGATTAGACATACTGTGCAAGAATCTACATACTGTCATTTAGAATCTAAAAGAAGACTATTTACAAATACGGTTTTCATTTAGATCTGCATTTTTGAAGCCAACTTTGCAGTAAAGATTTAGGGGAGGCTTCAACAGCAGAAGACAGTATTAACAGGTGCCTTTCTGTATGGCTAACCAAGCCAGGCAAGGAGGGTGCTATAGTAGATATTACTGACATCCAGCTTCCCTTTAATATCTGAGGGCTGTGTTTCAGCTGTTCAAAAACAGACTGAAATGTATTCCATTAGGCAGCTAAATAACTGTGACCTGTTTCAACGTTAACAGATTTTAATGACGTTTCAAAAGAAGGTGAGGTGTACGCTCTTTTTTTTTTTAATAATTCTTTATTATATTTTATTTATTAAATTTGGAATCGGCAATTATTTTTTCTCGTTTTAAGCCCAATTTATTTATTTTATTTCAACCCGGCTCACCTCTGCCACCCCTGCACTGAATTGGGAGAGACTAAGATGGACACATGCGTCCTCCGAAACATGTGCTGTCAGCCGTCCGCTTCTTTTCACTCTGCAGGCCTGCCATGCAGCCACCTCAGAGCTACAGTGTCGGAGGACCACGCAGCTCTTGGCAGCTTACAGGCAGACCCGAGCGCCCGACCAGTCTACAGGGGTCGCCAGTGCTTGCGGTGAGCCAAGGACACCCTGGCTGAGCTAAGCCCCAGAGGAAAACGGATTAATCTCAGTTGCATAAGTATTAAACCCCTTTGCTACTGCAGCCCTAAATCAACTTGGGTGCAAATGATTTGTTTGAAAGGTCACAAAGTTAGTGAAATGGTTTCAGCCTGTGTGAACTCAAAGTGGTTTAACTTGTAGATAATTTCCCTCAGGTGTATTTTTAGTTGCAACTCACATAGTGATCCAACAAAGCAACCATGAAGACCAAGTCAGGAATAAAGTGGTAGAGAGGCACAGAGCAGGAGAAGGGTGCAAGAAAATTTCAAAGGTGCTGATTATCCCTCTCAGCACAGTGAAATCCACCATTAAGAAGTGGAAGATGCATCATACCACCCAGACACTACCCAGGTCAGGTCGCCCTCCCAAACTGAGCAGCCGGGTAAGCAGGAAACTGGTTCGGGATGTCACTCTGAAGCCAGCAATGACCTTGAGAGATCTGCAAAGTTCTGTGTCTGAGATGGGAGTCAGTGTTCACACATCAACAATAAGCTGGTCCCTACACAAAGCTGGCCTGTATTTCAAGCCTCATCTTAACGCATGTATGGAGTTTGCGAAAAGGCATGTAGATGATACTGCAGACATGTGGTAAAAGGTTTTGTGGTCAGACGAGACAGAAATTGAACTTTTCGGTCTAAATTCCAAGTGTTACATCTGGCGCAAGCCGAACACTGCACATCACCCAGTCAACACCATCCCAACTGTCAAGCATGGTGGTGGCAGCATCATGTTATGGGGGTGCTTCTCTTCAGCAGATACTGAGAAGCTTGTCAGGATAGAGGGGAGAATCCTTAGGGAAAACCTGTTTGAATCAGCCAAAACTCAATGACCCGAAGCAAAAAGCCAAAGCCACACTGGAGTGGTTGAACAAGAAGAGAATTAATGTTCTTGAGTGGGCCAGTCAAAGTCCTGACTTGAATCCAATCAAATTTATGGCGAGACTTAAAGATTGCATTCCATCGAGATCCCCAACAAACTTATCAGAACTGGAGCAATTTTCCTGTGAACGGGCAAAAATGTCACCATCCTACTGTGCAAAGCTAGTAGAGACCTATCCAAAAAGACTCATAGCAGTAATTGATGCAAAATCTGTGTGTGATGCCTCATACTTTCTCTGATTTGAAACTACTAAATTGAAATAATGGACAGCTCCATTCACTTGCCATAAAACAGACTTTTTAATCTGTGTCTTGCAATACAGTAACATATGAGGGAGATTTAACTTGGTGTGTCATTCTCAGAAAAGACGAACGTGTTCCTCCTAAAACCCTATCCGAAATACTTCTACAGCAAGTACCTACCCAGGGCTTAACCATGGGATTGGGAAGAATCCCAGCATAGATACGTGTTGATAATAGCTCTCTTGTACACCATTATTCACATACAGAAATCTGCCTACAATGAAAGGAGCTGAATGGCCCGTTTCTGCTGTCGAACAATGTGCCAGTCACGTTGAAATTATGTACATCCCCAGTGGCACTGTGTAGCAATCAAAGTAAGAAAATGACTGGGTTCCAGTGATGTTAAAATATGAGAATCGGAGAACAAAAGGTATTGGAAACAAGAATGATTTTAATAAAACAAGCTGTAGATACATTTGCAGAAGAAATTACTCAAGTATCCAATTGGAACCTCTTGTGAAGCCAGATAATTGTGATTTAAAGACAGGTGTGCAGTGCTTACGGAGAAATAGCCATCATGTTCTCTCTCGTTACCTGAGCAACCGGCCTAGAAAAAGCAGTGACGCTTGAGTACGTTTCTGACGGTGTTCTTCAACATTCGACTCCGGACCTTGGCGTAATGTGTGCTGTTCTTCAGGGTTAGTGGATGCAGCCGGTCTCCCTTTAGCTATTTAGCCATTTTCATGCTCTCAAAGATGCTTTTAAAGGCTCTTCATTCATGAATCTAATTGAGACACTTTAGAAATGGATTTGCAAGAATTAGTCACCAGTTGCAGAAAGAACGAAGCATGCCTGCTAGAATTCTTCACAATGAGTGCCTATATTGAGTGAGTATTTGTGCAGTGTATTGTCATACCAAGATTCATAGATATAAATTGTGGGCAGTAATGCACTTTATTAATAATAATAGTTCATTATATTATACACAAATCCTTGCTATAATACATTTTGTATTTGACTGTGTATGATACAGCTGCCACCTTACAGTAATGTTTCATTGATTTTGGCTACTCCCTTCTTCCTGTTCAGATAAGATCAAACAATATGTATCCACACCTAGGAGTTCAAAGTATATGTTTGTATGGCTAGATCATTAATCTAATGGGTAAGCTTTGGTATTTATTTACTTCATTGCTTTTGACCATCATTTTGTAAACTGGTTAGGTTTGTCGCTGCTACCATAGCCTATATTTTCTAACCCTATCACTTCTTCTGTCAGATGATTCCAGCATTCTGCAACAGAGGTTTTGATTCTTTCCAGTGACACAATTATTTTCTTTGCCAATATGCTTGTTGAAAGAGGGCTTAACCATTATTACCCTTTCTTTGTATTTAGGTAAATTCATGTTTAAATGCAAGTCCCAATATTAATAGAAATGATCTTTCTGTATTCTGTCATATTAGATTAATTCATTCATACATTTAAGCAACTGTAGGCAATTTAACAAGAAACAGAGACAGAAAATAGCATAACAGCCCCCTCCTCCTCCTCACAGGTCTCTTGCACTCTGTGCTGACAGTCTGCCTTGTAAAATGTGTTGGCTAAATGCTGGATTGTTTTTCTAGTTAGTTTATTTTGATATGTTTTTCAATAGCTTGTTTCTACCCACCCGTCTCCAATTGCTTTAGTGTTTGTGATGTTACAGTAAAGCATCCAGAAGAATATTGGCCAGATCTCTCTGACCTCAATAGCAGATGGCTGCTACACCATGAGAGATCTCTAGAGGAATCTCCCTTCATTCCAAGAGGCTGTTGCCATGCACTGCATCTGTTACTTCTTATACAGGAGTGAAAAAAATTAAAAGTTCACACTTGCAAGTATTTGAAATGCTTTCAATATCCCTAGTTTAACTGTCAATGTTCCATTTACTAGAGCAGGAAATGAAACGTTTCAGTGCAATGTTGAAATGTGCTTTAGATCCGAGACCGTTAACATTTATACAGCAATGGCTACTTATGATAGGTGATGGTTTTTTTCTGGTTTACCACATTCACCTATTGGTGCTCCTGTATGATTGGGGATAGGATAAGGTGTGAGTTCGGTTTGATTTTTCCTCAACTGTGGAAGGCGTGGTTGGTGTTCAGTAACCAGGAAGAGCCCTAGAGGTGTGTGTGTTCAAGATCGAGACAGGATATCAGATATAGCACATGCTAAAAATGAAGCCTTCACTGAAAGTAAAATAATTTAACAAAAATCTCAGCCTAAGATGTGTAGAACAGGGGTGGCCAAAGTTGGCCCTTCCACTCCTAGTCTTTGTTACATCCCTGTTCTAAATTGTTTGATGGAACCAATTAAACCTCCATTCAGATCCTGAAGTAGTTAATTTATATCATGTTATCTGTTAAACCTGGAGTGGAGTGGCCCTCTGGGACTATGATTGGTGACCCCTGGTATAGAATGATGTTTGAGATAAGGAACTGTTGTTTTGAAAAGATGGTCGGTACTGTAAAGAGGGGCATCTCAAAAACACTTTGTAATCTTAAATTACGTGCCTATGGTTTTGATTCCCTCAATCTATACCCTACAGGGCAATCACTTTTTTTTTTTTTTTTTTTTTTGAGCATTTTAAGATTGCATCAACCTGTTGGCACAGGTGTTGGTGTCCATCCATCAACAGTCCAAAGCACCTTTGACCATTGTTCCATAGTGCAATTTCTGTATTGTGCATATTTTAGCCTTTTAGTCTTGTTCCCATTTCTTAACAGAGGTACACTTACTGCAACACAAGTCCTGATTTCAAGAGTGACCTTTGTACTGTTGATTATGTACAACGACACCTGTGCCTTCTGCCAGTTCTGTTGTCAATTCAACGCTGCTTTTCTTTCTATTCCTTAAGAATATTATCTTCAAGTATTGCTCATTCTTGTTAGACAGCTTTTTGGGCCTTCCAGTCTTGGGTTTGTCAATTACAGATGATGTTTCTCTGTATTTGTTGATTATGCTTCAGATATCGCACCTTGAAAATCGAGTGATGCAAGCTATTTCACTCAATGTTTTTCCTTCTTTATGCAAGTCTAGGTTGTTATAATTGTAGAAAAAACTAGTAGAGGCTTTGATTAAATTGTAGATGCTCTTAATGCATCAGAGTAGGAAAATGCAACATGTCTTGCACAGCTGTGTGTGTTATATATATATATATATATATATATATATATATATATATATATATATATATATACAGTACTGTGCAAAAGTTTTAGGCAGGTGTGAAAAAATGCTGTAAAGTAAGAATCCTTTCAAAAATAGACATGTTAATAGATTATATTTATCAATTAACTAAATGCAAAGTGAGTGAACAGAAGAAAAATCTAAATCAAATCCATATTTGGTGTGACCACCCTTTGCCTTCAAAACAGCATCAATTCTTCTAGGTACACTTGCACAAAGTCAGGGATTTTGTAGGCATATAGTCAGGTGTATGATTAAACAATTATACCAAACAGGTGCTAATGATCATCAATTCAATATGTAGGTTGAAACACAATCATTAACTGAAACAGAAACAGCTGCGTGGGAGGAATAAAACTGGGTGAGGAACAGCCAAACTCATCTAACAAGGTGAGGTTGCTGAAGACAGTTTACTGTCAAAAGTCATACACCATGGCAAGACTGAGCACAGCAACAAGACACAAGGTAGTTATACTGCATCAGCAAGGTCTCTCCCAGGCAGAAATTTCAAGGCAGACAGGGGTTTCCAGATGTGCTATCCAAGCTCTTTTGAAGAAGCACAAAGAAACGGGCAACGTTGAGGACCGTAGACGCAGTGGTCGGCCAAGGAAACTTACTGCAGCCGATGAAAGACACATCATGCTTACTTCCTTCGCAATCGGAAGACGCCCAGCAGTGCCATCAGCTCAGAACTGGCAGAAAACAGTGGGACCCTGGTACACCCATCTACTGTCCGGAGAAGTCTGGTCAGAAGTGGCCTTCATGGATGACTTGCAGCCAAAAGCCATACCTCCGACGTGGAAACAAGGCCAAGCGACTCAACTATGCACGAAAACACAGGAACTGGGGTGCAGAAAATGGCAGCAGGTGCTCTGGACTGATGAGTCAAAATTTGAAATATTTGGCTGTAGCAGATGGCAGTTTGTTCACGAAGGGCTGGACAGCGCATACCGAATGAGTGTCTGCAGGCAACAATGAAGCATGGTGGAGGTTCCTTGCAAGTTTGGGGCTGCATTTCTGCAAATGGAGTTGGGGATTTGGTCAGAATTAATGGTCTCCTCAATGCTGAGAAGTACAGGCAGATACTTATCCATCATGCAATACCATCAGGGAGGCATCTGATTGGCCCCAAATTTATTCTGCAGCATGACAAAGACCCCAAACATACAGCTTAAAGTCATTAAGAACTATCTTCAGCGTAAAGAAGAACAAGGAGTCCTGGAAGTGATGGTATGGCCCCCACAGAGCCCTGATCTCAACATCATCGAGTCTGTCTGGGATTACATGAAGAGAGAGAAGCAACTGAGGCTGCCTAAATCCACAGAAGAACTGTGGTTAGTTCTCCAAGATATTTGGGCCAACCTACCTGCCGAAGTTCCTTCAAAAACTGTGTGCAAGTGTACCTAGAAGAATTGATGCTTGATGCTGTTTTGAAGGCAAAGGGTGGTCACACCAAATATGGATTTGATTTAGATTTTTCTTCTGTTCACTCACTTTTGCATTTAGTTAATTGATAAATATAATCTATTAACATGTCTATTTTTGAAAGCATTCTTACTTTACAGCATTTTTTCACACCTGCCTAAAACTTTTGCACAGTACTGTATGTATATATATATATATATATATATATATATATAGTACCAGTCAAAAGTTTGCGTATACTTGCTGGAAACTAGGTTTTTTTCATAATTGACAATGTTTTACGTTGTATACATTTCTGTAAATACTTGAAAATGAAAACACATGTTACAATATACAAAACAAAACATAAGGAGTATCAAAGCAATGTTCAAGAAAATTGAAAATTGTCTCTAAATCTTGGATTCCTCAAAATAGCCACCCTTTGTCTTAATAACAGCCTCACAAACACGAGGCATTCGTTAACAAATTTCAGCAGGAAATCACCTGACATGTCTTCCCAGCTCTTCTGCAGCAATTCCCAGAGATGTAGGGCACTTGTGGGTAGCTTTGCTTTGACTCTTCTGTCCAGTTCGTCCCATACAAGTTCTATGGGATTGAGGTCTGGAGATTGGGCAGGCCAGGTCATTAGATTAAGTTGTCCTTCACTTTCCTTCTTCGCTAGATAGTTCTTGCACAACTTTGAGGTGTGTTTCAGGTCATTATCTTGCTGAAGAATAAAGGACTGCCCAACTAGCCGTAATCCTGATGGAATGGCATGCCTCTGAAGTATGCTATGATAGCCATGCCGGTTGAGCTTGCCATGGACTTGGTAAAGATCACCAACTCTGTCACCAGCAAAGCAACCCCAGACCACGACACTGCCTCCTCCATGCTTGACAGTGGGAACCACACATGCAGAACTCTCCCTCTTTGCGTCTTACAAATACTCGGCGGTTGGACCCAAATTTCAAATTTTGACTCATCGGTCCATAAGACCGACTTCCACTCCTCAAATGTCCAGTGTCTGTGGTTTTTGGCCCAGGCAAGTCTCTTCCTCTTATTCTGCACTCTTAACAATGGTTTCTTTGCAGCAATTCTTCCAGTTAGGCCAGCTTTACTTAATCTCCTCTGAACAGTTGATGTTGAAACATCTGTACTTCTACTAGCATTTAGCTGAGCTTGTATTTCAGGGGCAGTTAATCGCCGGTTTCGCAGACTTGTGACTCGAATGAACTTGTTCTCTGATTCTGAGGTCACCCTTGGCCTGCCTGACCTTGTTCGCTCCTCATGAGTGCCAGTTTCTTCAAATCGTTTGATGGTCTTGGCCACAGCAGTTACAGACACTTGCAAAGTTCTTGCAATTTGTCTTAAAGATTGACCTTCATTTCTTAAAGTAATTACAGACTGTCTTTTTTCTTTGCTTAACTGAGCGTATTTTGCCATTTTCTGCTCCCTTACATTCAAGAATGACAAACTTGTGCCTATGCTACCTATATTTATAGTAATCATGGACCCTCACCTGTTAACAATAATTGGTGACAAAAGGTTAATTAGGTAACATGCTAGTTAACTCTGAGAACATCTAACAAAGACACTTTTATACTTCGGTCAGTGTTCTAACACGATGTTATACACATTTCAGACTTTTAACTGACTTCAGACTGAAATCCCCTTGCTTTGGGTGACCATTTCATTGAAATTGACAAGATTTACATTTTCATTTAAAAATAAAATTTTTGAATGCAATTCACTTATGATTATCAGCTTATATAAGTACACGTATCATATAATGAAATATTAAGTGTTTATAGACAAGTTTATACAGTTAAAAGTATAGATAATCATGAAAAACCTGGTTTCAAGCAGGTGTACTCAAACTTTTGATGACTGCTACTGTGTGTGTGTGTGTGTGTGTGTGTGTATGTATATAATATATATATATATATACAGTACTGTGCAAAAGTTTTAGGCAGGTGTGAAAAAATGCTGTAAAGTAAGAATGCTTTCAAAAATAGACATGTTAATAGATTATATTTATCAATTAACTAAATGCAAAGTGAGTGAACAGAAGAAAAATCTAAATCAAATCCATATTTGGTGTGACCACCCTTTGCCTTCAAAACATCATCAAGCATCAATTCTTCTAGGTACACTTGCACACAGTTTTTGAAGGAACTCGGCAGGTAGGTTGGCCCAAACATCTTGGAGAACTAACCACAGTTCTTCTGTGGATTTAGGCAGCCTCAGTTGCTTCTCTCTCTTCATGTAATCCCAGACAGACTCGATGATGTTGAGATCAGGGCTCTGTGGGGCCATACCATCACTTCCAGGACTCCTTGTTCTTCTTTACGCTGAAGAAATTTCTTAAGGACTTTCGCTGTATGTTTGGGGTCGTTGTCATGCTGCAGAATAAATTTGGGGCCAATCAGATGCCTCCCTGATGGTATTGCATGATGGATAAGTATCTGCCTGTACTTCTCAGCATTGAGGAGACCATTAATTCTGACCAAATCCCCAACTCCATTTGCAGAAATGCAGCCCCAAACTTGCAAGGAACCTCCACCATGCTTCACTGTTGCCTGCAGACACTCATTCGGTACGCTGTCCAGCCCTTTGGCTTAACAAACTGCCTTCTGCTACAGCCAAATATTTCAAATTTTGACTCATCAGTCCAGAGCACCTGCTGCCATTTTTCTGCACCCCAGTTCCTGTGTTTTCGCGCATAGTTGAGTCGCTTGGCCTTGTTTCCACGCCGGAGGTATGGCTTTTTGGCCGCAAGTCTTCCATGAAGGCCACTTCTGACCAGACTTCTCCTCGACAGTAGATGGGTGTACCAGGGTCCCACTGTTTTCTGCCAGTTCTGAGCTAATGGCACTGCTGGACATCTTCCGATTGCAAAGGGAAGTAAGCATGATGTGTCTTTCATCTGCTGCAGTAAGTTTCCTTGGCCGACCACTGCGTCACGGTCCTCAACGTTGCCCGTTTCTTTGTGCTTCTTCAAAAGAGCTTGGAGAGCACATCTGGAAACCCCTGTCTGCCTTGAAATTTCTGCCTGGGAGAGACCTTGCTGATGCAGTATAACTACCTTGTGTCTTGTTGCTGTGCTCAGTCTTGCCATGGTGTATGACTTTTGACAGTAAACTGTCTTCAGCAACCTCACCATGTTAGCTGAGTTTGGCTGTTCCTCACCCAGTTTTATTCCTCCTACACAGCTGTTTCTGTTTCAGTTAATGATTGTGTTTCAACCTACATATTGAATTGATGATCATTAGCACCTGTTTGGTATAATTGTTTAATCATACACCTGACTATATGCCTACAAAATCCCTGACTTTGTGCAAGTGTACCTATAAGAATTGATGCTGTTTTGAAGGCAAAGGGTTGTCACACCAAATAAGGATTTGATTTAGATTTTTCTTCTGTTCACTCACTTTGCATTTAATTAATTGATAAATATAATCTATTAACATGTCTATTTTTGAAAGCATTCTTACTTTACAGCATTTTTTCACACCTGCCTAAAACTTTTGCACAGTACTGTGTATATATATATATATATATATATATATATACACAAATTGGCTTGTAGGTTCATAAAATCAACCTCTAGATACTTGGTAAACAGAATGTATATTTCAACTTTAGCAAGCATTAGTAAAAAGGAACTCTTCTCTGGTCACAATCTCTATGAATGAATGTTCTCTTTTTGTTAGTTTGAAACATGCAATGCATGTAATCCTTGTATGCCTTTTCTTTTCAGGCACAAGACAAGCGGAAAGCCCTGGAGGAGACCAAAGCGTATACAACCCAATCTCTTGCTAGCGTTGCTTACCAGATCAATGCCTTAGCCAACAATGTGCTGCAACTGCTGGACATCCAGGCGTCCCAGCTGCGGAGAATGGAGTCTTCTATCAACCATATCTCCGAGGTACAGCAAGACCCATGCGTCTGTCATTTTCATAGATCACAGCTTGCAGAACTTAGCTTTATTTTAAACAAGAAACTATGCACACCAATCAACATGCTTTCGATACACCTATATCTGCAATGCTAGTAAAATAGGTCTTGTAATTGACTTTACATGGGTGCTTTTATTTAAGAGGTACCGGCGTTGTTGATATGACCTTATTATCTTTAATAAGGAATTCACTTCTCAGTTAAGACATTATTAAGGCATGTTTTCTTAACCACTCTTAAAATTATGCTCGCGATAAAACATGTTGCTAGGAGGCCTACCGTATAAGACAAGTTGTTAACCTGAATATATATTTGTTTTCAAACACACACTCCCTTGATCAAAGGTATGTGAATCATACATACATGACTCCCCACCTTGCCCTCCTTCTCTGTGCAACTGCATTCACACTACGATTTCTTTATCATCACCAAACCAGTTTTTTTTCTTTTTCCTGTTCCCAGGTGTATGTCCCTCTCTGACTCACTCTTGCGCTCTTCAGTAGCCATGGTAATCTAGATTAAAGATATCTAAAGGACAGGGCGGTCTTAAACAGCAGATACATATCAATTGATGGCAACTGCCAGAGTCTGCTTTCTTGGGAGTCCTATTCTGTTGTGTGGGTTTTCTTTATTGTTCACCCAGGTTTCTTGTAATGAAGTTAGTATGAGAAAAAATAGCTGTCTTTTTTTCTGTGAGCCTTGTAAAAACATCATGCTTGTAGAACATCGTGGAAATTGTAGATGACCTTTTAAAATAATATTTTGTTGTCTCCTTCCTGCCACCTCAAGTAAAACTCTGAGTGAGGAACAAGGTAGTCTGTTCTCGCATATTTTTTTCGTTTTTTTCAACGTGTGAAGAATCTTAATTATGTTGCACAACATTTTAAATACAGTATATGAAAATGAATGTAGACATTGACAAATACATAACCAAGACATAAATGCAATATAAAGCTGTACTTTTAACATGATGGATATTTAACGTTTTTAAATGATAATCAGTTCATGATAAAGATTTAAATAAAGAACACTGGCGCTGGTACTGTTAGACTCTAGAAGACACTTGGAGGCACCCCAGTCTAGTTTGGGCTTTGCATTTGTTGCAGTCTCAGCATGCAGCTACATGTAAAAGGAAGTTTGGAAATATACTTGTACAGTTTAGTGAGCAGTAGGGAGGAGGACTGTGGTTTAGCTGGTGCAGTGATTCAACACAGGAGCATGACTGGGGGTGGGTGGAGGGGGGGGAGATTGCTTATTGAGTGCAAGGTCAGATTCTGGTGACCACTGAACAATGGTAGCTGACCACATGATGACCCTACTGCAGCAGGCAGATGACCCTATCCAACCCAGCCTTTTCCTGGGTGTGTTTCTGTCGACTGCGCTGTGGACAAGACACTTCAGGGGATTAAAAATAAGAAAAGATCAAAAATAAAAAACCAAATGGTAAATAAATGGCCAGTTGTAAAGTAAAACAAATGCAAACTTCTGAGAATAAAACCTGATTGAACTTGAGGACAGAGTAAATGTTCATGGCTTTCAAGTTTCTGCACAGTGGTATTGAAAAACAGAAAGGGTCTTGGTTTGTTTTCATTAAGGTGCGTTTGCCACCAGGGAAAGAAATATATATATATTTTTAAAGCGTAAAATGTTTCTTTTTCTAGTCAAAGAACTGACAAAATCTGCATTCATTCTCTCCCGAACAGCAGCCCTGCACTTTTGATAACCAAGCAAGTGCACCATTCAGGTTAGCAGTAACACCTAGAAGTAGAAATGAAGTGTTACAGTATCTACTGCTGGACATGAACTGGCTGCAAAAGACTGCAAACAATCCTAGCTTTGTGTGCCTGTTCAAGGGTCTTTGACTGGGAAGCGGTTTTCTTTCTGATGCTTTGGCTCATGAAGTAAAGCCAGAAATAAAGACCTACTAGGCTTCAGCTAGCTCTGAGGAACCACAATCAATATAAACAGTAAACTGTTGTGATGCGAAGGTCACTCTGTGTTACAGTGGGTACAGAGACTGTATAACATCGCTTGGTGGTAGGCTTTTCTGCAGCAATCACAGCTTGTCTGTTATATTTATTTGAGAACCTACAAAGTCACTCTGGCTGAATCTTCTGGTGCATGTTTATTGTACAATGTGCGTGGCATGATAAAGATACAGTCCTATATTGAAGATCTGTACAGTATTACAATAATAATAGCAATAGAGTTCCACTATTAATAAAAAAAAGAAAACCATGTTTTTAATGTGGAGTTTTAACCCATTATCCAGATCCACCCTGCAGATTCTCATCTTTTCATTCTCATTGACCCTGCTTTTTTGCAACCCTGTGATTATGCTGCAGGGGGTGTTTGACATGAGTGTTGAACCCTTTCGTAGATTAAAGGACTTTCAAATGATCCTTTGGAATGAGTGATGCCTAAAAAGAAAAAAAAAATGTTGTAGTTTATAACCCTGTATAGGCTGGTTGTGTTGTAGAATATACATATCTGTAAATTGGAGATATGCTGGACTCTCCTACACACTGGTATAAATATAATAGCATTACAATGAGAACGAAGGTTTACAAAACAATTTACCAAAGAAATATTAGTACATACTGACACTATAACAAGGGATCGCACAATACCTTAATAGATATTTAAGAGTATTGTTACCTAGCCTGGAAAGCAGTCACTTTCAGCGTTCTGTTACCTTGTGTTTCTCCGTGTGTCAGGGCCCCTGACATAGATGGATAGATAAGGAGAGCTGAGGGCTCTAGGTGCAGTCTTGTAGTTTCTTTGAATCTGAACGAGCAGGGATCAGAGGAGCGGGTATCCAGCGATCAGAGGGGCTCAGCAGATCCGAGGGGGATCAGAGGAGCGGGTATCCAGCGATCAGAGGGGCTCAGCAGATCCGAGGGGGATCAGAGGGGCGGGTATCCAGCGATCAGAGGGGCTCAGCAGATCCGAGGGGGCTCAGAGGAGCGGGTATCCAGCGATCAGAGGGGCTCAGCAGATCCGAGGGGCTCAGAGGAGCGGGTATCCAGCGATCAGAGGGGCTCAGCAGATCCGAGGGGATCAGAGGAGCCGGGTATCCAGCGATCAGAGGGGCTCAGCAGATCCGAGGGGCTCAGAGGAGCGGGTATCCAGCGATCAGAGGGGCTCAGCAGATCCGAGGGGGCTCAGAGGAGCGGGTATCCAGCGATCAGAGGGGCTCATCAGATCCGAGGGGGATCAGAGGAGCGGGTATCCAGCGATCAGAGGGGCTCAGCAGATCCGAGGGGGCTCAGAGGAGCTCAGCAGATCCGAGGGGGCTCAGAGGAGCGGGTATCCAGCGATCAGAGGGGCTCAGCAGATCCGAGGGGGCTCAGAGGAGCGGGTATCCAGCGATCAGAGGGGCTCAGCAGATCCGAGGGGGATCAGAGGAGCGGGTATCCAGCGATCAGAGGGGCTCATCAGATCCGAGGGGGATCAGAGGAGCGGGTATCCAGCGATCAGAGGGGCTCAGCAGATCCGAGGGGATCAGAGGAGCGGGTATCCAGCGATCAGAGGGGCTCAGCAGATCCGAGGGGCTCAGAGGAGCGGGTATCCAGCGATCAGAGGGGCTCAGCAGATCCGAGGGGGCTCAGAGGAGCGGGTATCCAGCGATCAGAGGGGCTCAGCAGATCCGAGGGGGCTCAGAGGAGCGGGTATCCAGCGATCAGAGGGGCTCAGCAGATCCGAGGGGGCTCAGAGGAGCGGGTATCCAGCGATCAGAGGGGCTCAGCAGATCCGAGGGGGATCAGAGGAGCGGGTATCCAGCGATCAGAGGGGCTCAGCAGATCCGAGGGGGATCAGAGGAGCGGGTATCCAGCGATCAGAGGGGCTCATCAGATCCGAGGGGGATCAGAGGAGCGGGTATCCAGCGATCAGAGGGGCTCAGCAGATCTGAGGGGGCTCAGAGGAGCGGGTATCCAGCGATCAGAGGGGCTCAGCAGATCCGAGGGGGCTCAGAGGAGCGGGTATCCAGCGATCAGAGGGGCTCAGCAGATCCGAGGGGGCTCAGAGGAGCGGGTATCCAGCGATCAGAGGGGCTCAGCAGATCCGAGGGGGATCAGAGGAGCGGGTATCCAGCGATCAGAGGGGCTCAGCAGATCCGAGGGGGATCAGAGGAGCGGGTATCCAGCGATCAGAGGGGCTCAGCAGATCCGAGGGGGATCAGAGGAGCGGGTATCCAGCGATCAGAGGGGCTCAGCAGATCCGAGGGGGCTCAGAGGAGCGGGTATCCAGCGATCAGAGGGGCTCAGCAGATCCGAGGGGGCTCAGAGGAGCGGGTATCCAGCGATCAGAGGGGCTCAGCAGATCCGAGGGGGCTCAGAGGAGCGGGTATCCAGCGATCAGAGGGGCTCAGCAGATCCGAGGGGGCTCAGAGGAGCGGGTATCCAGCCATCAGAGGGGCTCAGCAGATCCGAGGGGATCAGAGGAGCGGGTATCCAGCGATCAGAGGGGCTCAGCAGATCCGAGGGGATCAGAGGAGCGGGTATCCAGCGATCAGAGGGGCTCATCAGATCCGAGGGGATCAGAGGAGCGGGTATCCAGCCATCAGAGGGGCTCAGGAGATCCGAGGGGATCAGAGGAGCGGTATCCAGCGATCAGAGGGGCTCATCAGATCCGAGGGGATCAGAGGAGCGGGTATCCAGCGATCAGAGGGGCTCAGCAGATCCGAGGGGGATCAGAGGAGCGGGTATCCAGCGATCAGAGGGGCTCATCAGATCCGAGGGGGATCAGAGGGGTGGTCGGGGTTCAGAGGGGCGGTCAGGGCATAGCGGAGCAGGTATCCAGTTAGGGCAAGAAGCTAATGTTTTTTACAGTTGGCTTTTATACTTTCAAACAATGAGATTATTTGAATTTCCTGTTGCATGCTCAGATTGGCTAGTTTGTGGCTGAATGGGTTTGAACCCTTCCTCTGTATGAATTAGTAGGTTATCATAATCTGGAAAGGGGAAGCTTTTAAAATGTGCGTAACTTCTGCTAAATAATTCTGATTTTATTCTGAATTCCTGTTATTTTTACCATGAGAAATTACATTCCTTTAGACCCCAAATGTGTCGGGTTGCGACTTTGGTTAGACATTGCAAACAGTTTAATTCTCTTAGGGATTTATTACCTGGGTTATTCTATGCTTGTTAGGCAATTTAAGAATAAAAACGCTTGCATCTTGTACTTGTAATGAGTTTTTTAAATCAGTGTGATGTGAAATTTGTCTTAAATCTCTTGTTTTCTTTAAACTAATTTTAAACTACTGGTCATTTGTTGCTTTCTTTCAGGCTCTTTGTTAAACCACCTTTCTCTCATTTGTCTGGGTAATTCAGTCGCAGAGATGGGTTTGATTAGCCTTTTGTTTCCTGAGTGCCTGATGCATTCAAGGTGTTAGATTGATCTTTATCACTAGCAAAGCTAGCCAAATTAGATTAAAGTGAATTCAATTTAACTCTCTGTTAAAATATACAATATCCACAACATTTGTAATATATTTCTGATGACGGACTGTATGCCCTACAGTGATTAACAGCATATCTATAGATAACTAATAAATATTGTTTTATTGGTTAGCTTTCTATGATCATAAGGCCTAATGGATAGCTACAGTACACCCCAAGAGGAATTAGGTGTTGGTTTATAACCTCTTAAACCGCCACCCATCCAGGGTGTGGTGATTTTCACAGTCATTTCCTTTTTATTTCACCAGAGCACTGTCTGTTAGAGAAATACATACGTTTCTCAGACTCCTGTATATGTGCTATACATTGTCGGTACTCGGATGTAGTTTTAAACAAGTGCAGATTGCTTATTACTTTTTGACCAACTGCAAGGGATACATGTCCCAGGTGAATCGCACAAAGTGAATACTGTACATGTGTCTGACCCACCATTTATCCAATTGACATGGATCTGGGGATGTGTTGAGGATCTGATCAATATGACCGATTGCATGTGTTAATCACATTTTAAATCATGGGGAGAGCAGTCTGCTTTTTCATGTTGCTGATGTTTTGTATTTGTGCACATACAGTGCTTAGAAATAAATATTTTGACAGCAATATAATGACAACAAACCAGTCTCCACCCATAACATATTGTTTTTTGTACTACCCCAGTGGTTGGTTTCACGCCACACCCCCTCCACCTCCCCCTTCCCCTCTGTGTTGCATGGCATTGATAGAGAGCTTGGCGGCCCAGCAGGGCAGTGTCTCTGGATCTTAATGAAATTGTAAGTTATATGATCCACCCTTGCAGAAGCCACTGTATGCTTGAATCAATCCTGGCACAGATTTCAAAGAGCTCTGGTCACCCAAAGGGCATATCATTTTCAGTTTCAAAGGGAAATGTCTACTGGAAATAGGTGGCTACTTGGTTGTGTTTTGTGTGTAATTTGTTTTGCAGCACACGATTGTCTGCTAAAGTTGGAAGTTCCTAGAAAATGTTTTCACCCCCCCGCCCCTCAAACATAAGGCGCATTAGTAAACAGAGTGATTTTGACTAAGTTGTTCAACTGCATTACTTTTCCAACTGTGCAGTTCCACTTTCTAAGATGAAGAGATGCATTAGTGTGGTTTTCAATGGGAACTGCATTGGCCTCTATTTGTCTCACTGGAATATTTGCACTGTAGCAAACCAGAAGACACCCTGTGTAACAGATAATAAACCTCCTTGTAAGCCTACAAAACAGCAGCCGCTCAGATGAGTGTGCCTGACCCACTTTTCGTAATACAATTCAGCTATTTCAGAGAAACTTTGGCATTCAAATCAATCCTGCTCATCCAGTTCAAGACTTTTCACGCAGTATGTTAATACTTTCCACATACTGAGTTACTGTCCGTCCGTTCACTTTACTGAATCATATTGATACAAAACAAAAGCAGTCTCAGCTTTTTACACGTTATAAAAACATTATGGTATCATTTCTTCCTAAGCACTACATTATGCCAGGACTTCCTAAATACTTTTATTTGCTTGCTTTTTTATCCATGGGTTGTATACAGTAACATATGAATACTGTCAAATAGTGTTCTGGACAATATGATGCATTTGTACCATTCAAAGAACATTTAAAACGGATAGTAGTAGAGAAGTAACTCATGCAGCATTTTGAAATAAATATGCGCTTCAGGAGAAGCCAATGTAGTGACTGTGACCTTAAAACTGGGACATATTTCATATTGACTTAGTGTGTGTAAGCATTTTTGCAGGAGCATTTTGTACTAGCTGCAACCTGTTCATTGAGGCTATGGTGGACCAGCAAACAAGCCCTTTATCTCTATGAGGTACATGGGCATGTGCAGTGTATTGTTGAGTGGATCATTTTGCAGTGTGTGTAAGTTGGACGCATACTGATTCTGTTACATGGTTCAGCTGTTGCATTGCTTCTGCTGTTACAGTAACAGGGAGATGTGGAACGTACCGTGTGTCCCTCTTGGTCAGCCTGCTGGGGCATACCAAGAATTGCTGAAACAGCTGTTCATTGGGTGTAGGCAAAAACCTTGTTTCTTTTTTATTTCTTTAAAAATAAACTTTTGTAAAGGATGTGCTGTTTTTATACATGAAATCTTGCTGTGACTTTAGAAATGATACAAAGTATTTAGGAAGTTCTCCAATTATTTCAAATCCAGTTTTTGAAAGTCAAGAAATTTTGAATGAACCTATAACACTGGTGCTGTCAAATGTATTTACAGATTATTGGAAGTTATCATTTAATAGTTATGGTAATTCACACATTTTCTACTGGAACTTTATGTGGCTTTTTACATGTACCTAAAACCTTTTTTTCAACCTCCCTGAACATTTGAAAATACGGGCAAGTAAAGATAAAACTTTGCGATGCCAAGGTAGGAGAAAATGCATGCTGCACACGTTTTAACTGTACATGATAAATTGAAACCTGTATGCGAATGTCGGCTGTGCTTGAGATTGAAATTGAATACCTGTTTTATACAGATTTTAATTAAAGAGAGACAGCTTTATAAATAATTTAGGCTCCTGAGCTCTGCTTTTTAGGATGCTATTGATGTGGAATGCTGAATGTGTGTGCAAGTGAGATTCACAAGTCTCCGGAGTACTTCTCTCTAGTAATTGCACAGATTGATTCTTATGGAAGCAATATTATTGCTGTGCTAAGAGCAGACAGATTGAATTGAGGA
The DNA here is from genome assembly GCA_030684275.1 of Acipenser oxyrinchus oxyrinchus. Classification (NCBI taxonomy): domain Eukaryota; kingdom Metazoa; phylum Chordata; class Actinopteri; order Acipenseriformes; family Acipenseridae; genus Acipenser; species Acipenser oxyrinchus. The sequence continues at coordinate 97,069,144 of CM060249.1, forward strand.
GCCCAGACTGTGGGCGACTGGCAGCTCCAGCATCTTTTATTCTTACATTAGTTGCAAGGCCCATTATTCTTGGCACTTTAACCCACTAATGCAGAGCTGTCAAGCCTTTTTGGCTGAAAGAGCCAATTACAAATAACAATAAAAAAAGATAACAAATGAAAAAAGAAAATAACAAATGGACAACATTTTTGTGCCCATTGAACATGTTTAACGGATAAAAACAAACTCTCCAAGTCTTTACATGGGAATGTCTGGAAGTACATGATGACCTCATAAGGATGATTTCCCCCACTAAAAAGAGCCGTACTGTGGGGATCAATGCTGTTGGACAGTCCTGCAGTAATGAACTGCTGTGGGAGGGAGAGCTGCAGCTTGGAGCAATCTGACTAGGAAACAAGTCCTTGGTGAGTGACTTGGTAGTGCAGGGTGCGCAGTGCAGAGCAAGGTGCAGGGCAGGCATTGGCATGGTTGTGGATTACTCTCGGCTCCTCTAGCCCCACCTACATGCAGATATGCTTGTAGATGTTTGAGACCGAGTAGCCCTTAATGGGCTGGGAGGAGAAAACCTAGAAAAAATGGCTAAATAATTAATACAAAATCTGTCATGCAGCAGTAAACAGAAACACTGTTAAAAAGAAGGTGTGGCAGTAATGCACTTTAGTGATCTATTAACCCCAATATGTAACACAAGTTGTAATTATGTAGCACCTTTTAATGAGTATGAATTTCTAAGTACAGTGCAGAGACATGACAAGAAAATTAAGTTGTATTTTTCTAAACTGTTTTTTTTTTTAATATATATTATTGGGAATGACCTTGTTAAATGTGCAGTGGAAGAAAAACAAATTTAAAAGTCAAAGTAAAGTTACACTGCACTGATGAGCCCCAGACAGGGCAAAACATGTCTGCAGTTGCTCTACTCTGACATTTAAAACGTTGTTAATGTAGAAGCCTTTTGGCAAATTTCACATGATTTGATTGGCTCTTGTAATGATGACATTTGCATATCCCGATTTATCCATAATTCAATAGTTACTGCTTTCTCCCACCTTAACTCCGAAGCTACTTGTATTTATATATAGATATAGATAATAGATATAGATAGTCGTTTCATTACAGGAAGGATGTAAATCAACAGTGATGTTCTTCAAGCCTATCTTTATTTTTGAGGTTTACTTCCCTTTTTTGCCAGCTGCATGATTGTTGTTGCAGAAGTGATAGATTGTTGCTGTGCAAAAGTGTACATTAGTGTGCAAATTTATTACAACATCCCATTGCTTCTGTTTTGTGCATATGAAATCTAACCACTGTAACTTCAAATTTTGGAAAATTGTCAAAATAGGCATATTCGTGGTTGTCATTTTAATTGATGCATGCAATTCATTTAAAATAATAAGAGAAAAGGTACACACAGCCACAAATGGTAAAATGCATGATACAGAAGTTGTTTAAGATGCCTAATTTAAAGCACAACGTGGTCCAAACATTTTCAGGCACGAGTGCCTGTTATATCATCGATTTGTACTGAACGAAAATTGAAATTCTCACACCGAGGTTTTTGAAACAAAGCATCTTTAATTAGGGGGGTCTCCCTAAAGGGAGACTCACTGACCGGATTGAGAGAGTGCACAAGAACTGGTCGTTTTGAAGGTACTTCTCAGCGTTTTGTAATAGGTGTTTGTAGAACATATAAATGTAGTGTATTGGAGTATATCTAGGATAAAGATGGTACAGTCGTTGGAACATTAAGGTTTGCGGAACAATAAAGCTTTATTGCCAGACCTAGTTATCCCATGAGGAGTCCTCTAATAATTGATGAGGCCTCTGCTTTAGGCTACTGATTGGAAGTGGAGCTGATCAAGCACTGGGGGTGTTAACAGCAAATGCTTGATGTGTCTTAATGTTCTTTCACTTAAAGCTCATTTATATGTGTACTGCACATGTTTGCCCCTTGCACTGTACAGCTGTTTCCTCTTTGATAGCTATCCAAAAGAGAGTCACTAAAACATGCAGGCCTATACAGGGTGTGGACCCAATACTGGCAACCGAGATGGCATGCACTTCTGTATAAATGGGCTGTTCAGAGGAAAAGACATCTCCTAACATGCCTGCAATCTATTCTATTGCATCTCCTGTCTGTGTTTGTCACAGCAGACTAAAGAAGATCCTCTTGATTCAGTCCTGTGTGTGTAATTGCTTTATCAGGTCTGGTTTTGTTCCTGTAAAATCTGTCAGTCTTTGCAGATCTCCTTGCTTGGTAATATGCTGTGCGAATTGAATGCTGCTTTTCCTGAACATATTTTGATAGAGCATGTTTCCCTTTGAAAAGTTTAGAGCAAATGGAAGGCTTTCTTCATTATCCTACATAACTGCTTCACTGTACTGGTGATCGGCGTTTGTCCAGAGCAGGAGCAGCCTAGCCTGTGCCCTGTCACTAGAAGGGATGAGCCATGAGGAAAGGGAGACTCACACAGCGTGTGTCTGTCTTTCCATTCGACTTCACGCAACCCGGGCTGGGCCTTGCCAGGGTGATTCAGAGATGTTCATTGAACTGTAATGCAGGACTGTGAGCAGCGGAAAAATTCAAACAGGCTTCTAACAGTGTGTGTGTTTTTGACTGAGGTTACTTAGCAACACACGGTTATTTTTGGACTATTTGCACTGCTTGCGGTGAACTTTGTTGAAACAAATAATCCCTTCAATGAAACAGTGAAAATGTTTTGTACGGACATTACATTTATACTCAAAGTTGAGGTTGGGAAATGTTAGTTTAGGCTGTAGGACTGTAGTTTTATAACCCCATGAGTTACTCATAACTCAGTTAAGGGTTCACCTCTAATGGTTTATGACTGGGCACTTTCTCTAAGCACAATAATAAATTTTATTTGCTTTTTTTAACTTGCAGATTCATCAAAGTGTGCATTTTCTATACAATATCCCCAACCTGTTTTCCCATTGAAGGGTTTGGCATTTTTAAATTGCAGAAGTTCAGGGGTTTAAGTAGCACACATTTAGGTCTGTGCTTTTAAAATGAGCACATGCTGGTGAAGGGCACGTGCCACTTTCAAGGGTTACTGCTAATGTCAGGTAAATATGGGTGAGGCACTGACACCTACAGTGTCGTCATTTAAGGTAAATTAGCGATATTGTGAGCCACCCTAATGATACAACTTCTTAACAGTAAGAATCTAGGTCATAGTGTCCTGCTTACATATATAGTAAATGATTAGCAAACAACAATTCTAAAATTGAATTCATTGCCATCTCCCAAAATGTTCTGGCCCTGTGGGTGAGGAGGACTTCTATATTGTAAGCTACCTTTAACCACTGAACTTCTGTCACTATTTAAAAATGCCAAACCATTAAAAAAAAAAAATCCTATTTTCTTAACAAATGGGGAACCAGGTTAGACATCTACTATAGCAGCCACCTAAAAGCGGGCCCGGGGGGTTGAATAAAGAGATTACAAACACAGAGTATTGCTTTTCTTTTCAGAGGCAATATAAGGGATGGAAATAAGACACCCATTGCATAGCAGTTTGATTCATTACTGGTTTTACTGTGAGTTTAATGACACACCTGAACTTGTTACCTATACACTGTGTCTAATCAAGCCTAAAACCTGGAATGGGTGCAATAGGAGTCTTCATTCCACCCCGGAAAGCATTTAATGAATGCATTACCTGCTGTCTTTATCTGTAACTTGGCAGCTCTTTCATTGTTATTAGAAATACACACACTCACACTCTTGAAAGTTTGCATCCTTTTCTTTCCTAATTGTTATATATGAATTCTCAATACTGTGTCTGGGACTACATCATGTTCCAAGTAGACCTGAAATCATTCAGTAGTTTAATGAATTGCTTTCTAATAGACTGCGGTATAGTAGCTTGACCATTGTAACTTCTTTTAAAATGTCATAAACTGCAAGGCAAGATGTGACTTGTGGACTGTGAAGGAACTGCAGCGATGTTGTGTGGAAAAATAATGCCAGTAATAGTCTATTACATTATTTGCTGGATGTGTACTAATAGCAACGTAATGGCATTTGACTTTGTTGTGTATTGCAGCATCATTATGATTTGATGTTATTTTCAGACACTAGTTTTGATATACAGAATAATTCCCCTGTGGTTCAAGGTTTTCCTTTTCATGTCATGACCCTCGATTTTTCTTTTTTCTTCCCTAGACTGTGGACATACACAAAGAGAAGGTGGCCCGGCGAGAAATAGGCATCCTGACTACTAACAAGAACACGGCGAGAACCCATAAAATCATCGCGCCGGCCAACATGGAGAGGCCGGTGAGGTATATTCGGAAACCCATAGATTACACAGTGCTGGATGATGTGGGCCATGGAGTGAAGGTAAGAGAAATGGTTTCACATATTCCTCAATAGTGCAGCAGTTTACATTTGATAGCAATCTTTATATATGAGTGTTCCTTGCGATGGGCTATGTATAAGAAGTTTCAGGAAGTTTTTTAAATCTTTCTTTTTTATGGTACATTAACCTAATACCAAGATTATTATTATTATTATTATTATTATTATTATTATTATTATTATTATTATTATTATTTTAATAAGAATGTACTTGAATTCAAGTCATAGAAAAACATTACTACTATAAAATATTGAAATATGGACATTTGTAGTAATCAATGAAACCAACAGCTGTGTGGATGTGCTTCTATGTTGTCTATTTCACAACCTCCTTTGAGAACTAATGGCTTAGTAACAGTTGTAGTTACTGCTGGAGTGGGAGCCATAAAATCCTGGATTGAAGTCTTGGTTCAGGTTACTGTGACAAACTTGAAGACCTAGTGCTGCTTTAATGCCTTGCATTTCCTTCTCAGCATCCCGGTCCTATTTAATACTTTGTGTGGTTTCTCAGCAGACCTAGCAAAGCTTTTTTATTGTTATTATTATTTCTTTTTTGACCTGCTTTGGGAATTTGAGAGACTCAAGTCCTGCGCTCTTGACTCATTTGAACAGTACTGTGTCCGGAAATGTGCCCATTAATCACTGCATCAGTTTGTGTTCTCAGGCAGATTGAATTAGGTTCCTCTGTATTGGATGGCATTCGTTCTTTGTGGGTAAAGATAAGTAATGATAATGCAGGATAAAGGCCATTCTGTCATCCTCCATTTAGTCGCCCACAAATCATAAAGCTATTGCAGTCCAGATAAGGGAGTGGGGGGGCTGAAATTTAATTGATTTTTTAAATAATGGATACAGATCTGTATAGGTCTGCACAAACCTGCCACTTTATAATAAGACAGACTGAGTTTAGTCAGCTTATTGGATCTGTCCCATTTGTCACTTGTTATTGCTGCTAAACTCCTTTTAGGATTAGTGCTAATGACATTATGTCTACACTCATTAATACTTCCATTCCTTAGAATATTATTGCTATAATTAAAAAGCACTGATTTTGACAATGTGTCAGTAAAAATCTAATATTTTCTCTGAATTATCTGAATTTCAGTTTTTAAAATGGTCATTATCAGGACAGTCTGAGTGCTGTGCTTGACTGGGTTTAGAGCCCTGCTTAACTGTAAGATGTAAAAGCACAGTGTCTGCAGCAGCATTGCAGAGTACTTCAGACTGTCTTCTCTTTAAATAAGTGCAAGACAGCTTGTCCGTTTTTATTTGCATCTCCATCAAAAATCCTAAATACAAACTGCAGTACATAAGAAAAATCTAAAGAAGTCTGCATTATTGAAATAGTGTTGATGCAGTGGGCAGTCCAGCCAGTAGCAGCATCTTGGTGAAAAGTGGGCAGTTGCAGGAGGAATATACACGTTTATAAGTGCATTTCACACTCTACAGTAGTTAGGGTTTGTCAAACTTAGTGCAGAAAACACAATTTACTATAACAGCCATGCCCTTCAGGCATGTCAGGGATTGATTTCCTGTTTGGATCAAACTGTCCAAGCATATTGTAGACCTTGGAGATTTCTGCCAGCGATGGCAGCGAAGCAATTACTTTAGATTGTAGCAGATGTTCTGTTTCTGCAAACAGAAACCTGTAACCTTTAACAGACTGCTTGGCAATTTTAAAATATGGTGGATTCATTTCCTCACTGTTGCAGAATACCTAATCACTTGAAGAACGAAGACAATTAAGCTGAAGAGGGCCTTTCTGGCAGGTTGTTTTTAAATTCTGAAACGCCGTAGTTTATAAAATGAATCAATGGATTTTTTTTGCAGTTAATGGGAATTGCATTTTTTTTTTTAACCAAGCACTTTTTTTTTTTACCAAGTTACATGACAAAAAAAATTAAAAAAATACTTTTGAAACCAAGTTGAAATGAACTGCTAAAGTATCCCCAAGCTCCTAAGGATGGGACTGGACTGGCTTCTCTAGCCTGGTTCCATGATTGCCTTCTTGAGCTGTTGCTCTCCTTTAGTGATTCCCTGGAGTCCGACACATTTCCTTCAATACCAGAGCTTTCCAAAAACATTCAGGAAGACTTCTTTCCCAAAGGGCTACCATGGCAGCCCTTTTGACCTAATTTGGTTCTTTGAAACTGCAGCCTTTAGATCAATGGATAAGATGGATGTGAACGTGGAATGATATTGTTTAGTCAAAGTTACACACGACAAGCCTAGTGTGATGAGGGTCATTGTCATTCATAAGGCTGGAGCGATGCCTCATTTTTCACTATCAATATATCGTTCTCCAAAAAAGCCAATGCATCGATTTAATTATGATAAAAAAACAAAAAACAAACAAAAAAAAACATTGCAAGTAACGCTTTAAAAAATATTATGCTTATTAAATTGATTACATCAGTGTATGCATATACAGTAGTAATTATTTATTTATTTATTTATTTAACCATGTTGGTTTGAACCCCGCGGAGGTCTCGGTATCCCATATAGTATTGTGCACATCCCTGGTAGAGACTCACTAATCTGTATCGGAGCATCTTACCTGTTGACTGTCAGCCAGGAATTTGGAGAAGTAAAACACATGCTCACAAATCATGTTTAAGACCATGGATGAGGCCTGCAGAGTTTTTATTGAACTATTCCGACGTCTTTCATGCTTTCGCAAAACTATGATACTTGTATCTTGTGTACCAGCAGAACAGGGTTTTAGCTGTCAGAACAGAGTTCAGACCAGCAAACACTTGTTTATATGAGGATCATCTAAAACATGACAATTTCAAAGGAAGCTCCTGAGAATTAAGACTTTGATTTGGAAAGAGCACAAGTAATGGTTCTATTTCTACTAACATTATTTATATTTGCATGTTAACTTTGTTAATCTGAAATAGTTACACTGGGAAAATAATGTAACTATGTTGATGCAATTTGTAAAAACGCAGATGTTATGGTTGAAAATGCAGATTTTGAGATGGTATGCTTTTTACAAATGCACATTTTTAAAGGCTAGCGCGACCCCTGCACCTCTAAATGGTCACGCAGATTAGTTGTGTTACCAGAGTATCCCAAACGTTACTTTCTTTACTCTTCTTTCTTGCCGTCTTAGTTTAGAAAACAATTGTCAAAAAAAGGCATTGTACCTCGGTCGATACAGAATTTGTAATTCTAGCACAATGCTCTTAACTCCTGCACAGATCCAATCCCATCAGTAAACACTCACAGGGGGCAGGGCAGGGGGGAGACAGTGAGCTCAATCGCATGCAGATTCAGTCCTACCTGAAGGGAGCAGAGCAGCTCTGTGCTTAATGCAAAAAATAATGTCTGATTTCAAATTTAATAAAAAATAAAAGCTTTTCTTTGCTTAAACCCTTTACACAAAAACGATGTACAGGCTTGACTATCAATAGTTGTCAAATGATACGATGCATCGCTCAGCCTTAGTCATCCACAAGGATGGTCAGAGGCTAGTACTTCCGAAATGAGGACTGAACCCAGCACACGCCACCTATTATTTCCTAAACGCATATGGATGTAGTGAAGACGTTTGTATACTTGTCCTACACTTGCAGTTATCTAGAGACCAGCTTATCCAATTGGTATGAAACTTGCCAATGGCAACCCACCTTCACCTTTCCCAAGGGATGTAGCCCCTGAAATCAGTAGAACCAAACCCAGGCTCTAGCCACATGCCAAACCAAACTATATACCACATGTACACATGCTACAGAAAGCGATGGGAGAATCGGCAATAATAAAATAAAAACAACCTTACTAAATGTCTAATAAATAGATTGGATGTTGCAGAGCCTACAGCAATTTTTGAAATCCAACTGTAAGGCTGTTTTTAAAACACCCACAATAAATAAACCGCAGTGTGTGAAAGCAGTCTCTAATCCAGAGGATCCTAGTCTCTTTGGCATGGCATATGACCAACATGAGGCTGTGTTAGTTGCAGCTGGCTGTGCTTTTCCAATGACAGTGAAGGGGTGTATTCGGGCACAGCATTAGCAGATGTCATCAATGCTGCTCCTTTCACTGTGCTTTTCATGTTCACCTTGAAAATTGATAATGGAGGGAGCTTCTACGTCTTCCCAGTCACAAAACTGCAGTCTACGACACTGTCTTTCTCCAGGATTGGAACACGCTTGCACGGTACTTCCAGTGTTTTTTTTTTACATAGGAAACCCCACCCACCACATTCTTAAGACTTTCTTTAATTGTATTTAGCAAGATAAGGACTCCCTGCCCCCCAAAGTGGTTTTTGAATGTAGTTTGGAAAAAAAAAAAACACACACACCTGCAAGCACCTTGCAGTATTACAGCCTTTTGAGGATTATTAATGTACTTGAAACAGCATCAGTTTTGCAAAGAGAATGTTATGTAATGCACTGAAAGCGTTACCGAACACTATGTTGTGTTTAGAACTAACTGCTTGCCTGCTGTAACAGTCTTGTGTGCAGTATCCCTGGACTATCGATATCATGTTACAGTAACCAGGATTGGAATGAGTTCCTTCTAAACACCACAGTGTTCGGTGGAACATGTTTGACCGCTGAAACCTGGTGTTATTGACCTGTACTTACTTACTTACTTACTTACTTACTTACTTACTTACTTACTTACTTACTTTCTTTCTTTCCTTTTCTGCCCACGTTAAGTGGCTAAAAGCCAAGGTAAGAAGTTATTTTATGCCTGTGTAGTGATAGATGCGGCTGCTAAAGCTTCCAATCAAACCATAATTACCATTGTTCACGTCCCCCTGCTTTTTACCTCCAGTAGGTATAGTTGAAAATAACAGTCCTCCATAGAACTCTGCTACATGTCTGGATGTCCTAATGTATCCTAAGTGATGTCATCGACATGAGACATTTACATTAACAATTCCCGTAGTGCTTCATTCTAGGTTACAGTAGTCACCTCACTTGAGGTCTTGAGACATGGGTTTCCCAGATAAATGGGTTTTAAAATGAATGCAGGAATATCTGACATTAAATACTTAATATCTAGAGGAAATATAATTTCAGATCTTTCGTAGTGAAGTTTTTTCTTTGCCCTTTTATGCCAGAAACTGCGATCTGCGATTTGTTTTCCTGTTCCTGACGTTCCCCTCAATGGGGGTGGGGGTGGGGGGATACAACTCTAGTTACTGGCACTGTATAAATGCGCACTCTACAACTGGAACTTCTTTCTAAAGTGGTCTCTGTGCAACAAACAACCAAAATAGAGGTGTTTTAAAAGATTATTTTGTAATCCATTGGTTCATTATTACACCACTAATTAACATAACATTTGAGATTTATTAGTTATTTTTTTTTATTTTGCAATTTTTATATTAACCAACCCTTTCCTTGGCTGGTTCTCCTAGTCGTGTCCACTTTATTTCCAGAGCAGTGCTTCTCAACTCCTTTCAGCTGGCCATCCAGATTTACTTATCTACCAACCTCACAGGGTCTTTCTTCCAGGCATTTTCTAAGTGATTTAATTGAACCAATTGAACCTTCTTCCAGGTCCTGGTTAACCTTCCTGTATTTCATTGTAAAAACAGACAAGTTACAGGACTGGAGAAATTATGCAATATTGGTGACTATGTTTTAATTGATTTCAATTCTCTCATGTATCTGGGAAATCCCAAATTGCCATAACTTAGTTTCTTTTCATCAAACATTTCCATTTTAGATGTATTGTTATGTATTTATTCGTTTGTGTTTTAATATGGCAATCAGATGACGCTGTAGCCTACTTGAAGTTTGATTATGAAATCTTTTGTATTGCAGCATGGCAGTAACCAGCCTGTCCGGGGTGGCACGCTGTCAAGGACCAATCCACCCACACAGAAGCCACCCAGTCCTCCGATGTCAGGACGGGGGACTCTTGGGTAGGCCAATAATAACAATGGAGAAAAGAGCCCACGTCTGAAACTGAAACAACACAGGGCTGGAAGCTAAATCTAGCCAAAAGCAAATTGTTATTGGTCATGTTGGCTTTACACTGCCTGTGCAGTAGTGCTGCCCGAACAGATTTATGTGATTATTCAGAATAAGCTTCACAGAAATCAGGTGCTGACAGTCGGCTGCTTGGATTTGTAATGCTTGCTGCTAATCCTGAACTCTGTACAGAACTGTATTCTACAGTGAAACTTAATGGTGTTTCTAAAACATCATTTGAACAACTTCCAACACAACCTTCTCTCCACCATTAAGTACAATTGCATTGAACTGAATTTGATAACTCGGCTAGATGTGTATTGTATTCACTAGTTTTTGTTGAAAGACTGATGTGCATTATTGATCGCTTTGATAACAGATCTGCAGCCATTTAAACGTGCCAACCTGTCTGCAAGAGAGTTTTTTAAAACAATGTAATATTCCATATATAATTATATGTTATTCTAACCACGCTTTTGTTCGTGTCATTACCAGACGAAATACTCCTTACAAAACCCTGGAGCCCGTGAAGCCTCCAGTGGTTCCCAATGACTACATGACAAGCCCGGCCAGGCTAGGCAGCCAGCACAGCCCTGGAAGAACGGCATCCCTCAACCAGAGACCAAGAACTCACAGGTAAAACTACTTGACATGGCATGTCCCTCCTTCTGCGCTCGCATCATAGCCTGGGTCTGGCTGTTAAAAGCAGCAATGCGTTTTTGTCCAGTTTTAAGGAAAGTCTTACTGCATCCAGCAAGTCTTAAGTGTGTGCTGAGGAATTTTCTGGAAAACATATAGTAGTAGCGTTTGCTTCTTGGTACAGCGTGTTCCCGGAATTGTAAAGCCACATCGTCTCCTAGTCCATGTTCTGTTTTACACTAAAATAAAATTCATTGGTGTCCATTTACAATAGTCCTGTAAATGTCCCCATCTCTGGGCCCCTATCAGAAAGCAGATCACAAGCTATCCTCTCTTAAATCTGCTTGAGGCTGCTTCTGTGAAACCCCTTATTACAGGGGTGTCCAGTCACGGTCCTGGAGGTTTCAACTCCAGGTTTAACAATGAAACCTGGATGCCGTTCCACTCCAGGTAAACCAATGAAACCTGGATGCCGTTCCACTCCAGGTAAACCAATGAAACCTGGATGCCGTTCCACTCCAGGTAAACCAATGAAACCTGAATGCAGGTTTCATTGGTTTAATTAAACAATTATTTTTTTCATTAATGGCATTGGACAAGCCAAATCAGAAGTAGACCTATTGTATTCATGTTTTCTTTATTTAAAAATTAAGGCAATAAGTTGTTTTTAAATCTATTAAACTACAGATTTATTTTTTTTGTTTACCTTGTTTCAAAAAGAAGCTGAATTTAGTAGGATAGTGAAATTAGTCAGGATTTGTGAGATTAATTCAAATGCTTTGCTTTTGGACATAAATTGTTAACGGTAATGAACAACCATAGTTCAGATAAAAATGACTTTCTTGATGTTAGTATTATTGATGTTGTTGTTGTTGTTGTTCTTGTTATTATTACAATGTTAAAGAGACATCTGATGCGGACACATGCATGTACTTTTCAGTTGTTAAAAACTCAAGTCCTTTGTATTTCTTTTTTTATAATCAGAAGTGTTCTCATTTGAATATAAGTTGTGCCTGTTTAACTATTCTGCACAAAGGTGTTTTTAGTTTGTTGGATCTTCTGTTAAAAAAACTAATGTTTGTTGTTTAATTTGAAAAATAGAATGTCAATGCATCGATGTCATTGCTGATAAATGTCTATATGATAATCGAATACGAAATTAGGGTGCCGATTGCACCACTAATAGATATTGTACATTATTCATGGTACACTATTTGTACCTTTTTTTGTTTTTGTTTTTGGTGTTTTCTACCTACCTTTTACTTCTGCCAGAAGGATATTGCTGAAGAGAGGTGTTCAATCTTGCAGTATCCTGGTTAAATATACAAATAAATGAGGTTGATCTTGCTGACTGTTGACTTGGCCTTGATGCAAATCTAATTGAATAATATTTGCTAATAGGAGAAGTTGACATTAACGATTGCCTGTTTCTACTAGCGGCCTCAATCCATGGCTTTAAATTTGCTCCATCACACTCAAGGGGCTTTAAATCAAGTACGTCATGGGTGCTTGACGTTATTTTAGATGGATTGCTGGTTTAAACTCCAGCCAGCCATCACCAGCCATGGGTTCTATTCTGCTCTTGAGGTGTTGATGCAGGGTCTGTGAACTGCTAGTTTAAATGCTGCTGCAATAATACTGCCTTGAAAAACAGCTCACCTGGGACTTTGTGAATGGGCTCATAAATTAGCACAATGAAAACATCTATGAGGTTTTGTTTGCAGTTTCTCTTAATATTTTAGCAGCTCCAGTGAATATATTGGTTGAGTGGGTGGATGCCTTTTAATATCTAGTTATTTAAGTATAGACAATTGATTTATTTTATTTGCTTTACAATAATTGGGTTATAAAGCAAATTGAGTTATGATGTAAATAATAATTTCTAAACCTTGCCTGACTTGGTATGTGTTGAAAAACACTTGATCACACCAAACTGACGAGAATGGACTGCAAAAGCCACAGTACTCTCGCCACATCTTCACATCCTTGGTCTGCATCAGTCCCTCCATATTTCCGGCACGGTGGGTGTGTGTCTGCTAATCTGATGGAATGACTTTTCTCTACAGTGGCAGCAGTGGTGGAAGCGGGAGCAGAGAGAACAGTGGCAGCAGCAGTATTGGCATTCCCATTGCCGTGCCAACACCCTCTCCACCAACACTGGGACCAGGTAAGGGGCTCTTTCACAGACTGTCCTGTCGATACCTGTCAGCAAGTGACTGGCTAACGCCACTTGGTTGCAAAATAACCACTATTCTTTTTTTGTGCATGTGGGTGTTGTGAAAGGTACTTAGCATTTTGGTGGTTCACACAGGCTATCTGCGTTGTAGATAATGGCAGTGAAGGCATTGCCAGAAATGTCCTGTCTGCTCATCAGCTCTACCCTTTACCTGGATGAGCAGGCAGTTTGTTTCCACGACTGTCTGACCCTTAGACACCAACAGGATGCAGGTGCAGGTTGTATTTGTGCTGTGGAGGTTTAGATACCTGTTAAAGAACTGGGCTGAGGTAATCAGAATTGATTCCACTGAGACCCGTAAAAGCCACTCAAATTGAAATGAACCCACTGACTTTGTTAGAGCACTTTTTCTTTCTGTTTTATTATTACTGGATATTAAAATGCAAGCCCACCTTTCTCAATAAATAAACAAATAAATTTGTGTTTTTAATTCACTAATGTGGTAAAGCTAATGCTGCAATGACAAAAGAAAGGCCTTTAATTTACAGTCGAACTGGAGAGTTTACTGTTAAAATGTAGATCATTATGCCAATTGCATTATTTTGCACAGTTGATTTATTCCTCACTTCCAGCCAGAAGGAAAATCAGCAATTAGGCATTGGACCAAATGAACAGGATTAAAGAAAGTGTACATTCTAAAGCAATTGAAAGGGCCTGGTGAAAGAACAAAGCATATATATCCCAGTGCATCTTATTTAGACGCAGTGTATTCTGGGTTAGGTAACCCTCCGCACGTTATTGGTGGGGTTGTCAGGGAGCAGACCTTTTGTTCTGAGTTCTGATAACCTGAGAATGATCCTGCTGTATGAAGCAGTCAAAAAATATGGATTTCAACATGGCTTTCTTCCACACACAAACCAATCTACTGTATTTCTTAATTCCACCAAACCCTATTCTTGCTGCACTCTGTTCTGACCTTGGTACTGTAGCTGTTGTATTTCATTCATTCTGCAGGGTTTTTGTGACCCCCCCCCCCAACTGTTTCCAACCGTAATATACCATATTGTTTTAAAAGAAAGCCTGAGAAGTCTTCTAGGACTGCATGGTGTATTGTACACTGTTGGCAACAGATGTGATGGACAGTTGGATTATAAGAGCAAATGATGTCATGTTTTAATTTGTATGAAACGTATTATTTCAGTAACACCAATGTTCGCTCACCCTGGAGCACCCCCTCCAGCACCTCCACTCCCAGGTGTGGCTATGATAGGTGAGACCTCCTTGTCTGCTTGGGACTGCTGGGCAATCCCTCCTCTCTGTTTGTTTTGTGTTTTTAATCTGACAATGGGTCTGATGGTCATTGCTGTCAGAGGGATGCGGGTGAACAGGTGGATTTGGTGCTGCTGTGGTGGATTTTTTTAATTTGCAATTGATTTGTGGCTGCTTTTAAAGTCTCTAATGTGATAACCCTATTGATGTTAGTTTCTTCCTTTTATTGTATAAGTCTTAGATTAATCCATGCTAGAATTGGTGAACATAAACCACAGAAAATTGGCGTTAGACTTTCTGGGCTGCTTTTTTTAATTGTGCATACTTTTCCCAAGGATTTAAAGTCATTACAACAAATGAACGTCATCCTAAAAATGGATTGCTTAGAAATTTAATTTAGAAGTCCAGTTGAAATCTAAGCGCAACATATTTAGATAGTGCCTTTGCTGAAACTCGGAGTAGCTGCTATAAAAGGCAATGTTGTGTAGAAATTGCATGTGGTACAGTATGCTGTGAATGCAGGGATTTTATCATGATTCTGGTGCCAGTGATGTATTTTTATCCTTGGCAGGAGATATGCATGCTGGAAGTAAATTCTAAGGAAATTGCGCCTTGCCTCTCCGCATATCTGTGCTTACTCATTAATTGTAAGCAATGGAGGGGTACGGGTTGCTAACACATTTTGTGATTGGGGTTTTCGTGGGAAAGTATGCCGGTGTTTTAAAGAAAATGTGGTTTGTTTCACTAACTGGTGGTGGTGGTGGGTGGTGGTGGGTGTGGTGGTGGGGGGGGGCGGAGTGCTTCACTTGACAGGAAATGGGTTCAAGAGTTCTCTGTCCCTCCGAGTTCAGTGAGTTACACCCTCTTCATAGTGAAGTGCTATTTCTCAGGATTGTCGAATTCACGATAAGCTTTTCTTTTGTTGGCCTTTGGGACGAACAGGAAATGCTACAAAATGGGTGACTTTCCCTCTGGAGAAGAAGTTTAAATATAACCGAGTTTCTGAAGTTTTGAGAAACTGCATTGAAATTCCTCTTAATGTGTTTACAACCATTCTTGTTTAGTGCCGTCTCAATCTCTTTTTTTCTCACATGTTTAGCTCATGTGAATAACAGGTATTTTATAATTTTCAAACTGTTTAGCCTGGAAAGGTCCTACAGATACAATACAAAGCAGTTCACATTAACTACAGAGTTTAGTTGTGCAAATACTGCAGTGTAAATGCTCTTCTGTTAAACTGAATGACAAAAGTGTTAGAATTGGTAAGCTTCAGGAAGTTATGTCATGGCAAACATGTTCTTCAGTGCACCTTTTAAAAGCTATCGGGTGTAAAAATCAGAACAAAGGCCCCATGGTTTATTTTGTGCTATTTGTTTATGCAAATGAACATGTGCCCATTGTTTATTTGATTTGTTATTTGTTTTTCCACATGAACGGTATGTATTCTGTTTTTGTTTAAGTTTTGTTAACTACCACTAAAGTTTAAACTTCAATTCTGACACAATGAATTCAATACTGTATTCATTTGTTTTTTTACATGCACAGTTTATTTTAGTACATTCTATATTGAGTTGTATAGAGTTTAAGCTAACAATGTTTTAGTTTCTTGGTCCCTTGATTGTGCTCCATGGGGAATTTGTAAACCTGTGGTTGTTTTTTTTTTCCTTCATATATACTATATATAAACTTAATCTTACTGCTTTTAAACACACATGGATCATTTTTATTTCCATCTGTGTTCAGCATAACTGCATACGTGTATCACCCACTCATTTCCTATTTTTTATTTGATTGCATATTATTTAACACCCATTGCCGTGTCTATTCTGTGGTTGCTTTTTGGCTGCTGGTTTGTGGTATTCTTCTTGTACTTGGGGAGTCTCTCACTGTATTAATCACAAGTTGGTGGTGCTCATTTTTCCTCCTTTGGGTTTCCTTTCTCACTGCTTGCAGCGTCGGGCCCGGTCCCTGGTCCTGGTCCACTTCCTGGCTCTCAGTTTGGAACAATAACCCGGCAGATCTCTCGGCACAATTCCACCACCTCTTCTGTTTCCTCGGGGGGCTACAGACGAACCCCTTCCATCACGTCTCAGTTTTCTGTGCAGCCTCACGTTAACGGCATACCCCTTTACCCTCCCAGCTCAAGTAAGGCTCCTTGCTTTTCGTTCTCTGACTGCCACTTAAAAGCATGCTCCAGTAGTGCAGTGTAGGAACAATGCTTTTTTGGTTGCCTAATTCTATACATGACAAAAAAAATTAAATAAATGGTGTATATTTGTATGGGCATATACTGTAAAACAGGAAATGAAAGCAGTAACTTCAGATTGTCCTCTAGGGACATGTTTACAGCAACAAATGTTTGCAAATGTAAAGTCTACATATACTGTACTGTGTATAAACTGTTTAGTTATTGTGCTAATTTAGCAGCATGTATATACTGTGAAATTAGTGGCTCATGGCTGGTCTTTCAAAGTCTTGCATCCCCCCCAAAAGTAGGAATACAAGGTTTTGCAAGACTTGCATTAATGTACTACCTATTAGGAAATACTAGTAAATACATACCCTTTTTATTGCCAGATGTCATCCTCATTTTCGTGTCAAAGTAAACCATTTAGTATATGTTCTATTTAATTGAAGTGGATTATACATCACCCTGTTATCTGATAAGTCATGTTTTATTTTGTTTATATTTATTTTCTCTCTGGAAGGTTTCTCTGCATTCCCATTCCTATATTTGCTTTTTCCTGGTAGTGTAAATAGTGAATCACAAGGTGCCGTGATGACCCTTGTTTAATCAGTAGCCGTACATTTTAACACTATCGGCAATGGACAAAGGAATTAAAACAACTGCTTGTCCTCCATTAGGCACGGTTTAATAAGCATTAACATTCAGCCAACTTTGAAATAATCTGGATAGAAATAGTTTTGTACTGCTTAGATCAGTTTTGTAAGCACGGAATGGTATTGTGTGGTATAGGCTTCAGAACCATGCAGATTCTGAGCTTTATGATATGAATTGGAAAAGTACCATATGGCTTTTTTGAGTTGTTTGTTGAGTACAGTAATCCAGTTTCTCCAGGAAGAATATCCTCAGGATGTCCTTGGATAGTGGAGATGCCCTGCTGACAGACAATGGCAACTCTCCAGAGTGAGGCTGCTTGTTGCAGTTACAGTGCCCCATGAATTGTGAGACTGGTGCAGTCCACTTCATTATGATCAGGCACTCCAGTTTTAAGACCCAGGTAGCTGCTAACCCTCTGGAGCTTTAATTTTTATAAATGAAAGGATGGGGAATCCCCTTTAATCTTTTTAGGAGTTCCATGCAACCACAATGCAAATAGTTGTCAGTGCGTGGTTGTGAAATGTACATTTCTTCGTCTTTAGGTCATACAGTATTTCCCTTTTTTTTTTTTTTTTTTCTGACACGGCTCTTTAATTGCCTGTATCTAATAATAGATATTTTTCATATTAAACCTAGGCTTTTACATTCCTCATACTTGCCTCCTTACAGGTTTAAGCATTTCAAAGCAATAAATCATTGTTTGCAAAAAAAAGATGTTGGTGTGGAAAATGTAACAGGGCCCATTGCCAGTTGTAATGCCTCCTGTAAATAGAGTGACATGGTCCTGGCTTTGGAGCAGGTGTGTCTGTTACTCAGTGGTGTTTTGAAGTAGGGCTGAGCAGAACACAGGATAAACTGCCCATGTTTGAAAAGAAAGGCATGTATTCCAAATGAGTGCAGGTAAATCCCTGGGGACGAGTCTGAGCATCTGAACAATTGAGAATGTGCCTGGGGCAGCTCCACAGCAGGAACAAGGTCATCCTCCATACATGTTTGAGCAAGGCTAGCTCTGCTCTGAACCCAGATTGACAAACGCATTTCGTTTCGGGCGATTTGATACTTATTACTGCAAAAACAAAATTGAAAGCCATTTTTTGACCCCCTCTCAAGTTGTGTATGTGCATGTTTTTTTCCCCCCACCAAACTAATCTTAAATCTTTATACATTTTACTAGCTAGACAATTTTATACCACAGTGAATGACCTCTTCTATTGTGGACCACCCAAGTAATACAGTGTGTGTGTATATGTATGTATGTATGTATGTATGGTTATGAAAAGAGCTTAATCTCAGTTTGAATTTGTGTAGATAACATGTCCCAATTTAAACAAAGCGGGCAACGTTGTACAAGCTGTACAGTATAGTCAAGGTTTTTTGGCAAGGTGTTGATTCTGGGACTCCTGTTTCACATGCCTTTGTTCCCTGTGCCTGACTGACATCTGCTTGTTTGTTTCCTCCTGTTTTATCCCTGCCCTCTTTCTTTCCCTGTTGGTTTGTGTTGCTGCTTCAAGTGTCTATTGCCCCTCCTCCTCCCCCTATGCCTCAGCTGACTCCACAGATACCTCTCACAGGCTTTGTTGCCAGAGTGCAAGAAAACAGTAAGTCTGGAAACTACCTCGCTGTCTCTGAGAGTAGCATGCTTCACATACACGCATGTTGTGTTTCTCCTTGTTTTAGTTTAGAACTTTCCTTTCACTGTCTGTCTACATCTCACAACTCTTTGCTAACATTTCTCCGATTGATGCATGTTGCCATTTATACATGCAATAGTGCCTGTAGATTGTATTGTACAAATTAAAAACCTGCCACTTTGTCGGTGCTAGGCAATTAAAAGAAGTCAAAGTCATATGTGGTTAATGGTTTTTAACTCACCAACTCAACTGGTTTCAGATGCATTTAAAAAAAACCCCACTGCAGTCCTGTATAAATACTCATCTCACTAACCTCAAACATTAACTAACCCCATAGTTTCATTGCTTCCCAATACCTAGTGAATAACATTAGTTTTAAAGTATTCTAAAAATCTTTTTTTGGTATATATAAAAAAATAAATTAAAAAAAATAAGTTAGTAGTCAGCTATACAACTAATTCAAACTGCTGGCTACATTCAGACAGCCCTCAAGTATCATGTTATCAACTGCTTTTTGACACTAAAAAAACACTCCTATTTTAAATGTCATTACAGTTTAGGACTCAATGGCAATATTGCATGTAGAATGATGATATAATAACTAAACTTTCTTGAATTCTATACCTGCTTCACAGGTCACACTTAAATACATTTTTTTTTTTAATGGCCAAGAGAAGTCAATTTACATACTACACAAGCACACACACAGCAGACTGCCATCTTTTGGAGATAAACAGAATTGCAAGTGTGTGTTTTCCATTGACTACAAGGTTAATGCATTTTTTCAAAATTTTAGATCCTATTGCTTAGGGATGGGATTTACGTGTAAAATGAACAATGTGCTGATTTAAAAAAATAGTTTTTTTTAAATTACATGTGGATACACAGTGTGTGTAGCTGTTTAGGCTACTACAGGTTCAGAATGCAGAAGAGTGGGTTAATTTCAAACACAAAGGGAAACTTTGTTAACTTTGTTAACTTTCATTCCCACTGAGCAGCTCTGTGCTTACCTCAAAGGCAAGGAGATGAGCTTCAGATACAGAAATACAGAATATATTGTGAGCTTTGGAAATAAGCAAACAGATTTAGAAAATGTACAACTTAATTTAATTTCTCTGTTGGATTTTTCAGAAAAAGTAAAACACTATCTAGTATTTTATCTCAACAGTGGTGGATCTACATGTCATCTCCACCCTTAGCTCTTTATTGATCTTGCGGATCTACATGTCATCTCCACCCTTAGCTCTTTATTGATCTTGTGGATCTACATGTCATCTCCACCCTTAGCTCTTTATTGATCTTGTGGATCTACATGTCATCTCCAGCCTTGGCTCTTTATTGATCTTGTGGATCTACATAGCATCTCCACCCTTGGCTCTTTATTGATCTTGTGGATCTACATAGCATCTCTACCCTTGGCTCTTTATTGATCTTGTGGATCTACATATCATCTCTACCCTTAGCTCTTTATTGATCTTGTGGATCTACATAGCATCTCCACCCTTAGCTCTTTATTTTTTTGCGTACATTTGTACAAACTCGTCTTTACACTCAATCATAAAATACAGTTCCATGCATAAACTAATATCCTAAAGTCAACGAGATCTTTGATAGGCAGACAAGTACAGGAAAACACTTTACAACTACACTAACTAAACTGTCAATGTAGTTTACTAACAACTCTTATAGCTCGAGTACAAACTTATCAGCCTGTTGCCTTTCCACGACTGCATGGGGATTCATGACGGGTGGCTGCAGTTACAATGAATGCACAGAGCATGTATGTTTCTATGTAATACATTACTTTTTCCTCTCCTGGTTTGGTTTGCCCATTGAGGTATGTTTTTTTGAATACCCTTTACCCTCTGTTCCAGTTGCGGACAGCCCCACCCCTCCTCCCCGCCTCCCCCAGACGACATGCCCATATTCGATGAGTCCCCGCCTCCTCCTCCCCCCCCACCGGCCGACTATGAGGACGAGGAGGCTGCTGTGGTGCAGTACAGTGATCCCTATGCTGACGGAGACCCGGCCTGGGCACCCAAGAGCTATATTGAGAAAGGTGAGCATTAAGCAGGGGAAATAAATACATACAACCTCCCAACATTTTGGTATGTTTAACTTTGTCGAGTGAAAACAAACAGTGGAGGTACTTATATGCTTTTGATACCATGGTGTAATTGAATGTGTTTGTGATGTCATATACTACATGTGTTTCTTCAGGCATCATGGTATTGAGTGTATGTATATCTGTGTGTGTGTGTAATATATATATATATATATATATATATATATATATATATATATATATATATATATATATATATATATATATATATATACACACACACACTATATACAGTACTGTGCAAAAGTTTTAGGCAGGTGTGAAAAAATGCTGTAAAGTAAGAATGCTTTCAAAAATAGACATGTTAATAGTTTATATTTATCAATTAACAAAATGCAAAGTGAGTGAACAGAAGAAAAATCTACATCAAATCAATATTTGGTGTGACCACCCTTGCCTTCAAAACAGCATCAATTCTTCTAGGTACACTTGCACACAGTTTTTGAAGGAACTTCGGCAGGTAGGTTGGCCCAAACATCTTGGAGAACTAACCACAGTTCTTCTGTGGATTTAGGCAGCCTCAGTTGCTTCTCTCTCTTCATGTAATCCCAGACAGACTCAATGATGTTGAGATCAGGGCTCTGTGGGGGCCATACCATCACTTCCAGGACTCCTTGTTCTTCTTTACGCTGAAGATAGTTCTTAATGACTTTCGCTGTATGTTTGGGGTCGTTGTCATGCTGCAGAATAAATTTGGGGCCAATCAGATGCCTCCCTGATGGTATTGCATGATGGATAAGTATCTGCCTGTACTTCTCAGCATTGAGGAGACCATAAATTGTGACCAAATCCCCAACTCCATTTGCAGAAATGCAGCCCCAAACTTGCAAGGAACCTCCACCATGCTTCACTGTTGCCTGCAGACACTCATTCGTGTACGCTCTCCAGTCCTTCGGCGAACAAACTGCCTTCTGCTACAGCCAAATATTTCAAATTTTGACTCATCAGTCCAGAGCACCTGCTGCCATTTTTCTGTACCCCAGTTCCTGTGTTTTCGTGCATAGTTGAGTCGCTTGGCCTTGTTTCCATGTCGGAGGTATGGCT
Organism: Acipenser oxyrinchus oxyrinchus; assembly: GCA_030684275.1. NCBI lineage: Eukaryota > Metazoa > Chordata > Actinopteri > Acipenseriformes > Acipenseridae > Acipenser > Acipenser oxyrinchus. The sequence goes on from CM060249.1 coordinate 97,091,190, forward strand.
TTTGGCCGCAAGTCTTCCATGAAGGCCACTTCTGACCAGACTTCTCCGGACAGTAGATGGGTGTACCAGGGTCCCACTGTTTTCTGCCAGTTCTGAGCTGATGGCACTGCTGGACATCTTCCGATTCGAAGGGAAGTAAGCATGATGTGTCTTTCATCTGCTACAGTAAGTTTCCTTGGCCGACCACTGCGTCTACGGTCCTCAACGTTGCCCGTTTCTTTGTGCTTCTTCAAAAGAGCTTGGACAGCACATCTGGAAACCCCTGTCTGCCTTGAAATTTCTGCCTGGGAGAGACCTTGCTGATGCAGTATAACTACCTTGTGTCTTGTTGCTGTGCTCAGTCTTGCCATGGTGTATGACTTTTGACAGTAAACTGTCTTCAGCAACCTCACCTTTGTTAGCTGAGTTTGGCTGTTCCTCACCCAGTTTTATTCCTCCTACACAGCTGTTTCTGTTTCAGTTAATGATTGTGTTTCAACCTACATATTGAATTGATGATCATTAGCACCTGTTTGGTATAATTGTTTAATCATACACCTGACTATATGCCTACAAAATCCCTGACGTGTACCTAGAAGAATGATGCTGTTTTGAAGGCAAAGGGTGGTCACACCAGATATGGATTTGATGTAGATTTTTCTTCTGTTCACTCACTTTGCATTTAGTTAATTGATAAATATAATCTATTAACATGTCTATTTTTGAAAGCATTCTTACTTTACAGCATTTTTTCACACCTGCCTAAAACTTTTGCACAGTACTGTATATATATATATATATATATATATATATATATATATATATATATATATATATATATATATATATATATATATATATATATATATATATATATATATATATATATATATATATATATATATATATATATATGTATGTGTGTGTAAATTAATTACACACACACACACAATCACAAAGAAACCTGTCCCTAAAGGACTGAACATTTGTGGCTGCTTTATTCAAGGTGTTTTGCCATTGCTTGCATTTTTTTCTGGGTGGTATGCTTTGTGCTGATTTTGAAATTAGAATAAAAAGATAAATGTCATTCAAGCTGTGTACAGAGAGAAAGAATATTTGTATGCTTTTCTTCACCCAAAGAACTAACACTTCTTTTTTTATTATTATTTCCCTCTCTAAATGTAGTTGTTGCAATTTATGACTACTCAAAGGACAAGGAGGATGAGCTGTCTTTCAATGAAGGTGCAATTATTTACATTATCAAGAAGAATGACGATGGCTGGTATGAAGGCAACTGCAATGGAGTCACTGGCTTATTCCCTGGGAATTATGTGGAGTCAATCATGCACTATGCAGACTAAGAGACACATCTCTAGTGGGGACCCTATTTATTCACTCATATCTGGACAAAGTTCATTGACCTAAAACGCTTAGATAAGTGCATTAGGATGTGACAGATGTTCCTTTGCTTTTTAAATTGCAAATACAAATTCTATTTACTGGGTTACTTTTTGGGTTGGACAGGGGTGGGTGGGGAGAATAAGGTATGCTAAGGTGCAACATGATATGATTTGAATATTGGTAACATGCTTATTTACAATGTGTTTAATGGTCTATAGGCAGGTGCTGTCATATTACTGTGTGGCTGTTCATAATACGAGCAGCTGTCTCTTAGTCAGTAATGTGTTACTCTCTGAGTGTCTTTCACAATGTCTTGACCAGCCTATCCCATGAGTGTATATGTAGAGGTATATTTTATACATCAGGTTTTAAATTGTGCTATTCATTTTTGTTTTTCTTCCCAATTCAGCATGGTAACTGACACTAAGCTAGACCAATGCGTTTTTGATGTTATTAGAAAGCGAATGGTAATGCAGGTCAGATTACCCTTTTAAAGCTAAAGGTCATTCCTGAATTGTGCTTTTAAATTTGCTTGAAGCATGCATACAAATTAAGAATTTATGTATTGTAACCTATACTCCCTTTTTTCTTTAAATCCATTATGCTTCCAGTTTGTTGTAATATATTTACAGTGAGCAATCACACTCATTTTTTTTCTTTTTGAATGAAGTGTCTAAAGCATTGTTGTGGACTTGCTGGTGGTCTCATATTGTGAATGCTCCAGTTTCTATTTAAACATTTGATATTACATTTCCATAATGAATTTTACGTATGTTGCTTCATAGTATGTAAAACAAGGCTTTGTGGTTTTGTTGGGGGAAAAAATAAATATATATATATATATATATATATGGAATAGTTTTTTGCCCCACTAATTCTGCTGCTAATATTGACTTGGAAATACTAACCATTCAAATTTAGTTTTAGAACTTGGCTTCTAAATCTTTTAAACCTTTACCCTGAAAAACAGGAACAAATCCAATGAGAATGTACTAGCATTTTTTTAAATGATTGCAATTTGTATTCGAGGCTGTAAGTGTAAACGTGCACTGTGGGATCTTTCTGGGTTTTACCTGTGCTTTATCATGGAACTGTTTGATTTCGCAAATTTAAATAATACTGCCGAGCTGCAACGAGCATTCCATAAACCAGAACAGTCTAATGGACCAGAATTAAAGTACTTTGATTTTACACCTGTTTGTTGCCCCTCCCAGATTTATTTTGAGCTAAGGCTAGTTGTTTTTTGTCTATAAAATATATATATATATATATATATATATATATATATATATATATATATATATATATATATATATATATATATATATATATATATATATATATATATATATACTGACCAAACATGGTTCATATGCATGTATATTTTTGCTCTATTAAATTCTGTTAATTAGTTATGACCTCAAATAAGATTTGATATGATAACATAATCACGGAGAGGTGGGTAGAGGTTATGCAATTTTGCTAATATTCAAGGTAGAAATGGTGTGTTTATTAAAATATCGTTGCTTGCATTTATTATTTTCCGTGGCTGACATCTCATTTCTAGCAACACAATATTTTTTACATATATAAACTATCCTGAAGGAACAGATAGACTTGTTTTAAATTGTTTACATTTGTTTAAGTACAGTAGTCCCCCAATCACATACCAGGTCACAGCTTGGAGTAAATGGTGTGTAAAAGATGCAGTGAGAGTTGGTACAAGACTCCAGTTTTTTTTTTTTTTTAAACAAGGCCAATGACTTGTACAGTGATGCTTGCCTAGCAAGCACAAAGTATCAAGTTCTGCTGCAGTTTATTGCAGTGATACTGTAGTCCACATTTTTTAAGGTAAGTTTTAGTAGTTAATTTACAATAGCAATAGATGGGCTATGTGACATTATCTGCTGATTTCAGAGCCTATTTAGCACTAATCATGGACCATGATTACCCTGAAATTTTACATTTTGCAAACTTTTTTACTTTAATGTAATCTCAAAACTATGATATTTGTTAATTGTTTGATTTTTTTTTTCTTCTAATTTGTGTGAAATGAAATAGTGCCATATTAAATAAGTTGAACCAATTCTACTGTTTATAGACTTTAAATGGAGATGTATTTTGATCATCAGTTTTGTGTTACTGACAGGGTGAAGCAATCTGATGTACAGGAAGACTGGGATGCCTAGTGTTTAGTAGACTAGTGTTATACCATAGTACCAGCCAGTATAGTTTGTAGCCATGCGCTGCCTATTATGTTACCTTGATTAAACACTGGACTTCTCTGTGCTTGTGAGCACAGTAGAATGTTGAGACATGCCCATACAGTGGCTCTCAATTCACCCCCCTTGGACTTTTCCACATTTTATTGTGTTACAACATGGAATCAAAATGGATTTAATTAGGAGTTTTTGCCACGGATCAACACAAAAAAAGTCCATAATGTCAAAGTGAAAAATAAAATCTACAAATTGTTCTAAATTAATTAAATACAAAACAGAAAATAATTGATTGCATAAGTATTCACCCCCTTGAGTCAATATTTGGTAGAGGCACCTTTGGCAGCAATTACAGCCATGAGTCTATTTGGATAAGTCTCTACCAGCTTTGCACATTTGGACACTGCAATTTGTGCCCATTCTTCTTTGCAAAATTGCTCAAGCTCTGTCAAGTTGGATGGGGACCTGTTGGTGAACAGCAATTTTCAACTCCTTCCACATATTCTCAATTGGATTGAGGTCCGGGCTTTGACTGGGCCACTTCAGGACATTGACCTTTTTGTTTTTAAGCCACTCCAGTGTGGCTTTGGCTGTATGTTTGAGGTCATTGTCCTGCTGGAAGACGAATCTTCTCCCAAGTCCCAGGTCTCTTGCAGATTTCAGCAGGTTTTCCTCCAGGATTTCTCTGTACTTTGCTGCATCCATTTTACCCTTTATCTTCACAAGCTTTCCAGGCCCTGACGCAGAGAAGCATCCCCATAGCATGATGCTGCCACCACTATGCTTCACAGTAGGGATGGTGTTCTCAGAATTATGTGCGGTGTTAGACTTGCGCCAAACATAGCACTTAGCGTTGAGGCCAAAAATCTCTATTTTGGTCTCATCAGACCAAAGAATCTTCTTCCACTTGGTCTCAGAGGCTCCAAAGGCTTCTGGCAAACTAGCCGAGATTTGATGAGATTTTTTCAACAATGGCTTTCTTTTTGCCACTGTCCCATAAAGGCCCGTTTTGTGAAGCACCTGGGCTATTGTTGCCGTATACACAGTGTCTCCCAGCTCAGCCGTGGAAGACTGTAACTCCTTTAGAGTTGCCATAGGCCTCTTGGTGGCCTCTCTGACTAGTGCCCTTCTTGCCCGGACACTCAGTTTTTGAGGACGGCCTGTTCTAGGCAGATTCACAGTTGTGCCATATTCTCTCCATTTTTTAATAATGGACTTTACTGTGTTCCGGGGGATATTCAGTGCCTTGGAAATGTTCTTATATCCTACCCGATTGGTGCTTTTGAAGAACTTTATTCCGGATTTGCTTTGAATGTACCTTCGTCTTCATGATGTAGTTTTTGTTAGGAAATGTACTAACCAACTGTGGGACCTCCCGGAAACAGGTGTATTTAACCTGAAATCATGTGAAACACCTTAATTGCACACAGGTGGACTCCATTCAACTATGTGACTTCTAAAGACAATTGGTTGCACCAGAGCTTATTTAGGTGTGTCATAGCAAAGGGGGTGAATACTAATGCAATAAATTATTTTCTGTTTTATATTTGTAATTAATTTAGAACAATTTGTAGATTTTATTTTTCACTTTGACATTATGGACTTTTTTGTGTTGATCAGTGGCAAAAACTCCTAATTAAATCCATTTTGATTCCATGTTATAACACAATAAAATGTGGAAAAGTCCAAGGGGGGGTGGTAGGAAACAAAAATTGGTAGGAAACATTTTTTGCCAATTCCTCTGGACCCTCTGTGTAAGAAAATACAGCCATAACACTAGCATTTAAACTAATATCTTAAATGGCCACTGTTTAACTTTTTTCTGGGTTTTGCAGCTAACAATGCCTTGATACTGTTCTTTGTCTGTTTGCTTTGTTATAATAAATGTTAAGTGTTCTGTAACTAACACATTTTCTTTAAACAAAAAAAAAGAATTTTCTACCTTTTCATTTGTATATAACCTGTTAATTGAAATTTCTGTACAGTCTTTTATAATAAATCATTCTCCTATATATGTTTGTTACTGTGGTAATTAAGACACAGGCAGAACATTCATTAAAAAATATTGGCTTTATGTAAATTTGATTACACTGTTAAGGAATTAAGGCCTTTTGTTATAATTGTGAATTTATAACATGTACACCATGTCAATGTCAACAGACCAGAACAATGATGCCCACACTGGTCTTGCAATTTGGACGGTTTGTATAGAACAACGTAAACAAGTCCACACAAAACCAGCACCCGATTTCCTTGATTAAGAAGCCCATGTGTTCTGTCCGGAGTAATGGGGTTAGCAGAAGTGTCTCTGGGTAATAAAAGTGCAGGTTTGTAATTCGGAGATGTTTCTTCAGTCCTGGGTGAATATATTTACAAACCGCCTCTACTCCATTACTGTGGACAAACCACTGTTGGTTCCACAGGCGTCGTCCAGAGAAATAGCTGCCTTGGACAGGAGAGTTTCAGATGTTACTTGTCACGAATCAGAATGATTTCTGTGAGTTGTATGAGAGCCTCCCTCTCTGGGGAAGCAGACAGCTTGCTGATCTGTCGGATAGCTTCTTGGCAATAACGCTGGGCGAGGTAGTTTGTTTGTTGGACACCATTGCTCTACAGGAATTGGGGAGAAAGAGATGCAACATTTTATTACTGCTACTGTATGTAAGAAAAAAATAATACAGTACATCCAAAGACCTCTCCTGTTCATTTTTGGTTGGTAAAGAGTATGCAACTCCAGTCCTGGAGTTGTGTGCCATTACAAGTTTAAGAGATAAAATAGGATAAGCTGTGCAGGTCCATATGTGAGAAGTACAACAGATCCTTTTTTTTAACTGGTAGGTGCTTCCTACTTTCTGTTCTAAAGTCACTTTTACTTTTTTTGCTTTCATTTATGCCCCTCTGTTCTCTCCTGTGCTGAACTTGATGTAGTGTCTTGGGGTTAACCATGTATGATTTTAAAGACTTCAATCAAGTCCCCTCTTTCTTTTCTAGGCTGAAGAGATTTAATTGTCATGAAGTCCTGGGATCAGCTTAGTTGCCCTTCTCTCTACTTTTGAGTGCAGTGTCTTTTTTTGTAGTGAGGTGACCAAAATTGCAGACAGTAGTCTAGGTGGGGTGTAATTAGGATGAATCTTAGCATAGCTTCTCTAGACTTGTATTCCATGCTTTCTGCAATATTGCCTAACATTATATGTGCTTTAATTGCCTCACCACATTGGTGAGATACTTTTAATGATGACTCCACTATAACCCAGAGTTCTTTTTCAAAGTCTTTGTCCCCTATTTTCATCCCGTTCATTGTATACTCATAACATGGACTATAACACCCAATGTGCAACACTTCACATTTTTGTAACATTAAAATGAATTTGCCACAAGTGTGCTCAGTTACAGAGAACGTCCAAATCCCTTTGAATTAACTGGCCTGCGGTTTCAGAGTCCACTTCTCCCCCAAGTTTGCTATCATCTGCAAATGTAACAATCTTGCAATGTGTATTGGTAACACTTTAGTTTAGGTGTCTGTTAGAAGTGATTATAATCAACGGCAAGTGTAGAATAGCAGTATTGCAAAAGCAAAGCAGCCCTATACAATTGGTGAGACAGACACAGACTATATCCTATAACTGATATAAGCATTAGCAACAAAAAAAGGCAAACATGTATAAAAGTCTTATTTCTTGGTCCAAGTCATTTATATAAATGAGGAACAGTAAGGGTCCAAGTAGAGACCCCTGTTGTACCCCACTAAGCACACCCCCGAGCCAATTTTACACCAATCACAATCACCCTTCGCTTTGTTTACTTAAACCAGTTCTGTATGCAATTGCATGTCCTCCCCTCTATTCCTGCTGGTCTGAATTTATGTATGTCTTTCATGTGTTTATTATATCTACTGGTTTAACCTTATTTTAATTAACCTGGTACAAAAAATTGAAAGTATTCAAATATTTACTGTGTTTGATTTTAGCATTACAATGGTATAAAATTAGTATTAACTTATGCTGGGTTTAACCAACAAACCATGCATGCACAATAACAAACAACATCCCTTTTAGGTTTTAACTTTCTGCATATGCACATTCCTGGTCCTTTTACAAACTCTACCCAACCATAAGACTACATTTACTTTACAGAAATAATACAAAAAATAAAAATTCTACCCCCAAATGATCACACGAAATACAGCCCTTCTAACTCTAGTGAATGTACACAAATACGTCAAGTAAAAAACAGCCCTTGACTGGAAGTCTTGATATTTCATACCCCAGTGTAATAGGGTCTTTATGGAGACTCAAACAGACTTCTTTACACATGTTCTTACCTGCAATACATATTGCCATGCACGCTCCACATCTCCTGCTGAACTGAACCTTCTCATTATCATTTCATGGAGCTCTGGAAACTTTATGAAAAATTAAATAAGTAAGTTTACAAAAAATCTCATCTATTTTGGTTCATGTTCCCCAATTTCTCCTTTCCTGCTTGCACAACTATTATACATGAATGCATATGTTTATTTAAAAAGGTTACAAATCCATGTTTGGAGTGACTCATCTTCAGCATTTTACTCAGTATTTGTTTATCCAGCCATTGTTGGTTTTCCTGACACCAGTATGAAGACAAGTTGTTTTGTTTGTTTAATTGGAGAGATCCTAAAAGCCTGTTTTGCTTGGTTCTCTTCTGCTAGATACCCTTCTACTTAAATCTGTAAATTAATTTATCACAACAACATACTTACAAAAAGATACTTGTACACACATTACATACATTATATATATATATATATATATATATATATATATATATATATACACACATATATACATACATATATATATACATATATATATATATATATATATATATATATATATATATATATATATATATATATATATATATATATACAGTACTGTGCAAAGGTTTTAGGCGGTGTGAAAAAATGCTGTAAAGTAAGAATGCTTTCAAAAATAGACATGTTAATAGATTATATTTATCAATTAACTAAATGCAAAGTGAGTGAACAGAAGAAAAATCTAAATCAAATCCATATTTGGTGTGACCATCTTTTGCCTTCAAAACAGCATCAATTCTTCTAGGTACACTTGCACAAAGTCAGGGATTTTGTAGGCATATAGTCAGGTGTATGATTAAACAATTATACCAAACAGGTGCTAATGATCATCAATTCAATATGTAGGTTGGAACACAATCATTAACTGAAACAGAAACAGCTGTGTAGGAGGAATAAAACTGGGTGAGGAACAGCCAAACTCAGCTAACAAGGTGAGGTTGCTGAAGTCAGTTTACTGTCAAAAGTCATACACCATGGCAAGACTGAGCACAGCAACAAGACACAAGGTAGTTATACTGCATCAGCAAGGTCTCTCCCAGGCAGAAATTTCAAGGCAGACAGGGGTTTCCAGATGTGCTGTCCAAGCTCTTTTGAAGAAGCACAAAGAAACGGGCAACATTGAGGACCGTAGACGCAGTGGTCGGCCAAAGAAACTTACTGCAGCAGATGAAAGACACATCATGCTTACTTCCCTTCGCAATCGGAAGATGTCCAGCAATGCCATCAGCTCAGAACTGGCAGAAAACAGTGGGACCCTGGTACACCCATCTACTGTCCGGAGAAGTCTGGTCAGAAGTGGCCTTCATGGAAGACTTGCGGCCAAAAAGCCATACCTCCGACGTGGAAACAAGGCCAAGCGACTCAACTATGCACAAAAACACAGGAACTGGGGTGCAGAAAAATGGCAGCAGGTGCTCTGGACTGATGAGTCAAAATTTGAAATATTTGGCTGTAGCAGAAGGCAGTTTGTTAGCGAAGGGCTGGAGAGCGGTACACGAATGAGTGTCTGCAGGCAACAGTGAAGCATGGTGGAGGTTCCTTGCAAGTTTGGGGCTGCATTTCTGCAAATGGAGTTGGGGATTTGGTCAGAATTAATGGTCTCCTCAATGCTGAGAAGTACAGGCAGATACTTATCCATCATGCAATACCATCAGGGAGGCATCTGATTGGCCCCAAATTTATTCTGCAGCATGACAACGACCCCAAACATACAGCGAAAGTCATTAAGAACTATCTTCAGCGTAAAGAAGAACAAGGAGTCCTGGAAGTGATGGTATGGCCCCCACAGAGCCCTGATCTCAACATCATCGAGTCTGTCTGGGATTACATGAAGAGAGAGAAGCAACTGAGGCTGCCTAAATCCACAGAAGAACTGTGGTTAGTTCTCCAAGATGTTTGGGCCAACCTACCTGCCGAGTTCCTTCAAAAACTGTGTGCAAGTGTACCTAGGAGAATTGATGCTGTTTTGAAGGCAAAGGGTGGTCACACCAAATATGGATTTGATGTCGATTTTTCTTCTGTTCACTCACTTTGCATTTTGTTAATTGATAAATATAAACTATTAACATGTCTATTTTTGAAAGCATTCTTACTTTACAGCATTTTTTCACACCTGCCTAAAACTTTTGCACAGTACTGTATATACACACACACACATACATACATACATACATACATATACACACACACACACACATAGTGGTTTGCAGAAGTATTCACCCCCAAAGATCTCACGTTTTTTTGGCACCTGAGGGTACTCACGACACTTTCAAATTAGACTTTACATGTAGAATCTACACAAACAGCATATAGAATTCAAATGAGTAAGATTTACAGAGAAAAACAGATTAATCTCAGTTGCATAAGTATTCAGCCCCTTTGCTACTGCAGCCCTAAATCAGCTCAGGTACAAATTATTTGTTTGAAAGGTCACAAAGTTAGTGAAATGGTGTCAGCCTGTGTGTACTCCAAGTGGTTTAACTTGTAGATAATTTCCCTCAGGTATATAAAAGACTTTCAAGCTGCAACTCACATAGTGATCCAACAAAGCAACCATGAAGACCAAGGTGCTTTTGAAACAAGTCAGGGATAAAGTGGTAGACAGGCACAGAGCAGGAGAAGGGTACAAGAAAATTTCAAAAGGTGCCGATTATACCTCTCAGCACAGTGAAGTCCATCATTAAGAAGTGGAAGATGCATCATACAACCCTGACAGTACCCGGATCAAGTCGCCCTCCAAAACTGAGCAGCCGGGGAAGCAGGAAACTGGTTCGGGATGTCACTCTGAAGCCAACAATGACCTTGAGAGATCTGCAAAGTTCTGTGTCTGAGATGGGGAGTCAGTGTTCACACATCAACAATAAGCTGGTCCCTACACAAAGCTGGCCTGAATCGACGGGTGGCAAGAAAGAAGCCATTACTCAAAAAGCCTCATCTTAAAGCACGCATGTTTTAAGTACATAAGAGTTTGCGAAAAAGCATGTAGATGATACTGCAGGCATGTGGAAAAAGGTTTTGTGGTCAGACGAGACAAAAAAGTAACTTTTTGGCCTAAATTCCAAGCGTTACGTCTGGCGCAAGCCCAACACTGCACATCACCCAGTCAACAACATCCCAGTCAACAGCATGGCGGTGGCAGCTTCTCTTCAGCAGCGACTGGGAAGCTTGCCAGGATAGAGGGGAGAATGGATGGTGCAAAGTACAGACGAATCCTTGAGGAAAACCTGTTTGAGTCAGCCAAGACTGGGGAGGAAATTCACATTTCAGCAGGACAATGACCCGATGCACAAAGCCAAAGCCACACTGCAGTGGTTGAACAGGAAGAGAATTAATGTTCTTGAGTGGCCCAGTCAGTCCTGACTTGAATCCAATCAAAAATTTATGGCGAGACTTGAAGATTGCAGTCCATCGACGATCTCCAACAAACTTATCAGAACTGGAGCAATTGTCCCGTGCAGAATGGGCAAGAATTTCACCATCCTACTGTGTAAAGCTAGTAGAGACCTATCCAAAAAGACTCATAGCAGTAATTGCTGCAAAAGGTGCTTCTACCAAGTACTGTCTTAAGGGGCTGAATACTTATGCAACCATTTTGTACATTTTCTTTGCAAGTTTTGCTGAAATTTAACCTCCTCCTCATATAACAGTGTTCAGTTTAACCACTACAGCTTTGAATAAAAAAAAAGTTCATTTGAAAAACAGTGCATACATTATTTGTAATTTAGCAAAATGTGACATTATTGGTAGGGGGTGAATACTTCTGCAAACCACTGTAATTATATATATATATATATATATATATATATATATATATATACAGTACTGTGCAAAAGTTTTAGGCAGGTGTGAAAAAATGCTGTAAAGTAAGAATGCTTTCAAAAATAGACATGTTAATAGATTATATTGATCAATTAACTAAATGCAAAGTGAGTGAACAGAAGAAAAATCTAAATCAAATCCATATTTGGTGTGACAACCCTTTGCCTTCAAAACAGCATCAATTCTTCTAGGTACACTTGCACAAAGTCAGGGATTTTGTAGGCATATAGTCAGGTGTATGATTAAACAATTATACCAAACAGGTGCTAATGATCATCAATTCAATATGTAGGTTGAAACACAATCATTAACTGAAACAGAAACAGCTGTGTAGGAGGAATAAAACTGGGTGAGGAACAGCCAAACTCAGCTAACAAGGTGAGGTTGCTGAAGACAGTTTACTGTCAAAAGTCATACACCATGGCAAGACTGAGCACAGCAACAAGACACAAGGTAGTTATACTGCATCAGCAAGGTCTCTCCCAGGCAGAAATTTCAAGGCAGACAGGGGTTTCCAGATGTGCTGTCCAAGCTCTTTGAAGAAGCACAAAGAAACGGGCAACGTTGAGGACCGTAGACACAGTGGTCGGCCAAGGAAACTTACTGCAGCAGATGAAAGACACATCATGCTTACTTCCCTTCGCAATCGGAAGATGTCCAGCAGTGCCATCAGCTCAGAACTGGCAGAAAACAGTGGGACCCTGGTACACCCATCTACTGTCCGGAGAAGTCTGGTCAGAAGTGGCCTTCATGGAAGACTTGCGGACAAAAAGCCATACCTCCGACGTGGAAACAAGGCCAAGCGACTCAACTATGCACGAAAACACAGGAACTGGGGTGCAGAAAAATGGCAGCAGGTGCTCTGGACTGATGAGCCAAATTTGAAATATTTGGCTGTAGCAGAAGGCAGTTTGTTCGCCGAAGGGCTGGAGAGCGTACACGAATGAGTGTCTGCAGGCAACAGTGAAGCATGGTGGAGGTTCCTTGCAAGTTTGGGGCTGCATTTCTGCAAATGGAGTTGGGGATTTGGTCAGAATTAATGGTCTCCTCAATGCTGAGAAGTACAGGCAGATACTTAACCATCATGCAATACCATCAGGGAGGCATCTGATTGGCCCCAAATTTATTCTGCAGCATGACAACAACCCCAAACATACAGCGAAAGTCATTAAGAACAATCTTCAGCTTAAAGAAGAACAAGGAGTCCTGGAAGTGATGGTATGGCCCCCACAGAGCCCTGATCTCAACATCATCGAGTCTGTCTGGGATTACATGAAGAGAGAGAAGCAACTGAGGCTGCCTAAATCCACAGAAGAACTGTGGTTAGTTCACCAAGATGTTTGGGCCAACCTACCTGCCGAGTTCCTTCAAAAACTGTGTGCAAGTGTACCTAGAAGAATTGATGCTTGATGCTGTTTTGAAGGCAAAGGGTGGTCACACCAAATATGGATTTGATTTAGATTTTTCTTCTGTTCACTCACTTTGCATTTAGTTAACTGATAAATATAATCTATTAACATGTCTATTTTTGAAAGCATTCTTACTTTACAGCATTTTTTCACACCTGCCTAAAACTTTTGCACAGTACTGTATATAACTTAGAAAATCGGAAAAAGAACCTTTAGAATACATTCGGTTTGTAGATGATATTTTTGGGGTTTGGACACATGGAGAAGAATCTCTTTTCCAGTTTCATAAAATGGCAAATGAAATACACAGTAGTAAGAAGGTGGACCTTCGATGAACAAGAAAAGAAATAGAATTTTTAGATACCATAGTAAAACTTGAAGAAGGTTCAATTGAGACTGACCTCTTCTGTAAACCTACTGACATGCACCAGTATTTACACATGTCCTCTGCACATCCGATACACACTAAAAGGGCAATCCCAAAGGGTCTAGGAATAAGAATACGAAGAATATGCTCAAAAGTGACTATGTAAAACAAAGAAATGTATTAAAAAAGAGGATACAAAGAAAGAATTATAGACGGAGTTAAGAAAAGTGGATAAACTAAAAAGAGATGATCTACTAGATTATATAAACAGAGATGAAAAGGTCAAAAGAGTACCATTAGTAATGACTTACTCTAAACTTTTGCCCAATATTTCTAAGATAGTTTGGAAACACTTGCAGATTCTACATAATTCAGAAAAATTAAAAAAAAGTATTTCTTAAGGCCCCATTTGTAGCATTCAAAAGAGAAGCTAATTTAGGTGATATTTTAGTTCACAGTAAACATAAAAGAATAATTGACAAAATAGGTTCTACTAAGATGTGCACCAGTAGATGTAAAGTGTGTAAATACACGGACAAAAGTAAAAATATAAATTAAACATAAGAACCCCACATATCCACTAAAAACTAAAACCTACTGTAAAAATAGCAATGTTGTTTATGGAATAGCCTGTGAAAAATGTGATGAAATCAAAATATGTTGGAGAGACTGGAACTACTTTATATAAAATAATTCAGAACCACCTTTCATTAATTAGAAATAAAAAAAAAATGAATGAACCAATAGTACAGCACTTCACCAGTCAAGGACATGACATAAATGATGTAATGTTTATAGTATTAGAACAGCTCAAATTAGACAATGCGACATATAGAAGAATAAAAGAAAGTAAATGATAAATAGACTGAACACGATTATGCCAGCGGCACTCAACAGAAAAGAATGAACTAATTAACTTCAATAAATATATAACATTTAAATAAATAAACAAAATTCATTCAAAAGTTGAGCATGCTGATGCACTGGGGAGGCCAAATCAAGACTGATCCTCAGAGTCAGCATTGCATGATATAATAAAAATATAAGTTTATATAAAGTAATGTTAATTAGAATTAATACAGATTCAAAGATGGAAGTAAAAATGATGTCACAATACATAGAACACACACACACACACACACAAAATATACTTTGAGATTTTTTTGTTGCAGCTTACCTGCTGACAAGCAAATAAGACTGGTCCTGTGGCTAAACCAAGCCGAAGATCTGCTGCCGATGGCTTTCCCAGTTGATTTGCACAAGATGTAAAATCCAACACGTCATCTACCAGCTGGAACATAAAGCATGGTTTTAAAACTTTCAGTTACTGACAGACACAATACCAGAGAATGACCTCAGTCAGAAGGGTCATAGAAACCTGATACATGGCAGACGTTTGCAGTCAGTAATGTACGTGGAATGGAGTATTAAAGCATAAATACATTGACCAGCAAAAGCAATTGTGTCAGGAGTGGTCACTTACAGTAGAAACTAATGACCCTTTGCTGAGCCATCACCCACAGAGGAATGTTTTTCAGCAAAACAGATATCGTAATAAAGACTTTGAATTAAAAGTTACATTTTCCAAAAAAACATCAGCTGATTTCACTGTAAACTAGCTAAAAAAAACAACAAAAAAAACAACTAAGAAACAAATTGCTTTTAGAGGAGTACCCTATTATATGCATTATTATATTGTAACTCCAAATTCAACTACTTGTGCATTCATGGAGAGCCTGCTGAAATTGGACTACCTGGAATGCGATTCCTACATTCCTTCCATATTGAAAAGCAATCTCATGGACCTCTGGGTCAGAGCTTACAAGAAGAGACACCTTTCAACAAAAACAAAACAGAGAGAGAATCAACTGGCAGTATGTAAACGGGACTTTAAATGTTTTCAATTTTTTTGTCACTTTACAAAAAGTCTCTAATGTTGACAAGACAGAACGTACATACTGCTTTACAACTGTTTGCTATAAGACTGGCAGTCTTCTTAAAGGTTTTGTCGAGGTAGTGTTTAAATCGCTCGTTCTCGGTCTCCTTTGAACCCAGCTGCATGAATTCCCCTAAAAAGTAAAACGGTACTGTGGGTATAAGATATTACTGGTAGGTGCAAAAAAAAAAAAAAAAGTAACAATAAAAGTAATTCCTTACCCCGTACTAAATCTTCAATGACCTGAGATAAGACTGATACCACAGTGTTGTTGCCAATACGACCCAGTGCCAGAGATGCCACAGAGAGGATAAAATCTCCTGCAAGTATGGCCTGTGAAACAAATAGCGCTATTAAAACCTTAAAACAGTTTTTGAGATGATTCCTAATTTTCCAAAGCACTGTTAAGCCCGGGACAGACAGGGGCGGCGCGTCACGCAAGACATTTTGTCGCCTGTATCACTGCCATTGCTTTCACATGGTATTGGACAGATCAGCGCGGGACGATACCGCCAGTCCCGTGGTGATGCTGAGCAGTACCGCTCAAATCAAATCCAGAGCGATTTTCTTCTGGCTGCCATGCCGTACCGTTGGTGGATTAACCAATCACAGCCAAGTGCTGAACAACACGTGCTTGCCAGGAAAAATCATGAATTAAACTGTTGTCTACGGAGGTGTCCAGGCACCCTGAAGTGTTTGATCCCTCCCATATTTCATAAAAGGTCAGGCAAATCAGTATTTTATACATCGCCCCTGATAAGCATCAACATTTATTTTAAGAAACAGCAAGTACGAGAGTATGTAATGAAAAGTTAACATTGTTTTGTTTTTTTTAAGCTTTAGCTAAATGTAAAGTAGCTTCACCTTTCTTTCACCCCAGACTTCATTCACAGTGGTTTTCCCTCTCCGGGTGTCAGAGCCATCGATTACATCGTCATGAACGAGGCTTGCAGTGTGAATCATTTCTGAGATCATAGCTATTGAGCGCTGGCCCGGAAGCAGCTCTCTTGGGGTAAACAAAAAAAAACAACATATCATATTACTTACTGTAGGGCAGCATGATAGTACGCCTGACAAGAAGGACCTTATTCTATATTGCACTACTATGTGACTTGAACAATAATCAACAATTATTTCAGTAGCTCACCAATCAGAATTGCTGCAAATAACAATGAGCTGCTGGGTTTTCTTCAGGACAGTTAAATTGCAGTTTAAGCACTGCAACAGTATTTCTAGAGATCATGAGAAATAGTAACCCAACCTGTGACGTGACACTAAAACATTAAGTTTATTTTAACATTAATGCATGTGGGGCAGCAGTGTGGAGTAGTGGTTAGGGCTCTGGATTCTTGACCAGAGGGTCGTGGGTTCAATCTCAGGTGGGGGACACTGCTGCTGTACCCTTGAGCAAGGTACTTTACCTAGATTGCTCCAGTAAAAACCCAAGTGTATAAATAGGTAATTGTATGTAAAAATAATGTGATATCTTGTAACAATTGTAAGTTGCCCTGGATAAGGACGTCTGCTAAGAAATAAATAATAATAACATAATAATAAAGTGCAATTGACATAAGCATATACAGGACATTTTACACCACATTATCCAGTTAAAGCAACATGTACAAAGACAGCCATGTCACAAGTAGATGCACATCTAGTCAAGCTTGCTCTGAAACCCAAGTAACACACCCTGCCCCATGGCAAAATGAGGAGTGCAGAAACTGACAGGCATGGATGGATAGCAAGCATGTGGAAACTAAGCTCAGGACAGCCTACCTGTCTCTGTTGCTGTGAAGATTGCATGCACGAGCCATTAGCACCACAATCATTGGTCGGAAGGCTTTTCCTTTTCCGTCAAAGTAATAATCACACAGAGATTTCAGTTCCGTTTTAGAAACAAACAGCTCCTGAAAAATCAAAATGAAAGTTAGCCATTTCCAAAGGAGTTTTTAAGTATGCTCTGACAAATGTTAATATTGTGAATAACCATGGGATAAAAACTGTTGAACACTCAAATGCTTACCTTTTTAATGTCCTCATAGAGATTCTTCAAGTCTTTTTGAACAAGTTTAAAGGGGGCCTTCAGTTGTTCATCACTATTCACATTGCTGCAGCAACATCTAATGTGCATAGTGTGAAACAATCTGAAGCTATTCCTACAAAGAGAGAAAGTGTTACATATATAAATAAATGACCTATCAACAGCTCCAAACATTCCCCATAATTCACTCTGAGTAGGGATGTTAAAATTCAGTTAAATCTCCTAAATGATCAGTCAGTGTAAAAAAACAATACATTAACATATTTGGAATCTTTGTAACCAATCAGAAAAAAATAATCCTAGAAACCCTTCTAGTTTTTCATTGTGGTGCTTACAATAATTTTGGTTTATTTTTCTAATAATACTTGAGGTAAGGATATTATTTTAAATGAAAGTGTATACATGCTTTTATTAACACAGAAAACGGTACATTAAATCAGAAACAATTTAAAATATGTTAAAGAAAACATACCTCCAGAAAGGGTTGGGTTTCTTGGTAAAAGCTACAGCCTGTAATGAAAAAGAGAATGAATGAGTTGTTGTGGCTGATTGCTGACCCTTCCAATTTCAATAGAAATACACACTCAGAGTGGTGCTTCACAGTTAAAGGTTAGCACGCTGTTGTGGTGTTGAGTAGTGCAAACATCTTACTAAGGTGTCAGTAACACTTTCTTTCTGTTTTCTACATGTTAACCACTCCCTAATCCATGTGCATGCATTTCCTTGAATCCCTACTGCGTTCAGTTTGAGAATTAATCTTTTATGCGGGACTTTGTCAAAAGCTTTCTGGAAATCTAAATAAACCATGTTGTATGCTTTGCAATTATCCATTGTCAAACAGGTTAGTTAGACACGATCTCCCTTTCCTAAACCATGCTGACTGTCTCCCAGGATATTGTTACCATATAGGTAATTTTCCATTTTGGATCTTATTATAGTTTCCATAAGTTTACATACAATAGAAGTCAGGCTTATTGGTCTATAGTTACCTGGTTCGGTTTTGTCTCCCTTTCTGTGGATCGGTATTAAGTTTGCAATTTTCCAGTCTAGCGGTACAACCTCTGTGTCAAGAGACTGTTGCATGATCTTGGTTAGCGGTTTGTAAATAACTTCTTTCATTTCTTTGAGTACTATTGGGAGGACCTCATCCAGCCCAGGGGATTTGTTTATTTTAAGAGCTCCTAGTCCCTTTAACACTTCTGCCTCTATTATGCTAGTTATTTAAAATTGGATAGGAACAGGTCGACATGTGGGGCATGTTGTCCGTGTCCTCCTTTGTAAAAACCTGTGAAAAGTAATCATTTAATATATTTGCTATTTTTTTTCTTCGTCTATGATTTTGCCACTCGTTGAATGTTCTCTTGCTGTTATAATATTGGAAAAACATTTTGGAATTGGTTTTAGCCCCCCTAGCAATATTGATTTCTATCTCTCCCTTAGCCTTTCTAACTTCCTTGTTGACTTGTGTTTGCAGTTCCAAGTACGTCAGGAAAAGATGCATTCGAATACAAAAATAATAATAAATGTATCTGTAGCGTCATCAGCAACCAGTGCTTTAAAAAAGACACAAAATCAGAGTGCTTGAATAGGTGAAGTTATGAAAAATGGATATCATATGCTCGCCATAGCATTAATACAACGCTGTGACTGAACCTGCCGTTACAGGCGAGTTCCCCATTCACTGCCCTCTGTTTGTTGTGCGCATGCGCTAAACAATCTTTCGCTTGTCACAACACGTGCTCTGCTCATTTAATCAAAGCGGGTTCCCGGCGAGTTTGAATCTTCTGCGGATACGCGCAGAGATTGCCATTCATGCTAAGCTTCCGCGAACTCCATAAACTATTAATGATTCAGCAAAAATAAACAACGGAACATAAAAAAAGAATGCTTTATAAAAGCTGAAATGTAATATCTACGTTTTCTAAATAAACAGCACCTATAAACACTGCGTTGCCCATAATGTGACTCATATTAAGAAAACAAGGGAAACCCTGAATTTGATACTTCACCGGTACAGTTGGTCATAACAAGCACAGCATATAAAATGTTAATTTAAACTTGTATTCTACCAATCCTACAAAATAAAAAGACGATGACAATGTTTCGCCTGCTTAATTCAGTTCTTCAGTTAATAATAGTACTGTACCTTTCTCACGCTAACAATTTCAGTGTGACACTGACAGGTTGACCTTCTCAAAAGCACAGCGGGA
This sequence comes from Acipenser oxyrinchus oxyrinchus, assembly GCA_030684275.1. Classification (NCBI taxonomy): domain Eukaryota; kingdom Metazoa; phylum Chordata; class Actinopteri; order Acipenseriformes; family Acipenseridae; genus Acipenser; species Acipenser oxyrinchus. The sequence continues at coordinate 97,110,925 of CM060249.1, forward strand.
TGTAAACCATACACCAGCCTATACTAGTGTGCCACACTGATTAATGTATTGTCAAATGATGCAACACTCTATTATATATATATATTTCCATACCGCGATGTGATAAATTATCTATATTTTGTATCAGCTACGCTAACTGTACTCTTTCAATTGACCTTCTCACGTTTGGCAAGTCTGTTCAAACAGGAGTCGCCCTACCTCGCTTCCAGTGCTAGGGCTGCCCAGGATGGCCACAGTGCCCGTCCTCCTAATCGACCCACCCGTGATGGCTAGTGTCCTTTGTTGGGTGCGACACAGGTTGTTTATTAATGTCACCCCGTGATTGCCAACCATCCACCAGCTACACTGCCTCCACGGCAACGCCATGTTCTCCCGCACACACCACCCAGACAGCAACCTTTCACCCGGAAACGGAACAGCCCAAATAACCGAAAGGGGTGGAGCAGGTGGAACGGGAAACAAAACAATAAATACATAAAGAAATTAACTGCGTGCATTATTTGACACAACCACGTAGCAAAATATTTTCTTTTCAACAGAAATTATCTTTAAAATAAAGACATACATTAAAAAAGGGATTTGTATTTGACCTCAAAAAGCTTATTTGAAATAATGAATAATGGTTTTGGATAGTAATTATATATAGGTACACATTTGTCTTCTCAATGCAGCAGGCACTTAAAATTAACTTATTTTAAGTAACCTGTTTTTTTTTTTATTATTTAAAAGAATAAATCATATATTGTACAACACCCCTGATACATAATGCGTATGGAGTATGTGTATCAGAATTATGCGTGTACGTTCATGTCACAGCATTGCACCTGCTGTCACGTGTTACAGGGATAGATTCAACAGAATCAAGACAAAGGTTTTGTATTTTAATAAATGCCGCGAGATGTTCAGATGACATGGATTTTTATATTAACACGACAACTTAAGTTGCAGTAAAATTACAAAAAACTCGCTTTATTTGGACGTACTGGAGATTTCATCCAAGTCTGTACTAGGTAAATTATTATTATTCATTTCTTAGCAAACGCCCTTAGCCAGGGCGACTTACAATTGTTACAAGATATCACATTATTTTTACACGCAGTTATATTATTTTTTTTATACAATTACCCATTTATACTGTTGGGTTTTTACTGGAGCAATCTAAGTAAAGTACCTTGCTCAAGGGTACAGCAGCAATGTCCCCCACCTGGGATTGAACCCACGACCCACCAGTCAAGAGTCCAGAGCCCTAACCACTACTCCACACTGCTGAGTATATTTCTAAAATACATTTTTAAAGCTTAGGTTGAACTTCAAGTCAAACTAGCTGGGTATGATTTCTTGCCATCACTAAGAAAATAATGCAAACTGATGTTTATCAAATGTCCTGTAGTATATGGTACAGTATTTGCTTGCATTCTTTGGTCCAAGCAAATATTTTTATTTTATTTTATTGCATGCAGTAGTAGCTTTTCATAGATTACAAATACATACATAGACATGACATTTTTGAAAATATAAGTTGCTTTCATTTTCACAGCTGCATTTCCACTTGATCCTGTAAGAGATAATTCTGTAAGCACTGTAAAGAATCGTGTGTTCTCTGTTGCTCAGCCCACTCTATTGAAAGGTCCATTGAAAGTTGCTGCAGTGTCAAAGGTAATCATATTAACCATGTTTTATGTTATTTGAAAGGTGTCTAGTATATTTCGAGATCAGTAAAACTCCTACAATCCCCCATTGTGGACTCTTATATTTATCTTGAGTACCGTGCAATGGTGGTGAAAGGTAACATGGCCATTCTTTAGTATAATTCAGGGTTAAAGAATGTAGGAAATGGTTTTCTGTGAGTTCTGCATAGAGTAAAACCACCAATATCCAATCTAATTGGGACCAGGGGTGTTCCGAGAGGGATTGAGTTGTGTCTCATGCTGTTTTGCAGGAGGTTCTGGAGGATATATTAGATTGGGATGTTTCAGCAGCAGAAACAGATGATTTCATCCACTTTCTCTGTAGAGGTAAATTGCTGCGTGGATCAGTACCTCTTGCCAATAGATATGGTGGCTACCAGATAAAAAAAATAAGATCAGAATGGGTTAAACTCTTGAATATTGCTAATGAAAAATGCAGCACACTTGTTCAAAGATAGGAAAAGTAGTTTGACAGATACAACTGACGAGTTCCGATTCTGTGTTTTATAAATCGATTACTCACAAATTATTCATGGTCAGTTATGTGGTTATTCCTCTTCTGATTATCTGAAATGTTTAAACATGTGTGCTAGTATGTTGATTATCATCATTTTGAGATGTTTATGACTGTATCCTTTCTTGTGGGTATTACCTAAATCATCTGAAATTCAGAGTTTTGTTTCAACTTACTTGCTCAGCAAGGGTTACAGCAACTAAACAATATATTGATGTCAATGTAATGAATTGCCTACATGCATTTTACATATTATTGTTCATTGGCAAGAAGCATCTTTTGGCAAAACTATTTGATCCTGCACAGTTAGTCTGTAATGTATTCTGCAACCAGGTCAATCAGCTTTTGTATAATTAATTGCCATTTATAAATTAATTTATTTACCTCCAATATTTTCCTGATAGTATCATTAATTTTCTGCAATCTGCTATTTGAAACCCAACTCCAGCGTCCTTCACATTGGATGCTCCGTAGGTAACTTCTCCACTAGAGCTAGTGCTAGCTTGAATCGTGTTGATATCATAACATTTGCGAGCCAGAGGAGGTTACTCAGCTCATCTATGCTCGTCCAGTTCCAAGTATAATTTATGAGTTATCAATTGTAAAACACGTATATCAGTCTTATGCACATAGAAATGAACAGGATTAATATCAAATCTCTTTCAACCCAATCTATGTGGCAAATGGAAACAAGGCTATGAACTGTCAACAGAAGCTAGCGTCCATAACATTCTGCTCCACGAATGCTACGCTCAAGTAACAGAAAACCATTTGCATAGGCATATGTTTACATTCAGAGCATTTGCATTCTTATATTTGTCCTAATTCAGTGACAGAATGAAATAAATTAATATTCAAAATAGAGTGAATAATATTTGATTTCTTTATTTCCTCCTAAGTTTGGATTGTGGGCTGGTCAGCTGGGTGATGGGAGAGCTCATTTACTTGGAGAATACATAAACAGGTAAGCAGCTCATGTGGCCTGGCCATAGCAAACGAAAAGATAAACTGCAGGTATGAATTGATGCAAATGATCGGAATGAACCCTATTTTACACAACATTATATATATATGTGTGTGTGTGTGTGTTATTAAAATACATCTACAGTAGTTGTTTTTGCCACCAGTATTCTGTTTTGCAGGCATGAGAGATGGGAGATTCAGCTGAAAGGCTCAGTAAAGACGCCATATTCCCAGTAATATCAATAATATTGTTTCTATATACTTATTGTCTGATTTACTTTTAAGGGGTTGAGACACATGATACCGATATGGGTGGAATACACATAGATTATAGCTTTACTATCTCAGGTGAGCCTAGATTACATACAGAACTTGGTTTATCATACTGTTGCACTTTCAACACACAAACTAGTAGGCACCAGGCACGTTGCAGCTTGTTGCCTTAATTATCTGCCAGAGGAAAGGAAAAGGGTAAGAACAGTCCTGATATGTAGTTGACATCCAAGTTAAACAGCTTCATTTTTATTGTATTCTTGTTGAGATTTCAGTGGTTGGCTCGAACAGCTGAGTTAGAATCCAGTTCTCATTCCTGGTAGTTAAGCTGAGAAGCACAGTTGTTCTCCCCTCACCCACTCACAGAAGCCATGTAGGACCTGCATTCATCACACTAAATCTGTCAGCTCCCCTCCACACCCTAGTATTGACTGATTAGAACATGCGGCTTTAGTCCCTGAATAGCTTGTCTTAAGTGTATTAAAGGCATTGCACGTAATTGACAAAGTGTTAATAAACATGCTTGCTTTAGTCAGCATGTTTGCTCAGATCCCAGAGAATTCAGTTGTAAGTAACCTACAGGAATATAAAGGATAGTTGTATTAACTATCCTTCCACAGGGTGTAAACAGTAATACGTCTTCAATTTTCACCTGTGTGGCTTTTCATTTGTGAGAAATCATTTACAGTATTTAGAATATTGCATAGGGTGCTATACATTGAAAACGACATTGAAGAATAATTCTGGTCAATACATTTGACTTGAAGTTGCTGTACGAACTAGAACCCAGAATCCCTTTTTAAAGGGACCAATAGTAAACTACCTGTCTGTCCAAGTAGTCTATTGGCGTAGTGGCGGGCAGTCAAGGCTCCTCACTGCTCACTGCTCACTGCTCACTGCTCACTGCTCACTGTTCACTGCTGCTCACTGCTCACTGCTGAACACTGCTCACTGCTGCTCACTGCTCATGCAAACAAACACTCCTTTGTTCCCTTTTATACTATGTGGCCAGGGGCTTGATTGTTTCCATCAATTATCCAATCACCACCTTGCCACATTCCACACTTTCCCATTCAAACTTCAATCACTCAATTAATCAAACAATCAAACAATTAAACCATTCCATGTGGCTGTGCAATGGTGGCCATCTTGGTTCCAGCCGCCTTCACCGAGATGGCCCGCCCGCCACCTAACTCACACACACACACACACACACACACACAAACATGCACACCCACACTCTGTCACATATCCTCCCCCTTGTGTTTACACACATGGCCATCCCAAGACCAACTCTTGATCTACCCCCTCCCCCCTTTAAAATCCAACTGCTTTTCCCACAAGTCCCAAAGTGTCCTGCCTTTGACCTTCATGCGAGTGGGTTGGAGGGCGGGTCAGTCCACATTCGGTGAGACTCAATATTTTAATACTGGACGGAAAGCTTTTGCTTCCCCCTCAGACTGAACAAGTTGATCACAGATCCACAATGTCATTTTATAATTTAGAGATTTTGATGATTTGAACCTGCCTTGTGATTCCACTTGATGTGAAGCAGATATAATAATAACATGTGTTTGCGGTGTGCTTTTATGGAACTGTAACTTACTGCCTCCCTTCTGCCTTTGTTAACCAGTTGCTTGCAATTCATATTCCAGTGAATAAAATAAATATGATACAAGCTGATATTCTCCCCACAAGGTCAGAGCAGCTTTCTACTATACCATATTTTTGGCGCCATTTTCATCTGATACAAACTATGTGATATAAATACATTTCAGATGGCTGTATCACTTCAATATCAATAATATATACAGTATGTTCTTTTTTTCCAGGAGCAATTGTTGCACGTGTAGCAAAATCATGGTTTCGTATAGGATCATTGGAAATAATAGCAAGCTTTGGTGAGATCGATTTGTTAAGGTGAGATGATTTTAATGTTTCATTCTGACCTAACAAGTATTAGACAAAACACATCTACTGAATGTAATAACTATGGAAAATCAGTTATTTTTTTAATTTGTGTTCATTTTGTCTGGAAAACATGTATCAATTTATTTACCTGTTTTTAAAATCAAAATCAGCTTTGAACAGCCACAAGTTTAATCGACTAACGAGATTGTGTTGCGTTGCTGCTAACAGGTTACAGGACAAGCCTAAATTACAATGTTTATCACAGTTGGTGAGACATTTTCAGACCCAGCAAAGGCTGTAACAGTGGAGATTCCACCTCTCCTGGAACTGCTCATTATATTTATACTGGCAGCTCTTTGATAATGATTTTAAAAGCATGGCCTGTAAATGGTTAAGCAGCAGTATAGAGATGTGTGTGGGTTAGTTAAGTTACAACAAGCAACTAATAATGTGTGACTAAATTCAACATAATAGTGTATAACCTTTGTTGTTTTCAGATTAAATCTGAGAGTCTGATTTAAACAAATACAGTATGCTAATGAAATTGCTAATATAGAGAAAAATCACTAACTCATAGACACACACAGTATCCATTTCAGCTGCTTTAAGCTGTTGCAAGTAGAATCTTGTCAAGTATATAAAGGACTTTACTTCATGCTGTAGCATGACTGTCATGATCAGTTATTATCTGCCCGCTGCTGCATGAAAGCTTCTCTTGAAAAGTCTTTCTGATCTGGGTCTGCTGGTGTGTTCGTACATTTCAGTATTGTCTCCATCTCCACCTTGGTCACCATTATGTCATTGCTAATGAGTTCTACATTATTTGTGAAATACATGTTGGAGGATAATCATTTATCAAAGTCACAAAAATGAAAAATGACATGCATTGCCATGTGACTGAAACATTCATGGCTATTGGTGTAGTCTGTGTTTAAAACACTCTGGAAGGACTGTCTTTCATCTTGGAAAGCAAACCCAGAGTGTAGCAGGCTGCCTTAACTGAAGAATGGTTCTCAACATTGTGGCAGTGTGTTACAGTGTCACTGTTGTTTAACCCCAGGAAATTATTAAACTTTGTGATAGACGAACATTTCCCATCATGCATGCAAGCGACTCAGATAAGTATCTGGTGAGTTTGAGAAAGGAATAATGATATATAGTGCTCAGAGGGCTATCTAAACTTCGATTAGCTGACATGGTGTCTCGGTACACCAGTGATCGGAAGGATTAAATCATTAAATGCCTTTTGAGATCGCAACATTGCCATCTTGCTGAGATGTTTAGTTAACTCCATTACTTTGTTGACATCAAATCAAAACTGTATTCAAGATATATTTTTTTGTATTTGCAAATAGAAACTGCCCTTGGCTAGAATAAAAGATTTTCTTTTCAAATCTAATAACAACATCATAGTGGAGGCTTCATTTTTTATTTGGAGATTTCACTTAACATGGGGTCTGTAGGTTCATGCAGTGTTCATTTTCTAAATAAAATGTAGTTCACAGCTTTACAACCTAGCATTTAAAGTGTACTTTTTAGCATTTCATTTTCACTCTTCATGCAATGGAACACACACACATTGATAGCAAGTATTTTATATTGCTGAGGTTCTCAAAATATACTGTAGTTAAAGTATGTTTTGCATTTGTACTGAAGTTACTCATTATTTATTACTAAGTACATATGCTGTGTGATTCTAGGCTGAGTCTACACTGACATCTGTTGGCTGTAGGACTGAATTAGACTGAATTAGCTTTGCTGCCTGCCATTGGCATGAACATCCTCTTTCAGCTCATTTCAAAAGTACTTATCTAAGAGCTTTAAATACATTTGCTTAAGCAGCATTTCTTAAAAAGCCAAGGCCATTCATCAGGAACCACACGCATTCGGGTTGGGTATTCCAGGAAGCCGATAAATAATTACAATAGGCTTCAACACCTCTGATGATGAAGGGCGGTATAAAATAGGAAACCAGGCAAATACTGGAATGGTTAAAAAAAAAAAAGTAAAGCAGAGAGACATTTCAGTTATTACATTGGAGACAGCACAAGCCAAAATGCTTCTCTACTTAGTTTCTCATAGTTTTAACTTTACAATCTGATATGAGTGGTTTGAAGCTATGGATGATAAGGTTAAAAGGAACTTGAGGAACCGAAAAGTGTACTCCCTTAAAAATACAGGATCAGAACAATAACGGAAAAAAAGAGGTCTGAGGTAAAATCTTAGCAGTACTTATTTAAATGGTACTTGAAGGCTGTTTTCTTGATTTGTGACAAGTTGTGATTTTGAATGGCACGTTGTCCAGGCACAGATCAGTATTTCAAGTTTGCCGTGACATTCTTTTTTTTAGCCTTGCATGTTTTAATGAGCAAAGACAACTTCTTAATAGATATAAATAATCTAACTTTTTATAATTCTATTTTTAGGGCCATGCAAATACTTAAGGGCTATCCTGATATTTACAACAAAATGTATTGTAACTAGATTATTCCATCATGCCCTTTATATTGCAACAATAAGCACCTAAATGTAAGGCACACTTTTTCTTCACCTGTGTGCTTCGTTTCAGGTTCCAGGAGTTATTTAAATCCAAGCTAGGTTTCCTCGGAGAAGCAGCTGGTGATGTCTATTTTTTTTTTTTTAGGAATGCAAGTGAATCAGATAAAGAAAGAAGAAAGAGAATGAAAAGTAAGTAAATATTACTGAGGTTTGCTGTTTGAGTCTCATTGTGATATGCATTATGCAATATGATCCTGCACTGAAATTCTGACATTAACATTTGAAAAAAAAAAAAAAACCTGGAGTCATTATTTAAGAGTCATCTTACATAACATAAAATCTGTACATTGCAAGTGATTAAATGCTGTGTGTATGATACGTTGTTATTTAATTGCAGGGATAAATCCTAGATACATTCTAAGGAACTGGATGGCAGAGTCTGCAGTTAGAAAAGCTGAAAGGAGTGACTTCTCTGAGGTACCTTGAATTTGAATGGATTCATTTAAAATCGCTCTAAATGTTTCTACGTGTGGTAGGACGTCCTCTTATGACACAACCTGCAAGGTGGAGCGAAGCTTTCCTTATTATATTGGGCACTTACTCTACTGTATTGACTGTTTAGTGGTATAGTAAAAACCAGACTTTTATACCGACCAGGTGCATCTTCTGCGTGTACTGAGTGCCCCCTTCCAGAAGCAGACAGAGGCTGAAGAGGCCGGCTATGCTTCCCGTCCCCCTAGCTGGGCTGAAGACCTACGTGTTAGCTGCTCATCTTGACCACTGCAGGAAACACATAACCAGCGGAGGAGCAAGCTACCTGAGAACAAGGCCTTCGAGAAAATACTTTTGTTTCCCAATATAGCACTTTAGTGTAGTTTATCAACTATTTTTGATTACACTTAATTGCAATGATGGTGTGCATTATCCTAGCACCCCTGAAGCATCTTTAAGGGTTCAACAAATCTATCAATACAGGTTTAGTAAGTCTCCTTGTTCTTCTCAGGGCTTCTTACATTTTGTCACGTTATTAGTCTTTTTGAATATGAATTTGAATATGACTGTGGGCACAATACACACATATATTTATGGTGTAACCAAGATTGTTAAGGGGAAAAAAAACACATTTTAACAGATAGTCTTTGGGATTATAGGCCAGTTCTAATCAGTTATTCCGGAATATTGACAACCTTCTAAACTGACAAATATACAAAACAATACCCGAAAAAGCAACAAAAAGTGTCTGTAAGGACCTCATATAAGGATCAGCTCAAAATGTACGAACTTAAACTGTAAACGTAATAATTTACAATACATGTTTGAAATACACTTTATTTTAGAAGAATAAGAGCATATTATACAGACAGTTGCAGCTCAGTAAATTCATTAAATACTGTACACCGAGTACTAGGGGTCCAGCTCATAAGGATGATTTGTAAAAAAAAAAAAAGAAAATGAAGACACAAAAAGTATAAAAAGCAAGTGCCTGGCAGCCTCCTATTTACATATTGAAAATGCCAAAGAACAGCTCTTTGATCTTTAGTATACAGCTCCTTATTTGTTGCCTTTCTTATTCATGGCTTTCATCAATTCTGACATGAAGTCTTGCTGACCCGAGCTGGATGCTGCTGGTGAGACAGGTGTGGTCCTCATGGGGGGTGGGGGTCCAATTCTCTTCAGCATTAGGGGTGGGGCGGTGGCCACCGGAGGGTGGGGAGGAGGAGGGGGGGCAGCAGAGCCCCGGAACTAGCCACTGGGTTTGGGGGTGGAGGGGAGGAAGTCAGGGGAGGCTCTGGAAAGTCATCAGGAGGTGGAGGGAGGTACTCATCATCCTGCATGGGGGGCGGTGGAGGGAGGTAGGTTTGTGGTTTGTGTGCGATGCCTGGGGACCTCTGGGCCACTCTGGGGGTTACTGTAGGGCTGGGCTGGGGCATCTTCAGCACTGGGTCAGGTGGTGGTGGTGGCAGTTGTTCTTCTAGGGGAGGTGGAGGCAGAAAAGAGGGGTTCCCCCCACCACTCGTCTTATTATCCTTTAAAAAAAAAAATGTAAATTAGTATTTAAAATTCAAATTTCGAATCATTTAAGTTGATCTTTAAAATTAATCTGACTAATGAACGACTCACACTTAGCAGCAAATTCAGAATCATTATTGATACCAGACTGGCCAGAAATTAACTCCTTTTCACATGACCACCATTAGGTCAAATTATATATCGTGTGAAAGAGTGAGTTAAGGGATTTGGGGCCACATTGACTAAGGTGTATGTGTTTGTGAAAAATAAGCATTTTAGATTTGTTTTCATTAAATACAAAACTTTTCAGCTGGTGCAAACACCTGTGCAGATATGAAGACAGTACCTCAAATGGTGTCTGGGGTACTATATTTTCCCTATCAGAATGTGTCTAAAAAAATGGAGGTGGGGGCAATTTTGTGAATATCGACCTTATACTTGTTAAACCAGAGTTCAGGAAATTAGAAGTTTTGTTATTTTGTCACATGTATATAAACATTGGGTTTACATTGCTCCCTCATAGCTGCCACTTTCTTGCACACGAAACTAGAGTGAGGTCAACACTAACTCCCTGGTACAGTATGCACATTGGTTTCAAATGGGCATCAGATCAGTCTATTGCTTCCTTCAGTGTTCTGCAGTCTATAACATCATGTTGATGGGCTTGTGTCAGCTACAGTACATCACCCTGATTGAACCATGGAGATAGTTCATGAATAGGCTGGTGCCTCCAACATCAGTATCATTCATACTGTGGGCACATGTCCTGTAATAAACAGAATTAAACAATAATCTGATAATCTGATTTGTATTCCTCCTACCTTTGTCATTTCGGCCTGTTGCCAAGCCTCAGAAAAGGCTGTGCTGACAGAGGGAGGCGCTTGACCTTGATGTCCATTTGCCCGAACAGCAGCTGCAGTTAACAAAATGGGAGAACTTTTCTAAGATATTGATGATACTACTACCACCTCTACTACATCACCTGACCGTCTGATACTGAACGTAAGACGGTAACCAGACCTGTTCAATTACAATTAGTTACAATTATGCTGCAGTCATTACAATTACAATTACACTAAGAAGTAATATAAACAACTAACACATGAACATGTTTACTCTGTCTATTCTAAATAACCAGCGAGTAAAAATCACAGGTGCAAATATAGACACATACTATATAACTTTTTTTTTTTCTTTAAACAAATGGGGTTCATCAGAAGTGGTTGAAAATACAAGAATAAGATTGACAAATAATTGAACTGTAATCGATCAATGATATGGTATAATGAAATAAATAATTGAACTGTAATCGATCAATGATATGGTATAATGAAATAAATAATTGAACTGTAATCGATGAATGACATGGTATAATGAAATAAATAATTGAACTGTAATCGATCAATGATATGGTATAATGAAATAAATAATTGAACTGTAATCGATCAATGATATGGTATAATGAAATAAATAATTGAACTGTAATCGATGAATGACATGGTATAATGAAATAAATAATTGAACTGTAATCGATCAATGATATGGTATAATGAAATAAATAATTGACCTGTAATCGATCAATGATATGGTATAATTAAATGCATGTAGGTGTGCCAAGGTTCAGCTACAACTACCATTCCAATGTGATTGCAATGGATTACGAACTGCACAATTAGAATTGTAACTGGCACCCGGTCTGATGATAATGGATCATGACAAGATTACACACTGATATTATTGGGTTTTATGTTTTAGGCTGTCCACAATTAATTATACAGATAGGTGGTTTACATTAATATTTAAATGTTAGCAGACCTATGTATCTGAGCATACCACCCACTTTATTAACCCCCCTAATCACACATCATGTAAACAAATACCAGAGTCTCAACTCCTGCGATACCTTTACCTGTTCCTGAAGAAGCATTCGATTCTACATTGCTCAGGTTGGACCACCTTGATGCCAGTCCAGCCTTTTGCACAGCTATATTATAGTTGTCATACATTGTCTTCCCATACTAGGGGGGAAAAATAAAACAAAAACACATTTATGTACATGAACAGATTTTAATTAAAAAATCTCTCTTTTGCACCTCTTGATGATGATATGATAAGAACCTAGTTTAATAGCCGTAACTATGAATAACAATATTATTGCCACTCCATACAGATATGCAACCAACTTTTTATGTTCTACACATCTACCAGTCCACAAGCATTTAAAAAAAAAACCTTGCAATTGTAAGGTCTGTCTTTGTGCTTGTGCAATACCTGTCCTCTTGGAGACTGCCAGGTAACACCACCTGTTTTTGTGACTTTTTGAATGTGTTGGCAGGGAGGGGAACTGGACCGAAACCAACCAAAGAAGCCTGAGACTAGCTAGTAGATGGCAATGACTCACTGGTGACCAGACCTTGATTGACGCTGGCAGCTCAGATGCTGCAGGCTCGTGTTCTCAGGCTGATCTGTTTCTATTGTGAAGGTGTTTACCTTGGCTATCCTTATTCCTGTCACCCACAGGTGCATCAGCCACAGATCATCGCAGCACAGGTATTTGATATAGTGCGACTCCTTCTGGATCTGTGGATGCTAGAACAGGACATTAAAAAAAAGATCAGAATCAGCAATTAACATACTGTCTGCAAAGGCAGCAGTCCTGGGATGAGTTTGAGGTGAGGGTTGGACACAGCTTCAGTTACCTCAGGCACAGCTAGCAGCTGAAATAGAAAAGAGAGCACGGCTTCTTCCCCCTAGGGACAGGTGAGAAGCTCAGGCACAGAAATGCTACAGTAAGCATGAGAAGTGTGGGAGAGCACACAAGGATAAGTGACAGAAAAACAGGTACGTTTAAGCACTGTAGGGATGTACCAATGGAGTTGCCCTGCTGCCATGCAATCTTAAAACATCTACAGCAGGCCCTTAGCTATTTAACCCACAGGACAGCTGTCCTAGTTGCTGCTGTGTACAATTTGAATTCTTTAAACTGTCCTGTTAAAAGGCCAATGCTGTATCGCGGGCAGCCACCTTGAGAAGATCTAATCTGGAACTCTGAGCAAGGAATAAGTATGCATGGTTATTTTCACTCACCAAGAGTTGCAATGGTGAAAAATGATTATGATATCTTTTTTTTTGTAATGAGGTAGGTCAATGTTTATGACAGGTTATACACATATTGCACACGATGCACAGACTGTTCCAAATATTACCCCACGTATCCACTAAGTCCTCATCTCCGTTCCACATATCACCCAAACAAAGTTTCCATACCATGGCAATGGAAGTAATCATTAGGGCATCAAAATGGGTAGTGGGAGGAGAGCGCTTGGCTTCTGGAATGCGACTACCACCAATTCGAGCATACATGGATGACATGACAACCATGACTACAACAGTAGCCTGCACTAATCGGTTATTGGGCAAATTAACCAATAACATTGAATGGGCACGAATGCAATTCAAGCCCACTAAATCAAGGAGCATCTCTATAATTAAAGGTAAATTAGTAGATAAAACGTTCTTCATTAATGGTGAGGCAATACCAACAGCGTCTGAGAAGCCAGTGAAGAGTCTTTGGAGATGGCACGACAGGGATCTAAAGGACACAGTTTGTGTGGGAGAAGTTAGACAACAAGCACTGGAAGGGTTGAAGAGCATAGACAGCAGCGCTTTACCAGGCAAACTAAAACTTTGGTGCTTTCAGTTTGGTCTGCTGGCAAGGTTGCTGTGGCCACTGACTGTGTACGAGGTTTCTTTGACAACAGTAGAGAAGCTGGAAGCTTTAATTAGTTCACACATCAGGAAATGGTTGGGAGTTCCACGCTGCCTCAGCAGAGTGGGACTTTATGGTAAAGGAATACTGCAGCTACCTGTCTCCGCTTTGACTGAGAAGTTTAAGTGCGCCAAGGTCCGACTGGAAATACATTAGTAGAGTCACGCGACAAATGCGTAAGGGAGGCAGCACCTGTGTTGAAAACTGAAAGAAAGCTGTGGAGGATGCAAAGGCTGCCCTTTGAATTGGTGATATCATGGAGCAAGTTCAGCATGGAAGAGGGGGTCTTGGTCTCAGTTCAGCTCCTCCTACATGGCACAAGGCAGCCTCAGCTCAACGGAGGAAGCTGGTAGTCAACGAGATGCAAAAGCAGGAGGAGAGGATGAGGTGTATAAAGGCCATTTCCCAGGGCAAGCAGGGAGAATGGATGAGATGGGAGAGTGTGGAACAACGCAAGATTGGCTGGCAAGACCTATGGTCAATGGAACAGAGCAGGATTAGTTTCCTTATAAGGTCAACATATGATGTTCTCCCATCACCACAGAACCTAAACCTCTGGGTAGGAGAGGATCCCTCATGTCCTTTGTGTTCATCACCTGCAACATTAAGGCACATTTTGACAGGATGTAAGGTGGCTCTTAGCCAAGGACGGTTTACTTGGCGCCATGACCAGGTGCTGCGATGTTTGGCCTTAGCATTGGAAGACAAGCGTAACATGACCAATAAGTTGCCACCTGTTCCATCAAAACATTACACACAAAAGACAACATTCCTCCGCCCAGGAGAGCAACCACCAAGAAAAGGTGTTAAAACCAATCCTCGCCCATGACAACTGGAAGCTGCTAGAGACTGGAAAATGCTGGCAGATGTTGGTCAACGGCTTATTTTTCCACCTGAGATTGCCACCACTAACCTTCGACCAGATATTGTCTTGTGGTCTGGATCAGCACGCCTTGTTCACCTGGTAGAGTTAACAGTGCCATGGGAGGATGCTGAAGATGAGGCGTATGAGAGGAAGAAACTGCGGTATGCTCAACTAGCCAATGAAGCGGAACAGCGAGGATGGAGAGTCCGGGTTTACCCAGTGGAAGTGGGTTGTCGAGGATTTGTGGCACACTCTACAACCCGGTTTCTCAGAGACGTCGGATTCAGTGGCCAAGAGTTGCGTCACACAGTGAAGAACTTATCTGAAGCAGCAGAGAGGAGCAGCAAATGGCTGTGGCTGAGACGGAAAGATGCTGGCTGGGGATCTCAAGGCCAATAGAAAGAAAGAAACGCTAATGTACAGGTAAGTAAGCTGGGCTGAGTTGAGTGGGGGACGGAGGGGGGTGATGCTGGGACGTCAGAATCACTGTCGAGCCCTCTTGAGGTGTCGTGGGCTAGTCGACGAAACACCGAGGATGGAAGGTGCCCACTTGAAGACCCCAGAGATGTACCCTACTTAGCTCAATCCAGACGGTTGTCATGCTGATGCGCTGGGGAGACCGCACTATGGTTGATCCCTGGAGCCAGCATCGCAGCCGTTGTGTGTGCTGATGCGCTAGGGAGGCAATAAGCTGATCCCTGGAGCCAGCATTACACTTCAGCCATCAACACCTGACAGAAGGATATCTACATCATCATATGGAAGGAAGCGCAAATGGATGGAGACACATATGGATCATATTAGTTTACTGTCAAGCTACGTCTTAGTTGGTGCTTACCTTGGCGAGAGCCAAGTTCAAATCAGCATGAAGTTTTAACATCTACTCTCATGTAATGGAAATCATGAACAGGGAGCCTCCTCTCCTGTCAACCGATTTTTCAATGCAGGATTCCAGCTCACATAAACTGGCATTAGTGAGGGCATTACAGTTCCAAAACGTTCCACTGTAGTCTTGGTGTTCCCTCCTGGCACCCTTCTTGTAGGGCAGGATGCAATTCATTATTGCTTGTGAGTGACAGGCTTGGACACATTTGTGATTGGCCGTGTGGTCTGGAGGTGGGAACAAAGTGGAGCCAGGGCCTCGATGATGACGTTGTAGCTCAGCTACTGACTCCGACCTTGGGAAAGTCAGGAACCCTTTTACACCCTGTAACTAGGCCGAACCAGGACCACACTAAAAAAGGAATTGCGTGATGACAATATTACCTGTGTTGTAAATGTCTGTTTGTGGTCCCAACAGAAGCATAACATTTCCAACTCCAGCTCTCTTTGTTTCTTCATATTCAAAACACGGTTTATTTTCTTTTGAGTGTTTACATCTCTCTCTTGCCTCATAACATATGATGTTTAATGTTTTTTTACAGGGTCAACACACATTCTACAGGATAGGACCCTTTTATAAACATCAGATGTTTGGAATATACTTCACAGTTTCAGGAATATCGTTTGGTTTTTTTTGCCATGTAATTAATATGAATATGCAATTATAAGGAATATATACAGTAGTAATTTTCAACTTTACATAATACTGCAGTTTCTCCTTACCAACAGCAGATGGCAGTACTTTACCACTACACTGTCAGGTCCTTCATAAATTACATGTTGTTTTGGACAATATTGCATTCTTGACCCTGTATAACACAACTGGAATATTTCTTGATTTATTTATTAAATGATGCCCTTGGCTTTGATCTAATCCACAGCCCTTTTACTTAGTGAGAAATCTCCAGTCCTTTTGCTAACGGTTAAATATAAAAAATGTACAGTACTTTAGCAATATACATACATAATATCTAGAGGATCAATAGTGATTTGAACCAGGTTAGAAGAATGCTATTTGTTGTGGATGGTAATATTGGATAAAACTTGTGGTTTTTTGCCTCTGCTGTACAGAACAAAAAATAACGTAATGCCAGTGTTGCTAGTTCCAATTTTCTAGTAAATGAAACATGATTTTAATGAAAGTTTGCTTGGATGAATGAGGGAACTGATGTTCAGCCCCTATATAAACTTTTCATTTTAACTCAGATATTTATTTCAGATAATACTATCACCCCGCGGTCAAACTTTCCCCTGATCAGCCTTCGCACATCTTTACACGGTCGAGGGCTTGCCTCTGTTTGTGAAATGTTTTTGGTCACTTACTGTATGAATGTGTGAAGTCTGTTGGGATTGACACTCACAGATATTTTAACAGAGTGTATGAAACACGCTGCAGTCGTGTAATAAGTTGTGATCACAATTCCCTCTGATCTATTTTAATTCACAAATTTACTTGCAAATGTACATTACAAACAACACACCCACAGCTGTGAGTGGTGAAGGCCTGGTTGTGTGAGGTCCATGCATACAGACCTCAGAAACACATCTGATACTGTTAACAGCAGTCTCTCTTAGTGCACAAAACTAGTAGCATATATACTTTCTCATAATTGCTACCATCAGCTACCTAATTTCATACTGTGTATTTGTCTGTTGCAGCCTGCAAATAAGTCTTAGGAAGTCTTTTACACATTTCTGGCATTTTCCTCACAAATAACCTTCTGCGAAATTAGGTTTTTAGGTTTTGTTTTGCTGCACATAAATCAAACTAAAAAAGAATCTTTAAGTAACCCATATGTGCATTCATTGCAAATAATTTTGTTGGAGGAGAGAATTTCAGACTTCTTCCTCATTTCCAACTGTTAACTGCTTCCGGCTGACCTTATCACCTTACAGATGTGGCCAAAAGTTTTGCATCACATGAAATACTGTACTAATTGCAATATCATTTTGTAGTTTATTTGATTACACGATGTTAAATAAAAGATCAAAATTATATTCATATATATATATTTTTATAATAATGTCTCAATCCTAAAATTCTAAGTGATGCAAAACGTTTGTCCATAGCTGTACAAATACAGCATGCTATTCCATTTGTGATTTAAATGTATTACTTCTAATCAGTATTGTGAGCCTGCCTTCTTACCTTCAGAACAAAGCAGTAGTCTGTTGGTGCCTTGTATTTGTTTTTGTACTGCGTGCCGTAGTAGACGTGCACATTATCAAACTGGATGAAGCACGCCAAATCCTGCGAAGTCTGCAAAAGGAAAGGACACTTGTTAGCCCTTCAGATTCTTTAACACAATATGCGTTTATAATATTTGAACAGAGGTAGGCTCTGAAACAATGCATGGAAGCCTATTTCAGTGTAATATGCACTGTAGGGTACTAAATCGATGTTGATTACTTTCTCCTGCAGTTTTTCTTAAAGTATTCCCATATGAAGAAAATACAGTATGATAGTATTCTGTATTACTGAAAAAAATATCATATTAGTTACTGAACCTTAATTACAAATACATACGCATGCAATTTCGCACATGCATGTTTTCTCTTTGACTATCATTTGCAACTAGACTGCTACTTCCAGCTTGACTGGCAGTTGAACATTATTCATGATACTATTAAGACGATATGTTTTTTGAAAGTTAAAATGGTGCTACACTGTGTCTGGTGAAAATCTGCCAAGAAGAGGAAAGGCTTCAGTTAGGAGCACGCTGTGTAGTTGTATTTGTAACTGCCTCAGTTTTGCATGTATTTGACGTTGGGATAAAAAGTGAACACCAGAGCTTTGTGTCACATTGAAATAGGGAGCTCTTGGCAATGGGAACAGTTAAAGAACTCAATATTTGCACAAGTGTTGTGGTTGAAGGGGGGTTCTCAGGTACACGAGACAGGAGAGGGAAGGCTCACTAGGGAATTCTTCACTTTCAACTCTGTGAATTGCTTTTTGATTTTTTTTTTCTTTTGCTTTAAATGTTTCCTTTGATTTTCTGACCTTAGTCTTTCCTTTCGGTACGTAATAAATTCCAGAGGCTCGAAGAAGAAAGTAGCGACGCTTCCAGGACTTTTTCCCGTCTTCTTTTAAATAAAGAGCTCCTTCAAGATCGGGTACAATAACACAGGTTCCACAGAAGCTCTCCTGTATAAATTGAGAGAGTGAGAGACCGGGGCGGAGACGGGAGACACGGGGAGAGAGGGCGGGGAGAGACGGGAGGGAGAGATGGGGGGAGGGAGAGACGGGAGGGAGAGACGGGGAGAGACAGGAAGAGACGGGAGGGAAATGGGGGAAGAGACGGGGGGAGAGACGGGGTAATCAGTCAATTGAACTATTTTACTTCGGTGTGTAGACTGCCTAAAATAATACCTCCTATTTTACAGCAGACTGCCTAATGGCTTCCTGACACTAGACAGTTGGAAGGATCTGAGGGTACAATCTACACACACTATTTAAAGAAATGTCAAATTCAACTGGGCCAAATGACATCTCACTCACCTTCAGTAAGGACTCCTTGTCTTTTTCCTTCATGTCTTTTTTCTCTTTTTTTTCTTTCTTCCCAATGTAAAAATTCTAGGAGGAAAAATGTTTAAATTTAAAATCTATATTCTTCTGTAGTACTAGAAAAATATATATCACATGAGTTAACAAACCCATGCCTTTTTGACATGGATAGTTAAATTAACAAATAGGATTTGTAAGTAATTTGCCACTTAATAACAGCCTTTATCAGGATACGCACATACAATATATAAATACCCTTCCTATAAAGATATTGCCCTTGATTTTCTGTCCACATTTGAACTGGTTTAGACACTATATTTTGTTATAGATTTCACTGAATAATATAAAAGGGACCATGAGGATTAAATACTATAACACTATGATGTCTCTGTGTTTTCCATAATGTGTGAACTATAGTCCATTCGTTTTGTAGAAGACACTGCTAAATAATACATGAACCCTAATACTGTGCTGCATATGAGCTGACCTGGAGATTCTAATGAAACTGCTATGGACAGAACTGTAGTTCTTGAGGTTTTACTGTATTAAGCTGTCGACCCTGCAGCAAAAACTACCGGAATAATGTATGTAAGACACATAGGGTTATATGTACTAAGATGGGCCAGTCGCATCGCAAACATACCGCAATTTGCATTTTGGTTATGACAATTCCCAAAGTGCACATTTTGTCGTATGTACTAAGAAAACTATGTTAATGACGAGAGCGCAATATCCTAATTTAAATATTATTTGCGTCATCTTAGCGAGATCTCTAGCGAGAGTTGTACGACATTTTTTCAAATAAAATAGCGGTTGTGGTTTGCTGCAGCAAAGTATGGCCGAAGGATAATGTCTATACATGCAAGGGTACAAGAATCAAAATAACATTGTTTTTGTTAAATGTAAACGTCATCTGTACAATGCATTCTGTTCCGTCTTCATTTTACCTATTATAATACTGTTATATATATATATATATATATATATATATATATATATATATATATATATATATATATATATATATATATATATATATAGTATAACACTAATGAAAGGCAGTTTAATCCCTTCAGATTTTATAGTGGAGCCCCAACCTTCACCCCCAAAAAGCTTTTCATAATCATACAGTAGCCCCTCGCTACATCGGACATGTTTGTCCGACATAACGAGGTGTCGGGTTTAAAATAGGGTGACCATATTTTGTAGACCAAATCCGGGGGCACTCAGTTATGGGAGCACAGCAAAGTAGCCAAGACTGAAATGTGTGTTGCAGAGTGTATCGCGAGCAGCTTATTTTAAAACAGATGCACATATGCATTACAAATACAAAACAAATATGCATAACCTACAGAAACAAACACACACTCCGCAATAAATGCAAACAACTTTAAAATTTCAAAAAAAGCAGACATTTTAAAAACTCCCCAAAATAAACAAAACGGTCAATATGCAAGAGCCTACTTCTACTGCTGCCTTCAAGCCAAAGCTAAGTAGCCAGGGTTACACATGGACATACTGGGAACTCTGGGATATGGGTAACCAGGAGATTCCTGAAAATATAAAATCAAATGTTACTGACATCCAACTGTACAGTATGCTGTTATGGGTTTTCACGTCACGTCAATTTAGAGAAGGAAAAAAGTGTATATATATATATATATATATATATATATATATATATATATATATATATATATATATATATATATAAATCTTCGTATTTTGATGTGTTTTTTTTTTCTTCAACACTGTTTAACACAACTACGCACCAAGCAAGAATACTTATTAATGCCCATAACACTGGCGTTTATGAAAAACGGGACAACGAGCCAAAAACAGGATATTAAACTTAAATACTGTACTATATATTATAATAAAGGTTTGTCCTTACTCCCTCGCCATTTTCGTATAATCCTCATACAGCTGTTTTTTTCTTTTCATGCGATGCAGTTAACCTGTCTAAACCGAGCACATTTTTTTTAAACGCAAGTGTTTCTTTTTTTCTTTTCAGACAAAATACATAACTACGGTAATGCATTTATTAAAAAAAAAAAAAAAAAAAAAATCTAAATAATGTCCTCAAGTCTAGTACTTCACACTCGCTCCAGTGTGTACTGAAGCTGGATTTACCGGCAGTTGAAACAAGAGCGGGTCAGCTCAACAAACCAGACCAATAGGCTACAGACAGTAGAATGTCAGTGATTATAAAAAGAAACTGAGTGGTAGGAATTTCTGTCCATCAACCCACGGTAACCTTTTTTTTTTTTTTTTAAACAGAGGTTGGCTCGTTAACTAAACTCAAAACCTGATTGGTTACTACGAATGTCAGTGATGAATCAAGAAAGGTTAGAACATAAGAACATAAGAAAGTTTACAAACGAGAGGAGGCCATTCAGCCCATCTTGCTCGTTTGGTTGTTAGTAGCTTATTGATCCCAGAATCTCATCAAGCAGCTTCTTGAAGGATCCCAGGGTGTCAGCTTCAACAACATTACTGGGGAGTTGGTTCCAGACCCTCACAATTCTCTGTATAAAAAAGTGCCTCCTATTTTCTGTTCTGAATGCCCCTTTATTTAATCTCCATTTGTGACACCTGGTCCTTGTTTCTTTTTTCAGGTCGAAAACATCCCCTGGGTCAACATTGTCAATACCTTTTAGAATTTTGAATGCTTGAATCAGATCACCGCGTAGTGTTGTTCAAGACTTTGTTCAAGACTGAACAGATTCAATTCTTTGAGCCTGTCTGCATACGACATGTCTTTTAAACCCGGGATAATTCTAGTCGCTCTTCTTTGCACTCTTTCACACTAGTCATTTACCCTCTTGGTCTCGGTCTTGGTATGTTTGGTCTTGGTCTCGGTCTCAGTACATTTGGTCTTGGTCTTGGTCTCGGTACGTTTGATCCCGGTACGTTTGGTCTCAGTCTTGGTCTTGGTCTCGGTACATTTGGTCTTGGGCTCAGTCATGGTACATTTGGTCTTGGTCTTGGTCTCGGTCTCGGTACGTTTGGTCTTGGTCTCGGTCTCGGTACGTTTGGTGTTGGTCTCGGTCTCGGTACGTTTGGTCTCAGTCTTGGTCTTCGTCTCGGTATGTTTGGTCTTGGGCTCGGTCTCGGTACGTTTGGTCTTGGTCTCGGTCTCGGTACGTTTGGTGTTGGTCTCGGTCTCGGTACGTTTGGTCTCGGTACGTTTGGTCTTGGTCTTGGTCTCGGTACGTTTGGTCTTGGTCTCGGTCTCGGTACGTTTGGTGTTGGTCTTGGTCTCGGTACGTTTGGTTCAGTCTTGGTCTCGGTACGTTTGGTCTTGGTCTTGGTCTCGGTACGTTTGGTCTTGGTCTTGGTCTCGGTACGTTTGGTTCAGTCTTGGTCTCGGTACGTTTGGTCTTGGTCTTGGTCTCGGTACGTTTGGTCTTGGTCTTGGTCTCGGTACGTTTGGTCTCGGTACGTTTGGTCTCAGTCTTGGTCTTCGTCTCGGTATGTTTGGTCTTGGTCTCGGTCTCGGTACGTTTGGTGTTGGTCTTGGTCTCGGTACGTTTGGTCTCGGTACGTTTGGTCTTGGTCTTGGTCTTGGTACGTTTGGTCTTGGTCTTGGTCTCGGTACGTTTGGTCTTGGTCTTGGTCTCGGTACGTTTGGTCTTGGTCTTGGTCTCGGTACGTTTGGTGTTGGTCTCGGTCTCGGTACGTTTGGTCTTGGTCTTGGTCTCGGTACATTTGGTCTCGGTACGTTTGGTCTTGGTCTCGGTCTCGGTACGTTTGGTCTCGGACTTGGTACGTTTGGTCTTGGTCTTGGTTTTGGTCTCGGTACATTTGGTCTCGGTACGTTTGGTCTTGGTCTCGGTCTCGGTACATTTGGTCTCGGTCTCGGTACGTTTGGTCTTGGTCTTGGTCTCGGTCTCGGTACATTTGGTCTCGGTCTCGGTACGTTTGGTCTTGGTCTTGGTCTCGGTATGTTTGATCTCGGTACGTTTGGTCTTGGTTTCGGTCTCGGTTTCGGTCTCGGTACATTTGGTCTTGGTCTCGGTCTCGGTACGTTTGGTTTCGGTCTTGGTCTCAGTCTCGGTACGTTTGGTCTCAGTCTTGGTCTTCGTCTCAGTCTTGGTCTTGGTCTTGGTACGTTTGGTCTTGGTCTTGGTCTCGGTCTTGGTATGTTTGGTCTTGGTCTCGGTACGTTTGGTCCAGTCTTGGTCTCGGTACGTTTGGTCTTGGTCTCGGTCTCGATACGTTTGGTCTCGGTCTTGGTCTTGGTCTCGGTACGTTTGCTCTCGGTCTTGGTCTTGGTCTCGGTACGTTTGGTCTTGGTTTTGGTCTTGGTCTCGGTACGTTTGGTTCAGTCTTGGTCTCGGTATGTTTGGTCTCGGTCTTGGTCTTGGTCTTGGTACGTTTGGTCCGGTCTCGGTCCTGGTACGTTTGGTCTCGGTACGTTTGGTCTCGGTACGTTTGATCTCGGTACGTTTGCTCTCGGTCTTGGTCTTGGTCTCGGTACGTTTGGTCTTGGTTTTGGTCTTGGTCTCGGTACGTTTGATCTCGGTACGTTTGCTCTCGGTCTTGGTCTTGGTCTCGGTACGTTTGGTCTTGGTTTTGGTCTTGGTCTCGATGCGTTTGGTTCAGTCTTGGTCTCGGTATGTTTGGTCTCGGTCTTGGTCTCAGTACGTTTGGTCCGGTCTCGGTCCTGGTACGTTTGGTCTCGGTACGTTTGGTCTTGACTACATCACTGCTATTTTGTGTATAATTTGTAAACTAATTATAAAAGTGTGCATTCATACATTTATTTTGAACACTTCACATATAAAATGCCTATTCTACTATTATCTGGAGTGTGGGTAAAAATCAGACCGCATGGATTTAAAAAAAAAAAAAATTGAAACCCCACTAGTCATTTACCCTCATTTGGGGGGATATTTTACCACAGTTTACTATATACAACGTTTTCCTTATGTTGACATCTACTTCTGTATACATTTTAGTATTTACGATTGTAGGCTATAGATAAATGAGTTTCAAGTGTCATTGGTGCTTGTAGTTGTTAGTTATTATACATGAATACCATGTATACAACACTTCATTATATATGCATACAAACGTGTGAAGTTGAAAGTGTACATTGTACGTAAAGTGTGGGGGGAGTCTGACAACATTACAAATACATTTAGGCAAAATCCATGTCAATGATCTGTTGCCTGTAAGGACACTTTTTTGTGATATCTAGTATGCCATTTTCTATACCAAGATTTCATTATTTACTCTTAGGTTTGTATTTGTATAATTCAAATAAAATCTACAGTACAGGTCAGTTGTCATATAATGTACGTATCCAGAGTTCAGATAGGCAACAGTTGCAATGATCATTTCTGTAACAATAAACTGGGTGCAAATATCATTTAAGCAATACAACAAACATTCCTTAAGGTTACAAATGATTAAAACAAGTGAATAAATCTCATTCATAACCACAAGTATAGAAAAGGCTTAAATATAAACTACAAATATTGAATTATCTAGGTAGTCTGTAAGAAATTAACCCTTGTCCTGTATACTCTCTCTCTCTCTCTCTCTCTCTCTCTCTCTCTCTCTCTCTCTCTCTCTCTCTCTCTCTGTATCGTCGGCGTCACAGCCACGGTCTGTTAAATATCTGTTTCAAGGTGAGTTATATATTCTTTCATTAATTAAAACCCTCCTTTTCCAAGTGCAAATTAACTCCTGATAAATTATGACAATTAACACGGATTCGCTTTTAAATTCCAACGCAAACAAAATAAATAGTCGCAAGAAGCTCTACTCGTTCAGATATTAAATCACATTGGCACGATTATTTAATAACGAAATAGGCATAATGACCACATGAAAATGCCCAAATCAATGCTACATACCGATTTGTTGATTAACACTGGTCATTCCTGACTAATTCGGTTAGTATTTTTCATGCCCCGCTGGGGGTCCATATTCCTGGCAATGGTGATAAAGAGGCGGCCGTATGTAGGTAAGTACAGGTACGTCACACTTTAGCACTTCAGAGCTTTGCATACATCTGTAGAACCACTTGTCCAATGGGGATGACATTTGCTAAGGACACACAGGTTCTTCAGTGTATCATAGTCTGGGGGGAATATGGAAGCTATCTGTATGAATCTACTAATTAAGCAGAGCTGATGAGGCACACATTATTAATCAGAACACCAGTTCCATTATGTAGCATACACTACACAGCGGATGGAATGTGTCATGCTTCGGCAACTGCTTATAATTGGTAGAGTTGGTAGCAGGTTACGATATCCAGACTTATAAGGGTGTACTTGAACATTAAACTACTCAGGGACTGAAAACGGTTCTTCGATATTTCGAGCTAGCTGGCTGGTTTTGCAGTTATGCTTTTTTCTATATCAAGCTCAGTTGAGTGTACTAACTTTAATTTATTCCAAAAACTCTGAGCAATGGAGTGAATACCATTGAGATCGGAACTAGCAGGATAACTGAAAGGCTTCAGCAATCACATTAGCTGGATAACTGAAAGGCTTCAGCAATCACTGTGCAAATTAGCATAGTGAGACGAACCACCAAAAAATAAATAAAGTACGCTAAAGTATTTAACCTACTGGTAATTGTATTCAACTATCTCTGATCTTTCAAAGTCAACAGAACCACTGCAGTTTTTTAGGATTTGCATTGCCCAAAGTTCAGGTTTGCATAGCCTTTTCTGTTATACCTCTTTTAAACTGTACTTAAATGTCTCGTCCTCTACAATACATTGGGCATTTAAAAAGGATATTTATTAAAATGCAGTTACATTTGCAGACTATACAACACAATGCATGCATTTTAATTTTACAGTGGACACTTATGGTTTTATGCACTTTAGAGAAATGATTCCTTAACAGTAATTCTTGAAAAAGGTACTTTTTACATCATGATGTGACTGTTTCAATTGTGCTCCACAGCAGTTCACATACTGGGTGTCAACAGGCTAATCCTACTGATGGAATTAATGTTATCTTCAGTAGGAACTGCAGTATGGGAAGGACTGACACATGCAAAACCAATCAGTCATCAAACTGAATCAGCTATATTAATAATAATAGCCATGTTGTCTTGTGGTTGTGTCCTTTTATAGAAATGAGTTCCCAAATAAAAAGGACATTAACAAGTGGTTTTAACAGCCAACAGTTGCATTTGTTTAACAGACAAGAGTCCACATTTGTAAGTGTGATTACAGGCAAATGCCAAGCTATCTGACATGGTCAATACTCTGCCCATGCATAAAACACAAAACTATCATACACAATGAATAATGACAGAAAAGTGAATTGTTATTTTTACCTGAGGGTTTTTAAAAACAGCATATTTATTTGGTTTTTCCACAAACAGAATCTTGTTTTCACTGTCTCGTGTCCATTGAGATAAGACTTCCACAAAATTTTCATGGTCTTCAAAGAACCTCTCTGTTAAAAACAGCAAAAAAGGACACACCATTACATTGCACATCTGCTGCAAAGTAGAAGCTGGGTTTGTATCTTATTCAAATATTTTAATGTACATAAATAACAAAAATACATTTTGTTGTACAAGGTTTATAGCTCTGTTGGGAATGCAAATCTGCATTTTTGGCTGTTTTCAGATTAAGTGAAAAAATGCAATGCCCAAAGGGAAATACATAACCTGTTAAAAGAGCAAATCTGAATCTCTGATAATCAAGGAGATATGAAGAGGCTAATGAATCTCTGATAATCAGGGAGATATGAAGAGGCTAATGAATCTCTGATAATCAGGGAGATATGAAGAGGCTAATGAATCTCTGATAATCAGGGAGATATGAAGAGGCTAATGAATCTCTGATAATCAGGGAGATATGAAGAGGCTAATGAATCTCTGATAATCAGGGAGATATGAAGAGGCTAATGAATCTCTGATAATCAGAGAGATATGAAGAGGTTAATGAATCTCTGATAATCAGGGAGATATGAAGAGGCTAATGAATCTCTGATAATCAGAGAGATATGAAGAGGCTAATGAATCTCTGATAATCAGGGAGATATGAAGAGGCTAATGAATCTCTGATAATCAGGAGATATGAAGAGGCTAATGAATCTCTGATAATCAGGGAGATATGAAGAGGCTAATGAATCTCTGATAATCAGGGAGATATGACGAGGCTAATGAATCTCTGATAATCAGGGAGATATGAAGAGGCTAATGAATCTCTGATAATCAGGGAGATATGAAGAGGCTAATGAATCTCTGATGATCAAGGAGATATGAAGAGGCTAATGAATATCTGATAATCAGAGAGATATGAAGAGGCTAATGAATCTCTGATAATCAGGGAGACATGAAGAGGCTAATGAATCTCTGATAATCAGGGAGATATGAAGAGGCTAATGAATCTCTGATAATCAGAGAGATATGAAGAGGCTAATGAATCTCTGATAATCAGGGAGATATGAAGAGGCTAATGAATCTCTGATAATCAGAGAGATATGAAGAGGCTAATGAATCTCTGATAATCAGGGAGATATGAAGAGGCTAATGAATCTCTGATAATCAGGGAGATATGAAGAGGCTAATGAATCTCTGATAATCAGGGAGATATGAAGAGGCTAATGAATCTCTGATAATCAGGGAGATATGAAGAGGCTAATGAATCTCTGATAATCAGGGAGATATGAAGAGGCTAATGAATCTCTGATAATCAGGGAGATATGAAGAGGCTAATGAATCTCTGATAATCAGGGAGATATGAAGAGGCTAATGAATCTCTGATAATCAGGGAGATATGAAGAGGCTAATGAATCTCTGATAATCAGGGAGATATGAAGAGGCTAATGAATCTCTGATAATCAGGGAGATATGAAGAGGCTAATGGGCACTTTCACCTTTCTTGCATTAAAATGTGTTTGAAACAGTAACACTTGAACCAAAAAAGGCTAAAGAGGTACGTCCTGTTTACATAATCATTTTGATCAGCATGGCAGTCTCTATCAGGAGCATTCTGTTACTTGTTATACACACTTTACAAGAAAGAGCAAGGTTGTTTTCAGTTGCACAGAAACAATCCTTTACAGACCAGAAAACTCCATTGTTTTGTTAATTTGGCTAGGGCTTCATTTATCAAAATCAGGGTTTAGAGAGAGGGAAACATGTAGTTAGATTTGATTAAGGAAATATTTGTTCCAAGCACAAATTTCTTAAGAACATAAGATCATAAAAAATGTACGAACGAGAGGAGGTTATTCAGCCCATCTGTGCTTGTCCAGATCTTAGTAGCTGATTGATCTTGGAGATGAGATTAGGTTAAAAGGTCTATAGCCACAAATGCAGACGAGCCCAGCTCTTTTACACAGTGTTTAAGACACTCACTCTGCCCTGTTACATATGTCAAGTCCTTTTATGATTTTAAAGACTTCAATCATGTCCCCCCTAATTATTCTTTGTTGTAGGTTAAATAGATTCAGTGCTTTAAGTGTATCTCAGACACAGCAGCAGCACAAACTAGCTACAGGTCAAGAGTTTTTTTCTGACAAGCGTTAAATCTTTATTAAATCATAAATCAATAAAAAGTGAAATAGATGCACTTCCCATAAATACACAATATATCTGAGGGAGGATTTTGTTTTTTTAACAAAATTAGCAGCAGCCATTTCCTAGTTTGGCAAAACCTGTGATACCGTATAATCATTACATTGCTAATCTTTTTATAAACCTACTTTAAATGATTAGTTAATTTCCATTTCTCAAACCTGTATGGAATTTTCAATATTTGACAAACAAAGATTTGTTTCCATAGTTTCAATAAGTTAAGGTATTTCATTTCCATGGCTATGGGTGAATAGTATTCATACAAGATACGTTTTCTTAAGATTTAAGCCCAGGTCAAAGTTAGATCATGGCCAACGTGGTAATGTACTGCTCTGGATGTGTTCCAGATTGAGCCTCATTACTTCCATTTTTATAAATCTGCTGACAGATTTTGTCACATCTGGACCATTCATCTTTCCCTCGTGTATCATCTTCCATTAAAATAGCAAAATATGGGGGAAAAGTTATTCAGATCCTATCTGACAGGCAGAGACTGACATAAACTCGCTTTGCTTCTCTTGGGTAAAGACATACCTTTATAACTGTTCATGAGCAAATCGGATTGCCTAAATAAATCGGCTTGTCCATGAGTAGCTGCCCAAGACACAGATTTGTTAGCTAAAATACAAGACAGGCCCTTCTCTCAAAATGTTCTTTTAAAATCCATTTCTTCCCTCTTTGGAGTCACTCAGAACATTAACATCTGTCAACTTTATTGTGTCTTCTTTAGTTTGAGATATGCATATATTTCAAATACAAGTCTGTACAATTAGAAGTTGCTCTGGCTACCAGCATCCTAATCCCTACCTGTGTAATTTCTGGCAAATATTTAGGACAATGGAAAGTGAATAATATCAAAAAGTACCTGTATATCATTTTTGATCTGTAATATTGTACTCTAAATGCCACGTATTTGTAAAAGTAAAACAAAAACAAGCCAAAATATTCTCATCATAATGAAGAGGCAACCAGAAGAATAAGCGACCATCCATAATGCTTAAAAAACACACAATTTCTCATTGTATTTATTTATTTCTGTATGTATTTATTTATAGATTACTGAGCTATAAACACATACTGGCAGGATCCTGCAGTGGGTAAGCAATATAAGATAGTGAATGGCTTTTAACCATGTTCTATATTTACTTACCTATCTGTAGATCAGGATTAATCTCATACAAACACCACTCCACACTACAGTCACAATGCGACTTCTCAAAAAGATGATCTAAAATGTCTCGAACCGTCTGCCTTTCATCCACCATCAGGGTTTTGGAGCTGCTGTCGTTCATCAACACCTTAATAACAAGCTGTTTAAAAAACAATTCAATCAGTTTAATGGATATCTGTTCCTAACTTTTACTGAAAATCGATCATCATTTCTACACCTATCTTGAGAAAGGTGAAAACAGAGGACAGGCCTAGCTTTGATGGCTGTCATGATGTATTTCTGTTTCAAAGATTCTCTTTAAACGCAATATGAATCAAGTTTGACCAAAATCAGTAACTGTGCAAAAGTTCATCCATATTGGGTATCCTGAGAACATTGAAAACAGAGGGTTGGCCTGGTATTCTATGGCCTTGCCCTGTTGGTCACAGGTTTCCCACAATCCTTGTGTAGTTTACCTGTGCCACAATGATTTCCATGACTAACTTTTTTTGTTAGGTACAGAATGTGAGGGATATATGGATGGACATAAAGCTTCATTTCAGCACCCTCTTTGGTCTGTCAGCTTCAGCTGTGATGAACTTTTACATCAAGTCTACATGGGTTCAGAATTTTGATTCCTGTAAACACCAAGGTGATGCAATTTTTAGCCTCTGCTTCAAATAAATAAATAAATAAATAAATACAAGAACCAGAAGCGCATTTCCTTATTACAGGTATTACATTACACCTGAGCAAAACCACATAATGAATCTGCTTTGTTTCACTTCAAAATAATGAGCATTTAAAAGAGAGAGGAAAGCTGTATCCCAGGATATTATTATGAATCTGTTTCCAATTGTCATAGAAATATGTTTTTTTTCCATTATGCAAATATAATGTCTATCTGTAGTTCCCATAACGCTTGTTCCCCAGTTGGAACTGTTTATAATGCTGCCATTTCCTGTTTTCAAAGATCCTGCTCAAGATTTATTTTTTACTAAAATACCACAAAAAATGAATAAATGGAGAAGCTGACAAACACATGCAGTGACTAGCAACAACATACAAAATGTAATCTACATGTAATATTTTTTTTTAATATTGACGCCATTGGAAAATGAAGACCTGTGTTTAACCAAAGAGCAGTGGTG
The DNA here is from genome assembly GCA_030684275.1 of Acipenser oxyrinchus oxyrinchus. Classification (NCBI taxonomy): domain Eukaryota; kingdom Metazoa; phylum Chordata; class Actinopteri; order Acipenseriformes; family Acipenseridae; genus Acipenser; species Acipenser oxyrinchus. The sequence goes on from CM060249.1 coordinate 97,141,672, forward strand.
ATGTTAAGCTTCCCCCAACGGCCCCATGAATGTGTTTATCCTGTCTAGAAGAGACCTCTCTCTTATGGGGCAGATTAGCCTACATGAACATCAAATAATTAGCTTCTTAAAAACTAAATGGGCCCATCCACTTTTTTAAATCATTATCCCCCAAAAATGTTCACAACAATTGTAAGAACAAAAATACAAAAAAAAAAAAGATTTTAGATTACCACGGTGGTGGCTTTTTGTGGTTAAATTGTAAATAAAAAAATAAACAAACAAAACAAAACAAAAACAAAATGTATCAACTTGTGGCAAAAAGGTCAAGAGTGGTACCGACCCTTAAAGATTCTACAGTGTGATGAATTTGGGTCCTTTTTGCTACATGACGTGGCTTGATGACATAACAATATAGGACGAGGCAGAGATCTGATGTCATACCTTTTTAACCTTGGCTTCTTGAAGCTTTTCTAGTGCAAGTTTAATTTTGTCAGCTTTTGCCTGGGCCTCCTTTTCTTCCTGAAATAAACAAATAGATGAATAAACAAACAAAACAACAGGACACTGTACTCTACATGTATATGACTTTGCTTTAATGATGCTGACGATGACACAGACATGCCTATGAAATGCTTTGCTGCATTGATTGCATGAGGCAAAATTCAGTAGGCATTATTTAATGGCTTTGTGCTTTATGATTCATTTATGCTAGTAAACAGATTTTATTTCAAAATTTAACCCCATTTACTGTCTGCCTTCTGAAAAGGCAGTTCCCCTAAAATTAACCTAAAATGTATTTTTGCTACATACTGGAATTATTGCAAAATAATTAATCTGGTCATCCTTAAACTAAAATCTGGCAGGCCCCAAGTTAGTAACAGGCCAGTGCTAATGTAATACTGTATTTTGAAGCAAGTGCAAGGTTTAAATGCAAATATTCACAGAAATAAATCATTTTAAAAATTAGAAAACTAGCACGAAACGATGTAACTCCTCCTTCTTGCTTGTGTAATGGGCAGTGTTTTGTGACAACGTTACAGATTCTGTCCTGTCCCCTTTCAGGGAGATGAGACGGGGTTAAAAAGCTCTGAAACCCTGAATGCAGATGAACCCGGTTTACGCCCAGCCTCCTCCCTGTTACTATTAAAATACTTGTAGATGCTCAGTTGACATGATCCAAATAGAATCAAATCAGTGTTGTCCTGGAAGCAGATCTTGCTTTACCCCTGTATATTGCCTCCCCCCAGAGTCAGACTGCCACTGTGGCTCCAGGGGTGAGTGCCATATCAGCACAGTCCTCTGATTCTGCCAGTAGAGGTGCCCATGGTTGTTACCTGTGATAGTGGTGCTGAGGGCGCAGGAAGGGGTGCAGAAACAGGAGCAGGAACAGCCTGACGTGGAGGAAGTGGTAACGAGCCACTGCAATGCAAACTGTCAGGAGCTGCTGATAAATTACTTGTAAGACCACTGAAGCTGTACTCTTCAGGGGGAGGAGGCAGAGTTGAAGAAGAAGTTAGGTTTATTTCAGGTTGATAGACATCCGCTGCCAGATCTGCCATTAAAGCATCCAATTCATTGTCCTCTAGTTCATTGAGTGACTCTGTCAGTGGCAAAGGCAAAAAACAAAAAATAGAATTGGATGGCAGTCAGTGCCAGTACATGACAAATGGTGTGTGCATATACTATACATTGTGCTGTGGAAGTTGCAAATGCAGGCACTCCTGCCAGACGAAATTGCTGTTATATGTTGTACTCTTGACTAGCAATGGGATATATCAGATTGCTCTTGATCATTTTGTTTAAACACATTTCAATAGAGTGAAATCGGGGTTGTCAAAAAGTATGTCACAGCATGACCCTATACTCTATCTTTGTTGAAACGTTGTTGCTTTATTATTGGGAAAATTGAGCAAACCACTCAAAATAGAGATAGAACAAGGCAGACCCTTTACGGTTCATGTACAATTATCAGGACCCCGTAATGTTTAAAGGTACTTACTAACAGCTAACAGCTTTCTAAACCCATATCAATATTCAATTGGAGTAAAGTCCTCTGCCCAACGCAAATTCATGGCATAATTTACCTCAGCCAACATTAAGTACCGCAGTGTCATTCCTATAGTACCATGAATCATGATGCTTAACTTCACTTACCATTTAAGTCTTTAAAACCAATGGAATAGTTGAGTTCAGTGCTGGGGGGAGGTTGTGGTGGAACTGTTTCAACCCCTAAACTCTGTGTGTTAGGGGTGGGGTGGGGAGAAAAACACATACAAATGAAAATGCTAAGTCAGACTCAGATATAATATGATACCATCTGCTTGTGTTCGGATTTCCAACATAAGTTATCTGAATTAGCTCTTAAATTATAAGTATACAGCAGGGTTTTTTTTCAATCCCAGAATACTTAGAGATATCAATTGTAAAATAGATTTGTTAATTTACTAACATAAAGCATTTTTTCTTCTCCCCTTACACTCATTTCATTGGAATAATTTAATATTAACATTTAATACAGTATTGCATTACAGATCAGTAATACTGTGTTTACTGGTAAAAAATGGCCTAATATCCTGAACTGTTTCCTTCCATAAGACACATGTGGGGAATGCACTTACCTGGGTTAAGAGGTCCATCTCCCCCAGCAAGTCACTGAACATTGCATCTATGTCATCCATCTGTGAACATAAAGGAATACAGTAATATACCACTACTGCTAAACAACACAGGCTAAATAACACACACACAGACTGGCTTTGATACCTGGCTTATTTCAGCTTTTAGTCTTGGAGGTGTTTCCTCCATTAGTGTTTAATGATGGTGCATAACCCTAACCACATGTGATGGAGATAGAGGCTCCTGGTTAGGTGCTGTCTTCATGGTCATTGTTTTCCATGTGTGTTTTGACCATAGACCATTAACATAATTCTAAAGCTTTTCTCAATGGCTTCTCATCAACAACAACAAAAAAAGATGAATGGAGATGGAATTGCCCCCCTGTAAATTCAGTTCAACTATATTTTGAATGAATATCAAATGCTTTATTCTGAACCAATAACTGGCAGAGATATTAAGTGGGACTGCATGAAAATATTTTTGCAATTGGGGATGCTAAATCACACCCCTACTGTCCCTATATGCAGTATCTGGCTGTGAGTGTATACCATCTGCAGACATCTGGAAGTAAAGGAAATCCCAACTATTTGGCTTTTCAAAGACCCTTTGATGGTCTAAGTGCTAGCGGTTGTCTGCGTGTAAGTGAAAACAAATCATGTCCTTTTTCCTTTTCCAAGCTCTTTTTTGATTTTTTCCATTTGCATTCTGTCATGAATGTGGAGTAGATGATGTAGAAGAACATTCTATATTGATAAAAAAATGTGTGTGTGTTTTTCTATTGTATTTTTTTTTTTTAATACACTCACGTAATGTAGCATAAATCAAGGAACCGTCGATCTCCAGTCCCAAAGCTACAGCTCAGTTTCCACAGCAAAGTGAATATGAAGTGTCTGTCAAGCAGCCCAACATTTGTTACACTCCCATCTAAAACTTCCTGAGGAATAGCTGCAGAATAATCCTGAATGCCCAGATCACTGGATCAATATATTCAGGACGTCTGAATCTCAGTAGTGTTTTTTAGAATCTCAATAGTAATCTCAATGGTGTTTTTTGGAATCTCAATAGGTTTTTTTTTGGAATCTCAATAGTAATCTCAATGGTGTTTTTTGGAATCTCAATAGGTTTTTTTTGGAATCTCAATAGTAATCTCAATGGTGTGTTTGGAATCTCAATAGGTTTTTTTTGGAATCTCAATAGTAATCTCAATGGTGTGTTTTGGAATCTCAATAGGGATTTTTTTGGAATCTCAATAGTAATCCCAATGGTGTGTTTGGAATCTCAATAGGTTTTTTTGGGAATCTCAATAGGTTTTTTTTTGGAAGCTCAATAGGTTTTTTGGGGAATCTCAATGGTGTGTTTTGGAATCTCAATAGGTTTTTGGGAATCTCAATAGGTTTTTGGGAATCTCAATGGTGTGTTTTGGAATCTCAATAGATTTTTGGGAATCTCAATAGGTTTTTTTGGGAATCTCAATAGGTTTTTTTGGGAATCTCAATAGTGTGTTTTGGAATCTCAATAGGTTTTTTTGGAAGCTCAATAGGTTTTTTTGGGAATCTCAATAGGTTTTTTTGGGAATCTCAATAGTGTGTTTTGGAATCTCAATAGGTTTTTGGGAATCTCAATAGGTTTTTGGGAATCTCAATAGTGTATTTGGGAATCTCAATAGGTTTTTGGGAATCTCAATAGGTTTTTTGGAATCTCAATAGGTTTTTTTGTTTTTTTTGGAATCTCAAAATAGGTTTTTTTTGGAATCTCAATAGGTTTTTTTTGGAATCTCAGTAGGTTTTTTGGGAATCTCAATGGTGTGTTTTGGAATCTCAATGGTGTGTTTTGGAATCTCAATAGTGTGTTTTGGAATCTCAATGGTGTGTTTTGGAATCTCAATGGTGTGTTTTGGAATCTCAATAGTGTGTTTTGGAATCTCAATGGTGTGTTTTGGAATCTCAATGGTGTGTTTTGGAGTAGCTAAAACAAGATCTGGCACAGCTTAAAATGATCTTTAAAATGTATTTTACAGCTTGTTCTTTTTCTTCTCTACATCTTCTTGCGGAGGGTGTAGTGTATTGAAAAACATTGTGTTAGAAGCTTTTTCTATGCAAGTGTATCATGCCTAGAACAAAGAAAATGAGGCTTCAAAAATGTTTTGAATGATACAAATACTGTTTTAATACGAGAATGGAGAGAAAGCTATCTACAGTGGACAGAAGGTGTGCTTTTTACCAGTTTTGAATTTAAACTAAAATAAGGCATTCTCTCTCTCTCTCTCTCTCTCTCTCTCTCTCTCTCTCTCTCTCTCTCTCGTGGAGGATTGTGGGTTTGTGGGAGGAGCTTGTGGAGAGGAGGCACGCCGGTGCGGTAGGACAGGGAAATTTAAAATACTATTTATTATATATATATATATATATATATATATATATATATATATATATATATATATATATATATTTAGTTGTTATTTGTGGGGTGTGTGTGTTTGTTTGTTCAATAGGTTAGTGGTGTGTGTTTGGAGATCCGTTATGGGGTCTCATTCCGAGGGTCGGGGCTCTCACTTGCCGACACGGGGTACGGTGCCTGCCTGACCCTGGGGTGTCGGTGGAGGAGTGCCTGCTGGCAGTAGGAGAGGTGGTGGGGTTTGAAAATATTAGGTCAGCGTCAAGAGTGAACAAAGCGCTGGTAATATTTTTAGCGGAGGTGACGCTGGTAAACAGGCTGGTAGAGGAAGGCTTCACAGTGAAAGGGGAATTTGTTCAGGTCTCCCCCTGGTGACTCCAGTAACAAAAGTGATTATTTCTAATGTGGCCCAGTTTTTAAAAAATGAGGCATTAGAAATAAATCTGTCTCGGTTTGGTAAACTTATGTTCCCAATTAAAGATCCCACTAGGCTGCAAAAATAACAGCGTTAAGCACGTCCTGACGTTTAGAAGACAGGCGCTTGTATTATTAAATGATCCAAACCAAGTCATTAATGTAGCCTGGAATTTTAATGTAGAAGGGATTAATTGCGTGGTGTTTGTTAGTTCTGAAACGATGAGGTGTTTTTTCTGCGGCGAGCAGGGACACCAGAGGAAAGCCTGCCTGAGAAGGGAGGCTAGAGCCGAGTCAGGACAGGAGCAGGGCAATGCTGGTGGGGAGGAAGTAGGGGCTGTTGGGGGTGAGCGGGAGGATGAGTCGGCTCCTGCATCGCAGCCGCAGCCAAAGCCCGTGCGGACCGAGGAGGAGGCAACTCAATCGCGGAAGGAGACCGGAGCAGATCCACCAACGCCACGGCCTCGTACAAAGAGGGTGAGCCAGAGCCTGTCTCTGACGGGTTTGGAGCAAAATTCAGCAACTACTGAGAATGGTGAAGAACCATTCAGGGAATTAGTTAAGAAGAAAAGATTTAAACAGAAGGCTGCAGAGCTGCCGGATGGTAGAGCGCAGCAGGTGCAGAGCTCCGAGCCCGTGCTGACAGGGAGACTGCAAGCTCCAGCCGGGGCACCAGTCCCTCACAATGCGGGGGAAGAGAACACAGTGGAGGGCGGGCCGGGTGCGGTGCAAGACTCTCCGCTGGCTGAATCTCAGCCACCTGAAACAGTTGTGGCTGGGGAAAGGGAGGAGGCGGCAGAGACCGGTGCCAAGGAACTGGAGGGAGCAGCGGAGGAGCTGACACTCGGGGACGAGCAGGAGGACAGCGTAGATGAGATGAGAGGGGAGCTCTCAGACTCCTCGCTTATCTCAGACATCCCCGATAGCCAACCCGCCAGCAAGAAAAAACTATTTAAGCTGGAGCAGGTAAATAATTTTATGAAAGAAACAAAAGGGAGAAGAGGGGTAGAAATAGAGCATTTTTTCCCTGATCTAAGATTATTTCTCCACTCCGCTCATGTTATTACAAGGAAAGCAACAATAGAACAATTTGATCAGCCAAAGCGGTACAGATTAAAAAAAATAGTTCTGAAAATTAAGAAGGATTTTAATAATGGTTCAAAATGTCATGTTTAACAATGGCTGTATTTTATTCTTTTATTACTTGTTTTAGTCTGTTGGGTTTACTTTTTTTAGCCGTGATGGAAAAGTGTGTTTTTGCTTCTTTTAATCTAAACAGCTGTAGACAGTCTTTTAAGAGGGCATAGCTTTTAGAATTTTTAGAGCAGAAGCAGGCGGGGGTGGTGTTTCTGCAGGAAACGCACTCTGATCGAGGCGGCGTGGCGAGCGGAGTGGAAGGGGTTGTGCCTGATGAGTCACGGTGTCAGCACTAGTGCAGGGGTGGCCGTGCTTTTTAAACAAAACCTAAGGGCAGTTTTACTAGATATGGAAGAAATAAAGAAGGGGAGGATTTTAAAAGAGCCAGGCTGGGCAGTACGGTATATGTTTTTATTAATGTTTATGCCCCCAATAGAGGGGAGGGGAATGAATTTTAATTTTTAAGAAATTAAAGCAAGCTCTTTTTAATATGAATAGTGATGATGTGGTGGTATTGGGAGGAGATTTTAATTGTACTATTAATTTTAATATTGACAGAAATAATGAAGAACTGCATCCTCAGTCCTCCAGAGAGCTGGCTGCAGTGTTAGAGTCCAGTGACCTGGTTAACGTTTGGAGATGCTTGCACCTCAATTCAAGACAATACACCTGGTCTCAATCTCATAAAAACTGCATATATAGAGCAAGACTAGACCGTTTTTACATTTCTAAAAATTATTAAAATAAATGCATTGAAGCAAGAATCATCCCCAGTAGTCTCTCTGACCACCACTGTCTATTAATTACAGCAATAATTCAATCAGAACCCCACAGAACATCTTATTGGCATTTCAATATAAAATTACTACAAGACATAACATTTAGACAACAATTCAAACTTTTTTGGATAATTTGGAAAAAAGAAAAAAGACAAAATAAAGATGTAAGACAATGGTGGGACATTGGCAAAATACAAATAAAATGTTTTTGTCAACAATATACTATAAATGCAACCAGGTCACTGAACGCAGCTGTGAGAGAGCTGGAGTTAAAAATTCTCCTCCTGGGGCTCCCGAGTGGCGCATCCAGTAAAAGCACTTGCTAGAGTGCAGGATGCGCTCTATAGCCTGGACATCGCCGGCTCGAGTCCAGGCTATTCCACAGCCGACCGTGGACGGGAGCTCCTAGGGCCGAGCCATTTGGCCGAGCGTCGTCCGGGGGGAGGGAGGGTTAGGTCGGCCAGGGTGTCCTTGGCTCACCGCGCACCAGCGACCCCTGTAGTCTGGCCGGGCGCCTGCGGGCTTGCCTGTAAGCTGCCCAGAGCTGCGCTGTCCTCCGAAGCGTGTGTTCGTCTTCGCCCCTCCCGAGCGCAGGGGTGGTAGCGGTGAGCTGAGCCTAAAAATAATTGGGCATTTCAAATTGGGGAAAAAATAATAAAAAAAACTAATTGGCAACGACTAAATCTTAAAAAAAAAAAAAAAAATCCTCCTCCTAGAGGAAAGTCTAAACTCAGATTTTAAAGAGCAGACCCTGGAGAACCTAAAAGAGCAGAAACATGCACTGGGGAGCTTGCTGAAGGAGAGGGTGAAGGAGGCGATCGTGAGTTCCAGATTTGTGGAGCTGAGAGATATGGATGCCCCCACCAGTTTCTTCTTCAAAGAAAGGAAAGGAAGAGAGCAGACAACCGACAACTGTGCTGTATCAGGACTCCTGGTGGGGAAGAACTGCATACCCGGGAGGAGATCAGCACAGAGGCAGTGCTTTTCTATAAGGAACTTTACAATAGAGAACAGTGCAATCTAAAGGACACTGAGAAGCTGCTCCAGGGGTTACCCAGCCTCAGTGATGAAGAGCAGTTTCAGCTGGACGCACCGCTGACCCACCAGGAGCTGACCACTGCTGTCAAGCAGCTCTCCAGCGGAAAGGCTCCAGGGATCGATGGACTGCCAGCAGAGTTTTATAACATTTTCTGGGCCATAATAGGGAAGGATATGCTCCAGGTTCTGAGAGAGAGCCTCAGCCACAAGGAACTGCCTCTCAGCTGCCACAGGGCAGTGATTACACTGTTGCCAAAGAAAGGAGACCTTTGCCAGCTAAAGAATTGGAGACCAGTGTCACTTTTATGCTCTGATTTAAAGATTTTATCTAAAACAATCGCAAACAGATTAAAAAAAAGTAATTGGAACTGTAGTAAGTATGGACCAAACATATTGTATACCGGGTCGCTCCATTTTTGATAACCTGTTTTTTATTAGAGATTTTTTATCTGTAAATGATATTTGTGATTTTAATGTAGGAATGGTCTCCCTGGATCAAGAGTCAGCCCTTCCTAGTGTGCAGGGGTATAAGACAGGACTGTGCCCTGTCTGGTATGCTGTACTCGTTGGTTATAGAGCCCCTGATGCACCAGCTGAGGGGCAGGCTGGCTGGATGGACAGTGCCCTCCTGCCCTCCATACCCTCCCCTGCCACAGTGAAAGTATCTGCCTACGCAGATGATGTGACTGTGTTTGTGAGTGGGGATGCTTATGTTCAAGCACTGCAGCAGACTCTAAATGAGTTCCAGAAAGCATTGTCTGCCAGAGTAAACTGGGCAAAATGTGACACTTTCCTGGCGGGCAGCTGGGATAAGGGCACCTCTCCTGTCCTGCCTGAAGGGCTGGAATGGAACAGAACAGGCATTAAAGTGCTGGGGGTGTACCTCGGAACACAGAACTATATGAGAAAGAACTGGGAGGGTCTGTTGGACAGGGTGAGGGGGCGGCTACAGAGGTGGAAGGGACTGCTGGCCCAACTGTCCTTCAAGGGACAGGTGCTGGTCATTAATAATCTGGTGGTCTCTAGCATGTGGCACAGGCTAATGTGCCTGGATCCACCCCGAGGCCTGGTGGAGGAGATCCAGAAAGTGCTCCTGGAGTTCTTTTGGAATGGGAGACACAGTCTGAGGCCAGCAGTCCTGTACCTCCCCAGTGATGAAGGGGGGCAGGGGCTGGTCAGCATTGCCAGCAGGGTGGCAGCCTTCAGACTGCAGGCGGTTCAGAGACTCCTGTACACTGGGGAGGAGGCTCATTGGAAGAGGCTGGCCTGTTTCCTCCTCAATAGAGTCGGGGGGCTGGGGTTAGGAAAACACCTGTTTTTAATTGAGAACACCAGTTTTTGTAAAGCAGGACTTCCCAGTTTTTATCAAAATATTTTAAATGCCTGGCAGCTGGTGAGGGTGGAAAGGGATGAAGAGTCCCTGACTGGGCAGGCCCTGTTTGAGGAGCCCCTATTTTTTAATCCACTTTTTCCAGTTAAGTTCCTCCAGTCGATGATACTCTGTGCCAGGTTTTTAAAAGCAGGTATAACCAGGATGATCCACCTGTTCAACCTTGAGCTCTCCTGCTGGCTAACTGCCTCCCAGCTAGCTACACAGCTGGGCTGGCACTCCGAGAGGCTTGCAGAGAAACTGTTGGTTGAGCTGAGGGGCTGCCTCGCCCCACGGCTCAGAGAGGTCCTGAGGGAGGAGCTGTCCAGAGGCTCAAACAACAATAAGTGTTCCTTATTGTTGTTTGAGTAGTATTGTTCCTTGGTATAACAAAATACTGAGCTCAAGTCATGTGATTTCATAAAAACGCCAGGTGCTCAATGTTTGGTATTAAAATTGCCAAAATGAGTTGTTTAAGAATCTGTATAAATAGCCATTTGAAAAGACATTATATTAATTAACTCAAGAACAGCGAAAGATACGACCATGCCCCACTTGAGTAACAAAGATCGCCTGGTTGCTATCGGCATGATTGAAGGCGGCCTGTCTGTGAGAGAAGTTGCCCGGAGAATGAAATGTTCTGCTTCAACAATCAGCAGACTAGTCCAGAGAAACCAGTAAAATGGCTCTGTGAGGGAAAGGCCACGACCTGGAAGGCAGATGGTCACCACGCCGGCCCAGGACTGTCACATCTGCCTGATCCATCTGCGTAATCATTTTCAGCCTGCAGTGGCTACAGCATGAGAAATTCCAAGAAGAAATAACCTGCGCATCAGCAGAATGACTGTAACTCGCTGTCTGCATGAAAATGATTTGCATGTTCAGAGGCCGTTCAGGGGTAACATGTTGACAGCTGAGAGACGAAATCGCTGTCTTCTTTGGGCCAGAGATCATCTGAGGTGGCAGCAGAGAGAGTGGTGGAGTGTTTTATTCACCGATGAATGCCGTTTTGCCCTTGACAAACCTGACAGAAGACAATGTGTGTGGAGACGTGGAGACTGTTGCATTGTTCAAGCCAACCAGTGGGGTGTTGGAAGTGTGATGATATGGGGAGGAATCTCCTTTAACACAAGAACGCCTTTGGTGCAGATTGAGGGCAACCTTACTACTCAGTGATACATTGACGAAGTCCTTGAGGCAACAGTTTTTCCGTTCCTGCAAGCCAATCCGGAAGGACAATGCAAGACTACACAGTGCTTATCATGATTCTTTGATCTGTATTTTTGTTCATGTTGCCCCATGAAAAACAGCTTTCCCTGTTTACTGTACATGCAATCAGGTGGTCTGGCGATTAGTCTTCCGCACTTTCGCCAAGGTTTGTTTTGGCCGAATCCCAAAGTGAGCACTTTTTTCTAAGGTTAAGGTTAATCCAAAGGCTAATCAGGTCTATGCGTCAACGCTGCCAGGATTGTGTTAATGCTCAGGGAGGTCATACCTGATACTCATTTTGACAGTGTGTCAGGTTTCATACTGAAAATTTATCACGATTCTTTGATCTGTATATTTGTTCACATTTCCTATGATTTTGTTTGTTATCTATGTTTAAAATATTTGATTCAATCCATTAGACCTGTGTTTCTGTCCAGGGGTGTAACCATTTATTTTGAATGGAAAACATATGGTAATCTATTTTAATGTGATTCAGTTTTTCTTGTTGCTGGTAAATCTGATGTAGTGTTTACAGTCGTGGCAGGGGATATCTGTTAAATATTAAAGATTATTGTCAATAAACTTGCTGTCAGAGTTTCTTTGTTTCAGAAAAGCTTGTTAGTTCCTCATTGGTAACTGCTAGCAGGCAGAATAGTACCCCGAACCAAAGGAAGTGGTTGCTGCAACTTCTACTTGCTCCACTCATCTAGATGCGGGTGCAGCACAAAACAGGAAACTGTGACACATGGTATTTGTGCAACTTGATTATCATCAGACTCTGCCTCCCACACATCAGTTATAGGCTCCCTTATTAAACCAAAGCCAGAAAAAAGAAAACATTAATATTAAAGAAAGAAATCAGATCTCATGCCTCTTTAAAATAAATTGCAGTACCACACGCTATAATGTTTTAATTTAAATTGCACATCAAAACAGATGAAACTCTGCCTGTGTGGAGAGTGTTTGTAATGGCACGGGCAGGCTATTAGAACATGGCAAATAAATATGTTTTACACATGCACATGTTTAGCATGTGTAGGACAAACCCTACAAAATATTTCATGAATGCATAACCAAGTCATCCACACTCCGAGGAACAAAAAACTGTGGAACAGGTTCATCTGAACGGACTCTAAATTGTGCTCTGCTTGTCTTTTGAGAACAAGGTCTGCTGCTTTGGGGCATAACAGTGAAATACTAAAGGAACCTGAACAGGCTGCTAAAACAATGAATGCCTTACAAAAATGTTCTATTTCTAAATTACTTCTTGCTATGTCCCTTGATCCACTTTGCTCTTGTGTCCACTCCACTTTATCAGAAGTCAGAGTGCATTTGCTGATAAGCATGTGTGACAAGGATGGCTGTAGGAGTTACGTCAGACCCGGAAGAACACACAGTACTGCGAGTGAAATGATAAATGCGCTGCTTGCGCATTTATTAAATGAACAAAATAAAAGGTTTAAACAAAACATGAAACACTTGCACAAAACAAACGGCACGTTGGCCAAACAAACAAACAGTGGACGAAACAAACGAACAGATACAGAACAAGTACCGTGCTGTTTCCACTCCCAACACACGTAGCAATTGTTGTGATTTTATCATTTATTTCTCTCTTCTCTCTCCCGTTCTCCACTGCGAACACACCAACCCTGTGTGTGTGAAACATACACTCTTTTATACAGCTGTGCCGAGACTCGATTGCTAATCAACCATTTACTTGAAGCACAGACTGCATGTGGACTAATTGTGCACTTCCCATGCCCCCATACAAATATCCATTTTAACCTGCCCGTGTGCAATCCCTGTGCCTAAATACAATGATACATTTTACATCACCTGTGCTACATAACCCACACTCCATGCACCACTACAATAATACGTATAACAGACAACATAAAACATAAAACACAAAATACTCACAGGGACGTGGCACCCTGCCACATATCTCCCTCGTTGTGCACAACACACATGGCCTCAAAGGCCACCTCCCCTCTTAAAATCCCCAAAGTTCCTGTAATAGTCCTGTGCAAGGAACAGAAGCTTTAAGGGACCCATGTGCAGCAATGCTGTCAGCTTCCCAGCTGACAGCGAAAATGCTGTCAGCCTCCTAGCTAACAGCAAAAATACTATCAGCAGCGCCATTAATGGCTCCCAGGCTGGCTCCTTCAGCCAGGGCAGTCCTGGCAGCAGAAAGGCTGCCTGTGGCAACGCTGGCAGCACCAAAGCCGAGAGCGGGGTGGCACTCTCTGGCAGTGGAAATGCAATGGGCAATGCTGGCAGCGGTGTGGCATATTCTCCCAGTGGCCACAGAAAATCCCCGGGCAGTGACAAGCAAGCCTCCCCAGGTGATGGCGAAAAAGCATCCCCAGGCAATGGCGAACAGTCCTCCCCAGACGATGGCGAGCTGGCCTCCCCCAGGCGATGGCGAACAGGCCTCCCCAGGCGATGGCGAGCTGGCCTCCCCAGGCGATGGCGAACAAGCATCCCCAGGCGGTGCAGGTTCAGCAGCCCTAGGCGTTGCAGGCTCGGCAGGCGTAGGAGGTGCAGGCTCAGCAGCCATAGGCGTTTCAGGCTGAGCAGCCCTAGGCAGTGCTGGACAGGCAACCCCCGGTTGGTGCAGGACAGGCAACCCCAGGCGATGCGGGACAGGCAACCCCAAGCGGTGCAGGACAGGCAACCCCAAGCGGTGCGGGACAGGCAACCCCAGGGCGGTGGAGGTGGGAGTGGCAAGTAGTCCTCCCAGGGTGGTGGAGGTGGGAGCGGCAGGTAGTCCTCCCAGGGCGGTGGAGGTGGGAGTAGCAGGTAGTCCTCCCAGGACGGTGGAGGTGGGAGCGGCAGGTAGTCCTCCCAGGGCAGTGGAGGTGGGAGTGGTAGGTAGTACTCTCATGGCGGTGGAGGTGGGAGTGGCAGGTAGTCCTCTCATGGTGGTGGAGGTGGGAGTGGCAGGTAGTCCTCCCAGGGCAGTGGAGGTGGGAGTGGCAGGTAGTCCTCACATGGCGGTGGCTGTGTGGTCCAGTGGTTAAAGAAAAGGGCTTGTAACCAGGAGGTTCCCGGTTCAAATCCCACCTCAGCCACTGACTCATTGTGTGACCCTGAGCAAGTCACTTAACCTCCTTGTGCTCCGTCTTTCGGGTGAGACGTAATTGTTAGTGACTCTGCAGCTAATGCATAGTTCACACACCCTAGACTCTGTAAGTCGCCTTGGATAATGGCGTCTGCTAAATAAACAAATAATAATAATAATAAAGGTGGGAGTGGCAGGTAGTCCTCCCAGTGCGGTGGAGGTGGGAGTGGCAGGTAGTCCTCCCCTGGCGGTGGCGGTGGAGGTGGGATTGGCAGGTAGTCCTCCCAGGGTGGTGGAGGTGGGAGCGGCAGGTAGTCCTCAAGTAGCCATCTTCAAGTAGCTGAGGACCATCTCCACAGCCTCCTCTAATGATGTTATGCTGTGTCCGCACTGCAAGGCCTCCCATTGGTCCCTATCCTACAGCCACAGGACATGTATTACTGTGGGGATGGACTGATTCTCCAGCCCAGGATTTTCTTTTATCCAGTTCCATAGTTTTTTTTTTATTATTTATTTATTTATTTAATTTTTTCTACTCCTCTTGAAAAAAAAGGAAGAAAAATAAACGTCACCTGTGGTACTGTTCCCGGCCTGCCTCTTGAAGGCACTGTGACAAGGGTGGCTGTAGGGGTGAGTCAGACCCGGAAGAACACACAGTACTGCGAGTGAAATGATAAATGCGCTGCGTGCGTGCTTATTAAATTAACAAAATAAAAGGTTTAAACAAAACATGAAACACTTGCACAAAACAAACGGCACGTCGGCCAAACAAACAAACAGTGGACGAAACAAATGAACAGATTCAGAAGTACCGTGCTGCTTCCACTCCCAACACGCGTAGCAATTGTTGTGATTTTATCATTTATTTCTCTCCTTTCTCTCCCATTCTCCACTGCAAACACACCAACCCTGTGTACGTGAAACATTCATTCTTTTATACAGCTGTGCCGAGACTCGATTGCTAATCAATCATTCACTTGAATCTCGGCATAGACTGCATGTGGACTAATTGTTCACTTCCCGTGCCCCTATACAAATACCCATTTTAATCTGCACGTGAAGTGATTGTGCAATCCCCGTGCCTAAATACAATTATACATTTTACATCACCTGTGCTACATAAATTGAACAGCACTTGAAATCTATATGTCCCATCAAAAAGTAAGGTGCCCTCAACATCCGGGTTTTGAGCAAATTAGAAATGCTGACTTGCACCCACAGTTTTGCAGTTCATAGGTCTGTATTATTGTATCCTGTTTTTTCAGAATAGTTGAGAAAGTGTTTGTGGGAATGTTGAAATCTACAGCAACATCTTTCTTTGTCTCACATGGTGGTGCATTAGCCACCAATTTTAAACACCTCCACTTTTGTCTGCACAGCTAATGCACTTTTTGTGCTGCTTCATGGAAATGGCATTGATGTGTGAGCAATACAGCAACTAGAAATGCATCATAGGACCAAGAGTCCCAAAACGGCACTAAAATACATTATAGAGGCAATTTGTTTTATTCAAATTTGTCTTCCCTGCAGGGCTCCAAAATATTCTGCACCAACAGGAAATCTGAGTTTAGTAAATGTGTTATTATAAATATGCTGGAACATTGTAATGAAAGAAAAGCAAAATCCCAAATGAAAAAAAAATCTACAGTTTGAAAACATACTTGTCAATATCTGGACTACTTTGTCACTAAAGCCCTTGCTGCACCACACTTAATTTAGTGCATAACACAAGTTGCTCCGAAAACAAACAGTTAGTTGCCAGGCGTGTATAAGACTGGTGCATGCATCTCCAGCACAGCAGCTGGGGGTGCCTCACAGAGTTATTCCATGTACACACCACAACCACATTCAGCCACCTGCAAAAGCATCTGATACTCAAACACCCCCCCCCCACACACACACACCCACCACACACACACACACACCCACACACACCCACAAATTGAATATATATATATATATATACAGTATATATATATATAGATTTGAGTAATTGCAATAAGAAATACAATGTATGATAGCAAACATCATAAAAGGGTATAGGGACTGTACAAAGAAAATGAGGAAATGCAATTTGAAGTTACTTCAATTAAACCTAACGTTGTGTTGGTTGTACTGTATTCCCTAACCTAGTTCTGAAGGTTGCATTTTAAATGCACAGGTGCAGACCATTGGTTACATTAGGTATCATTGGTTATTGAAAGCCCTTTCTGTCTCAATTCTTGTGTCCAAATTAAGAATAAGCCTGGACAGAAAAAAAAAATCCCCACCACAATAACCAGAACCAGCTGCTGGTTTCGTCTGAGCAGTAGAAGCTTGCAAGTATAGGGAGCACAATTCTGTTCAGTAAAACATTTAAAGCTGCAGGAAGAGTAACTTCCTTTTTGCACATTGTATATTTTGGGTGCAAACTAGCCCTGCCATACTTTTTTCCATTTGTGTTTACCACAATCAGAGTGTTTTCATTTCACTCTGCACAGTTTAGTAGATGCATTCACGGCTTGACCATTTGAATGACAGGTAACTTCTATTGTGGTGAGCAGGTAAATCTTGAGTCCTGCAGCCTTTTAAAAACAAGTCAGTGTTATTTCAAGTAGGACTAATGGCTGGAATTGTATTTCCGGGACCTAAATCGAAAATATGAAGGATTGGCTCAGGTAACCCAGCAGGAGCCAGGTATCTCCAAAATAGAGAAATGAGAGAACTGCAAAACACAGCGCGGGAACTTTTTTTTTAGATAAGGTAAAACTGTTTATAATTGAAGAAGAAGGGGTGGTAGATAGCCACTGTTTATCTTTTCACAGCTCTAGTTTCATTTCTATACTTAGAATAAAATTTGCTTTAGAGGAAACTCATCTCATTAACTGCTCCTTTGTTCCTGGGACATGTCCTGTTTTAATATTGTATATATTTTTTTGAACTCTGCCACTTTCTCTTTAGATAAACATTTTGACTAGAAGTATTTTTCAATGTCTTCAAATCTATAGGGATTACAAATCAGATGTAGTACAGTGCAGTGGTGGCCCAAAACGTGGCCTCACATTTTGAATTCATTCTAAACCTACCATTTTACCTGATTATATTGATTTGATTGCTTTGTAATTTTTGTAAACTAATTTAACTGCTAAATGATATTGTGTCACATTCAGTTTGAATGAAACACTATCTACTAAGGGTTTGTTCCTCTTTATAAAATAAACTCTGACATAAATAAATCTCTTTTCTAACCAACAGTTCAATTTAAAGAGAGCAAGAGAAAGAGAGAGAGTTATCGTACAACAAAGGTAACCTTGGTAACCTTTAAAAGAGACAACAGTTTGCGATAGCAATTTCAAAATACAAAATTTTAAATTGCCATGACTTCCCTTGCTCTATCTTCTGTTGCACTGTCTCCTTTTGTAATAATAGTGCATGTAGCATTGTGCAATACCTATTGCCATTTTTAATGACTGCCTGATCACTTCTTGTAATAGTGCAGCATTGTGCAATACCTACTGCTGTTTTTAATGATTGTCTGATCACTTCTTGTAATATATTCTGCATAATTTAATACATGAATCAATGGTTGTTGCAAATGGTGATTGGTATTAGACAATATAACATTCCATATTGAGGCAGTACACTACACCTGGAACCATCCTCTGGAGTAGAGAATGAGTGGAATATGCTGTGGTTACCTGTGTCTCTACAGGGCTTTCCATGAAACTAGCATTTCCCCAGTGGTTCATCTCATAAAGGATGGGTAATGTGAGCATGGTTTGAATTCACATTTGCACAATAGTCTAGCTTGCAATTAGTTTAATATCAATGGCTTATCCAACAAACATTACACTTTCATGCAAGGATGGAAATAAGACTCCCGTTGCACAACAGTTTCTTACATTCCAGGTTTAACTTGGAGCTCAGTTAGTCAACACATTTGATGCAACCATCAGATACAAGCAGGTAGTAACTACTGAGGACAGGTTGTCAAGAACGCCTACAGCATAAACCAGCTATTCTACGGCACAACTATCCAGATATTAACCACTCCATATCCTCTGCATCGTGTCGTTGATGCATTTGAACACAATTACCCACAGTTCTTCCACTACTGGTACTGTACATTTTCTGTTGTGTGTTTTTTTCAGCCCTCAGAATCATGGTGATCTAAGTCTCAATTCTAGCCTGTTGCTGTGTTCTTACCAAATCATGACCGTCTGAAGAGCTCAGATATGCATCACACAGACCAACAGGGATTTGCTGTGGTCCAGATAAGCCCTGACAAATATGTCTGGACTGTCCAATGAAACAGATGAAGAAGGCAACATGATTGGATAATTAATGATCTAGAAAGACTTCAGCCAATCATAACCTGATATATACCACTCATTGTCTTGCATGCAAAATGAATACAAGAACAGGTCCCGATTCTGAGAGCATGATTACTAGCTACCTCATTAGAATGTGTGATCACATAATTCAGACTGCTGTCCAGGGCAATTTTTGACCAACATGATACTTGTACATCAACACACTTGAAGTGTGAAAATCAAGATGGGAAAAAAATGCTAATAGTGCCCTGTTCGGGTGAAGAGAACATCTTAGAAGTGTTTTTTATGTGTATGCTTTAAGATGACACTTATTTATAGATTGTGTTCAGAGTGTTTAAACTCTGCTAAAACCATATGCATGTATGCCCTCCTCCTTAGCAACCTAGAAAGGAAATGAACACAAGCTGACAAGATAAATAAGGGTGTGTCTAGATTATCACACAGAACTAAACAAAAAACTTACAAATCAATTGATAGGCTGATGTTTTTCAGTTTATAGCATAAAGGCAGAGTACTTTTTTCAGCATGCAAGCATTTAGGGTAACACCATACTGGCTTACACAAAGATCCAACTTCAATTTCCACAAGAGACTCTGGGATATGTTCCTCTCTAGCCCCATTGGTTCCTGGGATATCTTAGTTTGAGAATAGAAAAGCAACCCCCCTTAGGGGCACTGTCCAAATCTATTGAACTCATGGAATTTGAGAGTTACATTTTGTAAGATAAAATGTTTTTAAAGTGTTACATATTTGAGTAAGTCTTTCCCAGGAATTAAGCCATTTGGGAAACCTTTCAACCTTTCACCTCACATTTTGACATGCTACAATAGCTTACTCAAAATACAGATCTTTTTATTTTACGAATGAAAACTTTTCTTAAAAATTGATTGGGGGCTGGGGGGCAATGCTGCTTAGAGTGCTGGCCAAGCCATGTGAGCAGTTTTTATCTTGGCTGAAGGCCCACAGCAAGCGCAGCATTGGCCTGTTGTTCCTGTGGAATGAGGGAATGGGGGTAGTTATGGGCAGTGCTGCCCACAGAAATTTTCAAGTCAGGCCCCCTCCTCCACCCCCCAGGACACATTTCAATGTCATTGCTGTTATTGCGTTTAAGTAAAAGCTTGCACACACAACCGCACATTCTTGGAATGCAAGGGGCAATTGTCTGTAAAAGACAATTTCTATAATGGCCATGGTGAAGGCATTTATTGACATTTTTACCAATTCAAAATACAGTTATGTACAAAATCTTTATACCCAAAATAAAATATGGACAGTGGCCTTGGAGTGGTTCCATAGCAAACTCCAAACTATTAGAGGCCTTATATATGATATGACAACCTCCGCCCCCAAACACCCCAAAATGATTTAAATAGCTTTATTGGTAAAAATGAAAATAAGTTGCTTTATTGGTAAAAATGACTGATAAACATATTTATTTGAAAGTGCAGGAAATATATCACCAATCATCTGAAGTACAATACATTGCTGTATTAAAACAAGTAACAATCTTGTGACTGTACATAACAAATTAATCATTTGCAGTTCACTGTATTCATTCCTAATGGAATCAATGATCAACATGTTAAATAAAGCGACCATTTTCCCTTAGTAGTTGTACTTCTGCTCCTGAGTCATCATTACTACAATATGTTGCCATCTTTATCTTGTAATGTTGGCCCACCGTAGTTTCCCGTTTTTACCAAGGCATATCCTTGTTCACCAGATACATTGCAATTCTGTAATGCACTTGGTTAAGCGCAGATGTGTGGATAGTTAAATATCTAGCTAAACAAAACAAAACAAAACAAAAATGTTATGGTCAAGTGGTTTGAGTAGAAAGGCAACAGATTCTGGGTTTGAAATGACCGCCTACACTTTTAATTAGCCATCACATTAATAGATATAAAACAAATCAAATCAACATGTAACACAATACTGTGCACTCTGTGAAATGTTTAACTCCAATTCCCTGGACTGACAGTTGAAATACATACAGTAGGAGGTGAATTACAGTGATGTTTTAGGACATACAGTACAGCTGAATAAGACTTTGACATCATTATAATGCCAACAGAATGTCCCTGTAAAGTAATCAATAAATAAAGAACTTATTCACTTGAGTTTAACATATGTGATCCTGTTTCTACATACAATAGAAGAGATCAATGCAATTTCTTAACAGGGTTCTCTTCAAAGCTAGGAAACATACATAAAACCATACATAAAGCTGATGTTCCCTCTCTGTCCTGTACTGCATAAGCTTCAATTCCACCCTGAATGGAGACAATAGCTGAAAGCATTACAAAGTGAATGCTACCATTAGATTTAGCTCAAGGAGTTTCCAAAACATTTAAATTATGAGGTCTGTGTTTCAAATATTATACAAGATATTAGCAGTAGAAAAGGCAGCCACACCAGATGTACAAGAATAAGTTCCCCTCCCATGGATGTTAAAATATTGTTTACTGTTATATATTGCAAGTTACAGCAAATTATTGCAGCCTCATGCAAAAGCTATGCTTCCCTCTTTCCTTGATTCTCATTGGCTGTCCCTATACTTTCAATAGGCTCAGGGGTTTTCTCCTAGGCAGCATGCTCTACAACCTGTATGTCTGTACTGTACTGCTGTAGTAGTATAAATGAATAATAATGGATTAATGGTAGTCACAATGAATGAATCCCATAACAGAATCAGAACCAAGACCAACCAAGCCTGAATATTTGAATCTGCCAACCAGAACTGAATCTCAATTGCTCCGACTCAGTATCCAAAAGATATTGTACTCATGTGCTCCATTTAACAACCAAAACTACAACTAATAATGTGCTAATCCACTAATAGGTAGACCTTGGAATTATTACTTTTGTGAATGATTCTAAAAATCAATTATTATACTCTGTATTATTATTATTTTTTACTAAAAACAACCCCAGACAAAAACAACTGCATGTAATTACATTTAACAATTATTAGTCTCACCTACACCTGTACACCTTATTTTTCGACCTTTAAATGTGTACACCTATATAAACCAAATTTAAAGATATACTACTTAAAACACTTAATTTGTTGCAAATTAAATAGAAAGAAATACAAATACCAGATATTGGCTCAATTAAAAATCTTATTTTCCATCTCCAAAATGCATTTTAAAATATCTTACATCTACCATTTTCTGCATTAAAAAAATGGACTCAAACCACTTACCTTTAATTTGTTGTGTACTTCAATGGAGCTAAACCAAGTTTATTTTGATATAATGCATTGAATTTTCAGTCCAGCCTGCGAGCAAGTGTTCGGATGACTAGCTGCCCCTGGCCTCTCCTTCAGCTTCCTGTGTTTTTGCGGAAGTTAGTTTTTTGAATAGGTCTATTGAAACTCAGTTAAACTACAAAGGCTGTAAACAGATAAACTGACAAATAATTATGGAACTTTAAAAAAAAATAGATCAACTTCAAATCAGTGATTTTAAGAGCGTTCAAATGAAATTAAACTTTGTCTTTGCTCCATGACTCACTAGAACTAAAATATACAATCAAAAAGCACAGATAACAACCATTAACACTATTTTCCCTGTGGGAGGTACCCCTATCAAAATAGAAGTCATACAATTACTACTAACGTGTCTATTTAAGTGTTTATTTATATTTATTTAGTTGGGCAAGCTTTTATTTTCCCTTGTTAATTATCTGACAAACACAGTAACCGTGAATGTTCCGCAATGAAGTAAATGAAAAATATTGGTAGTGTCTTAAATAATGCAATTCTTACAAATCTGTATCTTATCAGTATCTAAATGAATTTAAATGTCTTGGATTGTATTACACCTGTTTGTCTTTAACCCTTAAGAAAAATGTCACTTTGGTACACGTACACTGTGCATGTGTTATAAAAGTTAAAACACTTGAACACTTCTGTCCTTTTTATTGATCATAAGGGAAAAGAGAATTCTGCACCTAATCTTTCTGTAATTATCTACCCTGCATAAATTACCTTATAAATGATCATTTATCGTATCAGCTTATAAAACTACAGTAGACTACAGTCTATTTAAACTCATTTAATAGTATGAAAAGAAGAGTTCATTTCACAGACCCCTTCTTTCAAGTGGATTCTCCTTGTCAAATTCCTATCTGCATTTGAGGTATGAGAACATATTGCTCAACCGGATGAAAGCTTGCATGTATTCATTGTCTTCATTGAGCAAGAAATGTAAATGACACACTGTATAGGCTGTAACACACAATAATGAAATAAATCTAACAGTTAATGTGCTGAGCCACAAACCACCACATGTATCCTGCCACATCACTATAAGAAGTTAATGTGTTAGCCCATTGTTTTGTAGAACAGTCTGAACTGATTTTCGTGTGTGAAATGATTTATCTCTGTACCATTTTTAGCTTTGTACATGTTCACTCATGTCAGTTATGACGGTTTGAACATTTGCCCATTATATTTATAATTACCGAGCATGGGCGTTTTTTAAAACCTGGTGAAAGGGACCATTAGGGCATCATGCTGCAAAAGCATTGAGAATAAAGGGTAATTTATTATAATTAGGACAGCAGCAACAAATACCCCGAGGAAGCGGTGCCAGTGTGAGGGGATGTGTTACACTGCCATCTTATACATAATGGTGGCCCGGCCTAGTTTCCAGTTTTCTACCAAGGCGTATCATTGTTTACCAGATTACTTGTACCATTGGGTAGGTCAGGATAGTATCTGGCAATTCTTTAATGCACTTGGTTGAGTGCAGACGTGTGGGTAGTTAGATATCTGGATAATCAAACTACTACTTTGGTCAAGTTTGGTCATTATAATGGCAACATAATGTCCCTCTAAAGTAATCTCTGTTGATGTATCCAATATACTGAACTTCCAATAGATACATATTTAAATAATAAGGAAAACCATAAACCACTTATTAATCTGACTCAAACATCAAAAGGAGGATCAAAACAAGGCTGTAAGATATTAATGTCCTGTTTTTACATAGAGTTCTCAATTCATTGGTTTATTATTTTTTATGAAAAAATTAGTCCTCAAACAAGAAGTTTACATTAGAGCAACAAGTGAATGGAAATTAACATGTGCATATAGTTTTACTCTCATTATTTATTGCATGCAAGCATGAAATGAGTTTAAAATGCAAGATGAACAGAATACATTTAACAGGAAATTATGCTAGTCACAGGATTGTTACGTACGGTAAAGGCTTTTAATCCAATTACACCACTTGTTTTCTATTAGACTGGCACAGTGTAGAAGAGAAAATAAAATCACGATTCCCCAGTTAAAACCAGACCACCCTGACATCAATTTTATCTAGACACTCTAATATATTATAATTATCCAATTGGAAACCGAAGACTTCCGACCAAAGTCTGCATGTTGTTGCCGTAGGCAAGAGTCTAAACCCTCTCCCATCCATTGCATCTTCTGTGCACATCTGACAGATACTGTAACCCATATTCAAATCTTGTTAAAAAAATGTTCAAGCTTGCACATGTTTTACTGTGAAGATTAATATCAAACAAAAACAATGGTGGCATCTTAGGCAACGGTGTAGGAAGGCCCAGTAGAATCAGTGCTGCAGTCCTGAAACTGAAGGTACCAGAGCTGCACTCAAATAGTGATTTAACTTAAACTAGAATTATTTTACGAATTCACATTTTATTTGTATGCTGAACTTCTAGTAACACATGTAACAGGTAATGCATTTATCACATTTCTACAAGTATTTCCACAAAGTGTCTTTCGCCATCTTTCTCCATCTCAGAGCTCTTTACTTGATGTACGCCTGTGTGTGTCAGTGGTTTCGTTTGTGTTTGTGTCCACAGTTGTAGTCGATGCACTGTTGCTATCATCTTTGTTTTTAGCCGTCTTAAATAAATAGTTTGTAATAGACGTTCCTAATCCTCTTTTCATTGCATTAAAAGGATGATAGACTGAATCAGACAGTGAGTTATGTGACTTAGCTTGCCTATTATGTGAATTATGTGAGTTCTGTCTCGCTCGACTACACCACTGAACACAATGCAGTAGAACAATGTATTTCACTTTTACTATAGTAGGGGACTGTTTGGAATTAGTTTGGTGTTCTAAGTTTAGACTGCTCAGCTCACACAGACTACTGGGTCACACAGGCCACTTTTCCAAAATAACAGACCAAATATTGGATGGTAATGAAAACCAAATTGCTCCCCAACCCAGCTCAAGGCTTGCTCACAGGGGAAAAAAACCCTACATTACAACTGCTGGTGATATCCCTGTTCTCTGTGAGTAACTATCACAACATAAAAAAACTAAACATGTATAACACGTTCATACAAAAAAAATACAATGCTTCAAACACATGACAGATCTGTTCAATATTCAACAGTTTCAGGAAGGGCTTTGTAAAAGAGGAAGAGGTGGTTACCTAACTTAAACATTGCTTCTTCATTAATATTGTCAACTTAATTTTAGTCATATAAAAATACAGTTTTACTGAGACGGTTGGGCACTTGTGAATATTGTATGTCAAAGGTGCCCAAGTTTGAAAACAAGGACTTTAATCATTGAATTGAGGTTGCAGGCTTATCAGGCCAATTTTGTTTGGCATATAGCCCAGATGGGGGGCACTGGGCTACAATGTAATTAGTCATATTTCATTCTGTATTTTTTAACAACAGAGTTGGGGTCAAATCAATTTTTTAAATTCCAGTTCCATTTCTAATCCCAATTCCCTTTTAATCATTTCAAATCCCTATTCCAATCATTTTATAACAAAGTCTTTATTGAGCAAACAAATACTGTATACAACTTAATTAACTTGGCAGGTAACCTGATAAAGCCTCTGGCATAAACCTCAGTAAAGACTATGCTGTAAAACGGAATAGGAATTGGAATTGAAAAAATTTAATTGACCCCAACTCTGTTTAACAAGTCTAATCTCTATTCAGGGGGTTTTATGTGTTAACTCCAAGTTAACCATATGAAAGGCTAATTTCTAAAGGGTTTAATAGTGGATTAGTTAGATGGGCTATCTAACCAATTTTGGTTTAGTCAGTAATTTTTTCCAAACTGCTTTGTTTTGAAAATATGCTGTCAAAAAAGCTGACCAAATACTTTTCTGACTAACTGTATTTCTGGAAAAACACTGTATTAAAAAAAATGATGTAATGCTGTAGTGGGTGTAGAAACACCACAACTGTTGGGCCATGAGACCCTGACAACCCACAGCTTACAATTCAATGAGCACTGGAACAAGCTGAAGAGGCCTGGGAATTGAAGACTGCCTTGAAGCATGGTCCTGCTTTTACAGGTCTGTTGACAAAAGTGGCAAAAGATATGAACCAGATAGCAGAATGAATGACTGATCATCTGAAAACATGGGGCGTAAGAACTTACCCTTATAGAAAAATAAAATACCACTGAAATACCATTATAACAACAGTATGGTGATTTACCTTTCAGACAATTAACAGAAACAAGAGCTGATTGTATACCATCCAGCAATGGCAACACTATATTACTGGATAGCTGGTGCTCCTGACACTGAAGCACACTTCAACATTTCACTGTAGCGCCGCAAGTAATAATAATAAACACTACAGGTGTGCAATACTGCCATCTGATGGGAAGAACAATGAGGCTCAGTTGTACTTTAGTTTAAAAAACAAAACCAAAAAACCCCACAGTGGGAGGTGACACCATAAAGTTAGAAATTCGTAATGTTTCTTGTTATGTCACAGTAAGATTTACTGGCATTCTTCACAATGTCAGTAATCTACAGTAAAAGAAGCTCATAACAGGATCTATGTAAAGACAGCCAGACCACTTCTGAAGGTATATATGCTACCTGTATTATTTCTTGCTTTGCAACCCACTGACAGTGAAAAACTGCAGAGGCAATTGTGATGTAATGACACACTTATACAGAACCTCCAACACATCTTTACTAGAACTTGGAGTCCATCATCCACTAAATACTCTACTACTGGTACAACAGTCCTCTGTCAAATCGGTAAATGAGGCTAATCCCATCATGGGGCATCATGGGGCATAGCAGAGAACATCATACTGAAGAGGGTTGGTGCTAAGACACAACCTTGCTTAACTCCATTCGTGACTGGGAACTGGTTGGACGACTCAAGATGGTCCTGCACACTAGCCATCATGCCATCGTGGAATCGACGCACCATTGTGATGAATTTGTCTGGACACCCATACTTTGCATGATCTTCCAGAGGCCCTCACGGCTGACCATGTCAAAAGCCTTTGTCAGGTCAACAAAGGTCAAGTACAGGTCGGAGTTTTGCTCTTGACATTTTTCTTGGAAATGGCGGACTGCAAACACCATATCGGTGGTTCCGCGTTTTTTTTCTGAAGCCACACTGACTCTCCGGCAGCAGATCTTGGTCTAGATGTTCTACTAAGCGATTCAGGAGAATTCTTGCAAGGATCTTGCCAGCAATTGACAGCAGTGAAATGCCCCTATAATTATCACATGCTTGACGATTGCCTTTCCTCTTGTAAAGGTGGATGATTTTGAGGCGTCCTTAAACTCCTGAGGGACAGCTTCATGTGTCCACATTGACTGGAAGAGTTTGGTGAGCTTATCAACCAGACTTGGCCCTCCAGCCTTGTAGATTTCTGCTGGTATGGCGTCAAGTCCCGGAGCTTTCCCGGTTGCAAGAAGACTGATGGCTTTTTTGGTTTCTTCCTGGGTGGGTGGATTGGCAAGAGATGTGTTAATCTCTATTTGAGGCAGCCTGCTGATAGCTGCGTCATCGGCCCATCTTGCAAGGATTTGGTCTTTTTCTGTGATCAGTGTAGATCCATCCGCACTCAGAAGAGGTGAAGTTCCTGAGGCTTGCGGACCATAGACTGACTTGAGTGCATCATAGAATTTCTCTGTGTTGTTGCTGTCAGCATATGACTGAATCTCCTCTGCTTTTTGACTTAGCCATACATCTTGCATGGCTCTGAGCTTGAATTGGACATCTCTGCGGATGTTTAGGAAAGCAGTTTTCTTAGACACTGAGCTGCTGTCGTTCAAGTAAACTCTGTGAAGGCGGTGTTTCTCATCTAGGAGTGCCTGGATCTCATCGTCGTTTTCGTCAAACCAGTCTTGGTGTTTGCGTGTGGTAGCACCAAGTGTTTCAAGTGCTGTAGAATGCATCAGATTTCTCATAGAAGTCCAGTCTTCCTCTTCATTTTCAGTTGTACTTTAGTTTAAAAAACAAAACCAAAAAACCCCACAGTGGAAAACCCCAAAGTTAGAAATTCGTAATGTTTTTTGTTATATCACAGTAAGATTTACTGGCAGTCTTCACAATGTCAGTAATCTACAGTAAAAGAAGCTCATAACAGGATCTGTGTAAAGACAGCCAGACCACTTCTGAAGGTATATATGCTACCTGTATTATTTCTTGCTTTGCAACCCACTGACAGTGAAAAACTGCAGAGGCAATTGTGATGTAGTGACACCCTTATACAGAACCTCCAACACATCTTTACTAGACCTTGGAGTCCATCATCCACTAAATACTCTACTACAGGTACCAGATCACTCTGTGTATTTTATAACACATTTTTTTAGGCAATTGTTCCTTGAGAAAATATATTGACCCGGAATTCTACTTAAAAGAAGTTTTGAAAGCATTACAGTTTCATTAACTTTAAATTGAAATGAAGATTGTAGCAGAGTTTGCTTTTTGCTTTGTCCATACCGTGTGAAAGTACGTTGTTGCGTGGGATTAAACAGGGACGATGATAGAGAACACTGAAGCAAAACTGAGTTTGAAAAACACACAGCAAACTAAAGCACTAAAATCAAACCATCTGTTTAAAGCCATTTCCTCTGTGGTCATTTGGATAGGTTTTACTTTGGTTTAAGCTAAAGAATCTGTAGCAATATTGTATAAAACCTTATCCAAATTATTACAGCACTTCTTTGTTAGTCACTGCAGATGCCCGTCTATAACCAAATTATTTTCTTAAACACGCTTTAATTTTAAAGAGACAAGCAATTACTTTCTCTAAACTTTGGATACTACAGAGCACACATACACGAATAGGAAATTAAACATGTAGGAAACTTGATATTCAGCAAATCTACATTATATACATAAAATATACTTTTAAAGATATAGCTTTTGTTCATAAAATCAAATCTTCTAGTTGAATATGGGAGGAGGAGTACAATTGGTAATTGTTTGGGGAGAACTGAGATGCATTGTATTGACTCTAGAAGATGGGTGGTGGCACTGTAATGATGTATGTTAATATAGTGTTGACATTTTGTAGAGTTTGCCTACAGTATTTGTGGAAGGTTGACAGATGCTTTCACACTGCTGGTAAGCCTGCCAACAACATGAGTGTCCTGTGGATCAACATCTGTCACCTCCCTCTGAATCCACTGATTAATGACAGGTCTGTCATCTCTGCATGGCAGCAAATTGCTTGGCCAGGGCAATGTGAACTACTGAAACAGAAAATCTGATCTTGATGTCTTTGAGAATACACAAACACAACTATCCTCTTTGTTTTACAATCTATGACAACTCTATGATTTAAATCTTTGGGAGGTAAATATATTTCTAGTCAGTACCACAGGCACCTACAAATTACTATTTGATGTTTACATATATAGATCACTCTGAATTATTGTTCAAATAAGCTAAAGTTGAAACATTCGTTTGGTTTATAAAGGCCGTTTAACATCTATTCACGTTTTCCATATTTTCATATTTATTCCGTTTGAATCAAAACATGAAGGTGGTCTTCAATTAATATAAAA
This sequence comes from Acipenser oxyrinchus oxyrinchus, assembly GCA_030684275.1. Lineage (NCBI taxonomy): Eukaryota > Metazoa > Chordata > Actinopteri > Acipenseriformes > Acipenseridae > Acipenser > Acipenser oxyrinchus. The sequence goes on from CM060249.1 coordinate 97,170,777, forward strand.
AGAATCGTAATAAGTTCAACGACAAACGTGTTGATAATGTCTAAGGCTTTCCACGCATTTCTGCACAATTTGTGTCGTGCTTCCTTTAACTACACAACTGGTTGTACGGTATCCAAATGTTCCCTGTACTAGAGAGAAAGTAGTAGAATGAAACGTGGGCACCAGTACAGGAAAAAAAAAAAGTTCTGTGAAATGAAATAGTTAATGGGAGGCTCTGGGAAACCTGATGCTAATTAAGCCTTTGGAATGCCACATCCTGACATTCTCCCCAGAACCTTCTTCAGAGGAGTTGGTCACGACCGCTAGCAAAAGAAACACCGAGATTCACTTTCTAAACATTTACAGACGAGGGATCAAATAAACCACTTTAGGTAATTCTTCTTTACTGTATGTCCTGTATTGTTTTGAGGAATTGTATTTACTGTGCACGAGTTTTGGTATAAACATTCCACTGTACTGGAAGAGAGAAATTAGTTTCTCTAAATGCATGTATTTTACAGAAACATTTCTGAGACGATGCAGTTGTGAAAGCCTAATTGTTTTAATAATAATGCGATTTAGGTGTAATTTACACGTGGTGATTTAGGAATAACATCCTGAACAATTTTAAAGATTTATAAACTTTATTATAATTTTCTCTTCAGATTTATTGACTTATTTAATTGTAAACTGTCACACTATAATAGATTGTTTTACTTCATTCATCATTCAGTATTAATTGATAGTTTCTAACAGATTATACTTTGTTGAGAGGCACATGTTACACCAGATTGTTTCAAAACAAACGCGAATACATGATACTAATACTATCTCTAACTTTTTTTTTAGACTCCAAATATGACCGCTTTTAAAGCTACACTACTATTTTTATTGTGCATCATCCCGTTAGTTAGACGTGTAAAAACGGTGTCGGAAATATGCAGGGGGCTCCACTGTTACCCCATGGAACCTGAGGAATCTAGACCGTGCACAGGCATACATTGCCCGGGTCGGTCATCCAGACCATCTCGGCCATTCACGCCAACCTCCCAGGGTAGGTCTCCGCAGTTCACACCGAACCATCACAACGGCCATTCTGCTTATCCATCCAGGACTTCCACCGATCCCAACCCCATCGTTCACTCACAGCGAGGAGGCCACGCGGAAAACCCCAAAACTAGAACGATTCAAAACAGAGGTATTGGCTGTACAGGGGATGATTGCGCCTCTCCAACCGGGCAAGCAAACAACGATACCAGAGACTGCAAAGGGACTGAATGTAAATTGCCCTTAAGGATACGGCCGAAGCCGAGACCTATACCACATCAGTGTGTTGGAGAAAGCTGTGCCTCTGCTTCGGCTTCTGCTGCTGCTGCTGATGTTCATGGACAGCCCGCGTTGGTTCGTCTGTCCGACCGGGCTGCGCAGTTTCTAGGCGAGTTTCCAGATTTCGGATACCCAGCGTCAGAACTCGGTGGCGCTCCATTAGGGGTACAGCTTACCTGTGATATTAAACCAGGTTAGTCATTTCTTTGTCTACAAATAGTCAATTTTAAGTAACATATTACATAATTAATGTAACACAAAGTAATCACAGGGAGCATTGCAAATTTTAAGAAATAGATTTTAATTTTTTAAAGGGTGAATTTTTAAAAATATATTTTGAATTGAACTGAGGAAGTTAGTTAAATGTTCGCAACTGTACAGTTGAACAGTAACCTTGCATTTTACCATGCGTGTTTTTCCAAAACTAACAATTGCTTTGACAGCACTTTTCCACACATCTGAATTACCATGACTTCTTCTTGCTCCCTGTTTTCACTATGGTCCTCTTTGTGTTTGCCTCGCCTCCCTGTGTGTTTAGCATGCCTTTCTGCAGTACATTGTTATCCAGGCCACAATCCTCTTGCCCTGTATTGGGACCCCTGCTCTCTGGAGGAATGCCCTGGGATCAGTGTGCATTGGTGGAGCTTTGACCTGCAGGATGTGATGATTTCCCTATTGCAAATGTCTTTGACCTGCTGGAGGAAATTTCACCACAAAGTAGTGCAAGCAGCCTTCTGTTTATTTTCTCAATATCATCACACAGGCGTATGGAAAGCTGAGAAATAGATCTGAATTGTGCTTGGTTGACATGGACGTCAGTAATCCAAAACTGAACCATTTACTGGTGTTTCCCACAGATTTTCTGTAGCAATTAGAGGCAGTTGTCATTGAGAAATGGTCATTTATCCCTTCAAAACAATTCAAACAACATACCTATGCCTGGCTACTTCAATTTGGATGTAGCTGAATTGTACAAGGCAATTGCACTGGGTACTTATGAATGTAAAATTGTAATAGGTTTGTTGCAAGGTTACCTAGGCTTGATGTTACAGGTAAACTGTACTTTATACCTATATAAAGTACAGTTGACAATCTAGTCTTACACTTACTTATGAAGTGCCTTGGGGAAGGTCCTGTGTTGTCTGATCAGCATTTAGTCACAGCGCCTCTTTAGCATGGAATAGTCTGGACCAGTATATGATAGTACATCAGATAAATAACCCAAATGTATCAGCTAAAGATAGAACAATGACTAAAATTACATTGATTTGAATGCGTCGGTTCCAAGAATTATTGAAGTGTAAATGTTTCTGAGCCCAGATTGAATGTATGATGTTGTTTTTTAGAGTGATGTGAAATGACGGCTGTCTGTTTCTGGTCATCTTGCCAGCACAGTCTTGTAAATGAGGTCTTGGTTTCAATGGGTTTATACCTGGTTAAAGAATGTATCAATACATACATCAATAAAAATAATGCCTCCTATGGAATTAGTGCTGTGCTGGATGCCTAAGGTAGCCCTACACCACACTGACAGGGTCATTTTACAATCAGCAAAGGGAAGTATGTGTCTGATTCCTCATAGACTTCCTCATCTAATCTGTTTAATTCCTTTGATTCTGGATGAGTCGTGCCTTGTAATCTAGCCCTGTACGTCATTGTGTTCCAAGTTTACCAAACTAGCAAATTTACATGGAAAAAATTACATACACCTGGATGGTAGGAAAGTATGAGTGCGTGTACAGTAGGAACACTTACCTCACATACTCGCAAAAAGTTTTAGAGGCATTAAAGCAAGCTTAAATAAGAAGAAACAGAGGACCCCTTTTAAGAGGTATGGTTTGTAGACTTTCTTCAAATTAATTGAAAATGGAATCCATGATGACAGTTGAACATTAGCATAGATTACTGTTTTCATTGCACATAATGTTTTGCACATGTATAATTACAGGGGTACTATATGTGCTGTAATTTCAATAAAAAAAAAACATTTTTTTTTTCCTTTTATGAATATAATTTGAATGCAGTAATATTGCATTTTGGGACAGTTTTTTATTAAGGTCTTTACATCGAAATACAATTTGCACACTTTTTCGGACTGGAAAACATGACTGACAGTAACAAAACTAGTAAGATGCAATGCAGAAGGTTGACTCAGCATTAACTCTGAGTTGTTTGTTACTAGTTTTGTAAGTTTAACGGTTTGATTTTCCTTTAACAAAAGGAGATGTAAACTGCATTTGACCTGGGAAAAACCCCAAAACATTAACCCTTCCTTAGAGACTTTCCCTAGAATACATACCGAAAATCTGTCTATGAGCTGCCTTGTACTGGAATCAAAGTGAAAGGCTGCTTATTCACAAACTGTTCAGGGGAGTATGGTTGACACTGTAGGTAATGTACAGACCTGAGTAAATGAGTACAGTTTTTGCATGTGTTTTGACCATGGTTTTAACTAGAGGTAGGCTCAGAGAGATACCTGACCTAGCTTTCTTTTTACTACCTGGGTCTATGTATTATTAATGGGTTTTAATTAGGATTTTTAATAAAATATTAATCACACATGTAAGCTATAATCTGTATTTAAAACCTTAATTGTAAATTATTATTTTATTTTACCGAATGTTTTGAGGTAGGCTATTACTAAAATGTTATGTCAAACAGGATTTATTAAATCTGTGATTAAACAAGTCATTGATCATTCACAACTTCTAATGAATCGATTACAATAAACTTCATGATTTAAACCATTTTAATACTGTACATCTTTCAAAATGGTCTGTTACATCCTTTCATTTTATAAGTGTAACGTATACTATATAAGTATAATATATGTTATATGGAATAATCAAGCAGCACCACCTGATTACCACGCTGTAATCATTCATGAAGTTACCAGGTAATGCTCAATTACTTAATTTATACAACACTTTCGATATGAAAGTTACCTTCTGTGTGGTTTTAGACAGGACAGATATTGTGATGGTTGAAGGCGGTCTCTATGGAACTTTAGTGTCGCAACTGAGATATGCTGTGTTTGAACTGAATCATTGCATACAAATAGTGTCTCAAACTGAATCATTGCATACAAATAGTGTCTAATTGATTTTTTTGATCCAGGACTGTAGTATAGCTGTATAGCTCTAATGACACATTTAGCAGTATACCTGCATGGCTGATGGTATAGTTCCATGGTTTGTGTTGAATTAGTGCTGTTGCTGTGCTACAATTGGGTGGAACTAACTTCAGTATTCTATAAACCATGATGAAAGCATCATTAACTGATGTTTTAAGTCTGTGCAGGATAGTTACAAGGAATGAAAGTATACACAATGAACAGAGAGTCGTTATTATCTAAAGTTATGTCCCAGCGTGATTTTATGCTTGTGTCAGCATCAAATCTGCTTTTGTCTTTCACTCCTAGGAGAAAATGAAGTTCCCTCTGAAGATGCCCTTATTCTTCAGCTGCAGCTTGCTAAAGGGCAGGAGAAGTTTGTGGAAGCTCTGAAAAGCCAGCAGAAAGTTCTAATTGATTTACAGCAGCAAGTTACTCAACAGCAAAGCACGCTGATTAGCCAACAAAAGGAGATCTTGGAACAGCAAAGAAAAATGTATGAACAGATGGATCTCGTAAAAGATCAGTACAGTATGCTGTTTGAGACTGTTAAGCAAATGTCCTTCCAAAGTTTACAGGCAGATATACAGAGCTATTTCCAAAGTCATCTTCAGGGCCTCCAAAACCAGGTCAGGAGCCATCTTCATAAATCCTACGCCGTGCACAAAGTGGACGTTGATGCAAAGGTCATTGACGTTGGGGGACACTTTTCCGCCAATGAATGCGGAGGTTGTAATAGTGACGAGTACTGCCATTTCCAGGGCACGCCTCCTCAGTGTGAGAAATGCACCTTGTGTCCACCAGGGTTTTTCCTGGTGTCAGAGTGCTCTTTGAACGCTGACCGGATTTGTCAGGTAAATCACTCCTCTGTTTTTTTTAATGGATTTCCAAACCTTACTGAGTCTGTTGTCCCATATAAGAAGTTGCAGTTCAGTTTGCCCTTTCCTGTCATTTTAACATGTGTGTACACTTTTTTATCATATTTGTATTACAATGAAACAAACTGTGTATTGACAGTTTCTCCCAGTACAATTTATCACAACATAAGTCAGAAAACGAAAGCAAAAAACTGTAAGAACAGCAGAAATTTGCTAATAACAGGTAGTCCAAGATTAGTGACAATCAGGGTCTGTGAAACCACAGGTAGTTTAACCTGCAGGTCATTATCTGACTTTTAAGGACTGGCAAATGAAAAAAAGGTGACCAACTGGCAACTGCTAAATATGTTTACTTTATAGACAACTGTGTGTGGCAGTTTCAGACTTTAATTTACACTTTGATTTACACTTTGTTATATATATATATACAGTACTGTGCAAAAGTTTTAGGCAGGTGTGAAAAAATGCTGTAGAGTAAGAATGCTTTCAAAAATAGACATGTTAATAGTTTATATTTATCAATTAACAAAATGCAAAGTGAGTGAACAGAAGAAAAATCTACATCAAATCAATATTTGGTGTGACCACCCTTTGCCTTCAAAACAGCATCAATTCTTCTAGGTACACTTGCACACAGTTTTTGAAGGAACTCGGCAGGTAGGTTGGCCCAAACATCTTGGAGAACTAACCACAGTTCTTCTGTGGATTTAGGCAGCCTCAGTTGCTTCTCTCTCTTCATGTAATCCCAGACAGACTCGATGATGTTGAGATCAGGGCTCTGTGGGGGCCATACCATCACTTCCAGGACTCCTTGTTCTTCTTTACGCTGAAGATAGTTCTTAATGACTTTCGCTGTATGTTTGGGGTCGTTGTCATGCTGCAGAATAAATTTGGGGCCAATCAGATGCCTCCCTGATGGTATTGCATGATGGATAAGTATCTGCCTGTACTTCTCAGCATTGAGGAGACCATTAATTCTGACCAAATCCCCAACTCCATTTGCAGAAATGCAGCCCCAAACTTGCAAGGAACCTCCACCATGCTTCACTGTTGACTGCAGACACTCATTCGTGTACTGCTCTCCAGCCCTTTGGCGAACAAACTGCCTTCTGCTACAGCCAAATATTTCAAATTTTGACTCATCAGTCCAGAGCACCTGCTGCCATTTTTCTGCACCCCAGTTCCTGTGTTTTCGTGCATAGTTGAGTCGCTTGGCCTTGTTTCCACGTCGGAGGTATGGCTTTTTGGCGCAAGTCTTCCATGAAGGCCACTTCTGACCAGACTTCTCCGGACAGTAGATGGGTGTACCAGGGTCCCACTGTTTTCTGCCAATTCTGAGCTGATGGCACTGCTGGACATCTTCCGATTGCGAAGGGAAGTAAGCATGATGTGTCTTTCATCTGCTGCAGTAAGTTTCCTTGGCCGACCACTGCGTCTACGGTCTTCAACGTTGCCCGTTTCTTTGTGCTTCTTCAAATGAGCTTGGACAGCACATCTGGAAACCCCTGTCTGCCTTGAAATTTCTGCCTGGGAGAGACCTTGCTGATGCAGTATAACTACCTTGTGTCTTGTTGCTGTGCTCAGTCTTGCCATGGCGTATGACTTTTGACAGTAAACTGTCTTCAGCAACCTCACCTTGTTAGTTGAGTTTGGCTGTTCCTCACCCAGTTTTATTCCTCCTACACAGCTGTTTCTGTTTCAGTTAATGATTGTGTTTCAACCTACATATTGAATTGATGATCATTAGCACCTGTTTGGTATAATTGTTTAATCATACACCTGACTATATGCCTACAAAATCCCTGACTTTGTGCAAGTGTACCTAGAAGAATTGATGCTGTTTTGAAGGCAAAGGGTGGTCACACCAAATATGGATTTGATTTAGATTTTTCTTCTGTTCACTCACTTTGCATTTAGTTAATTGATAAATATATATATATATATATATATAATATGTATGGTTAAACACAAACCTTACAGAGTGAACATAGAAAAGCCATTTTCTGACAATTATTATTGTACCGCTAGCTACATTGTGATTACTGACCCTTGTTACTAGTGTAACCTGAATCTGTTTTTACGCCTGTATAAGTAAGCACAAGCTGAAATCTTTGTCAGCTAAGTTTTAGCTTATAATTGTATACGTGGATGGGAATCATCGGTATGCCACGTTTTATCTCTTCCATGGTGAATTTGGCTGGTGTCTTTTCTAACAACATCAATTCTTGTTTCAGAAAAAATAAGAAGGGTGCTGTGTGAAAGAGGAGAGGACATTGTTAAATTTGCAGACGACACAAAAATAGGAGGAGTGGCAAACACTGTTGCAGCAGCAAAGGTCATTCAAAATGATCTAGACAGCATTCAGAACTGGGCAGACACATGGCAAATGACATTTTTCATAGAGAAAAGTGTAAGGTACTGCACGCAGGCAATAAAAATGAAGGAATGTATGAAAAAGACCTAGGAGTTTATGTTGACTCAGAAATGTCTTCATCTAGACAATGTGGGGAAGCTATAAAAAAGGCCAACAAGATGCTCAGATATATTGTGAAAAGTGTTGAATTTAAATCAAGGGAAGTAATGTTAAAACTTTACAATGCATTAGTAAGACCTCACCTAGAATATTGTGTTCAGTTCTGGTCACCTCGTTACAAAAAGGATATTGCTGCTCTAGAAAGAGTGCAAAGAAGAGCGACCAGAATTATCCTGGGTTTAAAAGGCATGTCATATGCAGACAGGCTAAAAGAATTGATCTATTCAGTCTTGAACAAAGAAGACTACGCGGTCATCTGATTCAAGCATTCAAAATTCTAAAAGGTATTGACAATGTCGACCCAGGGGACTTTTTCGACCTGAAAAAAGAAACAAGGACCAGGGATCACAAATGGAGATTAGATAAAGGGCATTCAGAACAGAAAATAGGAGGCACTTTTTTACACAGAGAATTGTGAGGGTCTGGAACCAACTCCCCAGTAATGTTGTTGAAGCTGACACCCTGGGATCCTTCAGAAAGCTGTTTGATGAGATTGTGGGATCAATAAGCTACTAACAACCAAACGAGCAAGATGGGCTGAATGGCCTCCTCTCGTTTGTAAACTTTTTTATGTTCTTATTACGGAAATATTTTCAATGAATTTAATTGAATACAATCTTCACCTATCTCAGGACAAATAACTTGGTTTGTAATCAAACAGCCTTGCTTTGAGTTTCAAATACATTTAGAATACAGACAGATGTATTATAATTTCATCCACGTGGTAAGTTTTTTTTGTTTCTTTGTGGTCTTTACTGAAGGATAATGACCTGAAATGCTGCATATTGATTGGCTGAGGCAGGGCACAACTTTCTTTTGAGGTTTCTATTAAACCACAATTTTTCAGGGATCATAAAATACTGTGATAAATCGCTCACCTTTGATGGTATCTACGTCGTGATTGATTCAGATACCGATAACCAAAGTGAACAATAGCAAAGCGTTGACTGTGATTTTCATTTTCATTCATAGCTATTAAACACTCAATCGTACTTAAGAAATGCTAAAAGAAAGATAGCATGTATACAGCGTCTCCACCCCGGGTGCATTTGATCAGCTGCTGGTCAGAAGCAAAGAATAAATGGAAACCCACTGCATTAAGTAGCAAAGCCCCTGCAACCCGTTTCACAATTAACAGGTTTCAAGATGCTGTAGCATTAGCTACATGAATGCAGCATAAGTAATTTGCTGCCTGCTGCTCTTAACTGAGTATCAGAATACCTGGCCAGGTTAAGTTAATTCTCTATTCAATTGCTAAATAAGTAATTTTGTCCTTGTTTCTAAAATAGGCCTTTCAGATTCATAAGGTAAAATTAGGTGAAGCTATATCAATTTACTGTCAGCTTTGGTAAGGGGTTTATCTCTGCACTGGTCTGTCTCTTGTTGTTTTAACTATGATCTTTTCCTTAATTTCCACATGGAAGTTCTAATTAGATTCAGGTGTTTTGCTAATTGCCTTGGCATAGGGCTTATTGAGCTTGATTTATCATTATGTCTAAGTATCTTAATTGGGAGCTCTTTAAATAAGGCTATTACTTCCTGGGAAGGGGGTGATTCTTTTTCGGGTGTGGTTTTTTGTGGATGCAGAGTGTTTGGAGGAAGGAGCAGGGGTTTTTTTTTAAGAAGGTTGCTGGTCTGTAAAGGAGAGACCGGGAACAATAATCTTTTGGTTGTTAGAAACAGTGTATTTTTTCTAATCTTCCATTTTCTAGTTTGAAAGTAACCAGTTATTTAATCTCCTGCCCAATTGAAACTGTCCACATCATCCAAATGATTTATTTTTATCCTAAGAGCAACAACGGTGACTAATCCATTTATTATTCAAATCATCACTTTTTGTCTCCTTACCTGGTTGGAAACGCCAAGCTTGACAGGACCAAGGAAGAACTGGGTGAGATCCCCTCATGGGGAGGAATCTTATTTTTTGCTGCTGGATTATCTGGTTTGTTCTGACTGTTTGGGATTATTTTTTATTTTTTTTATTTATCGGGGTTTAACAAGCACCCCGTTCAGAAGTCTCATTTTGTTTTGTGTTTAAACTGTTCTGGCTCAACTGCATTTTCAATATGGACCTGATATAACAGCTTGGGACTTTTAAAGTATTGGTTGTTGTTGTTTCATGGACATTTTTTCTCTATAAGGACTGCCGGATGGACTCGTTGGTAAACATTTTGACTGGTTCAAATACTGTCTGATTAAAACCCATGTACACCAAATGTTTGATACAGCTATCTACAAGTATAATATTCCACGCATATTCAATAACATCTGCTATTTGAATTCTGGTGTTGCCTTCTGTTTTAATTTTCTTCCTAGTTTCTATGTGTTGTAAACAATCCTGACTTACCCAGCAATTTTTCTTGGTTCTGTCGCTCAATCCTACTGCTTTGGAGAGTTTATATTGTTCAGGGTAGTTTATTTGTATTTCCGTCACAAAATACTAGTTATTGGACGTTGCTTAAGGATTGGGTTTGTTACAATGCTTCAATAAAATGTTTCAATACAAAACATCTTCGGTCAGATGTTGGGTGAGCATACAGATTATATTGTGTTAAAGCAGTAAAAGGTTTAATTCCAGGTATACACCCTAAACCCTCTTACTTTCTATCCATTTCTGCTGTATATTTGTTTTTTTAACAAGATGCTTTTCTTGTAGGACAGGGATGAGTGCATAGAATTACCAACCATTTGTGGAGAGCGAGTCAAATGTCTGAATACTCCAGGTAAAATTTCCTTTTTTAAGTATATGTGTGTAGTAGCATTATTGGAGGTATCCAAAGGTAAATTAATGAACCTGCTTTATCGGTCGAATAAAATGTGCTTTTACCTTTTGACTTAACCTAATATAATATGAGATAGTGTCATTATTGAAGTTCTTGTTAAAACCACATTTGTATTATGTTCTCGCAGGTGGTTTTAGATGTCTAGGCATTGCTGAAAGAGATGCAGCTTCTGGAGTCTGTGGACACGGCTACTTCTTCAACAGGGAGCTTCAGGAGTGCCAGGCGTGTGGCGAGTGTCCAGGCGAAACATTGGCTGTCGCCTGTTCAGCGGCCAGAGACACTGTTTGCACTGCCCTCTCGGAAAACAAGCTTTCTGAATCCTGGTCCGCAGTGGTCACTGTGCCCCCATCCAAGTCTTCATCCAGTCACATCTTCCCAGGCGTGTACCTGAACGTGAACGGGAAAGGGCACTCTGACATCATTTCCAATGAAGACGGTAAGCTGCAGTTCCAACAGCATGGGCTTGTGTGGGCTGACTGCAACTTTGCATTGAAACACAGCTGCCGGAACTTCCTCCAGCTCTCTATGAAGCTGAATGACAGCGAGGAAGGATGGGAGCTGAGTGGAGTTCGCATTGAGCAGCCCGATGGCAAGTACTTTCAAAGTGTGAGTGTGAGCGGTACAGCCGAGGTGGAGCCCAATTACACCATGTCCCTGTTTCTGAAAAGTCCCAACCAGTACTGTAACCAGAGCAAAGACCTTAATGTATATGACGTCAATACGCCATTCAGTGTCTTTTGGCTATCACATGACACAGGTGCGGTGGCCATGTCTGCCCAGATGTCAATGTCGGTGCAGTACCAGACCAACTTCCGGCCCACTTTTAAGGTCATTTCCATTTCTGACCCCTATATGATAAGTCTGTCACATGACGGCCGAGGTGTGAGGTTCAGAGAGAGCGGAGTAGTGAAGTTTGTATTCCAGCAAGCGCTGTATTCTATGGGCCACACCTGCATCCGGGAAGGTTTTTCTCTGGTTTCTTACGTGAACAGAAACGGGACAAATCAAGAGCTAATGCAGGTCTACAAGCCCGGTGTGAACTACAGAGACACGTCGATCTCTTTGTCTGGAGCAGTCAAGGTCAGCGCCGGGGACATGATCAGCTTTGAGATCCAGTCTCCTTCGCAGTGCAACATCAGATACTTTGGAGACAACTCTGGCCTCAGCATATTCAGCCTCATCTGGATCCCATCTGCTGTTTCCACTGCCCTTTCTGCGACTGTCTCCAGAACAGGGCTGCCTACAGGGGCTGTGAGAAACAAAGCCATCCATTTCCACCAGGTTTCTTCAAATGAGAACCAGATCCAGCTTGTGACTTCAGGAAAGTTTGCCCAAAAGTACTTTGTATTCCGTGAGAGTGGGGTGGCCAGCGTAGCTTTTAACCTGAAGCTGATCCACTCTTGTAATATTGTTAAACTCACTCTAAATCAGCTGCTCGGCGATCAGATGCAACCCCTGCCTGTTACCCAGCAAATTGGAGGCCATATGCCTGAAGGGAGCCAGTGGACAAGTGTTGGTCTCCGCTCCTCCTTCCATGTTCATAATGGAACAGTGATATTCATCACAGTGGACTGTGTGCGGGGCAGAATCAATCAAATTGCTCACGAGCGAGGCACAAATCTTTCCATTCTCTGGGTTTCATCTTGAGTTTTGGAAATACATTCCATATAGCAAAGAGAAATGACAATTTGCACAAAGGTGCCCTCGAAACTGAAACATTAACAAAACTACATTTCAGGTCTACAGATTAGATATTATTTTACTAACAGGGGTAGAGGTTTCAAACACTTCACTGTAAAATACTGTTAAAAGTAATTTTATAGTGTTTTGGCATTTTCAGTTTAAGAACGTTGGTATTTTAAATGTTTTGGTTCCATAAATGTATATTTCAATTTTTTCCTGTATGTATTATTGGTTTGTTGTGATGTTTGTGTCAGATTTACAGGTCTATTGTGCTAACGAGAGAATGTTATGAAACTTAAACTTGTACTATGTTAAACTCATATCATTTTCTTCCTGTAAAATGTGGTTATATGTTCCTTTGTGCATTTGGACACCGCAGGAGCCAGTGCAACCAAACTTTACCTGCTCTTTCATCCAGGGGAAGGTCGAGGGCTATGTTTGGATCCAAAATTGACGCCCGGGGTACTTTATTTAGTAACCCCATTGCTGGATCACTACAGTAGCCATGTATCTCAAATTAAAGAAACTCACAAAACAAAAACAAAAAAAACACCAGGTACTTCAGCTAGTGTTTGTGTGTGTATGTGTGTGTGTGTGTATATATATATGTGTGTGTATATATATATATATATATATATATATATATATATATATATATATATATATATATATATATATATATATATATATATATATATATATATATATATTACACACACACATTACTGTGCAAAAGTTTTAGGCAGGTGTGAAAAAATGCTGTAAAGTAAGAATGCTTTCAAAAATAGACATGTTAATAGTTTATATTTATCAATTAACAAAATGTAAAGTGAGTGAACAGAAGAAAAATTTACACCAAATCAATATTTGGTGTGACCACCCTTTGCCTTCAAAACAGCATCAATTCTTCTAGGTACACTTGCACACAGTTTTTGAAGGAACTCGGCAGGTAGGTTGGCCCAAACATCTTGGAGAACTAACCACAGTTCTTCTGTGGATTTAGGCAGCCTCAGTTGCTTCTCTCTCTTCATGTAATCCCAGACAGACTCGATGATGTTGAGATCAGGGCTCTGTGGGGGCCATACCATCACTTCCAGGACTCCTTGTTCTTCTTTACGCTGAAGATAGTTCTTAATGACTTTCGCTGTATGTTTGGGGTCGTTGTCATTCTGCAGAATAAATTTGGGGCCAATCAGATGCCTCCCTGATGGTATTGGATGATGGATAAGTATCTGCCTGTACTTCTCAGCATTGAGGAGACCATTAATTCTGACCAGATCCCCAACTCCATTTGCAGAAATGCAGCCCCAAACTTGCAAGGAACCTCCACCATGCTTCACTGTTGCCTGCAGACACTCATTCGTGTACCGCTCTCCAGCCCTTGCTGAACAAACTGCCTTCTGCTACAGCCAAATATTTCAAATTTTGACTCATCAGTCCAGAGCACCTGCTGCCATTTTTCTGCACCCCAGTTCCTGTGTTTTCGTGCATAGTTGAGTCGCTTGGCCTTGTTTCCACGTCGGAGGTATGGCTTTTTGGCGCAAGTCTTCCATGAAGGCCACTTCTGACCAGACTTCTCCGGACAGTAGATGGGTGTACCAGGGTCCCACTGTTTTCTGCCAATTCTGAGCTGATGGCACTGCTGGACATCTTCCGATTGCGAAGGGAAGTAAGCATGATGTGTCTTTCATCTGCTGCTGTAAGTTTCCTTGGCCGACCACTGCGTCTACGGTCCTCAACGTTGCCCGTTTCTTTGTGCTTCTTCAAAAGAGCTTGGACAGCACATCTGGAAACCCCTGTCTGCCTTGAAATTTCTGCCTGGGAGAGACCTTGCTGATGCAGTATAACTACCTTGTGTCTTGTTGCTGTGCTCAGTCTTGCCATGGCGTATGACTTTTGCCAGTAAACTGTCTTCAGCAACCTCACCTTGTTAGCTGAGTTTGGCTGTTCCTCACCCAGTTTTATTCCTCCTACACAGCTGTTTCTGTTTCAGTTAATGATTGTGTTTCAACCTACATATTGAATTGATGATCATTAGCACCTGTTTGGTATAATTGTTTAATCATACACCTGACTATATGCCTACAAAATCCCTGACTTTGTGCAAGTGTACCTAGAAGAATTGATGCTGTTTTGAAGGCAAAGGGTGGTCACACCAAATATGGATTTGATTTAGATTTTTCTTCTGTTCACTCACTTTGCATTTAGTTAATTGATAAATATAATCTATTAACATGTCTATTTTTGAAAGCATTATTACTTTACAGCATTTTTTCACACCTGCCTAAAACTATTGCACAGCACTGTATATATACACACATATATATATATATATATATGTGTGTGTGTGTGTGTGTGTGTGTGTGTATGTGTATGTGTATATATATATATATATATATATATATATATATATATATATATATATATATATATATATAAAAATGACATACAATAAGTACTGACAGTGACAACTTTGTATTATTTAACCAAGCTTTTTCAAAACTGACCTAGAGAATATGCTACAGTATTTGTATTTTTGTATTATTATATTTGTCTTTTATTTGATTTAAGATAATATAAACGTTGTGCTGAATGTAACATGTACAATAGTTTCATATTGGACCCCGTCAAAGCAATAATGCTGCAGAACATTCTATTCTTTGACTATACTGAAAACACATACAAAGGGGAACAATAAGCAGAACACATAAATAATGTATACAAAATGGACATGTTTTTGCTTTACTTCTTCCGGTGCCTAGCTCAATCAATTAAATACTGGAACATACATATATTTGTCATCATTTAATGCAAGATACTAATTTCCTTATCTCTACTTGGGTATACTACAGGGTATATCAAAATCAAATGTTGTTTTACACAGTGATGAACCCATTAAGTTCATCAGTTAGATGTAAGACATAAGGAAAACATTGTCTTGCATTAAATGATGAGAAACATTTAAAATGCCAGGATATACATTTTTTTTTTCTTACTTGTGATAACCACTTTACTCCTCAGAGCCCTCAGTGTAAGGTCATAGGTTTCCTTGTACCTATTAAGGCCACATCCCCATCCCTGAACAATAACAAACAGCTATGTGTTAAGAAGTCTTCTGGTACATGTCTTTCCTCCACAGCGCAGTCACTAACTTCAAACATTGAGGAACGCTGCTCTCTACCCTGCTGGGTATAGGGAAGCTTCAGAAGCTTACTGAGTCAGTTATTGGTTAATTCTGTGTAATGGCTAAACTTGTTAAAATGTGTGAAAATGTTATCAGTAGCTCTATAGGTACATTCAAAAATACATTTCAACTCTTTGAACTGAGGCCCTTTTTTCTACAGCTACCCTGACTGCAACTGTCAACAGCTCATTTATGATTAATGGGAAGCTGGAAATGAAAAGCATTACAAGGTGTAAACAACGTAAAGACTTGAGAGAAAATGAATCCTCTCAAGGGGTTAACGCTCCTAATCTCATCTGAATTGCACCGTTAAACTTATACAACAAAATAGAAAAGGTTTCCGTCCATCCGATAAATTAAAAGCAGGTGTTTATGGAGTAATACCGCAGCTGTTTTGTATTACAGTATAGATTTAAAAAAAGCTTGTCTGCTCTCTGCATATGACAAAATATAGCAAAAACAATGATATAGAAAAATTCCATTGTGGTAAAAAGAGTGTGATAAAATCTGTGTAGTTGTGGTTTTATATTTTGTATGTGTACTCTCAAATAACGTATGATATATATATATATAGATATATATATATAGATATATATAGATATATATATATAGATATAGATATATATATATATATATATATAGATATATATATTTTTTTTTTTATCAGTGACAGAAAACCAGTGTGTGTCTGTCAGGATTTCTCCTTGAACAATTCTGTTGCCTGCGTGTGAATGCAAGTGAATGACAGGTGACCCTTTCAGACATTCCATTTAAAGAGTTGAATTCCATTGTGAAATTTCATAGGGGCAAAAGGTGGGTAAACGCAGCAGTGTGAAAGAACCATGTGCATTCCCCTCAAGCTAGATAGCAATTCCTGGAGTGCCTCTTTTACATTTAGAACTCCACTAAAAACATGCTGTGCCATCCTGCTTTACTGAAAATATCCCTCCCTTACAGCGGAGATGTGGGGGGCTCTGATACTGTGCAGAACCAACATAGAGTACTTGGCTGTACCCTGATAGCTGTTTAAAAACTAAACAATGGTATGAGGTTGGAGTGTAAGGAATACTGAAGATGCAGTACCACATTTAAGAGTAGGACATTTTATGTTATTGCTTAGAACATCTTTAAACCTTTCAGACAATTACATTTGCTACATAATACAGATTTGAAAGAAGCACAGTTTTCTAAACATGTATTTTGATTGTAAGAAATGATGTGTTACCATACTACAGTAGGTTAAAGAAAGCTCTGACCTGCCTGCCTGAAATGACAAAGGAAATGAAAGAGTGACAGACTACCTGAAAGTAAGGCATTCAAACTGAGAGGTGTCTTTCACTTGCTTTAACATGTCCATCTTTCAGAACTGCACACATAGACTCTATAGAGTGGATGGAATGATTGCATTAGCTCTCACCCCTGTATGTAATGGAAAGTGTGATACACATGAAAACACACCAGTTCTCTGGACCCCATTTATTAGCAATGGGCTACATTCTCAAAGATATTTACTCCCATTCATCATCAGGAATTTGTTTTTCAGGAAGGAGAAACACACCCAATAAAGTTACAAAACCAGACATGAACAACTAACACTTGTAATTCAGGGGCTAGAATGAAGTACTGAGTCGTTTCTTATTTATTTCGTGCTAATGACAATAAATAGCTTTGGGAACCCAGCCCAATGTGTTACTTTTGCAACACTGGCAGTGTATCTGTGTTTCCTATGTTTATATTTATAGCTCAGGATGGTTTATTGTTTTTGGGTTAAAATGTGTTATGCAAAACTGTTAAATGATATGCTCAGCAGTTCAATTTATAAATAGTAAATGCTATTCAGGAACTTGGGGGGGGGGGAATATATATATCTTTTAGGTCTACTAGAGAAATTGAAAGAACCCTGTCTGGTTATTATTATTTGTTTATTTAGCAGACGCCTTTATCCAAGGCGACTTACACAGACTAGGGTGTGTGAACTATGCATCAGCTGCAGAGTCACTTACAATTACGTCTCACCTGAAAGACGGAGCACAAGGAGGTTAAGTGACTTGCTCAGGGTCACACAATGAGTTAGTGGCTGAGGTGGGATTTGAACCGGGGACCTCCTGGTTATAAGCCCCTTTCTTTAACCACTGGACCACACAGCCTCCTGGAGGTTGCTTTCTCAATTAAAATGGATTCCATAACCACTGGCAAGATTGTTCAACACAAACCAAAGATCCAGAGGTAGAGACTTTTGAAATAATGTATTTTCAGCAATTATAGTAAGCAATTTTTTTTTTCTATACAGATATTCAGCTATAATGTTATAAACACGCAGTTGCAAAATTAAAATATGTAAGGAATTGACTTGCTGAAAAGTTTCCTGCCATCTCAGGGTAACAAGGTGATAGCTTGGTTAGGTTTGGAAGGCTGGAAGAATGGATTGCTTGATGATGAACGGGCCTCTATGAGCCTGTATATATTTTATATCATTTTTGTTTGTTAATGTGTTTTTTGTTCATCCCCCTTTCCACAACATGAAAAATAAATTATCCTGCGTTAGGAATCTCAGATTTATTTATCTAACAAATTACAGGGTTAGTCATGATAAAGGGTTAGTCATGATTTTAGTCATGATAAAGGGTTAGTCACGAATAAAGGGTTATTGCAGCGACGGACTGTTAAAGTTGATCAAATTGTCCATTACAAACTTGGTTGTAAATGTGCTATCTGGATAGAGGTGTCAAAAAGAAAACTTAATCAAGGCCTCAATCTAGAGATACCATTAGGTTTCAAATCCTGAATGTATTTGGCATGAAGGATTATTTTGATTGGGATTGAGTAGACGTTTCGCCACAGGATGGTAAGGAAGGATAAAAAAGGAAATGGTTGAAATGTCTTTGCTTTGAATCTACAGGCTCCTGTCCTGCCAGTAGTTTTACAGTATGAATCCCAAATATTGTCCAGTATTATAATTTTTTTATTGGCTGGAAAATACTGTCATGTGTTGGGAAACTCTCATGGCATCTGCTGGCATTTTGTCTTAGTCATTGTGACAGAGTGGTAAAGACGTGCAGGTGAGTGCAGTGCAGAGTAATCACACAGACAACGTTCGTACAGGTGCAAGGGTGTTTATTTGATTTACTAAATGTCCAGAGCCTTAAGGCAAACCTGCAAATAATAATAGTGTTGGAAGTGGTACAGTGGCGTGTATCACTTCTGTTTTGTAATCCCACGGGTTTGACCCGCAACCCAAAGTCCCGTTCCGTCACCCACACAAAACACAAAACACAGACACAGTATAGACGGTGCATGATTTTTAGTGCTAGTGGTGCAAACAAAGACAGTTACGGTAGGGGAAAGGTGAGTGGTGAAGTCCGGGTTTTTCGCTGGCCTGCGGCTGCAGCTCCGGATCGTGCTCAGCAATCTTCAGTGAACAAAACACACAAGACACACAGTGTTAATACACAGACACGAACACTCACACGTTACTCAGTACGGGCTCCTTCTCGGTCATTTCACTTGACCATATGCAAAGGAACAGATCACTTAAGCCATGCCCCCTATTTATACCCTCGCCCATGACCCCGAGGTTAACGAGCGCATCCGCTCCTCCAGTCCTCGGATGCCACGCCGCTTACCATCCGGGTCAATGAGCTTGGGTGCCGTAGCTCTGCCCCCTTCCTAAATGACCGACTTCCATCTACCCTTCGGAATGAATTGTCGTGCCATTTAATTAAGGGTACTCTGTTCCTCTGGCACCGTGCCCTCACAGGTCGAGAGGGAGATCTAACACCAAGAATCATTCGATCTCTGTCACAGTCATGTACCAAGTTTATTTTAAAATAGGTAACTAGTTGCTCAAATGAAAGTATAGATGCTGCCCTTCCCTCACCTTCACAACTCAGTACCAACCAATGGCAATTAACTTCCGCATTGAGGGTTTTAAAAGCAGATTAGAAGTGAAATGTCCTGATATTTTTACTGCCGTAGCGAGGTCGTAAACTGAGAATGAATATATGTGGCAAAACTAGCAAATGCAACTGATTCGTCACATAAGCGTGACCTTTCTTTCCTTTCTTAAACTCGAGCTACCGATGCGTAAACTGGGATATGTATGCCTGTCCAGTTTAATCAGGTAACACCTTGCGCCCAGGACTACAATCCCACAATTCACTGCTGAGATGAAGAATTTCTAAGGAAAGTAAGGAAAGTACAACAAATAAAAAGGATTATTTCATACCAAAAGGATAAAAGTAAGGTAAGACAAATTATTGCTTATAAAAATATAATGTTTTAGTTAGTTAGTTTAATTATGATAGGTTCTATATTAAATAACACTCAGTTTGTTATTGATACTCAGTGTAAACAAGGGAAACCGAGGGACCGCACTGTTTTATGTTGAGTACTTAACACATTTTATACCATTTAATTAATACCTAACAACTTCACATTTCCTAAAGGCAATTATGAGTGCTTATGCATCATTCCTTCATAAGTTTGGGGATCTTAACAATGCTCTGACATAAGCTGTGTCCCTACTGACCTCTGTGACTAGAATGTTTTATTCCTTCTGCACTGGCACACCCAACCCATGAGGGCTCGGTACGGTACAGGTACGGATGGTTCTCCACTGGCACACCCGACCCGTGAGGGCTCGGTACGATGCGAGTACGGATGGTTCTCCACTGGCACACCCGACCCGTGAGGGCTCGGTGCAGTGCAGTGCGGGTGGTTCTCCACTGGCACACCCGACCCGTGAGGGCTCGGTATGGTACGGGTACGGGTGGTTCTCCACTGGCACACCCAACCCGTGAGGGCTCGGTACGGTACGGGTACGGGTGGTTCTCCACTGGCACACCCAACCCGTAAACATCAATGGAAATACAGTGAAGCTGACAAACATTTCTGATACTATCTCTGTCAGAGCCCTTTTATCTATTAACATCTCTATCTTTAACTCTGGTTTTTATTTTACATGGTAGCTTGTGATAAGACAAACCCTGCTATAAAAAAAAATCACTTAAGAACAAAATAAAGCACAAGCTCAGTTTGACCTTCTGCTAACCCCTGCTGTTGTCAGTTTGTGGTTGACTGTTAACCCAAATGTCATGCTTGCAGTTCAATTTCAGGTGTTTACTGTCATCTTATAGCTAACTGGGCCTACACTGTGTTATATTCAGGATAAGTAAGCTGTGGCATGAGCTTCATATGGATAAGGGTGTGGGGCATGGTTTCAGTTTTACAATCCATCATTTTATTTGGTAAGAAAGCATTTATTTAATCAGGATGGCATGGCATTTTTCAATAATTAGCAAATAATGTATGCAGCTTGTGACTTAAATGACCTATTTAAATAAAAATAAAAAAACCTTTGTTGGAATTTTGTCTAATAAACTAAGAAACACCTATACTAAAGATTTATAATGTATTGATTTATTTCAGTCCTGGATAGACCCTTGAGATGGAACATCTCATTTCCAAAGGTGTCCCAGAGGACTACAGGCAGGTTACAATTCCCATTCATTCATTCACACAATCAACATGTGGTAAAATCACACACCGTGAGCAGAATAAAGAGACTGACACTTGCCTTTATTTTAGCAGGGAGGTTGTTCCAGCTTGATGGAGCGAAATAAGCAAAGGAACCCTTTCCAATGGACTTCCTAAGAGATGGAATGTAGATGTGAAGGCTAGCTGCTGAACGGAATGAATAATTGTTGGAATGACATTGTAACACACTGATCAGATTGGCTGACATCTGATTTTGTACGCACCAATGAAAGCTTCTATGTGAATTTAGACTAAGCAAATCCATATTCTCATGCAAAACACAAAGATGTGTCATGGAGCCACACTAGTATAAATCTGCAAGGTCTGTTAAAAAGAGTGTTCAGTTTTTGCAGAACAGTTGCAACAGCAAACTGATAAACATCATCTCCATAATGCAATACTGTAGCAATTATAGTAGTTTACAGTTAATAAAATATGACCAGTAAAATGAAACTAAACATTTCTCAACTACTGGGGTGAGTTCAAGCGGTAGCCAACAATATGTCCCCATCTTATATTTGTAGTTAACAAGTTTTAACATTAAAAGTGGGTTTGAACTGTTGCTGTTGGTACTTTATAAGATGGCTCTTGGATAGAAAATTGTTAGCTTTTTAACAGATCTGCTTTTCTTTAAGGAAATAAGTTAGATGTCATTCTGCAAGCACCTTATGTGGGTTCGCTATGCTTGTCCCAGAAACCTCATGTTCTCAGCTGATGGCTGGAGTGAGTCAGGCAGTGCACTGTTATTTTTTTTTTATCTAAATCTCTTCAATTACAGTACTTCGTCTTTCGATGCTCCTCTTCAATCACATTTAATCATGCACTGAAACATTTTACTGCTCTCACTAATTGCTCCACCCTGCCACATGGAACCTGCACTTTCTTTTACAACCCCTTCTCTTGTGTTCTGCAGTTAACCGTTCTCACCCTTATTTGTAGGCTGTTATTGAAGAAGGCTGAACAGCCCGTTTGTTACTGTAACTTGCTCTCCTGTCCAGATTGTCTGTGTGGAATATTATAACATGGCACCAGCACAGGGTGTGTTATTAAAAGATTATTTAAAAAGGACGCGTGCGACATTGTGTCTAGCAACTGTGGTGTCAAATGAAGTGCATTAGGTCCAAATAACAGACAAAAACATGAATGGATCTGTTCAAACAACTTCTGCGGACACCACACTTCCTGGACCTGTGGATCCAACCTTCCCATACGGAAAATAAATATATTTTTAATATATGGAATTATATATTTTTTAAACCTGAAATGTATTTATAATATATTTTCTTAAACATGACATGTTGCTTAAATATATTTATAATACACTATAAATGTATTTTGTAACTCAACATATTCACATTTATACATTTTATTTTTCTAAATTATATTCAAAATACATTGCAAAATATGTTGTAAATAAATATATTCACATTAATATATTTAAAAGTGTATGCAGTGTTTTCAAACAATATATTTATATATTGCATATAATGGGAGACTGCGACGGTCAGGCAGCACTAGATTTAAAGCAAGAAGGCTTCATAAGTTTATCCATGTACAGCAGATAAAAACACAGGCACTGTGATTTTAATTCGGTAAATAAGTTTATTCTTGACGGAACAAATATGGTCGTTAATCAATCTTTCTGCAGATACCGAAGTGTTACAGATACCTCATAAAAAATAACTGGGCTAAGCCTAGTATTTAGAAGAAAAAGAAAGAGAGGTCAAGGACACAATAGGCTGTTCATATTTTAAGTCACCTTATATTTAAACTGTATGCCCACCAATATGAAAAAAAGAATGAAATTGTAAAAATGTATTTCCAGTTTATTAGTGTTTTTTTTTTTTACTTTCTTAGATCTATTTTCAGCAACAATCCAATAGCTATTAATGAATTTTTAATTGGAAGCAGCAGTTTTTTGTAACGTCTCATAGTTTCAGAAGAACAATGTTAGCAGGTCTACAGAGAAGCAGCCCAAACACCTGTTGTAATGCAAACAGCCTTTTAGCATATGTTGAAAGCTTTTCATTTTTGTACTTGAGTGTTTTATATACACTGAATTTTTACAAAATGTTGATATATTCCGTTATGTTTAAAGATAGTAGTTATTTTTAAGTGTAATTGCAGGAATTCCATTCCTTTCTTATTTATTTGCTTCATATCTATTTGGTGGAACACATGCAAAATATGGTGTGTGTCCATGCACTTTACATTATGTAATATATTGTGAATACATTATATAATACATGTTTAGTAAATATATTGAATAATACATTTCTAAAAAATACATGGACAATATAATTGATATATTGTTACCTGAAATTATATTTTAAATATACAGTACTGTGCAAAAGTTTTAGGCAGGTGTGAAAAAATGCTGTAAAGTAAGAATGCTTTCAAAAATAGACATGTTAATAGATTATATTGATCAATTAACTAAATGCAAAGTGAGTGAACAGAAGAAAAATCTAAATCAAATCCATATTTGGTGTGACAACCCTTTGCCTTCAAAACAGCATCAATTCTTCTAGGTACACTTGCACAAAGTCAGGGATTTTGTAGGCATATAGTCAGGTGTATGATTAAACAATTATACCAAACAGGTGCTAATGATCATCAATTCAATATGTAGGTTGAAACACAATCATTAACTGAAACAGAAACAGCTGTGTAGGAGGAATAAAACTGGGTGAGGAACAGCCAAACTCAGCTAACAAGGTGAGGTTGCTGAAGACAGTTTACTGTCAAAAGTCATACACCATGGCAAGACTGAGCACAGCAACAAGACACAAGGTAGTTATACTGCATCAGCAAGGTCTCTCCCAGGCAGAAATTTCAAGGCAGACAGGGGTTTCCAGATGTGCTGTCCAAGCTCTTTTGAAGAAGCACAAAGAAACGGGCAGCGTTGAGGACCGTGAGGCGCAGTGGTCGGCCAAGGAAACTTACTGCAGCAGATGAAAGACACATCATGCTTACTTCCCTCCGCAATCGGAAGATGTCCAGCAGTGCCATAAGCTCAGAACTGGCAGAAAACAGTGGGACCCTGGTACACCCATCTACTGTCCGGAGAAGTCTGGTCAGAAGTGGCCTTCATGGAAGACTTGCGGCCAAAAAGCCATACCTCCGGCGTGGAAACAAGACCAAGCGACTCAACTATGCACGAAAACACAGGAACTGGGCGCAGAAAAATGGCAGCAGGTGCTCTGGACTGATGAGTCAAAATTTGAAATATTTGGCTGTAGCAGAAGGCAGTTTGTTGTGACGGGCTGGAGGCGGTACCGAATGAGTGTCTTCAGGCAACAGTGAAGCATGGTGGAGGTTCCTTGCAAGTTTGGGGCTACATTTCTGCAAATGGAGTTGGGGATTTGGTCAGAATTAATGGTCTCCTCAATGCTGAGAAGTACAGGCAGATACTTATCCATCATGCAATACCATCTGGGAGGCATCTGATTGGCCCCAAATTTATTCTGCAGCATGACAACGACCCCAAAAGTCATTAAGAACTATCTTCAGCGTAAAGAAGAACAAGGAGTCCTGGAAGTGATGCTATGGCCCCCACAGAGCCCTGATCTCAACATCATCGAGTCTGTCTGGGATTACATGAAGAGAGAGAAGCAACTGAGGCTGCCTAAATCCATAGAAGAACTGTGGTTAGTTCTCCAAGATGTTTGGGCCAACCTACCTGCCGAGTTCCTTCAAAAACTCTGTGCAAGTGTACCTAGAAGAATTGATGCTGATGCTGTTTTGAAGGCAAAGGGTGGTCACATCAAATATGGATTTGATTTAGATTTTTCTTCTGTTCACTCACTTTGCATTTAGTTAATTGATCAATATAATCTATTAACATGTCTATTTTTGAAAGCATTCTTACTTTACAGCATTTTTTCACACCTGCCTAAAACTTTTGCACAGTACTGTATATTTAAATATGTTTAAGCAAATACATTGTAAATATATTTTCCATATGATGAAAACGGGCCAATTTTGTAATATGTTAAATATATTTTATATAATGTTACATACATAATACATATATTTTTCCATATATTTTATCATTCCCAACGACTATGAGTCTTATATGAATAATATGTTTACAAAAATATGTTTAAAATATATATTTTTTTAGTATGGGTTATTAGTGCATTGATGCAGATAAACTATTACCATAGCAAATACCTGGGAATTTATTGGGATACTTGGGTACTGTACACATGAAGAGGTTTCTGCAGTAGGGACTGCCTCCAGGTTTGCAGTGTCGTGCTACAGTAGCTTTGTCAGTCACCATTACAGAAAGCCATGTATTTGGATTGTTGCACTATACATGTTGTTATTTGTCTGTGTATGTTCTTTTACTTAAGATGGTATCAGGATTTGTTGAAAATTGTTCATGAGACAAAGGCATGAACAATTTCCACAAGACAAAGGCAAGTCTGTGAAGCGTTACTGAGAAGGAGATCTACTGTACTATGGTATGTGAAATCTGTCTGGACTTTGATTTAAATGTTTTTTGCAGCATTTTTTCACACCTGCCTAAAACTTTTGCACAGTACTGTATATATATATTTGTGTGTGTGTGTTTGTGTACATCCATGGGGAAGTTGCTTGAGCTTACTGCAGGATTAGATATAGTATAATGTAGGGGTATGAACTGAATATAATGTTAATTAGAGAATGAACTGAGTTTTAAGTGATAAAGATTTGAAGCAAAGGGAATGATGTAACCATGACAATATTGACTATTGGGTTAAACAAAAAAGTGGTTATGAAAAAGGTAAACATCAAGTGTTGAATGAAACTGGCTTATTTGGAGCTTTTTTGTTAGAGCAGGTAGAATGAGATAAGGACTGCAGCCTGTCTTTCCAGAAAATAGGTAAATATTGCTGCCTTCTGTATTGTGCATGCTGTCAATAAAGTTTATTAAACTTAAATCTTGCTGTATTTGAGCAAATACTTTGGATTAATCCACACAATAGCACTTAGTTATGTGAGTCAGTTAACAGGGTACAATTTAAGATACAACTGAAACTACAGTTAGTATCCTTGATTATGAAATGATAACTGCTTTTCTGTGAAGCATTGTTTAGCACAATGCTTCCTCAGCTACATGAGTGACCCCCCTTCCCCTCCGCCTCCCTTCCCTCTCCCTAATTTTTGACCCTCATCATGAGGTTAGCTCACAAGAGAACACTTAAAAGGCCATAATACTTTTAGATGTAACTGTTTGATATCAACACATAAACAGTTTCTGAGGTTGGATAAATCCTTTGGAACTGTTTTCTTTTGTCTGGAATGAGTTAAGAAACGTTGCACTGTACTCTAAAGCACATGAGCCAATGTCATTAATCACTGTTACAAAATTAAACTGAGGGAGTGATTACTGAAACAGCATGACTGATAATTTCACAGAAAATATGGTCTCCAAATGTTTGGGAAAGCAACAATGAAGTAAATATGCACACTGATTTAAGTATATTCATACAAAATGTTTATATGGTAACCATGAAGCATACTACAGAGATACATGGCATGATCTCAGTCATCAGCCCCTCTTTGTTGATTACTCTGAGTTCTCTTTGAACTGTAACTTTAGTGTCCTGACGAAGGGCAAACATTTAGTTGACAACCTTTAGTCTAGAAGCGCAGTGGTCCGCTAGATAAGTGAGACCAGCCATCTAAAAGCATTTCGGAATGCTTTGGAATTTAAGTCTGCCTTTTTTCTACCACAGGCATTCCTTTACATTAAAGCCAGTGGCAGTGCTGGCTTAAGAACGGCGTGCATTATGGGAACACAATGTTCAAAGCCGCATGAGTCTAATGTCTGTGCTTACCCCCCTATATGCTCGATTATGCAAATCAGCCAACGACATGAGCAAACAGGCAGAGTGTTTTTTTCTTCTTCTACATACTGTACAGTGGATACAGGTCATAGTGATCAACGTTTTCATGTTACTGATGGCTCTAATTTTGAGTTTAATAAAGTTTGGCCAAAGCTCCTCATCTTGTTTTGTTTTAGTTTGTTTTCCCTAACATCATAAAAGTTAATCTCTCTTGTTGTGTTTTGTCTTCATATCTGGTAGTTGGCTAGTCCAGAGAATATTGTATAGCAATGTAGCTGTGCCTGAAATCATTGATGCCTGAGGATTTGGGCTTTGTAAAACATTACAAAGAAACAGTGCCACCTAGGGCTATCACCCCCCCTTAACGTTTACTTCATATATTAAAGCTTAACTATAAAGCATAATGTACAGTATTGGTTTTTAAAATATTGTCTCCAACTGCATCCACATGTGAAGAGAATAAGGGTTCTATAAAGCATCCTCCAAAGATTTGCAAATGTTCCAAATTGAAAAGCACTATCTGGATGTATTTTTTGTGACTCTCTACCTAATTTGTAAAATTAAAAGTCATGAAGCATTTACCATGTCTTTTTTTAAATAAAGCTCAATTGGATTTTTTTGGAATTAAATCGCAGAATCAGCTATTGTTATTGTTTCCCCTGCAGTATGTGGTCTAGTTTTGTTTCTCCCGCCACATCCCAGCAGGTTTTGTGTTGAAGTGGGTTTTCTCATTGGCAGCTCTCTGACCAATGGGCCAGCTTACTGCCACAATCATATTCAATTTATTATAACAGAGAAAAACCTGTAACACCTTATTTATTCCTATTTTTGTTTCCTGGCTGAAATGGCAATGACCGACCCCAAAATCTTGGAATGTAAGCGTCAGCATGTCCATCGAGAAAGTCAACATGTCCACCAAGAAAGTCAACATGTCCATCAAGACAGTCAACATGTCCACCAAGACAGTCAACATGTCCACCAAGACAGTCAATATGTCCATCAAGACAGTCAACATGTCCATCAAGACAGTTAACATGTCCATCAAGACAGTCTCCTGGGTGTTCCTGGAATAACATGCTTTGCAGAAAACCAGCACCAGAAAGAACAACTCCGGTCAGAGGCATCATAATGTATAGAGCCTGCAGACATTTTTTGATCAAAAACAGACATGCCACAGAGGACCAAATCACAGAAACCTTCCATGTCAGACAAGACACACCTGTTTCCACTAAAACAATGACGTAAGAGCTACATTATGTGGCTGTACCCAATTTTTGTTGTAAGATTTACAGTACTGCCTTATCTCAATAGCACTTTGGCCTGGTTGAATAGTAAAAACTTAAAAGAAAAATAATCCATGGGAAAATCAAAGCAAAAATAGCTTACTTTTAAAACCCTCCAAAAGCTGATTGATACAAAGTGGTTTTAAGTAGGGCACTTTAAAACAGCCTTGTGGTATACAATGCCATGAAATGAATGCATATGTATGGATTACATAACATCCATCACAGTGTGTTGGTTTCCCTTTATTTCACTCTGCAGTATCTGTGCAGCTACACTTTTAATACCCCTTTATTTCACTCTGCAGTATCTGTGCATCTACACTTAATACCATTTCACTTTTGAGAGGAGAGTCTATTACAGATAAAGCTTTTTCAACAATAAACTCTCCTTTTATCTGGTCACACATCAGCGACAAGAGCGATGCCTGCATGCTGTTTGAGCTCAGATCCCAACTGGTGCTTGAGATGTAAAATCTTTCAATGTGGTGTTAAAAGCCCTTGTGTGAATGTGCATTGAAAGATTATCCATGCAGGATACTTAATAGGATGTTTAATTAGAAACCCAACATTCCGTTTTTTTAACTGCAGTTAATTTGTTTTATTTGAACCCCCTAGTGTCCTTTTTCAACGATTGAATCTGAGTCGATTGAATCAAAGTGGTGGTTTCAGAAACGGCCACCAGAGGGGTGTAGCTGTGCTTGTTGTTCCCTCTGTAATTATGACAGAGATTTTCCATTTACTAATTCCCAGTTGCCACAGTAGCAGAGAGGGTAGAAGTTACAATCATACACCCTATGTGGTCATTTCTAAAACTACCTGAGGTCAGCAATTGAGAGCACTTCACATTGTGTCTCTAATTACTGTGTATTTGCATAGTAGTTACATAGTAAATACATGTGTACTTACAATGTTATTATGCATAGTTACAATGTACTTAACGTGTAAATCTTTTTGCACAATATATGTACACAATTGTAACAGAAAAGGATTAGGGTTCGATTTAGTTAGGGTTAGGGTTGGGGGGATGAGGGTTAGGTTTAGAGTTGGGTTTAGAGTTAGGGTTAGGGTTAGGGTTATATCATACAAAAAAATGTACACATTACATACAGTGTAACTATGCATAATAACATGCAAGTACACAGGTATTTACTAAGTAACTACTATGGAAATACACAGTAATTAGAGGCAATGCAAAGTGTTACGCCGAAATTCATCTTTAAAATGATCTGATCACAAACAGCAGTAGAATAAAAAAAATAAAAAAATGGAGGAAAACACAACAATACTATACCTGGTTCGTGTTCTCCTTGTTGAAGAGGCATAACATGTAAATAAAGACAGAACTTCATGAAACATACTTGGAGAAGCTAGATACGAACGAGGGGATTGACTGTTTGTACTCTGTAGAACTTGTGCTCACTTTTTTATGGTTTGCCCCAATTTAAATTAGTTTATAATTTAATTGACCTGCTGTGGATTTGTTGATGACAGGTAGCAGCTGTATTTTGTTCAACAGTAGACCAACCAAATACTGAGGTATCTAATGGAGTGTCTGGATATCCCAATAAGATACCCGTTCTGAAGATTATTATTTTTCCAAAATAATGCTACTCAAATGTCATAAGAATGTCCTTTGTTTACGTTAGTGCAAAATGATAATGAAACTGTTGCAAATGTTTTATGACTCTGTTCTTCCGTGTCCTACGTGATGGAAGGCAGTAGTAGCTTGCCAACAGGTTCCAACATAAATAAACTGTGACCTAGTATATAAACTAAATGGGCCCTTTTGAAACTCTAGCCTTGAGCGTTCAGGAACACAAGGGGTGTGGTTGTGTGGGTTACTGTTGTTTTTTCCCCCCTGAAGGTTCAATAAAGGCAAGATACAAGTCAAGAAGGACAGCTGCACAGCA
The DNA here is from genome assembly GCA_030684275.1 of Acipenser oxyrinchus oxyrinchus. Lineage (NCBI taxonomy): Eukaryota > Metazoa > Chordata > Actinopteri > Acipenseriformes > Acipenseridae > Acipenser > Acipenser oxyrinchus. The sequence continues at coordinate 97,200,820 of CM060249.1, forward strand.
ACATATATTTTTTGCTTGGAGTTTTAATAAAAGTGAGTTCACCGAAACCTTACAATGATTTAACATTTGCTGAATATAACAAGCAATACTGAATGTCTTTAAAATACAATCAGAACACTGAAAGAAAACTCATCTTTTCCTGCTTTCCACCAATTAACATTTCTGTAATGCAGGCTGCCACTGTGCTACTGTGTTTAGAATAATTTACATCACAGATAAAGTACATAACATACTGAAACACAAGTCAATATTTGGCAATAACACACACACACACACATGCACACACACGTACACACACACACACACACACACACATATATATATATATATATATATATATATATATATATATATATATATATATATATATATATATATATATATAGTGATTTTTTGGTCCCCATACTTAATGCAAACTGCAAGAAACTAATAGTACAACATAATTTAGATACATCTTATTTTTATATAGCAGGTTGTCTTGCCTTGGTCCTCAGGTTTTAAACTTGAATGAGACAAAAAGCTGATATGTCTATTTCCTTAGAAGTGTTACTTTAAAATTCATATTGGCTAATGTTCTAAAGGATTCATTTTAAGGGTTGCAATTCTGTGGGACACAGTTAACATCAAATGTGCTAAATTAGTTTGATTGCTCCAAAGAACTGTCACAAATGTGACTGTAGCAATGCCATGAAATGCTTTGATGCCTGCATCTGTATATCATTTGAGAACTGGGTTAAATGGGAGTGTTGCGCGGCATGGTACGAGGCTGTGAAATTCAAATACTCCTTCTTTTCAATTCAGTTCAGTTGAATTCAACATGGCCCTTACTTAAAGTTCAGAGTGGTAAAAGCATAGCAATGTAGTAACAGTAGTCAAAGCATGGTAAGCACTGTAAAGCACACAGAGGCATAGTAAAGCCTATTAAAAACGGTGGTAAGCCATAGTAAACTAGAGTAGATGCAGAGCAGAACCATAAGGGGCATGCTAAACTGATTGCCTTTTAAACTAGGTCAAACATGTCATATAAAATAAATTAAATATATATGTACAGATATATATATATATATATATTCACAGTAATAAGCCAGAAAGTCAACTAGGTAAAACACTGTTAACATCTATGCATGCTTTTTTATGGCTGGTACAGTAAGCATGGCTTTAAAGGCTTCAACAGCGATGAATGCATTCAAAGGAGAACAGATACAAGCATGGAGACAGCAAGCTTCTCATTCTCATACTAAACTGCGTTTCAGAAAGACAGCTGTGCAGACTGTACAAAACAGAGAACAGGGACAACAGACCATGGAATTAGCTTTGCAATTGACTTGGCAATTAGGGAGCTGCTCTTTGTCTACCATTATAAACTAGCAATATCATGCAAAGATATAGCAGAACACAAGACAGTAAGGTGTCTAATTTAAGCAGAAACAATGGAACGCGGCCATGCAGCAGTCGAGTAAAGAAATATTACGAAGGCGTCATAGAACTAAAAATGAGTAGTAGTAGTATAGGCAGTAGAAGTAGTAGCAGTCATAGCAGTAGTATCGATTAATCATTGTATGCACAGTAATACAGAAAGGATTATTAAAAGGCAACCAAGCCCCCAGGTTGAATTAATGGAATGCAGGGTATTGTTCTACGTTTAGCTGCTTGTATGTGTCCCATTCCTGAGTCACTGTTTCCCAGATTGTCTGCTATTTTAGCCGTCTACCACATCACATCATGTTGCAGGTGTGGGGATATTGTGATTTTCCATACAAGCAATTGCTCAACAAAGTTGCTTAGTTGTAGACTCTACTTAACTTTGTAAAATACACAAACACACACACACACACACACACAAACACACACACACACTATAGCTGTGATCAGTTACAAAGTCATAAAACTGCTTTAAAACACAAACACTTTTTCCAGCACTTTTCAATCTGATATTACAGGAAGCAAATGTTGAAAGTTAGACAGTGGCATTACGGATTGTAAGTTCTCAACACTGAGGAACCCACAATGTAAGCAGTGACATGAGAAGCAGCACAAAAAGCTGTAGACTGAAAGCATTCATTCATCTAATGCCAAAGAGCTGGCAAGGGGATGAAGGCATTTAAACAATGTGGGTAATGCATACTATAACACTGACATCAAGAAATACACAACCATACACAGAGCACAAGCTCATTGATCTTTACCTTACACATAGACTCTAAAGTGCACAGCCTCATTCTGAGGAAAGCTAGACAGCTTTACTGGCTATTAATACTGTACATACAGAGGCAACATAGTTACAGACACACATGTACACTTTCTGTTCAGCTTCACAATATTGGCACAGCGTCTAGATCACTTAAACACTTAAAACACAGGGCTCGGTTTTAAAATGGCTTTGCATAATATTTTGCAACCTGCACTACAGTTCTAAAAATAGAACATACTTTGTTTTGCTATGCAGCATTTTTGATGGATACCATAGCATTTTTTGCTATGGTATCCATAAAGCCTGACCCTGAATTAGAGTATATATTTAAATTAGAACATTGAAAGTACTAAGCGTTTGATCACAATAAATCACAAAAATATAAGTCAAATAATATATAACAGTAATAAAAATGTGGATAAAATAATATATAGCAATTAAATACCTAAATTACCTTACACATTTGTATCTGTATTCAGTTGTGCTTTCATTAAGTACATATTTAATCAACCAAATGAAAGTATACAATATATGACAGTAGATATTCAAGAGCTGAGAGACACTCGCTGTTATAAACTACTTGAGCTTCCTATGTGTGAAAATGAGCTCTCCTACACATGACCTGGATGAAATCAAAGTTTAAGAAGCTGCCAATGCTATGCCATGTACAGTAATGGTTATGGAAGCGTCATCATTTTGATTCAATCCAGGCCATCGGTAATCAAAAAATGCACTTGCACTGAATCTCAATACTGTGAATCTATTTGGCAATACAGCTTGGCAATTAACGAAATGTGCTAGAGGGAAAAAAAAACTCAAAATAATTGTCAATGCCATTACATAGAGCAAATTCTGTTTAGTAACAACTACTGATGCTCAAAAAACTATTTAGATATCAACAAGTTGCTACCTTGTTTCCAGTGTGCTTGTGCAATGGTTTTGTTAATATTTCAAACTCGTAACTTAAAGGTTCAATCTTATTATGTAGGGATTGTCACACATATAAACCTGATTTTACCTCAGAAAGACTGCTGGAACCTTTTTTTTTCTTAAAGGCAGTGTTTTAAGTTCGAGGTAAGTAGTATTCCCTCTAAAAATGTCATCTTCCTTTACATCATGATGCCTATGTCTTACTATCATTTATTGTAATGTCAAATGAATCTCTCGTCATGTTATAGTTTCATGTTTTGAACAATGTAGATTTAGTTTAACTAGATAAAATACAATTTTCTAGTCCAGATACAAAGAACAGATAAAAGCTTAACTTAATATTTAATTATAGCTGTTCTTGACATACTGTTCACTGCTACACCACAATGCAGAAATAGATAATTTCTGGAGAAAATAAAATACTGGTACATTCACAACAAACGCTTCCTTTGTCTAACGAAAACACTGGCCTATAAGTCCTGTCCAAGTCGCTCAATCTCATCAATAAGGAAATCAATGTCTTCAAAAGCTGCAGCTGGGTTTGAGATGACCATACGAAAGAAATTCACCTTGTCTCCTTGTGGCTGGTAACTTACCATTGTGGTCCCATACTCCATCATTCTGGTCTTGATTACTGGCGCTACCTACAGAAAGCAACAAAAGCTATCAGTTATGTTACGATTTTAAAGACAATAAGGGCTTCACAATGTCACAACCCTGGCCTTTTATCTGAACTTCTAGAAAAACTAATTCCAGTTGCCTTATAGAGGAAAAAGGCTGTCCATGTCCTTAGGAGTCCCAACTCCAACTCTTGGAAACTGTACACTTAACCGAACCTAACTTAATTAATTCATCGAGGCTAAAGCTTGAACTTGTTTTGTAGAATGATTAGATATCCTGCTTTCCAGTGGCTTTCCAGTGACAAGTTTTCCTTATGTTGTCCCCCATAATCCTCTTGGGGGAAAAAAGATGTTTTATCCTTGATCAAGTTATACCAAAAATGATATAGAGCTTTACTTATGTTGGTATGAGAAAAAAATCCTATAATAATCACTACCTTTGAGTGTAGATCTGAAGTAACTAGTATAAGGTTAAATAGCTGTGTTATCAACAAAGCTAAAACATCTCTCACAAACCTACCATACGCCAGTCAGTCTGATCTAAGTGACAACTGCCTGGAGGAAGCAGAGATTGGAAGTATGCTGCTTTCACCTTGCTGTAATTGATGTTGGAGAATTTAAGTACTAGGCTTCCAGCAAACGATAAGTGTGGCTCAGTTCCACATAGCATTGCCATTATTGTACTTACAGAACTGAGTTTGAAATTATTAGAATTTTACAGCATTACAGTAACTTCAGAATTTTCTGTTTTCTGCAGCAACACTAGTTTGCTGTTATTTGCAGAAATTATATGTAAAATGACAATATATTTTCACCATTGACAACAAGTAGTTCAGTTCAATTGTATCTCTTTAATTGGTTCATGTAGAACTGGGTGTTGTAAACCTAATTGAAAGAGGTGTAGAGTCACTATGTATGCATATATAAAGAAAAAAGTCTGTTTTCACATGCATCTAGATTGCAATTTTCAATCAAATGCAGCCTTCAGATCTTCCATTCATTACTTGCTAAGTAATTTTGATTATACTGGACTAGATGGCACCCAATTGCACCAGTACTCGCATCTTCTTGTACTTGCACTGAACTGTCCCATATTCTGCCGTATTCTACTACTGCTCTTAATTATACCTATTTTCTGTATCTTGTACTTGATTTTACTCTTAAAAGTATCCGTATCCACGCTTTTTGTAATTGCTCTTACTTGAATCGTTCTTATCCATTTATCATACTCATTACATGCTTTGAATGGAATTTACTCTTATAAGTTTAACTGCTCTTAGTCAAATTCGCTCTTAAAGGTAATTTATTTACTGTATTCTTTATTTTGCTCTTATTTGAATTTGATCTTATTTTCTACTGATTTTACCGTACTTTAAAACTGCTCTGATCTGTAATGTGATATTGTGTAATGTGATATTTTGCAATGTGATACTTTGTATTGTGATACTTTGCAACAAATGTAAGTCGCCCTGGATAAGGATGTCTGCTAATAATAATAATAATAATAATAATAATAATAATAATAATAATAATAATAATAATAATAATGTTTACCATTTATAAAAAACAGGGGCAATGTAAACAAGGTGAAATTTCAAAAGTAGATTTAAAAAAAATAGAGTAGAAATAGACCTTATTTGTGAAAAAAGTATTTATAAAATAAAATGAAAATAAAACCACTTTGAAAGTTGCAATACAATTCTAACAATATAACGTATATATTATATATTATCCATTCCAGCAGATGCAAATGGGTCATTAAGTAACTTCAAAAGCAAATAAAAACATGGTTACAGAAAAATCCTGCTCTCTGTAACTTTAAAAACAAAAAATACTTATTTTTCTGTGTGGCCTGCTGAGAAAGTAATTGTCAAACAGCCATAAATACAGTTTGGAACATTTTTGGATTCTGGTGTGCAAATTGCATTTTGTGCAGCAGAGCTGCCCTTCTCAGATGCAATGACAGCACTTGTATTGCAAAGTCAAGGTGTTTCAATTACAGTAGGTTGTAAGAGTTCATCCTGAATTGCAAAGTCAAGATGTTTCAAGTACTTGGAAGAAAAGTAATTTATTTTTTGCTGAATTCCCTTCCTCTGAGCCCTGCATCAATCCAAAGTTTTTTGTGATATTTGGAGACACTCAATTATTTCAATTGCACTGTGTCATGCCAACTAGTAAGAGTGCCATTCTTGCACAATTAAGGCCTATGACTTGACTTTTTGCATTACAGAGTTGGTTTCCTCATGTTGCAGTGTGGCTTGAGACTGTTAACTCCAGGAGTCCCTGCAGAAATGAACTTCCATGATGAATTGTGTAAGAACATTTTGAAAAGACTCATATCTGAAACTTGGATTAACACCAGCATTTTCGCATTATGTTCCAAATGATTTATTTTCTTATATTTATAACACAAGCCTCAAACTCCATTTACTGGGATTAAAGCAGCTTATCTATGGCCAAAACAGACAAAAAAAAAAAGTCAACCTATTTTTTATTAAACTGAATTTTGAGAGTTGTAATTACTGGGCTTGTTAATAAACTTTATTGTTTGGATTGAAGTGCCAAAATGAGGTATACAATGGGGTCCCATGTGACAGCAGGGTTCACAAAATCAGACATTCACACAAAACATGAATAGATCATTTCTAAACAAAACAAATACAGTACCTAGTTTAGCCACAATAATTGCAAATGGAATAAACACCTTTTCACCTTGATGGTAACGGTATGTGCAAATGTAGTTGAAGGGAAGTGTGGATAGCTCTGAACACTATACCTCATTATATTCCAAGTGCTGTTGCACTGAGACCATGTACAATTAGGCTCCAGGATACTGTAGTACTGGTAGTAGTTGCTCCAAGATTTCGCTTTCATCATTTTTTTCTCTATATCTATCTTGACCTGGCTCTGGGTTTAAAAAGGACTTTAGGTCTCACACATAATTAGTACAGCGGTGTAAAATAAAACAATTAGGAAATCTCTCACCTTACTCAAGCGTCTCAATCTCTCCTCCTTGTCTTCCACATAGCGAAGACTCGGTGGCAGATACCAGAAACAGACGTTTGTATGCTGAGGCTAAACACAAAGACTCTGTGTTAGAAATGGACAATGTATCTCTGAGTAACATTTCCCAGACTGCAGCACTTTAAAACAAAGCGTTGATCAGGAGTATATTACTTGCATCCTCACAATGGATATAAATTCATGCTTAATGATCATTGGCTTCTCAAAATATTCCAATGAAATATACATTGTTTCAGATTTGGTACACAGCCCGATGGCACACTAAATAATAGTTAGTAGCAGTATTGTGAGCACGAGCTGATACAATACATTCGGTCATATTTGCAATGGGTGAAATTATATTAATTAAATCGCTAACAGTTGTATTTGTGATATATCCTGGCCAGTTTGTGATTTAAAAGTAAAAAAATGGATTAATACGTAGTTACATGAATAAAATATATTGTTTCTCCTGTGTTAACCCAAAGAGCTTCATAAACATACCAAAGCTGTTGAACACCAAGCTCTTACAAGCTGCTTTTGGTTTTTTTTTCAGCAATTATGCTATTACCAGGCTGTGAAAAGGAATAATTGTAGGTTTCTACCTAGTGACTCATAAAGGTGATCATTACAGGGTAGAGGGTTGAATGGAGGGTTTCTTTTGCTTTGATTGTTTCTAGAGGCACAGCTGGAAAAGCACCTGGATGGTGCCCAAGGGTGCTTAATTCACTCTCCACTTTGATTATGTTATGTCTTTCCCACACAAAAAGCTTAGTGTGGTGGTCTAATTGAGGACTAAGCACTCTACTAAACTGAGTACTTTTAAATTAAAAATATTTTCATTTATTACACAGCCATGATTATTGTAAAATGTTTAACATAAAACTGAAAAATAACAACAAAGATTGTGTGACTGAAACATAATGTTTGTCATGAAGAGCACTGCATAAACAGATAATATTATAACAATAATAATATAATAATAATAATGTAATATATGTGCATTATTTGAAGCTTCTTCTAGAAATGCATGACATACTACTTACTTTTTCATCAAAAACCATTTCGTAGCCTTCCCTGTTCTTTATTTTGTTGTATAGGTACTCTGAGAGCTCCAAGCACTTGTCAATTTGGGCTTCAAAGCCTATGGTGCCCTGTGAAGAGAAAACAGATACATTTTTATAGTAGGAGTACATGGAACATTACTTCCCTTGAATTTAAATCAAGGGAAGTAATGTTAAAACTTTACAATGCATTAGTAAGACCTCATCTAGAATATTGTGTTCAGTTCTGGTCACCTTGTTACAAAAAGGATATTGCTGCTGTAGAAAGAGTGCAAAGAAGAGCGACAATAATTATCACGGGTTTAAAAGGCATGCCGTATGCTAAAAGAATTGAATCGATTCAGTCTTAAACAAAGAAGACTACACGGCTATCTGAATCAAGCATTCAAAATTCTAAAAGGTATTGACAGTGTCGACCGAGGGGACTTTTCCGACCTGAAAAAAGAGATTAGATAAAGGGGCATTCAGAACAGAAAATAGGAGGCACTTTTTTTACACAGAGAATTGTGAGGGTCTGGAACCAACTCCCCAGTAATGTTGTTGAAGCTGACACCCTGGGATCCTTCAAGAAGCTGCTTGATGAGATTCTGGGATCAATAAGCTACTAACCACCAAACGAGTAATGGCCTCCTCTCGTTTCTAAACTTTCTTATGTTCTTCTTATGTTCTTAAATGGGAATAAAATACATTGTAAAATGGCATGGGAGGAAGACAGTTGACATAGTAAATAAGAAATTCAAAAATCAGTATTCTGACACATTAATAAGCTTATTTTCGTTTAGTTTTTTCCTGTCAGTTTGCTAAGTACGTTGTCAGCTGTGGTTCAAGTAGGGTTACCATATGACTCCATGTACACTAGGACAGTTTGGACAGTTCAGGCTTTTCAACTCCCATCGCAGTGCATTCTGGTACGTTTTACCTGTCTCAGGTACCTTTCACAGCAGGACTACACTTACCAGAATGCACTTACCAGGATCATTAAACTCTTCCATGTGAGGTCAAGACTTTTCAGAACTACTTGATTCATGAGCTTGTTGTCCAGCTCAGCATATAGTGTACTCTATTGGTGACGAGTGTGAGAAATCATTATATTAAGATTAAAACTCTTTGTCCTGTTTTTTTTTCCATCTGAGATAATGCACCGCCAACTGAGTAGAAGCAAACTGAAATTGAAGCAGGACGTTCAGTACTGGAAAACCCGAAGTGCCTGGAAAATAATAGCTGGGGAGGCAGTTCATAAGTAGTGTTCCTCTTGAATAGTGGCACTCAGTAGGTTTTCTTATTGGGCCATCGACAGGAATGACATAACATGAGGTACACCCACAACATCAGACTGGTTAATGTACTCTACTGACCTTGGCTTTCCACATCAGCCACAGCTTAAAAATATCAACATGGCGTCCACACTGCAGGGCTTTGTCACCAGTGTCATAGGACAGATCGTAATGCTTGTCTTGCTGGAAAAGGTAACAGGCATGCATCTGGTTGCAGTTCTGCATCAATCCCTGTTGGCAGAAAAGAAGTAAGATGTTAAAGTAAGATGCCTTTCTGATTTTCAGTTGAATGAGACCACTACTTATTTGTGCAACTTTATTTAGAAACAACTTCTCAGACATTATGGGTTTTGTACTCCTTGTCTGCTTACCTGTAATTTAGTCTTACAGCCACACAATGTCATTTTAAACTTAACATGAGTAGTGATTTCATAAAATGATTTTTACATTTTAAAAGTAATAATGCAATCTAAAAAAAAAAAAAACGTTGTGGAAATACCAAGACAACAGAGGCTTTTACAGCCAGATATATTAAAAGCCCTTCTATAAATAGTAAATAATGTGTACATTTAAGAAGTTCTACATTTAAATTATATCTTTGTCCAATTTAGCATATATTTTTAAAAGTAGGCTGCCATAAATTGCAACTATAATGTACAATGGGCTTTATCTTTAAAATATTAAAATATGTTACAAACATGATGCGTCAAAAATCCTGCATTGAATCTGCATTGATCAGGGTAGTAATTTGTTTATTTTTTCAGTTACTTTGTGAAAAGCTTTAAGATCTTGAAGTACAGTACAGGACTGCATTGCAGGTTAGTCATTTTGTGCAAATTCTGCCATGAGTTTCTCAAGGCCCTGCTTATGGATTTGATTTTCAGTGGTATCTTATTTTTTTCTAAATGTTTTTTCATTGCAATAGACCCGATTTTTAAAAGTTATCAATAATACTACTACTACTACTACGACTACTACTACTACTACTACTACTACTAATAATAATAATAATAATAATAATTATACATCTCACCTCTTCTCTGACTAGTAGAGCAGAGCACTGCAATGGGACGGACATCATCTTGTGCGGATTCCATGTGACAGAATTGGCCCTATTATTAAAAACAAAGTAATACAAAGTAATCTACTCCTTTTAATGAACCAGTTCCTGACCTCTAACCATGACACCTCCCAGGGCCTACTGGTCAAGTGATAATCAGTCAAACCCAAAACAATGATTATAGCCATGAGGTAATATCCTGTTCCCATTCACATATACTGTATGCATATCATTTTCTATCCTAACTCATCACAAACCACCAGAACACCCAAACTCTAACCACTACTGTCATTTTTCCAGTCCCATCAATCAGTAGCTGTCTATAGGCATGTGCACCCCCTAGGGAACAAGTGCAGCTATTAACATTTGAATAACCTTGTCTTCTAAGGGCATTGATTGGGCTTCAACTAACAAGTCTACACAAGGTGATCTACATCTGGAAAAAAAAATCTGAAAAAAAAACAGAAAAAAAAAATATTTACATTGGGGCGAGACATACTTACTCAAGCACATTGGAAAGACCTTGCCTATCGCTCTCCCTAACACCAGTCAGTCATGGTAGCATATAGATAGATCTTCATGTTATCTTTGTGAAAAAATTGACTTTTGTGTTAAGACCTTGATAATTATGGCCTGGCATATCCTGGACATCTACATATGAACACGAATCAATATTGTAGAAGAGAAATACGTCCTTAATGAACAGTGATGCATCAGCAAAACCACCACTCAGTTTGGCACAATGGGCTTTGGGTCCCTCTCTAAGCAGTCTGCAGTGAAGCTCACATGTTTGTGCTACAGTAATTTTACTTTGTTGAGAAATGACTGTATTCTTCAGTCAGTGCTGCTAATCTACCACGACTGACCAAAATCCAGCATAAAAAGAACAAAGTTTATACAATTGTCAAAATGCAGTCTTGTTAAAAATGACACATAACATTCTCAATGTAAATGCACACATGTTGAGAGAAATAATGGCACACCTTTCGACTCCATTTAATTTCCATCGATGCTTTCTGGACATCAGCAGTCCACCACCCCAGGCTCCCTTAAAAATAAATATATTTATTTAAGCTCTTAAAAAAATACTTTTATCTTATTTTATTTGCTGTATTTCTTACTTTGCAAAAATGTTTCCTCTCATTTTCAGATTAGTAAAACAAAAATGTATTCTAGGGGGTTCCCGAGTGGTGCATCCAGTAAAGGTGCTCCGTGTGGAGTGCAGGATGCGCCCTATAGCCTGGAGATCGCAGGTTCAAATCCAGGCTATGTCATTGCCGACCGTGACCGGGGGTTCCTAGGGGGCGGCGCACAATTGGCCGAGGGCCGCCCGGGTAGGGAGGGCTTAGGTCGGCAGGGCAATCCACAGTTCACCATGCACCAGCGACCCCTGTGACTGAGAGGGCGCCTGCAGGAACACGTTTCAGAGGATGTGTGTTTCAGAGGACGTGTGTTTCAGCCTCCGTTTCCTGAGTCGCCGGGGGGTTGCAGCGGTGAACCGGAATAAAAAAATAATAAAAACTGGGCATTCCAAATTGGGGAGAAAACCGGGGTAAAAAAACCCATTGGCAACAACTACATTTAAAAAAAAAAAAAAAGAAAATGTATTCTAAAGCAAGAACAGTGAATAAAACCCTGTTTGAACATGTTTTCTTTTTGTGGTGTGTTTCAGCCTCCTTTTTCTTTGTTTAGAGTCTGTTTATTTGATCCTTACACAAGCGGAATATTAACCTAAGGGTTACTATGTGCACCTGAATTGTATATTTTTACTCTGGAAATGTTAGCCATTTTGTATTATATTTAAAAGCATATTTAGCTTGGCCCCATGTGATTTACTTTATGGTAACTAATTTAAATAACTATGGCTTATTATCTTAAAATGCTGGCTGTGCCTCTGATACAATGACATTTAGTTTATTACTTACAATTCAAATTGTACTGTAATTGCATTCCTTTCAAAGTGTGCCCCAGCTCTACCCTTATAAAACCTTTTCAGCAAACAGTATCACATAAGTTGAACTCCCCTTTTTCGACATAGTTAAAACTCCATTGAAATGCCTGTTGAAAACAATATTGGTTTAATTAAACATTACACTGAAAATTCTAAGCAGTGGTAATGGTCTTCCAGAATAAAAATGTAACCTGCAACGGTGACAGCTGTGTGGTTATTCAATATCACAGATCACACTTACATCAACATGCATCCACACTTTGTGTTTCTTGCACACATCTGCGATAGCAATGAGTGGATCAAACGCTCCATACACTGTAGTGCCAGCTGTAGCACTTACAAAGAACGGCACATAGCCCTGTAAAATCAAACACATGTACTTATGCAACACAAATAGGGTTCATTAGGAGATTCATTGTTTTGGGGGGTGGAACAGATATCAATTAGTTTTCATAGGCTAAACAGAGAAGAACTGGACAAGCATACAATCATATCCTATAAGCTGAGCACAGTATACTGTACATCGGACCCCCAGATGTAGTCATGCTTTGATTTATTAGTAATTCTAGTTATAAGTATTTGTTTTAATATCTTGAATGCTTAAAACACTTTTATACAGCCTTGCAGCCTTTTTCTTGTTATCTACTGTATATTATTAAAGAATATAGTGCCCTATTCACAGTTTTAAGGAATGGTTCTAGTTTCTGTAAACAGTTCCTTGAAAAATAACTAATACATTCATACAGATTTCATGAGCTGCAAATGATTCAATAAATCAAAATGGGGTTTTAAAAATAATTGCTTAACAAAATATCCTTAAAACAGTCCTTAAGGTTTTGTGAATAGAGCTCATTATCCTTTACAATGACAAGGTGAAATGGCAGACCATATCTCAATTTCTGTTACACACAGTACTATCACAAATCAATAAATTACATGGTTTGATGGAAGGACAGTGGGAATAAATGAAGATTTGAATACATATTTTAGGGGGCAAAGGAGCCATACAGTGCCAATTGTGACATGGGGTCTTGTGGAGGTCATACAAGGGGTTAGATAAAAGAAGTAGAAACATCTGCCATCATATAGTACAGCATATATGGCTTGACTATGCATTTTAACAATGGCCAAGTTACCTTCTGTTTGGCTTCAATTATTCTTCGTTCAAGGTCTGACGGTATCATTTTACCTCTGGAGAAGGAAACTGAATTGTATTACTTGCATGTTTTAGCTGTCACAATTACATCAGTCAAGTTAAAACAGTCTGCCTTGTTATAGATTACTATCCAGGCGTACCTCTCATCGACCTTGACCAAAATAACACTGTCCGTGCCAATTCCTAAAGCTGCTGCCCCCTTCTTAATGGAAAAGTGACTCTAGAGAAGAACAAAAAACAGTTAGAAACAGCATGCTCTGTGAAGCCCCAGAAGCAAACAATGACATGGCACTGGGATTCCGCCTAACTACATTCATCTTATTTGCTGGCCATAGAAAGCTAGGTTGCTCATGCTTTTTTTACATAGCACATGCACCACATGGTGGCAACATTTTGTAATCACACCCTGTGTTGCAAAAACCTTATACATAATAAATTATATAATAATTAAAGGAACTCTAAATGTGTTGTACTCATTTTCCTAAGGGGAAACACAATGTATTCTTTATCTTTTGTCTAGCAGTTAATCAGCTGTATGAGGGTAAGCATGAATGTACATTTGGATTAGCGCTCTTAAATCATAGCATTTTGTGTTATTTGACACTGTGATATACAGGAAATTGGCAAAAGCATAGTAAAGTGTTGTCAAGCATGCGAGAGGAACAAACAAGCAGGCACCATGTTCACATTGCCTAATTTCATCTTAAAGTCTGTTAAAGTGTAAGCCTGCCAATCGCACAGTCACATTGTGGATTAATTCTATAAGAATACTATTCTAATACATTTAGGCCTATAACAGCTCTGCTAAATTAATATGAGCAGCTGAATCCGAGATTTGACAAGGTGCCGAAATCCAGTGACTCTTCATGTGATGAAGCATTTGGGCACCCAAGAAATGACAGTAGCCATCCAAAGTGTGGAAAATCAATCTACAAAACAGTGGAATAATTTCTAAAAATAAAATTCACATGACCTAGTCTAAAGAAACATCTCATGCATTTTGTGGATTACAGATTTTCTTTCTCTTTTCTTGGCAGCCTTTCATAAAAACACATAATCCAAAGCCACAGAAATGACGTACATGTTCAGACGTGAAGGCAACCAGCCTTGGAACAGCTGACATTCCCTTCTCCTTCACTTCAGGGAACATCTTGTATCGGGCCACCAGCATCGCATACATATTAGATATCGCTCCACCTGAAGCACAGTTCAACAACACATGCATCTTCAATCTTCAGCATTGCTCACATTCATTTTTGTACCAAATCGGAATCATTAAACTGCAAGGCAACATGACAAGTGGCTCCTCTCCAGCACTTGGAAATGTTGTGGTACAACTCAAAAGGGTTCTGCTGGGTCACAATGTGGAGTCAAATAGGCAAAACATCACCTGAAACCATCAGTCGTTAAAATCTCCTTGGATACCAGTTGTTGGTATTATCTGGTAAACAAGGCTGTGCTGAAGTCAGCTTTTTGTTTGTGCTACTTCTGATTCTCCTTTGTCAGTTCCACTCTTAACAAAACATGAGGCTTATGTTACCCAGGATGCAACATTCCACCCACGTCTTCCACATGCTGTGTAACATGAACACTACAACTGCATGAGTATCTATCATATTATATACATTTATGATATTGATATTAAAATATATCATAAATATAGCCTCTTTTTAAAGATGCCTTTCAGTAGTTGCAAGAAAAAGGGGTGGGTGGGTAAATTGACGTTTACAAAAAAACGGGACTCCCGAACAGAAGGGAGGCTGTTAAAAGTGTAAATTCTCTTTATAAATCCTACATTCTTCCAATTGGAAACGTATAAAACATTACTACTATAGTCGTCTATTATTGCACTAATATTCTATCCTGATTTATCTGTCCTGGGAAGGCATATTGAAATCCCAAGACACCTCCCTCAAAACCGGGACGATCCAGGGAAAACAGTACTCTTTAACTTAACAATTATCTGCTCCTAAATCAATGTGACCCTGAAGGTTCAAATACCTGGTGAGAATATTCCGTCTCCACTGCCGTCTGGCCAGCCAATCATCTCCCTCATTTTCTTTAGAGTGACATATTCCATCAGGACAAATACTGGGGCAATCTCATAGGTGAACCTAAAAGTATATATTTAAATTGAGAGAGTGGCGAGGTGTTTAACATGTCTACAGTCCTTGGTTTGAGCAGTCTGGGATGTACTCCCACATCTGAAAACAACCCTGGGTAAAAGTACACAGCCTAAAGTCAAAGAGCAAGAGTGATTTTCTTCTAAATAGGGGAAAAGCAAGCTAAGTGAACGAATTCACTAGGAAATGAAATATAGGAATTACATGTCTGTAACAGGAGAGGGCTAGGCTTAATTTGAGCTCATAACCCAAAATGTACCCCATCTTACACCCAGCAGTATAATGACAGCAGAGCATACCTACTACCGGCGTTACAGGGTTACATCTCAAATGTTTTGTATACAATATATACTGTGGTTACACAAGCCTTTCTGCTCAATTCAAGAGGGTTGGGTGAATAGTCCCAGCCAATTTTTTCTTTAGACCTGTCATAGACTGGAAAATTGGCCTGTTGCTAGGATACTCCTGATGTTTCAGGTATTGGAAAAAAGCTTCTATATCTGGAAGACCCCCTGTGGAGAAAAGTGGAAACTATTGGGCCCAGTTATCGTTCTGTGTGCAGCAGTGCAAAAATCTGCTTCATTTTTTTTGTTATAAAACTATTTAGAAACTCAGCTGTTGTTTCTTGCTTGTTTTTGACAGTAAGATGACAGACTCAGAATGGCTTTAATGCCTGTACCATGGGAACAATGTTTTGGAAATTATGACTAGAGTATGAACCCTAAATATTGAGGTTAACTAAAGGACACATCGAGTGTACAAGGAGAGCGTACAGTTTACTGACTGGTTACTCTAATTATGTGTCATATAATATCCAGAATGCAATGCAAAATGACTGGGGATGGGGTATTTATTTCCCATCATTCACAAATATCTTAGTAAATAGATTTTAATGATCAAGCTGTGTCAAAAGTACAGAAGCAACCCAAATATGGGACATTGTTTCTCCCATGACTGTGATTCACCATTGTAGAAACTTGGTCTAGTGTGACAGTTCGCTTTGAAAATGAATCAAATGGTCCAGAACCTGTATTGTAGCTTGTGCAATTTAAGAGCTGGACCAATGGACCAATTAATATACCAGACATTGTCAGGGAGAAGACAAAAGACAATGTCAGCCACTATTTTATTGGCAGTAACATACCAGAAGTGCGTGGCTGATTTTAGGGGTGAACAATCATGATAGCCCCTGTAGTTCATGCACTAGTTTCCGGTCTAGTCTACTGAGGAAGCCCTGGCCAGCTGGGAGTGTTTTGTGAACTTGCGTAATGGATTGGAGGGGGGGCTTACGAAATGATTCCCTGTGTTCCAGCCTGCCGGGTTAGCACATGTGACAGATGGTTTCTATTGGCTGGCCCACATCAGTAATTAAGAGGTGAACATCAGAGGAGTTCAATTGAGGAGCCAGGTGGGAGGCAAGCAGGTTGTGAAGAGGATCAGTGTACTGCCTCAGGTCTTGAGCTCCATTGTGTGCTCTGCTCAGAAGAAAGTGTCGAGGTCTTGGTTTGAGCTCTAGTGCCTGAGAATATGTTCCATATTTAGTTAATAAAAGCACACAAGGCATGCACTCCACTGTGGGTGGGATTTGGTCATTAACAGTAATATATATTACTGGATACATTGCAGGAGATTCGAATTTTGTGTCCAAACCCTATCTGTGGTAAAACCATGCTTAAGTTTTACAAAAAAAAACAGCAACATTTTAGGATTGTTCCTTTTTTTTAGCATTGTCACGTACTTTGCTTATTAAAGAGGGCATATTGCTGAAGAAATGCATACAGCAGTTCATAAGAAAAGCAAACACAAATCAGCATCCAGGACAGCACAGTGTCTCGTACTCACATATTAGTATTAGCAGTAGAGGTCAGCCAGTCAGCTGCTAAACCAACCATATCTAATCCTGTAGAAAGCTGATTGAAGTACCTGGGGTGGCCTATAAATAGAGAAAAATATATATTATTGACTTGATTATAAGAAGTGAATTGCAGTGCCCATGGTGTACAAGGCTGTCCAGATTTGGCTGTAGATCAATATCACTGTAGTGGTTTAATTAATGTCAAGAAGTACTGTTCTTTTGGGTAAGCAAAATGCAAATGTAATTCTAGCTTATCATGTTAAACATGGAAAAATTCAAAAACAAATGCATCCCTTCTACTGTATCTGTTTCCATTTTCATATAAACATAATTAGAACATAAGAACATAAGAAAGTTTACAAACAAGAGGAGGCCATTCCATTTGGTTGTTAGTAGCTTATTGATCCCAGAATCCCATCAAGCAGCTTCTTGAAGGATCCCAGGGTGTCAGCTTTAACAACATTACTGGGGAGTTGGTTCCAGACTCCCACAATTCTCTGTGTAAAAAAGTGCCTCCTATTTTCTGTTCTGAATGCCTCTTTATCTAATCTCCATTTGTGATCCCTGGTCCTTCTTTCTTTTTTCAGGTCGGAAAAGTCCCCTGGGTCGACACTGTCAAAACCTTTTAGAATTTTGAATGCTTGAATCAGATCGCAGCGTAGTCTTCTTTGTTCATGACTGAATCGATTCAATTCTTTTAGCCTGTCTGCATACGTCATGCCCTTTAAACCCAGGATAATTCTGGTCGCTCTTCTTTGCACTCTTTCTAGAGCAGCAATATCCTTTTTGTAACAAGGTGACCAGAACTGAACACAATATTCTAGATGAGGTCTTACTAATGCATTGTAAAGTTTTAACATTACTTCCCTTGATTTAAATTCAACACTTTTCACAATATATCCGAGCATTTTGTTGGCCTTTTTTTATAGCTTCCCAGCATTGTCTAGATGAAGACATTTCTGAGTCAACATAAACTCCTAGGTCTTTTTCATAGATTCCTTCTTCAATTTCAGTATCTCCCATATGATAATTATAATGCACATTTTTATTGCCTGCGTGTAGTACCTTACACTTTTCTCTATTAAATGTCATTTGCCATGTGTCTGCCCTGTTCTGAATGCTGTCTAGATCATTTTTGAATGACCTTTGCTGCTGCAACAGTGTTTGCCACTCCTCCTGTTTTTGTGTCTTCTGCAAATGTAACAAGTTTGCTTACTATACCAGAATCTAAGTCATTAATGTAGATTAGGAAGCGCAGAGGACTTAATACTGATCCCTGTGGTACTCCACTGGTTACCTCGCTCCATTTTGAGGTTTCTCCTCTAATCAGTACTTACTGTTTTCTACATGTTAACCACTCCCTAATCCATGTGCATACATTTCATTGAATCCCTACTGCATTCAGTTTTAGAATTAATCTTTTATGCAGGACTTTGTCAAAAGCTTTCTGGAAATCTAAATAAACCATGTCATATGCTTTGCAATTATCCATTGTTGATGTTGCATCCTCATAGAAATCAAGCAGGTTATTTAGACATAATCTCCCTTTCCTAAAACCATGCTGACTGTCTCCCATGATACTGTTACCATATAGGTAATTTTCCATTTTGGATCTTATTATAGTCTCCATAAATGTTAACCTATAGGTGGGGTTCAGGGGGAGGAGCTAGGCACCAACAACCTATCATCTGCTGTCATCAATTAAATCTACCTTATTTAAACATTAGTCACCTCTACCTAGCTGTCTTGTGTTTTTTCGTTTTGGCATAAACCTAAGCGATTTCAAGACCCATCAACTTTTGTATACCTCAATAATGGAGTACTTACAGCAGTTGTCATCGGATTCAGAGGATTCCCAGGATTTTCTATCATTACCAGATCATTCTTCTCCAGCTTCAATCCAGGGCCCATCCAGTCTCCGTTTTTCTCCCCTTCTGGCATTTCAGTTACATCTGATCAGGCTCCCGATCAGGTTCCAGTTCAAGTATTGCCTACCGTTCCTGCCACCCAAACATCGAATCTGCGCCGATCCAAGCGACTTCGCCTCAGGACGCCCTCGGATCGATTGTTTTGGAAGGACTGGCCCATGAATAAATTGATAAAACCCTCCTTAAAACGGTAATGCGATTCCGGCAGGGAGTGATAGAGAGTCTCTTTTCATTCTCTATTGCAATTCAGTATCAGCAGAACCAGTTTTTCCTCCGAAAAACATAATCAGCACGCCCAGCCATTCAGCATCCTAAAACAGACAGCAGGCAGTCTATTCCGGATCTAACCACCCCCACAACTAGCACCGCTAACCAGCAGCCAGCCATGGAAATCCAACATTCGCAAATATTTAAAGAGATAAAATCATTTATGCAGCCATTTTCCGATACTCTATCTTCGGTCAGTTCTCAACTGTCGGATCTAAATAAAAGGGTGTCTATTATGGAACAGGGAAAACAATCTTCAGCGCTGTCATTAATTCCAGCATCAAACACTGCAGCGCCGCCTACAGCTTCTTCTGGTCCAGCCCCAATTTCAGCCAGCGAAGCAGATCCTCCACAATTCAACCTCGCTACTGCATCTACATACGGATCCTCCTCTCCAACTGCAGCTAGACGTCACACTATATCTCCACGAATCAGACGTAACATTCTCGAAGGTAAGGACATTAATCTTGTTTCACTATTAATGACGACTTCGGAATTCTTGGATCACAGAGTAGTGGATTGTGGAGATTTGGCAGTAACTCTAAAATCCAGAGATCCCAGACTGATTAAAAATCTTACATTAGGGGAATTTGTCCTTGCGTTCTCCATATTCAGAGATGTGCTATGCTCGGTTTATCCTAACCGCAGAGCTGAATTGGACTCCTACGAATACTATATCGTGGAGCTGTCTGTCAGATACGGGGACTATGTTTTTGAGTATCATAAATCATTCTCCGCAAAAGCAGCAGCGATATTGGCAGCAGATAATCACATCATCAATTGGGCTAAACCGACACAGATCTATTTAATAGAATTTTTGGTGGTCTAAGAGCTAACGCATGTGGGATCTGCGCTTCAACAGCTCACTCAACATCCCTCTGCCCTAAAGCCGCAATTGCATCAACTTCTAAAGCACCCGGTTTCGCCGCTAATTCATACAGATCTTCAGTACCTAATCCTATACATTCTTCAGCTCCCTCGATCAGTCTACAAGGAAAGACAAATACGGGCGCAGTATTAGATTTTCAGGAGGAAGACAAATCTGCAACAATTTCAATACTGGCTTCTGTTCGAATAGGCAATGCAATTTTATCCACATGTGCAGCAATTGCGGAGACGCTCACTCTAATTCAATCTGCCCTTTAAAACGCAAGTGACTTTCCCCGTTGCTCAGTCTTTACTCCTATAAACATCCCGGCGTTATCAAGTAAATTACAGAATCATCCCGACAGTAACTTAATTACCTGATAGACGGATTAAAAATGGTTTTTCAACCGGTCTTACTCAAATTCCTTCTTCCTCGCTCAAAAGCAAAAATCTTTATTCAGCGACTCAAGATCCACAATCAGTGTAGTCTCTCATCGAGAAAGAAATTAAAAAGGATTTATAGTCGGTCCATTTCTAGCTCCTCCTTTTCCAATATATAGAATTAATCCTATCGGCATTGCCACGAGGAAAATGTCAGGAAAAAGCGTCTCATTATTGATTTATCAGCACCACGGGGTCAAGCACCAGCAGCATTAACTCATTAATTCCCCAAGATCAATTTTCCCTGCATTACATCACTATTGCAGATGCAATACATTCAATTAAATTAGCAGGTCGTGGTTCCTGGTTAGCAAAAGCAGATATATCAGACGCATTTAAAGTAATGCCAATCCATCCTTCTCTCCGTCACCTGTTTGGTATATGCTGGGAAGGAAAGTTTTATTTTGCCACCCAATTGACTTTCGGCTGCCGCAGTAGCCCGAAGATATTTGATACCCTGTCGGAAGCATTATGCTGGATTCTTCTTAATGTCTATCATGTCCCATTCTTACTCCACTTGCTGGACGATTTTTAGTAATTTCTCCTCCTTCAGATGCACCAGCAGAAGCGATTTCCAATCTTTAAAAGCTTATTTTCTGAAGTTGGCGTTCCGCTTTCAGAAGAGAAATCAATCGGTCCCCTTCATTCTTTGGAATTCCTTGGAATCATTCTAGATACAGAAAAGTTTGAAGCCAGCCTGCCTGAGTCTAAACTTAAACATATTCGTTATCTCATTCAGGAATTTCAGATCAGTAAAACAATTAAAAACGAGCACTGCTTTCATTGCTGGGTTACTTTAACTTCGCAATACGTATCATTCCACAGGGGAGGACGTTTATATCTCGACTGCTAGCGCTGGCATCAACAGCAAAAATCTGAACTCCTATATAAATATCTCTTCAGAAGCTAGGAAAGACATTAAAATGTGGTCTGCGCTTATTCAGCACTGGAACGGTCTCTCTATGTTTTATGATGATTTCATGTCAGCTCCACACGATATGGCTTTATTTACTGATGCCTCATCTCTGGGATTCGGAGGTCTATTTAACAATCAATGGTTTTGCAGTACATGGCCTGAGGAAATCGAGAACATATCTCCTCATCTAAAATCCACAGCTCTGCTAGAGATATACCCAATAGTAGCAGCTGCCCAGCTATGGGGTCATCTCTGGTCTAAGAAATCAATACTATTTTACTGTGATAATTCAACCACAGTGCATATTATAAATAAAGGTCGTTCCTCTTCCCCTCTTATCATGCAATTGCTGCGTCGGCTAGTATGGATTTCAGTCTCTAATAATTTCCTAATACAAGCTCGCCACCTACCGGGCATTTTTAATATTGCAGCTGATGCTCTTTCTCGTTTACAGATTTCCAAATTCCACAGTTTGCTGCCTACAGCTCTGCAATATCCAGCAGCAACGCCACAGTTCAATCAGCTGATTTTCAACTAAATCCAACTATTAATAAACTTCTTATTTCAGCTCAAGATTACATGGCATCAGCACTTGCCCCATCTACCAGATCCTCATACTCTACAGGTTGGGCATGTTATGTAACTTTCTGTTTACAAAGCAGGATTAATCCTACTCCATTCAACCAGGATTGGATCATGGCGTTCATAGTGCATGCAAAGGACTCTCTACATCTGGCACCAGCTACAATCAGACTATATTTGTCAGGAATTCAGCATCAATTTCACTTGATGTCCATCAATTCCCCAACTCTATTATCAATTCCAGAGGTTCGTCTTCTTTTACGAGGAATTTCCAAGTGCTCTCCGGCTCCTTCTTCTGCTCGCCTGCCTATTTCAATAGACATTCTCAGTAACTTGATTTCAATTCTCCGCCATGGCTGTTTTTCTCCATTTGATGATTTAACTATGGCAGTCATATGTCTATCTGCATTTTTGGTTTTTTGAGATGTTCTGAATATACAGTTCCTTCCATTGCCAGCTTTCCTACCCTCGGTATCCGCTGCAGTGACCTCAAGCTCATCCCAGATTCTCATTTCATCTTATTTCTTCGCATTTCAAAAACAGATCAACTGCGGCAAGGACAATGTATTCAGCTTTCTAAGATCAACTCTCCTCTGTGTCCCTTCACTTCCATGTTGAAGTACATTGCAGAATGCAAGGCCATTTCATCCTCCGACCCTTTGTTTATCAATTCAAGCCGGTCCATTGTATCAAGGCATTGGTTTTCAACACACCTTTCCACCGTGGTGTCCAGAGCAGGTCTTCCTTCGCAATTCTACACTCCTCATTCATTTAGAATAGGGGCAGCTACTTCAGCTGCAAAAGCCAACATTAACCAGCATTTAATTAAAAATATGGGCGCTGGACTTCATCAGCAGTTGAAACTTATATTAGTTCTTCATCATCTGAAATATCCTCCGCACATCAGTCCATTGCTAGTATGTCCGAGTGGGGACGACCTTTCTGCCTGGGCCTCCAAAGATTTCCCCTAAGAAATTAAATTAAAAGAAAGGGGTTTTTCTTTCCACTGTGCAGAGGGTCTTCACATAGTCATTAGGGTACAGTCTACTAACCCCTTGGTCACGTTAAGTGTTTGTTTTCTTTCGTCTAAATGTTTTCTCTTTTCTCTTTTCTTATGCATTGGCGGTTCTCTCTTTTCTTCTTCACGTTAGCGTCAGCGAGGAGCCGAGGGTCCATCTTTTGGGGGTTAGTGATTCCACTTTCTCCAACCCTTTGTTAAGCTCCGCTTCATTTACCTCATAGAGGAGGGTTCTCCATGAGTCAGAGGGACCCCGGCCAAACCCTTCCATCTGCATGTATGTTTCTTTTGGGATTCTTCTTTTGGGATTCTTCTTTCAGGTCTGATGCCTCTATGCGAGGGTCCCCAAGCGGTGGCATCCCTCATGTTTGTCGGGTCTCCTCAAAGGCGGTGGCCCCTCTCCTGTTTGTCGGGTCTCCTCAGCCACGGAACCCCCTTCTATTATGTTGGGCTTGAAGAGGCGGAACACCACGCATTACATGTTTTAACAGATACTAACTTTATGTTTTCTTTCCGGTTCGCGAGCCTCTTCGTATGTCGGGTAACCTCAGAGACGGTGCCCCTCTCGTGTGTTGGGTCACCTCAAAGACGGTGGCCCCCCTCCTGTTTATCGTGTCTATCGATCAAGTAAATGTTGGGCCTTGAAGAGGCGGAGCCCCTCTCTCCTTGTGTATATGTTCACTAACTCTGTCAATAAACACTACCAGGTGGCATAGCTCCGCCCCGTGAAGTTTACATATTATAGAAGTCAGGCTTATTGGTTTGTAGTTACCTGGTTTGGTTTTGTCTCCCTTTTTGTGGATCGGTATTACGTTTGCAATTCTCCACTCTGTCGGTACAACCCCTGTCTCAAGAGCTGTTGCATGATCTTCGTTAGCAGTTTGTAAATAACTTCTTTCATTTCTTTGAGTACTATTGGGAGGATCTCATCCCACCCAGGGGATTTGTTTATTTTAAGAGCTCCTAGTCCCTTTAACGCTTCTGCCTCTGTTATGCTAAAGTTATTTAAAACTGGATATGAACAGGTCAACATGTGGGGCATGTTGTCCGTGTCCTCCTTTGTAAAAACTTGTGAAAAGTAATAATTTAATATATTTGCTATTTTATTCTCTTCGTCTATGATTTTGCCATTTGTATCACTTAGACATTTTACCTCCTCCTTGAATTTTCTCTTGCTGTTATGATATTGGAAAAGCTTTTTGGAATTGGTTTTAGCCCCCTTAGGAATGCTCATTTCTATCTCTCTCTTGACCTTTCTAACTTCCTGTTTGACTTGTGTTTGCAGTTCCAAATATTCTTTCTGTGTACTTTGTTCTTGGTCCCCTTTAAACGTTCTGTAAAGTGCCTTTTTTCTCTGAATATTTTTTTTTATTAAACCATTTTGGCCATTTTGTTTTAGATTTTGATTTGTCTACTTTTGGGATGTAATTGTTTTTGCCTCTAGTACTACATTTTTAAAAAAACAGCCATCCCTTTTCTGTCGATGTTTTCTCTATTTTACTCCAATCTACTTCTGTTAGTCTCTGCTTCATTCCCTCATAGTTGCCCTTTTTAAAATTGTAAACTTTAACTTTAGTCGTTACTTTTGTGACGATTATGATGTAATCCAATTGAATTGGATTACATCATAAAGTTTGATATAAAGCCGCTTAGACAACCTTACATGCTGTGGCTGCTCTAGCCCACCTACAGTGACTGGTACTGGCATAGAACAAGCCTTGGGGAACACAGTGAACACAATAAAAATAAGGCCCATAGAGGACGCTTTTGGAACCTCCATCACGTGATTATTTACTATAAATAATGTCTCCTTGTTACAGCACATCTTGTGGGCAAGCAACCAGTTAGACACTCTTAACAAGCTGCTGCCTCACATCTGAGGGATGGTCAGCCTTTAGGCATGTTTTGCGGCTCAGCGCTGGCAATAAAATACCCTTCACTTTAAATATGCAAAATAAAAACAGAACCCTGTTAGTATCTGTGTGTTCCACCATGTACCACCATTAAATCTTAAACAGATAGCTACATGTGTATTCAATCTGTATGCTTCAGTACATGTGCAATGGCCATCTGATAGTCATTTTGCGCCTCATGGGCCCCATATAGGTAGGATAACAAATGTGCACTGTTTGGATGATGTCACTGTATAAACATATAGTTAAAAATAAAACATCAAATACAGAATTTACTATTAATAACAGTGATGTAATTAATATACTATTATATTTGGTTTAAGTGAATAATAATAATAATAATAATAATAATAATAATAATAATAATAATAATAACGGTAGACGTAGTTTGTTGTAGTAGTAGTAGTATTCAGCAATACCATGTAATTGCAAATTGGCCTGTATTATTTTTTTATGTAGGCTTGCTACTATTCGATTTTTATTGGTTTTGCCAAATTGACGATTAATATTGACATTTATTTTAGAAAGAATTTACCGTTTTTTTCTATCTTTATTTTTCAATTTAAGCAGAGAATGGGTGAAATCGACCTTTATGCTTTAAAAAAACACAGACTTTTTATGCAATTGCGAAACGTCTCATTTAGCGAACCCCCTTTATCATATTTACGGCTTCTGATTTTCGGTTTTAACCGATAAAACCCGATAAACCCCCAATACAAAAAAAATGAAATCGGTGGCTAGCCAATAAACACCGGAAAACACGGGGAAAAAAAACTGTGGAAATGGTTAATCAATTCACGTTGACTTTAACCTATTCCCATTAAAAAATAAAACCTACCTAAAAAATAATAATGGGCAATGTCCCGCCTTCCTGACTACAAAAACCCCAGAAGAATGTACACGTGACCATAGGGATTTCGTTGTGGAAGACAGAAATGGAAAGAAGGTACTGTCAAGTACTGTCAAGTTAATACGTATTTTGACAGAAAAAAAACGTGCAAGCATTTTGGAAAGTAACCAACAACACTAATTTCATACAGTATATCAAAAACCCGAAGAAAAAAAACAACGATTTACATAAAACTCGAAAATAGCTAAAAATAAGCACCGAAAAATACAATTACTAAAACCTGAAAAACAGAAGCCCTAATCATATTCAACATGCAACAAAACCATGGTTACCAACATTCTAATAGAAATAACGTTTGGTGGAGCTATACCTTGTAAAAATAAAGATCCCACACTAATTAAAAAATGTTCTCAAATAAACAAACGCAGCATATGCAGAGTTTTATAGCATAAATTCATGAGTAAAAATATGTACAGAACAACCCATTAGACAGTTGAACAGAACTAAATTGCACTTATTATTCAGAGTCTGAGCTCCCCCTCTCCTGCTTCAGCACAGCTGGACAGTCACAGGCAAGGCAGATGGGTCCGCTTTGTCCTGCCGTGGAGACTTCAGCTGTCAGTCAGGGTATTGTGCACAATATTCATTAAGTGTTTTTCTCTTGCGCCCCATTTTCAAATCAAACTAGTAACTGTGACTGTATACCTATAGCAAAAGCTTACCTACACCTTAACCCGCTAATTTCAAAGTAGGCGCTTTGAATGACAGGCGCTGTAGCTGGCAAATGAAAGTGCACAGTCGGTGCACGTCTTGATGATTGCAGCCATTTAAACAAATGAGAGCATTCTAGTGCTGCTTCAGTGCTTCAGCGATGTCAGAACAGGGTGAAAGTGACAGTGACAGCGAAACTATAGTACTAACAGACCAATGAGATGACTGACAGCGACCCCTAGCCATTCAGAGCAGAACAGAGACGGGACAGACAGTAAGTATAAAAACTACACAAACTAGAGATGATTTCTAAATGATTATTTTTGGTAAGAAAATAAAAAAGCGAGTGGTTTTACCAACGTTTATCCTATATAAATTTATTTCAGTCAAATTCATATTTTTGGGGAATTCGGTGTTTAACGAGCTTTACTGATTAATATTGAAAAGCAGCAAACCTAATGATAGATTTAGTAGATAAAACATTATGATAGTGCTGCAGTACAATAATAAGTCTACAGATACACCACAGACTACTTAATTCACTCATTCTATATTAAATTACATAAATCTACTTCATTAAAGGCACCCTTTTGAAAACCAATGCCTTCATCCCAAAAAAAGTCAAATTACTGTATCTAAATGATGCATTTGTGAATAGCTGTCCTGACTGTATTTTGAATGTAATACATACCTGTTTTAATAGCATATTTCATTGTTGATCTGCAGTTCAATAAAATGTCATCCAGGGTTTCTGGCTCGTCAGTAAGCTCCCAATTGTTAGCTTGAAGTAATTCATTTGGGTAGTGGAAATCAATGACTTTTGTAGACCTGTCAAACGTGTTCACTATATACGAAAGTAAAATGTCCATAACTTCTTGTAGAAAGGCCATTGTTGCTGTATCTCCATCGCTTGCAGGCAGGAGGTCTGTAAAGCAAAATAGATGGACATACAGTAACTGTATTCCTTTGTATCCATCATTAAACAAAGGGTGTGAGCGCAGCATCTTTCATACGATTATATATATATATATATATATATATATATATATATATATATATATATATATATATATTCCCAGAAAAAATAGTAGTAAACCTTGCAGCTATATCTGAAACATCTGAATTAGGTAATAGGTTATATCAAACAACATTCAATTTAAAGTTTAAACACACACACATATATATATATATATATATATATATATATATATATATATATATATATATATATATATATATATATATATATATATATATATATATATATATATATATATATATACAATAAACTACATTCAGAAAACGTTGTTATATTAGGCTCACGCTTACTCGTCACCTGTGTGGAACGTAACCTGATAACCAATTAAAAAAATACACACAACGAATCACAAAATAGAATTGACAATAAAAATACAGCAATTACATCTTCAATTTTAAACCCTTAATTATTAGAACTGCTTACTATTTACACTGTAATTGTGAAGTTTACCATCACTTTCCCATGCTTATAATATTTACTGTACCGTGGTTAACGGTGTGCAATGACTTACCATGTGTAATTGTGCTTACAGTGCTATCACAATATGTTTGCTGTGCTTTACTACACTATACTGTAGTTGTGTACATGCATTCAAGTATGGGATCTATGATCCTTGTGCTGATTTATACGAAACGCTTTTTTTTTTGGTTAGAATAAAGCACCTTTATTTTCGGCATGCCCTTACCAAACTCAAAGAACACAGGTCATACTTTTATTTTTAGGTAAGATCCCCCCAGAATAAAACACTATGAATTTGCTATAAAGCAAGCAGGCAGAGGCATGGCTTTAAACAACGAGGTTTCCCTTTGATGCTCAGTGTTTAATAAGCCTTACCTGTTGAATACAGGACGGAGAAATCAATATTATTTTTGGAACAGGTACACAGCTCCTTACAGCCGCAGGTCTCTAAAGTCGATCCTTCTTGTTTAGCGGCGAGATTCGCTGCTTTTTCACCTTCCCCAGTAGAAAGAAGTGCTGTCATATTTGGGAAATGAAATAAGACTAAATTAATAAGCATTTCTGAAATAAAACACATTTTGTACATTATTTGGTCATCTAGATTTTATTATTATTATTATTATTATTATTATTATTATTATTATTATTATTATTATTATTATTATTATTATTATTATTTTCAGAATAACTTAACAACCCACCACACAGTTTTGATCCGATTCCTCCAGTGAATTTCTGTGCAGCTTGACACCAAGCTCTTGCTGCAAAAACACAATGAAAATTGAACTTGTAAGGACTACCCTAGGGGCATAGTAATGTGAAGGTTGCTGTTTATTCCCATCGCCGTGATATTAATTAACGTGCGTTTACACTTACATGGATAATGTGGTTTGAAATTGGCATGATTGTTGTTAATTCATTGCCAGTTATAATCATTTCACAAGTTGTATATTCATTTAAAGAGTATCTGATGAATGAAACGTCTGAAAAAAAAAAAACTATGTAGAATCTCTTTAAACAAATTGTACTATGCAACACATTTAGGCTTACAGTGTTTAACTGTGACCTTGTGAGTAAATTCGTTTTTATTTTCTTTCTCTAAACGCTTACTGCTCACAGCACACGCAACACGTAATACCTGTAGAGGTCTCACATATTCAAGGTTTATGATGTTCACATTCACTTACGTGTGCCGGGGTTTTGGTTGCTGTAATTCCCCTCATTTTCGGCTGCAAAAGACCAAAATCTTGGCGATGCCATTTAAAATGAAAGTTGCTTAAAAGATCACAGATCTATTGTCCATCCGGATTGAAAATATCAAGAGATATACACAAAATGAAACGAAATAGGGAGAGAGCTGTTCAAAAGACTGGTGCTGATCTGGACCTGACTTCTTTCTTCCTGATCAGGAAGCTGCCCAACCATTTAATGATGAAATGACACAGTTGACATACCGAAGACGTGGCTTGCTCAACAAACGCTCGAAGCCTTTTCTCGGATCAGAATATTTTCCACAGGTATGAACCAGATGAAACACGAAGCTGGCGCAGTGGTTTTACTGCTGTTCTGCAGCTCCTGAGAGTGCGGATTATATCAAAGCCAGTGCGCCGCGCTATACTCACACAATATTATAGGCGAACCTTGCAGGAGTATCACAAACATCTGGCAGGTGACAATTTCCTTCAGACTCACATTGATTGGTGCATTTGCCGTTAACTGCATGCATGCAGAGACACGTGCATATTTCCGAAAGAAAGAGCAAACGCTTGTGTTTCTTAAAAAAAGTGCACTGATCTTACATCTGCAGATCATGTACTGTTTTTTAACTGTGTATGTACTTTTATCGGACGGCAAATGCTATCTCATTATTCACCATGAAATTTCTGAGGGGGTTATTGTATTATTACATTTGGTGACTAATGCTAAGGTCAAGACACTGTAGAAGACGATAGTTTTGTCACTAAACTTCCAGCGTAAATCATTGGATGACAGATGTGTCTGAATCTTTGTCACTATATCTCCTTTGCCTATGTGACTAGTTGAACAACATACAGTACTACAGCGGCGCAAGGTTTTTTAATGAGCTTTTTGTTTAGCAGTTCAAAAAATACATTCAGCTCCACACTATATTTCCCTGCAACTTCAGCAACAGCCTTCCTCCCTCCAGTAGAAAACGACTTGACAGCACTGACATCATTAGTAATAACACGTAGTTCCCTTTGTGCGGAATCAAACCGAGTGCCCGATGAAGCGTGGCATTCACGTCTGCAGTTAATTTATTGTGGTGGCTCGTGATTCTCCCCTCCAGACACTTCTGAAATTTCACTGTCAGTCTCTGTTCAAACGTCATGGATCTCGGTCACGAAATAAGAAAGAAATAGGATGTAGGGCAATATCTCAGCATTGATTGAGTCCTTACCCCCAGGTTTTAGTTTTGTTCGCACCAGAAATGTAATTATTACCGACCTTTGTAGATCTGTAAAAGCATAAAATTCGTTTTCCTTGGGAGTCAAAAAATACTGTTTTATAATACATGGACAAAAAAATCACGTTTTGTTATTTTTCTGCTTCCTGGACTCTGACAAGGAACTGTATGATGTGTTACATTTATTGTGTGAATGACATCTGGCATATGCGAAGTGCACTGTTGCTTATATGAATGCAAAATGTACCTTTGGAAATGCTCGTTTTCTTTTCCTTCAGATGTATTCGTTACAGTTCTGCAGGGCAGAGTGAAAATGACATCGTGGAAAATGTAGGTACTCCAGTTGTGCGTGGTTATACAAAAACATTGCCACAGTTTCCGGTGACTCCCCAAGAGCGAGCATTGCGCGCAGTTAAGCTCCGCCATCCCTCACACCCGCCCGGGCTACGAAGGGACAGTATTGACTTTACCTCGTCTTAATGGATAGCAGCACATCATCCGCTCACTCATATACATAGTAGATATTAGTCAGTGGGTTCCAGTCATATTTTTCAGAATCGTGGAATATCTTGAAACAGCTAATCAGTATCAGTAACTAACCCATTACCAAATTGTATACAAAGCTGTGTGAATCCTGTGGTTTATGTTGCTATGGACCGTGCTAAATGTTCAACATCAGATCCTTGTCTGAAGAGCTGTATATTGCAAACCATATTGACGAAAACATGATGAACTGTTAAACTGTTTAACTCGAGAATTTCTCTTTTGACACCTCGATCAAAATCTGACCAAAATGTAAGAAAACCTTATTCTTTATAGATAAAGCTTCTTCCAAGGTTGAAACAGAGCTTCTTCCAAGGTTGAAATAATGCATCACATAGATGTTTCGAACTAAAAGGCTTGACTCTCCAGTATTTTACTTACTAGTGTTCATGTTGTCCAGATTTTGCCTACATGCTAGTGTAACAGCAGTGTTGTGTGATACTTCTGTATTGTGGTTTAGACACTCGCTATGTGCACGGCGTCGCCGGTTCGCGCCCCGCCTCCTCCTGATACACTTACAGTCTTACAAAGCTGTACCGGTGTTTTGGGAAACACAATGTATCAAAACTTTACTCCATCCTTTCAACATCTCGCTAGTTGTTTTGAAGTTCAGCACCTACAGCCTGAGGCTTGAGTAATCTCTGCGAGTTGGTGGTATGGCTTTTCCGTTTCTGGATTTGCAGAGGAGGTAAGAGGTGAGGTCCCCTGATCTCTGGAACTGTTTCCTTTGGTTGCTTCTTTAATTCAACTTAATAAGTTATCAACATACTGTTAGAAGGGGAATAATACATTATTATTTTGTATTTTTATTAATAAGAAATTACTTCAATAAACAGGCCATAATATGAAATACTGTGTTTCTTAGTATTGCAGATATGACATGGTCAGTTACAGGGCCTCCAGTAAGAACATTGTGGTTCTTATTAGGCTTATTTGTTATTCTTTTTTATATAATTGTTTTCATATGACAAAAAAATCATCTTGAGCATAAACTTAGAATAATATCCATATATATACACTGAGTGTACAAAACATTAGGAACACCTGCTCTTTCCATGAATCCAGGTGAAAGCTATGATCCCTTATTGGTGTAACCTGTTAAATCCACTTCAATCAGTGTAGATGAAGGGGAGACAGGTTAAAGAAAGATTTTTAAGCCTTGACACAATTGAGACATGGATTGTGTATGTGTGCCATTCAGAGGGTAAATGGGCAAGACAAAAGATTTAAGTGCCTTTGAACGGGGTATGGTAGTAGGTGCCAGGCCCGTCGGTTTGAGTGTGTCAAGAACTGCAGCACTGCTGGGTTTTTCACACTCAACAGTTTCCCGTGTGTATCAAGGATGGTCCACCACCCAAAGAGGCCAAAGGAGGCTGACACGAATTGTGCAGAGCAACAGACGGGCTACAGTTAGTCAACTGCCCGTCCAGTACAACATTGGTGCCGAAAGACCCATAAAAGAATGCACAACTCGTCGTACCTTGACACGAATGGGGTATGGCAGCCGACGACCTAACAGAGTTCCACTTTCAGCAAAACACAAGAAACTGCAGTTGCAGTGGGCTAAGGAACGAAAACACTGGACACTGTAGGATTGGAAAAACATTGCCTGGTCTGATGAATCCCGGTTCCTGCTGTTTCACGCTGATGGGAGGACTAGGGTATGGAGAAAACCACATGAGTACATGCATCCATCATGCCGCGTGTCAACATTGCAGGCTGGTGGTGGTGGTGTGATGGTGTGGGGTGTGTTTTCATGGCACACATTGGGCCCCTTTTGAATGCCACAGGATATCTGAACATCATTGCCAATCAGGTGCATCCCTTCATAGCAGCAGTGTATCCATCTGCTAATGGATTTTTTCAGCAGGATAATGCCCCATGCCACAAGGCTAGGATTGTCCAGGAATGGTTCCATGAACATGACAGTGAATTCAGCTTATTGCAGTGGACTGCCCAGTTACCAGATCTCAATCCAATTGAGCATCTGTGGGATGAGATGGAACAAGCTATTCGGAGTAGAGATCCACTACCAGCCAACTTGACACAACTGTGGAAAGCATTGGAGTCAACATGGGCCAGCATCCTTGTGGAACGCTTTCGACACCTTGTAGAGTCCATGCCCCGACGAATTGAGGCTGTTCTGAGGGCAAAAGGGGGTGCAACTCAATATTAGGAAGGTGTTCCTAATGTTTTGTATACTCAGTGTATATATATATATATATATATATATATATATATATATATATATATATATATATATATATATATAAATACAGTGCCTTGCATAAGTATTCACCCCCCTTGGACTTTTCCACATTTTGTAGTGTTACAACCTGGAATTAAAATGGATTTAATTAGGATTTTTTGTCACTGATCTACACAAAATAGTCCATAATGTCGAAGTGGGGAAAAAAATCTACATATTTTTCAAAATTATTTACAAATAAAAAACTGAAAAGTCTTGATTGCATAAGTCTTCACCCCCTTTGCTGTGACACCCCTAAATAGGCTCTGGTGCAACCAATTGCCTTCAGAAGTCACATAATTAGTTGAATGGAGTCCACCTGTGTGTAATTAAAGTGTCACATGATCTTAGATTAAATACACCTATTTCTGGAAGGCCCCAGAGTTTATTAGAGAGCATATCTAAACAAACAGCATCATGAAGACCAAGGAGCTATCAAAACAAGTCCGGGATAAAGTTCTGGAGAAGCACCAATCAGGGTTGGGTTATAAAAAAATATCCCAAACTTTGAACATCCCCGGAGCACCATTAAATCCATTATTAAAAATGGAAAGAATATGGCACAACCTAGACTCTGCCTAGAGAAGGCCGTCCACCAAAACTTAGTGACCAGGTAAGGAGGGCATTAGTCAGAGAAGGAACCAAGAGGCCAATGGTAACTCTGAAGGAGCTGGAGAGATCTACAGCTGAGATGGGAGAAACCGTCCATGGGACAACTATAACCCGGACACTCCACAAAGCTGGGCTTTATGGAAGAGTGGCGAGAAGAAAGCCATTGCTGAAAAAACCCCATATCAAATCCCGTTTGGATTTTGCCAAAAGGCATGTGGGAGAAACAGCAAACATGTGGAAAAAGGTTCTCTGGTCTGATGAGACCAAAATTGAACTTTTTGGCCTTAGCGCAAAACGCTATGTGTGGCGCAAAGCCTGAGAACACCATCCCCACGGTGAAGCATGGTGGTGGCAGCATCATGTTATGGGGATGCTTTTCATCGGCAGGGACTGGGAAACTGGTCAGGATTGAGGGCAAGATGGATGGAGCCAAATACAGGGAAATTCTAGAGGAAAACCTGTTTCAGTCTGCAAGAGACCTGGGACTGGGGCGGAGGTTCACCTTCCAGCAGGACAATGACCCTAAACACACAGCCAAAGCTACACTGGAGTGGTTTAAAAACAAGAACCTGAATGTCTTAGAATGGCCCAGTCAAAGCCCAGACCTCAATCCGATTGAGAATCTGTGGCAAGACTTGAAAATTGCTGTTCACCAACGGTCCCCATCCAACTTGACAGAGCTTGAGCAATTTTGCCAAGAAGAATAGGCAAAAATTGCAGGATCCAGATGTGCAAAGCTGGTAGAGACTTACCCAAAAAGACTCACAGCTGTAATTTCTGCCAAAGGTGCTTCTACCAAGCATTGACCCAGGGGGGTGAATACCTATGCAACCAACAAATGTCTTTTTTTTGTTTAATTGACTTTTGTGTCACAATAAAAAATATTTTGCACCTTCAAAGTGTTAAGTATGTTGTGTAAATCAAATGGTAAAAATCCCAATTAAATCCATTTTAATTCCAGGTTGTAACACTACAAAATGTGGAAAAGTCCAAGGGGGTGAATACTTATGCAAGGCACTGTATATATATGAAGAATGACCTCAGATTAAAAAGAAATGCCATTTGGAAGTGTAATGCAATCCGGGATATTAAAAGGCTAACAGACTGAAGGGAGCCTTTAATGCAACATGAATGGAAAGTGTTTTAACATAATGTAGGATCTCAGTGTAAACAGAGTGCTCTTTAGCAGCAGATTCCAATATTCGCTTACTTGTAAAAGATGCAATAAAAAACACAATACTGCAATAAATATTACAAATTATATATTTTAACATGGAAGTCAATAGCAGATCATTAGCCATAACAGTACCACATTTAAGGTTAGGTTAAGGTCTAATACATATTAATGTTTTTATCTTAGACATTTTTTTAAAAATAAATAACCATTCATTATTCAACTAGTTAAAACATTTTCATTGTTAAAGCATTGCAGCCAGATAACAAATATTGAAATACATTTCCCCAAGAATAACCTTAATATTTGGCTTTTACACAAAAGAAAAATCCACTTACAGTATTAAAAACATAGCATTTTTGCACAGTTAGTTGATATTGAATATGTATACATTTTAAAGCCAAAATAGGTAGATTCTTACCAAAAATACACAGTGCAAAGATTGCTTAAGCTTATGAAAGACTAACGCAAACCTGAACAAAATCTAGAATTGTTTAATGAGTCTGTTTCGTTGAGAGGTTTTGCGGAGCAGTTTCCTGTAGTCGTAGGGATTATCTTCGCCCTCCACACTTTCTGTCGGGGGCATTTTTGTAACCGCTTGCCTGGGGATTAAAAAGAAGAAGATTTAAGGTGCTTACACCAGACTAACAAAAAATGAAATGTCTCTATGTTCCTTGGAGAATTAACTATTTAACCCTTTAAAAAGGTACAAGGGACATAAATGTCCCACAAAAAAACATGATGCTAACTTTCTTATTTTTACAATGAGGTCCATGGATCTGGTCATCCAAATAGGTCACTCTCAAATGTATTTAAAAAAATAAACCGTTTGAACAACTGCTCAATTCCTTGTGTACGTTAAGTGCTTAACAGAAAAAAAGACTATCTGTTTTATTATCATTTTAATAGTTTTATTACAGATAGTTTTTGTAAATAGAAAATTAGGTTTTCTGGCATGTTATGGTGTAGTTACAATACAATTATAAGCCAACTGCAATATAATTACTATGTAGTTAAAAGCAGGAGAGAATTACTCATCAAAACAAATTCACAATCTGCATCATAACGCTTTTACAAAGAAGCCTGGTCCTGCTGAATGCAAATTAAATGCCTGGCCAGCTTGCTAGCTCCAGATTGGGGTTATTCAAAGATACAGCTGTCAGCAACAGGTGTCTGTTGCCACCAATGCTCAAATGAAAATTAATTTTACTTGCGTAAAATGTTTCAAATTCTAAGTCTGCAGATTAGGAAGAAAGGTAATGCTTCCATCTAAAATGGAGAAAACCTGTGTCTGCAAAATATTCTTTGTGCAAATGTAATAAACATCTCCACATTATCTAAGAATAAGTATCGTAATGCTACATTTAGTGTTTCTCTTTCCATTTTGGATCAATAATACTGTATTGCTTTAAATTCATTTCTAGTCATGATTACTCACACCTGTTTTTCTCCCTTTTTGTGAACTGTGGTATTGCTTAGCATGTCGAAAAATATGGGAATCTGATCAGCATTTCTGATTTGTCAACGCTGGTACGGTTTGTTAGAACGGAGCCTAATAATGAAATTGTAAAAGCTCATCTTCGAATTCCTCTGGAAGCTAATGACGCTTCTTTGAAAATGGCTGTATTTCATGGATGACTCCAGATCAGGCAGTGACATCTTTGCTCGTCTTTTCTCTGCAGTCAGTCACGTTGCTGTTTGTGTACTCGGGTATTCACAACTCATGTTGGAGAATTTAATAATCGGGATACTGAAAATTGGGATTGCTGCTTAAATGGGATCAACTCTGGGAGATGGTTCTTCCCAATGGTATTTATGTAGTTTAATTGGGGCGTCAGTTTGTTTAATTGGTGTACAGTATTTTCAAATACTGAAGGGAGATCACTTTCAGAGCAAGACAGGTTCTCCTACCACAGTGCAGTGAGTATGTGATTACACTGTGACACCACGTTGAACTCTTGAAGGAGCTGGAGTCTCCTGTGGTTTCTCACACTGCTTTTGCAAAGAAAGTTGGCGTGTCAACATTGCAGGTGCGAGTCATTTTGTTTGGGAATAAAAAAAAACATTTAATCAGAATGTGATGTGATTTCATTCTTTTTCTTTTCATTAAGAATAAAAAAAGTGTGACTAAGGTTGTCTCAACTGCCTCTCGTTTAATTGGAACAGCCGCTTATTCAGGATATTTTTCCTTCTCCCGAGGAGTCCTGATAAAGCGGCACCGACTGTACACACATCACCATACTAGAATTTAAGAAGCAGGCAATTTTCTAGAAGAAAAATTGGTTTAAAAAGTGTGTCCTGAATTCAAGGGAATACGATACTTACCCTGTTTGAATGATGCCTGACTGCTGCAACCAAGTAAGTAATCAGAATGAGTGGAAACAAGCAGGCAACCTCCCTTCCCAGTATGAAGCCAATCACCTCTTTTCACCCACCAATCCAAAGCAACAAATGATGCCAAGCTATTGAACCTATGAGGCGATGCTCAGGTTGGCTGGTCTACGTCTGGCCTCATGGGACACCTGACCATTAGGAGTCTTTAAAGTCTGATGACGTGAACCATCCTCATGCAATTTTTCTCCTTAACCCAAACACCAATGCAGTGCTTCCTGTGAACCCCTGGGCTAGTCGGTACAGATTCAAACCACGTTTGTGTAAAAGGGTGGAGGGCTGGGCACGAACTGGTGACCCCGCACACTTGCAAGCGGACATCTTAACCACAATGCAAAAGAACCGGGTTCCTCTGCGTGAATAGGTTTTTTTTATGGTTTTAAAATCCACGGCCATGTTAGTATAGTCTATGTTTGTCTAACCTCCTTTTCATATTTATAATTTGTGCACTGGTGACATCTTTATCTTGTACTGTACATAACGAATGTTTGGAAGCATTTTACACATGTACTTGTGGAGTTTGATGCACATGTCCTGTGGTTGCTTATTACCTGCCAGATTGTTTGGAGGCTGGATCCTCTGGTTCTGAAGATGGCTTTCTGTCAGGGGAGGGTTCTCTTTCAGAAGAGGGCTTTCTCTCTGTGGCCGAACAATTATTGTTCTTTGGGAATGACTGATTGGAAGAAAGCTCCTTGTAATAAGGGTCTTCATTATCCAACAATTTCCCTGCACTGTAGAAAGAAAATATATGCAAATCATACAACTGAAGCAGAATCACTAATGACAAAACATGTCATTTTAATTTGATGTCAAAAATACATAAAATAACCACAGAGGCAGGGTGAAGAAATGTATCAATTGTACTGATAAGATGATTAGGTTATATAAAGTGCACTCCATCAAGATTTTGAACTCTGCTGCTCTATAATAGTCATCCAGAATATATTGCACCCAATGCTAAACACTATATTTCTGTGTATGGAGAAATGGTTTTCTATTTTCTTTCTTCATTCTGTGGGTGGCATACCACGATCCTCCCTTAAAGCCTGTTCTAATGATTCATAATGATACATATTTTCCTCCGATATAGTAAAACAGTTTATTCCCTCTTCATGTATTTCATTCACTTTCTCTTCACTTTTAGAATATCGCACAGCACCATGCAGAGACCCTTTGCTTTCTGCTGCATGTGGGTTAGGATATTTATCATTTTCAAACGTATTCTGAAATCTTGCTCAGTAAATCATCTGTTAACTTGTACAGATGTGTATTCCTCTTGAATCGTTCCCGAACACACACATTTTAGTTTATAAAATGGAAAGTCGTGGTTTCTCACATAGGCCTGCATTTTCCAGAATCACGGTATGATCAATGGTCTCCTTTTGCCATTTTTAAACCAGCTACACTCCTGGTACCTTACTCTACTAGCAGAGCCTGTAGCAGAGTCCAAAGACTCTAAGACATTCCACCTTATCGAATCCAGCAGGGAGTGTCGGGTGAGATGTGCAACCCAGAATGCTTGATCTCTATGTGTATCTAATGAGTAACATACTTGTAAATTAGACTGTGATGAAATATGATTGCTGTAGGTGCATGGATGTGATGGATGCTACCTACTGTATGCATTTGGAAGATCTTAGTGATTAGGTGTGACTCTTGATTCTATTGAACCTTGGAATTATGATATTTGTGGAGATGGTCAGGTCAGGTCGGGTTGGGTATGCAATATTTCAAAGGTCTTGGGTCGAGTTCGGATCAGGTTTTAAATTTAGGCCCGAGCTGACCTCTACCGAGGAGGTGTCACCAATGTCACTAGGGAGGGCATCCAAGTTAGACAGACATGACAACTACCACAGACCAGCCATTTGGAGGCTTACTTATGCATTGCATGATCTCAACTCTCGCCTAGGGACATGGTTGAAACAATTCTAAAATGCATAAGGAACGGTGGGTCAGCAGTAAAATTAAAAATGTAATCCTTTTTGTGAAATCCTAGTAACAATAAAGTGCACTGAATGATGCACCAGTGTATGGCTCCTCAGGTCTTATTATTTTGAAATGTAATCAGTGTATAATGCAATGTATTTATTCTACAGAACATCTTTCTTTTCTTATGCAAATTGGCTGTATAACAATAAATAGTACAGTACTAGGGGATTGGCATATCATATTGGCAATAGTTTGTAGTGCAATCGAGGAAACAACCAGTGAATAAAACAGCATGCCCATAGCATACACTGGAGCAAGTGGTGAAGAAAGTGGTTATTCTCGCTGCTGCAGGTGATGCTGGGCAGACTGCAGCTGAAAGCAGTCAATGCAGCTAGCTCTAGACAGGCGCGGCCAATATACCTTGTAACAGGCAAACTGGATAGGTCAGCCGGCAGGCAGGAATCACACAAACTAAACTTTAGCGCCTGCTTTATAGATTTCACTAATAACTGCCTGTTTAATCACATTCCTCGCATTCTAATGAAGGGAAGCTGTAGTCCAGGCCAGACGATTAAACCGGTCTTCAATTAACCCTATCAAGTGAACCAGGATGGTAGGAATACAGCAGCAAGGTCTAATATGTCTCACAGGTATTGTTACAAACTTTCAGTATATAGACATGCTACTGACAAGTCATGTATCAGAATAATCTGTGCTTGAATTACTATATGTTGAATGAGCGTACAAACAAAACCATTTCTGTTCCCTGCACTTCTGTTGCCACATGCTATTTTCCACTGACCTTGTAATTCTTAATGATGCATATAAACTACTCCCTCTGCCACCGGCTTTATTAACCTGCTCACATACGATTACCTGCAGTGGCAAGATCTATTTCATTGTCTCTCGTACCGGTCTTTCAAGCCTCTTTAATAACCCTCCCTACTCCTCCTCTTCTGGAGCTCTCTTTCAATCTGTTCTTTTTGGATCCTTCATCACCTCCCTGCAACTCACCTTGAAGCAGAGACACAGATGTTTCAGGCATGGCAGTGATAAAGCCGAGTCTGACCTAAATAAGGCTTATCATTTACTGTGCTTTAATTTTTAAGGCCCTGAGAGTACCAAAAAATGTTACATCTAAAATCTAGTCATTGCATTTTGTATCTTAATTGTACTGTAATTCTTAATAAAAATGGGCAGATAAGTTCTTTGTGGAATTAAACGTGCTACATCAAATGGTATGTAAATAAAGGATTCTGAGTCATCTAGATCAAGTTTAATCTAATCCTCTGTATGCAATATGCAATGCACTGCCATTATGCACCTGCGATGAGAAGGTTATGAACTAAAATAAAATAAATTGTATAGCTGCTTGTGCAAACAAGGCTGGATCTTTTGTATAGTGGAGTGTGGAGTAGTTACCCAGCCTCCACTTGTTACATATATGGTAGTAAATAAGATTAGTGGTAAATGTGGTAGGGATCTCTGGGACCGGTGTAGGGTTCTGTAGTAATGCTCTTAACTTCTGATGTGCTGTTGTACAGTAGGAACTTCAAATGATATATTTTAACAACCTTTAATTAAGCTAGTATTCATTACCCAATGGCAAAAGATCTGAAAAGATAGCCTTGGGTGGCTCTTAGCTTCAATGCAGCTTTAAACAGCTGTTGTGAATACTGTTACACTGTATAACAGCATTATGGTCATCAAAATGTGTTCATAGTAATTCTGCAATTAAAACTGGCAAGCTGATAAATAGAGTAAAATATTTTATAAAATCTGCAGAAATGATAAACCATGCTGCAAAGATACAGAAACTACAGCTATTATTAAATTTATTTTTATAAACCAGTACATTGAGGATACACCGTGAATGTGCATGGATTATTCTGTTGATATAACAAGAAAAATGACTGGAAAAGAAACCTACATTATCCAATTATTTCTATTATTTGGATTTAGCTTATTTCATATGATACAGCTCACTTTTTTTCCAAAATTCCAGGAGTTACTTGAAGACTATTTTATATTTTATATGCTTTGATGAATTAAATAATGTTTGGTATTTTTGAAGCTGTTCTAACTTTTGATAAACTACAGACTAGAAAAGTTTCAAAAAAATCAATGGTGAACTATTTTGTCAAAACAGAATAATATTACTGATACAAAATCATGAGTTAATGCTTTGTGGGTAGGCCCCATTTGTGACTATTATTATGTATCATGATAACTCAGGTTAAAGAAACTTATGGACACCTTCCAAGCGATGAGTAATGAGGCACTTTCTGTTTATCCCTGCCTCCTTAGAAGTATGATAGCACAGCTATTTAGCTTCGACTCACTCCCTTATTCCACAAGCTGGAAACTGCCAGCAACACGAAGCAGAAAGGCTTCACTGGTTTTAAATACTTGGAGTGGACTGTAATCATTAGGGGTAGAATTAAATACAAAAACATCCATTACCTTTGCTTCCTTGGCCTCCGTTTATCATCCTGAACCGATCTCTACAAATTTAACAAAAAGATTGTGTGTAAGGTAAGATAATACAGCAAGGGAGTCTGTATTGAAGCAAGAGGTCACACATTGGTTCTGGTGATTTACTGTTTTTATATACTTAAAATGAAAATAAAACTCCATAAACATACAGTAATATCACGTCTCAGACACAACTTGTTCAAATACGAGAACTTGCTGAAGATTTCAGCTAGACCTTGACTTGCACTGAACTCATCCCAATCACAGTGGAATATCACAGTATTAAAATAAAGACAAAATAGCAACCTCAAACTAAATTGAGGGGGGGGGATACATCAGCCTAAATATGTAAGGAGGACAATCCATTCTGAAAAGTTATATTATGCTTGAGATGTAGTCAATTAAAATTAAAAGCACAGACGTAGCAGAAGCCATTAAATAGACCATTACATAGAAGCAATTACTGCAAATACCGTATGCAATTGTGTTTGATGTTCCTGAAATAAGTGAAAGACTTATGGTCTGTATGTTCTTCAGTTTGTCTGATTGATTGGCTACACACGTGCATTGTGAAAATCAATTCATGTCACGCTGATCAGATGGCTTAGGTTGTTGCAGGCTTTGATTAAGAAAGCTGTGGGGGCCACACCATTGTAAAAGCCTTTCAGTAGGACATCAAATGCAAAGTGGTCATCTTTAACTACGACGGGATAAGCAGCTATTTAAAGCTTTACTTACGTGTATTAGATTATAGTAGGTGGAGTCTTCTGGGGTATTCAGTGTTTTTGGTTGCTGGCTCCTTCTAGATGTTCTTGCCTGCTTCTGATCTACTATAAAAGAAGAGAGTTACAGGAAAGGATACTACTGTGCTTCATGAAATCATTGGATCGGGTAACACAGGTGTGGTGACAGAAAACCAAACAGGTGATAAAGAATGTTAAGGTGGAGCTAAATGAACTTGAACTTGCATCAGGAGTTACATTTTTCATATCAGTGGATGCTGACGAGTCTGTCTGGATTGTTCTCTGTAGGAACTTTTTGCAGTTCATATGTTATTATTATTATTGATTTCTTAGCAGACGCCCTTATCCAGGGCGACTTACAATTGTTATAAGATATCACATTATTTTTACATACAATTACCCATTTATACAGTTGGGTTTTTACTGGAGAAATCTAGGTAAAGTACCTTGCTCAAGGGTACAGCAGCAGTGTCCCCAATCTGGGATTGAACCCACGACCCTCCGGTCAAGAGTCTAGAGCCCTAACCACTACTCCACACTGGTGCCCAACAATTTGTTGCCTTTATTGTTACCAGGGTTGGGATCAATTCCTGTTTTTCAATTCCATTTGCAATTCCATTTTAATCAATTCCAACACATCATGATCAAAATTGCAAAAAGCAGTATTGTGTTAAAATGAGTGGCAACAAATTACTTAAATTGAAATTTCTGTTAGTCAATTAAAATTGGCTTCAAATTAAAGCAGTTGAACAATCACAACAATTATGTCTCTAAAATATGAATTCCAAATACAATTCCTTCGAAGGCGTTGACCCCAACCCTGACTGTCATTCATATACAGTACACAGCATGCTCTGGGCCGTTTATAAATTCCTGGGGCAGCACACATTGCTAAAGGTGTTACGGTTAAAGTATTCATTTATTTTACCAATATTTAAACTGTATGCTTGATCAAATTACTATCAGAACATCATCCCTGAGCACAAAGCAGAGGGAGGAACTGTTTGCTGTACAAGTAAACATTTTCTGCAAGCACAGATCA
This sequence comes from Acipenser oxyrinchus oxyrinchus, assembly GCA_030684275.1. Taxonomy (NCBI): domain Eukaryota; kingdom Metazoa; phylum Chordata; class Actinopteri; order Acipenseriformes; family Acipenseridae; genus Acipenser; species Acipenser oxyrinchus. The sequence continues at coordinate 97,244,620 of CM060249.1, forward strand.
GACTGCATATATTTCTCTTTGGATAGAAAAGTGGATGTGATTTAACATAAGTGTTTTTTCTTATTAGTTACAATTATTTGGGCAGCTGGTCAACTGAGACAACTGCTGATAAAACATTTTCATTTCCCAGTGCCTGTAGTTATTTGCTGGTAAATCAAGGAACCCGTTGGATTCAGAAAGTCACTTCTTGCATATTCTTTTAACAAACTTTCCCATGTGAGAACAAAGCGTAACAGGTACTGGTATAACAGACCACCAAGTAGAAGAAGTGAATTACTTTGGAAGAATTCTTAGGAAGGACCTTGTATGTATTTGAATAAAAATGTCAAACCAATAACAGCTATAACCATGTACAGTATTCTCATCTCTACTGTGCCTTCCGAAAGATGACAAGCTTATTTGAATGAAGCTGTAAATCATGAACATTTCCCTATTTTGTTCCCCCTCAGTATTCCAAATAATTATTTAAATGTAGCTTTTTGCTGCCCCTGCCCCTGGGCAGCATTTTGACTTGGCACATGAACGCTGATGCTTGAAATACAAAGCAATAAATCAATGTCTGTAAAAGCTACTTAGCGATAAAAAAAGCATTGTCATGTTTATCAAACCCTGCTCCAAAAAGGTCATTGGAAATGATAAATTGCTCAGGAGAAATAATGGTAATTTAATAGCCTTGTGTTAATGATTCCATTTATTTTTTACAATTACTGGAACTCTGCTAAAGAAATGCAATGATTATTATCTAAAGTTTCTTTTATGACAAATAATGCTCTTAGCATTTAAAAGGCCATCATCAGTTTTGGGCTTGTATCAATTAATCATAATTACTTTTTGAACAGAAAAGTTGAATTTGATTTGTAACCCTGTGTAATGGGGGAGGTCTGTGCTTACTGTCTGGCACATGCGTGGTTCTGCAGGAAGAGGCCAGCAGCCTCGTAAGATCCACCTGTAAGTCATGGCAGTGACACGGAGAGGTGGTGAAGAGGGTGTGTTGGCTTTCCCTCTCTCTGAGTGGCTGAGAGGCGGGCCTTGGGGGATTGCTCGGCCCATAAGTACTGTGCTTGGTTGTGCATTCAGGTGGCCGGAGAGAGGATACCCTGTGACACTGGCGGAAGACACCATTGTAAACAAAGACCAGGAGGGAACGCCAGCGGTTGAAGAGAGAACAGAACAGGCAAGCACGGCTGAGGAAGACAGCCCGCCTGAAACAAATAAACCAAGAATTAAAAGAAATAATTACGTACCCGAGGGGACATGTGTAGTTATACGGGGAACTCTGGCCACCCCAGTGTATAGAAAATAGCGGAGCGTAGGTCGGAGACCCGAACTGACCGGTTTAGCGGCAGTGGGGGCACTGCGTAAGCAGCACCTTTATTTTGAAGTTTTATTACTGTGTTTTATTTTCTCTTTATTTTGCCTTTGGTTTTCATTATTGTTTCAGAGCACCTGTGTGTGCTGATGGATACAAGTGCAACCCCTGTTTACCATCGTTGGTATAGGGGGAGTTGCAGCACCAGCGCCATCTGGCGACAAATAAAAAAGAATTTCCTAAATAAAGCTGGGCACCAGTGTGGCGTTTCAAATACAACCTTCTGTCTCCCATGTGTGTCAGTGAATTGCCCACCACCCTTCCACACCCTGTCTTTAAATTATGACTCATCCAGAACTGTCCTCAATAGGATGTCTCGCACGGATAAAACTCAGGCATGTTGCAAGAAGCAAGCAATACAGTGTACAGTATACAGATCTACTGGGGCTGCCTCAATCTGCTTATATATAGCAACCAGCGGTAAAGACCCGAACTAGATTGGTTTGATACCGGACAGGGGACATGAACACAAGGCCGCAGTAGGACGCAACAAGCAACAGGCTGTAGAATATACAATATACGCAAAAGTAGTAATACTAATACAGCGCAATAATATCGCTTAATATTTGTGTAAACACAATAATTGCGAGAAAAAAAATTAGATAGGCAACAAGTACTTATTTGAACCAGGCTCTCCTGTCAGGTCAGTCTTGAAAGGAAACATGGCGTGGAGATCTGTGAGCGCAGTACTTTTATGCCCTCGGAGGTGGGCCATGACTGTGTCACAGCTTTGATGTATCTTATTCAGGTTTTGGGTCTTTAAGAGGTGAATACCCATACGGTAATGCTTAGCAAGTTATATACGGTTCATTGTTTTTAATTGCACGCTTTAAGCCCGTCATTGTCTAGAACACCTTTGAGCAGGGATGACATGGTCTGTAAAAATAATTCATCTTTGGCATGCTTATTTCAAACTCATCAGAAACCAATTTCTCCAGATGCAAATTATAAGTAGCAGGTGAACTTTGGGCATACTGAGATAATGATTATTATTAATCTAAACATACACAGCAATGAGATACCAGTATCATAATCTAAATGTCATCAAATTGCATTCCTTAGCAATTTCCTCTACGGATAAGCATGCATTGGACACACACTCACACTGTGATGAGCTTGACAATAATCCCCCAAATTCTCAAAACTATTTGAACTCCACTATCAGATACAGTACGTGGTTTCTTCCTTAAACCATTATCCAAATGTTTACAATTCTTGATATTTACTCTTCTAATATTTAGAATGGATTAATTCTGATAGTCATTTGATAAAGCATATGCACCTGCTTATTATCATCAAATTGAACCACAATATAATGGGAGTCAATGGAAACAAGCTCCTGATAATATCACTTTGGTTAATTTCACACTCTGCTTAATATCAAGTTAATGTAACACAGTCATACAATTGATTTCAACTCCACTTAATATCACTTCAAAATATATACACTGTACTCGACAGCCGTGTGCTCACAGGATCACCCAGCTTGACTCCTGGAGATCACAAGAGTGTGTTCAGTGCTTTTAGATCATTGCATATTAAAATGAAAAAGGTCCTGGAAACTAAACAATTTATACAAAGCCATAAAGGCTGAAATAAATTGCTCTATCCGAGAAAGGAGAGAAGAAAAAAAAAACTCTCGCTTACAAACTTTTAGTACCCATCAACGATCTTGACATAAATACAATGCCCAATTCTATGATGAAGGGTGTTATTTCAGTAGTTTGAATCAGAAAACATGTTGACAGTAATTATGACCCTTTTACATTTAGATATTAGAATAGAACTTTTGGTACACTTATTTCTAAGTGATTTGACAGAACTGTTTATTTTTATGAAGATAGAGCGCAAATAAAAGTAAAGGAAAATGAAAAGCTACTGTTTTTGACACATCCAGAACCTATATTTTATCAGAGCATCAAAGTGTTTTCTCTGGCATGATATCGCTGATTTAATGCTACAGTATATGCTTGTCAAATGCTTTGACCAAACAATGTAAAAATTCATTTTACCATTGCACAGCATAAGCACCATTCATGCTGAACTAAAAAAGTTAAAGAATATAATGTTACCTGACAGACTGATGCAAATGCGTACATAGAACTCCAGGAACTTTTTAGAAAATGCTATTGGCATAGACCCTACAATGAGCAGAGACTCAACCACTTTAAACATCTCCGATTTGGCCAACTATTCTTCCTGGCTAGCCTGGATAAGAGGTAAGAAGATGGGCTGATTTGTAAATGTGCTTTGTTTATTTTCAGTGAAAGGCAAAGGCTCTTTTCTGTGTTGAGCGTGTTAAGGATTGCTTCATCCTAGTATGCAGACAGGTGGGAGAAAATTCAGCTTCATGATTGAATGGCAAACAGGCGACCCCATGCACTGCAAACGAGCGTCTTAAGCATGCAAAAGAGCCGGACTCATCTGCATTTGTGGTTTTAGAGCTTTTCACCTCAGTGTATCACACAACAAAATATTCAGTATTAAATACCTTGTTGATTTTCTGAAGGAGAGTAGCCATTCATCTGTGGTTCTTTGACATACATGCTGTGGTCTAAGAGCCTTTGTTGACGGGCCAAGATGATGTCATTCAGTTTTTTCTGCAGTGTCAGGTAGTTTTGCGATAACTTGGTAATCTATAAAAAGATTGGAACATGTACAGTATATGGTTACGTTGATGTTTTATGATTCCTAAGGATTGGTGGTGAGTACCAATAAACAGTCAGACAAGATATTCTGTTTCTTCCTTGGCTTAATTTTGAGTACATGCTTGAAATGAATAGTGCTGTTCAACAGCCCGGTTACCTTCACTGGCTCTTGCTGTCCTATATTGGCTTCCACACCTTCTCTGAATCTACAATGAACTGCAGATTTTAGTTTTAACAGATTGACTCTTTATAGACCAATGACTAGAAAAAACAGTACATCTATTGTGTAGATCTATTACATAGAAATTCTGCAACTTTCTCAAACCTAATAATAATGATAAACGGATGAAAGTGTATATTAATTCTGAAAAACTATACATGCATTCACAGCAAAGTTGAAAACAAATATCTTATTAATTAACATAAAGTACAAAGTGAAAGTAACAAAGATACCAGTTATTAACTTGTGCAACCTGCAAAAAACAAATGAAGTTCCAACACAGCGGGCTGCTGTTTTATTGGGAACATGCAGCTGTTGACAATCGACTGTCTGGTAACATACTTAATAGACTTCATTCTGTAATTAAAACAAAAAGCCTAGAGCAAAATGATGGTTCCTCTGGAGCGTCAGTGAGCTATTTAACTCATCAAGCTTTTGGCAATATTGTAGAAAATGCATTTACATATTAGATAGTTATAACAAAATCTGTGTTAGGCTGAGAGTGGATCTAACATGGTGTGTTTCCTTACACTAGCTGCCGTCAGTTTTCTTATGATCCTATTGCTCAGTTACAAGGTCATTCATATTTGCTGGACATCTCACCCCCATTTAGTCAGTTTTTCTGACTAAATGTTCCTAATCACAGTCATGGTGACAGGCCTCCTGTAATACTGTATACAACAAACCGCTGAAACTCCACAGCAACTTTTCATACCAACATTAGAACTCGCTTCTACAAAATGGCAGTCTGTTGATTTTCCTTATTCTGATACCAGCAAAGACCTAGTCTTATTACAGGGATAACCTTGCTGAAACAAAGGGTTCGTACCTGTTTAGAAAAAGTCTCCAGTTCCAGGCTCTCTCTTTCTGATGCCTCTTTGAGATTTTTCCTGTCTTTGTAGCCTCGGAAGTTGCTCTGGATTTTCACAGCAGCTGCTTCTTGCTCTTGCTGATCATCAGGGTTTTCCGTTTCGGGGATGCTGGGCTCTTTAGGAGGCTCAGGTTCTGGATTCACCTGCCCCACAGCTTCCTTTCTACCATGCAAATCCCTTTCCTCCTTCAACCTCTTCCTGTCTCGGTGCCCTCTGAAATTACTCTGGATGACCGTCGCTGCTTTCTCTTCATCAGCCCCAGCTTCATCCGAAGGGGGCTCTGGAAACTCTTCAGTCACTGTCGGGCCTCCTCCACAGACTCCCCTTTGACCTCCTCCTTTCTCTTGTTTGGTATTTTGCCCTCTTGCTGGAGCCTCCTTCTCTCTTTGTGCCCCCGGAAGTTACTCTGGATAACAACGGCAGCTTTGGCTTCTTCATCTCCTTCAGTCTTTTCGGCCTGCTGTTGCATTGATTCAGCGTTGGATTTAACAGAGCCTCTGGGTGTTTGCTGTTTCTGCTCAACGTTTGTCGTCTTTTTTGCCCTGACTGGGATCTTCCCCTCTTCCTCAAGCCTTCGCCTCTCCCGATGCCCCCGGAAGTTGCTCTGAATGACGGTTGCTGCCCTGGCCTCCTCCCCCTCGGTGTCCACAGTGTTACTTTCTGGCTCCTGGGTTTCATTCTGTTCTGCCTCTTCCATTGCTACTGGAGGTGGTAGGTCTGTACAAACAACATCTGCATTTTGGCGTCTTTCTTTCATCCGTTTCCTCTCCCTGTATCCCCTGTAGTTGCTCTGCAAAACAATAGCTGCTTTAGTGTCATCCTCGTCATCTTGCTGCTGGCCACCACTCTCTGTGTCACCATTTATGGAGCCATCTTCACCCTCTTGAGCTTTTTCAACACTGAGCTGTTCTTGAACAGACTTCTTCTCCCCCGCTTCCTTTTCCTTCATTATAGCTTCCCTAAACAAACATGAAAAAATCAAACACCTTTGACTTTATACAGCTTTGGTAATGTTCTATAGAGAGGTGCAGTTAAGGCTGATATAAAATCCTATGTTATCAACTAGAATGAATACAAATATATACAATACTGACACAAATTGAGAAATTATGGAACCAGCCAATGATTTATGGCAATACTGGGGGAGGGTTACTGCCCATTTTTTCCTTCACTTACTAAATATCTTGGTATCTCTGAATAGATAATTGGATTTATGGTTTTAATGAGCAGTCTGTCCCACACGTGCAGTGGTACCCCAAATATGGTCCAATTGCTACCGCTGCAAAGGCCAACTGTACATTAAATATTGTACCAATCTTGGCAGTCACCACTCAGGAAGATTATTATTTGGGTAAAACAGAGAACAAATGCTCCACCCAGTCATTCAGCATTGGTAGTAAATGGATCATATTAGAGTACCATTGAACTTGTGCGACTGATTGCTCATAAAAAATGATCTATTTAGACAACAAGATATTTTTCCAGGTAAAACATCCATTCAAATGCATGCTCACATTTAATACATATATTTTTATTGTATATAAATATAGCAAAACAGACCTTTTTCTTTTTAAGCTCTTTCTGTCCTTGTGTCCTCTGTAGCGAGCTTGGATTTTTGTAGCAGCTTTATTTTTCTCATTGACTACTTCCTTGTACTGCTTTCTTGCAAGGTATCCTCGGCAAACTGACAATTTAAAAAGTCACTGTCAAGACATCTATACATTCATTATTTTTCAAATCAAGTGGTATATTTGTACAACATTAATTTCCCCATCCATAAATTATTAGCAGCACTAGACTAGTGTTTTGATGAGGTCTTGTCCATATCTTTTGTGTCATACAGTAATTCTGTTAGAAACAGAATTCTATTACTTAAAACCCAATGACTTAAAACTAAATGATGCATGAAACTTTCTTACCAGCTTGAAGTTGGATGATAAAGCTTTCAGTCTTTACTTTATTTCTGTCATTGGTATGGTCTTTCCGGACTTTGTGACCCCTGTAAGCTATGGAGAAAAAAACAAACAAACATTATTGACGTCTCTGAATATAATAGAGAAGGTTTATAAAGCACTGAAATAAAAAGAATGCATTAACATGATTCAGATTTTTGGATACAGACACTAACAAAATACAAATCGAATTTTGAGAATACTTCAAGTCACCATAGCTGCTACTAAGGTTTAACTAATTAAGGAAAGGGAACTAGTATTCTGGCCACTACAACCTAAATGTTTTGTTCAGGGACAGTATTCATGCCTGCAGAATCATTACCCAGCTGAACAAACACAGATTGCAAATTAATTTAATGAGGGACTACCAATACTCTAGTTTAATACATATAAATGTTACAGTATCTTCTCACATCTGTTCCATTGTTCCTCTGTTTCAAAACCTCATTTTCTATGCCATCTTATTTATTTTTCCCAGGTTCCCGTTGAGACTGTTCAGTCTTAAACCATTTGCCTTGCCTCTTACTTCTGTTCGGACTAGTCTTTCTTTCATGCACAATCACTGCTCAGACATACGGTCTTTCAAAAAAGGCCAGTTATAATCATATGATGATTACAGCAGGCTGATAATCAAACTATGGTACTCCAGTGTGCTGTGCCAATGTATAACCATGCGGGTTAGAGGAATTCCACCAGGGGTTGTCAGCCAGTTGTGGTGATACCTCAGCACATCACAGCATCCTGGAGTACCATGACTCTTGATTAAATAACTGTTCCCCATTCATTGTGGTTCTTTCATAACCAAGAATAGCTCTCCATTCAACGTTAAGATTAACTACATTTTGTATTAATGTAAGTAGAATCAGCAGAGTATAGGGGTACTGATGCCCCCAAAAATATGAATTCTACATGGCAGCAGCTACCAATCAAGGGCCTGCAGTGTAACAAACACTGTCCTCACAACAGGTCTACTCTGTAGCCTGGCATGCACATCTCTGGCATAGTAAAAGATGTTTCCCCAGTTTGCTATTGAAACAAGAGGAGATTGGACTTGTTGCCCTGCCTGTCTGGTGTTGAAATATGCCAGTCAGCAGAGGGAGTGTAGCTGTCCATTGTTAGTAATTTGAGAGGGACGATCCATGCCAAATTAAGACCCATTTTCTAATGATTTGTTTTATTGTATCATTAGTTTGAGCACTGTGATGGGCTTTAGGTCTGGCCAAAGAAGCAATGGGTTGTTTTTTGATGCTCCTTGTCTGTAGCATGTTATTTCTGCACCCTCCCCCAAAACACACTTCAGTATTATCCTGTTACGACATCACCTTGTTGCACAATGGATAGGATCTATATTCGATGGTTAATTACCTGACTGGATAACTACAGCACTTTGCTCTCTCTTCTCCTGCATTTTCCGGTATCTTTTGGCTCCGAGCCACCCTCGCACACAGGCCTGGACAAGGACTATTCTGTCAATCATCTCCTTCATCATCAGGTTCAAATGCTCAACATGGTAGTATTTCAGGAACAGCTGATCGGAAGTGTCAACAACATTTGAATTAAAAACAAACAAATAAATAAATAAATAATCTTTTTTTTCCCCCCATTTATTTTCAAAACATAAATGTACCTGTGACATTTATGTTGTCTGAGGTTAAATAGTGACAGTGAAACTGTACATTTTTACTACATATACTCGTAAAGGCATTTTATGTAGAGAATCATAGAATACACCTTGTTAAAGAGTTCTTAAAGTCTGCTTCCTGTAATGACTTAAACGCTGGCTGTCGTAGCAGATACAAGCTGATAATAATAGTAATAAAAATGTATTCAAGATAACTAGCAAACAAAAGTATCATAATAGCATATACAGTAGAAGTAGCATGCCAATGGTAAAGAACTGTTTTTTTCATGAGCTGCATTATATTTTTCAAGAACAGAGTTGGCTAATGAGCGAATATACATTTGTATTCAGGTCGTGTATGAGCTGAAATCTCAGAAGTGAAGATAATTGTGGAAAGCAGCAATGCAGAAGAGTGAAAAAAACAAAAAAACAAAACAGATGTTGAAAACCATTAAAATGCTATAAAAAGAATAGCGACACTTCTTTAAAACATTGTTAAAATAGTGAGGACCCCAGTAAAAGATTTTCACATCTCAAAAGGGTTTTTCCACAAATCCCTATGTTGCCATTTACAACTCAATAAATGTATTCCTTCATGTACAATGAATGTATAACTGTACATTTAAAAACACTCAACCACAGGGTATTCGACTGCACAAAGAAAATGATCAAATTAAACAAACATTATGACCTGAATTCTTTCTTGTAAAATACATTCTTACAATTGCAATGTTATTGTCTACAGTCAAACTACGGGGTATCTCCTAGTCTCAAACTCCCATATATTTATAATTTACAGTAGTGTGCACATGTATTAGAACACACTTAAGATTTGTCATTTATATTCTTTATTTATCTACCTGCATGAAAACCTTAGGGTCTAAGCATTTTCAGTCCATAAATCAGTGATATAGAAACAATAGGCACTCATGTGAAAAGGTTAGATCACTTTGTGCTTTAATTAGGCATCTTAAACAACTTCTAAAAAGTCTCATGCATTTTATCATTTGTGGCTAGGTGTTCATTTTCTCTTACTCAAATTAAGTTAAAGAGTGGCCTATTAAAGTCAGTTAAATTAGACAATCACTAATTTGCCTATTTTGACAATTTAAAAAGATTTTCAGTGACAATGGTTTCAGTTCAAATGTACAACAAATCAAAACTACAGAAGCAATGGGGTGTTCTAATACATGTGCACACTACTGTACATGTGATTAGGATAGAGAGCGAATGCAGTGGGCCAATGACAGTATGCTACAGTATATTAGTATAAAAATAATGAATTACTACATTTGAGAAGCGAATACTAAGGAGTTTCAACACAATTTCCTAATAACATGAGCAATGACATGAATGAGAATAAACTTGTCGAGACATTAATTTAAATTTAATAGGAAAACAATACCTGTATTTAGTTAATTCAGCTCACAGTAATTAATTTATTTGAAACAAAGGGATCTTACTTTTGTTTTTCCTAAAACCCAGTTGTCAAGCTTAGCTTTTTCCAGAATGGCAACACATGTTTCAGGGCTTACTGGAGGATCTTCATTGGACCGGAAGGCCAGCACAGAGTATCTGGAAAAGGAAACATTCACAGAAGAAAATGTTCACTTAAACTGGCATCCTAGTGGATTGAAAAAGAGCATTGTGAGATGAAACACACATTAATTTCAGCGTTTAAACCAACTGTGGTGTTGTTGTTGTTGTTGAAAAAAAAGCTATTGTTTTGATTTGGAGATTTTTCTTAGCTTTTTGTCTGGTCTCTAATAACATACTTCAAAAGCAATTTCAATGTAATTTAAAAGGTCCTAAAGATGATTTAATGAATGTGACTAAGTGAAAACTAATAGACAAACTTCACTACATAATTGTTTGTGAGTGTAGATCATGCTCCCTATTCAAATTTTATAAAATAGTGATGGATACAAATACCTTTTGGCATTTAAATCATTAAAATATTTAATTCCCTGATCTTTTTCACAACAAACTGAAGTGACTTTAATGAATTAGCAGAGATCTTGTTTTTCATAAACTTGGTCTTGTACACAGACTGTTAAGGTCAACTAATTAGGCTCCATACACAGAAAAAAAAAGTGTTTAACACTAACTTTGTTTTCTCCATCCAGTCCACAAACTTGGGCATTGAAAATTCATACAGTTTCTGAATACTTAAACCATGCACTCGCTGCTCACCTTTTAATGAAGTTTGCAAAGAGGATACGATGAGAAAAGCCCTGCCTGCGAATTTTTGCTGTTTCCAGAACCCCAGTGTACCGAAGCTGAACCAGCACCTTCTCTCGGTCAAACTTGCTGGCCTGCCGATCATTGTTGGGTTTAATGCACCGGACAAAATGAGGCTGACCAGCCACCATCTTAGACAAGAGGTCCATGAGAGAATACTGAAAAACAGAGGTACAACAGACCTAGAAAATTCACTGATAACAGATAACACCACATAGCCATTATTGTGGACAACAATTGTGTTCACTTGACGTTCGTCTTGCCTACCCAAAATCTGCACAAAAAGACAATCTTACACAGAACTATTATGTATTCCAATGTTAAGGTTGGGCTTGACATTTTTATTTTATATTCAGATATAAGATATCTATATACCCGTCAATTATTTTGTGAAATAAATGTTATTACTGCAGGTTACACAAGATTGAAGGAAGGTCAGTAACAGAGACAACAATGCATAATGAGAGTAATTAAGCCACTAATCATCTTACACGGAAATACGATGCCACTGTCTGAGTTCTCATGTTGGTTGTCTCTCTGGGATGTGTTGCCTCTCCACCATCAGCCTGGACAGATACAATACACAAATAGTCAATGCGGCTCAGAAACTAAAATGCACACAGTGACCTGCTAATTAAATACAGTATTTGTTGATTTGCAAACAAATGCTTCATAAAAAAAAAGAAAGAAAAAACTAATTGCAAAGGGAAGCGCAAATCTATTCTAAAGCCTTAAATACTCTTTTGGGGGCAGCAATAGCTTGTACATGAACTACTGTACTGAGGGGGAATGTCATTACCTCAGAGAAAGATAATGAACTGAACAACACAAACATGTCCATCTTTATAAAAAGAATGCGGGAAAGGAAGAAACAGGAAAGATATTTGAAGTTACTTATAGTGACACAGAACACACACAAGAGAGGTTCATACTGTATATTATCAAAATGACTATGAATGAGGTACCTTGGTACTATTCGGGGAGCGCGGAGATGTGTGGGTTTGATTGGTTGATACCACTTTACCCTTTGTGTGGGCCAGGTTACCTTACAAGTGGCAAAAACAGACAAGACAATATGTTAGATCAATCTACAGGCAACGTGTGGATTTCAGCTAAACAACTGGAAAACCAGGACAGGTTGAATGAACATGAAATCAATAAAGTAAGGCACAGTCAGCAGTGAATCCTGGGTGTATGAAATAGACTTCATCGGTTTCCCTTTCTTTTAGTAATGTATTCATTCATTTATAATATTTAACCAGGGAAACAAAGCACTGCGACTACTTCTTAGCAAGGTCTAGATGTAAATCTAAAATATGATATACATATAATAAGTGAACACAAAATGATGCACAGCTATCATGTAGGGATGTGAGTGATTTGTTCTTTTAAATCGCAGTTAATAGTTAGAACTGTATGAGAACTAATCTACAGCTTTTAATGATTGATGATGGCTGACAAACTTTTGGTAACGATAACTTACAATCTGAGGTATATCCCAGTAGTGGGAATAAGGCATAAAAAACAAGGAGTGCTATATTATATTTAAAAAAAAATGAGCTAGGGCTGAGGCTTCTCAAAAGACACTCTGCAACACAGGATTGAGAAAATAAAGAAAATAACTATATTAACATAATTTAGATATTTTATTTTATCATCATGTAATCAAAAACTACAAAATGATATCACAAAAGTCTTCCGGAAGCCACAATAGTAGTACAGTGTTTCTTGTCACATTCAGTTTTTTGTTAAGTATATGGAAAACTACAAAGCCGTATGTGTAATTCAATATATTAATGTAACATTATTCAACAGCTTTCATTCGACTTTATGAAGCAAAATTATTTAATTGCATCAGGTGATGCAAAACTTTTGGCCATACTGTAGCTGTATTGTACTGTACTGGGGTCCATTAGGAAGGAAAGAAAATTATGATAATGTATGAAGATGAGCAACACAGCCATTATTATCTGAGGAGAACAATACAAAAGACAGAGCAAGTAAAGACAGTCATAAAGGGATCTAAAAACTAGAATTGTTCACAAGCCTTGGTTCATAAGCAAATCATGTTATACAGTACTTAATGTGATTTTGAAGTAATAAAAAAAAATAAAAGGAATTAAAATTAAGATGTGTCAATATTAAAAACATGAGATTCTTATATCTGATTTGGATTGGATCAACACTATTATTATTATTATTATTATTATTATTATTATTATTATTATTATTATTATGTAGTTCCTGGTAAAAGGAGCAGTGACAACCTAATATCAAATACACTTATTAAAAAATATAACAGTATGATTTCCATTACATGAGAGTAGATGTTAAAACTTCATGCTGATTTGAACTCGGCTCTCACCAAGATAAGCACCAACTAAGACGTAGCTTTACAGTAAACTAATGCGATCCATATGTGTTTCCATCCATTTGCGTTTCCTTCCATATGATGATGTAGATATCCTTCTGCTTGGTGTTGGCTGAAGTGTAATGCTGGCTCCAGGGATCAGCTTATTTTGCCTCCCTAGCGCATAAGCACACAGAATGGATGCTGGCTCCAGGGATCAACCACAGTGCGGTCTCCCCAGCGCATCAGCTTGACAACCGTCTGGATTGAGCTAAGTAGGGTACATCTCTGGGGTCTTCAAGTGGGCACCTTCCATCCTCAGTGTTTCGTCGACTAGCCCACAACACCTCAAGAGGGCTCGACGGTGATTCTGGCGTCCCAGCATCACCCCCCTCCGTCCCCCACTCAACTCAGCCTAGCTTACTTACCTGTACATCAGCGTTTCTTTCTTTCCGTCTCAACCACAGCCAGTTGCTGCTCCTCTCTGCTGCTTCAGATAAGTTCTTCACTGTGCGACGCAACTCTTGGCCACTGAATCCGACATCTCTGAGAAACCGAGTTGTAGAGTGTGCCACAAATCCTCGACAACCCACCTCCACTGGGTAAACCCGAACTCTCCATCCTCACTGTTCCGCTTCAGCGGCTAGTTGAGCATACCGCAGTTTCTTCCTCTCATACGCCTCACCTACAGCATCCTCCCATGGCACTGTTAACTCTACCAGGTGAACAAGGCGTGCTGATCCAGACCACAAGACAATATCCGGTTGAAGGTTAGTGGTGGCAATCAGGTGGAAAAATAAGACGTTGACCAACATCTGCCAGAATTTTCCAGTCTCTAGCAGCTTTCAGTTGTCCTTGGCGAGGCTTGATTTTAACACCTTTTCTTGGCGGTTGCTCTCCTGGGCGGAGGAATGTTGTCTTTTGTGTGTAATGTTTTGATGGAACAGGTGGCAACTTATTGGTCATGTTATGTTTGTCTTCCAATGCTAAGGCCAAACATCGCAGCACCTGGTCATGGCACCAAGTAAACAGTCCTTGGCTAAGAGCCACCTTATATCTTGTCAAAATGTGCCTTTAATGTTGCAGGTGTTGAACACAAAGTACATGAGGGATTCTCTCCTACCCAGAGGTTTAGGTTCTGTGGTGATGGGAGAACATCATATGTTGACCTGATGAGGAAACTGATCCTGCTCTGTTCCATTGTCCATAGGTCTTGCCAGCCGATCTTGCGTTGTTCCACACTCTCCCATCTCATCCATTCTCCCTGCTTGGCATGGGAAACGGCCTTTATGCACCTCATCCTCTCCTCCTGTTTTTGTACCTCGTTGACTACCAGCTTCCACCGTTGAGCTGGGGCTGCCTTGTGCCATGTAGGAGGAGCTGAACTGAGACCAAGACCCCCTCTTCCATGCTGAACTTGCCCCATGATATCACTGATTCAAAGGACAGCCTTTGCATCTTCCACCGCCCACTTTCTTCCAATTTTCAATAGAGGTGCTGCCTCCCTTATGCATTTGTCGCGTGACTCTACTAATGTCATTTAGAGTCAGACCTTGGCGCACTTAAACACCTCGGTTAGAGCGGAGACTGGTAGCTGCAGTATTCCATTACCGTAAAGTCCCACTCGGCTGAGGCCGTGTGGAACTCCCAACCATTTCCTGATGTGTGAACTGATTAAAGCTTCCAGCTTCTCTACTGTTGTCAAAGAAACTTTGTACACAGTCAGTGGCCACAGCAGCCTCGGCAGTAGACCAAACTGAAAGCACCAGAGTTTTAGTTTGCCTGGTAAAGCGCTGCTGTCTATGCTCTTCAACCCTTCCAGTGCTTGTTGTCTAACTTCTCCCACACAAACTGTGTCCTTTAGATCCCCATCGTACCATCTCCCAAGACTTTTCACTCGCTTATCAGACACTGTTGGTATTGCCTCACCATTAATGTAGAACATTTTATCTACTACTTTACCTTTAATTATAGAGATGCTCCTTGATTTAGTGGGCTTGAAGTATAACTTGACAAACAAACTTTTTGAAATACTTGTTAAGAGGAAGCTTTTTTTCCCCTCATGGCATACACTCTTAGCCATTATTGCTCTGAAGTAATATTAATAAAAAACAGTGAATGACCTCATTAATACAGTGCTGATGGTTGATCTGCTTGAGCCACTGTGACCCTCTGAAAGTGTGAGGGCAAATTTGCTTGAATCGGTTAAAGAGATTCAGCAGCCTTTTCACTGCTATTAGCTGATTCATCTTTATGAATTATGTAGGATTGAGTTTGCATGGTAATGCCATGGGGCAGAACTTACTCATTCGAATGTATTTTATTCCATGCTGTCAGGTGAGGCTATTCTACTTTAGGGATTACAGCAATTCCATTTAGTAAATGCAAAACAGTGATTATGAACTACTTGATTTGATTTGGATTTACTTGTTCTTGGCATCGACATGTACTCACGGAACACTTGCAAGCCATTCACAAAATAAGGCTGACATCTTATTACAGAAGGCCGCACTGCGAAAAGTGAGATTTTCCTTAATTGCGGCTTTAAAATTGATTGTTAACATTCCTGGAACTTCCAGGAGATAACTACTAATCCATCTTTTCACACATTCCCTTTGTCCCCCATTAAGTACCAGATACATTTTTGTTTTGAAAAAAATCAAAACACAAGCTGATACATTACATTTAAACTTAATTTTTGCGGTTAACAAAATTAGATTAGGTTATCATAACAATATTGTTAAAGACAAATTTTAAATAACAGGTAGATGCCAGTTAAAAAATGCTCTAGAAAATTACAAAACTAGCCTGTCCATAACATGATATGTATCCAATTAATATACAAAACAGCAGATACATCAGCCATTTAAATGATTAAAATCAGAAGTTTTACATATTTTAAAAGGCAAAACAGAGGTGTACGCAGAGGCGTTGGTTTTCATAACCTTGGTACACAAAGTGGCCAATTTTAAGTGGCCAAATGGAGTTTGCATCCACCACTGTCTTGATCAATTGAACTGACCCTGATAACTGTTCATGGTATTAAACAGAATCATCAGAAATCCCCTACTCAAAACTTCTCCCCACAGCACACAGATGCTTTTTAGTTCTTGTTACCTGTCTTAGTGAGTGGATTCGTCACAAGCTTTCGGATCAAGTCGTTTTCTGAAGACCTCAGCAGAAGGACAATATCGGCAGGCAGGGTATCTCTGTTCTTTGCTAGAAAGCCACTGGCATTGTAAAGAACCTGTGACATTCAACACAACAATCAAACACTCAGCCTGGTGATGAAACTGTTGCTACCAATATCTTATAATATCTGAAACAAGCATGTACCTTTCCTGCATAATGATGAATTCCAAAGCTTAACTCGACCCTCTTAGGCCTCCAAAAGTTCTTTGCTTTAAGGTTAACTTCAAACTTTTCTATAAAAAAAAAGAAAAAGAAAATGATCCTTAATACAACCAAACTACTAAAGGAAGACCCTCTCCGGCATGCAGTTCCTTAACTCATGTTGTAAGGTTAACTCATGTTGGCAGGTTAAAAAAAAGAAGAGAAGGTATATTCAAAGTTAATGATATAGTGAAGATCGATACAATATGTATTATACTGTATGTTTACAATTTAGTGTTTTAGATAGATACATCCCAGATCTGTATTTTAAAGTGAGACTGGTAAGCAAGATAATAGTCAAATAATTGTGTGTGGTAATTGAAGTATATTAAAAGGCTGTCTGTCATAATTAATACAATGTGTGTTTCAAAAAACCAATAATCAATCCACAATCCATTTGTATTCAGTCCTATATCTAGAGGGACTCTGTTTTCTGATGAAGCTATTTCCAGTTTTAAATATGAAGTAGCACAGTGTGAACAACTCAAAACTTCAACAGACATTAATTACGGGTGTGTTTGGGTAGGCTTTCAGAAGTTTTATAAGTTAATATAAGTTAAACATTTTGCATGACACGAAAGTTACTTGCCAACAAGAGTCTGGTCAGTAGCTTGTGGGAATCGACTCTCTTCGTCCAGCAATGAAAGCAAGCCCATTGGCTTCTGTAGAAACATGTCCAGAAGAGGCCTGTTGTCCTCATACTCAATCAAACGAACATCAACTTCTTCATTCAAGTACTCATTCTGAAAGGTACAGGCAAAGAACCAAAATCAACAAACTTCATTCATAGTCACAGCCAGGGAGCTTTGTAATAATCCAGTGATACAAAATCTGTTAACATGATGATAAGAAGGTTTTACCATGCCGTTACATTTTGAGAATAGGGCCCTCTTGTTTTATTGCTCAGGAACTTGCTAAGAAAAGACATATCCAAATCAACTTCTATCAACGTCCTTTTAAAAACTGCTGACACTGATGTACCTTTCCTGCAGGTCTTTGCATTATACTGTATGTTAAATGCTATTTTAACAGGTTAACCATTTATACATCAGATAGAAAAAGACACTTTGATGCTATATTAAATGTAAATGCTCCCTGTAGTTATCAGTGAATGTGCCCTGCTGTTCACTGCCATACCTGCTCCCAGGCAAATATGTGCTGATTGAAGTAGAACTGGATCTGTTCATTAGCAATGTTAATGCAGAGCTGCTCAAACGAGTTTCTCTTGAAGTTCTCAAAGCCAAATATATCAAGAAGTCCAATATTCAACCCCGTGTCTTCTTCACTATAAAAATACAACATTTAAAAGATTTTGGGCCACATACAGTACCAAAGCTTGATAACTATTTTTTTTTTCTTTTTTTTAAAGAAACTTATGCATTAAAAAAAAAAAGTTAATTTTTGTAGAAAAAATGCAATAAGGTTGTTTAAACACTGATTTCACTGACAGTTTTTCTGTTAAGTTGACCATTGATCGTTTTATATCAAAATAATTAAATTTCTTTTTTTCATGTCTGCACCTGCTTCAAAATGGGGCACTTATACTTATGCTGCAGCACCATTAGTAACACACTCATGTTTTTTTTTTTTTTTTTTAATGGGATTGGTAAAATATACAGGAATAAAATTAAGTAATTCACCAAATAATCAAAACAATAAATTAATAAATAACTAACTGAAAGTTAATGGCGCAGTTTGCTGTCTGTTCTCACCTCAGCAGAGTGTCAGGTTTGAGTAATGAGTTGATGCGGTTGACTATCCAGCTAAAAAGACGTCCGTATAAAGCCTTGCCCATGGCATCTCGTACTTCACCTGCCTTCTCTACAGTATTGGATCGTACGATTGTCTCTCCGCGAGTCACCACGCAGTGAGAGGTGAGAGCTTCCTGCAGCTCATCCGCCCGGATACAAAGCAAAGAGGAAGCTTTAAGACAGAAAGCAGCCTACAGAGTTAGTTTTAATAACCAGCAAGGTGTCATACAGACATAAAACAGCACTGTGTCAGATCTATATAAAGAGCATTATAAATCATGCATGAGAAATCAAACAATCACCATTACGGGTTTCTCAGAATTCTAGTTCATCTTATCCTGTGTATTCCATGCATAGAACATTCTGAATAGTTATAGAACAGGTGACCCTTATAATTATTTCCCCTGAATTGTCATTTTGGTAATAGGAGTTTTTTTCCTTTGGAATGCATAGAAATAATGCCTGAATAATCATTTTAATAATGTTTTCTCCTTATTCTCATTCATTTTTGGTAAAATAATGGCCTCAAATTCATAATGAATTCCGGTTGAATACCACAGGAATAACACATGAATCTCTTATACACTTTCTCTGAGCTCTGAAGCAATTCATTTTGAGTTCAGCCCTGTTAATTCATCATGATTTAAAAACATTTCGGTTCCCCTTTCCCCTCCATACGTTCCTAATGAACTCACTGTTTTTTCATCACTTATTCATTCCCTCTTACTCGATCACCAGGGGATTGTGAGAAATGTTCATTCATGCATGCCTTATACATGTGATCAACATATTTTGTTATAAAGACACATGAATTTACGGGGCTGAATTCAAAATGAATTTCAGTTGAAGCCCTGGTGATCCCACGCTGGACACCACGTGTGACAGGATGGCTGACGTGGGGACGTCAGGCCGAATGCAGGAAGAAAACAAAGGGAAAAATACTGCAGTGCAAAAGACGCGCCGTTTATTTAAATAACAAAAACAATTAAAATATGTAAACAAAAACAGTGCTCACAGAGCAAAATAAATATTCAAACAAAAACAAAATCACAAACACAAAGCAAGCTTGGCACACAGGTCAGGCTACGTTGATTTAACGTTCTCTCCTCTGAGCATCCACCCCGTGTGCAGAGAGCTGCAGGCTTATATGCAGGTGACCATCTCCCGATTAGCAACAATTAAACAATTAACTCGGGAAATGGTCACCTTCTGTACAAGGTTTTCTACTGCGGATGGGGCTTCCCATCCACGCTGTAAAACAATAACAAAATATACTGCTCCGCCGTCACATTTATAAAACAATAACAAAACAAGGCTACACTGTCATATTTATAAATAATAATAATAATAATAATAATAATAATAATAATAATAATAATAATAATAATAATAATTCACAACAAATACAAAATAAATTGCACAGGGGTGGAGGGGTACCCCGTTCTATAAATAAATAATACATTTATGGCAGGGCTTTGCCCTGCCCCCTTTTCATGTGCAGGGCTCCTTGCCCTGCCACACCATGGTACTTGAGAATTTCTACAGTTTTTGTTTTGCAGTTTTTGTGTCAGTAATTGCTGACTTTCCCACACCATACTCTTTCGCAAGTTGAACAGTGCCTTCAACCGTTTCCAGCCGTTCAATAATTTTCAGTCCTGTCCTTTTTCGTTTGTCAGCCAGTTTGAATTTGTTGGGGACACGCTTGCAGTGCGATTAATAAGGCGATTTGGATTAAAGGGGGTCGAAGTAACAGGCTTCTACTGTACTTTAGAACTCCGAGGAAGTGCATAAGATATTCAAGTGTTACTCCTGTGCTATTCAGTCGGAATTTGCTATCCTTAATCAATTTTTCTAATTAAACTTTGAAATTAAAACAACAGTCACAGATCACAATAAATTTAACTAGACCACCTTATAAATAACAACTATTCCATTGGAATCTGAATTTGAGGCTCAAATAACCTAAAAAATGGGAGCTTTACTTTCTGTTCTGGAGAAAAAACTGGTACCTCAACTGGTTGACCACTACAATGATGACAAACTATTTTTTAGGGTGCTCAAAATGATGACTGTGACACTCTACAAGGTGAACATGATAACTGCCTTGATTCTGCACCAATATTGCTTGATAATGAGGACCCTCTGTATGTGTGTTCACTGATTACATACATCATGTAATGGATTATTCATTTATAGTGTAATAGCACTACAACTAATCTGTAAGTTATAAGAAATACATAGAATACAGAAAAAAATAAATGAGACTAACACGGATTTTAAATACTATTACTACTATGACTAGAAACATACGTGTTTATGAGAATTCATGTGGAGAATTCATGTGGAAAAAGGCTAATTTGCCTTTTGTCAGACACAAAAAAAAGTCACGTTTACAAGTCTGGTCATGTCTGATCTGAAGACAAACTAAAATGCCATGAAAAGGTTATGCATATTTCTTTCCACAACAAAAACTCCGTCCATTTAGAGGTCATCCAAACAGATTTGCTAAGAGCTGGAATAATTTTACATTCGAATTATAGGATACAAATAACTCACCGCTCTCCAGCACATCAAGGTTTGAAATATTGCTTTTGTCAGTCTGGTGCTCCGAGGCAACTGATGTAAAGTCAATGTTGCCGGCATTTAAAATGGCTGCCAGTACACTGTAAACACTCCCCAGTTCCTACAAATATGTAAAAAAAAAAACAGAAGTTAAAATACTATGTAACAATTTAATAGCATTGCCATAATTTTCAGAGTATAACTCCCACCCTGTATAGAACAGAGACCTCTTGCATACCACACTATTATGGTAACTGGTATTCAATAGTGGGAACAGGTATTCAACAGTGTATTCAACTCTTGTGTGTACCACAATTCTTTTCATGTAGATATTTGTCATGCCTTTTAAACAATTCTACACATTTTTACACCGATTGTTATTTGACACTTTGAGTAAAAATAGCTACCGACAGTCTTGCTTTTCAGTTATTTTTTTCCTTTACAGCTTAGCACAGGTCTTGTTAAATGTGTATTTGGATTTGAAAAAGAATGCTAGACTTACCCAGCTAATCTTAAGATTAACCAGGCAAAGATAACGTCCGCCATTTTGGACTTTGGGTAGCAAATTGGGGGTTACAGTAATGCATTCCTAATAATAATTTAAAGACCCCAATATTCTGGAGTTTTTTAATTACAGTACCATAAAAAAAGACTAGACACAGCAGGTATATGGAAGTTGTGGTAAATTAGTCGCCACCTTTATTCCTGTTAACTTTCAGAAGTAAAAATACAGATTGGACAAGACCTAAACCTCAACTGCTCATAGACAACTAACCAAAAACTAAAACTAAAAGCAAAACAATAGCACTCCAGATCTGGTTATCTTTGAAGACAGCACTCAGCCGAATGAGATATTACATGGCAAACTTTATATACCGATAATTCCTAAGGCATCAAAAAAAGATTCTTTAGAAAAATGAGGTCAGTTACTCATAATGACATCCTCAATTTATTGTGTCACTGTTGCTTTCCGACACCAGGCATTACCTTCATTGAATCTCTGGGAGAGAACAAACATGACTCTAGAATATACATTTCTCAAAAGTATCTGTCTATATTCAAACTGTATTTACTCAGTTTTCTTTATTTCACACTAATCAATATTTCATATTAACTGTGTGTCTCTTTTCAGGCTGTTTGAAACAATTCTCTGACAAGTTTCACAGCAAACACCAATTCATCTACCTCCCCTGGGCACTGAATAAACACTCCTACAGTACTTTAGGGATTTACAACAGTATCAACTACCACTTGTGCCTTTGTAGTAAGTGAGTTACCCTGTAGATCAATTTGAACTCCTCTGGGAACTGTATACAGGAGTCCCTCGCTAATAGACACCATTATGCAGTACATTCGGATATGCTGGACCCAACGTTTGTCCCTAATAATATCGCTAGGTCACTGAATTGAATAATCCAAATAGACCCACTGAAAAATAAATACTACACTTACACTGACACCAAATAAAACGGAAGAACAGATACAAGCAGCCGCCTTACTCGCTTAAGAGCAGGATTAAAAGAGGGCATATCAACTCGCTCCCCACAGAGATTAATCTCACTGCGATCGATCGGCTGGCAAAGGGCAAGAAGCTTTCAAAAATACTGCTGGACTCCATTGGTTTGAAACGCAAGATGTGGATTACAATGATTACAATTCTGAATGTGAAGTCTTTAATTGCTTTCTGCAAAGAAAAGAAAGTCTGACTCACATGAACAGAAAACACAAGTAGCCTGTAGGCTATGTGTTTTACTTGCAGCCACACGTACAATGTAACATTTTCTATGTACATTTAAAAATGATTTATTTCTGCAAAGTGTGTGCAGTATATGTAAGGTACTTTATACTCTCATAACTTTTCAATGCGGCACCATGATACGTTATTTCTCACATTCTGAGAAAGGCATAAGGCGGAGGTTGCCAGGCTAAGTAGGCTGGTTACTATCAAGACAGACTGGGAGTGCTTTTAGTCAAATACCTTTCTGGCAAATTGAAACTCTGCAATAATGATTGTTCAATGTCTGAACCCACCTCAAGGGTAAAACCTATAACTTTGAAGCATTGTTCAACTGATTCAAACTGCTCCTTGTAGAATGAGTTGTTTATGATGTCTGGAACCAATTTAATATGCTCATTTTGAAGATACCTGGGAAAAAAAGAAAGAAAGGACAAATGAGCATCCAAGTTCGGTGTGATATAATACAAATATAAATGCATAAATCAATAAATACATTGTGTAACAATACCTTGGAATTTTGTTATCTGATAACTTATAATGTGCTAGTTTCTTCCTCTCTGCCAGGCCAGCATAGACATAATAGAAAATGTGAAAGTTCCTCTCCCCTCTGTAAGGCAAAAACATGAATTAATTCATTCATTCATTCGTCTGGACACATTCTTTTCATGAGAAGCTTTGAAATTGTCAATAAAATTCCATGCAATCATGCTTTTTATCCACCAGGTGATGACAAAGTAAATAGAAATACCAGACCAGTATTATAGAACCAGTATTTAAATTATATAAAATTAGCAAGAAACTACCAGGAACAATGCTACTCAGCACAAAGCACAAATTAAAGTTTTGTGAATACAGCCCAATAATATCTAAAAAGAAAGAGATGTTAACATTAGTATTCCTATCTTCAGCTTCAGTTTAATGTGGATGAATTCAGTCTTGCATAATTATTTTTAAATAAATGCAGAAACTTCAGGAATTTTATGATGAGCAGACATCTGGGGTGTTCTCATTCACAGTCGAAGATAACAACGTTGTCAGTGTTTAATTTTAGCAGCTGTTACAAAGCACTTCAGAGTCTTGTTGCTATTGTTACTGTATTAATTATATCTGCTCATAGTTAAACCCTTAGACCTGTCATAGAGGATTTTTTTTTCCAATGCCATCTGAACTGTTTGCACTGAAGAACAGAGCTGCGGCAGATCACATGTTTCTAAAGCTGTGAGTAACCTGATGCCTGAGCAATAAAGGGAGGGTTTGCTTTTTACTTTAAACACATAAATCCTGTTGCATAAGAAACACATCTAGACTTACAGTCCTCAAAAATTAAGAGGGTCATCTGAATACATACTGCTTCAAAAGATTATTCAAAAGGTATGGTACTTAAGTGTTCAGATATGTGGGGAAAGCCATGAAAATCACAACTTCTCTCATCTGCTACCTTCCCAGAAAACTACCCAAATCCCCGCTCTTTATATACTGCCTCACCTACCGTGGATCCACTGAACCACAACTTCCTCTACTGGAAATCTCTAAAAAGAACTGTTTACATGTGCACCAGCAATGTCTTCTCAATAGTAATGTTTACATAATGGCTTGTTTACCATTTTTAGTTCAGGGCCTTGCCCACTCAGATCCCCCCACTACACACACACACACACACACACACACACACACACACACACACACACACAAACACACACGTAATGGCGTATTGCTACCTCGAATTGATCATATCAGTTACATGGGTTGTATGTTGCAAGCATTTTTTAGTACAATCCTTTTTAATAGTTTATAAACAGGTTAATGAAAACACAATTTGTGTTTTAAATACCCCAGAAGCAGTAGCCCTTCTTTGATGTTTTTATTGCATTTGGTACAGTGACAGATTGGCTAAACTAAAAAACAAAATAAGATAAAATAAAACAATGTATTGTGGTGTAGACTCATATTTAAGTAATAACTGACAAAAATGTTGTCTGTGTTCAATTTTAATATCTGAAGATATAGACTTTTCCATTGTATCATCAATATGTAGCCAATGGCTAGACGTAGTAAACAGCCCATTACAATCAACTTATCATCGGGTTCAAATTCCCTTTGGCTAGCCTTGAGCAATCCAGCCTGAAGTCTCACTAGCAGGACTCATGAAAAAAAAGACCAGCCCCACATGTCTTGCCCCCAGTTATCAGGGGAGGCAGGAAAGCAAACATTGCAGAAATCACTGTTAGAACAAAATGTGAGAGACTGCAGAGAAAGACCAAGCAATAGTGCTGTCAAGCCATACGATCACTGCTTCATATGTTACAGCTGGTTGCACCAATGAAGAGATCAATGGAGAAAGCGCTTGAAATGATCCCTTCTATATTTTCCAAGGGCTAGGGAAATTAACTCCACTGCCTAATATTGCAGTACAATCTGTGTCACTTTGTGTGACTGTAAATGGCATATACCTGTACATGGTATGTTTACCTAAAGTGTTTACTTACAAAGCCTGATGGTTGACTCTGGATTTCTCTAGGAGGTATTCGGAGATCTGGGCTCCAACCACTGTCCCTCCGCAAGTGAACTTCATTTCCAAATATTTGCCAAACCTGCTGGAGTTGTCATTTATAACAGTGCAGGCATTCCCAAAGGCCTCCACCAGACTATTCACCAGGAGTATCTTTTCTTGAAGCGTTCTGTTGTTGGCCTGTAAATGATAATTAAAGAAAAAGGTGTGGTAATTCACCATTTTTTTTCTTCATTTTTTTTTTTTTTTACTTAGGAGTCTACAGAATCTCCCTGCCTCAAAATCTGCCACATGTGATGTCACTAGGTCTTGGATAGGTTAAACGCAAACAGTCTCCATATTTAGTCTACCTTCGTTTCAATTCAGAATCCTACTCGTAATAGCTGTACAATAGTAATCTGCAAAGATATTGTAGATTTAACTTGTACTATCATTATAGAAGCAGGCACTACCTCCCTCATGTGGGAGGGACACTTGAAGCTGTAAAGAAGGGAGTTTGTCTAGACACACAAAATTGGTGTTGCATTTGGAGTACCCAGGGGTTGCCACAGTGTTATATTCACTGTGAAATGAATATAAGAACTCACAAGGGTAAAAAAACGTGTTTGCAGAAATTGTGGCAATCTTAAAATGTTAACAATTTCCTGAAATTAGTGCCAACTCATTAACATGTTTGGAGAAGGTGCAGAATCTTCTTCTGAGAGCTGGGGAATTCAAATCATGACTGCAACATTACTCACCCATAATGTGCAACGTATCTATATATTACCTCAGCACACAGCAGTGTGGGATTTCTGCAGCATTTCACACACACCATTAGCTCGCAATGCTAGCGGAACCGTTTTCCTTTGGGACAGCCTGTCTCGCTCACATTTAAGAAAGCAATCCAGACAGTGGGAATGCAGAACCCAGACTACAGTTTCAATTTAACATGTCCAGCTCAGTCTGTATTGCAATTCAACAATACAACATTCGATTGATACACTAAACAACGCAACAGGTGTTCATCAGATTTGGAAGCAGTATAGAGTGGGGGGGGGGGGTGGTTACAGTGACCCACCCCCCTCTCAATAAGCTAATGTGAAGTTACATTTATCTTTTGGATAATTCTTTCTCAAAACTCATCACAGAAAGCTCAGCATTTTTTTATGAAATAACAGAAGACAATAAAATATATTTTGTTATACAATTAGAAGGCATACACAGGATAAACGTTCACCTTGCTGCCCATGTAAAAGTCCTACCTTCCCAAGAACTGTGAGCTGCTGGACTAAAAGATGGGCACTCTCAGTTTTCCCAGCTCCACTCTCCCCACTGATTACAATGCACTGAAAGGGACAAGAATGCCACTAATTAGTGTGCAGACCAATGGCTTGTAGAAATGAAATTTTGTTGCTATTTATTAGACCCCTTAGAATGGTATAACTGTTAGTAACAACAGTTCTGCATTATTATTTGTTTATTTAGCAGACACCTTTGTCCAAGGCAACTTACAGAGGCTAGAGTGTGTAAACTATGCATCAGCTGCAGAGTCACTTACAACAATGTCTCACGGTTAAGTGACTTACTCAGGGGCACACAGTGAGTCAGTGAGTGAGCCAGGATTTGAACCGGGGACCTCCTGATTACAAGCCCTTTTCTTTAACCACTGGACCACACAGCCTCATATTAACAAAACAATAGCTTGTGAATTCAGCTTTGTATTAATGTATTATATTTACATTAGCTGCAACAACTGATTTGCATTCTTTAAAAGTACTTGGTATAAAAAACTAGATCTATTATAACTGATTATATAGTTATGGATACTATATATACATATAATACTATATATCAGAAAATGAATCAGAGATTTCCTTTAACCTGATTGGTCAATATGAGGTCCCTAATCTCTGGTAAAGGACCTTGAATGTTTAATCTCTGTTCCAAAGCATTCTGCTGGAACATATGTAAATATAGTACTCATTTACGTATATTACCCCTTTTCTGATTGTTGAAAGAAAATCTCTGTTCTACTAAATTATATAACCGCTTATACTGATCCCTAAACTAAGACAGGGACGGCACAAAACCCACATTATAACCGCCCACATAATTCACATTGAAAACAAAAATCTGTACCTGATCTGCATTGTAGGAAACCATGGACTGATAGGCGATATCAGCAACAGCAAAGATGTGTGGCGGATTTGCAGTCCGCTTGGCCCCGATGTACATTTTAGTGTACTGAAGAAAACAAATACACAATGACATAGTAATTCTGTGTGTACTTACGCATCATTACAATGGTTTTATGCAAATTTCAATGTACTTAACGTGTAAATCCTTTTGCACGATATAAGCACAATTGTATAATAATATAGTTAGGGTTAGGATTAGAGTTAAGGTTAGGATTAGGGTAATAGAACACAAAAAATGTACACATTAAGTATATTGTAACTGTGCATAATAACATTGTAATAACATGTAAGTACAAATGGATTTACTAAGAGACTACTATGTAAATACACAGTAATTAGAGACACCTAATGTAAAGTGTGACCTTAACTTCCTTTAAAAGAACCAAATGCAGTACATATTCATTGACTTGATTATTTGCTGTTGGAGTCAAGTTTAATTTGTCCTGTTGTGTAGCCTGCCAGTCCTATTCAGCATTTAACTCAAAGTTAATGAGATGCTGCACACTTTGGAAAGTCCCTTTACAAAATTCATCGCAAACCTGTGAGGCGTAGAGATCCATCTTCTGGAATGGATTGACTGCGATGAGAATATCTCCCACATAGGTATAGATTTTCTCCTTGGAATAACGGTTCTGCAGCTGCTCTGTGACTGTGTTCTGATAAAGGATAAACGCCATGTTAGTTTTTCATCTTTTTTTTTACATTCATACTTTAAATGACTACATCTCCTTTAAGTGCCCTTTAAGTAAGGCCTGTTCTTTAATGGGTATGTTTGCATCACTGAGGTTATAGAAAAGCCCATTTCAGTTGATTACCATACCAAGCAGAACACTGTTGGGTGAATTGAATATACTGCATAATATATTGTATATAAGCGATTAGTATATAGGCTATTTAGACGGCTTACCTCACTAATCCTGAGGCACTTCTGAAAATAATCTGAAACCAGAACTCTAACATTTGCTTCCAGAATAATGCATCCACATTTTCAGCAGACAGCATGTTGATTGATAGGCAAGAATCTCTGACTCAGCTGTCTTAAAAGGGCATTGTCCCCTGGACGTAACTATAGTTTTTCTCTCAGGGTCTTTAGTTTCCCACTATGATCCGAGGTCTGCAGTCCATATTTATTTCATGAATTAGTTAGGAAAGTAAGTGAGGCAAGGTTGTGTACTAAATATGATTTTATATATTTTGACGTTCAGCGTGATGACAGAATTTGAGGGAGTTTGTAAAAAAACTATTGACAGCAAGCAGCGTCACGGGGGCAATAGTTGGATCTATTTGTGGTCATGTGCTGAGGTTTTAACATATCTATTATGTATTTTATATTGTACTACTGCCGTTGGTATATTTGTTAATAGAAATGTCAAAGCTTTTAAGGGGTTGTATCTTACATACTTCCATGAATCTTATCAGTTGTGCACTTATATTCATATATATATATATAAGTCTCAAATGTACACTTTTGAAATAAACTCAAATAGCAAATATATTTTCATTGTAAAATCTGGATATCTGGTAATTTGCTGGAAAAGCTCTGTTTAAAAGACTTGCATATTTTGCAGATTCCTCACCCCTTTAACCAACCAGCAGCTTCCCCTATTAAATGACATGCTTTTATGAAATGATCTAGGAAGTGCATCAGTAACATGCTTCTTGAATGTAAGGCAAGCAAACTGAGAACTTTCTTTAATCTATAGAAGTGTAGTGTTGGATACTGGGGTCTGCTCAATTGATGTCAATGTTATTGTTTAAATCGTTACTAATCACAGTGGATAGATGACTACCACACACGTTAAATATCTTACTTCATCGAGTATTTCTAAAGTCGCTAAATCATCCACATCATCCAGGTTGGAATTTAAAGACTTCATGTAGCTGCTTTTCTTCGTATTAATACGTTCATGCCTAAAAGAAAGAAAAACGTTTTAAAAAAAAAAAAGAAAAAGAGAGAACAATTATTTACTAACAAACTTTACCTTTAAGTACAAAGCAGATTAGTATCCTTATGTCTAATTAATATGTTGACTCTTAGTAGTTTTCTGTATCATTAATTTGTGCAGTGTGAACTTTTTTATTTTTTTATTTTTTACAAAGTTCGTTGTTCAATAGTGGTCCTTTTATTTGGTATTTTGGCTTGAGATGAACAGCTCAATGAGATTTAAGTTGTGTTACCAAGAGGCTTAGTTTTCACGCTAAGTAAGGCTTTTGTGATATTCTGTCACAATGATTGCATGCTGCAAAATTTCTGATTTTCAAGTGTATAAAAAATAAATTGGATTTCTGTTTGTTAAAGACCTATTTATTCTTATATATACTGTATATATATATATATATATATATATATATATATATATATATATATATATATATGTGTGTGTGTGTGTGTGTGTGTGTGTGTGTGTGTGTGTGCAAATTTATTAGAACACCCCATTGCTTCTCTTAATTTGATTTTTTGTGCACATGAAATGAAACGACTAACAAAATCTTGGAAAATTGTCAACATAGGAAAATTAGTGATTGTTTTATTGAATTCATGACTTTAAGAGGCCACACATTCAATTAATTAAAAACAGTAAGAGAAAGGCAACACAGACACATGGCAAAATGCATGAGACTTTTTAGAAGTTGTTTAAGATACCCAATTAAAGCACAAGGTGCTAATATTATCACATGTGAGTGCCTATTGTTTCTACATCACTGATTGCTGACAGAAAATTGAAATTCTCACACCCAGAAGTTTTCATGCAGGTAGGTAGGTATATATACTGTATATATATATATATATATATATATATATATATATATATATATATATATATATATATATATATATTAAAGGGTAGAAATGACAAATGTTGAGGTGGTTCTAATACATCTGCACACACACACAATAATCAGAAATATTATACAAATCTTACATTGTAACACGTTATGTGGTTAACTGCGGTATATTACCATGCCAAGCAGTACTAATACAGTATACTGATATTCCATATTAAAAACAAATATTAATGCAATATATCACAAATATATCTTATTACATTTCAGATACATATTTTAATATTGTGGAATATATTCTTAATACTTTTATTTTTCATTTGGATAAATCATAATTTTGTATATACTATTTCAGCATTGTTAGTAAATTAATCACATTTTGGGGTACCACTGACAGATTACTCATTAAAATCCTTAGCATATTTTTAAAGAGGGGAGTGAAGTGAAGAAAAAATAGTTTCAGAAAAAAAGCAGTTTCAGTCTTGTCATGATATGAGCCTATACAATAGAGCCAGCAGACTGGTTTAAATAACAGTTGCTCATTATTTAAAAGGCTATCATTGTTAAAGTTCCCTACCTTTCTGTATTTTCTGTGCTTCTGTCTGGGTTTGTTTCTTGTTGTTCTCTGTGCACAAAAATGAAAGGTTTCTTTTTTTGGCACTTTTGTTTTTTTTTCCTGTTTTGCTCCGTGAAGTTCGTTTGGAAATATGCACAAATGTGATTTATTTTGTTGGACCCAGAACTTTATTGTCAGAGATTTACTTGACATTAGTTACCAAGCTCTTAAAAATCTGCCGTGTAGAGTATATACATACTGTACTTATCACTGAAGTAGACACTATTAGGATAACCCAGTAATGTACTGATGGCTCTAGAACAGTCATGTGAATTTTTTGTGACCATATTATAAAAAATAGCATGAGCTAAAATATACAATATTACACTCCAAATTAAAAATTATTGAAAGGTGAAATGTCACTGCTGTCCTAGTTCTATTGCTGTCCAATGTGAATTAAAACCTTACAATTGAGTATCCTATCTAGTTTGAGTGAAGACAACATGCATTTAAATGAATGCAGAATTAACAGAAACACTCACAGTGAGAGGAATTGCTTATACAAGCCCTTTAAGTAACATTTAATTTAAGATGAAATGTCATATTAAGTATAGTGAGCTATGATGCTAACACTACAGTTTAAGTATTCATTAATATACACCTAAACATGTTATTACATCTTGACCAATAACAAGGGATAACAATGCATAGCTATTAAAATCTTTTTAATGACCATCTCCTAATGTTGGATTATAAATCAATTACAGTATAAGACGTTCTATATGCTTTATAACAGAGTATTAATATTCAGAGATGCAGTATGATTTATAACACATTCTTAAAGTGTTAACGTTGCTTTATAAAATGGCAAAAATAGAGGGAGCCTTCTTATTGGCTAGTGTTTCAACCTGTGCAAATATGTCACCATGCCAACACAGCTTGTACATTTTAGAACCCCTGTGCCTGACTCATTTGACAATCAACCATCTGTGGCAGGAGTGGGGAAGGTGGGGGTTCTGTTTTAGAAGCGCAAGGGTGTTAAACTACGGTACATATGGTCATATTTCAATGTAGAAAAGATGCACTGATGTATAACAATACTAATCTATGTAGTTTCTAATGCTGTGTACTTCTTATTCTAACAAAGTAACTTAAGATCAGTCAAATCACATTTGGCTGATTGTGGCAGGGTGGCTGGGCGGTGACGTCATGGCAGAAGCAGGAACTAAAACACTGACACCAGGCACTGCAGTTTTCAAATAATAAAGAGACGCGGCTGCGCCATTTTATTAAGCAAAAATAACAAAAATCAATAAAAAGTTTAAACAGAAAAACTGTGCTTGCAGAGCGAAATAAAAAAGGTAAACAAAACAAATCTCGAACACAAAAATAACACAGGTCAGGCTGGGCAATAGCCTTCACTGTTCCTGTTTTTCTTTTAGTTTTGTTTTCTCTCCGTTTTCTCTCGCTTCTCTCCTCGCTCTCTCTCATACACTCCTCTTAAACACCCACCCCGAGTGCCGAGAGCTGCAGGCTTTTATATTCAGGTGACCATCTCCCGATTAGCAACAAAATTAATCACTTAATTCGGGAGATGGCCACCTTCAGCACGAGTTTATTAATTATTCCTGGCAGAGGACGAGCACCAATCTCGCATCTGCCAGAACACGTTTTAAAAATAAACAAAGCCGCACGGCGTTTCACCGTCATATTTACAATAAATAAATCATAATACACAACACATTACACGACGCCTCGCCGTCATAAATATAATAAATAAAACATAAGGCTCTGTGGTCCAGTGGTTAAAGAAAAGGGCTTGTAACCAGGAGGTCCCCGGTTCAAATCCCACCTCAGCCACTGACTCATTGTGTGACCCTGAGCAAGTCACTTAACCTCCTTGTGCTCCGTCTTTCGGGTGAGATGTAGTTGTAAGTGACTCTGCAGCTGATGCATAGTTCACACACCCTAGTCTCTGCAAGTCACCTTTGATAAAGGCATCTGCTAAATAAACAAATAATAATAATAATAATAATAATACAAAACAAATACAAAATAATACAGGGGCGGAGGGGGACCCCGTTCTAAAATAAAATAAACAAATCAATGTACAGGTCATCTCGCCCTGTTACACTGATAAAAAAGTTACCTTATAATGTTCAGAAATAGTAAAGTTCTCAAGTGATAGAATATTTGAAGTGGTAGGCAGTTATTTCAAGTAAACGACCCCAATTTGCGAGAATCAGGTAGCATTTGTATTTTGTTGCTGGAACAGTGTGCATGGAGGAAACGGCTTGAAAATGCCACTAATAAGCTACAGCCAGTTGCTTCAAAGTTGACAGTAATAGTTGATTTAAAGTGGCCTTATTGACAAGTTGCTGCTACATTATCAAATTCAATGGTTTTAAAACCTGAATTGATGAATTGAGATAAGTGTATGTCTTTCACAAACCTGTCTTACCTACAATGGAATCAGCAGTACTGAAAAGATTTGTCATCTGATAAAAGCTTTTCATCAAAGATAGTTGCAAATTCATTTTTACTGCTCAAAAAAAAAATACTCTCTCATTACCATTATAAAAGTTTATTGAGGGATATCATGATAAAAGCATAAAACCATGGAGTGAAGTTTAATAAAAGGGTGATAAAGCATAGGCAAGCATGGGGAAAATCAGAAAAGAGCATAAGCAGGTTGGTTGATGAATAGCATAGGCATAGGAGATGTTTGAGAAACTGCAAAATTACTGGCCGTATTTGCTGTGGTGAACTACTAAATGAGCTGCTTAATACAGCATCAGGATTCCCATTGCATTGTCAATGACAAGTTAAATTTAAACTAGTTTCTAGTTTTTTTTTTCTTTACAGAGATATTGGGGATCATAATCTGAAAATTTAGGCATGAAAACTGATAAGGGTTACTTTATATTAAGCAATAATTACAGATTAATAAATGTTGCTATTGATTATTATTATTATTATTTTTATTATTTGTTTATTTAGCAGACGCCTTTATCCAAGGCGACTTACAGAGACTAGGGTGTGTGAACTATGCATCAGCTGCAGAGTCACTTACAATTACATCTCACCCGAAAGACGGAGCACAAGGAGGTTAAGTGACTTAGGACAGGGTTTAGACTAGAATTAGGGTCATATATTAAATAATGCAAATTTAAAAAATGAAAACATCTATATAATTCTATTGTACATGTAATCTCATCCCCAACCACACAGGGAGGCTGTGTGGTCCAGTGGTTAAAGAAATGGGCTTGTAATCAGGAGGTCCCCAGTTCAAATCTCACCTCAGCCACTGACTCATTGTGTGACCCTGAGCAAGTCACTTAACCTTAACCTCCTTGTTCTCCGTCTTTCAGGTGAGATGTAATTGTAAGTGACTCTGCAGCTGATGCATAGTTCACACACCCTAGTCTCTGTAAGTTGCCTTGGGTAAAGGCGTCTGCTAAATAAACGAATAACAATAACTTTGCACACTGCTTTCATGTGATTCCAATGTGTGGATTTAAATGCATAACACACTTTGATCCCATTGCACTGATAACTATATTCCAGAAGCTTATTGGACATGTATTTTGACAGTGCACAGTTCTGCCATTTACTTCAAACAGTCTTCATTTCATGTGCTGTCAGTTTAACCATGCTCTCATTCACTGTAGATTGTATAACTAACCCTCATTGTATGTATATTGTCAACCCAAAGCAATCCCTATACCATGTACAGTGTTACCCGTGTTAATTTGTCATTCCTCAATAGAATTTTTGCCAAAATTATGGCTCCAAAATAACATTATTTTTCATAAATATTTAACAGGTACAACATTTTTTTTTTTTTTTACTCTGGCTATGTGAATCCTCCCTTCCTTGTTATATATATATATATATATATATATATATATATATATATATATATATATATATATATATATATATATATATATTCCTGAAACTTTTCTAAACTGTTGTTTAACAAGTTTTTTTGAATACCGAACTTCTTTTATTGTAAATATCTGTAAATAGGGTCACAGAACACAGAATAGGGCCAATTCTATATTCTCAAGACTAGTCTTGACACAATCTAAATACCTGGTTTTCTCAATGATTCCCATTTGCTGGTTGAGGTCTATGAGTTCCATCAACTGCTTTTGTAGGATTTTCTCTTTTCCTTGGACTTGTTTGATAAAATCATGTTGCAAGAGGTCTGGCACATTGGGACGCTGCTCAAAGTCCTTAATCAGGCATCTGTGCTGACAGAAAAACACAGAGTCACAGTGTCCTTCTTAGATTTAAAAACATTTGAGACAGTTGGATTATCAAGTGCTGCCAACTATACATATACTGTCCAATCAGTACATACTGTAAGCTGCTTTTAAGAATGACATATTTCTTATAAAAAAATTATATTACTTGTCATTTTGGTAACACTTTAAAATAATGGCTGCAAATGCAACCCTGTTAATTCATGTGGATTTTAATTACCCGTATTCATTCCATGTTCCTTTGTAACAACTGACGTTGATCACATGTATAAGGCATGCATTCCTACCCTCTGACTCGCCCACCAGGGGATTGGAAGAAGTGTTAATTCATTCATGAATGCATGTCTTATACATGTGATCAAATTGTAACCTTTTGACCTCAGGAATCTTTGAAATGTATAAACCCAACAGCAATACATAAATAACTAAATAAATAAATAACTATCAAAAAGAAAGCTTAGATAGAATTGTAATGTTAAAATAGAACTTTCTAGTTGTGGAAATCATCATGTAGTGTGATCATAATTCTCTACAGAATATCAGGTGCTTCTACAGTAGATACAGTAACAATGCCATTGATTAAGATATGCTTTATCAAAGCCTAATCAGTCAGTGCCACTCACTTGCAAATGAAGTCATTAAAATCTGCAGACCACAGTTCTGGTTGATGAAGGGTTGATGATGGGTTTCTGTGAAGATCAATGTGAAAACGATTTTGAACAAGAGCAACTGAAACAAATCACAATGTACAATGTGTTAAACACTCAGTAAAATAGTATTGATTCCTCTCACTGTGAGGAGGCAGTCAGTAGCCTGTTTAGAAAAGCAATGATTCACTTAACCTGTGTCTTCCCGATCCCCACACTAACTTGGAAGAAAAAAAAAAGTTTAAGGAAAAAAAAAGTGCAATATAGCCTAACAGCCGCTTCATTGCTCAAGCAAGTCGCCTGAATGCAGGCACGTTCACAAAGCTATTAATCTGCTGTCATATAAACCTGCAGGTTATCAGTCTTAAAGCATATGATAAACAAGGTTGGCTTTCCCTCTAAATGAGCTCCTTCAAAGAGCACTTCCACCTTTATAATGTCGCATAGGTTTGGGCTATTCCACAATGAACTGTACTCTGTAGCAAGGCCTTACCATTGAAGAACAGTGCCATTCATCTTCTCTGACTTGCAATTCTGGGTACATTGCTTTTAACACCTTCCCCCTCATCAGATCATTGATTAAATCTGCTCTGTAGGGCTCTCAGCTGCTCAGGGGGAGTGGAACTGAACTTGCTGTTAAGTGAGCTGCTCTGAGCGGCTCAGTTCCTTAACACACCCAATGGCTTTCTTAACCTGGTATCAAACTCAGTGCGTGTTGAGGCAGCGAATGTTGCTAAACAATGGAAACTTTTTTCTACCTTCAGCAATTAATGGCTCTGTATCAGGAGAGGTCTGTGCTGACTGTCTGGCGCATGCGTGGTTCTGCAGGAAGAGGGCAGCAGCCTCGTAAGATCCACCTGTCAGTCATGGCGATGACACGGAGAGGTGGGGAAGAGGGTGTGTTGGCTTTCCCTCTCTCTGAGTGGCTGGGAGATTGCTCGGCCCATAAGAACTGCGCTTGGTTGTGCATTTGGGTGGCCATGACCGGAGAAGCCCAGGGACGCTAGCTGAGGAGGCGAGCGTACACAAACACCAGGCAGGAACGGCAGTGGTAGAAGCAAGAAGAATAAAATCAGGCAAACACGGCTGAGGAAGACAGCCAGCCTTAAATACACCATATATGGTTACGTACCCGAGGGGACATGTGTAGTGATAGGGGAACCTTGGCCACCCTAGTGTATAGTGCACAGCGAAGCATAGGACGGAGACCCGAGCTGACCGGCATAGCGGCAGTGGGGGCACTGCGTAAGCAGCACTTTTGTTTTGTACTTTTATTACTGTGTTTTATTTTCCTTTTTTATTTCGCCTTTGGTTTTCATTATTATTTTTGAGCACCTGTGAGTGCGCCTGCCTATACCTGTGTTGGTAACCTGTGGTCCTGATTACTGTTGCCATAAAAACCGTGCAAGAACACTAAAAAGCAGCTGGAATTTGATAGACCACCCAAAATAGCAATTTACACTGAATATGTTCTGTAAACCATTTAATGTAAATCTCCCACTGTGCTTGTGGGCTGTGAGTCTACTGTGTTCTACACAGTAGAGTTTAAAAATAATGTTTCAACCAGTCTGAATACCGTGGAGACTACAGGCCTTTACTGTATACCAACAATATACTGTGTACTGAGAACTGTCTACCTGATTGGATTGAGCGCCGCCCTGATATTGAGCACGTTCTCCTGGTACAGATATACCCAGGTCCATTGACCACAGCCTGTTCTCAAGCGAGCAGATATCTGCTATTTGAACTGCTGAGCATCAGTACTCAGGTGTGTATGTGTGGACTAGGGATGTGGGGTCAAATTGAAAGTGAGCAAAGTCAATCTGAAATGGGCGTGGTCACACTGAAAGTAGGAGGGGCCAAGAAAAGCAAAACACGGGCTATTCATAGAATAAGCCCCACACAGGAGGTTCCACTCCAGCTGGTTTCAATGAGAAGAGTGTTAGAGATGGTTTGGGGGGGCTGGGAATTCTGCAATACCAGCCTATGAAACACATGCTGCAGGGGTAAAAAAAAAAAAATACATTGCTACATTTGCATGGGTAATAAGGGTTTTGTAGTTCTGCAATATTCCACTGGGTACCTTTACATATATTGTATTTGAAACCAGAGTGGCACCTCTAACATTAAAAAATAGTAAACTGTACACAAGTTGTTTGGCCCAGCCAAATGATGGATTTGGCCCAGGCCTTTGCCAAATCCTGTACAACCCTCATGTGGACTGTGGATACTCTTTTTTGTGTTTTACTAAATAGAGTCCCTTTGGTGTATATCTAGCTTTACAGGTGTTCCCATTGAAAAATCCAGACAATGCTTTATGAATTTAAACTTAATTCATCTTGGGGAAAAAAGAAAAAAAAAACATCTTGAAATGTGAGACATATGTTAAAGAAGCTTGAATACACTAACTGTGTAATGAAACCAAAGAATACTTTAAAACAAGCCAAGCTCCATTTTTATAATTAACTACACAGATGAACTAGGTTTTACTGTGTAAGTATACACTGATGTTTAGAACAAGCAAGTGCATGTCATTGCAGCACTCACAATGAGTGCTACAGCACTTGCTGCGGCAGAGTCGTGCAGGTTAGAAGATACGCAGTGTGATGTATCCTCTTGACTGAAGCCTGCCAGTAATAGATGGAGTACAAATGCTAGAGGGTGTGACTCAAAACAAATGACTCAGCCTTGAAGTTGATATAGCTGATATTTGAATAGCAAACAAAGCCATAACATTATGTTCTCTTCTAAAGAATAATACAAAAGGTTGACGGTAGAAAGCTTAAAATGTACTTTGAGGTTACTTTAAGAGTTCTTACAGGCACCTTAGTTGTGTCTTGCTAGGTTTATAACATTAGCAGTTTGATTTATGTTTTAACAAAAATTGTGCAAAATGTGATAAATCTACTTTCCATTTTTACAGTACTTACTATCCACTGTATACTATTTTTTCTCGACAGAAAGAAGTCTGGAATATTCCTTACACCTAGGTTGAAACAGCAACTTTAGTCAGCCTTCAAAAACACAACTTTGTATTGTTTAATTTATTTAAAAGGCATTTACAGTGTACATGTAGAAATACAAAGATATTTCTAGCAGGGAATAGCATCCTACTCAATGTCTCTGATCTTGTACTATAAATTTAGCAAAAACAAACAAAACAGCACATTCATCTCTAAATGTTTTTAGAAATGAGTTTTCTCCTGTTCCATACATAAAGTCCTCTTAATCTACAAACCAATCATCTGAATTATACTTTTGTTTTCTTGGCCCCACTTACAGTACATATTTTGTCAAATTCACTTGCTAACTATTCAACTGTAAGTGCAGTTTCCAGCTAATTAAAATTAGATCATTAAAACAGTTTTTGAAGGTGTATTTTACAGTC
The DNA here is from genome assembly GCA_030684275.1 of Acipenser oxyrinchus oxyrinchus. NCBI lineage: Eukaryota > Metazoa > Chordata > Actinopteri > Acipenseriformes > Acipenseridae > Acipenser > Acipenser oxyrinchus. Next base: position 97,283,672 of record CM060249.1, read on the forward strand.
CTGTAATGCTCATTACAAAAGAAATATCAAAAGCACACAGAGGAAAGTATATGTTATTTGGCATATAAAGCACAGACTGAACATTAAATCCTACTAAAGTTTCTATAAATCCACTTTACTTTTTTTTTTTAGATATGCAGTTAGAAAAACATCAAATACAAATGACTGAATATAGTTAACCCTTATGTGTTAATATATTTGTAAGTGTCTCATGTGGGACTAGATTGTTTATGAGCTGTGTTCTTTATCAAAGCATACAGAGTCTTCTTCTCAGCTGCAGGTTTTCTTACACCTCTTAATGTGCCTATACTGAATAGAAATAGCAACTTGCATTTGATACGCAATGCAGATGAATGAGAATTTTAGTTTTTTCTCAAGATTCTAAAACATTTCATTTAAGATATGGAAGCAGATCTAATATTAGATTTACAGTTTGACACCTACCGGTAATCTTAAAATTACAAAAACATATTGTTTTATATGCAAAGGCAGTGAACCCTAATTTACTGCAGCTTAGGAAAGGAAGGTGTCAAGCTGAGTTGTTTACTGACTCAAAACTCACTCTCCATCGCATTAGATTCAGTGAGAAGAGAAATAACTGAATGCCTTCAATCTGACAGTTACCATAATCTCAAATAGGACACAGTTGTTGTCTTGTGACTTTGTTATCAGTTACCTGTGGTGCCATTATATTACATAAACAGCAGAGAGCCCCAATATATGTAAAAAATAAAATGCATTCACATTACCTTGGTATTTTAAAGAGTGCTCTCATGGGATGCAAATCCGCAAGTGGTGGATCTCCATCTCCCAGCTCAATGGCAGTAATACCAAGAGACCAAACATCACACCTTGAATCATAGGTAGAATCCAGCTGCTGTTCGCATGCAATTACCTTGAAAAGAGAAGAACACAGAGTTACAGAGCCTCTTTCATTTGCATGTACAGCAAATTTCCATTCCTCTAGTTCCTGAACGAGTTTGCCTGCACCCACTGCTGTCCAGCACAAAAGTACTGAATTACATAATTCACCTAATCATCATGCAGGATCACTTGCTATGGTGAAGAGACGCTGGGCTCTACAACAGCAGCCTCCAACAGTGGGGTCACCATGTGGGAGGGAAAGGAAAGGGAGCAGAAGAACATCATAGAATGAAGTCATGGATTTAAAAAGAGAAATGAACAGAAGGTGCTGTACAAATGAAATCGGAAACAAAAGAGATTTTTAATCACAAATCCCCCGAGAAACAGAATATGAATTCAGTCAAAACTTCCGAATTGCACCGAAAGACAATTTTCAAACAAATCGTTTTATTTAAAGTGTTTGTATTTTTGTGAGAAAGACTGCAGTCAAGAATTGGGGGTGTGGTAGTGTTAAAAACCCTTACTATCTGTATGTCTCCTTCTTCAGATTTTGCACACTGGTTTGAATTAACAATGGTAGACCAGGTTATGTACAACAGGAAGCCATACTTTAAGAGGTGTGATGGGCTCGACTCATGGCAAGATTATCATCTATTAACATTGTTCATACATGTGGCTGTTCTAGCAATTCTGTTGTATGTGTTCATTCTAGGCACATGTGTCCCAGTTACTGGTTGATAGTAGTATATACATGAGTATTTAATGAATTGAAGTTAACTAATTCGGTAAATAATGAAGTAAAAATTGAAAATCCCTTATTAAATGTATAATACACTCAATTCTAACTATACAGTATAACAGTATGACATTATTTTTGTACCAACACATCTTAGCCATAACAGCTATCTTGTTTTCAGTCTCAACACTCAATAGACTCAATATAATCAATGTATGAATTCCTAGATGATACTGTATAATATTTCTGCATCACTGCAGCTGTTCTGTCCTCATGGTATTGTAGAAGTAGCAACAATGTTTACAGTTTTTTTTCCATATGATTCAAACAAATTGGGATTTTAGCATTAAATCAAAATAGACTTTTGTTTATAACTACTGTACATGCTCAGCTGTTAAAGATATGTTTTTTTTTTAACAAGCCTTGTACAGTGTTTGTGTAACAACCAAGATCTATGCTCCCCTGTAAATTACATGAATAAATCTGTAATTTCACTTGAAATAATGAACCTGAACAAACCCCATTGAGATGCATCATTTCATTTAGAAGGGTGTCATGGGTTTAATGGAGATTTTCAATATAAAGTATGTAGGGATGTGGTACAGTATATGCAGTATGTCTGGATTCTATTGAAGTTTGTTTCGTTAACTGAATGTTAATTTTTCCTATCTTTGCCAATACATCCTCCAGCACTTGCATCTTTCGTAACAGCCAGCAGTACTTAGTGTATCTTGGGTCACTGGTCAGTGCACAAAAGCCCAGATTAAACATACCTCTGGTGCCATCCAAAAAGGAGTGCCCACTGAGGTATTCCTGCGAAGGCGATCGCTTGTCAGCTGGGCAGAGACACCTAAATGTCAAGAGAAAAGGAAGGAACATTGCAAAAAGAATGTGACTGATCTAAGATCTATATGAAAACTATGCATTGGAATAGATATTCATCATCAAAATCAGCACTAGCATTCTTGTACCTTCCATTCAATACAGTAGTGTGTGCATTTATCAGAACACCCCATTGCTTCTGTTGTTTTGATTTGCATATGAAATCAAACCACTGTAACTGGAAATCTTGGGAAATAGTCAAAATAGGCAAATCAGAGAATGTCTGATTTAATTGATGCCTTTAATAGGTCACACATGCAAGAATTAAAAAAGTAAGAGAAAAGGAACACATAACCACAAATTATTTATTTCTTAGCAGACACCCTTATCCAGGGCGACTTAGTACAAGAGCCACAAATGGTAAAATGCATGAGATTTTTGTTTAAGATGCCTAATTAAAGCACAAAACGGTCTAATATTTTCACACAAGAGTGCCTATTGTTTCTATATCACTGATTGTTGACCAGAAATTTACATTTTCACACCCACAAATGGCTGCAAATGATGCTGCCACATACATGTAAATTCATAAAACTGTATTGAATTACAAATACTTGATTGATTGAACCTGAGGAAGGTTGTCACCATAAGGCTATTTATAATGTGTGACCAGTAAAGGTCATGACAGTTTAGATGCAGTGAACTTATTACATAATGCTCTTTAGCCATGGGAAGAACTTTTTAACATGTGTAAACAGAAGTGCGCTAAAACCAAGCAAACTTCAGTAGTATGGCTTTTTCAAATTATAAGAGACTAAGGATTATCAGACCATTAATATTTCCCCACGTGCTGTCAGCAAACTGATTCAGTAGAAACAAGGAAAGCTGTGGATGATAGTCAGCAGTTATTAGGTACCTGCCAGTAGTTATTATGATGATTTGAAGTCTCTCAAACAGACTGTGACAGGGTCCCTCAGTTATATTCTGGAAATGCTTGTTTCTGATGGTATAAAAGCCTACAAAATAGAAGACTGGAATAGCTGTGTTACTTTAGTGTGGTTGAATTAAAATGTTCAATATTTGTTTTTCTCTTTTGCTGACCAGTAAACTTCTAAATCTTTTCTATCCTATTTTGTGAATTGTAAAATAAAAGTACTATTAACTTTTTGGAACTGTAGGTTTATAAAACGTACTGTATTTCTGTATTTTATGCTATCAACAACTATTACAACAGTGATTTGAAGTGTAGGCCTAGAAACCTTTATCTTATCCAAACAAGATGGCTTCTACCATGGTGATCTGGTAGAGGGGCGGGGCCTTCACTTCCAGCCGCATATGGGTTACAGGAAGTTGAAGCCTCAAATTTGACATATTTAATAAAAAAGTTATTTTAATTTTGGTAAACAGGACACTGATTTTAGTGCAGGAGAATGTCTAAGACAAACAATATTGGGAATAAGTATGTTATTAAACAATAATGTTTAAATATTTTTTCCTGATAGTCATGTGACCTCCTCCTAAAGCTATATTAATGAGACCACTGTTGTCAGTAGTTGTTAAGGTCAAGAGCAGTGAGCAGTGAGCAGTGAGCAGTGAGCAGTGAGCAGTGAGCAGTGAGCAGTGAGCAGAGAGCAGAGAGCAGAGAGCAGAGAGCAGTGAGCCTGACTAGCACACATGTGAGCAATGCCCTAACTATAGAATATCACCTGCATCCTAAATAAAAAAATAAAAAAATAAATAAATCATCACTTTCGAGCTCAAGAAATGCTGTTTGGACTGTTTTCTTTGCCCTAAACATGAAACCCGCTACATCTTGGTTTCAGAAGTGGGATGTCTAGTCCTAGAAAAGGGTGATGCATTCCAATATCTGGAAGGTTGGTAGGAGAAATGCTAAAAAAGGCTCCCACCAGACCTCCAGCTTTAACTACAACAGCACTGGTGGAGCAGCGCAGGCGAATGTCCCTGGATGAGGAAGGTGATCAAGGGGAATCTGTTGCAGTGCTACACGATGAAAGATACCATCTTCAAAGTGTGGAGCTGCGGAAGTAGAGGCCTGTTCCAGAGGGAAAATGGAGGGGGCAGCATGATGGCAGGAGCCTTTGTCACAGTCTATCACTGATTTGGTCAAATATCCTGATGATCAGACAAGAGGCTGCTGAAACCCGGAGGGATTTGAATAACAGTGATTTGAATGTTGCAAATAATGCATTGCACATTCATACTGTTTACAAGTATTCAAATATTCATGGAAAAGGTTGTCCAAAAGTCTTCATCCTCAGACATATGCAAATGAGAACAGGTGTGTGGGTCATGGGATGGTCTAACCAGAATGGACTTCATCAGGAACAGGTTGTATAACATCATAACATAAAAAAAAAACTTCTGTAGATAGTGGGGTCCAATAGAAAGCTAAGATTGGGGCACCCCTTTCTATACTGAGAAAGGCATGCTTCCCAAGGAACTATGTTAATGGCTGACTAATAACCAGCCTCCTATGGAATCATTGCAGACCCTGATTCACCTATGGCTATTTAGAAAATTTATTAACTCTAAAAAGTAATGGCTGTCACAAAAGATAATGGAAAATCTATTTGGAATATTATTGTTTAAGGCATTTTTCTGGACTCTCCCATATTAGAAACAAACACGGCATACCTTTTGGCAATTCTTTCAGATTATCAGAATGATTGTGGTCTCAATTAGAATACCCATAAATAAATTGAAATGCCTTTTCCCCTAGAATTTATTTTCCTGTAATGAGTCACTGCGGGGGCTTTCTCATCTCTGCTGATCAGTCAGTCGTGCAGTTGGTACAAACGGCTTGCTTCACGCTTCAGATTATCACAGAGTATTACACAATGCATGGGAGAGATACGGAGCACATGTTTAGTTTGTAAATATCCCTTATCTACAGACCATCAGTGGGGCTCCTAATAATAACACTTCTTAAATGAAACATACACACCCGTCTTCATTTGGAAACCAGGTTTTAACCACTGATAATATTTAAACCTATTTTTCTGGGCTGAAATCTATCTGTGATAATGGAGGCATTACTTGCATTAAAGTTTTCATATAGAGCAGTGAAAATTACCTGTAAATAACAGGTTATATTAAGTGTGAATAAACGTGAATTTGTGTTATAATTTCTTAAGTTTTATTTTATAGCTTATTACATTGGTACAAATAAAACACTGGACCAAACAAGGTATTATAATGTAAACAACCTCCTCCACTAGAATTTCGAATTCCTCTGGGTGCAGTTTTAGTTTGCGTTGCCTCTGCCTGTCCCCTGCGGAGGGCTGCTTCTGTTGATCGCTCATTTTCGGTCAATGTAAGCCACCTCCACCTTTCACAATAAGCCACTGACCAAATGAAACACCTGGACTGATAGGGCTTTTTATATAACAGTGGTCATGGGTAAGTCTCTGACATTATCATGCACATTAAATAATCGCTCACAATGCATGTAGTGTGCACGCTATGGTATGTAAATTAGCCAAATAGTGTGCACGTAAATGAACGTGTTCTGTGTTTGTAAATGGGGCAGTAAATTTAGATTTATGGTGCACGTTTGGCTCACTACTTAATATGCATGTTACAGCTACATTTAGTGCCCTTTTGTAAATGAGGCCCACTATCTCTTAGGCAGTCCTTTCTATAGCTGCTGACAGATCAGTGAAATCATGCAGAGCATTGTGAACAAGGAAAAAGCTTGTTGCTTGTCAGGTAATATTAAAGGAAGGTACAAGATTTAATAAAACCCTTTTAAAAAGATAGTCCTTGACAAAGAAAATTGAATACTACATGATATTAGTCTGCTGTAGCTTGTGACCAGCTCCAACTTCAAGATTTTACATATGGACAATAGAGGATCAATATATATCTTTGTAGACCAGACCAACAGTTCATCACAACTGTAAAAATGAGTGTCAGATTCACTGTCTCAGAACTAACAATAAAGCTGCCTGTGACAAGAAGTGCTAAATATAAAAGCCAGGATACTGTAGCTGCTGGGTTTAATCAGGCCTAATGACCCTGAGAAATCCAGCCGTGTCAGCCTGCAGTCTAAATATATCAAGCTGCTTCATTTTAGAAACGTTGTGCCACTAATCCCATTTGCTTCTGTTACTCGTGTCACCTATTTTTCAGTATTTTGTTTCAACCTGTGGCTCTTTATATGACCCAGATAGTTGTTTTAGTCTATTGTTATCAGAGGTCATCTAGGCTTATTTTTGAATGTCAAGATTATTGGAGGAGTAATCATTTTTTAAATTAATTTAATAATAAAAAAATGTTTTTCATCCCCAAGGTCCAATATTTTACTACAATTAAAATAAGCAAACATATTATTAACTTAATTAAAAAAGATTAACAGCATAAGGTAACACTTTAAAATAATGGCAGCAAATTCATGAAGAATACCACAGGAACAGCACCTGAATATCTTATGCACTTCCTCTGAGTTCTGAAGTAATTAATTTTGAATTCAGCCCTGTTAATTCATGTGGGTTTAATTACCTGTATTCATTCCATGTTTGGATGTTGACCACATGTATAAGGCATGCATTCATACCCTCTAACTCTAATTGTGAGAAGTGTTGATTCATGCATGAATGCATGCCTTTTACATGTGATCAACATCAATTGTTACAAAGATTTAGCGATCAGTTAAAACTTGTATGAGTTTACAGTATTTAGTGATCAGTTAAAACTTGTATGAGTTTACAGTATTTAGTGATCAGTTAAAACTTGTATGAGTTTACAGTATTTAGTGATCAGTTAAAACTTGTATGAGTTTACAGTATTTAGTGATCAGTTAAAACTTGTATGAGTTTACAGTATTTAGCGATCAGTTAAAACTTGTATGAGTTTACAGTATTTAGCTCCAGATATTAGCAGATTTGGAATCAACACCAGTTTTTTCTAACTATGGTTGCTTAGAAACAGATTGGAAAATACATTTTTTAGTGCATTTTAAACCCTTATTTGGGTGTCTTTTTGAATTATCTAAACAGCACCAGATTGTATACCCTCCTCATACCAGTTAAGTAACAAAAGACATTCAGTTTATTCATAATCATGTTTTCAAAGCGCATGGTTTAGGTTGGGTGAACGGGTTTAAATACGCTACTTAAACTCATAAAATTGCTGTATTGCTTATCTCATTCCACTGTGTTTCATATTGCATTTAGTGATGCGAATAAGGGATTCAATAAATCACCAGTGACAATATCAGTAGGTAGCAATATTTAGATATGTCACTGTTTACATTTATAAAATTACCCCTGGCAAGAAAATGTTTGATTCTGACAAGCATTTCTTGGTAGTAACATAAAAGGGTTAATCAACCTCAACCAAGACATGTGGATGAGAAATAACAAAAAAATAAAAAAGCATAATAATTGTGATTGTGTTAAAAAGAAAATTGCAAACAAGTTTGCTGTATAGATTTTCTAGAAGTTGTTAAAAGCTGCTTTTCATGTAAAACAGAACTGAAATGGCACATTCTTAGTACACCAGCCTGCTGAAGTAATGCTTTTGTTTATAATCTATTGCCCCCATCATTAATATATTCAGCACTTTCAAACTGTACGCAATTAAATCTGAAAAGCGCTCGACAGTAATGGCTTTGACCTATCAGCTGCATGCTAATAAGCACATACCAAAATCCACCAGTTTAATTCCTCCCTCGGTAGTTAATAGGATGTTGTTGCCCTTGACATCACGATGGATAGTCTTGTTGCTGTGTAAATGCTGAAGCCCCTGAAGGATAAAAAGAAAACCTGTCAAATATTTGAACTGAAATGTCATTCCATGCCCCAAGCTACCAAAACCATGTTTTAAGGAATTAAAAAAAAGTAGCATGTAAAATAAATTTGTTCTGATTTCTCACTCATTTCGTCTCATAACACCTGTCCTGTTTTATCACTAGATTCAATGGGATCTGTTAAAACAGAAAGAAAAGAGAACCAGAAGCTGAAGCTAATGTGTTTTGAAACTAGGCCTTTAGCACTCAGTAAGCCACCCTCTTTTCTTCCACTTATGAAACATGTCTGCAGGCTGTATTATAACATCTTATATGCTTCTTTAAAAAAGATTTATAGAGCTGATGCTTTACAAAAAATATTTCAAAATGGCATTACCTTGTTATCTCTTAATATTCAGTATATTATATTTTTGTCTTGCCCAACATCTTAAAGCAGACAATATGTTTCTGCTTTAAGATGTCTCTCTCAGTTTCTCACATCCATAAGCCGTCTTGTTTAAGCATTTTAAATTAGCCTACAATCTGTAATCATACAATAATATGTACTGTATGCATCTTTTCATATAAGCAACAAACTCACATTTCACAAATTACTTTTGAAGTTAGCAAGCCATGATGATAGACTAAAATTAGATGACCGAAAAGAAGAAAACAAATATATCTTCTGAGGAGCTCCGACAGTGAGAGCCTCTTTCTCTTGCAGTGGTTTTTGAGATGGTCAGGGTTACTGTTGGACAAATATATCACATGCATTGTTCCATTCAAGATCAAATGTCCTTGGGGACTGTCAGGCCTGAGATATTTTGCTTGTGAGGCAAACATTATTTTTCACCTCTTCACCTCAAGTCATAAATGTCATACGAACAGTTTCTGAACATAAGCATTTTGAGTAGATACAACACATCATAATACTGTGTGTTAAGTACTGTTAGAAAACGATTTCAGTACCATTAGCCAATCAGCTTCCCGCTCTAATGGGCTTCTACGAGACAGTAGATGCCCACTGGAATGTCACGGCATCAACTACGAATCAAACTGACAATCAATCCACGCAAGTGCAGGCTTTTTCATTTTGACTTGCTGTAATGAAAGCTCAGTACGACATCTATTGGATACCAAACAAATACACAATTAGTCAAAATTTTATTTTATTATACACCAAAACCAGCAAAAAAAATACTTTGCACCAATGAAAGCACCTAGTCCTGTACCCACAACTGCCGAAGCAGCCAATCACAGCCTGTCGGCTCGACTGGCGCTCAGCATCTTTCAACAACAACAAACCGAGACGCAGACAGTTCAGTAATATTACTCCATTCAGATATCTAGCACTGTCCAGAACTAAAACTAGAAGCAGTTCTGACAACTGTTCCTTTATGAACATTTCCGGGACTATTTTGCTAAAACTTTTCTCAGTGGAAAGGTACCCAAAGAATGATTACAAGTTCAAGATAAATCTAGGTTTTAAGGTGTTTTTTTTAAATGAAAGTAATAAGAACATTAATTGTCTAATAGCGATAGTGCCCTCTCGATGAAAGCTCTACCATATGGTAGTTGACCTTGACTTCTGTTAGCGCCCTCGCCTTCGGCTTGTGACGCATATCTCCTCACAGTCAACTACCACACGGTAGAGCCATTATCGATGGGCATTATCACTTCATTATCAATGTGGAATCAGTCCTTGTGCTATTTATTAAGTATGATGTTAGTGTGTTTTTTTTTATTTTTTATAATTCCATATTTATTTATTTAATTATCTAATCCAAGTCTGGAAATGGTTAAACAGCTTAAATGAAATTCCATCAGAGAATGATAGGTGGAATATACCTGTTCCTGCAAAATATAATGCACAAAACCTAGACTGGTTATCTGGTCTTACCATAAGTGCTTCATGTACAATGTAGGCAATTATTGATTCATCCATTCTGTCACCCCGCTTCAGCAAACCTTTTACAAGATCTGTTACTGAGCCTCCATCGCAAAGCTGGAAGAAAACAATGAAAACAATGTGATTGGCAGCTTTGAAGACATGCACAGTGATAAGGAATGACACAGCAAATACCACAGCTGACCACAATTTCAAACGTTTCAATCCATGGCCTGTGAAGGGATTTCTACAACCTTTTTCTTTCTCAAGGATGCTGTTGGAAACAAGGCAGTCTATTTTAATGATCTAAAGCATCTAATACCGGTGTAAACTAATATTGATTCCCCCAGGAACAAATATTCTGTGAATATCTGTGCCCCCACGGGAATGAATATTTGTTCCCAGTAGTGAACATTTGTTCCCCCATACATGCATGTTTGTTATTCATGTTTGTTATTTATCCTATTTTGATGTAAATTATACATGTATAATATTATTAAATGCGAGCAATGTTTGCAGGCTGTTATCATGTATTATTGTAGCTGAGACTGGACCTTGTAGGTGGGACTGGATGGTACAAGGTTAGGGTTAGGGTTATGGTTAGGGTGAGGGTTAGTGAAAATGCTCTTAAAATTAAAGTTTTAGTTGAAAGTGCATGAATATAAACTTATATGCAAAGAAAGATTACTTTGTTTCATGCAAAATAAGGGGGTGCAAATATTCGGGAGGGTTAGTGAAAATGCTCTTAAAATTAAAGTTTTAGTTGAAAGTGCATGAATATAAACTTATATGCAAAGAAAGATTACTTTGTTTCATGCAAAATAAGGGGGTGCAAATATTCGGAAGGGGAATCAATATTCTCAAATATTGGTTCCTAGGGGGAACAAATATTTGGGAGGGGGGGGGGGGGCCTATATTCCCTGAAATTGATGAACCTGATTTTTTGCAAACCTCATTTCATGTTAACAAGTGGGTTGATAAAATACAGAAAATAAGTTGGATAAACACATAGTTAAAAAGCGGCAGTATTTACATCAGCCACAGTTTAGCTCATTAAAAGATGTTGCAACTCAAAGAGTCTTTCCTGGTGGCATATATTTAAATAAACATCCACAAACATACCATGATGGTGTCAGAGAAAATCTTAAATAGCTAAATACATTTCTCTAATGCTAATTCAGAAACTGATTTCTGGAATATAATATTCCAGAAACCTTGAAACCTTATCTTTCAAAAGCAGTCATGGTAAAAAATCATAATAATAGTAATGTACCTTTGGAAAATTACAAATTTATATAAGAAGATTTATTCGGCTTTGAGATGACTAAATAACTTCAAAGTTTTTGGAGACATTGAGTCTATGATATTTAATACGGTCCCGTCTAATGCTGCTGGATTATTCTATATTTAAAACTGGTTACTAAATATACACTGCTGTTCAAAAGTGCAAAAATGGGACATGTTGCATTTTTCTACTCTGATGCATTATGAGGGGTTGTCGAGAATTTGTGGCACACTCTACAACCCGGTTTCTCAGAGGCATCGGATTCAATGGCCAAGAGTTGCGTTGCACAGTGAAGAACTTATCTGAAGCAGCAGAGAGGAGCAGCAACTGGCTGTGGTTGAGATGGAAAGATTCTGGTTGGTGATCTCAAGCACAATAGAAGGAAAGAAACCCTGATGTACGGGTAAGTAAGCTGGGCTGAGTTGAGTGGGGGACGGAGGGGGGTGACTCTGGGACGCCAGAGTCACCGTCGAGCCCTCTTGAGGTGCCGTGGGCTAGTCGACGAAGCTGATCCCTGGAGTCAGCATTATACTTCAGCCATCAACACCAAGCAGAAGGATATCTACATCATCATAGAAGGCACAGGTGTCATTGTCCATCCATCAACAGTCCAAAGCACCTTTGACCATTGTTTCCTAGTTCAATTTCTGTGTTCTTGTGCATATTTTAGCCTTTTAGTCTTGTTCCCCTTTCTTAACAGAGGTATTCGTACTGCAACACATCCTTTAAGTCCTGATTTCGAGAGTGACTTTCTGCCAGTTGTGTTGTCAATTCAACGCTTGTCTTCTTTCTATTCCTTAAGGATATTATCTTCAAGTATTGCTCATTCTTGTTAGACAGCTTTTTGGGTCTTCCAGTCCTGGGTTTGTCAATTACAGATGATGTTTCTCTGTACTTGTTGATTATGCTTCGGTTCCCACATCTTGAAAATCGAGTGATTCGAGCTGTTTTTCCTTCTTATGCAAGTCAAGGTTGTTATAATAGTAGAAAACACTAGCGGAGGCTTTGAATAAATTGTTGATGCTCATAATGCATCAGAGTAGAAAAATGTAACATGTCTAAGACTTTTGCACAATAGTGTATATGTACCGTATATCAGAGTGAGCCACATTCAACACCATTTTTTATGCAAAGTAAATTCAGACGTCTTTATCATCTTAATAATACAGCTCATTCTTGTCACCCTTTACATTTCTGACCGTAAGTCAATCTAAGAGAGACTCAGGAAAACAACTGATTCCAATAAAGCTTACTTCATCAAAAATAAATATATATATATATATATATATATATATATATATATATATATATATATATATATATATATATATATATATATATATATATATATATATATATATATATATATATATATATATATATATATATATATATATATATATATATATATATATATATATATATATATATATATATATTTATATATATCTTTATAGTGTCATAATATATATATATATATATCTTTATAGTGTCATGATATTTAATATACAGTAAATATGGTTTTGATTTCATTTCTACATGTCTAACATGGTACACCTGTCTTTTGAACTGTTCTGTGTTCTGCGGTTGAATGTATGTCAGTTACTGGAATGTGAACTTGTGCGTGAGAAAACATTTTGCAAGCTGGCAGGTGATCTGAAATAGTGCTCAAACCCTGCCTCATACTTGCAAACCCTTCCTTTTCTATAAACCTTGGGCTCTGCATGGATGACATCACAAAAAACAGGCCTACCTAACAATAGCAACCTGTGCTGGAGCTAAACTTGTGACCCAGGTATGCAAAGCTTCATCTCTCTTTGCTAATCAAGCAACTAGGGTAACTGGAGTTACATGTAAACTTGTGACCCAGGTATGCAAAGCTTCATCTCTCATTGCTAATCAAGCAACTGGGGTAACTGGAGTTACATGTAAACTTGTGACCCAGGTATGCAAAGCTTCATCTCTCATTGCTAATCAAACAACTGGGGTAACTGGAGTTACATGTAAACTTGTGACCCAGGTATGCAAAGCTTCATCTCTCATTGCTAATCAAGCAACTGGGGTAACTGGAGTTACATGTAAACTTGTGACCCAGGTATGCAAAGCTTCATCTCTCATTGCTAATCAAGCAACTGGGGTATCTGGAGTTACATGTAAACTTGTGACCCAGGTATGCAAAGCTTCATCTCTCATTGCTAATCAAGCAACTGGGGTAACTGGAGTTACATGTAAACTTGTGACCCAGGTATGCAAAGCTTCATCTCTCATTGCTAATCAAGCAACTGGGGTAACTGGAGTTACATGTAAACTTGTGACCCAGGTATGCAAAGCTTCATCTCTCATTGCTAATCAAGCAACTGGGGTAACTGGAGTTACATGTAAACTTGTGACCCAGGTATGCAAAGCTTCATCTCTCATTGCTAATCAAGCAACTGGGGTAACTGGAGTTACATGTAAACTTGTGACCCAGGTATGCAAAGCTTCATCTCTCTTTGCTAATTAAGCAACTGGGGTAACACGCGTTACGTGTAAACTTGTGACCCATGTGTGCAAAGCTTCATCTCTCTTTGCTAATCAAGCAACTGGGGTAACTGGAGTTGCACGGATACAGTGCTGCTCTGCAATTTCATGTTTCGTCCCCCGATTTTCAAAAACAAAACATGGAAATATATTACTGCATCTAATTAAGGAAATTGTTAATAAACCTACTGAAAACCACTCAAGGCAATCTCCTTCCAACTATGGAGCTAATCTGCACCCAACAAAAACACAAGAAAATGTCAGAATTCAGATGTCAATTTACACAACTGTGCTAAAACACAAAACGCAGCCAACTTAATTGTAAAATACCTCAAAGATAAAATCGATAATGGTATGCAAAATGGTAATATCTGAGGGACCATTAGCATGTCTTTGTTAATCTAATTATATCAACGTGCTGAATAAAAGCTTTCTTCCATTTTGTAATGGCAAGTGTTTGTAATATAAAGCTTGCAAGGTTTTCAGGCAGGAAATCTGTATTATCATTCATACAATCATTCATTGGTCAAATCTACAAGCAAATTACAGGCAGGTTTCCATCAACTTATAAGGTATTTAAACCTATGTCACAAGCTTCCGAATTACCACTTCCTCCCCAACCACCTTCACCTCACTCCCAGCCTTGTCTGGAGGGGAGTATATGATGCTCCTCTGCCTAATATTTTTTGTTCACCGGGATGAACATGTCGCCTAGATTTTATTATTTGTTTTTTAGCAGGCGGCACCAGGATGCTCCAAAGGATGAGGCTGTGCTCCAACTATTTTTATTCTACTTTATTTTTCTACAACCATTGTTTGGGTTCAATGTTTTTTGAAAATGTGTAAGATTTAATAAAGACGGTTATTTAACACAAGATTGACTGAAATGACAAAGAGCCATCAGATGCTGGGTTCACATTCCAGCTCAACAGTTGACTCACTGGTTGACCTTGAAAAAATCAGTTGATCTCCCAATACCTCTACAGCTGTGCAGACAAACAGGATCCCAATGGAATGATGTTTCCTCCCCTGACATCCTTTGTGGGTAATTGTGTGTCCAGGTATCATTAACTGAACCATGGTGAGATATACCTACACCACTTTATTTTCTTTTTTCACTTTCTCTATAAATATAAGAAATATGAATATCTTTACAATAAATTGTAACACATTAAAGCTACAATTATTAAATGATCTGTTAAAAAAAAGATACGTATATATTTAGAATACCCTTTCAGTCTGACAGCAAGAGCTGAAATGATCAAACATCTCACTGGCAAACTTGTGAAAGAAACCACGTAATCAAATTAAGTTTGTTGTTCTTCAGAGATTTGTGTTATTTGCTATTGCTCTAAAAATGTGCTTGACTGAACAATATGTAGTTGCATAATGTGTACCTCCTGTAATACAAAAACATACTATACTGTATATGTTACCATAACCTGAATATACTGTGCATCGATATGCAAACCACATATTATATTTGTAAAAAAAAGAAAAAAAGAATGTACAAATAACGAATTTCATGTGTCGAAAAAATAGAAAGGAGGCTGCGTTCTTTCTTGTGTGGAACTCACAACAAGACGGAAAGTCTGAAATGATGCTAAATTGTTGCTGGAAGGCTGGAAGATATGGGATACTGTACTAAAGTCAGGTTCAGTAAATATAGTAGTCGGATGGTGCGCTTACTGTGGCACCATCTTGCACCTTTGCTGGCCCGGCTGCTGAAGACCTCATGTAAATAGTTGCTGCAAGGCACTGCGAGGCTTGGGATAATTTTATCCCTGCTCCACTGGCACATCCGACCCGTGAGGGTTCAGTACGGGTACGGGTAGTTCTCCGCTGGCTATTTGTCGAGCCGAGCGAGAACCAAACCATGAAACTCCCGCCTCACAAGACATTTGAATCTGGCTGCAAGCCAAGCCGAGCCAGGGGCGTGGTAAAGGATTTCCGTCTTTACGTTGCGTCAGTCAGTTCACTCCACAAAGACAAACAACATGCCGGGCAGCGGGTGTGATGAGAGAAAAGTACAGCCTTGAGATGCTGAGGAAGTGCAGACTCTAGTTTCTCTGTGGGCAGATAGAAGTGTTCAGGAATATCTGGAGTCGTGCATCAGAAATGAGAAAGATTATGCCAGAATTTCTGACAATTTGAAGCAAATGAGCATAAACTGTGGGTACGGTACACTTAACTCACACACTCAAAAACACAAAATTCTACCAAATTTATCACCCTTGACCTTTATTATATTAATATAAAGAAAAAAATGCAGAAAATAAAAAAAAAATGATAAACTTATTTACAAAAATATAGTCAAACAAAATATAGCTGTACCATACATACAACTACGGCTCTTGTTTAAGCACCCTTTAATAAAAAACGACAACTATCTTTAAAATAGGATATCTTTGGCAAATCATATTTTTTCCCCTTCAACAGAACTAACTGAACTCTATAAAGTCATCATAATTTCATAAAGAAATTCCTAAATATATTTACAAAATATAGCAATACAAGATACAGCTTGTACTGTTGGTCTATTCATTTTTGAACACCATTTGTTTGCACATCTTAAAAACAATAAAACAACCCAGGCTCCCCTTAACCGCACCGTAAGGGCTCGGTATGGCCCTGGCTTGGCTCGGTTGTACAGTGGAAAAGAGGCATTTGTGTTGTAAAACGAGTTTTCTGTATTGGGTTGGGCTCCACAGCCCGCTTTTGTCTCTCTTTTAGGTTGCTGTATCCAGTTCCCAACATTGCTCTAAAGGGGCATGTCTAGTAAGGTTGGGGATTGCTGCTTAATAAAGAGCTGAATTTCCTTGAGCTACATGCCTTGGCTTTCTTTATAGACCTGGTAAGAGGAGTCTTTGTCAAGATTGATACAATGTCAACGTGTGTTTATATACTGACAAGAACATATTCCACCAGACTTTTTCATTGTGCCTAGATGTAAATCAATTATCTAGTGCTTGCTTTTAAAGTCTATATGAAGTACCGTAGACTGTTTAACCCACAGGGCCATGCTTCATTAATCACCTCAGTAATGATAGAACTGGAACCAGGGGAGTTCTGAAAAGCAGGTAATGACAAAAGATTACTGTTACCGTATCTCCCTTTCTTTCTCTCAATATCACTTGGCAGCTCTTAAATGGATCATATATTATACAAGAACTTTGAGTGTAGATCAAATAAAAATTTAAAAAAACTGCAAAGTATCTGACTTTGCAGTCAAAATACAGCACTATTACAGGCACTGCATTTACCATATGTAAGAACATTTTATTTACATAACATCACGGCACCTCACTGTGTTCCTCACCATTTTAAAGGTTAATGCACACATTCATCTTAATAGTGTAGGAAGTGATATAGCAGGAGTGTAACCTCTGTTTGGCACATGTTTAAAATAACTCCTGTAAAATGCAAAATGTATAATGCACCCAAAAGCATTAAATTGCATGGTCTTAGTGTTTCCAAGGCAACAATAATAACCTCTTATTCTGTGCTGTCTGCATCTGCCTTGAAAGGACTAAGCAATGTCCTTGACTTTGATAGGAGGCCTACGCTCCAGGATTACAAATGAAACAAGAAACCACAAAATGACAGTGTCTGAAAATTACTGTATAACAAGCTCAGGGGTAAAGTGTCGATTTTATGAAATTACAACATCACACCCTTTCTAACCATGTCAGATGACTCTGTTGCAATTGTTTATAAACACATGTAATTCTCTTTAAATGTAGTGAACTTGTAGACAAACATTTAAATCCTGGTAACACTTTAAAATAATGGCCACAAAATCATAATCAATTCTGAATACCACAGGAATAACACCTGAATATCCTATGCACTTCCTCTGAGTTCTGAAGTAATTCATTTTTAATTCAGCCCTGTTCATTCACATGAATTGAATTACCAATATTAATTCCTTTGTAATAAATGTACCACGTCATTCTTGCCCTCATGTTTCTCATTAAAATCAGTCCTGCAAGGCTTACAGAAAGCATGCCCTTTTCCAAGGTTGGAATTATGAAAGGATACGTTGTGGCCCATGAGGATTGATTTTTGCATGTATTTTTTTTTTGTGAAGGAGTTATCGCACGTGAATCCATCATGGATGGTCAAGTATGCAAGCTTGCCCCCCACGCTCACCGCACACACTTAAAGCATGACTGCCACACAACTCCCCTGGGTCCTAAACCCTGCCAGACACAGAGGCAGGATTGCAGCAACCCCACAGATTGCATCAACCCCACAGACCGTGCATTACACAGTAACCATTTTAGTACCCGAAATGATAGCGAGGAAATGAAAAAAATGTAAAATTGTCAAGTTTATAAAAGCACAAACAAAATTCAAAATAAGAGGGACAGATGTTTCTGAACCTCATTGGGCTGGTCACACAAAATACATGGTGCTACACAATAATTCCAGTAAATCTTACCTAAATATGTATTGGCAGCATTTTGGAGGTCTAACCTCTTCCTATATGAAAAATTGACACATTATGGTAAAGGTGAATTCAATTTTTTATGGTCATTTTTGCTGCTTGCCTATTAATCAATGCTGTCACTTTCGGTCAACATTGAGAGTCAACATTGAAAACACATCGGTCATAGGAAAAGCAGCGCTTAGTACTCAAAAGAGAGGCAAAGTGTGAAGCTTCTGGGATTTGAATTCCCTTAAAGAAAATAAATGGAAAACATTGAGAAAGTTGTTTTTTTCTGGAGAAATGTGTGTATATATACAGTATATAGGGGCAGCAGTGTGGAGTAGTGGTTAGGGCTCTGGACTCTTGACCGGAGGGTCGTGGGTTCAATCCCAGGTGGGGGACACTGCTGCTGTACCCTTGAGCAAGGTACTTTACCTAGGTTGCTCTAGTAAAAACTCAACTGTCTAAATGGGTAATTGTATTTAAATAATGTGATATCTTGTAGCAATTGTAAGTCGCCCTGGATAATGGTGTCTGCTAAGAAATAAATTATATATATATATATATATATATATATATATATATATATATATATATATATATATACATATTTATTTATTTAAATACACCTAGGCAGAGTCATTGTCCAACAAAAATTACAAGCACTTAAATTCCCGGAATCAACTCACTTGTGTCAGCTGAGTACCTTCAAGTGCAGCATGGAAACAAATGCAAAATAATGCAAACATGTTTGTCCTTAATTCATTTGGCACATTTCAGCACATCTTTATTTTGCATATTTGGCATGGTGATGTGCATACCACAAATATAACATCCAACTTGTATATTTGTGGTATACACTGGAAGGAAGTGCATAGGATATTCAGGTGTCATTGTGACCATATATTACAGCTGCAATAGAATATTAGATGTACAGTAATCTGCCCCTAGGTCCATTCTAAAAAACGTAGTCCCTTAAATGCAAATTTAAAATGTTTAATTAGAGAAAGGAAATGAATTGGTCCCTATGCTGTTTTTTGTTTTTTTCATAAATGTGTTTTTTTTTTTTGTATGGATTATGGAAAGTTGCAAAGACTCCTGTATATTGGGAAACTGACAGTGTCGGTTTAATTGTATTTTGTATTACATGCATCAGACCTGCGTGCCAGTGGCCTGAGCTATTGTGAATAACTGTTATCATTTACACACCAGTAATGACTCGGTGTCCATTTTCTTCAGACATTTAGAAAGGTTCTTTCAAACAAATAGACCTTGGAGCCCCTTGTCAATTAATGATGCAGCCGAACACAATGTGTAATCTGTAAGAAAGGGTATCGTTTAAAAGAGGTAGAAAATCAATACAGTAATCAGAGCCGAATGAATAGAAAAGGTTTTGATTATATGAATGAATTGAATAATCAAGAACATCCCAGACGTGTGTGGATCAAGTGTGTATTATCAGTCTGAGTACACATTGATATTTGGGGCAACAATGGAAAGGGGAGACCTTGCCTTAGCTGTGTCAGAATATAATATTTAATGTTGTGACCTGCTTTCAAATGCAGTTCATGTTGTATTGACTCAAGGTTAATAGCAGCTCACTAGACTTGCCTTTCAACCAAAAGGCAACAGCTTCTAAAACCAACTCCTATTTAAACCGCCACTTATGTTTGCTTTCCATATGTTTTCATCTACAGCTCTAATATTAAACCTGCTCCACATTTAAGAACATAAGAACATAACGTTTACAAACGAGAGGAGGCCATTCGGTCCATCTTGCTCGTTTGGTTGTTAGTAGCTTATTGATCCCAGAATCTCATCAAGCAGCTTCTTGAAGGATCCCAGGGTGTCAGCTACAACAACGTTATTGGGGAGTTGGTTCCAGACCCTCACAATTCTCTGTGTAAAAAAGTGCCTCCTATTTTCTGTTCTGAATACCCCTTTATCTAATCTCCATTTGTGACCCCTGGTCCTTGTTTCTTTTTTCAGGTCGAAAAAGTCCCCTGGGTCGACATAGTCAATACCTTTTAGAATTTTGAATGCTTGAATCAGATCACTGCATAGTCGTCTTTGTTCAATAAATTATTATTTTTTAGCCTGTCTGCATATAACATACCTTTTTTTTAAACCCAGGATAATTCTGGTTGCTCTTCGTTGCACTCTTTCTAGAGCAGCAATATCCTTTTTGTTTTGAAGAGCTGAGGTGTGTTTTTAAAATAAATCTATTAAGTGTGTTGCAAAAGAAACAAGCATATCAGTAGCATACATCCTCCTCCATGGCCTCAATTTTACAATCAGAGCTATCAGTGTGACACAAAAGTTAATGGGTGAGCATATATCTACAGTATGCACAGTAGAGGTAGCATAGAATAAGAAATGGTAATGAACAGTTTAATGAAAATTGGATAGATGGTATTCAAGACCTAAACGTCAGAAGGTGTTTAATGAGGCGTTAGTCTCGTGATAATATATAATATAATGACTGATTTATAGAATGCAGAGTAACTTCTTGTGTTAGTGCGAAATAGACAGAGAGTCACCTTCATACTGTATATCCTCACAAGCTTACACTCCCAATAACTTATGCTAAATAATGCGAGTACCAAGTTTCATCACAATTTCATAAGCAGTGTTCAGAAATGGGTGACACACAGATGGACTAATGTACGGACCGACATACACCACCATACATCCTCACAATCTAATACTCTCAATAACGGATTCTAAATAATATCAATTCCAAGTTTCACCACCATTGGATAAGCGTTTTTGTTTTCTAAAACATCCTCATATCAAATGGGTGGGATTTATATCGATAATAAAGGGACCAACAGTGAACCATTTTTGTCTCGCTGTTTTTTTTAATGGATTTGTTTTTCATTGTGATAAAAATGTTCATTGTAACATAGACGTGGCTAATTTGGATATGGTATTATGATGCTGCTCACAGGTGTTGAATATGTGTTTTCTATAGGGCATACCTACAGTATATTTGAAAGGAAAGCATTCTGAGACTAAGGACTGTTTGAAAGCATAGAGTCACATTCCACTGGTATTTTGTGGAAATGTTAAATTACATTTCTTTTTAAATATAATGCCACTGATAGTTTTCTGGTAGTCTCTTACATTTTGTGCAGCTTGATACAATTCAGTTAATGCAGCCCTCCACTGTATCTAGAAATGATGGAAGAACAATTGCAATTGTTCATTTAAATGGTTGTGGATTTTATTATGTAAGCACAGTTTAAAAATGCAGGACAAAGGAGAAATTGTTCTAGTGAAACAATGTTGGTTTGTTTACTTAGCAAGAAACATGTTATATAGCACTTCTGGAATACTGTCACTGTGTCTAAATCTCACAGCTTGAAGTCATTCCATTCCACCCCATCTAACACTGACAGCTGCTCCAAGCGCTTTTTGCAATAGGATCACTTCTGATACCTGCTGGTGCTGTTTCAGGTACTGACAAGTGAACTTTTATGGTGGCCAACATTTTCAAACTGGGACAATAAGAGGAGACATGTATATCTTTAAATTGTGGGAGGGGAACTATATACAATTGATGTTTCAGGGAACTAACTGCATACAATTCCAGGGAACTATATGCTTTAAATGCCAGGGAACTGTTTACTGTGTGCATAAAAGGCCAGTGAGTGAAGTATATACATAAAATACCAGAGAACTAAATACATAAAATGCCAGGAAATAGAACTATATTATTAAATGCCAGGGAAGATAACTATATAAAAAATCCAGGGAAGTGAACACATTTCTTTATTTTTCAGTTACTGTCAAAGACAAGCAGGCTAAAATACTTAATTAACTCCTCCTCCTCATCTTCAGTTACATTCTCGTTTTCATGGAGTTGGCCAGATGTGGATTTTCCAAATCCAAATGCAAATAGATTTGACTGTTGAAAAGGGGGCTGGTTCCACGAAAGGATTCTGTCTGCGAGATCAAAAGGGCAGTGCAGATTCTGACTTCAGAACTGAAGTTCTGTTGTATATACTGTATATGGTTAGTCGCCAACGTGGCGACTTTATGGTAAAATCTACTGGCCATATTAAAATTGAAGGTCACATTTGGTGACCGGGAGACCTGATTTGAACCACCCTGCCTGAGCGTAGATTGTAATGTGACGTTTCCCAGGTACAGCAGTGTGTGCAGCTACAGCTAGAAATCTTTTTTAAAGGTAGATAGGAATTGTTCAGGTGAATACCTTATTTTGTACAAAAGAACAAAAAAAACTGCATAGGCACAGAGGAAGCTAATTTTAACAGTAGCTGAGACACATTTAAACCTAATTTACAATGGCATTAGGACCAAAGTTCTAACATTTTACAGCTATGAATTTTCAAAAGTAACCGAAAACAATCATTTCATACAGTATATAAAAAGCGAAAGCCAGAAAAAAAAAACTAAAAATAGTTCAAAATAAGCACAGAAAAATAAAATTAATAAAAACCAAATCACAAGCTCTATTTATAATGCATATATGTTTTTTAAGTTTTGGCAGGGTAACTTCTCAAACTCCATAGAGTTCACACAAACTGTTTAGAGTTTCTAAAAATGTAAATAAAATTTTACATTTATATATTTTTAAAACACTATCTATTCACTATTTCGCTGGGAACCACTCGGAATAGTTGCAAACATCATAAAATGGCAATAGGACTGTAAGAAAAAAAGAAATAATTCCTGAAATTCAATCATTCGACGATTCTGCAATGACATTCATAATCTGTAATAACTACGCTTATGTAACTGAAAAAAATAAATCATAGCCCTGAGTACTGAGAGAAATCTTCAGAATAGAAAGGAAACAACAGAACTACTGAAGTGAGCAGAAATATGGAAGGTCCAGTGTTTTTTTTTTTCATTTAATTGGAGGTCAGGTAAAATGGGATTCAGGTTCCGCTGCTCATACAAAAACACTGAAAATTACAGAAACTGTATAGTGCAGAACAGTAACCATGGAGATTGTTCTCTGTGTTTACTGATTTGCAATTCTACCGGAATTACAACAGTGTGGCAGTGAGTCATTGCAACTGCAGGGTCAACTTGAATGCTTTAGATTGCTAATGTGTACCTACTGAGGGAACATCAAATTCCATCTCTGAGCTCTTTAACCTACAGCTATATAACTGCCTTGACCTAAAATGAGGAGTAAACTGTAATTATTTACATTACTTTCTACACATGTCCAGTCTGAGGGTAAATTAGATACTACTGTTACAATACTGATGGCTTCTCTCCATAATAACTATAATCACCCTTTTTATAATTCCCATCTGCATTTACATCTTAGAGGAGTCTTGTACAAAGGGATATGTGAAACAAAAAGACAAATGGTACCTTAAAAAAAAAAATACAGTATTTACAGTCCATGGTGTCTCCTGAAAAGACTACAGTTACCAAGCATCGCAATAGCATATTATAGATGTTGCCCTGCCAGACACTTTTCCTATTCACAACAGCTATAGATTGTGGATTTCCTTTGAATCAGTATAGTATGTTCTAGATGACTCTAGTGTGGATTAACAGCTGGTCAATTAAGGAGGAGTGCCAGCTTTATAGGGACTAATAGCTCTTGTCAAATGGGTCAGTATCAATACATGTTAAATGTGTTGGTGACCTTGACCATGGGCTGCCATACTGAAGACACAAGAAGCTTCTGCTGTATAGAGACAGTTCTCTGAGTTATTTTGATACACAGCTGTATGTCTTATTTTAGGTCGACTGGTCCTAACAGTGATACAGCGAACATGTTTTCAGGTAGTATATTTACAGTTTGTGTGCAGCTGTAGTCACCTGTAAAAATTAACAGTTTCAAATAAGTGAACTCTCTACTTATTACAAGAAACAAGTCTTTTTCAAGAATGCAGCGTTTTTACTGAAGCGTGTGACACACTGCCTCTAGATAGGATTGATAGATATGTGGGAAGAAGGAGGTTTGAATAATATCACCTACAATACCAGGATCATCATATACAGAAAATAGAACAGAAGCATTGGGTAATTCAGGTCTACTGAATATTTTTGTGATGTTGCAAAAGGCTTGCTTAAAGTGATTAGAGCAAACAAAATAATTACATAAATCGTATCTGTTTCCTGGTTTGCATTGTCATTAGCTACATATGTATTTTATTTTTTTATTTTATGTTTTTTTAATAAAATCAAAAGATATCTGATCCTACACTATGTTAAAGAAAGTTCTCAGTTTCCATGCCTTACTCTCTAGAAATCTGTTACACTTGCACTTCCTAAGTCATTCCACCTCAGCAGTGTCCTCTGGGACTAAGTATGTTACTGGCTGAAAATAGGTCATCCAATAGAAGCAGCTGGTTGGTTAGTGACAGGAAAGGTGCCACTGAAGGGATGGGGACAATTTCACCCTCCAGGCATGACGTGTACCAGATCTGCAGTACCAGATATCATGTTTTAAGATAAAAAATATCTGTTCCCTATGACATTCAAGACTTATAAAACAAACAGAAGCGCACAGCAGGTCAGATTTATGGAATTGTTTTGTCCGTTTCATTCACTTTAAGGTGGCATGCCAGAGAAGCAGCACGCCAACATGTGACTTTATGTAATGTGACCTTTGGAGAAAAAGCATTGGTGAGGAACAACCATGCATCAAAGGTCATGAACTTCGTTTAATAGGCTTCCATAGCGTTTAGGAGCTACAAGGAATTCTGCCGCCAGCTAAACTGTGGCTCCTCCTCCAATTAGCCCTGAAACTGAATTTCTCTGAAGGGAGAGGTCACAGATGTGCCTCTCTGGGAATGGAGATGAATGCAAAGATATTTTCAGTACGCTACTCTCCAATCAGAACATGTCCCAATTCTTGGGTTGCATATATGTTAATTGTCATTTTGCATTGGAGTTGCAGTCCAATTATTATTTTATATTTGTTAACGAGACACATTTCTCTCATATAATACATCTGTACAGGAACAGATTAATGGAATGCCAACAATTGTACTAGTGTACAGTAGGTCCTTTGTTTCTTCTCCACTCTCCTGTGTGTGTGTGTGTGTGTGTGTGTGTGTCTATATATATATATATATATATATATATATATATATATATATATATATATATATATGACAAATGGTTAAAAACTTACCTCCAGGACGAGCCACAGCTGATCCCCGATTTTGGCATCTTTTTTGTAGAACATTCCATAGAACTTGACCACATTGGAATGGTCAGAAAGTGCTCTGAGGATGTTGTACTCGGCTTCAATTTCCTCATCAATATCCTAGCAATCAAAACACAAATTAAGCAATCATGTTTACTTTGGTTTACTTTGCAGCTGTGCCTCTATATATAAAGAGGAAGCAGAGTGCTATATAAAGATGTACTGTATATATTAATTTGCATTATAAACCTCAGAAATAACCCAAGCTAGTCTAACAGCTTCTTAGTTATAAAATATCTTTTAAAAAAAGTAAAGTAAAAGAAATATATATTATAGATTTATTTGATCTATTTATTATCCTATGATATTCTAAATCATAATGCATTACTGTTTAAAGTATTTACAGCTAACAGAATAATTTCATAAATATTTCTGATGTCCATTAGCTTCATAGGTCTCAAATATGCAGTTTATAAAAAGCAGATGTTACAGCAAACATGTATTTTCACTTCAAAGAAAGTTCCCAGTTTGCTTCTCTTGCCTTCCAAGAAGTCTGCTTTAATTACTCGGTCATTTCACTTGCTTTAATTGCATGTTTGTGTGGAGTGCTCTCTGACACACGCCTGACCACTAGGCCTGACCTCCCCCACATAGTGGTATTAGCACTACTGTAGTTACACAGCAAGTACACTACATTAAAACAAAGACAATTTGAACTGATCTGCACAGACATTGGTGGGGTTTAAAGAGCCTTTCGGGTCACACAATCATTGGGTTATGAAGGATTTCCTCTTTTTAATTTCATGACTGCAGGCCATTAGAAGGGTCATGCCATCAATATGTTTTTACTTCACTGAGATTTTACAAGCCATGTAATACATTAAACACAGCAGACTCCTTAAATACTCCCTTATGATTAGGAACGGCTTCATATTTAGGAAGTTGTTATTAATGCGCTTGTGCTGGCATGTATGCTTTATGTTGCATGTCCTCTAAAAAAAGAAGAAATCTAAAAATGTTCACATTTATTTTGGATACTTGAGGCTTGAGAGAAAAAAAGGTGTCCTTATATCTGCAGTTTCAATAGAAATAGTTTGTCTGGCACAAAAGTACCTGTGACTGACTGTATGTCCCAAGCGATGTTTGAAATTAGAGTTCCATGACAGTGCTGTTTTATTCATGCCGCTCTGTGCTGTACAGGGACGGAAAGGGATGGGCTTGAAAATAGTTATCTTGCTCTTGTCTCAGTCCTAGAAAAGAGGGCCATCAAGGAATTCCCAGAACCTTCACACAGTGCTATCATTTTGAAGTTGTCTATTGAAGTTTAATGTTTAAAATTCATGGTAAAAGCCAAGAGCGTGATTAAGCACAATAAATGCATGGTATAAGCATGGGAGGTGCTTGGTACACCTGAACATTTACAGTGCAAATGTATCAACTTTTATAAGGGTAGATGTTTAAAAACTGAGTAATAAACAACTTACATGGATCGGGTCCAGAACCTTGACAGCTGCCTTGCTTCCATTAATCTTGTTCACCACTTTGAAGACTTTGCCGTACGTCCCTTTCCCAATGGTCTCGATAATCTCCCAGGTATCAGAAGGATCTGGAAAGCTGTCAAAGACGATGGATTTCCCCGATACCGGAAACATCTTTAAGAATGATCTCCTATAAATGTAAAACCAAGAAATTAACATCTAAGATTGATGGAGCTTCCAAATTCTCTGACAGATACAATTTATTTGTCTAGGTTGTCTAATTCTCTGCAATTCTGTTTTAGCAGCTTTCATTAATTCTGTTTTTCTTTTTACGTAAACTATGTAACTATATATTCATCATCAAAGTACAGCTGGAAGGATAGCACAAGATTGATTTCGTTTTTAAGGACTTTGGCCCATATGCATAAAAGATGGCGGTAATTTCCAGCCATTAAAAAAAAAAATCACTGGGCAGTATTTAACACACGATTTATAAAACTACTGCCTGGTTATTTTATCGGCCAGTAATGAGTTTAGATGTGATTTACCATCACAGATTGTTCTAACCAGTTGTCAGAGATATACAAATGAGCCGAATCTTACAAAAAGGTACCATGGTATTACCAAGGAAAATGTACCATGGTACTTTCATTGTAAATTGGACAGTACCATGGTACATAATCCCATGGGACTAGCCTGGTACAAAGTCCAATTGAAATACAATGGGACTACTATGGTATATGGTAGGGGGCCCAGAGGTATGGGGACCCTGGAGGGAGGTAGTGATGGTTAAAGCTACAGACATTTTAAGTGTGTAAAAGAACCACACTCACATAATTTGATAAAGTTATTATAGCAGAGTCTTGGATTCATCTACAGTGATAGGTATCAGTATAAAAGGAGGGACTAGTGCAGAAAAGACTCTCTAATGGAGTTGCATTGGTCTCTTTCCTTGGCTAGCGTATACATAATCAATTTACTATAATTAGTAACCAGACACTAACTAAAAATGTTTCTTTATATTTTTAATTGATTATTTATTAAGTCAAATAAAACAAAGATAACAGAAACACAGTGTGACACGGTATATTAAAGTATTCAGTAAGATTCGTAGTTGAAAATAGAGAGAGGTTGCCAGGAACGGAAACGCGATTCATTGAACACAACAATTTGGAGGAAGGTAGATGCGGCTGAAGTGATAAACCAGCTGGACAGTTCTTGTTAAGTCTTTTTTTATAATTGTACCACGTTTTATAGTGTGTGTTTCAACTCACTTTGCAGCTGAGCATGCTAACATTCTTCAAAGGAACGCTGTGAAAAAAATACAACCTTGCATTCAAACAGCAGCCTATAATAGGAGGCTGTGGCCAAAAATATAGAATTTCCAAATGACTTTACAAAACCTAGAATTATTTTCATGTTAGCAAAGGTTAAATACTATATAAAAACATGGTACACAGCGCTGCCTTTCAAATTGGCACATTTGTAAGAATACAGTAAGCTTTTTTAATGTTAGAAATTACTAAACTGCTAAAATCAAGAAAAAAGCTGTCCAAATTAATTAAGTAGGGTAATGAATAAAATATTCAAAACCGATCACAGCCAGTGTGTACCAGTATGATTGATAATATATTAAAACATATTAAATTTCAGTAATTCACAGTAACTTCATATTTGGGTGCATAAGTTACACTACATTTCAAATGGGGATGTGTGATTTTTCTCTAAGATATAAAGAATGAAATGAACAATTCTATAAAGCAAAATGATGAAAAAGTGGATTAGAATATGGAGAGTAACCAAACGATAACAGTTAAGTCTTAAATCTTAATCATTACAGTTGCCTTCCCCAGTTTCGGATCAAAACCAACAAAAAGATATTTTCTCAGGCCCGCTAATGAGACGTCTCCCATAATTTTCATATTTATTTGTTTTAGCTTGAATGTTACCCTCCTCTTCCAGATTCTGCTCCTGTCACTCCATTCAATCTTCTGCAGAAACTGTCTTAATATATATGCTATTTATAAAAAAGTACCGTGTGGTGTTATTTAGCGTTACGCGTTAAAATGTGGTACACCATGTACTGCGCTTGGCTGGGCATGCTCAAATTATTTTAGCTTAGAAAACAAGGAAACAAAGGTGTTAATTTTTATTGCTAATTTATTTTACTTATTATACTGAAAAATAACTGCATTTTACAAATTCAGTGTGCTCTGAGTATATTGAACTGAACGTTGTTTAAACAAGTCAAATCCAGAGGGAAAAACTAACTAAAGATCTACGGAAAATATTACTACTTTTGTATTTATTTTTAATTTTAAATAATGGTAATTACCTTTTATCTATTCATGGCATGCTGATATTTTTCCAATGTGGAGACTCCCTAAGCCTATTTCTTGCAAACGCACATGGTAGCATGGTTCCTAGCAGTTCTCCAAGTGGAGTCATAAGAGCATAAGAACATAAGAGCATAAGAAAGTTTACAAACGAGAGGAGGCCAATCGACCCATCTTGCTCATTTGGTTGTTAGTAGCTTATTGATCCCAGAATCTCATCAAGCAGCTTCTTGAAAGATCCCAGGGTGTCAGCTTCAACAACATTACTGGAGAGTTGGTTCCTGACCCTCACAATTCTCTATGTAAAAAAGTGCCTCCTATTTTATGTTACGAATGCCCCTTTATCTAATCTCCATTTGTGACCCCTGGTCCTTGTTTCTTTTTTCAGGTCGAAAAAGTCCCCTGGGTGGACATTGTCAATACCTTTTAGAATTTTGAACGTTTGAATCAGATCACCATGTAGTCTTCATTGTTCAAGACTGAATAGATTGAATTCTTTGAGCCTGTCTGCATATGTCATGCCCTTTAAACCCAGGATAATTCTGGTCGCTCTTCTTTGCACTCTCTCTAGAGCAGCAATATCCTTTTTGTAACAAAGTGACCAGAACTGAACACAATATTCTAGGTGAAGTCTTACTAATGCATTGTAACGTTTTAACATTACTTCCCTTGATTTAAATTCAACACTTTTCACAATATATCCGAACATGTTGTTAGCCTTTTTTATAGCTTCCCTACATTGTCTAGATGTAGACATTTCTGAGTCAACATAAACTCCTAGGTCTTTTTCATAGATTCCTTCTTAAATTTCGGTATCTCCCATATGATATTTATAATGCACATTTATATTGCTTGCGTACAGTACTTTACACTTTTCTCTATTAAATGTCATTTGCGATGTGTCTGCCCAGTTCTGAATGCTGTCTAGATCATTTTGAATGACCTTTGCTGCTGCAAGTGTTTGCCACGCCTCCTATTTTTGTGTCGTCTGCAAATTTAACAAGTTTGCTTACTATACCAGAATCTAAATCATTAATGTAGATTAGGAATAGCAGAGGACCTAATACTGATCCCTGTGGTACAACACTGGTTACCTCGCTCCATTTTGAAGTTTCTCCTCTGATCAGTACTTTCTGTTTTCTACATATTAACCACTCCCTAATCCATGTGCATGCATTTCCTTGAATCCCTACTGTGTTCAGTTTGAGAATTAATTTTTTATGCAGGACTTTGTCAAAAGCTTTCTGGAAATCTAAATAAACCATGTCATATGCTTTGCAATGATCCATTGTCGATGTTGCATTCTCAAAAAAATCAAGCAGGTTAGTTAGACACAATCTCCCTTTCCTGAAACCATGGTGACTGTCTCCTAGGATACTGTTACCATATAGGTAATTTTCCATTTTGGATCTTATTATAGTTTCCATATGTTTATGCAAACTATTATTTGACTTTATGAAGCAAAATGAGTTAATTCTATGGGGTGATGCAAACCTTTTGGCCATAGTTGTAAATAGTAAACACACGTACGTGTTGTGGGGGCATAATAAAATAGTATTTACTTTAAAATAACTTGAGCTGCCTCAATTGATAGATGGAATGCTGTGAAAAATATTTTTTCTTTTTTTTTCTTTCTTTTTTTTACCTGCAAAACTCTCCAGCATCAAAATCATGCACTGAGTTTGTAACTTTCATTAATACAGGGACAGCCTTGTTTCTAGCAGTTTGACTCTTCAGTACATGTTAGTTCTCCACAAAGGTGAATCATTGTGTTAAATCGATACCTGCTACAAATCACATCATCAGAGTAATCCAGAGGGAAGCCGCAGCTCAAATCTGCGGGGTCTTCTCACTCTTCTGGTAGGATCATTTTCCAATATATCACCTTCCTCTTGATGTACAGCCCACACAAGCACGCTGAAGCCTGACATTTTCTCCACTTAGAGCAATGAAGGCTACAAACATGATTTATGTTTTCCAACCAGTAAGTAGCCTATCATGTTCAGACGAGTTAACAATGCAATTTAATGTATGAGTTACAAATAACAAAATACTTAAATTATATAATTATTGGATAATTAAACATAGACTTTTATTATTATTATTATTATTATTATTATTATTATTATTATTATTATTATTATTATTATTATTATTATTGGCTTAAACACATGTTCCTAAACGCACAAATCATGCTAGAAAATGATACCGTTAAGACACATCTCATTCTCCGCTTGGACTGAGGCAGGTGTTAATGATGTTGCCGGTCAATTAACGGCATAATACAGATTTATGAATTGGAAGAATAATATGTTAATGAGAAAAATGGTCTCTAAGGGCACTTTATTCTATTCTGAGCATTCTGTTTTTGACAGTAAATGGCGTTTATGCATCATCCGATGAAATACTGTCATGTTAAACACTATTGACACGATAGGAGACGGTATGGATCGCTGTCTTTAACTCTTGCTTCTTACAAGCATCTTTCTGTTACTCTGTGTGGTCTTAAATAATTCCTGTGTGACTTATGTAAATATCCTATGTATTTTATTTAAAAATACAGCCCTAAATATATTGCCTCACAAAATCAAGCTTGGCAATAATCAAAGCCAACTAACTATTAATCATGATGTATTGTCATGGTATTTTTTACCACTACTCTACACTGTTGAGTATTTTACAGTATTGGGTGGGATGGGGGGAGTAAAATTACTGTCAGCTCTTTTTAAGATTTTAAAAACTTCAATCAAGTAAGTATAAGAACTAGGAGATGACATGGTACACATTAAAGCTCTGCCTATATTTACAAGTACTTTAGGCACACAGAGTAAAACGTTCTTTTTCTAGATTTTTGATGTCATCATACTAAACCTTTCTAGATTTCTTTATAGCCTGGAGGGGGTAAGCCAGTGCCATTGGTCCGATTTACATCATCCAATGGATCAAAATGGATCACATTCCAGGGACAAATTGAAGAATTGTCATCTTACTGAGACACCTTCTTATCTTCTGTAAATGCTTATCGCGCCGCATCAAAACTGAAAATGCAAGGGCCAATCAAACTTGGTAAAAAAAAAAAAAATACAAATACAAAAGTAAATAAATAAACCCAACCAGGGAAAGGGCACAGAGCTACATCAGTGCTTCCCCAGACTGTCAAACGTACTACAGGAAAGACTCATCTCAAATAATAATAATCTCAGAACAGGTTCATCTGTTTATACTGTCATTTTTTATATAAATATACTTTACAAATACAATATATAGTGGAGATATACACCCCCCCCTCCCCCTCCCCCAGGCTGTCGCTGATAAACCACTGAAATATCACCAGCAAGCAGAGCTCTCCATGCAACTCAATCAATAAAGCCTCAGTTTACAGTCCTTTAAACCAGAGCCTCAAATTCTGCTCTTGAAAAGTATTTTAATACAAATGTACTGTTATTATAATTACACTAGTTACAGCCTCTATTTGAAAATTATAATGATTTGGAGTTAGTAATATCTTTTAACAATCATATTTAGTTTTAAGTTGAAATTCACATTACAGTGAAGCTATTGATACTGGTGGCATGAAACACATTTCAATAGAATATAGTTCAAAAATGAAACTTCAATGGAATTAATAGTGATAGCCTACTGGCACAATCTTTGCAGTGCCCAGCACGTTAACAGATGTCTTTTGTGCTACAAGGGAATCTTAATGGAAACATTTAACAAATAATTACATTAAACCATCCTCTGAGATAGAAAAAAGCAAGGGTGACAAGTAGAACGATCCATTTACACTGTGAACCCAGGGGGCCATGATTAGGTAAGTAAAGTTAGAGCGTTTCTGTAATATCATTCTAAAATCTTAAAAAGTTGTTGTACACACTCTTTTTAATGCAATGTGCATTTAATAGTATTGACATCTTTAATATTAGCATAGCCCTTCCTTGATTACCATACAATGACCCCCAGTCTCTGGCTAGTCCTGTCCTACATGCCAGCACTTGTTTGTCACGTCATAATCAAAAAAAAGACTTTCAGGAATATTAGGGCTACAGCCACAGTGTGCTACCTCTATTGTTGTTGTAAACATAACCTTTGAGAGTGTTTGATATTTTGGTTGATTCACCAAGAATTGCATTTCCAATAACAACAATCAAAACACAGTATATGTATCTTGCACAGTTAAAAAATACATATATATATATATATATATATATATATATATATATATATATATATATATATATATATAATTGATTTCCATTTCATGCTGATTTGAACTTGGCTCTCGCCAAGATAAGCACCAACTAAGATGTAGCTTTACAGTAAACTAATGCGATCCATCTATGTCTCCATCCATTTGCGTTTCCTTCCATATGATGGTGTAGATATCCTTCTGTCTGGTGTTGATGGCTGAAGTGTAATGCTGGCTCTAGGGATCAGCTTATTGCCTCCCTAGCGCATCAGCACACACAACGGCTGTGATGCTGGCTCCGGGGATCAACCACAGTGTGATCTCCCCAGCGCATCAGCATGACAACCGTCTGGATTGAGCTAAGTAGGGTACATCTCTGGGGTCTTCAAGTGGGCACCTTCCATCCTCAGTGTTTCATCGACTAGCCCACAACACCTCAAGAGGGCTCGACGGTGATTCTGGTGTCCCAGCATCACCCCCCTCCGTCCCCCACTCAACTCAGCCCAGCTTACTTACCTGTATATCAGCGTTTCTTTCTTTCCGTCTCAACCACAGCCAGTTGCTGCTCCTCTCTGCTGCTTCAGATAAGTTCTTCACTGTGCGACG
This sequence comes from Acipenser oxyrinchus oxyrinchus, assembly GCA_030684275.1. Taxonomy (NCBI): domain Eukaryota; kingdom Metazoa; phylum Chordata; class Actinopteri; order Acipenseriformes; family Acipenseridae; genus Acipenser; species Acipenser oxyrinchus. Next base: position 97,317,724 of record CM060249.1, read on the forward strand.
CAACTCTTGGCCACTGAATCCGACGTCTCTGAGAAACCGAGTTGTAGAGTGTGCCACAAATCCTCGACAACCCACCTCCACTGGGTAAACCCGGACTCTCCATCCTCGCTGTTCCGCTTCAGAGGCTAGTTGAGCATACTTTCTTCCTCTCATATGCCTCATCTACAGCATCCTCCCATTGCACTGTTAACCCTACCAGGTGAACAAGGCGTGCTGATCCAGACCACAAGACAATATCTGGTCGAAGGTTAGTGGTGGCAATCTCAGGTGGAAAAATAAGCTGTTGACCAACATCTGCCAGCATTTTTCAGTCTCTAGCGACTTCTAGTTGTCCTTGGCAAGGATTGGTTTTAACACCTTTTCCTGGTGGTTGCTCTCCTGGGTGGAGGAATGTTGTCTTTTGTGTGTAATGTTTTGATGGAACTGGAGGCAACTTATTGGTCATGTTACGCTTGTCTTCCAATGCTAAGGCCAAACATCACAGCACCTGGTCATGGCGCCAAGTAAACCGTCCTTGGCTAAGAGCCACCTTACATCCTATCAAAATGTGCCTTAATGTTGCAGGTGATGAGCACAAAGGACATGAGTGATCCTCTCCTACCCAGAGGTTTAGGTTCTGTGGTGATGGGAGAACATCATATGTTGACCTGATGAGGAAACTGATCCTGCTCTGTTCCATTGACCATAGGTCTTGCCAGCCAATCTTGCGTTGTTCCACACTCTCCCATCTCATCCATTCTCCCTGCTTGGCCTGGGAAATGGCCTTTATGCACCTCATCCTCTCCTCCTGCTTTTGCACCTTGTTGACTACCAGCTTCCACCGTTGAGCTGGGGCTGCCTTGTGCCATGTAGGAGGAGTGGAACTGAGACCAAGACCCCCTCTTCCATGCTGAACTTGCCCCATGATATCACCAATCCGAAGGGCAGCCTTGCATCCTCCACAACTTTCTTTGCCGCCCACTTTCTTCCAGTTTTCAACACAGGTGCTGCCTCCCTTACGCATTTGTATATTTGATATCCATCCCCTGAAATGAATTATTCAACTACGTGGGACATTAAAAATATCGCGATCCATCACAAGCCCCACACCGCGAAACGAAATCCTGCTGATCATTCACCTACCCCCCATCCAACCCCCCACCCTTCCCCAGAAACAAAACCCTGGCTGGAGATCATTCACCAGCCTCCTCCCCATAATAAAATCCTGGCTACCACTGATAGAGAGAGAGACAGAGAGAGAGAGAGAGAGATACTGTACTGTATATATATATAATCTCAAGCAAATATAATATAAATTCAAACAAGTGCTGGTATGTAGAACAGGACTAGCCAGAGACTGAACTATGATTGCAAATTATTATATAAAGAGATGGCAAGCTCAAGACACATGCAAACAATGTACAGCAGAACTTCAGTGTTACAAATACCACACTTAAAAACAGACAGGTCAACCCAACACCCCACTTTTAGCCGAAAATATGCAATCACTCAGCCATGCGTACAATACTACCAGTGGTGTGTTGCTCATAAAGAAGGCAAAATGACATTACCAGCAGATGTATGCAGACTGACAGACTTCAAAGCAAGTACAGGGAATTTTACTTGGAACATTTTTTATTTTAAAGCTTTTTCTTAAGCCAAAGGAGGGTGAATGGCTGAGCAAGCTGCATGAATGCATTTTGTTTTAAATAAAATATTTTGGACTTACAACAACCTCCATTCCCAAGGTGTAACTCAGAGGTTCTACCACACTTTGATTAAAATCCAACCATTTTCAGAAAGCAAGTGTCTAGACACAACCTACATAACTTTTCTCTTTTTTCTTTTTTAATCATTCAATTGCTATTCCCCTTTAGAGTAGCTCAATGGGCTGCTCTGTGGTCAATACTAAAGTTCACAGACAGAAGATTTTCACACCAACACTTTTAATCCCAGTACTGGTAATGCTTCCATAAAACCAAATCCAATTGACAGGTACTAGTATCAAGCAGATTAAAAGACAAACCGGTAGGCTGTTTTCTTAGAAAACATACTAGGCCTAGGACAATGATCCTTGTGTTTTTGTTATACAAACTTTGTTTTTGCATACCCAAAACTGTCCGTAGATCAATATACTAATATTAAAATGTTCCTGGTCTGTCTGTTTGTACAGACAGCATAACTTTCAATAGAACCCTAGAATTCAGCATGAATAAAACAATCTGATCTCTTTTGATCATTGTTAGATACTTCAGACCTAAAAATCCATGAACTGCAGACTAGGTACACAGGTACCACAAAAAATGAATACAGCTCCTGGACGTAGTTTTAATTGCTCTGGATTCGTCCATCAGTCACTTGATACACCAGGCAACAAAAACCCTTCACATCATCCTCTCCATAAAGGTTTTATGGACTTTTTAGCCAGTTAATTGCATTTCTAACTCCTATCAAAATAATGAAAACAGAAAAAAACTAGCCTACTTAAAAAATTTTTAAAGCAAAAAGGTAAAATGGGGATGTGAATAAGTACATTATTTTTTAAACAAATAGAATTGGAAATAATATTTTCAGAGCTTTTACCCATGCTTTTATTACTCGAAAGCATTTTCTTGTAAAAAGAAAAATAAACTGCAAATGTTACAGAACAAGCAAAAACAGAAGAATGTGCACTTAGGTTTTCTTTAAATTTACCTCAAGAATTGTGTAACATTCTTTGTGAATATGACCCTTAGGGTACTACAGTACAGAGGAAAGTAGCTTGAACAATACATTCTTGAAATGTATTGTTTACAACTGTAAGTCGCCCTGGATAAGGGTGTCTGCTAAGAAATAAATAATAATAATAATAATAATAATAATAATAATAATAATAATAATAGCTTAGGGTTGCTCTGTTGTAACACATAAAAGGCATTTTAAATCTGAAATCAGAGTCCTGTGCAATAGTAGGCATACTTTATTGAGCATTATCAGACCATCTTCTCATACACAACACAACAGCATCGTTCCTGTAAAATGGCTTCTATGCTTTAAGCAGATCAAAATGGTAAAGAACAAAAGCTTACAGCATTTTAAAACCATTGTAAGTACCTGTAATTATTTCCAGCTGAATCAACACATATTTTCCAATTGTGTCAACGAGTTGCAACTGGAAATTGATGAAAAGGAATCTCTTGACGCTCAGCAATGTTGGTGGTGTCCTCAGTATAGCTCCACATTGCTTCACGCTCGAGCATACATTTGTTTTCTGGTGTGTATTGCTTACATACAAGCTACCTATTCACTTGGTTTTTTTGTACCTCTTGCTGCTGATTTGCATACCACATTGGAAACTATCACCTAGCAAGACCACAGGCAATTGGTAGACTTGCAGGTTATAAACACAAGACCCAATGTTATATTTTGCATTCTTATCGTTTTACTATTTTGTGTTTAATTGTTCTGTACTGTGCAATGAATCATGAGCAGGTAGTAATAACTAAGCAACTAATCATTTCAACATTAGATATTAATGTGAAAAAAGAATATCTATATAGTTTTTCATCGTCCAGCTTCCAGTAATTGAATTTCGACTGAATCTGAAGTTTACAAACATGTCAATAACCATGTTAACATGCCAGCTATGTTCCCCTGCAGTAGCACAGATATATCGTAAGTACTCGTGGGAAAAATCTGAATTACCCTAACAAGAAATGCTGCTTATACCAGGTAGGTTCTAGTAGAAAATATATGTATTCATAGTTATTGGTCCCATAACAAAAATTGCCAAATCTGTTGGGGTATAATATAAGCTGAGCAGACACTGAATATCTCACCAAACTGATGTGAACCGCCAGCTGAGCTCTGAGGATGTTGTTTTCAGCTGAACATACAATAGTTAAAAAGCAAATAAACGTACAGAGAATCCAACATTTAGGATTAATGATTCCAAAGCACTCTGTTTGACGTAAACAGATGTAGGCTGTGTGATCCAGTAGGAGGCTGTGTGGTCCAGTGGTTAAAGAAAAGGGCTTGTAACCAGGAGGTCCCCGGTTCAAATCCCACCTCAGCCACTGACTCATTGTGTGACCCTGAGCAAGTCACTTAACCTCCTTGTGCTCCCCCTTTCGGGTGAGACGTAGTTGTAAGTGACTCTGCGGCTGATGCATAGTTCACACACCCTAGTCTCTGTAAGTCGCCTTGGATAAAGGCGTCTGCTAAATAAACAAATAATAGTCCTTTATTACTTAAGCAGTCTGGTACCAATTTAGACTGAGTAATTGTGGTGCACAATACTCCTAAATGAATTAAGTATAAAGAGAAATATGTCCAAAAGAAGGCATAAACATACACTACTAGATGTATGTTAACCTCAGGATTACCTTTTAATGTCTGCTGTGAAATTCCTAGTACGGGTGCTCTATTAAACAGCCTTGCTGTAAACTGACAGAGTGAAACTAGAACCTGGCTAAATACAATACACTTTTTTTTACCAGCATCCAGATTTCAATAATAGATATCCTGGCTTATTAAGGCTTGTTTGTCCAAACCTAAAAAAGGCAATTCAACAGATGAATGTTTTATTTTCTGTAACCAACTAAAGCCAAATAAGTTAAACTTTTGCAGACATTTTAGGTCAACGGGGGGAAAAAACAAAAACGCACATAACCCAGTAATCCCCAAAAATGATTCAGAAAAACTGAAAATGCTACTCTCCTGATGGAAATCATTAACATTGCTGAAGTCGTAAGCAAAAGATCCTGTATCACACTAATACAGACTCATACATTAGTCATTATGTATGCAACTGACTTTGCTTGAACCAAAAAAAACATGGAACCATCTCAGGTAAAACTTTGGTCGGCCAGTTATAAGTAAATACATTTAAACAATCACTTACATTGTCTTTCCTAGCTGTTACAGGGAGCTTGTAGAGAATAATCCATATTGTTAGATAGTTCATTGACACTATACAATTATAGCAGTCACTGTAAACATAGAGGGAGGAGCGTTAGGCTAATCTCTAAAGAAATCCCAAGCATGGCCTCTGTTCTGAGCAGTCCACAATATGTAAAGATTATGGTATTAGAGAGTGTTGCACCATGAACCTTGAACCTTGAACCATTCATACTTTACAAACCAAAGCGAGTTAGTGCGGCTAAAAATACTGGTTGATTTGCAATACCTCGACATGGTAATTGTTGACATCTTTTCTTCTGGGACTTAAATAAAATTAATTAAATAGACTAAGTGAACACATGTAGGCATGTAGGCTTCCCCTTACTGATTTAAAAAAAATTCTTACCTTATGGATGAGCTTTCTTATTAGTATTCAAATAAATATTATACAGTATCTATCAAGAGGCTTAGTTTTCACTGTGTGTACTGTATGATTGATAATATGCGCGCTACTGTGAAATTCAGAGACCCATTAGCTGTAGCCTACTGATACCCTGTGATTACAATTATGGTTATGACTATGAGTTAGGTGTGTGCCAGTGATTGCTGTAGACTACAGTATATCATTTTTATTACTACTGAAAAAGTATTTTATGGAACAAATGCCTACAATAAGTCACTTTACTGATCTACATACCTTTTGAGAGCTAAACAAACAACATTCAGTAGTATTGATACAGTGCAATCCTTAGTACACAGTGTGCTACTGTGCATTATTATTATTATTATTATTATTATTATTATTATTATTATTATTATTATTATTATTATTATTATTATTATTATTGGTGTTGGTATTACAAATAATGGATGTACTACATAATATGCTTTTTTTACTTTGACAGAAATGTTGCTGTAGGTTGGCTGTTCATGATCAAAAGATTATGAACTCAAAACAGTAACGCACAAAATCTTAGTTTAAAATAACTTCCACTAGAATGCCTGGATCACCAAGCTGGCTTGAGTTGACCTTAAAAGGTAAGTTTTCCTTGCAGTTGCATATTTGGACAGCACCCACTGTGCACCCCCACTATTTCTTTCTGTAAATATTCTCTTATGTTTATAGTTAACTTCGACTAACTTACAATACAAGTGACCTGTCAAGAATAAGACAAAACGAGAACTGATTTCACAACATTAGAAGCCACTCTATCCGCGTGTCAAGCAAAGCACCAGGGGTGTTAGTTACTGTTTACAGCTAGATAACCCAGTTACCAAATTAATGAGTTCACATATGAGTAAACAACGCTGTACAAGTTCATAATGTTTGAATCTAGGCTACAGGAAGCTCATGAAAATACCAAAGGGGATATCAGACCACTTAAGTTTAAGTTTTGCCACAGGCAGAGTAAAGCTTACATACAAAATATATTGACTATGCTGAGCAGTACACAATTAGACATTCCTCCGTCCCAGTGGTTCAACCCTTAAGTAATTCATGTTCAAGCTACTCTCCTGCAATAAATGTTATGAGTTTAACGATTGTAGGGTCTTCTCTAAGTTCCAGTCGTTGTGGACACTTTGCATTAGTTTAATATACCTGGATACTTCAGGCAGCCACATGCAAATAAGAAATGCAAAATCAAAGCAAACACGGTAAAACATAAGGGTACACTTACAAAACGAAGCTGCGTTTAGAAGGACACATCTATGTAACTAGGTTTTACAGAATGAGCAAGATATGTAATAAATAAATAAATAAATACAATAAATAAATATAATAATCTGCAAGGTATCTAAAATCTGTAACATACATGCAAATTGTTACTTTTAGTGGTTTAGATAACCGGTTAATTGAGACACATATACAATCTGGTACCATCACATAACAATTTCCAGTGTTACGCATTCATTGGCCCCTTAGGTAACAGCTTTTGCCAACCCTGCCCGCATCCCCACCACCACACTCTCACCCCTGCCAGGTGCAGCCCACATAAAATATACTATGCCTCACATGCACAGACTTACACTGGAAATACTACCAAGATAAATTGTACTACATTAAACATAGTCATTAAAAGAAATAAAATAAATGTATGTTAAAGTGTCTTACTGTTTAGGGCAGGGTAATCCGCATAATTCGGTATCAGTCTTTCACATCTCTGTATCACATAAGTCTAGAAGCACTAGAGACAAGCTAAGAGTGTAGGCTGGACTTGTTAAATTATGTATTGTCGAAGACTAAAAGTAACATAATATCACAGAATTTGTTAAAATATTTAACTGTCAATTAGTTTAATGGTCATACAGGTACTGTGTCGGGCAGCTGTCAAGTGCCAGACCATACTGGTGGCACAAAACAATAATACAGTTTGAGATAATAAAAGAGCACAATGGTGTTATTCAAGCATGGCAACTACACGTAGTGACATAATTTCCCCAGCTTGTGTAACAATGTATTTATTGAAAGTACTGCAACACGAGGCTATGCAAAACGCTTTTGTCACTTCTTTGCCTTGTTGGGTGATCATGTTGTTCAAGGCCCAGCCGCTGTGTTTGAATAAGTGTATTAAAAAAGGATCACAAGGTTTCTTGGCTACCATAATTATGGATAAAAGGGAACTCAAGTTATGGGGTCTAAAGGGTGAAAAACTTGGCTTTGAAGGTCTGCCTCTGTCAATCGTTGCTGATTGCCCACACTTGCTTAAAAAGAATACCATCTTGTCTTGGCACTGCCTGGAAGAGCAGTAACTGATTACTAAGAGTATGAAAGCTGATGTATTCATAAACACACCTCTGAATAACACACAGCAGCATAAATCAGAATACACAAGTAAACTTAAATATTTACAAAATCTTATTGGCAAAACAACATTTGTTGTGTTTCAAATTCATTTCAACAGTCTAGCTACAGTCACACAATGTGGCACACAGCCCGTTCCAGGATACAGCAGTTATATAGAGTGTTGTATTTGAAATGTTTGCATTTCCTGAGTTAATGTAAGACCAACATTTTCTCAGCCCAATACAAGGGGTGGTAGTGATTTTATTAACTATAATAAAAAGTATGAACATTGATTTTAAAGCATTCTTTTTAAACTCTTTGGTAAGGCAGACACCTAAATCTTTAATTTGCAACCAAGTAACCTAATGTGACTGGAGAACTCAAACTCTCAGATAACACTCCCCTTAATTACGGGAGTCCATTTGCTCTAAGTTAACTGAAGACCTACTGATGCAGACTTATCAGACAGCACTGGGACACATTGTTATGCATTACACGCCTCACAGCACGCTACACGTCTCAACAGTTTTGATTTTCTTTTTTTACACTTAAAGAGACTTCAATGCACTTGTCTTACTGATGTTCTGAATGTACTTCACCAAAAGGATCATGGATTTTTTAAAATATGAAATAAACTCTAAGGGTGGCATTTCAGATAAATATGTTTACTTTACAGTTACTGCATGAGTCATTTCACATTTCAAGACAAGTATTAGAGTTTCCCAAAGACAGAGTTTATCTTTCAGCAGAAACATTACATTACATCACTTACTATTGCACTGGATGAAAATAATACCATGCATATATAATACACCAAAGTAGAAGACATTATTAATGTTATTAATATCAAGTTATTAAATAAATAGATGCATTTTGGGGAACAATTTTTGTTCATTACACATCTAATTGATTGGATTCTTAAAGCAGTACATACAGCTACGATAACTACATGGTGTTAACAAAATAATACCAGTACATACGTATATGTATCATGCTAATTTCTTATATCTTATATTTGGCTGTATGAAACATGGTCACATTGTGGTAAAGGTGCATTTTCCAGATTCCTGGTAAATGATATTTTCTGGTGGAGTCCATGGTTCAAAAATAAAGATTTCAACGCGGTCCTGTTCACATTTCACAATGATTGCAACATCATGAAAAATCAGCTAGTGAGTACAAAACAATATGAGATCTGTTGCTCTACATAGATATACTTTATTTGTGAAATTAACCATTTATCATTTTGTAGTTTGAGCAACTGGACACAATATTTAAGTCATGTAGGTACATTAGTTGTGTAGCTCATCTTACGTACAGTACAACAGAACTCGGCGATAAAATGGAGCACAATTATTACTTTATGTGAAGTTGACTACTCCCTCAGGACCCACAAAAAATGGCTTGCATTCTATAAGAGTTCTATAAAACATATTTTTTGCTTTAATATGTACAGCTCTGGCCAAAAGTTTTGGATCACCCTATAGAATTAACTAATTTTGCTTCATAAAGTCAGAAGAACATAAGAAGAACATAGGAAAGTTTACAAACGAGAGGAGGCCATTCCGCCCATCTTGCTCGTTTGGTTGTTAGTAGCTTATTGATCCCAGAATCTCATCAAGCAGCTTCTTGAAGGATCCCAGGGTGTCAGCTTCAACAACATTACTGGGGAGTTGGTTCCAGACCCTCACAATTCTCTGTGTAAAAATGTGCCTCCTATTTTCTGTTCTGAATGCCCCTTTATGTAATCTCCATTTGTGACCCCTGGTCCTTGTTTCTTTTTTCAGGTCGAAAAAGTCCCCTGGGTGGACATTGTCAATACCTTTTAGAATTTTGAATGTTTGAATCAGATCACCGCATAGTCTTCTTTGTTCAAGACTGAATAGATTCAATTATTTTAGCCTGTCTGCATACGACATGCCTTTTAAATCCGGGATAATTCTGGTCGCTCTTCTTTGCATTCTTTCTAGAGCAGCAATATCCTTTTTGTAACGAGGTGACCAGAACTGAACACAATATTCTAGATGAGGTCTTACTAATGCATTGTGAAGTTTTAACATTACTTCCCTTGATTTAAATTCAACACTTTTCACAATATATCCGAGCATCTTGTTGGACTTTTTTTATAGCTTTCCCACATTGTCTAGATGAAGAAATTTCTGAGTCAACATAAACTCCTAGGTCTTTTTCATAGGTTCTTTCTTCAATTTCAGTATCTCCTATATGATATTTATAATGCACATTTTTATTGCCTGCGTTATAAATATAATATGGGAGTGTGAACAGGCTGGCTATAGGGGTAACGTCAGGCCAGAAAGAAAACACACAGACAGGCAGTACTGGTGAGTGAAACTGAGACGCTGCGGCGCTCAGTGTTTTATTACACACAGAAAATAAAAGGTTTGAACAAAACAGAACACGGCACTTGAGGCCAAAATAAACAGACAAACAAAACGAACAAACACTAACAAACAGGGCATGAACACTAACACAAAACAAGCATGGTGCTGGTGTTTCCAGCACTCATAGCAGTTGTTATTTACTATTAGTATTACTATTATTATTTATTTTACCTCCTCTCTCTCTCTCTCTCCCGTTCTTTCGCCCTGAACACACAACCCCGAGTGAGTGAAACGTGCATCTATATATACTGTTGTGCCGATATTCAATTACTAATTAATTATTCACTTGAATCCCAGCACGTGAACTTATTTGTGCAATCCCATGCTCACAGATTATTACATACTTTAAATGCATGTGAAGTGATTTGTGCCACCCTTGTGTCTAAATACAATTATACATTTTAAACACTCATGCTCATTACCCACATTATATCCCGTGTACCAACTACAATACACCAACATTAACACACCACACACACACAACACAACACACAATGTACAAATAAACACAGGGGCAGGGCACATTGCCACAGGGAGATACTGAAATTGAAGAAGGAATCTATGAAAAAGACCTAGGAGTTTATGTTGATATATTGTGAAAAGTGTTGAATTTAAAACTTTACAATGCATTAGTTTGTAAATACAATGGAATGAAGTCGAATGAAACCTGCTAAATAATGTTACATTAACATATTTAATTGTATACTGCTTTGTAGTTTTCCATATATTTAAAAAAAACTTTAAAATCCAACATGAAATACTGTACTACTATTATGACTTCCAGTAGACCTTTGTAATATCATTTTGAAGTTTCTTTGATTATATGATGTTGAATAAAAGGTCTAAATTATGTTCATATACAGTCACCTCCAAAATTATTGGCACCCTTGATAAAGATGCGCAGAAAAGACTGTATAAAATAAATAATACCAGTACTGAGCTATATTGTAATTTTCCAACATGTGGAATATATTTGACTTTATTAATGATTCAATGGAATCAACCAAAATTACACATTTCTCAAATTATAAATTTATTTCCTAAAAAAATGAAGTGTCACAATTATTGGCACCCTTGTTTTTAGTACTTTGTGCACCCTCCCCTTGCAAGGATAACAGCACTGAGTCTTTTTCTATAATGTTTAATGAGATTGGAGAACACATTGGGAGGGATCTTAGACCATTTCTCCATACAGAATCTTTCCAGATGCTTGATATCCTTCGGTCTGCACTTATGGACTGCCCTCTTCAATTGAAACCACAGGTTTTCAATGGGGTTCAAGTCCGGAGACTGAGATGGCCATTGCAAAATATTGATTCTGTGGTCAATTAACCATTTCTTTGTGGATTTCGATGTGTACTTGGGGTCATTGTCTTGCTGAAAGATACACTTGCGGCCATGTTTCAGCCTCCTGGCAGAGGCAACCAGGTTTTTGGCTAAAATGTCCTGGTACTGGGTCGAGTTCATGATGCCGTTGACCTTAACAAGGGCCCCAGGACCAGTGGAAGCAAAACAGCCCCATAACATCAAAGATCCACCACCATATTTTACAGTAGGTATGAGGTTCTTTTCTGCACATGCATCCTTCTTTCGACGCCAAACCTACCGCTGGTGTGCGTGGCCAAAGAGCTCTATTTTCATCTCATCTGACCATAGCACCCGGTTCCAATCGAAGTGCCAATGCCATTTAGCAAACTCCAGGTGCTTACGTTTGTTGGTTGCTCTCAATAAAGGCTTTTTTTCTGGCAACCCTTCCAAATAACCTATTGGCATAGAGGTGGCGTCTAATTGTAGATTTGGAGACTTGGTGGCCCCAAGATGCAACCAACTTCTGTAATTCTCCAACTGTGGCCCTTGGATTTCCCTTTGCCTCCCGAACCATCTGCCTCACTGTGCGTGGGGGCAAGATACACGTGCATCCTCTACCAGGCAAGTTTACCACTGTTCCAGTGGTTTTGAACTACTTAATTATTGCCCTAATTGTGGTAAGTGGTATATTTAGTTTTTTAGCTATTGTTTTGTACCCATTGCCTGATTTATGAAGGTCAACAACCATTTGTCTCATTTCATTTGTGAGTTCTTTGCCTTTCCCCATGGTGATGGATGACAAATGGATTTCATATGCGTGTTACCTCATTTTTATACCGCAGTGAAACAGGAAGCGATGGAAGACCACAATACAGTTCCTTAAGACTGAGATGAACTTGAAATAGAATGTTAATGCAGATTTAATTTTGTTTGATTTTATTTATAAGAATCTTTAGGGGTGCCAATAATTCTAATTCACCTATCTTTATGAGAACATTTTTTATTACTTGTTAATAAAAATCTTTTTCTCTGAGCAATTGTATTAGAATAAAAGAATATGGTTTTCCCATATATTTGAGCATAAAATATAGCTCATTACCTGTGTTGTTTATTTTATACAGCCTTTTTTGTTCATCTTTATCAAGGGTGCCAATAATTTACAGGGGACTGTATATATATATATATATATATATATATATATATATATATATATATATATATATATATATATATAAAATATATATATATTTTAATTATGTCTCAATACAAAAATTCTTGGTGATGCAAAACATTTGTCCATAGCTGTATATACAGTACATAAAACATATACTGTACCAATACTTTACTTACAATTCCATTACTCCTCTGGACCACCCCCAGAGTTTCCTGTCACATGCGAAGTGCATGACTGGGTAAAGGACCAGAACGCTGTAAGGTGTCATTGGCCTTCAACTCTCTGTCTTGGTCGTCTCAATTTCACCGTAATTAATAAGTTAGAAGGCTCTCATTTAGGGTGGTGGTGTACCTTACGATACTAGTTGTATTACAATAAGATGCCTTGGTAAAGTGCTGGAATAATTACTCTAGAATTCTTCAATGTCGTTGGACTGTGCTTTTATGCTGTCTAGTTGTCTGTCATGGTTACAGCGAGCGTGATGGGTGCTTTGTATGGGATGGCACTGTAACTTGTTGACTGATAAATCACGGTATAGAAACTATACCTGCTCAGGAGGAGGAAGTTAATGGTGGCTGAACCAAAGAAGGTTGCAGTAGACATCCTCATTCAAGAGATCTTCATCTGCTGAATTATTAAACATAGTTCAGGAGGAGAGACATCATGCCCCAGCACCACGTAACTTCCCAATATTTCAGTTAATCAACAGCCATCTTGCTGGCATCAACATCCCTTCACCTCCCCTATGTGAGCCTTTACAGCTACCCCTAAACTTATATATGTGGGGGTGCCTGATCCCCCTGAAATATAAGGCTCTTGTCTTACTAAACCCAGCGGACAAGAGGCCAGCTATTGTATCAACATACTGCTGTCATTTCTACGTATTATATTCTCCACTGTATTTACAAACCTGGTCATTACAATTTCGTTCTAGTTAGGGGTAGCACCGAATAGTTGACTAGTCCATAAGAAAAGTGGCAGTCGACCTGAGAAGCTGGTAGCCCACTAATTGCATGTCATGTGACGTCAGGAAGGCAGGTCCATTTTACTTTCAAGTAAACAACAAAACAAAGCAAGCAACTTGTCGGCGACAGAAGAGCTTAATTTCCAAAGCTCCAGCAGAGCAGCAATTTAATACCAGCAAAACTTCAAACTTCACAGAAATAGTCATGATTATAAAAGAAGCGAACTGGTCAGTACTTTAATTTTATTCAGTTGCTAAAACTGAAATGGAAAGTAATTGTGAAGCATGCGGTTTTGACTCTTTTCATGTCAACTATTCGACATGACCATAAAGTATCTAAAGCTTGCTACAACCAGGAACTAGTTGCAGTGTTGTTTCTGGAAAGTAGTAAAAAAAAAAAGATTTAATTGCTTCTCCAACCTGATGTTACTTTCACACCTCAATCATTTATTTTTCCGATAGTTTACAAATAGCAAGCTACTCTTAGTCGAGAGGATAGTGACATCAGGCCCTGATAATCTAATGGCTAGTCAGACATATGTCCCGATGGTGTGGCTAAGCAATGCTGGGAGATTGAAAATAGAGATTGTCAAACATATATAACTGAACAGTGTGAAAGATACCAGCGCAAGTCACAACTGCTAAACTCTCTTCTTTCTGGTGTAATGGGATGCAGTTTAATTTGTTTCCGGTTTTGTAACCTATTGCTATTAAATAGTAGAACAAATTGTGAACTTTTGAGCTAAAAGTACACACAGACTTTTTTTTTTGCTTTACATAAAAACAATAAACAGATGGTATCATTTCATATTCAGATATAGAGAGTATTGACATTAACTCATTTGGAAATGTAACTTCAAATTAAAACATGTTTACATACAAATATTAAAGTTATTCAAGTTTTAATAGGAAATAGTGTACAATTAGTTGTAAAGACACAAGCGGTGCAGTTCCATGCACTGGTGATTCTTTCAGATACTTGATTCTGTTAAGAACCCTCTAGCTATGAAATTGATTTACCAGATGGGGACATTATTCACTCTGTTATCTAATTTAGACAGGTACTTTAACTCTGCTTAGTACTACAGTAGATAAGCCAGATTCATTCTTCAGTGCAATCAAAAGAAGCATCTTTGGAATGTTTAAAAAAACTGATTGGGTGAAGCTGATTGAAAAGATAAAGATGAACACCCTGTTATTGTTCTTTCTTGGCACATATTGCAACTGATCCGTGCAAAAGTGAATTTGTGTGCAGTAGCTAAAGTTTTGCTTTAAAGGCAATTTAGGGCCATGAACCTGTGTATTTGAATAAGCTTCTTCCTACCCATGTCCTTGGCCCTGGCTATTTGCAATGGCAACTGCCAAGACATTTAAATACAGTAAAATGTTGCAATGTCCCCTGCTGTCTATGAGGCTCCCTCATTCCATTCATCTGGTCGATTCTTTATTAAAAGGTTACTCCTCAGCTTTGCGTGATGTCTTTCCGTGTTGATGATAGAAGATTCCATCTTTCTAAATACTGTTGCCCAGTCGGAGTATAATCCATCCTTTCAGGACTTAATTGATGGCTGGAATGTAAACAAGGATCACAGAAATGACATCCCTGTGCAGTGCACGTTGTAAATCATTGTGAGCATGTTTTATTCTGGATTTGTATAACTGCTGCTGTTTTTAGATTGTATAGCGCTGCTGTTTGCCCTCCAGGTGTCCTCTGTAAAAGACATGTTCTATTCCACAGGGATTTTAACACAGGAACAATAAAATAAAATAGAATAAGGAATAAATGATTATAAACAAACAAGACAATACATATTTTAAAAGATGGAGGTTTCGAAGTGTGATGCACATTATTGTGACATGCATTTGTAATACGGAGTACTAATAATCAATGGCTACTTTCACCACGACTGTTGGCATTGTGGCAAACCGGGGTAAGCTTGCCACTTACAGGACCCTTAACACTCTGTCTTCTTATAAAAGGAACAGCACTCAAAACCACACATATGTTTCAACAGGGCAGTGCTTGTATATATATTTATTTACAAAACAAAATAAACAAACAAAATAAAAGCCTTCCAGGAGTTCTGACTAAACTTTTATCAGTTTTAACTATAACTGGATGGCTAAGGTGTTTACCGGTAACCAAAGCAAACACTTGAACAGAAGTCTTGCAACACGGTACCTTTTCTCAGGTCCGACAACACAGGTCTCTCTACAAGCCTTAGCCTTCACGCAGACACCTGACACGCAACAATTAAACAATGAAACAAAACACACCTTCCCCAGTGTGCAGGGCCTCTGCCCCGTCACAGCACCTAGAAGGTTTTTTTTCTAGAATTTTGATGTCATCATACCGTCATCCTGCTATACTTTTCTAGATTTTGCAAACCCGCGTTCCAAACATGGAACACCTGGAGGGGGTAGGCCAGTGCCAATGTGGTACAATTAACATCGTTCCAAGGGACAAATTGAAGAATCATCACCTTACTGAGACAGAAATGCGCTTCCTTATCTCGCGTAATCCCGTTGCAAGACTCGTGTTAAGAAATGCTTATCGTACAACTTCAGAACAAAAACACAAAGGCCAATGAAACTTGGTATTAAAAAAAAATTCCGAGCAGTGAAAGGGCACAGAGCTACATCAGTGCTTCCCCACGATTGTCTAAAGTACATTGTTAGTAATTTCACAGCAGACTTCACTGAATAATCTCAAAACAGGTTCATCTAGACTGTGGCAGAAAACCATTGAAATCTCAGCAATGAGCTGATCTCTCTGTTTAGATCTTTTAGCTTATGGTTTTTACGATCATAGGATTTTATCCCACTTCTCTTACAATAATTATAGTAGTTATAATCTTTCTTTGAAAATGAATTGCTTTTAAGTTAAGAATCATACTTTTACCAGACTTTTACTGATTCTGATGGTCACAATGCTGAGTAACCACAAAACAAAGAATATGTTAATTAAAAAATATATACTTCACACAATTAGTAGTAGCTACAGACCTGGGGATCCAGCAAATCCCCATTGAATTGATTATTTGAGGACGTGTTTGGATACTGGACCTGGATTGGAGATGCTAAGGTTGCTTTCTGTGCTATAAGGTAGACTCAAGCATGCTCTCAGAAATGCTTGCCTTCCCAGTGCCTGAGGCCTGTGGACTTCTCTCTTCAGTATTGCCAATTTATCACAGCTCAGAACCACCACAATGTATAAAAAATAGAAAATCACTAGCAGTAACGATGTTTTTGTTATTTTTACACAGCTCCAAGTGTCCCACTCAGTTGTTTGTCATTTCTAGAAAATGTATATACAGTACAGTAGTGTGGGTACTACTGTCTCTGTGAGCCAGTTTGATTAGTTGATTAGTTTTAATGTAAAGTTATTGTGACACCGCTTCAAATGGGTTTTTCCTGCATGGTTGTATTTCTAAGGTTCCTGATTGTATCGACTCTCTCTTTCATCGAGGACCTTTAGCATTCTAAAAAAGCCATTTTAAATTCCTAGTCCATTCTGGTAGTATGCAACAAAAAAGATGTTTAATTTACAGAGTGAAGCAGTGCCAACACAAACCCGGTCACTTGCGGTGTTCCTCAAGGGTCTATTCTTGGGCCTCATCTCTTCAACATCTACATGCTTCCCTTGGGCCACCTCATTCGCCAACATAGCCTCATGCTTCACTCCTATGCAGATGACACCCAGCTCTACCTAAAATTAGACCCTGGATATCCCTCTGCCATGGTTCGGCTCTCAGCTTGCATCCAAGACACTGAGGCCTTAATGTCTGAAATTTTTTTCAGCTCAACACTAACAAATCTGAACTCAGCTCAAATAACTCAATATTGTTGCCTTGAACCTTGGAAACTGTCTGCTGCTGCCTTCCCCCACTGTACGAAGTCTTGGTGTACTTCTGGATAGTAACCTCTCCTTTGATACCCAAATCTCCCATGTAGTCAAATCCTCCTTCTACCACCTCTGAAACATCTCAAAGGTCCGTCCCTACCTTTCCCTCCCAGATGCAAAGAAACTCTGTCATTAATTCATCTCCTCTCGACTCGACTACTGCAACTCTCTCTATGGTGGTCTTCCGTCACGTGCCATAAACCGATTGCAGCTGGTTCAAAATGCAGCTGCTAGGATCCTTATCAGATGTAAAAAACATGATCACATTGCACTGGCTACCTGTAAAGTTCAGGATTACTTTCAAAATTCTCCTGCTTGCCTACAAGGCCCTTCATCACACAGATCCAGAGTATCTCTCCAACCTGCTGACCCGCTATGTCCCTGCACGCAAGCTGAGGTCCTCTGACTCTGGCTTGCTTGTTATACCCAAGCAAAAGTGCACCACTCTCGGGGAGCACTCTTTTAGCTTCATGGCCCTGACTCTCTGGAACTCTCCCACCCTTAGTGTGTGTAGCTCCCACAGTCGCTCGCTTCAAATCAACTCTCAAGACCCACCTGATCTCTCTTGCTTTCAATGCTCTTTAAGCCTGATATCTGTTATTAGCTGTTGTCTAAATTGCTATTTCAGGTTTTTCACTCCATCTTATTTGTATGATTTTGTATGACACACGCATCCACAATGTTTAGAATTCACATCCTAGCCTTTTATTTAATATATTATGGCTGTATTTAATGTACTTGCATTGTTTTTTACTGTTTGTATTTAAGGTACTATGCCCTGTGTCTTACTGTATATAATGTATTTTGCATTATTCCTCACTATCTTGTAAAGCGCTTTGTGATGGTGGTCCACTATGAAAGGTGCTATATAAAATAAATATGATTGATTGATATACAAGCTAGTTTTATATATATATATATATATATATATATATATATATATATATATATATAATATTTTTTTAAAGAGATACATCAATATTATGGTGTCACAGCAACCAAAAGTGTCTATTTTTCAGATTATTACAGACTTTGCAGTTTTTTAGCACCCTTTATCAAATATTTGGCTTCTTATGACCATGTCAAGGCATGGCTATATTGAAACCGCTTTGTTAACAGGAATTTACTCTACTTATACTGTAGCTTAAAATAAAAACAACACACCTAAACCAAATGGCCATCTAATCATACCTGGAAGGCCTGGAAGGGCCTTATTTGCAAAGCTAATACTTTTCAAAGGTGGATTTTGAAAACAGCTTTGCTTTTGTTCTGTTTTGCGCAGTGAATTATTTTTGTCTACGTAACTTTGCAAAATGTGATCTGATCTGTTTATTGGAGATTTACTTAAAATAAGTTCAAGCTTTGAAAACGTAACCTGTTGGCCTAAAAATAAATATAGCTGGCTGGATATAGAAACCTCAGAACTCTGATCCACCAATCAGGAAGCTCCAATGGAGGGCACTGTGGTGCACAGCAGACCACAGAACTGTCAGATATACTGATGCACAATGAAAAAGTTTTAAATCAATAGCTCATTGGGCACAAACATAATGTTATTTACATTTTAAATAGCAAGCAGATAGGTTTGTTGATTGTTTGAGTAGTATTGTTCCTTGGGATAACAACATACTGAGCTCAAGTCATGTGATTTCATAAAACGCCAGGTGCTCAGTGCTTGGTATTTGAGTTTAGTTAAAATTGCCAAAATGAGTTGGCCAGCTGGTTGCAGCTGCACAGGAAGAGTGGCGGAGCATTCCACAGCAGTCTATCCAGAGGCTGATCAGGTCTATGCGTCAACGCGCCAGGATTGTGTTAATGCTCAGAGAGGTCATACCTGATACTAACTTTGTAATGTTTTCATTTTGACAGTGTGTCACGTTTCATACTGAAAACTTATCATGATTCTTTGATCTGTATTTTTGTTCACATTTTCTTTCATTTTGATATCTATGTTTAAAATATTTGATTAAATCCATTAGACCTGAGTGTTGTGTTTCATTTGTGCATCAGTATATAATGTCTGGCTTTAAAAAAAAAAAAAAACTAAATGGAAGGAAAGCAAATTATTGAAAAGGTAATTGAACCTGTACATTTGACATTTGTGTTTTACCCCATAAAAACACTGTTTCCAGTTTAAATTGCATTACAACCCATTACCTTGGTAGTTGATCTTGTCTCACCTATGGCTTGTGTTCTCAGTTTCTGGACACGGTCAACTACCAGATGCCAATGACCTCTGATCGGGGTTCTGCTGCTTAAAAAAGAGCCAGAAAAACAAGGTTGCAAAGCAGCTGCAGACGGATACCTGTGTCTAATAGCATTTTCTATTATCTTCTCGGTCCCAGGCATTTGCTTCTCCCCTATCCATATTCCACCAGATGCAGGAATGAGTAGTGAAGCATGACACTGCCAGCTGTAACCAGTAAACAGAGGAAAAAAGCGTTTAGCATAATCGTGATTTTGATACATGGAGGCACAGAACTCTTTCAGTGAATTCTATTTAGATTAGAACTGAGAGAGATTCAAAACTAAATATAATATGTAATGTTAAGTCAGGACCGGCCATGGTATGTCAGTGTTTTTTCTTCTTGTTACGCAGAGGCTTTTTACCACGGTTACAATTTTCAAAAGCACATATCAATTATAGTTAAACAAACAAAAAAAAATGCTTCATCACCTACTGTGCCATATAATAGGATTAATAATGATTTATCTATTCCAAATTCCAAATGCTGTGTTATTGTCACTCTGGCTTCTCAGATGCTTTTAGATCAAAAAAGATTAAAGGTGTGGATAATAAAATGATAATACGAGTTCACCTATTCATATCAATGTATTTTTTCTTTTACTTTTTTTTTTACTACAAAGGGTAAATATTTTAATGATCAAATGGTTAACTTTGCGTCCATAATGGACCTCACATGATATAAAAGTTCAGATGTTTCATGAACTACGTAATTTGAGGTCCATTATCACAGACAGGGTGACTCACTGCCTGAGGTCCGTTCACAATCACTAGTAAACAAACAGCATCCTTTTTGTTGCAATAGCGAAGCCTGAAATGCTTTACTAACAGTCCCTCTGTTCTAGTCTTTCTTAATCCATAGCGCTGAAGCATTAACACACGAGAGGTGTACTGATGAAGCCCACACCTCATGTGCATTGTGAATCACGAGGCAAAGCTGAGTGTCTCTAACTCCCTGAGAAGTGTGTTGTATTACTGCTACTGATTATTTAGAAACTGTGATTTTCCTGATAAAGTGAGATTTAAATCATTGGTTGCTCTCGTTTAAGTACATGGCATAAGAATTAACAGCCGATCTGGGTGCAGGACATTTCCAAGACATTTTATAAACTGGAACAAAGCCTGCTACCCGCCGTTGCCCTTATGAAAGTTTACCATGGTGACTTTATCATAGTGTTTTCGCACTTTTCCCATGGTTTTACTTTTCCCATGGTTTCCTACTGTTTTAACATGCTTTCACTTCACTATACTGGACCATGGGAATACCATTAGATACCATAATACATGTTTCTAAGAAATGTTTACAATAGTACACCATGGTTAACCATGGGTTTATTATATAGTATGATAAGAGGAATAATACAGTAAGTTTATTCTGTCGCTCACCCTGAAATATCTTCAAAGTATTTAGTTTACTGCATGTGATCGTCAGTAAGTAACTATACAAACAATGGAAGTGGAGGTGTTGTGACTGTGTTTATTTATCCAGTAATACCACGTACCTGTTTATTTTTACTTTCTTGACACTACCTAGAATGTTTCTAAAATGTAAAAGCAATCTAGTGTAGTATACGTCTATATGCTTTTCAATATATATTTTGGGCTCTTGTACATTAACAAACCATGAGCAACAATGCCGGTATTAGCAGAGAGTAAGATGCTTTGTCCGGTACTTGCAATGCATCAGCCCACTCACATACACAGTGGTATCTGAAGTGATGTTTAGTGGCCCTTAACAGATTCTATTAAATATGAGTCATTGTTATGATAAATTGTTATTGCATAACATGTTAGTCTGATACATAACAGTTCCTGTTTTTCAACTCACAGTGGTAGGGATTTGCTGTAATGAAAAACAAACAATAAAGATACAACATCTTCCCAACATTAACTTCCCTGTATCTAGTATGTTTCTGTGGTTTAGTGCCATAGGTGTCTGTGTTAGACCATCCCAGGTGAAAATGTGGAGGGGGCTTACGTCAGCTATAAATTAATTAGTATTGGTCTGATTATTCCTTTTTCATTTCAGATGACAGAACAATAAATCTGATGGCGTTTTGAAACCTATACTAATATCTGTTCAATATTACATACATGTATAACAGATAGAGTAAGGTGTGGCTAGTTATGCTACTGCAGCACTCATCTGTTCAATGGCTGTGACTTGGGGTATATCAGCCGCTGCGAGAAACAGAAGGAGCATCCTGTTTTCTCTCGTTTTGTAATTGTTTTTCATTTTATTTCGAGAGTAGCTTTACTGTTCCATTACCTTTGTATAATATATGCAATTGCATACAAAAACAGTATTTGAGTAATAGCAACAAGTACCATTAAACATTCCAAACTTAAAAGAGAAGGACTCAGTAAAAAAAAAGAAACTAGGGTGTGTGAACTATGCATCAGCTGCAGTCACTTACAATTACGTCTCACCTGAAAGACGGAGCACAAGGAGGTTAAGTGACTTGCTCAGGGTCACACAATGAGTCAGTGGCTGAGATGGGATTTGAACCGGGGACCTCCTGGTTACAAGCCCTTTTCTTTAACCACTGGACCACACTGCCTCCTCCGTGTGTGGCGTTCTTGCGTGTTGTTCCTGCACTGAAGCAGGCAGACAGGCAGGTGAGAGCCGGAATGGAGGCACGGAGACACAGGTGCAGTGAAACACACCAGCACTGCGCTCAGTATTTATTAACACATAAAACAAAGAAAAACCAAACAATAATGTCATGTGACGCTACCAGCAATGGTAGCGCACAGAGGATGGTACAAGACTGTAAAATACACGAAAAATAAAACACAATACAACAAACTATAAATCAAAGGTGCCGTGAAAACAGCAGGCCTTGCAGCAGCCCCGATCGTAGTGATCTCTATGTTTTTATACTGACGCTCCGCCGAGACACGCCCACCTGCCTGCTGGAACAGCTGATTGCTTTCAGCTGCTGCTCCATGCAGACAGTTAATCGTCCCCGGCGGAGCGCAACATCATTTAAACAATTAATTAAATCAATCTATTTACAACAATTAACCCAAAAATATACAATAAAACTACATATTTCCCATGTGTAGGGCTTCCGCCCTGCCACATGGTGTTATATAGACAGTAAACCCCTGGCCCACAGTCAGTCCTCATTTTCCAAGAGGAAATCATGACAATGTGGCCTGAATAAGTTCTGAAGCAGAGCCTGTGTAGCAGAGAGAAGATTGGTCTAGTTAGGAATTCTGTAATGCCATTAAACCATTTTAATAATATGCCACATGATACATTATGTTTACTTTAGGTACTCAATCTTGGGACAGATTCAAACTTAAAGGAGTCATTTTTATCATCGACATGTTTCTAATATTTAATTTCTTACTTGTTTAATATACTGTGCATTCTGTGTAAGTCTGTTATTGTTGTTCCTGCTTAGATCAACATTGTCCATGCTTACTAATTATTTCAGCCACAGTTCCTTCTTCCTCAAGGCTCCTCAGGGGTCCTCAAGGCTGATGGTGGGGAAGTATGTCACAAGGTTCAGTGCACAGTGCTTCACTTATGGGCACAACGCTAATATGCTTTGCCACCTCACGTCCCCACAATCAGCCAGGGGAGTCTTTTCAGAAGCATTTGTTTTGCTGGAATACTTCATGATCTAAGCAGAAACAACAACAGAAAATTACACAAATAAGACACATACTGAAATAGGATATCAAGCAAAAAATATTAATATTATGTTTTAAACTGTGCCTTTAAAATCTACCATTTTACTTTGTTTTTATTTGGACCCAGGCATTGTTTAAGGGCTTCTATGTGCATCCAATTTGTTAATAGTTTTGTAACATTTGCACTGCTCTTATGTATAATACATTTGTTACCACTAATGAGTTCAAGCCCAATGACCATGTTCAAAATGAGATTGCTATTGGGGTGGTTGTTTTACCTGCCTGCTTGTTCTACTGCTCCAATAAATAAGGAAGCTTGTGTTAATGCCGTTGTACAGTTTCACTGTGTGGTGCATGAAAGATGCATTGAAGTATAAGAAATGATACCAATAGTAGAGAATACATATTTAACAAAATAATAATTGAATTAAATGTTGAGATCTATGAGAAACTGTTGTTGGATAACAAGAATATAGAAAGTATAGGCATATTCATTAAAACACATTTTTTAAATAACTAATTAGTTTAAGCTTTGTGAACAGGGACGGTAAACAAAAGACAAGTATGATAGGCGCATATAACATAAACACGTATGTATTTTCAAAGAGAAATGATTGTTATTGTTAATGCCACCAGCTAGCTTTTAGACCAAATGCCAGATATAAATTAACTACATTCAGTAACATTGTAAGGTGGTGTTTGAATTAGGTGATGTAGTGTGTGATTAGTACCAGGTGAGCGTGGTTAAATTGAATAGAAGTTGATTTGCTATTTGATTGGTTTCCACACAGTTTAGCTGTTCTTTTCCCACCCAGCTGTTATATTAATCAGACAGGCTACTTCCATGCCAGCACAAAGCGCCAGCAAACAGAAGAGCCTCAACAAAAGAGCCGGGAGTCTAGCTGTGGGAGTCCAGCAAAGGGAGGCCTGCGCCGAGATGCTGTTGGAATAGATCCAAACCTAACGGCGCTCTGGATGATGCCATCTACTAGTCAGGTCTGTACCCTCTACCCCACCACTCCCACTGTGCCTATTTGTCTCACCTGTCTTGCTATGACTGTCTCTCACATCCCTGTTCTGTCCTCTCGCCCTCGTCCTCTGCCCTCTCTCCACTGCTGCTCCTCCAACCCCTCTAACCTCATCCCTCTGCCTCTCCCCCCCTCCCGCACACTCTCTGGTGCACTCTGGAACTGACTCTTCTGCTAACAAAGCTGATTTCATCTCTGCCTTCGCCTCCCACCTCTCTCTCGATTTCCTTGCTCTCACTGAAACCTTGCTGTCCCCTGATAACACTGTAACTCCTGCCGCCCTGTCCTCTCTCTACGTCCTGTCCCATAACCTTTTCCTCTCTCCCTCCTTACTCTTTTCTTTTCCCCCCGACCTCTCCTCACTCTCTGTTAATACCTTTGAATTTCGTGCTGTCCAACTAACCTCTCCCTGTCAACTCCTGCTAATTGTACTGTACCGTCCCCCTGGACCTCTCACTCACTTTCTCGATGAACTCGACTATCTACTCTCCTCCCTCCCCTCTCTGTCTACCCCAACTGTCCTGTTAGGTGACTTCAATATCCATCTCCAACCCCAGCCACTCTGCCGGATTCCTCCCTCTCCTTCACTCCTGTCTCTCTCCATCCCCCCCTACCCACAAAGCTGGCCGTCAACTGGACCTCACCTTCTCCAGGGCCTGCTGCCCCTCCACCCTCTCTGTCACCCCCCGGACCTCTCTGATCACTATTTCATCTCTTTTTTTCTGTCTCTCCCCTCTCTCCCTGCTCCTCCTACCCCCACAGTCACCTCTCGTCGTAACCTCCGCTCTCTCTCCCCCTCTGTCCTTGCCTCCACTGCTCTCTCTCACCTCCCTCCTATCGACTCCTTCTCACAACTCTCTGTAGACTCTGCTACCTCCACCCTCTTCTCCCTCACCTCCTCCCTCGACTCCCTCTGTCCCCTCACCTCCCGACCTGCTTGCCCCTCCCCTCCCCAACCCTGGCTCTCCTCTGCGCTCCGCTCAGCAAGAATCACACTGCGATCTGCTGAAAAGAAATGGAAGAGAACCAAACTCCCTGCTGCCCTAGACCTCTACCGCACTCTCCTCTCCTCCTTCTCCTCTACTCTCTCATCTGCTAAATGTATTTATTTCCAATCTGTAATCCAAGCCTCCACTAACAACCCACATAAACTATTCTCTACCTTTTCTTCCCTCCTAAACCCTCCCCCCCTCCTCCTCCCTCCTCTATCTCCTCTGATGACTTTGCCTCTTTCTTCTCTTCTAAAATCTCAGATATCCGCAAACTCTTTAACAACTCTCCTTCCCCCGCACCCCCTCCTGCTCAAACCCCTACACCCACTGCATCCCCTACTAACTCACCCTCCTTCTCCACCTTCTCTCCCCTCTCAGACTCTGACCTCTCCTCCCTTCTCCAGGGTCACAAACCCACCACGTGTGCCCTGGACCCCCTCCCCACTCACCTCTTTCAAGCTGCTGCTCCTCTACTTCCCTTCATCTCCTCCCTTCTCAACACCTCTCTTCTTTCTGGTCTCTTTCCCTCTGCCTTCAAACAAGCCTCTATCACTCCCCTCCTCAAAAAACCTACCTTCAACCCCACCTCCCTCCAGAGCTACCGTCCTGTCTCCCTCCTACCCTTCCTCTCCAAAACCCTCGAGCGGGCAGTACAGCGCCAGCCCTCTGCTTTCCTGTCCAACCACTCTGCTCGACCCTCTCCAATCTGGCTTCCGCTCTGCTCACTCCACTGAAACCGCCCTCCTGTCTGTCACCAACTCACTAAACTCTGCCTGAGCTGCCTCTCGTCTGTCCTAATTCTCCTCAACCTCTCCTCTGCTGCCTTTGACACTGTCGATCACTCTATTCTACTATCCTCTCTCGCTGACCTGGGAATCTCTGGCACTGCCCTGGTCTGGTTCTCCTCCTACCTCTCCAACCGCACTTACCAGGTAACCTGGCATGGAGCAACCTCCACACCTCGCCCTCTCTCAACAGGAGTCCCCCAAGGGTCAGTCTTGGGTCCTCTCCTGTTCTCTCTCTACACCCGCTCTCTGGGCCCCCTCATTGCATCCTATGGTTTCTCATACCATTTCTATGATGATGATGCTCAGATTTTCCTCTCCTTCCTCACCTCTGACTCCACCATCCTCTCCCGTATCTCTACCTGTCTGTCTGCTATCTCCTCCTGGATGCACTCGCAGCACCTCAAACTCAACCTCTCTAAATCTGACCTCCTTTTCTTTTCCTCCTCCTCCTCCTCCTCCTCCTCTGATCTCTCTATCTCTGTTCCTCTGGAATCTACTACACTCTCTCCCTCCTCCTCAGCTAAGAACCTCGGAGTCACCCTGGACCCCTGCCTCTCTTATTCCCAGCACCTCTCCACTCTGGCACGCACTTGCCGATTCTTCCTGAGCAACATCCGAAGAGTCCGACCCTTCCTCACCAACTACGCCACCCAGCTCGTGGTCCAGGCCTTGGTACTCTCCCGCCTAGACTACTGCAACTCCCTCCTGGCTGGCCTCCCTCGCTTCTCCCACGCAACTCCACTGCTCCGCTCACTCAACTGGCTCCGATCACCGCTCGCATCCAGTTTAAGACTGTTGTACTAGCCTACAGATGCCTTGACCTGACTGCACCCAGCTACCTCCAGACCTCTCCGCTCCTCCTGCACTAGAAGACTGGCTCTACCTCCTTTACGCTTCCCTGCCTCAAGAGCCCGCTCCTTCTCCACCCTCGCCCCGCAGTGATGGAATGACCTTCCTACAGATGTCAGGACTGCCCAGTCCCTGACCACCTTCCGGTGCCTCCTCAAGACTCACCTCTTCATACAGCACCTGTAGAAGTCCTCTGTTTTTCCCCCTGGTCACTTATCACTCTTCCTTAAATGTGCTTTACTTGCTCTTTTCTGCCCCCTATTTTACTGCATTTAATCCGGTACTTTAGATTACTGTAATCTGTCAAGTGTTATTTAACTTGTAGTATTTTGTATTTAATTATATCCTGATGCAATTATCACTGACACTGTTATCTGCTCCATTATTGAATTGTATTTTGTCATACTTGCACTTGCTAGAACCAAAGTCATTGTATTTATATGGCTCTTAATTGTATTATTACTTGTACTGTGATTCTTGAAATGTATTTGTTTACGACTGTAAGTCGCCCTGGATAAGGGCGTCAGCTAAGAAATAAATAAATAATGTAAAAACATGTGACTGTCCGAGCAGGGAATTTTATGATGAAAATGTTGCAAGTTCCTTATTGATGGGTTTGGGGGATCTTCTGTGCTGCAGGAGACAGCACCCCTCTGGTGGGGTAAGAAGAATATAATGAAACATATTCAGCACAGTCACATTTCCTGATGATTTCTGTAATATGCAACTACAAACCACTCCTGAGTGGCTCACCAGACACAGGCTAGCCAGTCTGCGCCCTGTGTGTGGCATTGACTCATGTTCCTGATGATTTCTCACAGACAGAAAAGAAACACAAGAGATTTGTATCAAAAATAACCTTTTTACGAAGTATTTTGTTTCTCAAAAGGTCTACCACTGGGAAATAGACAGTTGACGTAAAATAAATTAATATTTTTTTAATTTATTTTAGTTTGTTTTATGTCACTTGAGATCCAAGTTTTTTTTTTAGTTTTTTTTTATGATTTTCCATTCTGAAATTCTTTTACTGAAAAAAAAAATCCAATTATCTGTACCACAATATATCTTGAAGAAACCCATCTATAATAATCTGACTTGAATAAACTCTTAAGCCCAGTTAAATACCTGAAAAGGTTATTTCTATCTTTAATAGCAAAACCTATATCGCCAAGATTCCATTTACAGTCTTAAAAGCAAAACCTGTTCCTGTCAGATCCTGTAATGCACTGTAATTGTAGATGCTGCCCCTTTCCTTCTGGGGCTTGTGCCCTGTGTTTTTATTTCAGTCGAGCGGAAACAAAAACTATAATGGTGACAAGAATGACAATCATCTCTTTCCAGCTAAGGCTGTCCTTGCTGAGAAGAAAAAATCATGACAACCCAAACAAATTCATATCTTACTGTTGAACAAAACGGCAGCACTGTATAATTAACATCTGTTCATTTAATAGAAGTCAAATTAAAAAGAGAACAAACTGCTCTACATTAATTCAGTAAACCTGTGATGTGTTGACAATCATATCATCTATTGTTTTCTCCTCAGAAGTCCATTTCTTTGGACATGGATCAGTACAAGCTTTTATCATAACCCCTTTCAAAAGGAGTGCCCAGGCACAGGATATTAAACATCTTGGTGGATTATTTTGAAATGATTGTCACTATCACAATGTACAGCATCATGTCTCCCTTGGATGCAGTCAAAACATTATCTAGTAATACGACAGTCTGATTGCCTGCAGTCCACATTTTCTAGGTTTTTCACAAAATGAATAACTAAGGTGTCTCCATCACAATCACTGTACAATGGCCTAATTAGGATTGGCTTTTAAAGATGTTGTCAGAGACATAGAGTTTTCTTTAAAATGCTGGCAGGCGCCCAGGTTTATTCACAATATTTACGAATGTCTTAGTTGCAATACATCATCCGTTGTCCAGGGTAGCATCAATGGTATAGAAGTTTCTGAAAAGCACAAAACTAAACAGTCTGTATATGCGCTATCCCCCTAGTGAGGAGCCCCCATCAGCCCCCTACTCTAGCTAACAAAGCCTAAACATGTGGTTGTCTTAGCAACCCTGATACACTCTTAGCCGTGTGGAAGAACCGTTAGAGATCCAGGGTCTCTGGGCTGAACACAGCCTCCTAATCCTGACCACTGAACTCTCTGTATGCCTTGTGCCATACAGGTTTTCTTTTAAAACACAACAGATATGGTATGGAGCCATTGTGGCTGTTGAGCACAATAACTATAAGCTGAGATCACAGGGATACTGGTGTTAAAGTGTTTCTAAAGGCAGCCCTGTGTTTTACGCAAATACAAAATAGCATGAAATAACATGAAATGCAAATATAAGTCTGAAGGGAAACGGAAGCTCTGACTAACCAATCAATCAATCAGATTTATTTTGTATAGCGCCTTTCATGCCAAGGCTAGCACTTGCACAGATGTATAATTTGGAGTGAGTCGTTTGGGAATTAAAATCGTGATGGAAGAGAAGAGGTTTGCTTCTAAAATGCCTAAACAGTGTAAACAATTAAACAACGCTGCAAATAATTTGAGCATGAGGGGATGTATGCAGCTGATGATGTGCAGATTTTGCACCTGTCGGCTGGAATTTGAGTTGAAAGATACCGTCGTTAAGCATCATTAGCTGTTTATTGCTTTTGGGGAAAACATGGCTTGTTTGCTTGTATTTAGTATGCTAATTATTTGTTTTATTTCAAGTTGTGCAAACTTTGCACTGGAGCAAATGCTTTTTTTGGTTTTGAATGGATTTGAATGAATACATCTGCTTTGCTTAGTGTTTAAATACTGAGAGACCCCAAGCTTGTTGTATACGTCCTGCTTCAGTGTAAAAGGATTGAAGTACAATTCATATCGGTTTTTTTTAATGGGTAGATTGCTGTATATGCAATTATTATGACAGCCCCACAATAGTAGAGCAGTGTATATATATATATATATATATATATATATATATATATATATATATATATATATATATATATACAGTACTGTGCAAAAGTTTTAGGCAGGTGTGAAAAATGCTGTAAAGTAAGAATGCTTTCAAAAATAGATATGTTAATAGATTATATTTATCAATTAACTAAATGCAAAGTGAGTGAACAGAAGAAAAATCTAAGTCAAATCCATATTTGGTGTGACCACCCTTTGCCTTCAAAACAGCATCAAGCATCAATTCTTCTAGGTACACTTGCACACAGTTTTTGAAGGAACTTCGGCAGGTAGGTTGGCCCAAACATCTTGGAGAACTAACCACAGTTCTTCTGTGGATTTAGGCAGCCTCAGTTGCTTCTCTCTCTTCATGTAATCCCAGACAGACTCGATGATGTTGAGATCAGGGCTCTGTGGGGGCCATACCATCACTTCCAGGACTCCTTGTTTTTCTTTACGCTGAAGATAGTTCTTAATGACTTTCGCTGTATGTTTGGGGTCATTGTCATGCTGCAGAATAAATTTGGGGCCAATCAGATGCCTCCCTGATGGTATTGCATGATGGATAAGTATCTGCCTGTACTTCTCAGCATTGAGGAGACCATTAATTCTGACCAAATCCCCAACTCCATTTGCAGAAATGCAGCCCCAAACTTGCAAGGAACCTCCACCATGCTTCACTGTTGCCTGCAGACACTCATTCGTATGCGCTCTCCAGCCCTTCGGCTAACAAACTGCCTTCTGCTACAGCCAAATATTTCAAATTTTGACTCATCAGTCCAGAGCACCTGCTGCCATTTTTCTGCACCCCAGTTCCTGTGTTTTCGTGCATAGTTGAGTCGCTTGGCCTTGTTTCCACGTCGGAGGTATGGCTTTTTGGCCGCAAGTCTTCCATGAAGGCCACTTCTGACCAGACTTCTCCAGACAGTAGATGGATGTACCAGGGTCCCACTGTTTTCTGCCAGTTCTGAGCTGATGGCACTGCTGGACAGCTTCCGATTGCGAAGGGAAGTAAGCATGATGTGTCTTTCATCTGCTGCAGTAAGTTTCCTTGGCCGACCACTGCGTCTACGGTCCTCAACGTTGCCCGTTTCTTTGTGCTTCTTCAAAAGAGCTTGGACAGCACATCTGGAAACCCCTGTCTGCCTTGAAATATCTGCCTGGGAGAGACCTTGCTGATGCAGTATAACTACCTTGTGTCTTGTTGCTGTGCTTAGTCTTGCCATGGTGTATGACTTTTGACAGTAAACTGTCTTCAGCAACCTCACCTTGTTAGCTGAGTTTGGCTGTTCCTCACCCAGTTTTATTCCTCCTACACAGCTGTTTCTGTTTCAGTTAATGATTGTGTTTCAACCTACATATTGAATTGATGATCATTAGCACCTGTTTGGTATAATTGTTTAGTCATACACCTGACTATATGCCTACAAAATCCCTGACTTTGTGCAAGTGTACCTAGAAGAATTGATGCTGTTTTGAAGGCAAAGGGTTGTCACACCAAATATGGATTTGATTTAGATTTTTCTTCTGTTCACTCACTTTGCATTTAGTTAATTGATAAATATAATCTATTAACATGTCTATTTTTGAAAGCATTCTTACTTTACAGCATTTTTTCACACCTGCCTAAAACTTTTGCACAGTACTGTATATATATATATATATATATATATATATATATATATATATATATATATATATATATATATATATATATATATATATGTATGGTAACTAAATTATTTTACTGTGTAAGATCTGTTTATGTCAAAATGTAAAAAAAGCAGATAATGTTTAATAAAAAATATGTATGTAGTTAAAACATGATGTATACTATACTATTATTGATATACATCTATTTGAGTTGTTTTATTAATGTGTATCTGTAATAAAATGAAATTTGTGAAAAATAAAATGAAAAAGTATACAAAATAAAAATTCCACATTCTCCTGCAGATATCAAGGAACCCACTGCTGTTCTATGATCTAAATGTGTCCACTGTTTTTAATCAATCAGCAGACAATTAGTAATCCTGTCCATACAGGTACACTACTCCAAAAACTACTTCAACATGAGTGTGGTATATACAGTACTGTATTTACACATGTGGCAGGGCTGAGGCCTGTGTTTCGTTATTTTTGTAAATATTTTATGTAAATAGTTATTAGAGAGTCAGATGCTCTGCCTGAGACGCGCGGCCATCCTAGTTTATTTATAGGGAACTGCGGCCAAGGATTGGGGTCAGCTGACCCTTGAGGCTACAAGCCAAGGACTTTCACTGCAGTGACTTCCATTCGCTCTTCTCTCCCTGATATCTCTTCAGCACAACAGAGTATTGCTAGCATGTCCAGAGTGGGGGCATCTCTCCAGAGGTTTCCTCCCGGGTGGGGTTCCTCTCCACTTAGGGAGATAAGTCTTTAATTCTCCATCAGATTAAACAAAATAATGATTTATCCACCATTTCGTTTATCCACCTCCTAACCTTAGAGGCCCGGCCACACTGGCCTCCGCAAACCTCCTTTGCATGACCATTTTTTTTCTTTTCCAGCTTTCCTGCCTTGGAAGTCTGGCTGCTCCGACCTCCCTCAGTATAAGTGACTTGCAAGCTGAGGAGACCTCTGGACTTCTCTTCATCCTTTCATCCCCTATCCTATTTTGTTTCCCCTTGGTGGGAAGTAATCCTCGCTAGCCTTAGAGGACGATTGGTTTGGTCTCACCTCCATAACGACGGCTCTCCGTGAGTCAAGGGGACCTCTTTTCTAAGTCACAAGCACTTCTCACCTTTTCCACAGGTACCCTGCAGACAGCCCTTGCTTCATATCCCGTGTACTGTTTCCGCAATTATGATTTTGCCCGTGGCCTTCCATTGTGGGTAGCGTCACACAGGCTCTTTGTTTGTCAATAAAACCTGAGAGCCTGGTTGGTGTTTCATCTACACTTCCATGTGCCTCCCCGTCTGCCAACGACTAGCCCACACTCCCTATCACAACACACTATCCAGTATACAGTATACAGTATACAGTATACAGCCTCCTGGGACCACCACCTTAGTTGTTTTTTATATTAAATGAATTAATGTCTTTAAAGCAGTACTCTTTATACAGATGACTGCAATTGCATCCTTTCATTCTTCTTATTATTATCATTATTTATTTCTTAGCAGATGCCCTTACCCAGAGCAAAAATGTACCTTCAGCTTCCTGATTCTAATGTGCCTTTAATTTGTTGAAACTTCTTTTTCGTTTTGACCGTTTTTCTCTTTGTTTAAAATGAATGCAATTACACGGGACTCGTCTCCCCAACATGCTACAATAATTATTAACAATTTATCAATCATCTCCAACTTTTTTTTCATAGCCAAAATCACTTTATTATTATTTATTTCTTAGCAGATGCCCTTATCCAGGGCGACTTACAATTGCTACAAGATATCACATCATTTTTACATACAATTACATTATTATTTCTATATTTTTTCACATTATTTATACAATCAATTACCCATTTATACAGTTGGGTTTTAACTGGAGCAATCTAGGTGAAGTACCTTGGTCAAGGGTAGGCCTACAGCAGCAGTGTCACCCACCTGGGATTGAACCCACAGCCCTCCGGTCAAGAGTCCAGAGCCCTAACC
This sequence comes from Acipenser oxyrinchus oxyrinchus, assembly GCA_030684275.1. Taxonomy (NCBI): domain Eukaryota; kingdom Metazoa; phylum Chordata; class Actinopteri; order Acipenseriformes; family Acipenseridae; genus Acipenser; species Acipenser oxyrinchus. Next base: position 97,351,257 of record CM060249.1, read on the forward strand.
ACTACTCCACACTGCTGCCCGCTTTGGTATTTTAACTGAGAATTGCTAACAATATATTTTTGGAGATAATGTTATTCAGTCTCATTTCACTTACTTTAGTTAATGCATGACTGCCAGGCAATTACAGTCTCAATTTCTTTTCCTTTTTTCTTGATGATTTGGAAAGCAATAAGCAATCATTTTTACTGAGTGAAAATGAATTATTTCAGACGGAAGGCTCGAAGACCGATATAATTTCAATTAGCATGAAATGATAACAGAAAAAAATCCTTTCATACAAAATAGCTACTGAAGCCTTTTGGTTTTCCTAAGTTAGACATTTTGAGAGAAAATTATTTCCTTGGTTAAACCAAAAAAAAAAGAAATGAAAAAGGAAACTATGTGAATTATGTGCTGTCAATTATAATTTGTCCCATTATGTTTGTGGTTTGAGTAGAACCCTCAGAAGTTGGCTTCTGATATTCACACTGCAAGCTAAGTAAGGGATAAACCACGGTAAGTGTTGAATCGGTAAAATAATCCACCGTTTCGAGTGTCGTTAGGCACGAGACTCTGTGGATTATTTTACCGGTTCAACACTTACCATGGTTTATCCCATTTAAAACATTTCTTCCTAATTGACAATTGTTCAATACTGAGAGTAATTGAACTCTAATTTGGTAATTGACATTTATATTAATAGGCTACATTGTGTAGGAGTTTGCTGGTGTGCCGTCATGACTTCCGAGTCTGAACCTGAAACAGACGATTGTGTTATAAGTGAAGATAGCAATGAGGACTTTGTTTTAACCCTTTCAGACCTGGTGTCCATTACAATGTACATCACATGTTTGAGCTTTTTTTATAATATATTACATCACTGGCTTCTGATTGGTGATTAGTGGACTCTGAAGGATGCTAAAGGACCAATCATTAGGTAGTATTGCCTTACTAGTTGACATTTTAACAAGTAACACCACACTGAGCTTCAGCATGGCAGCACAGCGCCTCATCCACCCAAGTAAGGAACAATTTTAACAGTTTTATATGTATATCTAGACATTTATTAACTCATTTGCTTGATTTAACATGATATTTAAACATGATATTTGTTAGTTCAAGTGTTATATGCTAAGTTCCAAAATAAGTTTTTTACACAAGATTTTTCTAAAAATCGTTGTCCATTACAATGGACGTTTGGTCCAAAGAGATGAAATCTAAGTAAATCTATTTACTTAAATGTATCTAATACTTAAATGTATTGTTAAAAACTGCTATCACATTCAAAACAGTGTATAAGCACAATACAAAAAGTTAATATTTGTTCAAAAATATTTCACACTTAGGATATAAAGCTTTAGATATCCTGGAACTTCTGGCAGAAGGAAATTTGTCAGAAATAGAGAGTTTGAATAGAGATGACGAGGCTGAAGATACAACCAGACTTCATACAGTTGGTGCGTGTAGAGTTTTAAATGTAAGGGAGGAGTCAATATAATTTAGTAAAACATTTAAAACATATGAGAGGTGCCCAATAATTTAAAAATCCTGATTACTTTGTGTTACTATAACTGTTTTTTAACTTGTTTATCCAGTATTCATGTAAAGAAACTAAATGATAAAGGGAGAGAGAAAGAAAGAGAGTGGGAGAGAGATAAATCCTTTTTCACCATCATTATCCCTATTTGTAGTAGTAGTATTGATATTATTGTTACATTATTATTTATTTCTTAGCAGACACCCTTATCCATAGCGACTTACAATTGTTACAAGATATCACATTATTTTTACATACAATTACCCATTTATACAGTTGGGTTTTTACTGGAGCAATCAAGGTAAAGTACCTTGCTCAAGGGTACAGCAGCAGTGTGCCCCACCTGGGATTGAACCCACAACCCTCCGGTCAAGAGTCCAGAGCCCTAACCACTACTCCACACTTCTGCCCACATTGCCATAACATTGTTATTATAACTGTTATTACTACTACTCTTGTTATTACATCATGTCTTCTGCGATATTATTTATTTCTTAGCAGACGTCCTTATCCAGGGCGACTTACAATTGTTACAAGATATCACATTATTTTTACAAAGTGCAAAGTGCACCTGTGTTTTGTGCCACATAGAAATTGCTTCAAGGCTGCTCACCGCAAGTAAAAATTCTACACCGAGGGCCTATGATAGTATCTTTGTTTTTCTAATAGCACTATTTTGTATATTTTTTATTATGTTTTAATTTCAGGAAATGTTCTAAGATGTTCTGAGATGTTCTAAGATGTGTTTTCAACATGTGAATAAGAAAAAGTACACATATCCCTGACACTGACGTTTTTCTGATTTGCCTGCTGTTTAGTCCCAATGTCCATTGGAGTGGACAACAACAAAAACAATAAAAGATTTGTGCTAAAATCTAAATTTTGTTTGAGTCTCATTTCTAGTTGCAATAAGACTAGGAAAAAAGATTTAAAATATTTTTTTTTATGATTGAAAATAAATTTTGGATGGAAAGGGTTAAATTTAGACCATGAAAGGGGGCAATAGAAAAATAAAAAGAATGAAAAAAACAAAGGAGAAAGCGGCAAGTAAGCGTTTTGCTGCACCTAAAACGGATGAAGAAGTTAATATCTTTGCAAGCGATCGATTTTCTGGAAGTACTCGCCAAAATGTAAATGGGCTGTGAATCTGTTAGAAGTTTGGTTAAATGAAAGGAATTCAAAAGCTGACTTTAAATCTGAGATACGTGTAATTAGTGGAGATTTAGTCAATATGGATAATGCTATTTGTCATACAGCCTTAGCTGTAGTAAGAAAATGTAACGGAGAGGAGTACTGTGGTAATTCGCTATACGAACTTGTTATGTGTATACAGCATGTTCTAAGACTGCAGGGACGCACTTTAAGTTTGTTAAATGACCCAGAGTTTGAAAGTTTTCGCAGTGTTCTTGATGGGAAAATGAAACTTTTGGCCAAATCAGGAGTTGGTTTGCATAAAAAGAAAGCTAAAGTTATTTCCGAAGCACAAGAAAATATATTGTACTGTGTGTTGAAATTGGAAATCAATTATGTTTAAACAATATAAAAGTATAGCTAATTGTTGATAAACGAATCCACATTTTGTGTTACGAATCCACAGAAAACTGTGGATTTGTTTATCAACAATACATCTGCCCCACACTCCCCTTCTCTTCAAAGCCACACTGCCACTTTAGTTAGACGATTCGTAGATATAATCCACTGAAAGATCAAAGCGTGACGTCACAGAAATGTTTTAATAGAGCCTAAATTATACAGTAGATGTGCCTTCTAACTGTCACATTGAAAAGCCTGCAGATCCAGCCAGAACTACAGCAATTTCAGACGGGTAGCATCCAATGAGGCAGCTGAGGCGGCTGCCTTGGTAAAAATCAGCTTAATTGTGAAGCTACGTCTTAGTTGGTGCTTATCTTGGCGAGAGCCAAGTTCAAATCAGCATGAAGTTTTAACATCTACTCTCATGTAATGGAAATCATGAAGATCTGGATACGTCCAGTGACTGCTGTGAATAGTGCAGCTGGCAACAAGGGAAAGACCTCGTGACAGCCTGGAGAGACAGCTGACTGGAGGAAAGAGACCCCATTGGGGCTGGCAAGGGTTAGCTACCCTTGTCGGCAGTATCCAGCTCTGTGTTTACAGGATGCTGGAGACACCCGCCCAAGGCTTCAAAGAAATTAAACAGGAAAATACCCCTAGAGTTCTGCGAGAGCGGGGCGAAGATGACTCAACGTTGGACAACACGGTTAAGGACTTAGGAGCGGAAACGGATATGAGTATGGAGAGTACTTCACAAAAGACTAGTTCAAGATCTGCAGTTAGCAAAAACATGGAACTCCAGGTTTGTGTCTGCGGCTGGAGCAAGGCGACAACAGTCAGGGGTTTGAAGATTCATCAAGGGAGAATGAAATGCTTGAGGGAGAAGGGACAAGGGCCTCAAGATTGATCAGTACTTCTTACTTAAGTCAGTCAAGTCAGTCGAATGAAATCCAGCGACAGGAAGCAAACCACAGTTCGCAGGATATCAGCACCCCTGTCATAGATGTGAGGAGGACTTGCATGGACACAGTTAGTGATGAACCTAATGATCCTTGTGAACCCGGCAGACAAACCAGCGTAAGAGAGAAAAGAACCTCAACGGGCACAAGCCTGGAGTTAAATGGCCAAGAGCTTGTGAGAAAACTGCATGGGACACAGTAAACACAGACCTCTGCTTTGCATTGGAAAGGTTAAGTGGAACAGTTGAAAAGAAACTGGATAAATTTGGGGACATCATCTACGATATGGAAGCGAGAGGTTTGGAGTTGAAAAAGGAAGGAAAAAGTACAAACTATTCCTGGAAAGTCTAGACGGCAGCAGGAGATTGAACGCTTAGTTAGAGAAAGGAGACAGCTGAGGAAGCAATGGAGAAGAGCAGAAGAAAGTCAGAAGGAGGGACTCAATCTCTTACAAAGGGTCATAAAAGATAAGCTTGCAACATTGCGCAGAGCTGAGCGCCTACGGAAACGCTACAAAAAGAAGGAGCGTGAGAACTAACTTTTATAAAGACCCATTCAAATTTGTAAAGAAGTTATTCACCAGTGAGAAGAATGGTGCACTAAAAGCATCTAAGTTTGAGCTGGAGAGATATTTGGAGGAAACGCGATACAGATTCAAAAAGGCAGGAGCCTATGTCAATTCCTTCAGACATCCCACCTATCAATCCACCAGAATGCCAAATGGAGGACTGTGCACCTAAGTGGAAAGAAATAGAGCAAGCTGTGAAAAAGCAAGGGCTTCATCATCTCCAGGGCCTAATGGAGTTCCGTACAGAGTGTACAAGAGTGCTTCAGGAGTTCTACTAATCCTGTGGAAACTGATGAAAGTAGCATGGAAAAACAGGTTGTACCAAGAGCATGGCGCCGAGCAGGTGGAGTCTTTATACCTAAAGAAAAAGATTCTAGCAGCATCAGTCAGTTTCGCCCTATTTCCCTATTAAACGTAGAAGGCAAGATTTTCTTCAGCATTATTGCTCAGAGATTGTCAACTTACCTATTAAAGAACTGCTTCATTGACACTTCAATACAAAAGCGGGCATTCCAGGTTTCCCAGGATACTTAGAACACATCAGTGTGATCTGGCAACAAATTCAATCAGCTAAAAAGGAGAGGAAGGAGCTCCATGTGACATTCCTGGATTTGGCTAATGCATATGGTTCAGTGCCACATGAACTTCTTTGGGCAGCATTTGATTTTTTCAGTGTACCAATGACAATAACAAATCTAGTCAAAGCCTACTTTGGAGATTTGCAATTTAGTTTCTCAACTTCAGAATTCAGCACTACATGGCAATGCCTAGAAGTTGGAATAATGGCAGGATGCACCATTTCTCCACTGGCTTTTACCATGGCAATGGAAGTAATCATTAGGGCATCAAAATGGGTAGTGGGAGGAGAGCGCTTGGCTTCTGAATACGACTACCACCAATTCGAGCATACATGGATGACATGACAACCATGACTACAACAGTAGCCTGCACTAATCGGTTATTGGGCAAATTAACCAATAACATTGAATGGGCACGAATGCAATTCAAGCCCACTAAATCAAGGAGCATCTCTATAATTAAAGGTAAAGTAGTAGATAAAACGTTCTTCATTAATGGTGAGGCAATACCAACAGTGTCTGAGAAGCCAGTGAAGAGCCTTGGGAGATGGTACGACGGGATCTAAAGGACACAGTTCGTGTGGGAGAAGTTAGACAACAAGCTGTGGAAGGGTTGAAGAGCATAGACAGCAGCGCTTTATTAGGCAAACTAAAACTCTGGTGCTTTCAGTTTGGCCTACTGCCACGGTTGCTGTGGCCACTGACTGTGTAATGAGGTTTCTTTGACAACAGTAGAGAAGCTGGAAGCTTTAATCAGTTCACACATCAGGAAATGGTTGGGAGTTCCACGCTGCCTCAGCAGAGTGGGACTTTATGGTAAAGGAATACTGCAGCTACCTGTCTCCGCTCTAACCGAGGAGTTTAAGTGCGCCAAGGTCCGACTGGAAATGACATTAGTAGAGTCACGCAACAAATGCGTAAGGGAGGCAGCACCTGTGCTGAAAACTGGAAAAAAAGTGGGTGGCAAAGAAAGCTGTGGAGGATGCAAAGGCTGCCCTTCAAATTGGTGATATCATGGGGCAAGTTCAGCATGGAAGAGGGGGTCTTGGTCTCAGTTCAGCTCCTCCTACATGGCACAAGGCAGCCCCAGCGCAACGGAGGAAGCTTGTAGTCAACGAGGTGCAAAAGCAGGAGGAGAGGATGAGGTGTATAAAGGCCATTTCCCAGGGCAAGCAGGGAGAATGGATGAGATGGGAGAGTGTGGAACAACGCAAGATTGGCTGGCAAGACCTATGGTCAATGGAACAGAGCAGGATCAGTTTCCTTATAAGGTCAACATATGATGTTCTCCCATCACCACAGAACCTAAACCTCTGGGTAGGAGAGGATCCCTCATGTCCTTTGTGTTCATCACCTGCAACATTAAGGCACATTTTGACAGGATGTAAGGTGGCTCTTAGCCAAGGACGGTTTACTTGGCGCCATGACCAGGTGCTGCGATGTTTGGCCTTAGCATTGGAAGACAAGCGTAACATGACCAATAAGTTGCCACTTGTTCCATCAAAACATTACACACAAAAGACAAAATTCCTCCGCCCAGGAGAGCAACCACCAAGAAAAGGTGTTAAAACCAATCCTCGCCCAGGACAACTGGAAGCTGCTAGAGACTGGAAAATGCTGGCGGATGTTGGTCAACGGCTTATTTTTCCACCTGAGATTGCCACCACAAACCTTCGACCAGATATTGTCTTGTGGTCTGGATCAGCACGCCTTGTTCACCTGGTGGAGTTAACAGTGCCATGGGAGGATGCTGTAGATGAGGCGTATGAGAGGAAGAAACTGCGGTATGCTCAACTAGCCACTGAAGCGGAACAGCGAGGATGGAGAGTCTGGGTTTACCCAGTGGAAGTGGGATGTCGAGGATTTGTGGCACACTCTACAACCCGGTTTCTCAGAGATGTCGGATTCAATGGCCAAGAGCTGCGTCGCACAGTGAAGAACTTATCTGAAGCAGCAGAGAGGAGCAGCAACTGGCTGTGGTTGAGACGGAAAGATTCCGGCCTGGGATCTCAAGCACAATAGAAAGAAAGAAAGGCTGATATACAGGTAAGTAAGCTGGGCTGAGTTGAGTGGAGGACGGAGGGGGGTGATGCTGGGACGCCAGAATCACCGTCGAGCCCTCTTGAGGTGTCGTGGGCTAGTCGACGAAACACCGAGGATGGAAGGTGCCCACTTGAAGACCCCAGAGATGTACCCTACTTAGCTCAATCCAGACGGTTGTCATGCTGATGCGCTGGGGAGACCGCACTATGGTTGATCCCTGGAGCCAGCATCGCAGCCGTTGTGTGTGCTGATGCGCTAGGGAGGATGGATGGAGACACATATGGATCACATTAGTTTACTGTGAAGCTACGTCTTAGTTGGTGCTTATCTTGGCGAGAGCCAAGTTCAAATCAGCATGAAGTTTTAACATCTACTCTCATGTAATGGAAATCTTAATTGTGAAGATGAAAAAAAAAAGATAAAAAACCCCAAAATGTACCCACTTTATTTTTTAAGAGTGTAAAATTGAGATATATAAAATATTATTTTTAATTTCTTCACATTACTGTGATCTCGGGCTGTACAGACACTGGGGTATGTCAAATTCTCGCCACAAAGACGTTTCTCACATTAGTCAGTTTCCCAAGTTACTCTGTACACTGGTTTACAGTGCAGCACTAACATGAAACCGAGAAAAAAAACAACCAATTACACATTTATTTCTAAAGAAGCCAACTCTTGGTAAGAATCAATGTTAAGTGAATTTATCATTTATATTTGTTGTTTTTCCCCTGCGCAATGTGATGTTTAGCTGCAACACGTTTTGATAAATCTTTTTTTTTTTCCCCCATGTAGAATGTTTTAAGGCCAGCACAGCAAAAATCCAAGAACCTGTTTTTATGGTGACATTAAATGTGTAGCTAAACCGGGATAGCTGGCTGTATGTTTTTTTTTTCTTTTTTTCTCGTTACTTTAACTGGACAGTCAGCTCGTCCAAGTATCACCCTACCTGCCATAGCATAGCGTTTTATTATAGCATAGTGGCTGAGTATTTGCATGTATAGCGACCCGGCTTGTGCGCTAGGAAGCACCTGGACCTCAGCGACCGGTTTCCCCCGCCTGAAGTACTGTACTACTTCCTATCGTCGATTTATACTGACAAAAGAATATTAGAATTGATTGAGAAACTGTGTAAACGTTCAAAGGAGATCTAGCGTTCAGAGGTGGGAACATCACACTATTATTATTATTATTATTATTATTATTATTATTATTATTATTATTATTATTATTATTATTATTGTTGTTGTTGTTATTTTTGGTGAATACCTTGTCAAAGTACTATAGTCATACAAATATTGTACACAAATAGCACCAGTCCCAGCAGTGTCAGCACCAGTCAGTGTCAGCACCAGTCTTACCGGTCAGCAGCAGTTACCAGTCCCAGCAGTGTAAGGCAACTTAAGTAGCAGTGAACCAAATGCAAGTCAATAAAAGTATGAACCCATCTACTTATTAATAATGATGTTATATTCTTGTCCTTTTAAAATCACATATTTCTGACAGTGTGAATATGGTCATTTTAGGTTGCTGTGGTTTTGCTAGGAGTCAATTAGTTTTAATCTTTGAAATAATATGGGTCATCAAATTTCAACATTAACATCATCATCCAAGGGACTTAATATTGCTTTGCAGTTTGCATGAACAGTCTTCAGGCTTTATAAGATGATAACTTTTACCTTTGTAACATGAACAGGATCTGCAAGAAGTTTGTTCAACTTTTTTTTTTTTTTTTTTTGCCTCAGTAAAAATCTAATCCTAGCTACGCCCCTGCATTTATCTTCCCTCCATGGATTGCCTCCCGAGAGAATGGCTTTAAGACCTGGTCTGCCTGAAGGCGCTTGTTTTTCCACTTCTTTAGGACTTGAGTGATTACACAGTAAACAGTTGAGCAGCAAACTCCCCTTTGTTTGGGTATTTTGACTTCAGCCAGATCTCCAATGTCCACCCATTCTGAACGTCAGTTAGTTCTGTATGCATCCTGCTGTCCTTGTCATATTGATCGTGGTTTTTTTTGTGTAAAATTCCAAATTGACTATACTGCCATCTAGAGCCATGCATAGTCATTAATGTGTATGGATCCATGTGGTAAAGTGCCCCCCCTGTGTATGTTATATGTTACGTGTTGTGTGTAAGTGTTGGTGTATAGGCATTGGTACACGGGATATAAGCGGGTCTGTGTTTCACGTGTGTTTAAATTGTAGATTTGTATTTAGGCACGAGGATGGCATAAATCACTTTCACGTGCTGGTTAAAATGTAATATGTGAGCACGGGGAATTGCACTTTAATTAATTCACGTGCAGTTGTACCGAGATTCCAATTGAATGATTGACTAGCAATCGAGTCTCGGTACAACTGCATAAAAGCTGCATGTTTTCACTCACTCGGGGTTGGGTGTTCGGTGAGTGGAGAACGGGAGAGAGAAAATGAGAACTAAAGTTAGAGAAAAGTGTTCTTACTCACCGTGTTTGTCTGTTCGTGTCTGTTTAGTGTATAGTCCGTTTTGTTTGTCTATTTATTTTGGCGCAAGTGCCGTGTCCTGTTTTGTGTTCTGTTTAAATCTTTTATTTTATTATTAAATGCTGAGCGCGATCACGCGCTCAGCTTCATCAAAACCCCAAGTCTCTGTCGTTTATTGTTCCTGCTTCTGCCGTGACGTCACCGCCCAGTCATCCTGTCACAATCCATCATCTCAGTAAACATCTATGTTACATAAGGCTTTCGGTTAAGCAGCATATATTCCAATTGTACTTACTATTATATTGTCCTAATAATTGCCCCCCTTTAAACTTTACCTATATAGCCAATGGAAGTGTACAACAGGTACATGTATGGATTTATTTTGCTAGCTACACCCACTTTAAGATGTTTGATAAGACTTGCTCTTTTAGCCATGTCTGTAGACCATTCATCCGCTCATATAACTTTCTGACGGAAATGCAAAATGCTGTGTGTTGAGCCACCCAAATGCTTTTTGATTACTTACAGCACAAATACCTTTGGGGAATTTAAACAAACTAGACTGTCAACAAGGATGTCTCTCAGATTAAATAAAGTGCTGAGAAGGCTATTGGGGATTGCAGGAAACAAAACTAAGCATCACCTGTCGGATACTGCAGCTTGAAGATTCTGTTTTTGGGGGTGTGGTTTACTGTTTGATTCAGGTTTGCAGAGTATCCTGTCTGACAATTTTGTTTTTTATCCACCCTCCTTCGCCAGGCACACAGTCAGAACAAAGATACTGCTTTTCTCACTCCATGTTGGCCATTTGATTAGGTCAGAGCTATGCTGTAATCTTGTTAGTCATTAACTAAAGGGAACTGTAATATCTTCCAATCTATTGATGAACATAAACTAAATATATATTTATTCCGTCTTTTGTGGAAGGAAGCGTTTATTTGTAATTTTTCATTGTGTGTGCACATTTCCATAAGTGATAATACAAGGAATTATCTGATTAAAAAAATATTTTAATCTGCCACCACCAAATTTCTATGCAATTAAGTTTTTGGCTCTGTGTGATCAACAGTACTGTAGATATTGACATTTCTTGGATGTACTCCATCTGGCTGTTACTGATAACACGTTCTTAGGGGCTGTTGGGTAATAGTTTTGCTGGCTTAAAAGGAGAAAACATAATGTATTCTCAAAAAAGCCCTGCGGCTAGCAGTGTTATTTGGCAGGAACAGTCAGGCATAGGCAGTACTTTCACTAACGCAGTAGGGCCTTCATTGCACTGCTTTCCAACTGAGAGTGGTGATTCACGTCATGCTTGGGGTTTTGCTGAAAACAAGGAAAATTGCTGTTCTGATAGAAAAAGATAATGCAATCTAAAATAAAACAGATAAACCATATTTATTTTTCTCTAAAATTCCTGTAGGTTGTAGATATTGTTTTTAGAAAGCATTGAAAAATGAGTGCTAATAGCCAAATTAGAATGTAGGTGTGTGTTGCCAGACTTCAGAATAATTTAGAATTAAATGTAGCTGTATTCAAAGCTTTTACATTTAATGGCTAAAAAATATATTTGATCTAACCTAACATATGATATTGAATATGATGCTGTCTATTTTGTAGAACAGCATTTTGTTTCTTTTGAGGGGTGGTACTATTAATATAGTCCAGAAGTCTAGAATCTGAAGAAATGAAATACATATATGTATTTTGACATGTTAGAGAACTGAAAGTTTTTCCTTTTTTTTGAAATTTGAATTGTGTGCTATTAATTTTAACTAAATACCCAGTCAGATTGTTTAAACAATAAAAAGAAGTACATTTGTCATTGCATTTGTAATGCATTGCAATGTTACAATAACGATTGCAATTTGAAAGTTCTGTACACTGACTAATCTTGGTTTACCACATTGCACATACTTTATGCAATAAATAATGTGGTACGACTACTGCTAATGTATTGTACACGTAACAAAAATAATATTGGTGCTAATTTACCAGGTTCTCATGCCTTTCATTTCTTGAGGTCAGGGTCTAAATCCATCACCTGAGCTACTTGAGGGGAAGAATCTGCCTACATAGTGTCAGACTGTTGCCTGTCCCATTGCCTCTCACCTCAAGAGCACTAACTTCACACACAATTATTCTGATTTAAAATTCACACAGGCCCTGTAAGACCTTTCCCACTTTAATCAACGTGTCTGAGAGATGCCAAAACAAGGCATTTCCTAGAGCCCGGAATGACAGTAGTACAATAGAGACAAAGGCAATAGTGTTTAATCTGCCAGTCTCAGAAATATTAAAGCTTCACATCAAAGAAAAAGTACTTGTGAACTTGTCCAACTTCTATAGTCTGTATCACTATAATAGGATTGAGTTGTTTGCTGTTGTTGCTTATCACGTCAACAGAATGCCTATTTATGCACAGTACTACTGGGGCTGCATTCTTTTTTTATATTAAATGGTTAATGTTCGTTATGGCACGTACTAGATCTATACAGATTGAAGTTCTAGGCTTTTCATCCTCTAGCAGGACAAAGAAGCTCAATGAAGAGGCAGACCCCATCGAGTGGTGGACATACCTGGTAACAGGGCACTGATCTAAATCTGAGCAGATGCCATGCAATCAAGTCTCTTTTTGCAGGAGCCACTTACTGTATCACAGTTGCTACAAGCACTCCCAGTCATTCGTTGTTGGAGGGGGGTGCTCTAGTCTGTTTGCCGAATTTCAGTCACTATTTTTAGGCTTAATATGCTTATGTAATGGAGATTCAAGTGTCAATAGCCCCGGAAATGGACATTCAGAATGTGCTGGGAGCAACTAATCCATAGACCTGGATCACTCTGCAGTTAAGAGCCACCAACATGAATGGATGCTTACAGTGAGATGTCTAGGCTTCCAGAGGAATAGTGAAGATTTTAATTGCTTCCTTTTTGAGTACATGCTTGAGTGTGATTGGTACTGTGGTCTCCAGCTATTGACCTATTCTTTTGCAACACTAAGCTGACAATCTGAAAATTAAGTGGATCCAAGTGCTTGCCTTCCCATCCTCCCTCTGCAAGCAGGATCAACCTTATAAAAATGTACCACAGTATTTGCAGTTTTATCATTCTTTTCCGATGGTTATACACTACGCATTTACAACAGTTTACCCTGGTTTGCCATGTTTATTTACATGCTTTACCATACCTCACTATGCTTTATTACACTTTGCTATGCTTTTTCCTCTGGTACACTTTTATAAGGCCATTTAGACCTCAATAATAAAGACTTCTCAGTGCAGGTTGAGTCAGTACACAAGGCTCCAACCAGGAAGACATCATAGTAAGAAAGAGTAACAAAGAAACATCTCCAAAGTCCGTCCCTACATTTCCCCCCCGGATGCGGAGATACTTTGTCATGCATTTGTCCCCTCTCAACTTGACTACTGCAACTCTCTATATGGTGGTCTCCCGGCATGCACCATAAACAGACTGCAGCTAGTTCATAATGCCACTGCCAGGATCCTTACCAGATGTAAAAACATGATCACATCACCCCCCGTCTTGCCCAGCTGCACTGGCTACCTGTAAAGTTCAGAATTACTTTCAAAACTCTCCTGCTCATCTACAATGCCCTTCATCACACAGGTCCCGAGTACATCCTCAACTTGCTGACCCGCTATGTCCCTGCCCACAAGCTGAGGTCCTCCGACACTGGCCTGCTTGTTATCCCCAAACAAAAGTGCAGCACACTTGGAGAACGCTCATTTAGCTTCATGGCTCCGACTCTTTGGAACTCTCTCCCAGCTTTGGTGCGTGATGCTCCCACCGTCGCTTGCTTTAAATCAACTCTCAAGACCCACCTGTTCTCTCTTGCTTTCCATGCTTTTTAAGCCTGATATCTGCTATTAGCTGCTGTGTTGCTGAAACTATTTAATGTATTATGCACTTTTTTAAAAACTGTATAGCATGTATTATGCATTTCTCTGTACTTAAAAGTATTATGGATTTTCTTGTTACTGCATCTTGTAAAGCGCTTTGTGATGGTGGTCCACTATGAAAGGCACTATATAAAATAAAAATTGATTGATTGATTGATTAAATGCTTCACACATCATTGTCACACGTAATGTATAAATGATTAGAGCACTGCAACACTAAAGGTGTTTGTATTTTTTCTTTTTATTTATTATAAGTTAATACATTGTGTGTAGGGAGACGTCACATCACACAGTCAGCTTTGCTTTGCAGTTCTCTGACCCGCCACACAACGTATTTATTATTGTACAGCAAGCCGGCATTCTTCATTTTTAAAAACCGATGACCACCACTTGTAGACTTTGAACCCTGCAAATCTGGATGTAACGAGTGTCAAGCATAATTGATCAATTCTTTAGAAAAGCAAGACTTATTTTTCCTGATGTGATTCATCAAGGTTTAATCCAGATGAATTCTGAAAGAAGAATACAGTAGCAGGGTATAATCTTTAAAAACTCACAGGGGCCCCAATAAATTCAATGGTAACCTATCTTTCAATACATATTCAAATAAATAAATACAAACATAATTTTTTTTTTTTAATTCCAGAAACAAAAAGTGATTTGTATGTGTTTTAATAATAATTTTCCCTTTGGAATCATTCTCTTTTTTCATTCCTATGCTGCAGTTGGGGAGATGTGACCTGGCGTGTCTCCTTCCTCCAGGCGTGATTCTGTCACAACACACAATTCTATCCCCTCTTTGCTGTGGATCTGCGGATGGCTGGGCAGTCACGCTCATTTAACCTGGCAAGGTCATGCTGCTCCTAAGATGTTCCTCCACCTCTTTTCCCTTCTGGCTATCTAAAACCCATCACTTTATGTTTGCTTCAGCAGGCTGTCTCTGTAGGAAATATACCTATATACCAGAGAAGCTTATTTTATTAATAACACAGACCTTGGCATGCCCATAGACCCGGCTCCAATTCATTTGACCCGAAATGACTGTAAACCTACGAAAGACATTCGTGAAAACAAAGTCAGTGAACACTCCTGAAATGTTTAAATTAAGTGTAGAACCAAAAAGCTCTCTGTACCTAAAAACAAAAAGCACAACCAAATGAGCAAAATTAATATTTCACCAAGATGGTTATCACATTTTCCATTACATGTCAAGAGCCAGACATCCCATCTTAAGCACAAGTAAAATAATAATAATTCTTGTTCAGGACAACACTCACATAGTGTAGGTACTGTGGACTGAAGGAGAGAATGATACAGTTTGGACTGAATACAGTTTTGTTCCAGGATTTCGCCCTCCATGCCCCTCTGACTAAGGTGAGCATCAATCCCCAGAAGGGAGATGCCGCTGCAAAGGAGGCGGAGGAGAAAAAGAACTTCAGGACATTTTGGAAAAGGCAGGCACTATATGCAAGAAGTAGTTTAACCAATGAGGATTGCGAAGGGAGATTGTAGCTTCCCCCCGAGAATGCCTTCAATTGCTGTTATTTTAGCAGGTGTTCCCTCGTCTGTCTTCTTTTGGAGAGGTTGTGTAGTGTCAGGTTACTAATATCTCAGTGAAATGTAACTTCCGAGCAGATGCTATTTCAATTTGCACTGTAGATAAAAAATGGAATTACCATTGCACTGATCCAAAACAAAGTTCTGCTTTACTGCCATACTAACAAAGTGGAACCACATACAAGTCTTAGGAATCAGCCAGATGCAAAACAAATGACATTTCACCATTATGTTCCACCAATAGCATTTTGAACTTTGGATATATTTCCATGAACACAGAGGGGCAATTTAACTCTCTTCACATTCTGCTAAGCCATGCATGCGTTTTATTGGCTTATTAAACATGAAGACTTTAGGGCATTCCTTTTTAATCAGCACAGATGGATTCCCAATATTGTAATTGAGTCTAATGCCACAGTAAGCAGCAGGTCATTCCATTTTTTTTATTTATTTATTTATTTTTTTAATAACACAGCCATAGTGCATTTGTTTCTTGTTACATACCAACACTGTTCTATTCCTTTTAATCAGAAAATGTGTCATTGCTCTTGTTCCTAAAACACAAAGACTGTCTGTTACACACTTCTCCCTTACATGCATTTGCAAAATGTTTACTTTGGATGTGATTGTTTTCCTATTATATGTGTTCATAATAATAATGTATTCCTGTTTATGCACTCCTGGAAATTTGGGGTTTTTAAAGAAGTCACCAGCACATTTTAACTTGGTAGCTAATCAAGCCTGAGCAAGGTTGAATTTCTGTAATTAGGCCAGACTGTGTTTGCACTGGTAATTTCTTATAGGGCCAAAAACAGTGATTTTCCAATAATTTCCCAAATCTAGCAAATTCACTGTTTTAAAACAGTAACACATCAAACAAGCAAACAGACGCTACTCTGTGTTCAAGGTTAATGCTGCTTTATTCCAACAATTACTATTACTATACTGTAGACCGATATATAAAATTATGACAACTTATAAACAAATTAGTTTACAGTTGATAGCCTAATACAGAACGAAAGTAATATTTACCATGTCTGGATGAATCCCCCTGCCAAATTATCATGGTGTTTGTTGGTTCTAAGAAAACGCAATGAACTAATTTCTCACTTTCCTTTATATAGCCCGTGTCTCGGCTGTTGCAAGATGCTGCTGGGTGTGGATGCGGTTTGGGTGCTGTTGCCTTCATGGACTGACATTTCTGTTCTGTCTACTTCTATATAAGGTCATGTCAGCATCCTGCTAGTTTTGACAGACTCTACCCTATTCCCCCAAAAATAAACACATTATTTAACACACAGGGCCGCACTGGTTACACAAAGCAGAGGTTTTACAAATGAATAATTATACCATTGTATTTTCATACACATACCCACACGTTTTACAAAGTAAATGATATTACTAAAATACAGAAAATTTAGCTTATTCCAACAGCTGTACATGTTGTGACTGTATTAAGGTGTGATTTGTTTTGTGTTTTTACACAGTAGAGGTCTGTGTATTGACCTGCTTGTTCTGGAGGGCTTGGTAAATAGTAACAGTTGAGTGGATCTCTGTCGACACTCATAGCACGTTTTAATAAATGATTCTCTTTATTATACAAATGAAACACATTCATGCACTGTTATATTTTCCAACTAAAAACGGCTGTATTTATTCATTCGAAACAAATGACACAGAAAGTATTATTATAAAAACAAATCAGGCACAATTATCAGTTTAAAACAAAGTGCTTATGAATCGAAAAACATACATAAATGTTCAACTCAAAGAACACTGATCATTGCCGGTAAGTTATTTACCAATTCAAAACAAAAAGAAACAGAAGCCTCTTGTTAATAAAGCACTACCCTTGCAAACATGTAATGCAGCAGTACTGCGAAAGACCCATAATGTGTGCAGTACTACTGTATTTAAAAGTAACTCATTCCCAACACTGCATTATATTGCTATTTTTTGTATTCTTGTAAGAGTAATGCTCATTCATTCAAAACTTACTTATACAAGTTCTTATTTGTTAACCTCCATTTCAGTAATTGCAGCACTACAACCTTCGGCAAGGGTTTGGTGTCAAACCTATGCCAATCCCAAGATTCTCGCAACATAGCAGTGACATGAATCATCAGTAAACGTGAAACATTTGAAAACACAAAATCTAAAGAACAGTAAAACTAACTTGGAAAAACACTGGAGACAGACAAGAGCAGAACATATAAACTGGTATTTAAAACATTTAGGTCAGTTCTAGTACTGTACTTTTAAGCTGGCAGTACAGTTGCACGGTCTCTTAAAGACAGCAAGCCAGTTCAACAGAAACAGGTAGATTTGCTAGGAAGTGTGAATACATTTGTCTTCATAATGACAGGCACTTTCTTTCCCCAGTTAGCTTAAACAGCACACCCAGGCCGACCTACTAGTAGACAGGAGTCTTGTAGAAAAAAATGGATGATTCTTGCTATACTGGTATAGACTTCTTGTGCCTGAGCAGACACAGATTTATACTATACTGCTTCAAACTCCTGAAAATGATCAGGGGCATTCAGCACAAGTTCCTTTGACCAGAACAGAGCAGACTGCCTCTGAACCCCATTCGCAGCGCTCTCAATTCTAGGATCTTGCCATTTTGCTTCTAGAGCACAATGTGAACAGTGGACTTGAGAGTGAGTCCAAACACCAACATGCCCAACAGTGCTTTGCATGCTACAGTAACAGCACCCCAAACAATTCGGCCATTTCTCACACAACCTGATTCAGAATCATCTTAAGGTTGGAGCTTGATGCCAGTACAGTACAAATACAGGTGAACACCAACCAGTTTAGTTAAATCCTTGCACCTCCAGGCACTACTTCGCATATAGTACGAGAGCTGGTTAGGTTTCTCTAAAAACCCGATCAGACATTTGACTCGGACACACAAGAATCTCATCAAGCGTGATGCTAGGATTTCTGCAGTGAACTGAACACGCTTGTATGATTTGCAAAGTAAAGCAAAATATACAATATAGGTACAGACTAATTCAAATACTTGCATCTAATGGCAAATCTAATAATAGCTAAAACTGGAGATTTGACCACTCAACATTTAACAATGACAATATAAACTTAAGATAAAAATCACAATACAACCCTTGTTATATGAAAGCACTGTACTGTACGGCTTTATTAACAAGTGATTCTATTTACCAGTCATGTAACAGTATAGGGGTCGTTCTTCTTGGCTAAATATAGAACTTATAACTTAAATACCTGTAAAAATACAAATGTGTAATTAGCTTTAGAAATGTAAATGCCCTAATAATAACAATACATGCCATTTAACTAGTATGTTAATAAAATAGTTATTCAAATACAGCAATCCAAGTAATATTTAGGCTTGACTAATATGAATTTCACCGATATGTACATCATTTGAAAGCCACTGACCGCGGGATACAGCTCATAGGGTTAACCTGCATTTACATTATTGAAAAGGGGAGCTACAATAAACGCTTTTTTCATTTGTTGTTTAAATGGCAGTTACTTTTATAAAATGACTATGGCTTATAGTTAGCGTTCCGCGTTTCTGGCTTATTTCGAATTTTACTGAAAAATTACAGGATTATTTTTTTAACAGGACTTCGGTTTTTACTGATTTATACCCGATTTTTGTCTATTGTTCAATATTTTCCTGTACAATATTCTAGGAAATACACAATATTTTGATTAAAATACTGTTTTATTTTGACTCTGACATTGCAATAAGCAGCCCTACACTGTATCCTAGGATATATCAGACGTTTAGACGTCAGAGGAGCAAATAACGTTCAAATGTGGTTCTCTGATT
Organism: Acipenser oxyrinchus oxyrinchus; assembly: GCA_030684275.1. Lineage (NCBI taxonomy): Eukaryota > Metazoa > Chordata > Actinopteri > Acipenseriformes > Acipenseridae > Acipenser > Acipenser oxyrinchus. The sequence continues at coordinate 97,370,213 of CM060249.1, forward strand.
TTATGAAATCACAAGTAATGTGATTTCATAAAAACGTCAGGTGCTCAGTGTTTGGTATTTGAGTTGAGTTAAAATTGCCAAAATGAGTTTCTATATAAATAGCCATTCGAAAAGACATGATTTTAATTAAAACAAGAACAGCAAAAGATATGACCATGTCCCGCTTGAGTAATAAAGATCAACTGGTTGCTATCGGCAAGATTGAAGGTGGCCTGTCTGTAAGAGAAGTTGCCTGGAGAATGACATGGTCTGCTTCAACAATCAGCAGACTAGTCCAGAGAAACCAGCTCTGCGAGGGACAGGCCACGTCCTGGAAAGCAGAGGGTCACCACGTTGTGGTGAGTGTTATGCTGACTGTTACGTTGTTCAAGCCAACCAGTGGGTCGGTGGAAGTGTGATGATGTGGGGAGGAAACTCCTTTAACACAAGAACGCCTTTGGTGCAAACTGAGGGTAACCTTACTGCTCAGCGATACATTGACAAAGTCCTTGAGGCAACAGTTTTTCCGTTCCTGCAAGCCAATCCGGAAGTGTCGATTTTCCAGCAGGACAATGCAAGACTGCACAGTGCTAGGATTACAATTGCACAACTTCAAGAAAACAATGTTGAGGTCTTGCCATGGCCAGATTTTTCTTCCCATAAAACACCTATGAGACCAAATCGCCAGTGCCATCCACAGGAGACAACCGCATCCAGCCAACCTTCACCTGCTGGCTGCAGCTGCACAGGAAGATTGGTGGAACATCCCACAGCAGTCTATCCAGAGGCTGACCAGGTCTATGCGTCAACGCTGCCAGGATTGTGTTAATGCTCAGGGAGGTCATACCCGATACTAACTTTCTAATGCTTTCATTTTGACAGTGTGTATTTTTGTTCACATTTTCTGTGATTTTGTTTGATATCTATGTTTAGAATATTTGATTAAATCCATTAAACGTGAGGGAAGACTATTGTTACCGACAGGGGGCTAAAATGTGCGAAGCCGCAGGAAACAATAGTCTTCAGGAGGGGCATTTAATTTTCCACTATTAGTCAGTCAAAATAATGAGAGACAAGCTTGGACAGTAAATATGACTTTAAATACTGTAAAATATTTATATTTGCGAGCCTTTTATTATGCGTTCTTTGCGTATGAAAAAAGTGAACATTTTTGGCATGAATATCTTAGTGCTATACATATAATAAAGTAATATACTACTACCAGTGCAACAGGTCGGCAACATTTCTGGAGTAAAACAGGATTTATGGGTGTGATTCGCCAAATATTCTCGTCGCAAATATTTATGGCTTTACAGTATGTTGTTTAAATATAGCTGATACAGCATAAGTAAATAACTAAATAACATAAATAAACAGAAAATATCTTTGACGTTCATACAGCAAGTTGTTTTTTTTCTTTCTTTTGTAGTATGTTTTGTAATTAATTTTCGCCGTTCAGCAGTTTTTTCATTCTGCCATTTTATCTTCTTGCTTAGGCGTGGAGGTGGAGGGCGTTCCTTTGATAAGGGATGGGACGGACAGTGATGTGAACCAATCACATGACAGACGAAGACTATTGCCCGTTGGTGTAAGGATGTGAGGACAATAGATAATTCTATTTTTGCTCCTATGTGATAAGGTTTTAACGAAATCACAGGCCTGAATTTCCAAGCACTGACATTCTCTTTCCCTCTCTCTCTCTATCTATATATCTAGATATCTATCGAGAGAGAGAGAGAGAGAGAGAGAGAGAGAGAGAGAGAGAGAGAGAGAGAGAGACCCGTGCTTTTCGCAAATGCGAAATACAACATATAAAATGAAAAAATCTTATAATGCAAACATAGAATTACATTTTTAAATCGTAGCTGTCAAGGCAATAGTAGAGCAGTATAAATATATATTTTATCTTAAGTGTATTTTTATAGAGGGCATGGGCAGTATTTACTGTAAATCGGTAGTTAATTAAAAAGAGTGGGGCATTTCACGTACGTTTCCGTTACTGCCGCTAAAAATGATGGTAACTCAATTTTTCTGTGCTAGGTCTGTTTATGTCAATGTTTAAAAACAAGCAGATATTGTTTAATAAAAAAACTCTATTGAATCCCTATTGAAATGTATTATTTATTTGTAATTAAAAATAAATGCAGAGAAGAAGAAACAAAATAATTCAAAACCCAAGCCCCCTGTTTAATGGCTTGCTTATTTTGTCCAGTTGGACTATCTCTATAGTCTCTGTAGTCTCTGTCACTCCCCAGAACAAGTTTTAGAAATAGTTTAAACCCAAGAATTGCGTTTACATATTTTTTTACCATTATGAATTTTAAAAATCTTATCTTCCAAAATAAGGCATTCCAAGTACACCAGAAATAATGATTACTTAACTCCAAACAATTTAGATGAAAATTGTTTTTATTTATTTATTTATTTATTTATTTATTTATTTATTTTATTTTATTTTTTAAATTGATCTGCAGGCCAATTATCATTACTTCAGATATTTATCATCGAGGACCTGATGGCTCCACCTCATTGTCATGGATCTACTGCCCCGTCTAATGCTTTTCTGCTTTTACATCATGTATTTTTGATTTTTTGGCTGTTATTGGCAACAGCTCCCCAGTAGCTTTCATTAACTCGATTTTCCGGGACAGGCTCTCATCATTTTCCATGAGAGTGGCACATTTTTGTGCGTATTTAACCAGTGTCTCTTCACGTGAATTGAAGAGTCCAACTACCGACAGCATGTCTTTGGCTGCGAGGTGTAACTCCGCTATGGGTGCTGTGTTAGCAATGGTGTTCCTGTCAATGCCGTAATGTCGGAAAGCTCCGCTCATGCTTTTCTTCTTGTTGAAGGTCGACAGCACCTGCTTGTATCGATGAATGACATACTGCACACCAGTTGCTGGAAAGGAAGTAAATGCAATATATACACATATACAGAAAAAATGAAATCACTGTTTCCTTTTAAAAATACAGTATATCATTTTCTTGACTCTGGAAACATAGAAAACAACAAACTGAAAATAACCAACGGTTCCTACGGCCATTTCAACTAGTTACATGCATTATTTATTTGTAATATTGTTTTGTTTTTTGTACACTATAACGATAAGAAAATCACGTTTGAAAAAATCATAATGATCTCTCTTCAATCAGCAGTTATTTGAATCTTTTCAAAACTAACAGTGTCTATAAGCATTTTACACTAGGGCTACCTTTTTATTAAATGGCACGGCTGCTGTTATCGTGGTTTTAAAGAGTACCAAATGACAAAAAACAATAATAACTTCGTGCAACGTTGTTTGTTTTGTTATTTGGTACTTATAAAAAGCCACTATGAGGGTAGAATCACTTAAAACGTAATCCTAGGGTTAGTCCTCTTTTGTCTTTAGACGTTATGCTTTATAAAATCGACATGTCTTACCTCTTTTTCTGCTGTAATCTTTCGATTTCTTGCCCCTCCTTTTGTCTTTGTGATGCTTTCTTTTTTTGACCTCACTGGAAGTTGCTGAAGACACTGTTGTCAATGACATGTCAGAGCTGCTGTCCGTGCTGCATGCTGAGCTACTGGATGTTGTTCTGGACCTTTTCCTTGGCTTAGTATCTGAATGGAAAGAAAAAGTATATTAAAGTGTAAGTATGACAATAAAAATGACCTGCACCTTTGCAGTTATGTACAGAGATCTTTTGAAGAGAGTGGAAATCAATATTCTACTAATAACACAATCCTGCTTTCAAGAAGTCTTTCTTGGGTGCCTTGACCTTGAAAGGGGGATTAAACTGTCCTCTTCCCCAGAACGCTGCAATCTCTGTCTCAGAATGTGTATCCTCAATATTCCTTAGATTGCAGCTTTCTTATTGAAGAGCTATTACTTTAGCTCTTATTTCAGTGATCAGTTCACAGGTCTTTTGTTTTTGTTTTCGTGGTTGCTTAGACTTTTTTTTCAAATTTCAATGGTAAATCAGCAGACAAATGGTTGTAATCCCAATTTCTAACAGATTTCCAACAAATACTTGATACAAAAAAATCCATTAGATGTGCATTAAAAAGTCTCTAACTCAAAAGAGCTCAAAAACAGTTTGCAAGTATGCCACTTGATTATGTAATTTCATGCCTAAACTGAATTTGCCAGTACCTTAGTTTTAAATTATATAAATGCAAAAATACTACATACAGTTTATATTTGTTTGAATTTTTTTTTGTATTTAGCACTTCTTCTTAATCTAGGCTGTTACAGGGCTTTTTGATAGTGGACTCAGACTTGTCTTGACTTGTCTGACCAGTGCTGTATGTGTATGTGTATGTGTATATATATATAAAACAAGGTAAGATGTAAATGCAATCTCAATCTAAGCAGAGCTTACCTTCAGTCGTCTTTGGACCTCTGGTTAAATTCTCAATTTGTGAACGAAGAAAGCTGCGATCTTGCTGGAGATCTTCAATCTGTTTTTCAAGATAGGTGATCCTTTCCTGTTTGCTTTCTAGTTGGCATTTGAGTTTAGTTATGGTCAAAATGGCAGTAGGTGAAAGGACTTCTGCTGTGGATTCTGCTGCAACAAGAAAGGAAATTGCAAACAAAGTCTTAACACCCTTATTCAAAACCATATAAACGAACTCTCTCATACATAATCATTTTGTCATATGCAAAAACCTTTTGGAGCTACATACAAAAAGATGTATTTATTTACCTATTTGTTTGTTTATTGGATAAGTTATGAGAGCTGCCCTTTTCTAGAATTTCATGAGCATTTTTTTTCTTCAACCTGTTAAAAAATGGTTGCAACTAAGACATAGCGACTTCCAAAGGTAAGAATTGTGCTTACTTGAAACTACACTGCTAGATGTATCGTCCTGCTCAGCATCGCTTGCTGCGGCTGCAGCCCTGCTGTCCCACTGCAGTGTCTCTGAATCTTCTCTTATCAGCCGGTGCATGCTGCTCACGGTCGCTTTCTTTCTCATCGCTGAGCTGGAGTGTATTTCGGCTTCGGGGGAATATCTTATAGGCTTCTTTGGCCAGAGAGCTGACATGTCTTCTTAAGGCCTTCTTACCTGTACAAGAAGAACGGATAATTACTATTCGATGAGAAGCACTCGTGTAAACTACTGCACAGTTCTTGAGCACATGCAGTACACATGGATTAACTGAGCACACTGTACACATTTTGTGTCTGAGGAAGCATTACTGAACACTGTGTAGTGTTCTGAAAACTCATTACCTACCATCTCCTGCGCTGATCTTTTTCAAGAAAAGAGTGATGGCTTTGAAATTATTATTCACGTACATTGAGTAATAAATCAACTGAGCAATGAAAGCAAACAGACGCCCTCTGCATCCATTTCTAGAAGCTCAACTCAAACCAAGGAGCTCTCCATATGAATGTCATACCCTGGTGGGTATTCTAACAACAGGTCCCCCTTACAACCATGCTGAGTACATGTTCTGTAGTCCAATATGCAAGATGGATATGAAGTTCTGTTGAAGAATTCTGTGGTTTGAGGCAAGTTGATTAACGAATGAGTCTTGACCCAGGGGTATGTGAATAATAAATATCGAAGCAATTGCAATTTTGTTGAAAAATGCGTGGGGACAGGTAGAGGACAGAACACTCTAAACGCTGCACAGCTGGAAACATTTTTTTTTTTTTTTCCCGGTGCAAACAAAGAATTTATATTGCATCTTCATTAAGAGTCTGTTATCCAACTTGGGAAATGTTTGTGCCCCATTATGGGCTACTCAAAGTCACAAAAAGCTGGAAATTCAATGTTCTACAATACACAGAATCATACGATATGTACTAGGGATTATGTGCTAATGCATTTGAGTTGGCTTGAATATCAACCATGTATTATGTTCCAAGATTCTTAGATATCAGGCCACAACATATTTGTAATAATTTATATATACAGTACAAAACAAATCTTAAAATATTCCACAAACACAAACACAGCGGGTTTATGCTCATTGAATTTTCCTATCAAGTGTTTTTTTTTTTTTTAAGTCTCCTTTTCTTACATAAAGATTATAAAAGGTTATAAAACTAGAACAGACAAAGTAAAAACAATAACTTACTTTATAATGATAAAAGTCTCTGCAAGTATCTGTTTCTTGATACTTTTAATACTGATCATAAAATAATGGAGGCATACTTTTGTGCATTAAAACCTTTCCCTCTAATAGTTTGAGATAGCAGGGATGTAATGTATAAAAGTAAAAGCAGGAATGGAAATAAGACTCCCATTGTATAGTAGTCCTGGTTTTACCAGGAGTTTAATAATAGCTTGTTATTACCTATATACTGTGGCTAATCAACCGCCTAATAAAACCTAGAATGGGTGAAACTACTATGCAATATGTGTCTTATTTCCATCCCTGAATAGCACTTTGATATGTGTGGTTTGACCCACAATTCCACAAGGTTATGCATTGCTGCGTTTTTTATAAATAAAATTTAAAAGACTTTTCAGACAGTTGCACTTACCCGAAAGCTAATCATAATCCACTATAGGCCCCAGCACCTGTACTGTGCACGATTTACAATAAACAACCCCACATTCACTAAAATAGAGGGACTGAGACCGATATAATGTGCATTTTTAGGCAAAACTGATCTCTGGCACTTTGGTAATTACAGTTCTACCTTAAACTCTGGATGGTTATGCTTGTGCACATACAAACTGTTTGCAGCTGTACAACAATCAGTAAATCTTTACAAATCAACCCAAGTTGGGATCACCTTTAAAAAGACTTCGCTGTGGCAAGTCCCCCCTATTGAAAAAACGCCACTCACTAATAGAAAAATATCTGTTCACATACTATTAAATAAACATGAAAACGAGTAACAAAAGCAAAAATACATACTGTAGTGTTTAAATGTAATGTCTACGTTGTGTCAGAGTATGAGGAAAAAAAAAAAAGCAACCATTTTCTTCTCTGGGGTATGCTAATCTGTATACCAGCAAAAATTAAACGGTGCAGATGGCAATCAATAAAGATGACATACTTTAAAAATGGAGTCGGTTCCGCTGGGCTAAAATGAATGCAATTGCACGCTGAGGCATGCCAGAGGTAGAGCTGTGCCACTGGGATGGCACAATATCAGTTACCCCATCTCAGACGAAGAAGTGGCCACTAAACCCAACGCCGCGCCGCCCCCCCACCCCTGGGGTTCCGTACTCAGTCACCGTCACCATGGAGATAGTGACAGCCAATAATTTGTTTTCAATAAGACAAAACAATGTTTGCAAGATAATAAACTCGACGCCTAACGTTGTAGGGAAACTAGATACATAGTTTAGATATTAGATGAACCTTATTAAATTGAATATAATAATAAAATAATATAGAACTGTAAAACAATAATATTGTACATAAATAAACAACTTTATTTTATTTTTTATTTTTTAGGACGTCTACTCGGTCTTGTGCATAGTATGTGCAAAAAGTGGTATAAAACAAAATATCCCTTTTTTAAAACGTGTTATTTAATCTGCTAATTATATTCATTTTCACTTCCATTAAAAGAAACAAGGGATGCACGCAAGAACATCGTTTTATCAAATGCAAAATACATACCTCTAATGTAGTTTTTCCTACACAGAGCAGAGGGTTGGCAGCGCGTCACTATTTAAACTAAGAATTGTTTTTTAGGGTTTAGAGGAAACGGGAAACTTGTTTTCAGAAGTGGCATACCTCGAAAGCAGCGCAGCGCTTGCTTCTTTGTGCCTGAGGCCGGGGGTTGGGAGGGTGATTGGCAACGTTGACAAACCACCGACCAGTCAAAAGAAAAAGGCTGAAACTGCAGCAGCATCTCCCTTCCTTCCGCGTCGATCTCGGAATGCTGGGATTAGAAGTGCACACTGGGATTTGGAGTGCTTTGAGACGCACACAAGGTGTCCTGTTGTGTGCTTCAATCCCTTTGTGCGTAATTGTACTACGTTTACTATCATTGGATCTGTTTTATAATGCATATATTTTTTTTACAGGGGAACTCATAGAGTTCACTCAAACTGCTTAAAAAAATTAAAAATAAAAATGGAAATACTTAACAAGGGATAGCTTCATTTTTCAATTTATTTTTTACAAGGGTTTTTTTTTTACTTTATATTTTAAATTGAAAAAGAGCATATACGGCTAATTTATTGTGAACTGGATTAAAACATCTGGTATGAGAAAGTAATTGCACAAAAAAGTAAAGTATTGAAAAGTGGATGTGTTTAAAAAAAAGTGTACTGCATTTAGAAAAATGACAACAACAAAAAAAAAGTTTGTAAAAGATTCAAAGGATCGACAAAAAAGGATATTGAGAGAAACAGTTATATTAAATATCTTCTGGTTACGATTTAACTGCTACTATGAGCAGTTTGTAATTCTTGATTAAAACCGACTACCAAGAATTACCAAAATGTTAAAACAACTTTAGTAGCAGAGGAAATGCTTAAAAGGATAAAGTAGTTAAACAAAACGGGAAGTAAAGCATAAATCATAGTATGAATGATACACCGCAGAGATGTCTGGGAAAGCATGCATTGTAAAACAAATCAATCAATAAATAAAACCCAGCAACAACATGCTTATTGTCTAATGCAGCATGGGACAAAGATGAATAAACTGCAAAATTACAGCATGCATTTACCTTGGTAAACTTGCATTGAAACTTGCATTGAAGCCTGAAATATAATATCATATACATCATGATGTATGTGTGTGTGCATGGTGGACAGCGGTTTTTATTATTATATTTGTCATATACACTATAAAACAATAAACACAGTCGGCAACATACTGCCTGTATTGTAATAAACAAGACTAATGCAATTGTACCCCAGATGTTATCTACTCACTACCAATACCAAGTTAATATGAGAGATTTGTTCTTCCTTTTACCCACCCAAATTGGTTTTTCAAAATTAAATAACAATCTACTTGAAGTTAGAAAGGCATATTTATTTTAGTAACACTTTTTAAGATTGTTTTTTGAGTCCCTTTCTTATATTTAAAACGAGTATAACAAAAACACAGCTGGTGAAAGATATACTCCCTTTTATTACATTTGTCTCCTGAGCAATAACACAATTTAAATAGGTCTGCTTTCTATTGTGTAGTATTACAGTGATAAGCTGGTTTCAACAAACTAAACCTGTTGGGAATGTAAAAATTATAGACTGCTGATAAAGTACCCTGTACAGAGAGCTAAACTGTAACGGACAGCAAGGATTTATGTTTTGTATTGTAAAATAATGAAGACATTATTAAGTATTATAGGTGTCAACTGTAGTTACACAAAAACTAAATCCGAGCTTCCTTGCAAGGCTTCACAGAGGTACAGTGCTGTTCATCAGCTGCCTGGTTCTCTTCCTTGCAAGGCTTCACAGAGGTATAGTGCTGTTCTTCACCTGCCTGGTTCTCTTCCTTGCAAGGCTTCACAGAGGTATAGTGCTGTTCTTCACCTGCCTGGTTCTCTTCATTGCAAGGCTTCACAGAGGTATAGTGCTGTTCTTCACCTGCCTGGTTCTCTTCCTTGCAAGGCTTCACAGAGGTATAGTGCTGTTCTTCACCTGCCTGGTTCTCTTCCTTGCAAGGCTTCACAGAGGTATAGTGCTGTTCTTCACCTGCCTGGTTCTCTTCCTTGCAAGGCTTCACAGAGGTATAGTGCTGTTCTTAACCTGCCTGGTTCTCTTCCTTGCAAGCCTTCACAGAGGTATAGTGCTGTTCTTCACCTGCCTGGTTCTCTTCCTTGCAAGGCTTCACAGAGGTATAGTGCTGTTCTTCACCTGCCTGGTTCTCTTCCTTGCAAGGCTTCACAGAGGTATAGTGCTGTTCTTCACCTGCCTGGTTCTCTTCCTTGCAAGCCTTCACAGAGGTATAGTGCTGTTCTTCACCTGCCTGGTTCTCTTCCTTGCAAGGCTTCACAGAGGTATAGTGCTGTTCTTCACCTGCCTGGTTCTCTTCCTTGCAAGGCTTCACAGAGGTATAGTGCTGGTCTTCAGCTGCCTGGTTCTCTTCCTTGCAAGGCTTCACAGAGGTATAGTGCTGTTCTTCACCTGCCTGGTTCTCATCCTTGCAAGGCTACACAGAGGTATAGTGCTGTTCTTCACCTGCCTGGTTCTCTTCCTTGCAAGGCTTCACAGAGGTATAGTGCTGTTCTTCACCTGCCTGGTTCTCTTCCTTGCAAGGCTTCACAGAGGTATAGTGCTGTTCATCAGCTGTCTGGTTCTCTTCCTTGCAAGGCTTCACAGAGGTATAGTGCTGTTCATCAGCTGTCTGGTTCTCTTCCTTGCAAGGCTTCACAGAGGTATAGTGCTGTTCTTCACCTGTCTGGTTCTCTACCTTGCAAGGCTTCACAGAGGTATAGTGCTGTTCTTCACCTGCCTGGTTCTCTTCCTTGCAAGGCTTCACAGAGGTATAGTGCTGGTCTTCAGCTGCCTGGTTCTCTTCCTTGCAAGGCTTCACAGAGGTATAGTGCTGTTCTTCACCTGCCTGGTTCTCTTCCTTGCAAGGCTTCACAGAGGTATAGTGCTGTTCTTCACCTGTCTGGTTCTCTTCCTTGCAAGGCTTCACAGAGGTATAGTGCTGTTCTTCACCTGCCTGGTTCTCTTCCTTGCAAGGCTTCACAGAGGTATAGTGCTGGTCTTCAGCTGCCTGATTCTCTTCCTTGCAAGGCTTCACAGAGGTATAGTGCTGTTCTTCACCTGCCTGATTCTCTTCCTTGCAAGGCTTCACAGAGGTATAGTGCTGTTCTTCACCTGCCTGGTTCTCTTCCTTGCAAGGCTTCACAGAGGTATAGTGCTGGTCTTCACCTGCCTGGTTCTCTTCCTTGCAAGGCTTCACAGAGGTATAGTGCTGGTCTTCAGCTGCCTGGTTCTCTTCCTTGGATTCTGCTGCCCTATACTGGCTTACCCTCCAGCTCTGTATTCCACAGACTAAACTGCAGCTTGCAGCTCATACTCAGTGCTGGCTCGTCTGGTGCACTGTTTCTTCAGAACACTGTTGACTCTTTATGGTCTTTGGTCTTTATGGCTGTACCTCACAGAATTTACAGAAGGCTATGTCAGGTATGACATGTGCTAAAGATTATATCACTTTGTGACCAAATTAAGCAATATCAGCTTACAGACGTCTACTAGTTGCCAGAACCTTCCCAAACCAATAAATAGATATGTATAAAACAATAGTGTGCCAATAAATACAGACCTGGGGCTGTCATATAGAATGATAAAGTATGCTGGAGCTTTCTTATGAAATTAATTATATTATATTTGTAATTACTGTTAGAATACTGATACATGAAAATGAAACATAATTCATACAATACAATACAAAACACCATTTAAGAAGAATGTTGTAGCATTATACTATTGAGGATTATAATGTTATGTTGTTTTATTGCAAAAAGTAAAACTTTATAGAAGTACAAAAATCAAACTAACACAGAAAGCTTATAGACTGGGAGTTATAATAAGTGCTTTTGCTTTCGAAAACAACAAACAGGGAAGATGGCTGTCTCCGATTCAGCGAGGGAGACCAAAAAACAAACAAGCTTACTCAGTAATTATGCATGAACAGCCCACATTTAATCATAGCTTTTCAACATGCACTTTATAATTTACACTTCAATAATGATCCTTTTCTGGGGAGTGTGATGCCCACTGAAGCTGGCCCACTCACTAGATAAAACCAAATGTGCTTATCTTTCACATTTAACTATTCAGTTCAACAACAAATCAGTGCAATTATTGTGTGAGTCATTCAGCTGCTAAATCAAACATTGTGTCACTGAACATATTTCAGTTGCTCAGACCTTAATACTGATACTGATAATAGCATATTACATAACCGCTCTTAAACTACATCAGGGTCATTTTAAGTAGCTTTAATCATTCTAATTTGCATAAAGAAAAAACAGTTTTTTCAAAATCATAACAAAAACAAAAAAACATTATTTACACAAGGTGCTTATATGGTTGGAATTTTCAACACTAATTTTGATATTCAAAATAGTGCTTGAATTATTATTTTATTACATTTTTTGTATGTATTGTTCAGGAAATCAAGAAGCTGAAATCATAATATAATGTGACCCTTTTATATTCAAATGACACAAGACAGACACGTATACTTCATCATTTTAACAAACCAGGGGATACTCATGGCCTCACGGGTGCCAGAGCCCGGGGTCGAGGGTGGCAAATGGATCCACTCATTTTTAAAAGTGCTCTGTACTATTGTCCATAGATCTCGCCAGCCGATCCTGCGTTGTTCCACACTCTCCATTTTCCCTGCTTGGCCTGGGAAACTGCCTTTACGCACCTCATCATCTCCTCCTGCTTTTGCACCTCATTGACTACCAGCTTTATTGGGCTGGGGCTGCCTTGTGCCATGTAGGAGGAGCTGAACTGAGACCAAGACCTCCTCTTCCATGCTGTACTTGCCCCATGATATCACTGATATGAAGGGCAGCCTTTGCATCTTCCACAGATGCATTTGCCGCCCAGTTTTCAACACAGGTGCTGCCTCCCTCACACATTCATCGTGTGACTTTTATGACCCTTAATAATAGATTGAGTGCCTCCTTCTGACTTTGTTCTTCTCTCCTCCATTTCTTCCTCAGCTGCCTCCTTTCTCTAACTAAATGCTCAATCTCCTGCTGCCGTCTAGACTTTACAGGAATAGTTTGTACTTTCTCAATTTTTCAACTCCAAACCTCTCGCTTCCATATGCGTAGATAGTATCCCCAAATTTATCCAGCTTCTTTTCAACTGTTCTACCGAACCTTTCCAATGCAAAACAGAGATCCGTGTTTACTGTGCCCCCGCTGTTTTCTCAGAAGCTCTTGGCCATTTAACTCCAGGCTTGTGCCCCGTTGAGGTTCTTTTCTCTCTTATGCTGATTCATCTGACTGGGTTCACAGGGATCATTAGGTTCATCACTAGTTGTGCTTATGCAAGTCTTCCTCTCATCTATAACAGGGGTGCTGATATCCTGCGAACTGTCACTGGATTTCATTCGACTGACTTGATTGACTTTGTAAAAAGTACTGATCAATGAGAGGCCCTTGTCCGTTCTCCCTCAAGCATTTAATTCTCCCTTGATGAATCTTCAAACCCCTAACCATTGTCACTTTGCTCCAGCCACAGACACAAACCTGGAGCTCCATGTCTTTGCTAACTGCAGATCTTGAGATAGTCCTTTGCAAAGTACTCTCCGTTCTCATATCCGTTTCCTTTCCTAAGTCGTTAACCGTGTTGTCAAACCTTGAGTCATCTTCCGCCTTGCTCTCGCAGACTCTAGGGGTATTTTTCTCTTTAATTTCTTAGAAGCCTTGGGCAGGTGTCTCCAGCATCCTGTTCCATTTGAAAACACAGAGCTGGATACTGCCTTATTTCAATAAGGTAAACGAATCATACACACCAGATATTTCCAGTTCCCTTGAAATGGACTGCCAGATGTTCTCTCTCATTGCTGTGTCTTTATAATCTTTGTGTCCTTCATTGTAAAGCTCTGGGTATTTTGATACTGCAAGAATGATCTTTTCTTCTGCCATTGTTTAATGAAGGTGGCCAAGGGAAGCTCTTCCTCAACAGCAACATTAAATTCTGACGCCAGTAGACATGTTTACTTTTTTATTTTTGTATTCCTTAGCAGCCATAGAAGATGATAGTTTCTCATTGGGTCTGGAATACTCACATGGCCCACCCACACCCCTCACACACAGGAGAGACTGTTCGTGTCGTGTGGCAAACATGTGTTAGCAAACATGTTGCAGTGAATTTTAACACAGTTATCAATTATATCTTTGTTCAGAAAATCAAAAAGGTATGTGGGCAATAGTAGACATAACAGGTAACAACAATACATTGTAAAATAATGTTTCTTGTTCGCAAGCCTGTTAATTTACTACGAATGTTAAGCCACATCTACCCACTTCTAAAATACACTCTAGCACCAGTTTTCTAAATGATTTGCACCCCTGACACTGTAGCTGCAGCTCATCATGTTGGCCCCTCGCAGGTATGAGTCTTGTGAAAATGCTGCAGCACAGAATACAGATGAGCTGACAAATCATTCCAGTGACGGTTGCTTCTGATGAGTGCAACTTTTCCAGGCTGAAATTGAGCAAAACATATTTGCGCTCAACAATGACTCAAAAAATATTGTCAAATTTTCCATACTGTCAAATGAGAGCAAGAGTTGCCAAGAATTTAGAATACTCAGATTTGATAAGCACTTTGCTGCCACTAAAGCTTGTAATTTATGTTCTTACATTTAGAATGTTAAATGAAAAAAAGTATTTGATAATGCCCAGGGGTTAATTTGTAAAACATTTTTTTGTAAAAAGTGGCATTGCACACAGTGTCATGTGTCAAGTGTCAAAGAGGGATTTTTTTGTTATTATTATGTAAGGGGCATGGTCATTTTAGAAAAAGTTAATACGTAAGATTTAAGAAGGCTGGAATTCTGAGTGCTTTGATGCTGTGAATTAGCTTATATAAAATGATAAAGACTAACAAACAAACTGAAACAAGTATAAATTAGCATTTTTATATTATTTAATATTATTTACCGTAGCTTATCGTTAGTATATGTAGATGCATATGATTACATGATGCATCTATATACAGTACTAACTTTAAGATATGGTTGCTACTGTAGCATTAATTTGATGTTCTTGACCTCACACTTAATCATCATCGCCTAGGGCCCTGCACAGCCTAAGGCCAGCCCTGGCTATACATTAGTGTAACAAAATCAAATGAATACCTAGCGCACTTTCTTTTTACTTTAGCCTGTAGGCTACCAGTAAGACAAAATAAATCATGCTGCTGCATTGTACACATTGGTGTACAATGCGAATAAAAGATTATTTTAAATTGAAACTAAATGATTTTAGCATTTTTTTTTTCTTTTTATAATTATTTAACTTGGCCCACTTAGAAGCCTAGACAATTAACTCACAATAGATCATGGTCCTATACAGATGCTCAGAATGAACCGGGGGGGTTAGTGGCACATGTGTGCAGTCTATTGCTCCGATCACGCTGGGAAAACCAGAAATGTCATAAAAATTTGTTTTCAAGGCTTGTAAGTACACCCTGACTTTAGTGAAGATTAGGTACATGGGTGTTCACCTCAAAAATGCATTGAGCACAACTGTCAATGCAAGAGAAAAAGTGGACTGGGAAATGCCAGCAACAATTGCGACTGTTTAAAACATGCTATCAAAAGTTTTTAACAAATTGATGCAATTGTAAGTGTCGCAATTGCCGGCAGCTTTAGTACATCTCATTATAATATTTGAGAACCCTCATTTGCACTAACTCCACC
The DNA here is from genome assembly GCA_030684275.1 of Acipenser oxyrinchus oxyrinchus. NCBI lineage: Eukaryota > Metazoa > Chordata > Actinopteri > Acipenseriformes > Acipenseridae > Acipenser > Acipenser oxyrinchus. Next base: position 97,385,515 of record CM060249.1, read on the forward strand.
CCATTTAACGCATTTATGCAGGAACGCACATTACCTAAGGTTGAACCGCGAAGAAAACTGCTGCCACAAAGCATTCCCTAAAAAGTCGCCAATAACTTTGCGCTTGTTTACTACATTTCATCCTAGACTTCCAACTCGTTTGCAACTGGTTTGCAACAATTGTGACAGACAAAACACTTTAGTACATCTCCCCCTAAGGCTTTTAACAGAAGCTTTAATGCCTAGCTTGGGAACCAAGGGATTCTATAGAGAACAATGATTATTTAATGGTAAATTGTGTTCCTTGAATGAAAGATTATGTAAGATTATCTAATGACAGACAGATGCCTGACAGGTAACTGATCCTCTATAATACAGTCTGTAATGGACAGGTGATGGATGAAAGGCTCTAAATAATTCTGGAAGTTCTATAAATATCAGAAGTGTTAATCAAGCGGAGTGAAGGGTTCCAAGGTAAAAAAAAAAAAAAAAAAAAAAAAAAGGTTTTAGATAAGATGCTAAATACAAATAATAGGTTTATTTAAATATTCAATTCTGTATTAAGGTATTACAGAATACTATAAAGACACAAAGCATACAGGCTGATGTATAGTTATTTCAACTCAATTTTTTATACTTTAGTGAAATGCCACACATTTGTCCCTCACAGCTCTGCGTGCCCACCTCAATCTGGACCTGAACACACTTAAAACACTTTCAATTTCAATGCAGAATTGTGAACAATTGTGTTTTTGTATTTTATTTTTTATGTTCAGTCTACCAAATACTTGACATAGATACCTTCTGCGGATCACATGCTAAACCAGTTTCACTTCATTTTTTTTTTTATATAAAACCGCATACACATGAAATATTTAATTTGGTACACATAATTAGGGTTCTATCAGTTCAAATGAACTGCATTCAGTACATGAAAATGGTTCTATACAGAACATAAAGACAGGGGAGTCCATACTAAAAGAAGCAAAACAGTGGTTCAGGTAGAGAACTCACTTTTAATCAGTCAGTCAAATCAAGTCATCAAGCGTCAATAACCAGACATTGTCAATCGAAATAGCCTTACCTAACACTAACAACGTAATTACTTATCCAATGAGTATCAAGGAAAGGATTTAAATCTTACCTGAACCATTACCTCTCTGCTGTGAGTTAAGAGTTTGTCTCCTCCTCCCCAGCCTCCACCTGTTTTTTAGCTTCGTCTAAGGGGTGGGCAGTTATCCTGCCCCCTGCCCATGGCTTCACTACAGTCAGCCTCTCCACTTATCAGCGGGAAGATGTATGGGCAGGGGTTTCCCCGAGGGAAGGCCAAAGATGTATTATATGTTAAATGTTTTACCCAAGAACGTATAATATGCATAAATGTGTTATCATGTCTAACCTGTAATAAATATTTGATCTATCGCATGAGTTCCCTGACTGAAACCATGTGGTTCTATATAGAGAAATAGAATGGCAAATCAAAAAGGCGTATCAAGTTATTTAGTTTTTAAAGAGATTGCAGCTCACAAAGTATTCCATACATTTTCCTTTCATGCACATTCATTCTCTAATGAAGTCTCAGAAGTGCAGTTTGTCTCCACCCCTTCAGGCCCTTTTTTCCTGTCAGTTATCAGCCAGCTGCTCCTCTAATGACTGCCACCCTTGCAGCCAGTAAGATGCTTGACCTAGAAAACACTGCTGAGGTGAAATTACCTGGGAAGTGCCAGTGTAAAGGACAGATAACCTGAGAACACTTTTACCTGTGCAGTCTCAACACATTTAACACATTCTCTACCCTTGCAAATGTCTGCAGATTTTAATTGCAGAAATGTTTTTCTCCATTACTTGATAAAGCCCAACACTGTAATTATGATTACTTGTACAAGTTGTATAAAGCATAAATGTTGAACACATTCACCTTTAGCCCTGATGCCAGGGGAAAAGCACTAAACTAATGAAATGATAAGACATTGCTCATTTATCTGGTGGATTGACCTACATTTAATTTCCACTGTATGGTTTTTAGGTCAGCTGAAGGTGTATTAGGGTTAAGCACTGCTGTGTCTAAAGATGACTCACTTAAGGTTTGGAATACACAGATCAGTATCTTGGTTAATTCGATTCTCTAGGTTTACAGTAATCAGACACAATAGGTTATTGGATTCTGTGTTGGGACACTATGGAAGATTGTGTTTCATGACAAACACTAGCAGAGTTGAGTTCAAAGTGTAATCCATTACTAAGTTCCAGGGAAAACTGAGAGCACAAAGCACAAAGATTGAGAGACCCATAATGGTTGTTACAGGTACCTTACAAGTCCAAGCAGAAAATAGATTAAATACAAGAACATCAACCTCTGTTAGAGCTACAATATAGCTAAAGACTCTCATTTGTAATTTTCTACTTAAGTAATAGAACATTCTTCTTTTAGCTCAGTCAAATGCAAACAGGTTTCAAGAAGATAGGAAGCTTGTCTCCACAGCTAAGTTTTCTTTGAGGAATATATATATTGTTTTTTTCTTTCTTTCCTTGGCAGCTTTGTTGTGTTTCTGAAAGGAGAATCCACCCAATAATTATACACGTAATCAAACAGTCTCTTAAATAGCCCTCTTCGTCTATACCTCCTTGTCGTTTCTTTGTTTGGTCCTCCTCCTCCCCTACCTTCAAGGTGGTCCAGAGTGACACTTGCCCTCAACTCTGGCATTAGTTATCATCACTCACATTACATCATAGTTCAGCCAGCGTATAAGGGCAACTATTGAACTCCAATGGACAAGGCCACGGGCCAAATTATATTATGTTTCATTATGGGCATGGGCATTTGTCAAATGCAATAAATAACTGTTCAGTTTAACTCTTTCATGGATGTCTCCTTTCTGAACACCTTTTTCTTCTTTCCTCTTTAATACTCACTGTATTATCTCGTTCAATTGCAGTGTGCCTTTAAACTCCTTTTATTTTGCTCATTTGATACACTGCTGATTGCTGTATATACATGTACTTGTATTGATGTTAAAAAAACCAATAAGCAAAGCTTAAAAACAAGTTTTAGTGTGAAATTCACGGGGCGTGAGCTGGGGGTGTAAGGATAGGGCAGAAAGGAGCAGTTAGTAGGATAGAAAGTGGTCACTGACTGAGGGCGACGATGCAGACACATCCCAGGGGCAAAGGACCCAGCGACTGAAAACACATACAAGGGTTTATGACTCGGGGAGCCGCCCCTCGGGAGGAAGTCAGTCCCAGTAGACTGGGAGATGAGAGAGAGAGAGAGAGAGAGAGAGAGAGAGAGAGAGAGACCCAGCATCTGAGACTTCTGTAAAGGGGCGCTTGTTAAACCCCGGATTGGCCGAGACTTCACGCTGCCTGAGACCTCAAATAAGGACAAAGCATGGAGGTTAGTATGGGACTCGAGCACGAGTGACCACGTCCTGAAAGAAAGGCAGAATATAGAACAGTGGCCGGGGGTCTGACTCACATGGTGAGAACCCCCCTGAAGGTAAGGGAGGCAGATGCCTAGCCCTGAGGTCGGGGAAGTGAGACTCACTTGTCCCCCAATGGATGGACCCCCGGCACCTCACAAAATCTCCCATACCATGAGACAATCAAAAGACAGCACATGCCAGCACATAACATAAACAAAAGACCAGAAGGTCAAAACGGGACAAACGGGGATGGTTAGTGATTTTGTTAGTAGGATGTGACTATGTGTATACCTGCCGCTCAGTGGAGAGGAAAAAACCCCTTCAGGCTGATTAGGGGAAAACCTCTGGTAGCCCCGGCGGACAGTAAGCCCCCTCTCCGGGGATACTAGCAATTTTAAAATGAGCAGCAACTATATATGAGAGGAGAATGAATGAATGTAAGAATCCACAGCAGAAGAGGAACAGCTCCCCACATTCATGATCAGGCTTGTCTATGTAGAAAAACATTTGCGTATTCCTTTAGATTTGAATAGTAAATATTCAAGACATGTTTTAGGATAGTTAGTCATGTATATGAATAAGTTAACGCAGTATTTAGATGTGATGATTTGGCGCATTGAATTCATCCCCACCAGTTGTGAAAGCGCAGCAACAGGAAGCCAGAAGATTGCACAGAGCACGCAGAGCCTGATGAAGCTGCCTGGTCACCATGGCAAATTACCACTCCCTGCAGTCACTCAATGAGGACATTGCCGTGGTAACCATGGTCTCTAAGGCGCCGGTGGAAAAGGTGCAGTACAGCAGTGTCGTTGGAGCATGTTGTGACCAGTCAAATCACGAGCCGCCACTGGTTGAAATGGAGTTTGTAATGGGCTGGGTAAGTCTTTAAAACGTTGAACGTAGCTGATGGAGATCCAGGGCAGGATCTTCTGAGGGAACGGTAAATTGTGCTGGCTCTGTGGGAGCGGGGGAGGGGCGATTGATTGCGGGCGAGGAGTAAAGAGAGATTCCGCAGACAAAGCTTCATGGTGGATTTAATAGAGCTAAAGTAAGGCAATCACTGACACCAGGAATGTCGATGTCTTGTCGAAGGACCTTTGAAAGTTTAGTGGAGGACCAGACTTTCTGATAAAGTTGCAGACAAGTTGAGTAATGAAGCTGCGCTTTGGACAGCGCTGATGCTGTGGTGGAGACTGGATGGAGCAGGAAAGAGTAACGCTGGAGCTCTTGAAGCTGAAAAGAGAAGCTGAATGAAAAGAAGAATCACCTGAGCAGGTAGGAAAAATGATTGATAATATCTTTGCAGCGCTGTGCAGAGAATGACCTGCAGTGAGCGAGGCAACGAAGTTTAGATATTAGTCAACATTAACAAATAGAGGTCCTATTTATTCTATTCTTAGATATCTCTATGCTGCTGATTAAGTTTTACACTCAAGCAATTACGCGCCAGTGTAATTTTATGCATAAAACGTATCACCACACATAGGCGCGTAATATTAAATACTATTGCCGTTAACAGAGAAGGATAGAGAAAAATGTTGGATCACACTGATGATAAACAGAACATTGATCGATTTTGCCAGAAATTGCCACGACAAAGGTCCCATGTTGCAAATATATCAGCAACACAGAGAGTAAAAGATGTTCTTTGCTTTGTGGGAAATTGACATCGACTTGTTTTGGTCATCGGCAGCTGTCTATGTCTTCCTAATCTGAAAACATTAGCTTTCAGATACATAAATGCAGTAACAAACACAGCTGATGCTGAGTGCACCAACTCGCTGTACAATTTTTTACAATTTTTACAATTTCTGATTGGAGGCATTTTCTTTCGGAAGACTGAAAGAGCTGGCGTTCCTTTATTTCAATCTTGGAATTTAGAAAGACTTTATGTTTTAAAAAAAAATCCATTGTTTTCTAATTATTATTATTATTATTATTATTATTATTATTATTATTATTATTATTATTATGCTAGTATTTTGATATCCAGTATGAGAGAAAAACCCAATACAACTGCACAATACTTGTGTTGCTTTGTACATACTTGCACAGAGATACCGCATAATTTAGATTTTTTTCTGTGCATAATTCTCTGGGGTGTAAAGTCTGAACCACATGTTTTTATTGTGTTGTTTGTACCTTATAATTGTTTTTTTATACATTGCAATTGTCTCTTTTATTGTTTTCTAGGACCCCCTTGTGAACAAGGCTTCTGTCTCAATGTGTAAATCTCCCGGTTAAATAAATAAATAAATACAAAATGTCCTTCTTTGGTTTCATAACTTTGCTCATGTTTCCACTTGTAATGCATCATCTCACTCCATGTGTTGAATTTTAAGAATGTTTTCAGAACCTATTTTGCCTGTGGAGTCCTTCTTCCTAATGAGTCACTGTTATCAGGCTATTCACCTGTTCATTTCTATTTCAATGTGATGCATGGCACTGATCCTCCTTCATCAAGCTGGCATCCCATGAGAAATGTTCCCAAGCTCATACACCGTTCCCCAGTTCATCCACTTGAGAGACTCACATTCTCCACCCTCTTCCACAGAAGAAGCACTGAGCATCTTGAGTAATATATTTGGGTAACCAGTACACATACTTCTAAACATTCTCAGAGGAGGCATCATTTCTTCAAGAATAATAGAGTGGGGTTTTTTTCTAGTCTCATTGAGAGATGAAATGAATCTGATCTGATTTATGTTATCTTGTATGACTGCTTACCTTCTAAATAGGGCTGTGATTCACAATTCCACATTAGAAAATATAATTAATAATATTTATTATAATATAAATAATAGGAGGCTGTGTGGTCCAGTGGTTAAAGAAAAGGGGTTGTAACCAGGAGGTCCCCGGTTCAAATTCCACCTCAGCCACTGACTCATTGTGTGACCCTGAGCAAGTCACTTAACCACCTTGTGCTCCGTCTTTCGGGTGAGACGTAATTGTAAGTGATTCTGCAGCTGATGCATAGTTAACACACCCTAGTCTCTGTAAGTCGCCTTGGATAAAGGTGTCTGCTAAATAAACTAATAATAATAATAATAATTTGTTTGAACTCAGAATAAAAGGAGAAGACATGGAGAAAGCTAAGCATCTTAAGAGTTGAAAATCTCACTTGATTGAGGTATAAACCATTTGTAATGACCCAAACTACTACCCCACATTTATTTTGAACTCAGTTTTATATTTGAATTGCTGGTGCAATGATTCGGTTAATACCTGTTTAGGGCTTATACCTTTAGATTATTAGGGTCTGGCTGCTACAGTTGAGCTCAGTCTAAGACAGCGAGAGGTTAATCTGGTGTTTCTCTGGACAAAGAATCCCACTGGAACAATAACGCCAAGTAAAAAAAAAAATCTGGCTGAAATTCAAGGGGGGAATAATGGCCGCTTCCCTAACTGACGCTTCCTTTCAGTCTTATAAACCTCCCTCATGTCACCTGTTGACCAAATCCCACTTGCTTCCCTCTCTCATTGGGATGTGGTACCAGGAGTCAAAAACCAATAACATCACTCCTACCCCAAAAGAAGTGAGCGTGATTGAGACATTTCATGAGGGGAATGAGATCTGAGCCATGGTGTTTGTTTTTCTTTATCCCTAGTTGTTGTTAATCTGTTCTTCTTTCTTCTGATATGAAGATAGCAAGTTCTGCTTTCATGCTACTAATCACACATTCACTTTGGCAATTATATTATCTTTATAATCTTGCATAATGTTTACGAATGTTACTATCTGATTTACATCAAGCAGCTCGCTTAACTTCTATATTTTTATTACAGCAGTCCTAAGGATGCGGTTTCTCTCATTTTTTCAGTTTGGTTTTCATCCAAAAACACAGAATGTACACTAGACGTGCATCTTTCTTTATGTTTGTAGCTTTTTTTCTTCTTCCCGTCTCTTTGATAGTTATTGACAGTGAGATTTTCAACTCTAAGCTGCTTAGCTTTCTCTTTTATTCTGAGTTCAAGCAAATTATATTTTCTTATGTGGAATTGTGAATTACAGCCCTATTTAGAAGGTAAGCTGTCATTCAAGATCAAATAAATCAGATCAGATTCATTACATCTCTCAATGAGACTAGAAAAAAATGATGCCTCATGATACTCTGTACTTTTTAATATTATGAATACTGATTTAGAAAGCCATTGCAAGCATGTCTTGCTTCTGTTTTCACACCGTTTGCTACAAACTAAAACTATACTGAACATGTTGCACTTGTTGCACTCAGCTCACTTTACATCTAGTTTCACCTTCAGACAAGGCATTCAGCTATTTCCACACCACGCTTGAATACACACATCTAGAGAAACATATTGCTCAACAAGAAACTGTGTTACTCAGTTGTAATTCAAACAGGACAAACATCAAGGAAGCAAACGTACTGTATTTTCACCAAGTGCTAAGTGTGTCACATCTAAATATTTTAAACATTACAAATAACATTATGTTGTTCGTTAAAAACAAATGTTGGGAAAAATAATCAAAGAAGTTGTATTTTATGTAGTACAGTACTGTTTTTGTTCAGTTGGTGTATGCTGCCACCTACTGTTAACATTTGTAAATACCCAAGTTGGTTTAAAAAAAGGCTCCCTGGTTATCTAATATTTATTTCTTCGATGACAGGTGGTAGGATGTTTGTTTCCACTGTGTAATTAAGGGAGATACCTAGACCTGGAGTATGAAATCAACAGCCTTCTGTATTAAGTTACTGAATGGTCTGAGCTTAGCTTTCTGTTTCCAACCATATATGCATTCCAAAATCCACTAGGTGGCAGTGTCATTCTGTTTCTTATATACTAAAAGCACCGTATTTCTAATACTACAACCAGAAGTATAGCTGTATTTGTAACCGTGTACAGCTTCACATTATTGCACCCTCTAGTGATCTGCCACTTTATGGTGCTGTCACTTATTTATATGAAGGTACATTGACTTATCCAAAGAGCTACTTACCGTTTAATTGTCATTATTGTTACAGCTATGGCCAAAACCTTTCTATCACACTATAGAATTAACAAATGTTGTTTAATAAAGTCAAATGAAACCTGCTGAATAATGTAATGTTAACAAATTGAATTACATACCGCTTTGTAGTTTTCCATATAGTTAAAGAAAAACTGACAACAATTGAAAAATGTGACATTTTGAAATCTAACATGGAATATTATTATTTGTTTATTTAGCAAACACCTTTATCCAAGGTGACTTACAGAGACTAGGGTGTGTGAACCATGCATCAGCTGCAGACTCACTTACAATTACATCTCAGCCAAAAGACAGAGCACAAGGAGGTTAAGTGACTTGCTCAGGGTCACACAATGAGTCAGTGGCTGAGGTGGGATGTGAACCGGGGACCTCCTGATTACAAGCCCTTTTCTTTTCTTTAACCACTGGACCACACAGCCTCCTTATAGTGCACTACTGTTATGGCTTCCTGTAGACTTTTGCAATATAATTGTGTAGTTTCTCTAATTACATTATGTTCAATACATGTCTCAATCCTACAATTCGATGCGATGCTAAACCTTTGGCCAGAGCTGTACCAGTCCTCTAATAAGATCATTGTGTAACGGCAGTGTTTAATGCAGATGATCACAAACAAAGAGTACATTTAAAGTTATCATATTAAGCCTTTTAGAAACTAGTTTCTCAATTAAAGTATCATAAAAATCAATAAACCATTTTGCACTGTCATTAGCTTCATAGGTCTCACATGTGCAGTTTTTAAAGAAATGTTATAGCAACACATGTATTATAACGGGCACTGTCGCTGGATCTTGTGCAGCTGGAATGCGGAACAGGACACATGTTGCTAGGCAACCAATCGAGCAGTTAGGCTCGCCCGGTACTGAGCTGATTGGGAGGTCTGGATTGGCTGGGGGGCGTGTCCGGGGAGGTTGCACGGAGCTCAAAAGCTGGAAACTACCACCACGGCCATTGCTACACAGACAGGCTGGCAGCTTGCCCTTGCTGACATCGAGGAGGAGAGTGTCTGCTCTACAGGATTAATTACTATGGAACCCTTCAACTGCAAGATGGTGGCCGTGAAGGAAATGCCTAGACGAGGCCATTTGAAGAGGCAGTAGAAGAGGATGCCAGGACTCTGGGAGCACAGAAGTAGGTTAGTTTAGGGGGCGTTGATCCCAAATAGTGTATAGAGAGGGTTTTCGTAGAGTGGTAAGTTCCTGGAGCGGAACATCTCTTTTAGTGAGACTAACGCTTGCCTTTTATTTTTAGCTTTGTTTTGTTTTGTTTTCTTTATTAAATGTGACACTAGGGCTACCATTACTAATTGCTAAGACACCCAATGCTCTGTGTCTGCCTCAGTATTGTGCAGTGCCGACCCACACACGTAAGAAACCCCCGTTACAGACTGTCAAAGTGTCATGTTCTGTGATTGTAATTAAGATGCCCTACATGGAAAATAAGTTTCTGTCAACAGGGTGAAAATTGTAATAAACACAGCACACCGTTTTATAAACACCACTACTACCCAATAATGACTTATACACTGAAAACACATCCATATCAGACCAAGGCAAACATTTTTGTGTTAATGGGTCTGAATGAACACACAGAGGTTTAATCATTAAAACATCTTGGTTTAACCAGTAGTTAGATACTGATGTCTTAAAAGTAATAAACAAATGCATCCTAAAACATGGAATCTCTTGCTTTTTTTTGTTTCCCCGAGTGCACCACTCGTAAGGAAAGAATACTCTATACAGAGGCTAGACAAATCAAAATGAGACTGGAGAACCAAAATGTACAGTATATGGAGTATATTTATAGGCTATATATAGACAACACAGTGTTATTGTTTGAGATAGTGATATGGGGATCAGTAGAGGATTCCAGTTTGCTGTGTTGACATCGAGGAGGAGAGCATCCGCTCCATGGAGAGAATTACTACATAAAACCCTTCCACTGCAAGGCGGTGCTCGTGAAGGCATTGCCCAGGCTGTTTGGCTGTTTGAATAAGTTGGGGTCGCTGTGAGGATGCCGGTACTTCACTAGGTCAGTTTAGGGGATTTGATCCTAAACAAGTACAGAGAGGTTTCGTAGTATAGTAGGTTCCTGGAGCAGGACGTCTCTTTCAGTGAGGCTAGCGCTTGCCTTCTGTGGCAAACTTTTATTTTTAGCTTTGTTTTCTTTATTAAATCTGGCGCTAGGATTTCCCTTGTTGGTACCCAAGCTTCGGGGCCTGTGCTGTTATTAAATCTGCACGCCTGTGCGGTGAGTCAACACCCACTGCTCTGTGCCTGATTCAGTATTATTCAGTGACGACCCATGCATGTAACATCCCTGTTACACTGGTGCTACACTTCTTTTAAAGAAAGTTCTCAGTTTCCATACCTTACACTCTCAGGAAATTTGTCACACTTGCACTTCCTAAGTTTTTTCCCCCAGCAGTGTATTCTGGGTCAAAGCAGCTTACTGGCTGAAAGCATATCAGTAAATGGGGGAAGCACCACTGTGTGGTCCAGTGGTTAAAGAAAAGGGCTTGTAACCAGGAGGTCCCTGGTTCAAATCCCACCTCAGCCAGTGACTCCTTGTGTGACCTTGAGCAAGTCACTTAACCTCCTTATGCTCTGTCTTTTGGGTGAGATGTAGTTGTAAGTGACTCTGCAGTTGATGCATAGTTCACACACCCTAGACTCTGTAAGTCGCGTTGGATAAAGGCATCTGCTAAATAAACAAACAAATAATAAAAGCAGCTGATTGGTTATTGACAGGATAGAAGCCAGTGGGGTAGGCCAATTTCACCCTCCAATTGAAATAACCCATTAAATGCAAACAGAGATTTCTTTAACCTAGAGTAGTACCAGTTATCATATTTTAAATACAAGTTTGCTAAAAAATGTGTTTCTTTGCACAAACTCTAAGGGCCTTATTTTAATAAAATGTACACTACAGTCTTTTAACTCCCTTTTAAACACCTGTTCATTTAACACAACTCAAACCAAACAACACAAGAACATGTATTAACCAGAGGAGATCTCCCTGGACTTGTACTTGACACATTTAGCTATATAGCCAAGCTTTCTGTTTGCCTTTTTGATTGCTTCCCCACACTGTCTTGTTGCTGACAGTGATGAGTCTTTCTCTTGGTCAGCCTGTTCTAGTTCCATACCTCCCATTTGGTATTTGGATCCTACATGTGTGTGACTGGCATGTAAGACTTTTTGTGTCAACCCTTGCAATGACTTTATTATAGAAGTCCAAGAGGTTTGTCAGTCAGCAGCATCCTTTTCTGGATCTGCGTTGTCTGTTAAATACACAACCACAATGTCTGAGGAGTATGGCATTCAGGCTCTATTATTATTATTATTTATTTCTTAGCAGACACCCTTACCCAGGGCGACTTACAGTCGTAAACAGAAAATACATTTCAAGACTGTGGTATATATGCCCACTTTACTGCCAAGACCTTATGGCATTTTGGAAATTTACCATGCGTTCTGCAGCTAAGTCTTTCGTTTTGTTCTTCTCACTCTGCTGTTTCCTGTATTGTGCTTGCTGGGCAAGATCAGCACAATAGTCTGGTGATTGCCTTCTTTGCTGCTGTTTTTTCAAGCACTGCAAAAGAATGGAAGTGTATGGTTTAAATTGCCAAGTATACTATACAAACTCTAAACTACATCCAGTGGTTTGGTAATGCAATAATAACAAATCATGTGTATTTTAGTATAGCATTGTGGCAGGGCAACGGGCCTGCACAGGTAATTTTGTAAATAAAGCTGTTCATTTTCATTTAAGTTTGGATTAAAATCCCATCCCGCAAATACAGGTGTGAAATGTGGCAGATGATCCCTTAGGGGGTTGGTAATAATCACAGCTTTCATCTGAGGATTCTGTGCTGCTGTGCTCTGCCTCATCGCTGGCCATCTGCATGAGGTACAGAATTCTAAAATGAAAAGCTCTTTGGTTACCAGTCCCCTATGGCACCATCTGCCACATTCCACAACTGAATTTGCCAAACAAATTCAAATAACCAGAACTTTATTTGAAAACACACACACTCACACTGAATTTACAAAGTTACCTGTGCAGGGCCTCAGCCCTGCCACAATCTGACAAGTACATTTGACAGCATTTTGGTTAAACAAGCTAAGCAGTGGCCACTAGATTTGCACAACTTAAATAAGAACAGTACCAAGTGATAGCTGACTAATACACACCTATACAAGGTCAATGGCTGATACTGTACAACAGTGTGTGCGTAAACAGTATCTGTTCATTTCACTTTAAGGTGGAGATCACAACAAACCCTGTGGTACAGGAATACGAACCAAAACTCATGTCAACACTGAAGTTTGTCAAAGAATTGTAGAAGTGTTTTTTTTTTTAAGTATTACTATAAATGCTACTATTGAGTGGACTACTAATTGTAATGCCTAAACATGGCCAATACTGAAGAAGAGCAATAAACTAACATTGCCGTTCATAATGTTACTTACGTTACAAACTGTGATTCAAAACCTGTGTGGGACAGCACATTTATAGAGCACTGTCATAAAAGAATGTTTATATTAACAAGGTACTTCCATAGGATGCAGAAGCTTGTCATTTCTGTCTAGTACCCAGGCACCCCCTCCTGGTTTTCCCCAGGGATGGTAGTCAGTGAACCTCACTTCCAGTTTCTGTGGCATGAAATGCTGCCAGTCTGAAGTGAAAGAATAAATACGCAGTGGTGATTGCTAAAGACTTTGTAGTGATGTGGAACTCTGCATCCTTCTATTATTGTCCACAACTGAAATTGTTGTAATCTTTCTTGCTGCTATTGAGCCAGATATCAATTTCAACGAATACAATGACTACTACTACGACGACGACTATTACTACTACGACTACTAATAATAATAATTCCCAAATTAAAAGTGTATCATGGTAAAGTGCAGTGAAGTATAGTGAATGAAATTCTGAAAGCAACACCTGTCTTTAATTTAAGTACAGTGAAGTAAGACGTTTTGAGTTTAAAACGGATGGACATGTTCATGGACTGAGACGAATGACATGTGTAGCGTGCACGGGGCAAGGCAGCAGCAGGGTTGGTGAGTGACGTAATCACACACAAAGACATAAGCCCGATATACTCTCCTTGCAAGGGAGCTGGCTCTTTCTTACAGCGATATCGGCGCTATGCTTTAGTGCGAGAGGTCCAGGGTTCGCGCCCGCCCTCCGCCTGTGTGTGGATTGCTTCGCCCTGTGCAATGCGCCTGCCTGCGTGAATCAGGACTGCTACACATGCAAAACCTTCCAACTTCATATTGTTTTGTTGTTAACACTGTATGTGCTCCTTTTTTGTAACGTGTATCTACAACGTAATAATACCAACATTTTACTTTATCTTCAAGGAACGCTGCATCCGGGACTCATTTAAATGTGAATGCTCTGAGGGTGTTTATTACACGAGGTAAACATTTAACGCTAAATCTGAAGATCTCTGACATGTCGTTACACTATGCTGCATTGCATGAATGACTACCATATGCCTAGATATGAAACAATCAGGGTAAGCAATGTCACAGCTTACATTTGTTTGCAAATATGCATCTATTTGACATACCTTATGTATCCACGCAAGTAGGCTACAACATTGAAAATACGGTAACTAAAGATACATTTATGGTAACATTTAAACCAGCCACACGCACTGCCTCCCACTTACTGACTTAATGGGACCGTCCTGGACTCGATTTCTGCTACTCGGTGATGTTAGAAAGAGAAACTGACTGCCGCGCGAGCCCTAGACCCTGAAACTGCAGGCCTGTGCAGGTAACTAATCCGGTGATGATGGATGCATAGCAGTACTGATGACAATGCCGATTCACAAGCATTGAATGAATGTCTGTGTAGCTTCAGTTTTATCAGTTACAGGAATAGCAACGGTACAACTCCCACTACGACTGAAAAGAACAAGATTAGTTATGTGTTATTATTTATAAATTCCAGTTGTTTATCACTTCATTATATATATATATATATATATATATATATATATATATATATATATATATATATATATATATATATATATATATATATATATATAGTGTATTTTATTATTATTATTAATATTTTTTACAATACATTTTTATAAAACTAGATTGGTATACAGTACGTTTGTTTTATAATGCCTGTAGCAACCAAAAGAAAAAAAAGACGTGGATTATTTTTCGAACTAGAAACTAGAACTAAAGCTCTGACGTCAGATCTTAGTATGGTCAATCAGTACGGACTGTAAAACGGTCAGGTTTAATGGGATTAAAGCGTGCATAATAATAATAATATAGACAATTAAAAAATCAATAAATAAAACGGGCAATGCTTGCAATAAAAGTTGTGTCCACTCGGGGGCAGTATTGCTCTTGGTTTTAATCTTTTTCCAAACCAGAACTGTGTGTTGTCGGCTTTTTGTAATAGGTAGTAGGATTTTATGCTTTCTTAAAAGACAACACGTGGTAGAGCTGCGTTTGATGTCCGTTAGGCCAAGTAGTTTGTCACAGAAACCCGACTCCGCGATGGAATTATTGTCCTTTAACTGAAGACCATCTATTATATATATATATATATATATATATATATATATATATATATATATATATATATATATATATATATATATATATATATACACACATGGATATTAGTATGTGTAATAAAAAGAAAATAAACGGGTGTTAAAGTTTCAAATTGCAACTCAATTTAATAATAACGTAGATTTATGTCAGTATTAAAGAATCTTAATATTCATGAACAGTGAATTAAACTGTAGATTATGAATTGCAAAAAATAACGTGTTTTTAAGGAAAAGTTTTTTCAAGAGGGTATACTTTTTTTTCTTAGTGGCTGTCAGAGTCGAAGATTATTTGTCTCGCTCGCTTGTTTGATGCTCCGGTTGGTGGAGGATGATTGTAAATTCACAAAGACAGATTTGTTAAAAGTGCCTACAAACCACGAATTGTGGGTGTTGTTGAGTGATTGAAAGCGAGGCCTTTTGTTTTTGAAAGTGGTCGGGGTGCACAGGTGTCAAATATGGGTCAACGGTCAAGTATAATCTATTATATATAATATAACACAGCAGGGAGGGGGTTAATATCCTCCCTGCATAATGTGGGTATGCACGGTTTGTTTAATTGTTTAATTTATTTTATTGTTAATTATCCCCTGCACTTGGAAGTAATTGTAAATTAGAACCAGTTGCAGGGTATTTAAGAGGTGCAGTCTGCACTGGACTGCTGAGTAGAAGGAGACAGAAGGTGTGCTCTGTTTCCGAGCAGTTAATGTATTTTTTTATGCCAGGTAAACGGCTTAGATGGCCTGCAAGCTAGTCAGGGACCTGCATAAATGTGTATTTAGAGCTCCAAAGGAGCTAGGTGTTTATTTTTGTTTATTTTTTGTATTAAATATAGCGTGTCAGCGCTTTAAACTCCATTTCTGTGTCCTGGGTCTCCGTATTATTATAGGGACAAACAAACTACTGTGAGTTCGGCCTGTCACAATATATATACCACCTCAAATTGTACCACTACAAAATGTGGAAAAGTCCAAGGGGGGTGAATACTTATGCAAGGCACTGTATATATATATATATATATATATATATATATATATATATATATATATATATATATATATATATATATATATATAAATAATCTCTTTATTACAGACAATGCAGGTTTGAATATCATATTTCATAATTATCAAAACTGCTAATTTGTTCCCAAACCAGGTTAAAAATAGGCTGTTAAAATGATATGTATACAAATAATAATAAAAGAGAGAGCAAAGCTTTTAGGGTAGGCTAGTCTACAAAATATTTCTTTGTTTGTTTGTTTCAGGCAGAATTAAATGTGAATCCTGGTGTCCTGGATAATTACTAATAATGGTCCATTGATCTCCCTCGATAACATAATCTAAAGTTAATTCCTATACAAACTCTTAGAGAGAAGCAATAAGTATGATCTCAGTCCTGGATCTATAATGAACATTTTCATTTAATATACAATCAGTCTAACACACTGTAATTGAGTACATTTTTATAAAGCAAAAAATAGCAAATGTTGTTTTGAGAAATGTAATAAAGATCCATGCAGTAAATGATGGTGCAGTAAGCAAACTGAACCCTGAGGGGCGATGCAATGGTTTAGCCCAATAAGAATGAACTGATATTAAGTTAACATGGCTCATTTATCAGCGACAGGCTAGTACACTGCATTGTGTGCATTTTTCTTTTTAATATGTAGAGAGTTAGCCTTCATTGACCTCCCAGTTAATTAAATGCAGGATCTAATGAGTGTTGGGTAAACAGTTCCTTGGTGCTTTAGGCTAAGCCAGCAACATGATATAACATGGTGCCACTGCGAAATAAGGTTTCAAAAATCCAATTCCCATAACTTCTTTGGCCTTAACTGAAAACCAATGGAATTATGGTTAACACTAAAATATAAATGAGCTTTATCAACTATTTTTTTAATTTTTTTTTTTTATTATTATTATTATTATTTCAGGGAAACAAATATTAGAAACCGGCAATAAAATGTTTAAGTACTTGTTGGTGCCATTATAAAAGTGACTTATTTTATAATTTCATCAATGTATGTCAAGAACACAAGGCAGGCTGTGTTGTCAGATTTGCACATACTTCTTTTATTGCTCTCAGCACACTCTTAAACTCAGGGGAGACGTTTAAGGAAGACAGAGATGTTTTGGACTGTCGTGGATTGTTCGTGCACTGGGCTTGCAGCGTATCCAGACAACTTTTAATGATCAAGAAAATCACACACTCATTTAATTTGAAGTTTTAACTAATCAGAGCAGTAATAGTGCTCCTTCGGTTTATATACAGTGGCTCTCAAAAGTATTCACCCCCTTGGACTTTTCCATATTTTATTGTGTTACACCATGGAATCCAAATGGATTTAATTAGGAGTTTTTGCCACTGATCAACACAAAAAAGTCCATAATGTCAAAGTGAAAAATAAAATCTACAAATTGTTCAAAATGAATTACAAATATAAAACAGAAAATAATTGATTGCATAAGTATTCACCCCCTTTGCTAAGACACACCTAAATAAGATCTGGTGCAACCAATTGTCTTTAGAAGTCACATAATTAGTTGAATGGAGTCCACCTGTGTGCAATTAAGGTGTATCACATGATTTCAAGTTAAATACACCTGTTTCCGGGAGGTCCCACAGTTGGTTAGTACATTTCCTAACAAAAACTACATCATGAAGACGAAGGAACATTCAAAGCAAATCCGGAATAAGGTTCTTCAAAAGCACCAATCGGGTAGGAAATAAGAACATTTCCAAGGCATTGAATATCCCCCGGAGCACAGTAAAGTCCATTATTAAGAAATGGAGAGAATATGGCACAACTGTGAATCTGTATAGAACAGGCCGTCCTCAAAAACTGAGTATCTGGGCGAGAAGGGCACTAGTCAGAGAGGCCACCAAGAGGCCTATGGCAACTCTACAGGAGTTACAGTCTTCCACGGCTGAGCTGGGAGACACTGTGCATACGGCAACAAAGCCCAGGTGCTTCACAAAACTGGCCTTTATGGGAGAGTGGCAAAAAGAAAGCCATTGTTGAAAAAAACTCACATCAAATCTCGACTAGAGTTTGCCAGAAGGCATGTGGGAGACTCTGAGACCAAGTGGAAGAAGATTCTATGTTCTGATGAGACCAAAATAGAGCTTTTTGGCCTCAATGCTAAGCGCTATGTTTGGCGCAAGCCTAACACCGCACATCATCCTGAGAACACCATCCCTACCGTGAAGCATGGTGGTGGCAGCATCATGCTATGGGGATGCTTCTCTGCGTCAGGGCCTAGAAAGCTCATGAAGATAGAGGGCAAAATGGATGCAGCAAAGTACAGAGAAATCCTGGAGGAAAACCTGCTGAAGTCTGCAAGAGACCTGGGACTTGGGAGAAGATTCATCTTCCAGCAGGACAATGACCCCAAACATACAGCCAAAGCCACACTGGAGTGGCTTAAAAACAAAAAAGTCAATGTCCTGGAGTGGCCCAGTCAAAGCCCGGACCGCAATCCAATTGAGAATATGTGGAAGGAGTTGAAAATTGCTGTTCACCAAAGGTCCCCATCCAACTTGATGGAGCTTGAGCAATTTTGTAAAGAAGAATGGGCAAAAATTGCAGTGTCCAGGTGTGCAAAGCTGGTAGAGACTTATCCAAATAGACTCATGGCTGTAATTGCTGCCAAAGGTGCCTCTACCAGATATTGACTCAAGGGGGTGAATACTTATGCAATCAATTATTTTCTGTTTTGTATTTGTAATTAGAACAATTTGTAGATTTTATGTTTCACTTTGACATTATGGACTTTTTTTGTGTTGATCAGTGGCAAAAACTCCTAATTCATTTTGATTCCATGTTGTAACACAATAAAATGTGGAAAAGTCCAAGGGGGGTGAATACTTTTCAGAGCCACTGTAATGCTTAATAATGGATCGAGTGGTTGCAGACCACTTTGGATCCCTGCTAATAGGCAGTCTGGGCGTTTCCAGTGCCTTTACAGGTTTAACAGCATTAATACTTCAACACAATAATACAGGTATGGTTATCACATACACAGCCCTTAGGCTAGACATGCAAACCGCTAAAGCACCCACCACTAAATCCTAAAACATCCAATATATCACTCTCCAAAGCTGCAATGTAAATCCTATACCTTATAGCAATGCTTCAACATAAACTCAGAAATGTTTTTACCTTCCACTATATGGAAGTGTAGTTGAGAATACAACATAAAAACAAGAGCTGTCTTTAAAGGCAGACTTCGGAATACGACCAAACAGCAACCAGCTTTTTCAGAGATCTTCAGAGCATGGACCACACAACTTCTAAGATTAAGTTGAGTGACACTGACTGGGGTTTTACCTCAGTTTTTATAGAGTTTTTTCTCCATTTATTGCTATAAGTGAACAATATATCTAAATAATACCGGTGACTCCCTTTTCAAAATTAATTGAATGTGAGCTCATGGTTCACTGTCTTCCACACCTCCTTTCCCTAAAAATCAGGTGAACTGGAGTTCACAGGGTCCTTGCTACCAAATACAATACAAGTATTTGTGTATATATGAGAGAGATGTTTTAAATATGTAACACCAGCTCTATTTGATTATTTTAACCTGGGTCAATAATATATGTCCCTCTTAGCCGCATATTATGTTATCTTTTCAGTGTGTTGTCAGTGGGTCAGTTTAACTACATATACAAATGTAGACAACTTTTCTAATGTAAATGAAATGCTCGCTTCAGCTGCCAAGTTTTCATTAATTTCTATAATATAATGAAGATAATGGACATTACACCATATACTCTCTTATTCTGTCACCAAAAGGTATTTCATTAGTTCATTTTTTTAAAAATCGCTCCTTAAAGAAAGGTCTTGGATTCAAAACTGCTGATTACCAGCGAGTCTCGCTTCGATCACCAAAACCTATTTCTTCATGCCCAGCAAGTTTCACAAATGTTCGAATTTGTATCCCAAAGATCAGCCTCCTTTCAGTAGCTGTGACAGTCTTGGGTCAGGTTCTGCTCTCAGTTAGTCTGTCAAAGCCACCACAGGTGTGGGTGACAGTCTTTAATAGCCTGATACCTGCAAACACTGAAATCTTGTTAGCTGGGCTCCCATCTCTATATTCTCAAGCTTGCCGTCAGTGGGACGACTTAAAATAAATTAAGCAGTTTCTATCAGAGCCATGCATCTCTGCTGCATACACCTTTCATTCAAAAAAGGTGCTCGCATCTTGTCAAGGGAAGACGGGTTTTAGGGTCACTCGTGACAGTATGTTTATTAATGTATTAGAAACTGCTGAGGATCTTTCAGCCAGTCAGAGGTCATGTTTCACCTGCTGTAAGGCACGTCACAAAGAAACCCCATTCATGATATCAGTTGTACCATACTGAGTTTCCAGTATGCTTTATTCTCACCTTTGGAATGTTGCTGGCCTATCAGATCGCTGGAATTTCCCAAGTATTATTTGACATCAAATTTAAAATAGTAGGGAAAAAATGACGACGTAGAACCTTCACAATTACTCTGAATTCTGTTAATTGTTGACTCCTTTAAATTATTATTAATACATTCAAATATTCATTAAAATATCAATAATTATCTGCAGAAAAAATATTAGTATATATATACACACGGAATGCAGTACATAAATTAAAAACAATGATACTGTAAATCAGTTATTATATTTCCATTATATTTTATATATACTTCCATCTCCAGAAACCCACCATGTATTAGTCACAGCATCCACCCATGACATTATCTATGATTAAAGTGCAATGCTGCTTCACGGGAATCTAGCGGTCATCAAAGAGCTGAAAAAGAGTAAGCTAATATTCCTCAAAGGATACCAATTTAACTGCCTTGCAGTACCTAAATATTTGGAATCTCATGACATTTACTTCACCTTCAACTGTGCCGATACAGCCTTATTAATGTTGGGAATTTGAATGGCGAATCGATTTGCTGTGGCTGCAGAAACAACCTGCTGTAAAACAGAAGATATTTCAAAATGCACTCGCTAACCATACTGTGATGGAAATCAACGAATATTAATAATGTCCATGGTGCAGAATGTAAATGTTGTAAACTGACACTGTATACAATAATAGTTCTAGGTAAATTACAGGTGAAACATCTCTTTTGCAAAAGCAGCAGAGCACTCTAGTTTGTAGTTTGATGATATATTGTTTACACAAATCTGCCTTTACTGCAGTACAAAGCATGGTAAGGGTTTGGGGCCGAAGTGTATGTCACTGGGACAGCACAGTGTCACAGCCCGAGCTGTTACCAGCAGGAGTGAGACTCAGAGACAGAGAGATGCAGTTACAGTGCATGTTTATTTACTTATCCAAAAGGAACAAATACACAGGATGCAGGGACCAAAATGAAAGAGTTAAACAAAACATAAATCATGCACAAAACACTCATTACCATTAGGCTAGGCAGTGGCCTTCATTAAAGGTCCTCCCAAACTCCTCCAACTAAACAAATGGTTTGGCTTCCATTACATACCATGTGGCTGAGACTTGATTGATGATCCATTATTCAATCAAGACCCAGCCACATTCCACAACATCCTGATTGCAGCGTACCAAATCAGATTCTTGATGATCCTGTTCAAGTGGATTAACTAAGCACTGTGAAGGATAAGACTAGCTTTGTACGCTTGCTTGTCCGAAGCATTTACTGCTTAAAATTGTTTGCTGAGACAGCTGCATTTTTCCTCTAAAATGACCAGAACATTTGAAAACTTTATTCTGTACATTTCTTATGTCCATCATGTTTGGGCAGTCAGATCTGTGAGAATAAAGTCTTGAGCAATATATATATAGGCCCTACAGTTAATATTTCAGCTAATATGCTTTAACTATAAACAACTAATGGTCCATTATCATGCAATTAAACATTTCTGTGCTGTGCAGCAGTGTTAGCAGCTTAAATACAGTATGATCCAACAGTTTGAAATATGCACCAAAAATAGATGATATACATTTTTACTTAAATATGTTTGATGTAATAAAAAAGCATCTTTCTTTTTGTACAGGGATCCCTTTATATATTTATCTGACACTGAATTCCACATATCGGATTAGTAAGGAAGGGTTTATACAGCTATGATTTTAGGATTGAGATAAAAAAATGAACATAATTTAGATATTTTATTCAACATCATGTAGTCAAAGAAACTACAAAATGATATCGCAGAAGTCTACAACAGTAGTACAGTGTTTCATGTTAGATTTCGAAATGTCACATTTTTCAATTTGTCAGTTTTTTGTTAAGTATATGGAAAACTACAAAGTCGTATGTAATTTCATATGTTAACGTAACAGTATTTAACAGGTTTCATTCGACTTTATGACGCAAAATGTGTTAATTCTATAGGTGATGCAAAACTTTGTCCGTAGTTGTAGATTAGTCCACTTTTTTATGTTTAACTTGTTCCACTTGTTCCGATCAGTTAAACCAATTACGGGGATTATCTGTTTGGTACGCTGCAATCAGAATTAAATTACTACGGATATGCAGGATTTTCTAGTCCGCATTTTAGTCCACTTGATGTGAACTAAATCACTGGTACGCTGCAAATGACCCAAATCGGTTGTATATCCAATTGCAACAGCACAACATGTTATCAAAGAAGCATCTGCACAATCTGCACGGATGTTGTGCTTCTCCACATATGCAGGGCACTTTCCACACACTGTCTTTGTGCATTGGGCACAGCTATTAAGAGTTTTGTTACCATTGCATTTGGCAACCTGGCATTGTCGTCATTTGCAGCTGGCACCAGGATTGCTTCCTTCAGCTGCGGATACCTGCTTTGCACTCTGCTGTTGAAAATGTTTCTGGCGAAGTTTTTCGGGCTAGCTGCAATATATAACTTCTCCTTGTTATCTTCTTGCCCGTGCATTCCTTGTAAAGAATAAAAAAGTTGATGGCTGTGAGATCCAATACATTGTAAAACACATGAGCAGACCACCTGCAAGACCCAGCTTTCACAGAGTATTTCCCTGCCACCTAGTCTAAAATGTCAACTCCGTACTTCATTGTATTGTAAAACTCCACAATCTCCATTTTTTTCACCAGTCTTTTCATTAGCCTTTTGTAGACAAATAATAAAATAGAATACTGAACTGTATAAGCAAAATCTCCAACCTACCATTCTTAGATAAGGTTCTAGAGAGAGCTGTTGCAGTTCAATTTGAAACATTTCTAACTCTTAATGGTATATTCGAGAAGTTTCAGTCTGGTTTTCGTGCTGCACATAGCACTGAGACAGCCCTTGTCAGAGCTGTGAACAATCTGCTGATAAGCTCTGACTCTGGCTTTCCATCAGTTTTAATTAAGTGCAGCCTTTGATACTGTAGAGAAGACCATTCCATCCTACTGAATCATTTTGAAAGCACAGTAGGACTGTCTGGCCTCTGTCCTATCCTGGTTCAAATCTTATCTTTCTGATAGGTTTCAGTTCGTCTCAGTTGGGGAGGTAAAATCAGCATTATCGGAAGTTGTCTGTGGTGTTCCACAGGGCTCCATTCCAGGTCCCTTGCTGTTTTCATTATATATGCTACCGTTATGTGACATTATCTGTAGACACGGAGTGGACTTCCATTGCTATGCTGATGATACCCAGCTATATCTGTCCCTAAAGCCAGGAATTTCTTCTGCCTGGGTGTTATTAGCTACTTGCCTTACAGACATCAAGCATTGGATGTCACAGAATTTTCTAATGTTGAATTCAGATAAAACAGAGTTTATGCTAGTGGGATCACAGAACCAATTAAAAGGAAATGTGGGATTACATGAGCTCGACCCTTGTAGTCTCTCATCAAAACCTAAATTAGAAATTAAGAGTTTGTGGGTCATCTTTGATCCTGATCTATCATTTGAGGCTCATATTAGGGAAGTTACTAAAGTATCTTTTTTACCATTTGAGAAATATAGCCAAACTTAGACCAATTATTTCCGTATATGATGCTGAGAGACTAATGCATGCCTTTGTTTAATCTAGAATTGATTATTGTAATGCACTTTTTTCTGGTGTCCCAAACGTGTGGTATCCCGCTTGCAGCTTGTTCAGAATACTGCCGCTAGAATTCTGACTAAAACCAGGAAAAGTGAACATATTACCCATTTTGGCCTCTTTACACTGGCTCCCTGTGCAGTATAGAATTGATTTTATGATTTTGCTGTTAACTTACAAGGCCCTGAATGGATTAGCACCTAGTTATTTGCAGGAGTTCCTGACCCCATATCTTCCGAATCGCACTCTTGAGATCACAGGATGCGGGGCTGCTGGTTATTCCTAGGGTAAACAAAAGCAACAAGAGCAGAGGGAGGGCTTTTTCTTGTAGAGCTCCTAAATTATGGAATGCTCTGCCTTCATTTGTCAGGGAAGCTGGGACTGTTATAGTTTTTAACTCAAGACTAAAAACACACTTTTATAAAATGGCTTTCTTATCTTAGTGGGTTTTAATGTAACTTTAAAATTGCTGCTTTTGTATTATTATGTATATACTGTTATTTAAATGGTCTGACTATGGTAGTTATATGTGTGATATGCTATACAAATGTATTGTGGTTTGTTCTTTTTTTCTGCTATGTACTGTACAGTGATTTGCGATATTGTTGTATAAAAATTATTATATAAATGCAATAAATAAATAAATAAATAAATAAATCAAATGCAATTGTTTTCTATGTAGCAGTCCATTGGACCGGTCTGGTAGTTCTAGGTATGAGGATATTATATCTCCCTTTCTTTCAACTCTGCATCTCATACTTTGGCTGGGACCAAATCAAAACTTTGACAATCCACTAATCGCACTTAACAAAACTGTATTTAATAGCATTTTCTTTTTTTTTGTAAGTATCTTATTTCTTCTACTCATGAAAAGAAAACGCTATTAGATACAGTTTTGTTAAGTGCGATTCGCGGGTATCAAAGTATTGATTTGGTCCCAGCCTTTGTCAGGATAATTAATACATATATTAATTATCAAAAGTCATAAATGCACAGCCCTGTATCTGCCAGACATGCAGAGTAAATTAAAATTAAAACTTTGACTGCCTTGGTAGTTCTAGTGTTAAAGTTTGAGCCGACTCCATTTCTTAATTAAACTCTTGGAAAAGTGTTAATTGTGAAATTCACTTTTGTTTTTTTTGTATTCTGCTTCATTGATCATGTAATTCAAACCAAACACAAAAAGCAAGTTCAGTTAAATCGCTTTTCCCAGATTTAAAATGACTTGTTGCAAAAATGTTATAAACTGTTGGGCAAATAATAGTGTCCTCTTAATTACAATTTAATTAAATCAATTTAACTTCATTCTCTGTTTGCGTTCAGTTTGAATTAAAAATAAGGAGCTGCCTTTTTATTTTACATTATCAGTGAAACAGAATCATCGTCTCAATCAAGTTACGGGAGAAAAAACTAAAGTGAACTTGTTTCACAATCAACACTTTTCCAAGAGTTTAGTTGAATGGAGTCGGCTCAAAAAAGGGACATCAAGAGATCAAAAATCAAAGCCGGAAACGAAGAGCCCTAGTTATATGTGAAGTTGAATCACCATGCCCCCTACGGAATGATAATTTGAATCGTCAGCATTTTTCTACATGTGAAATGCTTTCAGTCAGTAATCAGTGATATAGAAACAATAGGCACTTGTGTGTGAAAATGTTAGACCACTTTCTTACTATTTTAAATGAATTGCACGTGTGGCCTATTAGAGTCATCAATTAAATTAGACAACCACTAATTTGCCTATTTTGAAAATGTTCCAATATTTTCAGGTGTAGTGATTTGATTTCATATGCACAACAAATCAAAACCACAGTAGCAATGGGGTGTTCCAATAAATTTGCACACTATATACTTTTTTTTTTTACTTGAAAATTCAAACCCATGTACCCAGATGTGTCAAGTCTTCACCACAATGCTTTAAACTGCTTCTCAAATTTGTTTTATTTTCCTTGTCTTGAGTCACAAATATTCATTCTGTTGCTCTACAGACCTGTGACCAGGAGGTAATTACATGTAAATTCAATCAAAAAACTATAAATGAATAAAACATTAGGAAGTTCAAAATTGCAGTCCCTGGTTCATCTGATTCTTAAGTATACCAAGTTTCACGAAGGTCTGCCTTCATTTACTGTATGGTTTGCCTGTTCAACAAATACTAGAAGAAGAAAGTAGACACAATGTCTTACTCTTATTGACTGCCTGTCTCTCCTAATATATCAACAGATATTAAAATATGGTTTTGTGTGTGATGTTAGAGTGTTAAGAGTCGTCTATTATATTTTTGAAATTTGTGACAGTTTTTCGTTTAGCATATGGAAAACTACAAAGCGGTTTGTAATTCAGTATGGTAACTTAACATTGTTCCGCAGGTTTAATTCGACTTTATGAAGCAAAATTAGTTGATTCTATATAGTGGGTGATGCAAAACTTTTGGCCATAGCTGTACATACAGTATAACCGAAGAATCTAGGCTACTGCTTTTTCATGAGCGGATAAGGTACATAGCCATGACATTTGAATGATATTCCTTTCAGCTGGCCTGAGAGAACGACACTAATAATCTTGTTGCTGTATCCACGGTTTTTGTGTGTATGCTTTTTAAGAGAATAACAACGTATTCAGTTTTATATAAATGTTTATTGCAGAGAAGATATTTTATTTACATGCTATCACAACACAATATAAATCTACCAAATATTTTCAGGTGGATGCTATAGCTCGTCATAGAGGATTATTATAACAAGCACAGAATACAATGGGCAAGGTACAGTTTCACTCACTATACAATTCATAACAGTCCAATAGCTAAAGTTATTTAGAGCAGTGAAATGTCAGTCCTACCAATTCTTGTTTTCATGCAAAAGAGCAAGGCAAAAATAATCTAAAATAGAACAATTAGCACATTCAATTATAACAAGTTATTATTACTAAATTAGATGAGTAAAATTTCTACCAACTGGACTTTTTCAAACCCGACTGATTTATTTTTTTTTAAATTATACCCAGACAAATCTGGCATTGAATGGCTCTGACACAGCACATGGTTAAATATTACATTTGAAGGAGTAATCATTAAACAAAGCATTCTGTTTATTACACAGATAAAAGACATAACAAGCATAACTGAAGTACTGCAAGCAGGTGTAGTATATTCTAGCCAAGTTTCCCACACAGCCTCACCAATGTACCTCAACCTCCATTTATACATATTTTGTTGCAGATAACTGGTAAAAGTATGATACTATATTCAAAGCAAAGTGAAAGCATGGTTAAGCATGGGAAATCCCTGGGAACTACAAAGAAAACATATTTAAGTATGGTGATGCATAGTACAGTATTATCTTGGGAAAAGTCTGGTTTAAAACAAAGCTGTGTGGGCTGAATGGTAGTTCATTCTCCATGCTTACACAATGCTTTCCCTTTGAGCAAATTTGAACAAAATAATTATTTATTACTGATTGTGATAGTGTTTTTAGTGGTGTGTACACATGTCTATTCAGAACTGGAGAATGCAGTTTCACATAGGTCTCCAGCTTGCATTCAAGTCTTGACTGGTACTGAACTTGTAACCCAGAAGTGAAAGGCTTTTCATGTACTGTACAGCAATAAAAACGACTAAAGACTTAGACATGACATTGAAGTCCAATAGAATGTCCAATATCCACAAGAGTTATATCTGATTGAGCTACTTTTTAAAACACACTGTTGACCATTATTCCACAGAGTTGCATGGCATTCTTTTGTAAAGAAATAAAAAGCTTAAAGTTCTGTTTGATTATATTTCTAGCACTTTGGATAATATGAATGCTCTAACTAAGACACACCTACATAAATATACTATGCTTAAGCCTTAATAGTTTTAAAGAAATGTAATATTTGCTTTTCTTATAATACAAACGCACAGACATAACTGATTGAATTAGCTTTACTTACCTAAAACATATATAAACAAATCATTACGGCAAGTAATTTACACTTTAAGACAGGGGTCTCCAATCCTGGTCCTGGAGGGCTGGTGTCCCTCCTGGCTTTTGTTCCAACTGTACCTTAAATTACTTAATTGGACCAATTGAGCTTCTAATAAGCACTTAATTGGTCCAATTACGTAATTTAGGGTACAGTTGGAACAAAAACCAGGAGGGACACCAGCCCTCCAGGACCAGGATTGGAGACCCCTGCTTTAAGATAAATGGATTCTTGGTAGGACCACTGAATGCATTATAAACCAAGGGTATGCATACCTCTGGTGGGAAAATAAAAGCATATAAATTCACTATATAAAAAACCCTGAATAATATTCATTATTAAACTATAATTTTGAAGGATATATACTGGGATCTGTAAACACTAGACAGAACAGAAGATTCACCATATAAACCACAACAAATAAAACAGCAAAGTAAAACAACTTATGGCATCAGTGGCCATGTGTACACTTATTAAATGTGAAGCTCAAAGTACTGTACAGTTAAAACTGGTATTTTATGTTACAGTAAAAGTGCCGTACAGTTGCATAATTTGAAATATTAGTATATTGTCATACATCAGCAAAAATTCAGAAAATACTCAGTATCAAACTGGAATGCTTTATACCAGACGTGACAGTTTGTTAAAAGGAAGAAAAAAAACTAATGATATTTGGAGGAAAAAGGCAACCTAGGTAAAACCTCCCTTCTGTTCATTCCTGTTACTTCTCTTTGTCTTTTTGGGTTTATGAAGTTCATCATGTGAAAAATAAAGCTCCATAAGCAATGAATATGCTGAATTGAAAACATGTATAGTGTCATGCATTATTGCCAGTTGTTTGGTCATCAAAGTCCCATGGACAAACCTCAGCCAATCTGGTTTGACCAGCTGCTCCCCCTTTGGAATTTGGATTGAGTTTTTCTCTGCAAGAATTTCTGTCAAGTTCTTTTGTATCAGGAATGCCCTCGATTTCCCAGGGGCAAATATCTGCTTGTTTGTTCTTGGTTGCACTCAGTTCATTCAATGTGCTTTTTCTTTCCTGTGTTGAAGTATCCAGGCTGCTTTCAGTTTCCCAGGGACACACTTCTGCCAGTTTTGATTGGCTGACAGGTTTCTGTGTACCTTTTATAAACGCAGCCTTCTCTCTGCTCTTGGCTTTACCCTTTTCATCATCCCTGTCTCGTCCCCTTTCCTTATCTTTTGAAATTGAGAACAGTCCTTTCTTCTTCTGAGTTGTGTCTTTTGTTTTCAAAAAGGCAGTGGGGGCAGCAGTCGTGTCAGAATTAGGTGACAACTCAGTGTCATAATCCCACGGGCAGACTTCTGCCTTTTTGGGTGTAGGCAGCTGTGAGCTGCTGTTAGATTTTGAGGCATCTGACAGAAGTTCCTTTCCTTGAACATCAACTGGGAATGTATTCTTTTTCTGCCCCCCTTGCTTGATCTTGTCTGGCTCTGGTTGTCTAGCTTCAACTCCTTGGGCTACCATCTCTTCAAACTCCCAAGGACAAATCTCAGCCTTCTGAGCTTTACTAGAGTGCTCACCTTTAGAAAGGGGTGGCACAGACTGGTGGTTTGCCAGTGGTTTAGATGCCTTTATCAAATCCTGGGGCTCCTCAAAGTCCCAAGGGCATATTTCTGACTTGTCAAGGTTCTTCTGAGTTTCCTGTTTAATGTGTGAAGACAAATTCTCCGTAGCTTTCTGCTTGTTCTGTGATTTACCTTTTGCGTGGGACCCATGGGCTGATGCGGATTCCATCGGAGCGATAGATACGTGCTTCTGGACCTTATTTTCTGGTGGAGTGGGAGGAAGGTCCTGAACCTCCCATGGGCAAACCTCAGCCACATCAAACTGATCTTTGGATCCCGTCTTCCCTGGGTCAGGGCTGAGAGAAGTCTGACTGCTACACCCCTGGGGCTTCATTATTCCTTGTTTATTGGACTTTTTAGCCTCCTCCGCTTGGCTGGCGACATTTTTCTGCTGGTGGTCGCTCTTCTCAGAGTGAGGCTTGTTGGACTCTCTCCCCTTCTGCTGACTCTTCTGCTGTCTGCTGTTTTCCTCAAGGCTTGGGGCTTTTCCTGTGAGCCCCAGGGTTCTCTCCTTGGCACTGGCAATAACACTGAGGGATTTCTGCAACATGGATGTTCTGGGGTGCAAAGGTTTCTTATCTGCTGTCAAATTGTGTGCACTGGCAGATTTGCAAACTAATGGAAGAGACTCCGTGGAGTCAGCCTCAATATTCTCTGTGGACTTTTTCTCCTGTTTCCCCTTGCCCATTAAGGTATCTAAGAGGGAGCTCTCAGTGGTAGAAACTTCCATCTTCTCAGTGGTGGGGCTGCTGGAGTCCTCGCTCTGGTCCCTTACGTGATCATAGCTGCTGTGTGACTTCTTGATGGAGAAGGCTTTGCTTTTCAAAGACTCCTCTTTGGTTTTTGTGCTGGAGTGCGCAGGGTCAAAGGGGTTTCTCCTCAAAGTGCTGATGCTGTTTCTGGCACTAGTATGATCCCCCAATTCCTTGTCTTCCCGGCTGCACTGTCTGCTTACAGTCTCTGGAATCTCAGTAATGCGCCTCATTATGGTGCGGCCAAGCCCCTTCTTTGAGCTCCTTTTCTTCTGCAAGTGTGGATTGTTGGCGACCATCTTCTTCCTCTTATAGATTTCAAGCTGAGAATAAAGTTTCTTCAGTTCTTCCTGTGCGGTTAAAAACAAGAAACAATAATTGTTCCATCTTTAAAAACAGTGGATCTAATTTAAAAACGTCACAACTCATAAGGCACATATGGCATGCAGCAGTGTGCAGGAACATAAATTAAAACACATGCAGTTACTGACGTCATTAAAAAATAATTTGCATGCTTCTTTCTTTACATAAATAACAGACAAGACTTTGGCTCTTCAGAACAGTTTAGATAATGAAACACATCATGTTTTATTGTTAATCCTGAAGACTGCCTCATACTTATGGGATATTTTTAAAAGAATACAATTTAATAAAATAACTGCTATTTTTGTAGTCCTTTTAATGACATGGTACATTATGGCAGTTCAAGGGAAATAACTGACTAATAATCTGGCATCTCAAACCATGAAGATCTTGTCAGTGTTGATAAATAAATTTTGCCTCAGGTGATTGGTCTATCCTGGCTACGGTGAGAGACATGTTTCAGCACTAACAAACAACACAACCTCTGCTCACATTGGTACGTTTTTCCAAAAGACTGTCGCATGGCCTTACACCACAGCCATTACTAGAACTGAGCTGGCCCATTTCGTCTGGCGTCTGCAATAAAAACCAAACTGGCATTGCCCAATGTTTTTTTTTTTTAAACTAGAAATCAAAAAAAATATCTTCAGAAGAGTTTTGCTTGTTTACCCGGATGTCATCTGGATCCAGGCTGTGGTCACTCCAGGCTGAAGCAATGCTGCTGTTCAGATAGGACCCCGACCTGCCTAAATCAAGGTCATCCTCATAGGTTTCAGCAGCAGTGTCATCTCTCGGGTTAGTCCTTGCTAGCAGGAACTGGATACGGGGCAGATAACACAAAATGACCCCTTTCACTTTAACTTGTACAGGCTGCTATACACCAAAAATTCAAAAAGGCCTTCATGCCTACAAAGACATGGTACATGACATGGTACATTATGGCAAAAACAGCAGTCTCTTAGAGCTTGATGTTTATGTATACTAGTGTTGAGACAAGGACAGAGAGATACTGTATCTGGGACCGTAATTCCTTACGAGGTGAAGAGAACACCTTAAATCTACTATGTACTATGTTCCACAAGTTTAATTAAGAAATGGAGTCGCCTCAATATAACTTTAAAGGGACGTCACCTGACCAAAAATAAAAACCAAAAACGAAGAGTCCTGTGTATGGCTCACTGGTCAAATATTATTTATTTTTTGTATCCCCATAAAATATATTATACTGTACATTTTGTAATTGTTGTTTTTACCATCATGTTGGTGTTGAAGGAAAAGCAGAAAAAAAAGAGTACCTTAGGTAATAGCAGCAACCCCAAGGAAGCAGTCACTGTCAAGTGTGTGTGAGCAAAGAAGAGCATAAGCATCCAGTCTGGATGAAGTGTAGAGGCTACAGTGAACCTAGAAGAAACAGAAATCACTTCAGCACACTCAGAGTTACTTAACCTGCAGACTCCAGAGACACTCTTTCTATGTTCTGATTGGACGACAGCAAACACGCGTTGTATAATAGAATATTCTGTTGATTTATAATGATACCCTAAAGTGTACTAAATGCTGTGAGAAAGTAATCCAATATCCACACGAGGCGAAGCCAAGTGTTGTTAAACAGCCAAGGTCTGTGGATATTGGATCATATTTGAACACCCTGGAGTGTGTTATTGCGCTTAGAAAATAGCACCCCCACTTAACCCCACCCCTTTCAAAGTGAGCCAAAATTCCAAACTGCTGGTATGGTGACATACTGTATCTGCACAGGTTGGAACATTTGTTAGCCAATGAGATTGCTCCATCTATTCTTGCCATTTTATAACACACTTTATAAGAACTGAATATATGCGATTTATTCATGACATTTTTAATATTGAAGTTGAAAGCTTGCAGATAATGGGACAGTGACATCATAACACTGCTGTATTGTGATATCCAAATGACCTACAGCTATGGCCGAAAGTTTTGCATCACCCTATAGAATTAACACATTTTGCTTTATAAAGTCGAATGAATTATGTTATGTTAAGTTTTCCATATACTTAATGAAAAAGTGACAACAATGGAAAAACATGACATTTCGAAATCTAACATGAAATACTGTGCTACTTTTATGGCTTCCAGTAGACTTTTGCGATATAATTTTGTAGTTTCTTTGATTACATGATGTTAAATAAAATATCTAAATGATGTTCATATATTTTTATTTATAAATGTTTTAGTTATGTCTCAATCCTAAAATTCCAGGTAATGCAAAACTTTTGACCATAGCTCTAGTGATTTACACAAATTGCTGTGTTATGCATTTACTAGCATACTAATGCTTTATGGATACAGCCCCATATGCAATGTGAATATGTTCATGGCACATGACAAACTCCTTCCTTTGTGTCCCAGTTTATTTATTTTTTGTAACATTAACAGCAATGGTACTGTAGTTCACTTGAACCTATTCGTTTACATTGTGCGAGAGGACACATTTTACATAGTAAATGTGCTTTTCAGTGTGGAAGGCTAACCATGGGATCACAAGACATCTGTAACTATATCTGAGCTAGGTTTACAGATTGAACCAGCCTCTTCAGTGTAAACCACAATGTGACTGACTAGCCTGGGAAGAGGCAGTATGATTCCATCCTAATTCAATATTATGGTGCTAAATAACAGCTCTGTGACCCTTTTGTCAAATTTGAAAG
This sequence comes from Acipenser oxyrinchus oxyrinchus, assembly GCA_030684275.1. Classification (NCBI taxonomy): domain Eukaryota; kingdom Metazoa; phylum Chordata; class Actinopteri; order Acipenseriformes; family Acipenseridae; genus Acipenser; species Acipenser oxyrinchus. The sequence goes on from CM060249.1 coordinate 97,418,864, forward strand.
TCATTTAGCCCTTCCTCGTCCATACAGGCAGGGGATGTTTGCCGTTTCATTTCCTCATAAAGGTTGGTTTTAGAAGTCAGAATAAATATCCACAGATGAAGAGGAATGGTTCGCAATGTCATATTAAGCATCACTACCAAGAAAAGCAACTGGTTCTTGACAGAGAAAGGGGAAGCGGTTCAGGCTCCATTGTTTCTGTGTTTCAAGATTTGGAAATGTGGACATTAACCTTTGAATTGATGGGAACCTATGCAGTTTTTATTCATATTATTATTTGTTTTATTTGTATTCATGGCGTACTGTTATTCTCCATAGAATGTGGAGTCTATTTTAATCCCATTGATACCACAGTAAATTGATTATACAGTACTGTCTGAAGTAACTTCCAAAGTGAGTAGTTTTTTTTGGTTTTGTTAACGGTTCCCTTATCTTTGGTGATGTTTGCAAACAATCTTTGCAGCTCTTCAGTAGTAACAGCCTGCCTAAGACATACTGTACAGTATGGAAAGAAGGCCTGATCAACCAGGATCTTTATAACAAGTACATAAGTGAAAGATAAAGACTCTGGGTGATCTAGCCTATGAGGCATGTATCTACGACTATAAAATGATATATCATTCCAACATCATAAAGTGCTACTTACTATAAAATAAATGTGCGTGCACAGTAGCTGGGTTGGAAGTTGACTGCAAGGGCTATTTTGGTATTGTTTTGATTATTATTATTGTTTTTGATGAGCGGTGTGTTTCAAAGTAAAAAAAAAAAAGAGTCCAGCTATTAACTGAGTGTCTTGAATAACGTTCCATACCCTAGTTTGGCTAAATGAAACTAGTCCTTTATTTCCAGAGCAATTTAGCTCTATACAGAAGTGCCCTCTGGTTAAAGTTGAGATAGCTGTGGGTTGTGGCAGTGAGCACTAAAGCACATAGCTGTGAGCTTTAACACCATAATCAACATGCTAAATATACAACAGAAATCTGCAGATTTTTTTCAAATGATATCACAGTGAAATTTTAGTCCACTGTGACATTGTACAAAATGTATTATTATTATTATTATTATTATTATTATTATTATTATTATTATTATTATGTTAAACACCATTAAAAAGCCATATACACACCAAGAAGTTATTTGTTTTTCTCATTAATAAAATGTCTGCAGATTGCTTACCTAATGATATGGAATATTGCAGAGATAATGAGTTCATTATGGACAGCAACGGCCATGTAGCGTGGCTCATGAAATGCTGATGGCACTGTCCGTACTGCATAGCAGAGATAAACTCCCCACAAGAGGAAAAGAAATTCAGCTGTTTGGGAAAACACAAACAGGAAAGAGGTTGACAGCCAGCCTAATCTGCAATCAACTGCTATCTAAATAAGAAATGGATTAAACAAAAGAAATCCAGTTTTGGACAACGTGAATTCTAAAATGTAACAAACCCACAAATAGAATGAATATATTCAAAATGCTACATTGTGAATGCATTCACAAACACAGTTTCCATGCATTGCCAGGATCTTAGGTCCATGTACTTATATAATGTGTTAGTATAATACTATAGGACAAAATAAACAGAATTGTTGTTGTTACTGTGATTTTATTCAGTTTATTCTTCCTTTATTTGTTTTACTGTAAATCCAACTTTTAAGTTGAAGCCATACTCCATACAGAGGTTTATTAGAAATAGTTCTTTTTTTTTTAATGAACATACTCGGTTTAAAAGTTATATACAATATATCATTCAAGGACACTTTAAAACAGGTCAGGTAGTGAGTGTTAGTTGCAGAAGCTGCCTCACTATATTTATTTGTTATTTTTCTAGTTGGCAGTTATATTAGAAGCACACTCCATTTCAAAGATAAATACACAGGCATGTATTTATTACTATATTTATTTGTTTTCACTTTCAAAATTACTTTTCCAAGATAAAAAGTTATTGAACTGTGCTACAGTACTGGAAAAAAATATCTCCTTCGGTCATATTTTTTTAATTACATTTTTAGAAATTTACAAAACTGTTAATGTAAACTCCATGGGGTCTGAGAAGTTGCCCTGCCAAATGCTGAACATAATTATAAAATATGATATAAGGTACATGTACCAGCCGAAGGGGAAATACGGGGATCCAATAAGGTATCATAATCACAAATACCATTCCAGGTGTGAAATGCTTTAGAGGATAGAGGAACACATTCATGTAATCTTGATGTGTGGTGCATACTATTAGTATTTCCCTTTTCTCTGCTGTTTTTTTGTTTATCATCAAATATTTTTACATACCACACATTGCAACTACTACTGTCAACTGTTAATATTCAAACATATGGACAATCTTGTGGTACAATAATATGTCACAAAGCAAACACTTTTACTAGAACATTAAAATACAATATTCCAATACGTCAACACTCGAAAATAGTGAGACAAAGAAGTAAGGATATGTACTGTAGCTCAGTAAAAAGTTCAATGCCAGGGTTGGTCCTAGTTGGTTTAAGACAGAAAGAAGGTCCCCATGCCTCAGCTAATCATTTCATGTTTTATAATTCCAGACTGGATCTTTAATTAGCACATTTATAAATAAGAAATAAAGCATAGGGGCTCCCTAGTAACGCATCCGGTAAAGGCGCTCCGCGTGGAGCACAGGGTGTGCCCTATAGTCTGGACGTCGCCGGTTCGAGTCCAGGCTATTCCATTGCCGACTGTGGACGGGAGCTCCCAGGGGGGGCACATAATTGGCCAAACGCCGCCCTGTAAAGCTGCCCAGAGCTGCATTGTCCTCCGATGCTGTAGCTCTGAGGTGGTGAGTCTGCACTGTGAAAAGAAGCGGTCGACTGACGGCACACGCTTCAGAGGACAGCATGTGTTCGTCTTAACCGCTCCCAAGTCAGTGCGGGGGTGGTAGCGGTGAGCTGAGCCTAAAAATAATGGGATATTCTAAATTGGGAGAAAAATACAAAAAATAATTGGCGATTACTAAATATTAAAAAAAAAGAAAAAAGAAATACAGCATAAATTGAAGAAATATTTGCTTTCTGAAACATCTATAATCAACATTGTTCAGGCTACCGCTGCAGCTGTTGTTTGCGTGTTTTAAAGTGCTTGCTGTACTTTCTTAAGATTTCTAGTATTTCTCGCTAGCTGCTTTGCCTGTCAGAATTAATTGCGGCGCTGGTTTTGAAAACAAGTAGCTGTGTCTGTTTAGAAGCACACTGTATTCTGGCAGCTGTAGAAATTGAATTTTTAAATGCTCTTTTCCAGGCTGTCAGTACATTCTCTTTCTAGTTCACTGGCTTTTTCATCTACGTTGCTGACAGTCCTGGTAAACCCAACAAATGGATTTTATTGTATTTGATTGATTTTTTTTTCTTCTTAATAAGTATCCAGATTTAAATTAATCATAAAATAACTTCTAAACAACAATACAAAATGTATTATTTTTGTTCCCCTATTATTTTGATTTACATTAATTACTCTAAAATCACCTTTTAAATGATTCAAGATTTAGATGTTTGGGTTTGCTTGTTGGTAAAACTCACAATTTTTTGGTTGTTGGTAAAACTGTGTCTGGGCTTTGAATCTTTTTTTACATGAGTTGAACCTCATATCCCATTGCAGCACATTGAAAATGTTACAGTACTGTACCTCCAAAACCCCTTCAAGATTACTTAGATGCAGCATACATTTTCTCAAATGTAACTAAGGCTGACAGTACAACATTTCGTTGGAATCTAGCCAAAAGTTGAATTGGAATTGGAAAAGGAATTGGAGATATGAGCTTCTATGACAGATGTTATGTTATTTATATTTTAAGAATATAACACAGACACATATTTTTTTTCTCTACTGCACAATATGCTCAATATTAAGTTTAACTTAAAAACAGATATATGCATTTTGTGAAGTACCTCAGACTTACTGAAAGAGTCCCACAGTCTACTAGTATAGAATAGCTTCAGACAGACTTAAACAACCCCTGATCAGAAGTCAGACTTGGGGCAAGTAAATAAAGCTGTTTCCATCACAAGACCATACCAGTAAAAATGAGAAATATACTGTACCTGCTTTACTTCTTTACAGAATTGAGTTCTATCATTTATATGAGGGATAATCAAATATACTATACAGTGATATGAAGGCTGGTCAAAATCTACTATATAACAGCGAATAATGCATTACCAAACAAAACCAGCAAGGAGTTTTCAAAACACAGAATATGCAGTGAGTTCCTATGCCCAGCACAACAGAGAGCTGTCATCAGAATCAGAGGAACTAGTTTATAAATCAACCAAATTACACACGATAAAACATAAATCTAAAGCCTATAACACAGCCTTGTAAATAACAGGAGATAGGGTATGGTCTTCTGCTAGCGGCTGCAAAAAAAGGGTATTTTGGCTATTTGTAATTTATCTTTGTTTAAAATTACAACTTATTGTGGAATTGGTATTATGGAACTGCTAGAAGCTCCTGCCAATGCTTCCCCTTCAGTCCACATTAACAAAAGGATATGTCTTATTTATCCTAGTCTTAGATCTCTGTATGCTGCTGATTAAGTTTGAACCGGACATGCTTTTATTGCGTTGTTTGTACATTGGAGTTGTTTTTAATACATTGCAATCGTATGTTTTATTGACTCCCTTGTAAATTAAGCATTGGTCTCAATGGTTAAATCAATACATGAAAATAAATAAATACATACGAATTTGTTGTTTTCTTAAGGAACATTAAACTTTAAAAAAAATGTATCCTGTATGTAATTGATTAGAATAACAATAACTGACGGAAAAAGTTCACTGAATGTCCAGGGGAACCTTTTAAACTCTGGAAGCCTACTAGAAAACACATTAAGCTATCTTCAGATTTGGTGCACTTCTGGAGATTTTAAGAGAGCACAGAGCTTGTCCGAACAGAGCAGTGCAGAACTTACCAATGGCCATCATGTAGTCCCAACAGTCCAGCAGACACCTTTTAAACTGCAGGTTGTCTGAAGTTCTCCCATCAACAATGAAGGACACATTCCTATCCATGTTCTGACAGACAGCAGAGGTCCAGGAACTCAGAAACCAGCACACAATGAGCAGAATCACTGCCAGCATTCTGAGCACTCGCCAGCTCGTCATGTAGGGAATTCTCTGCGCTGTTCGGGACAGGAACACCTTTAGAACTCTGCAACATTACAAAAAGAATACATCTGCAACTAGAAACCACCAAGCAAAGCAAAGCCAGGAGGATGCCTAAAACAAAGCAGGCAGCCTGCGTGGCAGATGGAGGCAACATGATTCTGGGCATGATCATGATTCACAGTAGTGCCACTCCTTCAGATGAATGATGGCTGTATTGAGCTGGTCAAGTGCATGCAGATTTGGGATTCACACACCTCTCCTTGGTGGTAGTTCTAATCCCGTTTACCATTATCTGGTGCCAGATAATGCCAGCTTAAAATGGGAAACTGAATGAGTTTAAATGGTGGGTAGATCAATTATTTTGGGTGAAATGACCCAGAACACTAAACAAAAATATCAAAGAAGGGCCTGGATTGGAACTGACTACACCACTGGTCTACAGCATGAAAGTCTACTGAAGGTCCTTTAATGAGAATCCATTTTATATTGATTTTTGCATGGTTAACTTGACCTTTCCTTGCACCTTTCATAAGAATGTGCCCATATTGCTCTTTTAATTAGGTGCTGCATGAGCACGCTCTTGACATTTACACAGTACCTGATATTAGCACTCCAGTACAGTTTTTTTTACTTCTGCAAGCCTTTAAAAAGAGCTGCTAAGCATTAATTGTCTTTGTGGTGCAGCACCTATGCAAGAATAAAAAAAAATCACTTTGGCTGAGAAACTGCATCACAGTGTCTGCCATATGTATAAATAGCAGAGGGAAATGAGGCAGCACTACCCTGATGTAACAGTAGAGGGCACTGTTTAGCGAACCAGCTATCAGTCAGGCCGCTTGTCGCTTGATAGTGCAGTGGAATAGCCCACTGTGATTAAAGCATGACATTTGGCAGAAATGTAGTTCAAACATAGTTGATCATTTTCAAATGTCAACCCATCTCAGATTTTGATCTTGAAAGCCATTTCATAGGTGAAACAGGGTAAAAACAGTTAACATGTGATTTTCCATGGGTTTGTATCAACAGGACCATATGTTTCAGACACAAGTGCTAGAGGTGGGAGAAGTATTCTGTGTATGAATAAGTGACGAACAATAGTAGTGGGGTTTGAATGGATTCAGATGAAAACCGGCATTGTTCTCCTTACGTTGATCAGGAGCTACTTCCTGTTGTTCACCCTTGCTCCTGGGAGGTAGATTGATACACATGTGTCAGATTTACCTTAAACATGGTAGAAACATGGAAATCATCACAGCACTGTCGATACAAAACATTACAGTCGAGCAATGCTGTTTGTAAAAATGCAACAGAAATTTAACTGGCATTTTGCTTCAGTGGGTCAATGGAAAGGTCACAGCTAAAAATAGAATTGCTTTTTACTTACATTTTTTAAGAAACAAAATCATATACACTGTGATGTATATGGAACAAATCGAACAAATATGTTTGTATACAGCAAATGTTTCTATAATTTCAGTACTGTACAAATGATGTCAACAAACACAGAAAGAGGTGATAGTGTGTCTGACCTTCTCTTCATAGGACAATGTAGATCAAAAAGTACAGTACATTTAAATGAATACATTGACCAATCCTGAGTTAGTTACTCTCACATCACAGTACTCTACATTGTGCACAGAGGTAGTGACATAATCATAAAACTGAATAATCTCAAGGCTGCCAATAAGAGTGCTTTTATGCAAAACAGAAGAGTTTGAATAATTAATAGGAAAACCCTTTCCTTGTCGTGCTTCAGTGACTGCAACATAGTGACGTAAGACTACCAGATTAACCACAACCCATGAAAGCACCCTGTGTGGGTGGGGGGAGATAGCTAAGCAATAACACACGTCAATGTGCATTACTCGTCAATGGTTACACACTTTGGATTTGTTCTGTCACCTCATGTCTTAATTATTGAGCTGTCATGGACTCTGCAATGCTTTTTTGCTTTTACAGTCATTTTTGTCGATTCATAAAATGTATAAAATGCATTGTTACGAATGTATACAATGTTATGAAATGCATTCGGAAAGTGTTTATTTCTTTTGTAAATGGAAATATTTAGAGCTGCAATGAAAGGAAAATATCGGAGTGTCCTATTATTTTACAGGTAATCTATATAAATACAATACAAGATATGCTGTATGGAATAATAGTCATGTGTTTATAATTTAAAAAAATTATGGCGTGCCGAATATCTGTTAAGAAAATGTCATTTATTTTTGAGATAGAATAATGCAATTGTAAAAAGTATATTACTTGTTCCGTACACATCATTTTTCTGTGTAAAAAAATATATTAAAATCACCTCGCAGCTGCAGCCCAAAATCTCGATTAAGTTATATTTCATTAACAATGATACAAACTGAATGTGTAAAAGGCAAGCCAATGTATATAGAAATAAGTGTAAGAAGATTTTGCTGCACAATATCAGTGGTCATGTCTTAAAGAATTTAAAAGCTTTTTTGAGTGTGTGACCAGTCCCATCTCCAGAAATATCAACAATTAAACAAGGTATGCATGTTTGGTTTACCATTACTTTGTAGAGACATTCTTTAATGAATATATTACACATTCAGAGAGAGAGAGAGAGAGAGAGAGAGAGAGAGAGAGAGAGAGAGATAATAGAATAATAGACAGAGAGAGAATAATAGACAGAGAGAGAATAATAGACAGAGAGAGATTAATAGGCAGGCTGCAGTGACTTGCAAGGTTACAATTCCATCAAAGGCTTCTGCTGATGTAATGAACCACAAGATTGAAGAAATTCTAACCTATAGTAGTTCACTTCAGCCCATTTCTTATTTTCTGTAATATATGGATTCCACGACATTTGTTAAAATGAATAGGTTTTTCATTTTAAAAGACAGTAAAACACCACAAACGACTTGTACTGTGACCACCTTGTTAAAAACAATGTGGTCCCTACATTTGCTTGTATTTTTCCGGAGACGGCAATTAATTCTTTTACTGTAGGTGGTACTGTTGAAATGAAATAGCAGCCTACCCTCCCAGGATACCTCTCACAGTACCAACTTTTTTATATATATATATATATATATATATATATATATATATATATATATATATATATATATACTGTATATATGAAAATAATCAAGTTGAACATCGAGATCCCTAATGCCAATGTCTCTCTTCTCTCCTACCTGTCATTGGCATGTTTTCACAAGGTTTATATCGACCGCAGTTTTCTTTGTTCTGTTTTTGTTTTCTTGGTCAACTGTGAGATTTTAAATGTTTGGATTTTTTAAAATAAAAACAACAGTCAGCAGTTTAAAAGACTTAGAGAATTCCCTCAAAAAATGATGTGGGAAAGTCATAAATAGGCAATGGGTCATCACATCGCTTAATTACGACTTTCTGGAGTAACAATGCTTATTTCTGACTTTTTTCATATGGGCTGAGAATTATAGTACTTATCCACATATATCTACACTACCGGTCAAAAGTTTTAGAACACCCCCATTTTTCCAGTTTTTATTGAAATTTAAGCAGTTCAAGTCCAGTGAATAACCTGAAATGGTACAAAGATAAGCGGTAAACTGCCAGAGGTTAAAAAAAAAGTTTAGGTTACCAAAAACTGAAAAATAATGTACATTTTAGAGTTATACAAAAGGCCTTTTCAGGGAACAAGTAATGGGTTAACAACTTATAGCTGTGCTGCAGCAATGGAAGTAAATTAAACCTTGAAAGTTGATGCTAACAATTCCTACAGGTGTCCCAACTTTTGTTGATTACTTACAAACCCTCTGTCTGTATAAAAGCAGTGTTGGAACAGACTGTGTTACTACACCCTCTTAAGCATTATTTGGACAGTATTGTACTGCAGGAAGTAGTATATTGCTATCATAATGGCGAGAAAAGGCAATTAACAAGGAAGACAGACAGACCATTATAACCCTTAAAAGTGTAGGTCTTTCCTTTAGAGAAATTGCAAAGAAAGCCAAGGTGTCAGTGAGTACAGTTTCCTACACCATCAAAAGGCACTTGGAAACTGGAGGAAACTCTGACAGGAAGAGGTCTGGCAGACCACAACAAAGCCACAACAGAATCAGAAGACAAGTTTCTGAGAGTCAACAGCTTGCGTGATAGGCGGCTCACAGGACAACAGCTTCAAGCACAGCTTAACACTGGTCGAAGTAAGCAAGTCTCAGTTTCAACTGTGAAGAGAAGACTTCGAGCTGCAGGTTTGACAGGTCGAGTGGCAGTAAGAAAGCCATTGCTAAGATGACAAAATAAGAAAAAGAGGCATGCCTGGGTCATGAAGCACCGCCAGTGGACTACTGAAGACTGGAAGAAGGTCTTATGGACCGATGAATCAAAATTTGACACCAACACCAACTGTCAAACATGGAGGAGGAAGCGTGATGGTCTGGGGCTCTTTTGCTGGATCCAGAGTCGGCGACTTGCACAGAGTGAGTGGCACCCTGAACCAAAACGGCTACCACAGCATTTTGCAGCGCCATGCAATACCCTCTGGTATATGCCTAGTTGATCAGGGGTTCATCCTACAGCAAGATAATGACCCAAAACATACCTCCAGACTATGTCAGAACTACCTTAGAAGAAAAGAACAAGACGGTAGGCTTCAAATCATGGAATGGCCAGCACAGTCTCCAGACTTAAACCCCATCGAGCTGGTTTGGGATGAACTGGACAGAAGGGTGAAAGCAAAGCAACCTACAAGTGCAACACATTTGTGGGAACTTCTGCAAGTGTTGGGAAGAACTTTCCGAACAATATTTGATTTCCATCGAGTGTGTTCGGCTGTTATATCTGCAGAAGGTGGCTACTTTGATGAGTCAAAAATTTAGATTAAATTTTGTTAAACAAAACGATTCCATGATTTCTTTTTTATCTCCAATTGTTTATTTGTTCTATGCTTTAATTTCAGAGTACATTGAGACATTAAACTGCGTAAATTTCAATAAAAACTTGAAAAATGGAGGTGTTCTAAAACTTTTGACCAGTAGTGTATATATATATATATATATATATATATATATATATATATATATATATATATTGTGATAGAACAAGGGGATTGGTGCGAAATGGGAGATACATTAGGGCAGTCATACCGGAAGCAAGATGGCTGCCAAACAGGAAGTGACGATTGGCTTCGGTCATACCGGAAACAAGATGGCCGCAAAACCGGAAGTGGCGGTTTTAATGCCACATCATCAAAAAGGGCGTTCCCAGGGGGATAAAAGGGAAGGTCCAGGCAAGTACCAGTGGTAAGAGTGGGGAAAGCGGTATGCTACAGGAAGTGAGTACTGGGATTACTTGTTACTGACCTTAGATTGTTTGACTGCCTTCTTTGTGCTTTATACCTGGACTGTTTTGAAAACCCTGGATTGTGAACCTTTGCCTGTTTCACCGACTATTCTATGCTGAATGGACATGTAAATAAAGCACTAACAGGTACCGCCCTGTTTGGAATTAACTTCACAGTATTTCGTCTCTGTTTAAATACTGTCCTGCTACAAAGTACTGTATGCATATTCTACACAGCCTATGAAGTTGCTACATATGGTGGACAAATGTGGGTACAGCTTTGAGACAAAGAATACAGTGAAAATATAATGTCGGAAACAAAGATGGACACGATCCTCCAAGCTTTACTACAGAGTGTAGCTAGCCAACAAGAGGCTATACAGGCACAGCAGGTGGCACACCAGGATGCTCTGAGGATGCATCAGGAGGCACTGATAGTGCAGCAGCAAATAAACCAGGTAATGCAAGGAGAGCAAACACTTGTAAAAAACAGTATTGACTCACTAGCAGCCAAAATGGAGGCTCTTCCTACAAACCCAAATAGGAGAAATACCAGCCATTTCTTACAGAAGATGACCCCACAAGATGATGTGGAGGTCTTTCTCATGACGTTTGAAAGGACAGCAGAAAGAGAAAAATGGCCAAAGACTGAATGGGCTGGCTTAATGGCAACCTACCTCTCAGGGGATCCACAGAAGGCCTATTACGACCTGGACTTTGCAGAGTCCCAGGATTACAGTAAACTGAAGGCAGAGATACTATATCGTCTGGGAGTTACCGATGTGGTGCGGGCGCATTGGTTCCACAAATGGGGGTACAACGTAGGGAAACCCCCCCGCTCCCAAATGTTTGATTTAATCAACCTTGCAAAGAAATGGCTTCGACCAGACGAACGAACAACGGCAGAGATCGTAGAATTAATCATACTAGACCAGTTCCAGCAAGGATTACCCAAGGATCTTCGGCGCTGGGTGGGCCAGAACAACGCCACAAACACAGACCAGCTGGTGGCATTGGTGGAACGTTATGCGACAGCAGCAGCAGTGGAGAAGCAGCTGGAACCAGAACCCCAGGCCTCCCGAACCAACCGTCCCTACAAGCCCGGTAAGCCCGTTCTAACATCTGGGGGGGGAAAGACCGTGTGGCTACCGAGGGCAAAGAAAGTGTAGGGGGACAATCGGGAGCTGAAGCAAGGGGAAGAGGGAGATGGAACCCTAGTACCCTGTCTCGTGTGACCTGTTATAACTGTCACAAGACTGGACACATAGCGGCATACTGCCCTGAGAAGGACAAGCCCATGGAGTGTAACTTGGGGGAACAAGATGAGACTGTTTACTATGCATGTCCTGTGGTTGTAACTGTGGTGAAGGAGGAATGAAAGAACCATGATCATATGTGTGTCGTGAAGGTGGGAGGGAAAGAGGTCAAAGCTCTGCTAGATTTGGGAAGTATTGGCAACTTTAGTAGCGGCTAATTTAGTGCCCTCAAACAAATTGGAATAAGATCAAACTCTTAATATCACCTGCGTGCACGGCGAGACACGCACATACCCCACAGCTTTAGTGTCTCTGGAGACAACAGAAGGGGAGCTAGAGTATGAGGTCAGAGTGGTGCCAAACCTGCCGTATGATGTGATATTAGGACGATACTTTCCTAACTTTGGAAAGTTAGGCCCAAGTAATTCTAAAGTTACTCCAAAAAGTGTGGAGCCCCAGCAGGACATGACCTCATTCCCTGAACAGGATGGGGAATTAGCGCTGCCTTTTTCGGTATTTGTGGGGGAGGAGGATGAGTCAGGCTCTGAACCTGATGATACTGAAGTGGAGGTTGGAGTAGAGCCTGATGGGGAACGGCCAAGTACCAGTGGTGTACAGGAGGGTGAAAGGCCAGAATTAGAACTTGGGGAACCCCTAGAATTGCAGGATGTAGAGGGGAACCCTGGGAACTTTGGGACAGCCCAATTACAAGACCTTACGCTACAACATGCCAGGCAAAATGTGAAACTGGTTGATGGCAATAAAATTGGCGTTATACCGTACGACTTGGTGTACCCTTATTTTTCAATTAAAAAGGGATTGTTGTATCGGGTGGATAAGTTAGGGGTGGATGAGGTGGAGCAGTTATTGGTGCCCAATAGGTACCGCCTCACCGTGTTAAATTTAGCACATGTGCATATTTTAGGGGGGCATCTAGGAGAAAAAAACACAAAGGAGCGTCTTCTAAGACGATTTTATTGGCCTGGGGTACACGCTGCAGTTACAAAACACTGTGGTGAGTGCCCCGACTGCCAGTTGACCGCCCCGAAACCGGCCTTTAGAAGCCCCTTGATACCGTTGCCCATAATAGAAACCCCTTTTGAGAGGATTGCCATGGATCTGATGGGCCCATTGCCAAAATTGGCGAGAGGTCATCAGTATATCCTCGTTGTGATGGATTATGCCACCCGATACCGGAAGCCATTCCGCTTGAACAAAGGCAACCAAAGGAATAGCCAAAGAACTATGGTTAATGTTTAGCCGGGTAGGCCTCCCCAAAGAGATCCTGACAGATCATGGGACCTCATTTATGTCACGAATTTTGAAAGACTTGTGTGGTTTGTTAAACATCAAACAGCTTAGAACTTCTGTGTATCACCCCCAAACCGATGGACTCGTAGAGCGTTTCAATCGGACTTTGAAATCCATGTTGCGGAAAGTGATTGATAAAGATGGGAAGAATTGGGATCACATGTTGCCATACTTAATGTTTGCCATTAGGGAAGTCCCACAGGAATCAATGGGTTTTTCCCCCTTCGAACTGGTTTATGGGAGGCACCCTAGGGGAATCCTAGACATTGCATGGGAAACTTGGGAACAGGAGAACACTCCCTCCAAAACGGTGATTGAGCACATAAATAACATGCAGGAGAGAATAGGTTTTTGCACCAGGAGATAAGGTGGATATAAGGTGGTGGTTTTAGTTCCCACAGTGGAGTGTAAGGTCTTGGCTAAGTGGAGGGGACCTTATGAGGTAGTAGAGAAAATAGGGGAGGTGAATTACAGGGTGAGACAGCCGGGCCGACGCCCGGAAATACAAATTTACCACGTGAATTTACTTAAACACTGGAAGGAGAGGGAGGTGTTCACAGTTACAATACCACGAGTTTCGTCAATTACTCGTGAAGTAAGGGTAGCACAGACACTTTCCCCAGCTCAAAAACATGAGGTCAAGACTTTTGTGCACAAGAACAGAGAGGTGTTTTCAGGGGTCCCCAGGAAAACTCACTTGGTTAGTCATAAAATCATTTCGCAACCTGGTGTAAAAGTTTGTATGCGACCGTATCGGGTACCTGAGGCACGCCGCACCGCCATAAGAGAAGAAGTGAAGGAAATGTTAGAGGCAGGAGTGATAGATGAATCAACAAGTGAATGGTCAAGCCCTATAGTTATGGTGCCCAAACCAGATGGCAAATGACGGTTTTGTAATGACTTCCGCAAAGTTAATGACATTTCAAAGTTTGATGCCTATCCCATGCCCCGAATAGATGAATTACTGGAAAGTATAGGGAAAGCCCGATACATTTCCACTTTAGACTCGGCCAAGGGATACTGGCAAATCCCTTTATCCCCTGGATCCAAGGAGAAAACGGCTTTTTCCACCCCAGACAGGTTGTATCAATATACTGTCATGCCATTTGGGCTACATGGAGCACCAGCCACGTTCCAAAGGTTAATGGATAAGATTTTAAGGCCACATAGAGAATACGTGGCGACATATTTGGATGATGTCGTCATACAAAGTGAAGACTGGGAAGGTCATTTGCCCCGTGTACAGGCAGTTTTTAATTCGATTCACAAAGCTGGCCTGACCGCAAATCCTGAAAAGTGTACTCTGGGCATGGAGGAAGCAAAATATCTGGGGTATGTTGTGGGAAGGGGTATGATTAGGCCACAGGAAAGCAAAGTTGAGGCCATTAAAATTGGCCCGTCAATAAACAAAAACAGGTCCGGGCGTTTTTAGGTATAGCGGGATATTACCGCCGGTTTGTTCCAGATTTTGCCACCATTGCCTTTCCCCTCACTGAATTAACCCGAAATAGATGCCCCCTCATGGTGAAATGGAGCCCCAAAGCTGAAAAAGCATTCACCACACTAAAAGAAGCTCTTTGTAGCAGCCCGGTATTGGTGGTACAAGACTTTTCTAAAGAATTCCTGGTCCAAACAGATGCTTCCGAAGTAGGGCTAGGAGCTGTACTGTCACAGGAGGTCAATGGGGTAGAACACCCCATTATGTTTCTCACCCGAAAACTGGAAGACAGAGAACACAATTATGCAGTGATCAAGAAGGAATGCCTGGCAATAAAATGGGCTATAGAAAGCCTGAGGCATTTTCTGCTGGGACGACAGTTCACCTTAATTACTGACCACGCTCCCCTAACGTGGATGAACCAAGCAAAAGAGAAAAATGCTAGGGTAATGCGTTGGTTTCTGTCATTCCAACAGTATAAACACAGCATAAGACACCGAGCGGGGAAACTAATGGGGAATGCTGATGGGCTTTCTAGAATTCATTCCTTCTTTTCTACAGTAGCTCGACCCCAGAAGCTCGAGCTAGGGGGGGAGATATGTGATAGAACGAGGGGATTGGTGCGAAATGGGAGATACATTAGGGCAGTCTTGATGGCAAATTCTTGCTTCAGTCATACCGGAAGCAAGATGGCTGCCAAACAGGAAGTGACGATTGGCTTCGGTCATACCGGAAACAAGATGGACTCTTGACCGGAGGGTCGTGGGTTCAATCCCAGCTGGGGGACACTGCTGCTGTACCCTTGAGCAAGGTACTTTACCTAGATTGCTCCAGTAAAAACCCAACTGTATAAATGGGTAACTGTATGTAAAAATAATGTGTAATAAATAATGTAATTGTATGTAAAAATAATGTGATATATTGTAACAATTGTAAGTCGCCCTGGATAAGGGCGTCTGCTAAGAAATAAATAATAAATAATAATTTAAGTCTCTTTAAGAAAGCAGTCTTGTGCAGTCTGCTTTGCATGTGAAAGAGAACAGCTGCTACAGCCTGTAACATTGATGAAGCACGGATATCTTTCATCTTTTTGCATAATACAATAATACAATACAATTTGCTTTTTATTTAGCACTCTTCAAATGGAGGATCCCAGGGCACTTTACAATAAAATCTCTTCTTAAATAAAAAGAAAAAAGCCACAGGCCAATCCAACTCAAGAATAAGCTAATGCAAACAAATCGGTTTTTAAATTTGATTAAAAAGACTCGACTGTGCCAGCATTCCTGACATGACCTGGGACAGAGTTTCAAAGGCAGGGAGCACAGCACCTAAAGGCCCTCATCGCCCCTCCTAATCTTAGATAATAATCAATTACGCTTGTTTTATATATTTGTCAGTGCTTGAATAATAAATCGTGACAAATTAAATAAATAATCAGCTGGTTACTTTAATGAATCCAATAAATCCCTCACTATTAAAATCAGAAAATAGAAGAAAAAATCAAAGGTTGCTAGGTGAGAATGTACAGTATCTCATGTGAGAAGATGCATTGATGTTGAATAGGCTGCAGGTGTTGTAACTGCTAGGGCTGAATAACCGCACAGCTTTGAATTCAAGCCACACATTAAAACAGAGAAATGCTTATTTTCATGTTATCATGAACAAGGATGTACCTGAAGAGCTTGAGAGTCACTGTTCCATAAACAATAGCAAAGCCGAGAAGACGAACCCATCTTAGAAGAATACATCGGAATATGCTTGGTGGAAAGAATAGAATAATAACCTACAGAAAGAGAGAGAAAAGAAATGCAAGTTAAGAAGTAGGCCAGCTGTATTTTATATATCACTAATATGTCTTGCTTTGTCTACATGTACCTCAATGTTTATTTAAGACAAGCTGTGTTAGATGCTTCAGTAAAGTCTTTTAGAATGCAAGTATATGAATGTTGATCTGTTTCTAAACATTGACTTTGTCAATGGAGCTTCACTTCAGTTAATTACTACTTGGAGTAGAAAGGAATGCAGGTCCTATTTTGAGGGTAAAAATGTTTGTTCTTTAAACCATAATAAAGCCTTTACAATTTAAAGGCCATTGTAGCAAAAATAGATTCATGTGAGGACAATTTGTGGTTATGTTAAGCAGCAGAAGATTGCATCCTATCTACTTAACACCAACAGCAAGCAGGGTCCCCTTGCTGAGGCTCAGGAATTAATGCCTTGGATGAGATGTCAGCTTTTTTCTCATCTCTTTTAACAAAGGCAATAATAGGCTAATACAAGATATTTCAACTATGTTGTGGGCTAACAATCTGCTCCCTTTTTTATACAGCTTTCTAAATTACTATCATTAAAAGGACCGTGGTAATTTTCCCTTAACATCACATACATATTGTTAATCAGATGATAATTACAATAATTTGATAAATGGTACCCATATTTATGGCCATGGCAATTACAGTCTGCATTACCATTCGCCATCATTTATCTACTGCTGATACATAGCCTCTCCTTTTTGTACAGCTGTTGAAGCACCAATTGTTAATGCCAATATTTGTAGGTCTTGTGGATAGACTATGAGGGAATGGACTGATGTAGACACTCTACAGTTAATAAACTAGATTATTATTATTATTTTCTGTAGAACTCAATTCTGTAGTTGTGGTATTATTTATTTATTAGCAGACGCCCTTATCCAGGGCGACTTACAGTTGTTACAAGATATCACATTATTTTTACATACAGTTACCCGTTTATACAGTTGGGTTTTTACTGGAGCAATCTAGCTAAAGTACCTTGCTCAAGGATACAGCAGCAGCGTCCCCCACCTGGGATTGAACCCACAACCCTCTGGTCAGGAGTCCAGAGCCCTAACCACTACTCCACACTGCTGATAGATAGTAGTAAGTGGCCCAGTAAATCACCCGTGGGTGAAAACTCCAGCTGGATTAATATAGCATTAAAGAGCATCTGTTCAGATCATTAAAATAGACTCCTTATTCTATATGACATATTTGACCCATTGTTGTTTTCGTATGATGGTGTTTCCTTTGTTATAGTATTAGTCTTCAGTCATTAATGAAGCTGCTGTCACGAAGGAGGTAAAATTATTAAACCCAGAAGCCTAACTCGAATAGAAAACCCATTTGGTCTTTCGTACACTGTTGTATTGCAACTACAGTATTTATTGACCCAAAAACATTTGAGATTTCAGAAAAAATACCATTAAGCTATTTCCATAAATAAAACCGAGGGACCCCACAGTGCTTTTAAAATGCCTGGACTGTTTCCAAAGCAGCTCCTATTAGTTCTGGCAGTCTCTGTGCAGTTTGGCTAACATCCCTCCAGATTGCATACTGTATATCATGGAACAATTCAGTTTGAAAACAAATGAATGTAGACTGGGCTAGGTTAGGTGAAGTAGCACAGTCAATTCTAGCTAAAGGTATACGGAACGTCTCTTTCCTTATAGCCATGGTTAACAAGTAAACATAAATCAATAAATAATTATATTTTCAGTTAGGCCGTGGCATATTGGATTCATATAAGTGTATCGAGCAGTCGATTGCTTTGATCTATTCATTTACATATTTATTTATTTATTTAGTTCTATTTTCAGTTTAAATTGGGATCTTGCATCCTTCCCCTGTCTGCAACGTCTACTGTCTCTTTAGTGTCTTACTGTTGGTTGATGACTGAAGGAACTTTGTTGATTGGTTCTTTGTTTACCAGGGTCAGGGGTTGTGGGAATGGTGTCTCTTTGACGCTCAGTTGAGCTGCGGCGGGTAAGGAAGCAACGTCTGCTGTATGAAGTGATGGATTTGCACAGACAGGCCCTAAACTACGTACAAAGACTTCTGCTTATGTACGATACACTCAGTAGCTTGTGCCATATAATGTTCCTTCCAATTTTTTTATTAATTTAAATCAAATATGTCAACAACTTTTTTTTAACATCTGGGCTACCCTAAGAACTCAGTGCAGCCTAGTCCCTACCTATTTGATATTTTCAAACAATGCTACCAAAAATATTTTGCTCCAAAATGTTGTTAGGGAAGCATCATCCCCAGTTATTGCAAATAGAAGAAACACGAAGTTGTGCCTCAGGCACGTTATTAAAACACCTCTTCCCAATTTCCACTTGGCTTATTTGGTGTAACCAGAGAAATATTATTTTGTAATCAAATAACTTCCCACACAAAAACACACAAGTGAGTAAAATGTGATTATTGTTAAATCCATGTTATGCAGAATACAAAAAAATAGCATCTAAAACACTTATTCTACCAGAAATGGGAGTTTTTGTGAACAAAACAAAGCATCAAATCTATGAATTATCTAAGGGGTGTGTCATATAAGATTGAACAGTTTGTAAACATGAAGTAAAATGGAAACATGAAAAAATGAAAACTATCTGTATCATTGAAATGTCCAGTGGTTAAAAACCAATGGAGCTTTATTGAGAGAATCACTGGATACTATTACTAGATATTATTTTCTAGAACCCCTATAAACAGCACAGAGACCAGGTTCTACCAGGTTCAATTAGCCTGTGGATTTTAGACCTTGAAATGCTGTATCAAATGCACTTTATGCTCTCCTTTTACTGAAAGTATCGTCAGTCCATTTTATCTGATTTTCTCTCAGGAATGAATCTGTGCCATATATAGTGTGGTCACTATTTTTTTTGCATGCTAAGGGCTCTAGGCATGTTCGTGTAACATCCTTTGGTAATGAAACCGTGGCAATCTTTTTGTTTTAATGCGATGTATGTGTGATGTATGCTGCTGCCTTGCTTTAGTTCCTGCTACACAGCGGTGTTCCAATGTTTTATCAGTTAACGTTACTGCTGTTGTCCAGTGAAAATGTACCTTTTCTTGCTGTCACATTGTTTTAACCTCTGGCCATATCAACACACACACACACACACTTTTTTATGACTGTATACATCTGTCTTGTTTTGGTAACTGCTGTTGTCTGAATGAATGCTAATCAACAACATGGATGCTCATTATAAAGCCACTTAGCTTGTTCCCCCCACCACTGATATACTGTCGTGGAGGCCGACGTACATGCGTACAGTATGTCACACTTCACATGTTCCATAGATTTGGAGAATCACTATCCAACTGTCATACAACTTGGTACTAACATTATTTAGTTTAAGTTGTTGAGAATATCACATTGTGGAGATCTAGGGAGGTGTCTGTCTGTCTGTCCGTACATCCATGCATCTGTATCTCTGCAGAATCACTTATCCAGTTGTGAAGAACCTTGGTATTCACATTATTTAGCTTACATTTAATCCGAATATTAGATTCTGGGGATATAGTGGAGGTGTCTGTCTGTCCATCTGTCTGTATGTAAAACATGTTTGCATCTATCCAGAGAATCATTTATCAAATTGGAATTAAACGTTGCATTGCTAATCTGTACTATTCTGTATGTATTGTTGATATATGTCATGATCTCAACTACTTCATCATACTGATAGCTCTCATTTTGAATGCACAGCTGTGGCGGATGATGTATGTTACTGTTTACGTTACATAATACATGATCCTATGAGAAAAAAAAGATGTCTTAAAGTTGTAAATCCTGTCACACAGCAATCCAGATTGCAAAGGGTTCATTCTGCAGGAGCCTACAGTTTGCAGTAGGTGATAATGACTGCTTACGTGTTATGTTATGCAACTGAGCAAAATCACCACTATTTTGAACCTTAAACCTAGATGCTAAATGTTAAGGGATTCACACCAATATGAACTCAAAGGTCTTTACTGGATTCCTTTCCTACGTCAGTGTCGACATCACCTCACTGTGTGATAATATATTCTAACCCATATGAAACTGCCACAGACAACCGTGAGTGCAAGTGGAGGTCCAAAAGAATAGCAGCCATTCCACTGGAATTCTTTGCCATTCCATTGGAATTCTTTGCCATTCCATTGGAATTCTTTTGAATTGGTGGCTATTGATTTATTGTGAAACCGATGTGGGTGCATCATGCACAGGTGGTCTCTCGTCAGAAAACTGGAACTATAATATAACCTATTTCAGACTTGCTCAAGAATGCAAACAGCCTTGCATCCCTTGACAACCATCTGTTTTAATACCTGATAGCATACTGATTTATTAAGGTCAATGAGCACAGAGTCAATATGTAGCATCCTTCCATCTGTCAAACATATGGATTCAAATGCACTGTAGCTTTGGGAGCTGCGAAACGACAGAGACCAAACAAGTGCCAAACCTACAGTACCTACATCGACTGGCTCAGTAGAAAAAATGTTCAGCAATGTTGTATTAAAAGAAAAAGGGTTGTAGCATAGCAATAATATAGCACATTGATCACTCCATTGCCTTTAAATTAAAAGTGGGCAAGCTTCATAAAGCTCATTGGGTTTCAGATACAGCCTTACCAGTAACCGTCCCCCCCTTCCTCTCTCTTCCATCTATTGCTAATCAATGAATTGTTGGAGAATAATTGATTATTCATTGCCATGGTTTTTATTTTTTAAAACCTCAATTAACCATTAATCACCTCGGTGCCCTATTCCGAGTCTCCCATAGCTATGCACAAACCGATGCTAACCTTGCACGCTGCTAGACTAAAGATCTTCTGCTTGTCTTTGTTTTTGTGATGAGAAATAGCAGAATCTAATAAAAAAGGATGGCTTACAGCTTTTAATAATAGTGTTCCCAATGCATGTATTATATTACCGTGTATAATAATATGCGTGTTCATGTTTTCAGTGGAAGTGTAATACGTCTTCTGATTATGAAATGCTGGCGGCTTGGGGACAGACTTTGACCTAAACCACCAAAGTTAGCTGTCTGAAGCAGGTGATTGTTAGCACTGCATTTTTTATTAAGTCTAATCCTCTACTCTCTCAAATTCCATCAGCCCTCACAATGACTTCAACAACATACTGCACTTCTCAAAATCTACTATTTGTTTATTTAGCAGACACCTTTATCCAAGGCAAAAATGTCTTCATCTAACAGGGTCTGTTCACTTAATATGAAAATCTCTTCATCTAGCAAGGTCTGTTCATTTAATATAAATGGTGGTGGATCTATACACATGGTTTAAATCCTTAAAAGAAGGGGGCATTGTGAAAAGTAACTCACATGTATTTATTTAACCAGGATAGAACTGTTGATATATACATCACATTTTTAAACCAATGGCAAAAAGAGACACGTTATTCAAACAGGACAAAAACACTTAAAACAATAAAAAAAAGTGGAATACAAAATAAAAGCAAACAAAATACAACAATTCCAATTTACATGATCCTGCTCATAGTCATTTACAAGATATGCAACCCTGGTCAGATTTAAAATAAATATGTATGAGTGATTTAAAAAGGTATTGTGAAGCCTAACAGTGCGTTTTGTGTATTTTTGTCTTTAAAAGTAAATAAAATTATATTATTACTAATATTTTAATATTTACACAGTGAGGGTATTAGGACCTGATACTCTTTAGATCAACTGAATAAACCCCAATGTCTTCTAAGACCGATTTAGTTACTTAGCCTATAACCTAATGTTTTCCAGTTTCTCAGAGAAAAAGGCTTTTTCTGTGTCAGACTGTTATATCTTTGAGCTGAGTGACAATGAAGTAATGCCATCATATGTGAAATGAATCCACACTGAGTGCACATAAGCTTCCCAATTTCACCATCTGCCAATAGCTTTCTATAAATGTGTGAACCAAAAACCAATGGTGAGAAAAATCAGTTTTAGAGAAGAAGAAGTCTACTACCTACTGTACAATCCTGGGCATCATCACACAAGGCTAAGAATCTGGAGCTTGTTTTCACTGATCCATTAGATTATTTTATACATGAGAGATGCTAAAAGTAATGAGCATGCATGAACAAGGGCCAAGGAATTCTATATTCCCCAAAAGCATCCTGTACAAAAAAGCTGCATTGTTTTACAGGCTAATTTAATAAGTCTCTAACTACTTATCATCTGTAGACAATAAAAATGTAAATTAACTGATCAATCAATAAGTTAAAGTTACAAAACATTGATTAAAGGATCGTTCTTCGAGTCAAGGTCAGTATTTAAACAGTCCTTATTGATCTCCATTGGCTGCTTTATTTCCTGCATCTTCTGGATTTCAATTATACCCCCTTGTGGCGAGTGTCCGCCCTATTTATTATTATTTGTGTTTTGTTTGCGGCAGTTAAAAGCGCCCGGCGTCTTTTGTTATTATTTATAATTTAAAACCCCGTGAGGATGCATGACTGATCAGCTACTGATTATGTAACTAGCTGACAGTCATGCATCCTTACCAAACGATGCAGACTGTGGCGAGGGTAATAAGATAAATAATAACAAAAGGCGGCGCTTTAACGCTCAAACAAAACACAAATAATAATAAATAGGGGCGGGACACTCCGCCACACCCCTATACCATTGGAAAACATTGCATCTTCCATAAATTACATCTGGAAGGCATGCAGGCTGCTGCTAATTTACCTGAACAGTCATGGAGCGCCATCACATGATAGTACTAGAGGTGCAAAACAATTACATCCCAAAAGTAGACAAATCAAAATCTAACATAAAATGGCCAAAACGGTTTAAAAGATCAATTAAAAAAATATTCCGAGAAAAAAGGCACTTTACAGAGCGTTTAAAGGGGACCAAAAACAAAGTGCACAGAAAGAGTACTTGGAACTGCAAACTCAAATCAAAAAGGAAGCTAGAAAGTCCAAGAGAGAGATAGAAATGAGCAGTGCTTAAGGGGGATAAAACCAATTCCAAAAAGTTTTTCCAATATTATAACAGCAAGAGAATATTCAAAGAGGAAGTAAAATGTCTAAGAAATACAAATGGCAAAGTCTCTCAAAATAAACAAATCCCCTAGGCCGGATGAGATCCTCCCAATAGTACTCAATGAAATGAAAGAAGTTATTTACAGCCGCTAACCAAGATCATGCAATAGTCTCTTGACGAAGGGGTTGTACCGACAGACTGGAGAATTGCAAACGTAATACTGATCCACAAAAAGGGAGACAAAACCGAACTAGGTAACTACAGACCAATAAGCCTGACTTCTATTATATGTAAACTTATGGAAAATATAATAAGATCCAAAATGGAAAATTACCTATATGGTAACAGTATCCTGGGAGACAGTCAGTATTTTTATCCCGGTTCACAGCTGCAACTCCCGCACCGACTTGGGAAATGGCAGCAGGCACACGCATCCTCCGAAACGTGTCCCACCAAGCCGTCTTTTTTCGCACTGCAGGTCAACAGCGAAGCCACCAGACCCATAGTGTTGGAGGACAAAACAGATCTGAGTGGCTTCTATAGCAGACACACAGGCGCCCTGTCGGCCACAGGAGTCGCTGATACGCGGTGAACCGTGGATTACCCTGCCGACCGGAGCCCTCCCCACCCGGGCAGCGCTTGGCCAATTGTGTGCCGCCCCCTCGGAACTCCCAGCCTCGATCGACGATGGCATAACCTGGACTCGAACCAGTGATTTCCAGGCTATAGGGCACATCCTGCACTCCATGCGGAGTGCCTTTACTGGATGCTCCACTCGGGAGCCTGGGAATGGTAAACATGTAGAAAACAGAAAGTACTAATTAGAGGAGAAACCTCAAAATGGAGCGAGGTAACCAGCAGAGTGCCACAGGGATCTGCTATTCCTAATCTACATTAATGATTCTGGTATAGTAAGCAAACTTAAATTTGCAGACAACACAAAAATAGGAGGAGTGGCGAACACCGTTGCAGTAGCAAAGGTCATTCAAAATGATCTAGACAGCATTCAGAACTGAGCAGACACATGGCAAATGTACTGCACTCAGGCAATATAAATGTGCATTATAAATACGATTTCCATTACATGAGAGTAGATGTTAAAACTTCATGCTGATTTGAACTTGGCTCTTGCCAAGATAAGCACCAATTAAGACGTAGCTTCACAGTAAACTAATGTGATCCATATGTGTCTCCATCCATTTGCGCTTCCTTCCATATGATGATGTAGATATCCTTCTGTCTGGTGTTGATGGCTGAAGTGTAATGCTGGCTCCAGGGATCAGCTTATTGCCTCCCAAGCGCATCAGCACACACAACGGCTGCAATGCTGGCTCCGGGGATCAACCATAGTGCGGTCTCCCCAGCGCATCAGCATGACAACCGTCTGGCTTGAGCTAAGTAGGGTACATCTCTGGGGTCTTCAAGTGGGCACCTTCCATCCTCTGTGTTTCGTCGACTAGCCCACGACACCTCAAGAGGGCTCGACGGTGATTCTGGCGTCCCAGCATCACCCCCCTCCGTCCCCCACTCAACTAAGCGCAGCTTACTTACCTGTACATCAGCGTTTCTTTCTTTCTATTGTGCTTGAGATCCCCAGCCAGAATCTTTCCGTCTCAACCACAGCCAGTTGCTGCTCCTCTCTGCTGCTTCAGATAAGTTCTTCACTGTGCAACGCAACTCTTGGCCATTGAATCCGACATCTCTGAGAAACCGGGTTGTAGAGTGTGCCACAAATCCTCGACAACCCACTTCCACTGGGTAAACCCAGACTCTCCATCCTCGCTGTTCCGCTTCAGTGGCTAGTTGAGCAAACCGCAGTTTCTTCCTCTCATACGCCTCATCTACAGCATCCTCCCATGGCACTGTTAACTCTACCAGGTGAACAAGGCGTGCTGATCCAGACCACAAGACAATATCTGGTCGAAAGTTAGTGGCGGCAATCTCAGGTGGAAAAATAAGCCGTTGACCAACATCTGCCAGCATTTTCCAGTCTCTAGCAGCTTCCAGTTGTCCTGGGCGAGGATTGGTTTTAACACCTTTTCTTGGTGGTTGCTCTCCTGGGCGGAGGAATGTTGTCTTTTGTGCGTAATGTTTTGATGGAACAGGTGGCAACTTATTGGTCATGTTACGCTTGTCTTCCAATGCTAAGGCCAAACATCGCAGCACCTGGTCATGGCGCCAAGTAAACCGACCTTGGCTAAGAGCCACCTTACATCCTGTCAAATGTGCCTTAATGTTGCAGGTGATGAACACAAAGGACATGAGGGATCCTCTCCTACCCAGAGGTTTAGGTTCTGTGGCCAAATGGTCTCCTCTCGTTAGTAAACCTTCTTATGTTCTTATGATCTTATGATGTAGAGGGAAGGGCTGAAGCCTCTTGGGAAGAATTTACCATTGGTGCTGCTTTCAGTCTTAATAAATGAGAGTGGGTCACTGCCAATAGAAACCCCTTATACTAATGGTGCTCTCCACAATTAATGTTTTTCATAATCCTCTGTGAATAACCCTTTGCAGTCTGACAAAGTTTCAAACACCCACCAGCTGGCTTATAGAATCCCACTGAATTTGCTTTAATTCTCTACTATTGCTATGCAGAAAGCAGGATATTTTACCTGACTGATGACAGATTTATCCCACTGACTGAATTGATAGACGCTTGTCACTGAAGCGTTCAGCTTCATATCTTGTTTTTGATTTGTTTAACAACATGGATAGTTAGACATGTAGCCGGATAACAGCCGCTACTCGTTCAACAGCCTGTCTGTAAAAAAAAAAAAAGGATCAAGCCAAGTTAGCAAATGTTTCTATGTATTATTTTTTCAATGTCTGTTTTGATGGACTTTAATACAAAAGAAAGTATTGCACTTCCGAGAGCTGAAACACATCCAAATGCATAGCATTCTTTATTTTTGTCCATTTAAAATCAAACTAACCATTTCCAACTAGTGTGGATCTATATTAATGAGGTCTGCAGCCGAGCAGTGTTGAATCCATGCAGGTGTTCTGTACCCAGACATGGGGATCAACATGCCAAGACAACCAGATGCAAAGGCGGAGAAGGGGCATGAACTTGGAACCGTGTACTTCCAAGAATCTTAGTGTCTTAGTAACTGTACCAAGAAGCCAGGCTCCTTGGCAAGCAGTTTGAGAAGTATTGGCTTGCATGCATTACCTCTCTTTTCCCACCCCATTACCAACCTTCACTGACATCTAGCATGGGTTCCCCTCTCTCCTCTTGACCATGAACATTTGCGTTTGATAAGATTGAAATATTATGATTTGCCCTGCACTCCATACCTGCTTAATAATGACTTGTTTGAAAACAATCTTCCCCATGTTAATTATGCTTTGTACTGTTTAAGATAAACTAGTTTTCATGATATTGTTCCCTGGATTCTGCAGATGAACAATTACAAATCTACACTCATGCAGGCTTATTACTGGTTTGTTAATTCCAGTAATTAGTCTGCTCAGTTCAAAGCAGATTCAGCAGGTGTCTGATTGCTCTGATGGCTACCACTTCATCATTTTAGCAACACATCTCAACAAGGTTACAAAGTCCTAAAGACTTTGAGTATGGCATCACCCTTATAAAAGATTCCCATAATAAAAGCATAGCAAAGTTTAACAAGGCATAGTGAAAACATGGTAAAACACAGATAAGCATTGCAAAGAACAGCAAGGTATGGGAAAGCATATTAATAAACATGGCAAACCAGGGTAAACTAAAGTAAATGCATAGTATAACCATGTGAGAAAGAATGGTAAAACTACACGGTAAACTTTTATAAGAGTAGAAACTGGAAACAGACAATACCCTTTCCTATTTACCCCACTAAGACACACTGCAATCTTTTTGTAAAATATTTGGACTGTTAATGCAATCTTTTTTTATTTATTTAGATATTTACATGTACTGTATTATATGGCAAATATATTTCATTTTACTGAAATAAATGGTGGTTACCACTGTATTTCACAGAGCCCGGAAAGGGACGAGAGCAAAGAATTGTGGGAATGATTTAACATCCCGTTGGAACGATTTAATATCTCATGCGCACGACACAGGTATCGCGTGGCCACAAGAAATGTGCAGAAAAGATATATATATATATTCTCTCATAGTATTTCCACACATTTCAAAATAAATAAATAAATAAATAAATTCTGATGGTGTGCAAGCATAGTTTTTTGGGGGTAGATTAGATATTGAGAGCAGTGTCTGCCTCTTTATCTTTGTTTTTATTGTGCTTAAAAATTTTTTTTTTTTCCTGCATGACCAAAAGGTCTCTTTACTGTAAGTGTATCATTATAAAAGCAAAAACTACTTGTACATAAAACCCTATTTCCAGACATGCTTTTCAGCCAGCTGTCACATTTCCACAAGCTAAGTAACAAGACAGGGAAATTAAATGAGTACGAAAAGCTTTCTTTATTACTGGGCTAACATACGGTACTGTTCATAAGTAAAACCTTCTCCCCTTCTAAAAGTATTGAAAGAACTGGTTTCAATTAAAATGAACCCCACAAGGAATTAGCCCCTATCCTGCTGGGACAATTGAAACATCTTGCAGCAGAAAAAAAAACAATGTATACAGACTTGTCATGGGAAATGAATACTGTCCTAGGCACTGATGGCCCTAACTCCTATTGGCAGTGCTAGGACAGAATTCTAAATGTATTGTGGTTTATATCTCTGTTCCATCCTTCATCTGTAGACTGATAGGGTTAACTTTTAAACAATGACTTCATCTTTCACAATCCTTTATTGTTTGACATTAGCATTTGATCCCCCTTCCGTCTTGCCTTTTTATTTCACTAACTTCTCTTCTAATCTATACAACACTTGGATGTGAAGTCAGAGCCACAATGCACAAATGAATCTTATTTTCTCAGTGAAGATGACACTTTGACCCAGAAGGGGGCTGCACACTTGATAATAGGCCTGCTGCTCTCCAAACTGGGAAGTGTAAATTACTTTCTGTGGAAACTGTACAGACGAGGATTCCTCCAGAACAGCGCTCTGCCATTCACAGCACGGTTTTCATTCTCCCAACCGAGGTGGTCTTTCAGTATCAGTAAAGGTCCCATGTTTTTCAGAAGAGCGATTGGGACCACTTCTCTACATTTCTGTGATGGTTTTTTCAGCATGTCTACCAACAGAATTCTGATATTTCTGTGAGACTGCACGGGACATAAATTGGGGTCAATTGAAAGAGAAATATGGGTATACTGGGTATGGGAAGGGACAATGGAGACAAGAAAACCAAGCAAAAGAGAAAAGCTTGTCCCTTAAATATCATACTGTATATGTAGAGATATGCCTTAGCAACCAACAGAAACATTCTGAATTTTAGAATTCAGCCCACACTAGATTAATCTACTGGAATCTCAACCATTGACACTTCAAGGATGCCTGGCAAAGCCAAAACAGGCCTACTTCCTCATGAGATACATACATACACTGTACATACTTGCATTTATGATACAATTATACAGTATGTTATACACGTTTGGTGGAGATTGGTGCCAAATGAAGGCAGTTTTCATGTTAACCTGTTGTATACGGGCCCTAAACAGTAAACCTGAATACAAAAAGTAAAACATTCAAACCAAATAAAGAAATCTTTTTTTCACTCTAATACAGTAGTCTTTTCCCTTACTGTGACAATGATTCCTAGTGTTGTGTAGGTTTGCTTGCTCCACATAAAACTTATTCAAACAGAGGCTGATGTTATTGCATGTGACATGCTCAACAAAACCGCATTACTCTACGAACCAAGATGACAGAAGACTGGGACTGTAGATATTTCAGCTCATGATGCATTGGAGTTATTTCAAATGGTAGTGCTTAAAGAACCACACAATATAATTTATTCCATTTATGCATCTGTCTGATACAAACCTGACTGAAGTCTTTCAACAAACAGATGAAATAAAACAAGTTTACTGTGACCAAAAAAAAAACCCCACATCAGAATACATTGGTAATAATATTGGCAATTATAGGAAACATATACAGCACCATACAGTTATCACAAAAAGCCACTGAATTTCCAACCTGTAAACAGAGACAAACCACCACCAAAACCAAATAAAACGTCATAATGTTGGGAACCAGACTTCTGTGCATTGGAAATGAGAAGAGGATACACAGTTCAGCACACAGTGGAATGCATGCCTGTGCTGTTACTTTGACTTGAGCAGATCTCAGGATGCTGCAGCACATCACAATTCCATCACAGCTATCTTATAATCCATGGGCTATCTATTTATAGAAATGATTATTACATTGATTATTGGTCTGTTCAGGTTTAACTGGTCTTGCTGGTCTGCTAAGTGTAGGGGACTAGCTGCAAATTGGATTATGTGAAAACGGAATCCCACTGTGTAGGAAACACCAACTATACGTAGCTAATGCAAAATTAAGTTAGATCTTAGAAACAAGGTATGAATAGTTTTTGCACCGACCCTTTTCCCTTGATCACCAACTTTATATATCATCATCATCTTCAGCCTTTTTCAATCCACTGCTGAATGAAGGCCTCCCCAAGATTCTTCCACAAAAGCTGCGTCCCTCATCCACGTTGCTCCGGCGTGTTTCTTAATTTCATCTTGCCATCCTCCTGGATGTCGTCTTCTTGGTTGCTTTATATCTCTTGGGATCCAGTCTAATATCTCCTTGGTCCAGCAATGATCTGTTCTTCTTGCTACATGTCCGCCCCACACTGCCATTTCATTTTATTCGCTCTTATAATAACATTGTATACTTTTGTTTGCATTCTTATCCATTCCTTCCTTTTCCTGTCTCTTCTTGTTATTCCCAGCATGCATAGTTTCATACTCTGTTGAGTCGTTTGTAATTTTGTAGTAATTTTTGTATTGAGGGTCCAAGTTTCGCATCCATAAGTTAGCACTGGCAGCACGCATTGGTCGAATACTTTCCTCTTGAGGCATAAGGGTAGTTTCCCTTTCAGAACCATGCTTAATCTTCCAAAGGCACTCCAGCCCATTTTTACTCTTCTGTTGATTTCGCACATTTGGTTCTCCGTTGCTGAAACTATGGAGTGGTATATTTATTGAACACGACGTGAGTCTTCTTCAGGTTCATTTTCAAACCCGCTTTAATGCTAGTTCTCATATTCTTGTTTGTAATTGTTCTGGGTACGTTGTAAATATGAGGATATCGTCAGCAAATCGTAGGTGATTCAAGAAGGCTCCACTGATCTTCAGACCCTTATTTTCCCAATCCAGTGTTTTGAAAATGTCTTCTAGGGTGGCCGTGAAGAGCTTTGGGGAAATTGTATCTCCTTGACCAACTCCTTTTTCAATCTTGATTTTGTCTCTGTTTTTTGGAGTCTTACTGTGGCTGTTGCATTCTTGTATATGGTGCTGTTCAAGTCTCTGTATGTTTTCTCAATTCCTTGTTTTTTTTCCGAGAGCTTAGTACAGATGTTGTGTAAACAGAGTCAAAGGCTTTTTCACGGTACGGGTATATTTACACTAGCAAATACCCAAGCCGAGCCGGAACCAAGCTGTGAAACTCCAGCCCTGCAACATAACTGAATCTGACTCAGGGCCGAAGCAGGCTGTGGGCGGGGTTATTGCATTTTGTCATCACGCTCAAGCGTCATTACAAGAAAAAGTGGCAACCCCCAGGACCACAACCGGTACATGTTTTCCTAAATCCTTACCTTTACGCCGCGGGACACATCACACACATCTGACTGAAAAAGAAAATAAAATAACTCCCTCTCTATAATATGCATATAGTGAATCAAAAATGTAACTTTCCGTGAATTAACCATGCATAAAGCACAATGTAATCAACGCTATATTTTTTACAAAAAAAAAAAAAAAGGTAACATTCCCACTCGAGGATCATTTTAAATCAGCAGTTTTTAAACTATAAATAGCCTGACTAAACGGCGGTCGGGAGTTCAGTTCGAAGCGATAGACAACCAAACAACCAAACCAACAAAGTGCGAGAAGGAGAGCGTGTCGGGAGAGGGGAAGAGGGAATGGGCTCGCTCCAGGTTCGGCTGCCGGAGCGGGGCTGAAGCATCTTGTCTCCAGGAGAAAGCTGCAGCTCCTCTCACAGCAAAACAGTAAATACATTAGGACAGATAACCACGTAATAGACCTAATATTTATTTAGTTATAAAATGAATGCTAAATAAGATGTCTGTGTTATAAAGTGCCAGCGCAGCTTTTCTTCAGTTCAGATACTGTATCAAAAGGGAGAGACAGAAACGGAAGTTACACTGATAAGTTGTTTACAGTTTGAACACCGGTACTGTGTTTACTGTAGAAATATTGCACTTGTATACAGAATTGTATTTCAACGCCCCCCGCGCGCATTTTCAGTACTTCTCCGCAAAAAAAAAAAAAAAAATCCATGGTAAAAAAATATTTTATTAAATTAATGCTTCTATTTTTGCAGTCTGTGCGTTTTAATGTAATCGACTCAGCACGTTCATTATGCTGTGACGTCTCTCAGCTCGGCTCACCTTTTTCTAGTGTAAATGCAACTGAAGCTACCTGAGCTGTACCAGGCTGGCTCGACTCGGCACCGGCTCGGCTCGGGTGTGCAGGTGGAAAAGGGGCATAAATGGGTCTGTGTAGCAGGAGTGATTTAAAATATATAGTTGTATTTAGGCACAGGGATTGCACAATCACTTCATGTGCAGATAAAGTATGTAATAGTATGTGAGCACGGGGATTGCACAAATTAGTTCACGTGCTGGGATTCAAGTGAATAATTAATTGGTAATTGAAATCCCAGCACAACTGTATATATAGATGCACGAAGCACTCACTAGGGGTTGTGTGCTCGAGAGTGGAGAATGGGTGTGGAGAGGAGGTCAAAGAATAGTAATTGTTAAGCGTGCTGGCTTTTAAACCAGCACGATACTTGTTTGTTTGTCCTCGGTTTGTTAGTGTCTGTTCGTTTTGTCTGTCTGTTTTGGCCAGCGCGCCGTTTTCTTTTACAAAGTGTTTCTTCTGGGTCTGACCTCATCAACAAGCCACCCTTGACAGAGTTTCATGAAGATCACATTTTCACACAAGTTCAAAATGATTTCAAAGGGTATTTTATCAAGCACAGTTTTAGTTTGTATTCATTTAGACAGAATAAATCACTTGTGTTACTTACAGGAAAGTAAAGAAGCAAGCCTCCGAACAGAATGGTTTCCAGAAGAACCAAACCCGAAGCTCGGATACTCTGAAAAAGATGCGAGAATTATTCAGCAAGGTCACAACAGTAAACACCTTCAAATGACATTTTAATTTATATTTTTTTCGACTTTCACCTGTTACAGTCTAACCCTTGTAATTATTCTGGGGTAAGGGTTCTGTTTCCCATACTGAGATTTAATGATTTCACTCTCCCTTTTTTAATCTAAATCCACAGCTGCTGTGGACTGTTAATTTCTCCTTGTCTTTGACATGCAAGGCTTACATTGACTTCAACTGCTCGACACTTGAAAAGCATCACATGTCTTTCTGGAGCACTGACATTAAAGACAATAGGCAGCTAGTTACCGTTACAAATTAGCACTAACTGTATGAGAAACAAAACATAAAAAGATATACTGTATCATTTAAAAATGTCCAACCAATCAGATGCCAGATGCCTTATTCATGAGTGTCTCTACATCTACGTCACTGAGAATATTAAAAAATGTACAATTCCAGAACCTTTTTATTGGGAAATAGCAGAAATAGGTGAAGTTCTGATTTTTGGGCACACATGTTCTTTACAATAACCACAGAAAATAAACAGAAGGCCTAAATGCATTATATAGAGGTAGAGACAGTGGTAACTGTATTCAAGTGGTCACTTTAAGAGTTAACTTCAAAGAGCGAGCATGTTCAGACTTGTGTGTACCACAGGAAATGCCAGTAATAGGAATAGCATCCCAACATACTGACAGAGCCTGCATAAACACACACACAAATGCTATTTAGCATCAATTGCACCTGACATGTTTTAAATGAACACTGGCAACCCATATGCTTCAAACATTGGACAAAGAATAACCAGCTTAACTTACACAAATATATAAAGAGTTAACAAGCTAAACCATTTCTTTTAAACAATCTCTGCTCTTAAATGTCCGAATAGGCCAGGCTTCAGACACACAATTAAAGATAGCTTATATAGTAGAGTCAGTTATAACTAAATGGCCAGGGGTCTATTTCAGCAATGTATTACTTTATTTTGTGCTGGCTGATTGTCATGCAGTTATTCTTTCAGGATAAATGCTAGAACCTGCTTTTATGATTTAAAAAAATGAGTGGAGAGCAAAGGTTAATTATTATTATTATTATTATTATTATTATTATTATTATTATTATTATTATTATTGCAAGAATGCCCACGGCTTGTTCCTTATGTTATTAAATACAGTAATATTCTTGCAGATGCCAAATCATATTTTCCTTCTGACCCACTGTGACCCTATTTGTAGCTTTAATGCTCCCATGTCTATTTCATGAAATGGCTTTTAAGCCTACAAGCTCATTTTATTTGTAAGTCAGTCGGCAGTTTACTTTAGTTTTAAGAAAAAAAAACAATGTGTCACCTTGAGGCAGACTAGAATAGAAGCTAAAAGGACATCATCTCCCATTTGAACACAACATGAGAAAGAATGCATTATAGCCATATATTAGGTTATAATGCTCCAAATATCTATATCTATCTATCTCTATCTCTCTCATCTATATATATATATATATATATATATATATATATATATATATATATATATATATATATATATATATATATATATACACAAAATCCATCAATGCAATGAATGAAACAAATCATGCTTTCAGGGAGAAATGCTTTCAAAACATGCAGCTGTATTTCTTTTATACAGTATAACTTTAACATTTTACCCAAATGCTGAGAGTACTGCAAGTGCTTATGGTCCCACATATGTATAGCCTTAAGCTGAACAAAATTGAATGAAAGCTGTACATTCACGGTAATGCCACCAAGACCAATGAAGCTCCTTCTGTATGTATTCTTCCTGACAGACTTCCAAGCGAGATCACATTTTCTTGGATTAAAATGGTTTGAAATTTAAGACAGACCTCATAATCTGTTTTAAAAATGCATTCAATACATTGAGGTGAAAATGGACCGACCCTTACATAAAAAGCTACATTTTCCTGCTGATGCTAGCATAAGTGTCAGGTGTGTCTGTATTCTGGACTACAGAAATGTTTCTTGAGGAACAGTGATGACCGTATGAGCCATTCTGGAGACTTTGCCGCAGCTTTTTAATGCAAGAAGTAATCAATGAGGAATGGTCATGTATTGTTCCGGAACCATACCCAAACCTTGCTGACTCAAACCAATGTAATCCTAGCTGTAGTTTATAGGATCTATAGTATGTTAAATATTCATTTCAAGTGGAGTGGGATTGGGCACAGTTTGTTATTAAATGAAATTATATATATATATATGTTCTATATCAAGCCAAGTACAAGGTTGTCCTGGAAGAAAACTTGCTTCCTTCTGCTCTGACAATGTTCCCCAACTCTGAGGATTGGTTTTTCCAGCAGGACAATGCTCCATGCCACATAGCCAGGTCAATCAAGGTGTGGATGGAGGACCACCTGATAAAGACCCTGTCATGGCCAGCCCAATCTCCAGACCTGAACCCCATTGAAAACCTCTGGAATGTGATCAAGAGGAAGATGGATGGTCACAAGCCATCAAACAAAGCCAAGCTGCTTGAATTTTTGCACCAGGAGTGGCATAAAGTCACCCAACATCAATGTGAAAGACTGGTGGAGAGCATGCCAAGACGCATGAAAGCTGTGCTTGAAAATCAGGGTTATTCCACCAAATATTGATTTCTGAACTCTTCCTAAGTTAAAACATTAGTATTGTGTTGTTTAAAATGAATATGAACTTATTTTCTTTGCATTATTCGAGGTCTGACAACACTGCATCTTTTTTGTTATTTTGACCAGTTGTCATTTTCTGCAAATAAATGCTCTAAATGACAATATTTTTATATGGAATTTTGAAGGAGAAATGTTGTCAGTAGTTTATAGAATAAAACAAAAATGTTCATTTTACCCAAACTAGGCTGTATTAATAGCAGTCAAAGTTGTTATAATCGTGGAAAACACTAGTGGAGGCTTTGAGTAAATTGTTGATGCTCATGACGTCGATATATACAGCTCTGGAAAAATTAGAGACCACTGCAAAATTATCAGTTTCTCTGGTTTTACTATTTATAGGTATGTGTTTGGGTAAAATGAACATTTTTGTTTTATTCTATAAACTACTGACAACATTTCTCCTTCAAAATTCCATATAAAAATATTGTCATTTAGAGCATTTATTTGCAGAAAATGACAACTGGTCAAAAATAACAAAAAAGATGCAGTGTTGTCAGACCTCGAATAATGCAAAGAAAATAAGTTCATATTCATTTTAAACAACACAATACTAATGTTTTAACTTAGGAAGAGTTCAGAAATCAATATTTGGTGGAATAACCTGATTTTCAAGCACAGCTTTCATGCGTCTTGGCATGCTCTCCACCAGTCTTTCACATTGATGTTGGGTGACTTTATGCCACTCCTGGTGCAAAAATTCAAGCAGCTTGGCTTTGTTTGATGGCTTGTGACCATCCATCTTCCTCTTGATCACATTCCAGAGGTTTTCAATGGGGTTCAGGTCTGGAGATTGGGCTGGCCATGACAGGGTCTTGATCTGGTGGTCCTCCATCCACACCTTGATTGACCTGGCTGTGGCATGGAGCATTGTCCTGCTGGAAAAACCAATCCTCAGAGTTGGGGAACATTGTCAGAGCAGAAGGAAGCAAGTTTTCTTCCAGGACAACCTTGTACTTGGCTTGATTCATGCGCCCTTCACAAAGACAAATCTGCCCGATTCCAGCCTTGCTGAAGCACCCCAGATGAGTCCAATTTTCAGCTTTGCCCAACACCTGGTCATCTAATGGTTGAGACGGAGACCTGAGAGGGCCTACAAGCCACAGTGTCTCGCACCCACTGTGAAATGTGGTGGAGGATCGGTGATGATCTGGGGTGCTTCAGCAAGGCTGGAATCGAGCAGCTTTGGCATGAATCAAGCCAAGTACAAGGTTGTCCTGGAAGAAAACTTGCTTCCTTCTGCTCTGACAATGTTCCCCAACTCTGAGGATTGGTTTTCCAGCAGGACAATGCTCCATGCCACATAGCCAGGTCAATCAAGGTGTGGATGGAGGACCACCTGATAAAGACCCTGTCATGGCCAGCCCAATCTCCAGACCTGAACCCCATTGAAAACCTCTGGAATGTGATCAAGAGGAAGATGGATGGTCACAAGCCATCAAACAAAGCCAAGCTGCTTGAATTTTTGCACCAGGAGTGGCATAAAGTCACCCAACATCAATGTGAAAGACTGGTGGAGAGCATGCCAAGACGCATGAAAGCTGTGCTTGAAAATCAGGGTTATTCCACCAAATATTGATTTCTGAACTCTTCCTAAGTTAAAACATTAGTATTGTGTTGTTTAAAAATGAATATGAACTTATTTTCTTTGCATTATTCGAGGTCTGACAACACTGCATCTTTTTTGTTATTTTGACCAGTTGTCATTTTCTGCAAATAAATGCTCTAAATGACAATATTTTTATATGGAATTTTGAAGGAGAAATGTTGTCAGTAGTTTATAGAATAAAACAAAAATGTTCATTTTACCCAAACACATACCTATAAATAGTAAAACCAGAGAAACTGATAATTTTGCAGTGGTCTCTTAATTTTTTCCAGAGCTGTATATTGTAACTCCTGAATGTGTCTAAGACTTTTGCACAGCAGTGTATACTGTGGGGTTTTTTCAAAGCATTTTTATATTACATAAATTGGTAGCTTCTGATAAAAAAAAAAAAAAAAAAAACGTCAC
Organism: Acipenser oxyrinchus oxyrinchus; assembly: GCA_030684275.1. NCBI lineage: Eukaryota > Metazoa > Chordata > Actinopteri > Acipenseriformes > Acipenseridae > Acipenser > Acipenser oxyrinchus. The sequence continues at coordinate 97,456,034 of CM060249.1, forward strand.
AAATGCTAGCCAGCCAAAGCATGTTTCACATCTTTCAATGGGCAATTTCACGCAAGTCAAACATATCCTGCGCAAGTAGCTTTTGTAAAACCACTGAATGGTTAGAAGAAAAAGGATCAGTTTTGTGTTCCTCATGGTTAAGTCCTCTGTCACTAATTGCTTTTTGTGTTACCCACACAAATCATGTTTAGTGTTTATCCTACTCAAATACTTTTTAAAAACCTTATTCATACTAATACGTGATAAGAAGAAATACGTTTAATATCAGATAAAATGTTGTTCTTATTAAATCCACAATTTAACGTAGAGCTGGCTGCGCACTTTGATAATGCAGCTATTTATTTTTTCCCCAATTTCGAGCATGAGAACATTTGAAGGATTAACGTATTGCATGTACTGTCAACTAAAAATGCACAGACAGCAAGAAGAGTGTTTTTACCTTGTATCGCCGAAAATGATAGACAACCAGCATGCTGATGAAATCCATCAGCATGCAGACTGCATGGAAGGAGAGGATAGATATCCGTAAGTACCCATCCTCCTGGGCATAGCAGGGGCTCTCGTCTGTGCAGTAAGAACATCCTGCTCTGCAGGGCAGACACTCGTGCACTCCATCAGACAACTCCTCTTCATATGGGCTCCCAGAAACTGGATTTTCTTTTGCTTTCTCTGAAAATACAAAGTCAAAGCTATATATTAATTTGGGTTTGTGAAGAAAAGCGTAACAATAACCCTTAGATGTTATGATCCAGGGCTTCTCATCTTTAAACATGTACATAATTATGGTTATTAAACACTTTATTTTATTTCCAGTAAAAGCCTGGAATTGTTTTCCGTTTCAGTCATGGCAGGATTAAAGCATGCTTTCTGGGTGACTGGGGCATCTCATATTGACGCTGCTTGTGTTATCTCTGGCCCCTAGTGCTGCCAACTCAGCATGCTTCATGAGCACGGAAAATAAGTCACAAAGTTATTGTCATTGTAATTTTGCACTTACATGTTTGTTCATGAATCACGATGGCTTTTGATGACTGCCATACTTGTTCCATGTTTGGTATTTCCTTGTGTAAATATAATAGATGAAGCCAAGTTCTCAAGATGGTATGGGAGATAAAGTATAATAAAATACATACAAATAAATAACTAGATACGAAAATAAGCTGAAGCACCAAAGGAGGAAAAAGTACTGTATAATATGCTGTGGATAGCAGGGGACAGTTCTGTATAATATGCTGTGGATAGCAGAGGACAGTTCTGTATAATATGCTGTGGATAGCAGAGGACAGTTCTGTATAATATGCTGTGGATAGCAGGGGACAGTTCTGTATAATATGATGTGGATAGCAGGGGACTCTCTTTTATTATACAGCATATTACAACCTGCCAGTCCATCGAAGTGTTGACTCTCAGGGGAAATATAGCATTAATTCTGTGGGAGCAGAGCTTCTTCGGGTTTTCAGATGAATTAAATAAACTGTTGACGACAGTTTTAGAAGTCTTACTGGATTGTATTTATCTGCTACAAGCTGTGCCCATGCAGTCCAGCTGGGATTCCTTCACACATTTCAAGTTTGCTCATTTTGTTTTCCATGACATACCATTCTAGTCTCACCATTTCACTTCTATCCAACCTCAACATGTTTAAAGTAATTATAGCTAACAATAATTCAATAAAACCTACCAATCTTACACTTTCGTTAGCTACATGGGTCTCAGCTGTGCAGCTTTAAATGAAACGCATGTCATATATATGGGGCTGGAGTTGCAGGTACACAAGTTCAGCCTCTCAATACACAGTGAGACTTGAAATATAGGTCTTGAACAGGTCAACCAAGTGGTATGGTGCCTGGCCAATAAGGGTTTTTCAAGGCAACCAAGAGGATGTTGTTGCTGATCCTTTGAGCAATGTGAAATGTGAGATACCAGTAAAAACAATAAGAAACTATAGACATTGGTGTTTTTGTGAACATTAGCTAAGAATCCCTGGTTGTATGGTTTAATGGAACACCTCTGATGTGGAGGGTGAAACAGTTTAATTGAACTTGACTGAGAGAATCATGTAAGGCAGCTTTGCACTAAATATACACATTCTCTCTCAAAGCATGGGGTCTGATTGAAATGCTACTGCCAGATGGAATTACTTCGCTTGAGTGGCGCCATCCAAAACCTTCTGAGAAAATGAAAGTTTGTTTTTCAGTATATGTAAAAACAATTCATGAAAATAAATAATAATAATAATAATAATAATAATAATAATAATAATAATAATAATAATAATAATAATAATAATAATAATAATAAATACATTAATTAATTTGGATAACGTGGGTAAATTCATTATCGCACGGATACAATGGGATTTGTCTTGACAACATCAATAAAGAAGCAAAAACATGGTTGGGCACTTGAACTGGCATTAGTCTACAGTAGTTTTCACAATACAACATGCAATCTTTGCATAATGTACATGGCTGAGCAGCTTAGGGTTACATCCCTAGTATAATGTGCACCTCAAAACAAGATAGTACACTGTCTAGAATAGCATAACCCGGGTAAACTGTGCAGATACTGTGTAAGCAATAACACGCAAGAAGGGTGCGTTGTGAGGTGCGAGGTGCAGTCGAGAAGTGGGCTGTATCAGTACAACCCACCCCTTCAAGAGTTCACTTTATTTTCTTGTAATGTAGCAGCCTGTATGTTCGGTTTTTATATTACATGAAGTCTATACTTTCTCCCATTGGAAGATAAAGCTGGGCTGTGATAAAAAAAAAAGACCCTATTTCACTATTGTGAAAAGGTGGGCTGCATCCCGCTGCAATAGATGAACACAGGTTTCAAGCCTTACATATCCATACTGTGGGCCATTATTAGTACTTTGGTTCTAGGTTGTAGGAAAATTAAGAAAAAGGAGTGTCTGGCTTTGGAAACATGGTCATGTATTTTCAAAGCAGAATGAACTTGCATAGGCGAACAAAAAAATACAACATTCCCCAGAAGCTATTGGACACGCACTGCGCACCAGATAACGTTTCATTCATTTCATACTTTCTCTGTAACTTTACTCTAGATTGCTCGTATTCCTCAAGGCCTCCAATCACTGTTTATTTAGATATTATGTCACCAGAACAGTTTTCTTTTTTTGAAATCTAACTCTTCCGTTCAGCTGTTTGTTCCAAACATTCTGCAATTTCTTTTTTTTTTTGATACCCTGGAAGTTAGGGAGCTTAAATTACCATCACCTTCATTTGCATGTCTCAGAATGAGGATGTTTTCCAATGGTGAAAAACTATGCATTGCAGGTGATAATGGGTTTTTTCACCATGTTTTGTAATACAGCCGCATGTGCAATGATGTTATTTATTTGTATATTTATTTATTCATCATTAAGGCTATGCTACATCAATGTTTTCCATCAATAATAGAACACTTAAATACATGTATAATAAATATATTATAAAAAAGAAGGGCTTCTAAACTGAGGTGAAAGCCACAATACTGTATTAAAAATAAAAACCACCTCACAAAAGCATATTGCCACTATCAAGTACAGTACATTATACGAAGATTAGGGGAAAGGGGAAAAACCCTCCAAGAAAATATTCTACAGACCCCTTAAACGTTTTAATCCCAGTAGGGATGTAACGGTGGTCTCTTTTATAAATATTGCTTGTCATTGGCCCCTGGGGAACTGTTGTGACTTCTGTATAAAGCAATGTGGTTAGTGGGCATCAGGGTCCAACACAACACTTATTATGTATTGGTCTTTCAAAACAGCTTTGACAAAAACTTGGCAACAGTCCGGACATTAATGTCCCCATATTTTAGCTGTGTCTTTTCTGGTTGCCAAGTTATTCAGAGTAAAATGCCCCTGACACAAATTATGGAAACAGCACATGTATGGATACACTGTATATATGAATTCAATTAACAAGCCATTTTTAAAATATGAAACAAGCTATTTCTCAAAGGCAATGTTCTGCAAAACACATGATTTACATAGAAGTCCTTTATCATTAGTATTAGAAAGTGCTCTGTAAAAATCAATGACTCCAATTATAAATTCTTATCTTTGTTCCCTGAACAAGCTCTGGATCGTGCACTGCTGCACTTCAACAGATAAAAACAACAGCATGCCAAATTAATTATATTGTGACCTTCATATGTACCATTTCTATATTTCCTTATTTATTATTTCTAATGCTGACACTAGTTGCTATTTTGCTTTTCCAGTTTATAAAAAAAAAAAAGAATAACTTTAGGGCCGTTTAGGTGTAGTAAAACACACAAAAAAAAAAACTAAGATTTTATAGCGTTTTTTTACCATGTGCATTTCCAATAGGTTCAATTCGATTCTATAAATCTTAGAAAAGCTTTAATTGAATTTTCAGAAAAACAAATAGACTTACTCAACAATCAGGTAGATCAGAGAAGATCAGAGAAGTTGAGGGGCTAAATATAAAACAGCTGCTTGTGCAACTACAGGCCAGATAAAACAGCATTTTAAAACAGATCTTCTTTCAATCACAGTGTGTCAGTCACAATCACAGGAAAAGCTTACCTTATTATCTAACATGTACCACAGTATTTTTCCACAGCATTTTTGCAGTTTTGTGCAGTAACTTCTTTGTGCTTTACAATGCTTACTCGTGCTTTACCATGCTTTCACTATGCCTTTGTTATGGTTTCACTATGGTCAACTTTTTAAGGGAATTCAAGCTGACAAAAATGATAAAGTGAAATGTATTTAAATATAAACACTTCAGAATGTAACCTTGCATACGTTTACTTCCCTAAGGCTTGCTTTTAAATCTAAGCAGCTATATCTTGGTGTTTAATGTGTCTCAAATACCAGCTAAGAAAATCGTTAAGGAGAGCCCCCTTGCCTACATGGAACAAGGGGCCAAGTGGAGCTGAAACATTATTGTAGGATAATTGGACATTTGTGGAGGAACTGCAATGAGGAGCAGTACAATTAAACACAAAAACTGTCCAGTTAAATTGTCATTGTGTGGGATAATCTGAACAACTGTTATTAAATAGAACAGGTCGCAAATAACAGACCACCACCAAATCTTCCCAAACAATGTTCTTCTCCCTACCTTATATAACAACATATAAAAGGATGGATTCCAAGATTACTCTGCAAATATAAAAACTTTCACAACCTGGTACAGTTCAGGGTTTTCAACATCTGAATGCTTCTACCAGTCTATTTTCCTTAACAGATGCCGGATGACAAGCAACAGGATTCATTGCAATTTGAACTGTCAACCTGGAGCAATATGCTCACTCTACCTTTTAACCACTGCAGAAATCATGTTTATTCAGGGGAGTCAGAAACTACCACTTGACTGGCACTGGGTAGATTCTATTTCTCTGGTGTGTGTTGTCTTCATGACCTCTCTAAGACCCTGATGTCTCTCCTGAATGAGATGTTCTGCTGCTGACATTGTGTTCTACAATGAAGTCCTTTACTTTCCAGAGCACAATCGTTGTGCACTATGAGACAATACCATTCCCCTTCACAGAATTCTTTTTACAGAACCAGCTGCCAAAGCATCCCACAATATATCTCCTAACCCTCTCAGTTTCTTACATTACAAACCAGGGAGGACATTCATATACCCAGTAGGAAGCTTTTGTATTCGCTTCATTCTATAAATAAAGCTTGTTAAAATGAGGTATGTTTTCTGGATTCTTGGGAGCAATACTGGTGACAAAACAGCAGGGCTGAGACTCTTTATAGGGGTATATAACCCCAAACCCCCGGGCTAACCCCCTGATCAGGTTAAAAAAAGGAATGGTGCATTATTAATGGTATCCTTATTTCTGAGGCAAGGGGCACTTACTTGTATAGCCATTGACTGAGAGCCGGCTGGGATGGTAGAATCCATGTCTGCAGACGCATTGGTACGCATCAAGAACAAATCCAAGTCCTTTAATTGGTTTGCACTGGGAAAAAAAGAAAAGAGCTTTCTTAACGGGAATGTTGATGTATATCTATACAGTGTGTATTTTTAACTGCATGTTCCCCCTTAAAAATAGGAATACAGGACAATAGTATAAATGATGGGCTCTACTGTACAGTATTTCTAATGCTATTTGTATTACTCCAATTCTGTGACCACATTTAGCTTTGTCACTGTACAATGCTCTGGTGAGAATTTAAATGTAATTCCTTGTGAATCACCTATATGATATGCAATGCTAACTCCATACTTACAATATATTAGAATAATCAATAGGGTTGTTTTTTGTACCCCCAAAGCTAATGTTGTGTCTCTGGGGATTATTGTGAACTGATGCTTTTTTACTGCCGTAATACAATTCACCCACGTTTTTACTGTGCTCTGGCAATGGAACCAATAAAGTGCATGATCTCTACAGACCCTCTGTATGTCACCCTGCCCCTAATACATGCACACAGTCCTTATCTCGTTCTCAAAAATCAGTTATGTTTTACATTTTTTAGCAATATTCAAATACAAAAATAGATTATATAAAATAAGTAAACAAATGGTTCAGAGTTAAATGTAATCAGAAGATGAATGCATCATTATTTTTTTACCCACATCTGCAATAATATAAAGTGTGCAACAAATGATAAGACAGTGTACACTATTGATATGGCCAGAGGTTCAACAATGTGGCAGATAAATACATTGAACAGCACCTGCAATTGAACTTGACTGACACTAAATAAGCCTGTAAATATGAATTGATTTCTGGGAAGCGGTGATCTCGTGAGGTTTCTCAGTAAAGGGGTCATTCAGGCCTCTATATTGCCTCTGAAATATTACTGAAAAATAGTCTGAATATTCCCATGGCATATATATATATATATATATATATATATATATATATATATATATATATATATATATATATATATAAATATTGTAACCGGCCGGCACTCACAGTCGTTCGTTTCCCCCTTTAAAATCAGACCCAGGACACAGGAAATGGAGTTTTAAGCACGGTTGCGCTATTTTTAATAAACAAATAAAACACAAACAAAAATAAACACCTAGCTCCATGTTGGAGCACTGACTATACAGGCAGGTCCCTGACTAGCTTGCAGGACGGCTAAGCCGTTTACCTGCCAAACAAACACACCAAACCACACAGGTTTAACACAAAACCAAAAAGGTTTTTACACTACCTTTTCTTTGTACACTTGAGCACACTGTCAAGCAGGCTTCTAAACACACCAGCAGCCCTGAGCAGACTGGCTGCTTCCTTTATATACCCTGCACCTGGCTCTAATTTACAATGATCACCAGGTGCAGGGGATAATTACTAATAAAACAATTAAAATAATTACACAATTAACCAAAATGTGCATACGCACATGTTTTATGCAGGGAGGATATTAACCCCCTCCCTGCTGTGTTACTATATATATATATATATATATATATATATATATATATATATATATATATATATATATATATATATATATATTGTAGCGTTCTGTGCTATGGGGTGAGACAGACTCGGGGAGACCAGATGAGGTTCCACGTACTTTTATTTTTAATTTTTTAATAACACAATGAAACCCTGTTTGGGCCAGGGTTCACGCCAAAATAACAAATAGCTGTCTCTCTCTCTTTTACACCGCAGCCTCACTGGGGGTTCACACACTGCTTCGCCGACAAGCACTCTCTCAGCCGGTACTCTGTCTCTCGCAGTCTCTCTCCCGTCAGACATTCACACGCGTTCTCCGCTTGCGGCTCCCCCCTCCTACTTATAGCCTCCGGGGAACCGCCCACTGCACACACACACACACACACACACATCACGCAGACACACACTAACGGCGTGCCCGTACCCTCACAATACATGGAACCTTAACAGGGCGTAACAAACAAGACAAACACAACGTCCAGGATGCTGCCATCGCCAGGGTCGTTACATAGCCCCCTTAGTCCCTCGTCCCGAGGGAAGAACAAAGTCTCGGAAACGACCGGGAGGCGATGATGTCTTTGGGCGGGAGCCCTGTGTGGAGGACGGGCTCCTGTCAGCCACAGGGGACAGGGAAACTGAACCGTCAGGGGAAGAACCCTCAGCCCTGGGGGTGGGAGGACTGTTAGGGCGGGGTGGATCAGGAGGGGCAGGGGAGGATTGTCAGGAGCTGCTGGGTCGGACGGTGCTGGGTGTCGTCCCAGGTAGGGGCCAGCCGATCCCGGTGCAGCACTACCTTGCGTCCTCTGGGAGGCAGCTGCACCGTAGGCCACGTCCCGATCCTCTCCAGGACATGGCAAGGACCAAGCCAGTGGCTGTCCAATTTGGGGCAACGGCCCCGCTGTCTCTTGGGGCTGAAGACCCACACGAGCTCCCCGGCGGTGAAGTGGCGCCCCCGTACTCGGAGGTCATAGTTCCGCTTCTGCCGTACCCCAGCGGCCTGCAACTGGTCCCTGGCGAAGCTGTGGGCTGATTCCAGTCGGTCCTGTAGTCTCCTGGCATACTCAGGGCCCAGGGGTACCCTGGGGGCATCTGGGGGGCGACCAAAAGCTAGCTCCGCAGGAGTGCGCAGCTCACGCCCCAGCATGAGCAGGGCAGGGGTGCAGGCGGTGGAGTCCTGGACAGCAGAGCGGCAGGCCAACAGCACGACAGGCAAGTGGGTGTCCCAGTCCCGCTGGTGAGCGGCGGTGGTGACAGCCAGCTGCACAGCCAGCGTGCGGTTGAACCTCTCCACCAGTCCGTCGCTCTGAGGGTGCAGAGGGGTGGTCCGCGTCTTCTTGATGCCCAGGCGCCGGCACATCCCGGCAAAGACCCGGGACTCAAAGTTGCGTCCTTGGTCAGAATGCAACTCTTGAGGGACCCCGAACCGGCTGAAGAACCCCTCCAGCAGTGCTTCAGCGACCGTCTCTGCCTCCTGGTCTGGCAAAGCGTACGCCTCTGGCCACTTAGTGAAGTAATCGAGGGCCACCAGAACGAACGGTTCCCCTCTCGGAGCGTGGAAAGGGGCCTAGTACGTCCACGGCAACCCTCTCCATAGGCCCCCCGACCTGGTACTGCTGGAGCGGGGCGTGCGACCGGCCCTGGGGTCCTTTCCGGGCAGTGCAGATGTCACAGCGTCGGCAGTGGTCCTCCACGTCTCGCCTGCACTGCCCCCAGTAGAACGACTGGCGGAGCCGCCTCAGGGTCTTCGTCACTCCAAAATGACCAGTGCCTGGGGTCCCATGATGGGCCTCTAGCACCTCCTGGCGCATCGCCCCCGGGACAACCACCTGCCACCTCACCTCCCCTGTGGCGGGCACCTTCCACTGCCGCTGAAGGACTCTGTCATGCAAGGCCAACCCATTCCACTGAGCCCACAGCCCCGAGTGGCGGTGGAAAAAGGGCCACCTCCTCCCAGGGAGGCCTTCGCTGCTCCTCTAGCCATTGTAGTATGGGGCAGAGGTCCGGGTCTCGGTCCTGATGGGCTCTCCAATCCACCCTCTCAGCCGATACTGCCACCCGGCATTGCTCTTCCCCCCGGCGGGACAGCTCTGCTTCCCTCTCCTCCTTTCTGCTGCAATGGGCGCATCCCTCCCGGGCGCAGGGGCGGCGGGACAGCGCGTCCGCATTGGCGTGCTTCTCACCAGCCCGGTGTTGGATCTGATACTGAAACGCCTGGAGCTGCTCGATCCAACGGGCGACCTGTCCCTCCGGCTCCCGGGCGTCAGGAGCCACTGCAGGGCAGCGTGGTCTGTCGCGAATGGTGAAGGGGAGCCCGCAGAGATAGTGGCGGAAGTGGCGGACCCCTCCACCACCGCAAGCAGCTCCCGTCGGGTGGCGCAATACCGGCGCTCCGCCTTGCTGAGCGACCGGCTAAAATACGCCACCACATGCTCCCCTTCCGGACCCGGCTGGGATAAGACAGCCCGATCCCTCGTTGCTCGCATCCGTGTCCAGCAGGAAGGGAGAACGGACATCCGGGGAGCCAGCACGGGGACTGGCACAGCGCATGTTGCAGGGAGGCGAGCGCCTCCTGGCACGCCGGGGTCCACTCAAAGGGCTCGTCTTTCCTCAGGAGGCGGTGCAGGGGGCAGCGATGGTGGCAAAGCCCTGCACAAACCTGCGGTAGTAGGGCGCAAGCCCTAGGAAGCTTCTAACCTGCCGGGGTTGGCGGGAATAGGCCAGTCCCTCACTGCGGTGACCTTGTCCACCTCTGTCTGGATCCCCTCTGCTCCCACTCGGTGCCCGAGGAATGAGACCTCCTGGCGCATCAGCTGGCACTTTTCAGAGTGCAGTTTTAGCCCGCTTTCCTCACTCGCCGGAGCACCTCACGCAGGGAGGCCAGGGCGTCCTGGAAGGTCCCTCCGTGGACCAGCAGGTCGTCCAGGTAGACCAGGCACTCCGAGGGGGTACTCCGGCCAGCACCTTTTCCATGAGCCGCTCGAGCGTTGCGGGGCGTTGCAAAGTCGAGCGGCATCACAGTAAACTGCCACAGACCCGTCCAGTGGAGAAGGCAGTCTTCGGCCGTGCAGAGGATCCAGCGCAACCTGCCAGTAGCGCTGCGGAGGTCCAGCGAAGAGAACCATCTAGAGCCGGCCACCAAGTCCAGGGACTCATCGATGCGGGGAAGGGGTAGGAGTCCTTCTCCGTCACATCGTTCACTCGCCCGATGTCGGCGCAGAAGCGCCACTTGCCGTCCTTCTTCCGCACCATGACCACCGGCGAGGTCCAGGGGCTGTCGGACGGCTCAATGATCCCCGCCGCCTTCATCTCCTCCAGCACCTGCTCTGTGGCTTCCTGGATGGCGAGTGGTTGGCGGCGAGCGCTGCTTAATAGGGCGGGCGGCTCCCGTCTCGATCTGGTGCTGCACCAGGTGTGTCCGCCCACGTCATCCGGCGGTAGCGAAACTGTGGCGATACTCATACACCAGTTCCCACAGCTGGTGGCGCTCTTCTGTGCAAAGCCCTTCGCAGCTCCTGAGCCAGACTGCGTGCACTGCACTGAGAGCTGGGTCTTCAGTGGAGACTGGTGGCGGAGGGAGATTGCTGGGGGCGCGGAATTACTCCTGACCGTAGGGCGTGGCATGGCGATATCCTCCCGCAGCCCTTGGGTAGCGGTTGGCGGCGCCGGGCAGGGTGGCGGGGCTGCCTGGGGAGAGCTGCATTCCCCTGGGCCACGCTAGAACTGCAGGAGGGCGGCTGTACACGCTGGCGAGCATTGCGGCGGAGGGTGGGCGTGTTGGCTGGCGGCGTTGCGGCGGAGGGTGGGCGTGTTGGCTGGCGGCGTTGCGGCGGAGGGTGGGCGTGTTGGCTGGCGGCGTTGCGGCCTGAGGGTGGCCGTGTTGGCTGGCGGCGTTGCGGCCTGAGGGTGGCCATGTTGGCTGGCGGCGCTGGCACCTGAAGGCGGCTGTGGAAGCAGTAGCTCCTTCGGAGTGGGGGCCGTCGAGGCGCTGTATTGTCCCTGATGAGACTGGCGCATGATGGAGCCGGGGGTGTGCTGAGGTCTCCGTCTCACTGCAGCGGTCCGTTGTGTCCTCGGCAGATCCTGTCGTGCGAAGGGTCCCGACTCCGACCCAGCGGTCCAAGGGGTGAGGCTAAAGCTAAAGCCGGGCTCCCCTGTATGTGCAGTGTCCCGGTCCGGAGGTTTAGCTGTCCGCCTGTGTAGCGCAGGAAGTCCAGGCCCAGTATGCAGGGGTCCTGTACAGCTGCCACCCAGACAGGGTGGTGCACTGTCCGTCCAGCCACTTCAATAGCAAGGTTGCCCTTTCCTTGCATGGGGCTAGCTCTCCAGTCACAGTGCGCAACTGCGGTGGTGGGCTCCAGCCGGACCCCTGCAGGGAGCACATCGGGCGGATGAGAGTCACCGTGGAGCCAGTGTCCACGAGAGCAGTGCAGGGACCCCCTCAATGCGGACGGGGACATGGCAGAAGTCCCGGCAGTGGTCCTTCCTACCGCTATAGCTGGCTGGCACTGTCTGTGGTCGGCTGTTTCCGTGGGGGTGGCGCCCTGCTCTGTCGGCTACGGGTTAGTACTGGTGGCGGCCGCTCCAACTGGGTGGTCCGCGATTAAGGGGACTGGACTGGGGGCACGCGTCGTCCCGTCTATCGCGGGCCCTTGGCGTTTCCCTGCGGTTGCTGTGTCAGGCGTGGTGGTGCAGCAGCTGCTGCTGGGCAGTGGCGCCGTGGGTGGCCAGGCTGTCCACAGCCCCAGCACAGCTGTGGGGGTCTCAGGAGTCCGAGCTGGCTGGGTGATCGCCGCCCTGATGAGGGTGGTAAGCTCCGGGGGCCAGGTGGGGTCAATGGTGCGATGCGGGGCCTCCTCTTCTTCTGCTTGGGCCATGCGAGCTCTAGGTGGTGTGTGGTCAGGCCGCCTCTTCTGCTGACCACTCTGGCTCCCAGGGGCATGGTCCCGCTCCCCTCCTCGAGCACCGCCTCGACTCGTTCGGCGTGAGCCACTGCGAGCTCTAGGGAGGTTGGGGCAGCCAACGGACCTGCTGGCGTAAGCGGTCGGGGTCAGTCCGCGAACAAAGGCCTCGACAGCCAGGTCCTCCTGGGTGGCTGGCGGGAGCGCTGGGTACCCCCTCCGGGCCAGGTACGGACATCAGCAGCCAGTGCGCCCAGTTTCTCTCCAGGAGCTCTAGTGCGGTTGGCCAGCTGCAGGCGCAACCCGACTGCGGGCTCCACTCTCCCAAAGCGGCGTTCGAGAGCTGCGGTTAGCACCTCGTATTGGGCCACCTCGTCTGGGCCCAAGTCCAGCAGAACCTGCAGCGCTTCTCCCTCTAATGCAGCCGCCAACTGTCCTGCTTTCTCCATCGGGCCCCAGTCATTAGTGGCGCTGCCATCCTGAATTTGGCGTGGTACGCCTCCCACGGCGATCTACCGTCATAGCGGCCTGCTTTCACCGACTGCCGGCTCGCCCTGGCAACATGTTACCCCACACGCATATTCTCTCTCCCGTGATCGGCACTGGGCCCATGTCGGGGCTTAACGTCACGCTCTCTTGACAGACACACGCTCAGTTCAGCAATCAATGTCCCATAGCTACTACAGCCATTTAGATCGGCGGTGGTTAGACAATGTAAAGCCTCTTCTTCCAAACAAGCAATTAAATTACTGGCTTTCTCTCTGTCTGTCCAGTTGTTTACCATTGCCATCATTTCAAACTGCTTTACAAAGTCTCGCCAATCGGCCTTACCGTTGTACTGCAGGCGGCTGTAATAAACCCCTTGTTGACATTCTGCTGCAGGGCGGGCGTGTCCGATGGTGGCGCTGCCTCCTCCTTGGCGCGCTTTCGCGCTCCTCCTATCTCTGTGGCCGATGGCGTCCTTGCGGCGGCGAAGAATCTCCTTCTCCCTCGATGGCGATGGCGCAGTGCCCCTCAGCCTGCGGGGCAGTCTGTCTGTCTCCCAGCTCTGCCATCTTGATCCCTCTTTCCTCTTTAAGCCCAAGGGTTCTTGCTCCTCCCTCGCTCCATGTTCTCTCCTCCCCATGCAGCGCCCATTCTCGGGTCGCTCCTGACCCTCAGCTCAGCGACCAGCTCCTCCAGTCTGGCTCGCAGCTCGTCTCCTCTCATCTCTCTCGCGTCCGCCATCTTCTCCCTCTTGCTTCTGTTTCACCCCTCGTGGCAGGCTGTACAAATCCCACTCCTGAAACACCAATGTAGCGTTCTGTGCTATGGGGTGAGACAGACTCGGGGAGACCAGATGAGGTTCCACGTACTTTTATTTTTAATTTTTTAATAACACAACGAAACCCTGTTTGGGCCGGGTTCACGCCAAAATAACAAATAGCTGTCTCTCTCTCTTTTACACGCAGCCTCACTGGGGTTCACACACTGCTTCGCCGACAAGCACTCTCTCAGCCGGTACTCTGTCTCTCGCAGTCTCTCTCCGTCAGACATTCACACGCGTTCTCCGCTCGCGGCTCCCCCCTCCTACTTATAGCCTCCGGAGAACCGCCCACTGCACACACACACACACACACACACACTCACGCAGACACACACTAACGGCGTGCCCGTACCCTCACAATACATGGAACCTTAACAGGGCGTAACAAACAAGACAAACACAACGTCCAGGATGCTGCCATCGCCAGGGTCGTTACAATATATATATATATATATATATATATATATATATATATATATATATATATATATATATATATGTTATTGATGGGCTTTAATCACAGAACCCTTTCGCACAGACTGGGATCCACTGTTCAGTCAGGAAACTCATCGCTAGATAATTTATTAAAGCTTAGACTAGACTACACTATTACATTATATATATATTTTACACCAAAATTATTTGGCCTTTGGCCTTGCCTTTTGAGGTACCCTACCCATAAATTAGCTTGAAGATAAGTGGAGAGGCTGACTGTAGGAGAGCCACAGGCAGGGGGACAGGATGGTTGCCCTCCCCATTAGGCGAAGCCCAAAGCAGGCAGAGGCTGGGGTGGAGGAGGCAAATTCTGATGCACAGCAGGGATGTAATGGTTTGGGGTAGGATATAAATGCTTTCCTTGACGATCATTGGCCGTATTGTTTATCGAAGGGCAAATAAGATACTATATTCATTTGATAACTTGATCTGGTATTGGAAGCGCCTAAAACAGGCTTGATGTTTACTTGATTTTGATCTAAGGTTAAAAGTGAGTTCCCTGCATGAACCACCACTGTGCTTAATTTCTAAACATGAAAGATTTGATCTATCTTCATTTTAAAATGAATCTTAAAAGTACCAGCATGGCAATTAAAATATAGATTTTTCTAAAACAAATTATACAAATTCACGTTTTATTTGTACATTGAACTTGAGGTAACATTTAATAGGTAATGCATGCGTCTTGCGTGCGACTTTTAGGCTACTCCCCTTGATCAGTGCTGCCGGATTGGCGGTTTTCAAGACAAATTTGACTTCTTTTGAAAGCATCTAGCAGGTAAATGTTGTCTTTGGTGGTTTGGTTATTTTCTGGCTATTTTTATCATGCATGTTTTTTTCTATTCCTTTCGATTATGAGTTCATCACCAGCGCAGAACTTCAATCACCACGCTGCCCTGTATAGTATATCACATCCTCCCTGTCTTCAATCACCACGATACCCTGTATAGTATATCACATCTTCCCTGTCTTCAATCACCACGATGCCCTGTATAGTATATCACATCCTCCCTGTCTTCAATCACCACGATGCCCTGTATAGTATATCACATCCTCCCTGTCTTCAATCACAGTGATGCCCTGTATAGTATATCACATCCTCCCTGTCTTCAATCACCACGATGCCCTGTATAGTATATCACATCCTCCCTGTCTTCAATCACCATGATGCCCTGTATAGTATATCACATCCTCCCTGTCTTCAATCACCACGATGCCCTGTATAGTATATCACATCCTCCCTGTCTTCAATCACCACGATGCCCTGTATAGTATATCACATCCTCCCTGTCTTCAATCACAGTGATGCCCTGTATAGTATATCACATCCTCCCTGTCTTCAATCACCATGATGCCCTGTATAGTATATCACATCCTCCCTGTCTTCAATCACCACGATGCCCTGTATAGTATATCACATCCTCCCTGTCTTCAATCACAGTGATGCCCTGTATAGTATATCACATCCTCCCTGTCTTCAATCACCACGATGCCCTGTATAGTATATCACATCCTCCCTGTCTTCAATCACCAGTGATGCCCTGTACAGTATATCACATCCTCCCTGTCTTCAATCACCAGTGATGCCCTGTATAGTATATCACATCCTCCCTGTCTTCAATCACCAGCGATGCCCTGTATAGTATATCACATCCTCCCTGTCTTCAATCACAGTGATGCCCTGTATAGTATATCACATCCTCCCTGTCTTCAATCACCAGTGATGCCCTGTATAGTATATCACATCCTCCCTGTCTTCAATCACCAGTGATGCCCTGTATAGTATATCACATCCTCCTGTCTTCAATCACAGTGATGCCCTGTATAGTATATCACATCCTCCCTGTCTTCAATCACCAGTGATGCCCTGTATAGTATATCACATCCTCCCTGTCTTCAATCACCAGTGATGCCCTGTATAGTATATCACATCCTCCCTGTCTTCAATCACCAGTGATGCCCTGTATAGTATATCACATCCTCCCTGTCTTCAATCACCAGTGATGCCCTGTATAGTATATCACATCCTCCCTGTCTTCAATCACCAGTGATGCCCTGTATAGTATATCACATCCTCCTGTCTTCAATCACCAGTGATGCCCTGTATAGTATATCACATCCTCCCTGTCTTCAATCACAGTGATGCCCTGTATAGTATATCACATCCTCCCTGTCTTCAATCACCAGTGATGCCCTGTATAGTATATCACATCCTCCCTGTCTTCAATCACCAGTGATGCCCTGTATAGTATATCACATCCTCCCTGTCTTCAATCACAGTGATGCCCTGTATAGTATATCACATCCTCCCTGTCTTCAATCACAGTGATGCCCTGTATAGTATATCACATCCTCCTGTCTTCAATCACAGTGATGCCCTGTATAGTATATCACATCCTCCTGTCTTCAATCACCAGTGATGCCCTGTATAGTATATCACATCCTCCCTGTCTTCAATCACCAGTGATGCCCTGTATAGTATATCACATCCTCCCTGTCTTCAATCACAGTGATGCCCTGTATAGTATATCACATCCTCCCTGTCTTCAATCACAGTGATGCCCTGTATAGTATATCACATCCTCCCTGTCTTCAATCACAGTGATGCCCTGTATAGTATATCACATCCTCCCTGTCTTCAATCACAGTGATGCCCTGTATAGTATATCACATCCTCCTGTCTTCAATCACCAGTGATGCCCTGTATAGTATATCACATCCTCCCTGTCTTCAATCACCAGTGATGCCCTGTATAGTATATCACATCCTCCCTGTCTTCAATCACAGTGATGCCCTGTATAGTATATCACATCCTCCCTGTCTTCAATCACCAGTGATGCCCTGTATAGTATATCACATCCTCCCTGTCTTCAATCACAGTGATGCCCTGTATAGTATATCACATCCTCCCTGTCTTCAATCACCAGTGATGCCCTGTATAGTATATCACATCCTCCCTGTCTTCAATCACCAGTGATGCCCTGTATAGTATATCACATCCTCCCTGTCTTCAATCACCAGTGATGCCCTGTATAGTATATCACATCCTCCCTGTCTTCAATCACAGTGATGCCCTGTATAGTAATCACATCCTCCTGTCTTCAATCACAGTGATGCCTGTATAGTAGATCACATCCTCCTGTCTTCAATCACAGTGATGCCCTGTATAGTATATCACATCCTCCTGTCTTCAATCACCAGTGATGCCCTGTATAGTATATCACATCCTCCCTGTCTTCAATCACAGTGATGCCCTGTATAGTATATCACATCCTCCCTGTCTTCAATCACCACGATGCCCTGTATAGTATATCACATCCTCCCTGTCTTCAATCACAGTGATGCCCTGTATAGTATATCACATCCTCCCTGTCTTCAATCACAGTGATGCCCTGTATAGTATATCACATCCTCCCTGTCTTCAATCACCAGTGATGCCCTGTATAGTATATCACATCCTCCTGTCTTCAATCACCAGTGATGCCCTGTATAGTATATCACATCCTCCCTGTCTTCAATCACAGTGATGCCCTGTATAGTATATCACATCCTCCCTGTCTTCAATCACAGTGATGCCCTGTATAGTATATCACATCCTCCTGTCTTCAATCACAGTGATGCCCTGTATAGTATATCACATCCTCCCTGTCTTCAATCACAGTGATGCCCTGTATAGTATATCACATCCTCCCTGTCTTCAATCACAGTGATGCCCTGTATAGTATATCACATCCTCCTGTCTTCAATCACAGTGATGCCCTGTATAGTATATCACATCCTCCTGTCTTCAATCACAGTGATGCCCTGTATAGTATATCACATCCTCCCTGTCTTCAATCACAGTGATGCCCTGTATAGTATATCACATCCTCCCTGTCTTCAATCACCAGTGATGCCCTGTATAGTATATCACATCCTCCCTGTCTTCAATCACCAGTGATGCCCTGTATAGTATATCACATCCTCCCTGTCTTCAATCACCAGTGATGCCCTGTATAGTATATCACATCCTCCCTGTCTTCAATCACAGTGATGCCCTGTATAGTATATCACATCCTCCCTGTCTTCAATCACAGTGATGCCCTGTATAGTATATCACATCCTCCCTGTCTTCAATCACAGTGATGCCCTGTATAGTATATCACATCCTCCCTGTCTTCAATCACAGTGATGCCCTGTATAGTATATCACATCCTCCCTGTCTTCAATCACAGTGATGCCCTGTATAGTATATCACATCCTCCTGTCTTCAATCACAGTGATGCCCTGTATAGTATATCACATCCTCCCTGTCTTCAATCACAGTGATGCCCTGTATAGTATATCACATCCTCCCTGTCTTCAATCACCAGTGATGCCCTGTATAGTATATCACATCCTCCCTGTCTTCAATCACCAGTGATGCCCTGTATAGTATATCACATCCTCCCTGTCTTCAATCACAGTGATGCCCTGTATAGTATATCACATCCTCCCTGTCTTCAATCACCAGTGATGCCCTGTATAGTATATCACATCCTCCTGTCTTCAATCACAGTGATGCCCTGTATAGTATATCACATCCTCCCTGTCTTCAATCACAGTGATGCCCTGTATAGTATATCACATCCTCCCTGTCTTCAATCACCAGTGATGCCCTGTATAGTATATCACATCCTCCCTGTCTTCAATCACAGTGATGCCCTGTATAGTATATCACATCCTCCCTGTCTTCAATCACAGTGATGCCCTGTATAGTATATCACATCCTCCCTGTCTTCAATCACCAGTGATGCCCTGTATAGTATATCACATCCTCCCTGTCTTCAATCACAGTGATGCCCTGTATAGTATATCACATCCTCCCTGTCTTCAATCACAGTGATGCCCTGTATAGTATATCACATCCTCCCTGTCTTCAATCACCAGTGATGCCCTGTATAGTAGATCACATCCTCCCTGTCTTCAATCACAGTGATGCCCTGTATAGTATATCACATCCTCCCTGTCTTCAATCACAGTGATGCCCTGTATAGTATATCACATCCTCCCTGTCTTCAATCACAGTGATGCCCTGTATAGTATATCACATCCTCCCTGTCTTCAATCACAGTGATGCCCTGTATAGTATATCACATCCTCCCTGTCTTCAATCACAGTGATGCCCTGTATAGTATATCACATCCTCCCTGTCTTCAATCACCAGTGATGCCCTGTATAGTATATCACATCCTCCCTGTCTTCAATCACCAGTGATGCCCTGTATAGTATATCACATCCTCCTGTCTTCAATCACAGTGATGCCCTGTATAGTAGATCACATCCTCCTGTCTTCAATCACAGTGATGCCCTGTATAGTATATCACATCCTCCCTGTCTTCAATCACCAGTGATGCCCTGTATAGTATATCACATCCTCCCTGTCTTCAATCACAGTGATGCCCTGTATAGTATATCACATCCTCCTGTCTTCAATCACAGTGATGCCCTGTATAGTATATCACATCCTCCCTGTCTTCAATCACAGTGATGCCCTGTATAGTATATCACATCCTCCTGTCTTCAATCACAGTGATGCCCTGTATAGTATATCACATCCTCCCTGTCTTCAATCACAGTGATGCCCTGTATAGTATATCACATCCTCCCTGTCTTCAATCACAGTGATGCCCTGTATAGTAGATCACATCCTCCCTGTCTTCAATCACAGTGATGCCCTGTATAGTATATCACATCCTCCCTGTCTTCAATCACAGTGATGCCCTGTATAGTATATCACATCCTCCCTGTCTTCAATCACAGTGATGCCCTGTATAGTAGATCACATCCTCCCTGTCTTCAATCACAGTGATGCCCTGTATAGTATATCACATCCTCCCTGTCTTCAATCACAGTGATGCCCTGTATAGTATATCACATCCTCCCTGTCTTCAATCACAGTGATGCCCTGTATAGTATATCACATCCTCCCTGTCTTCAATCACAGTGATGCCCTGTATAGTATATCACATCCTCCCTGTCTTCAATCACAGTGATGCCCTGTATAGTAGATCACATCCTCCTGTCTTCAATCACAGTGATGCCCTGTATAGTAGATCACATCCTCCCTGTCTTCAATCACAGTGATGCCCTGTATAGTATATCACATCCTCCCTGTCTTCAATCACAGTGATGCCCTGTATAGTATATCACATCCTCCCTGTCTTCAATCACAGTGATGCCCTGTATAGTATATCACATCCTCCCTGTCTTCAATCACAGTGATGCCCTGTATAGTATATCACATCCTCCCTGTCTTCAATCACAGTGATGCCCTGTATAGTAGATCACATCCTCCCTGTCTTCAATCACCAGTGATGCCCTGTATAGTATATCACATCCTCCCTGTCTTCAATCACAGTGATGCCCTGTATAGTATATCACATCCTCCCTGTCTTCAATCACCAGTGATGCCCTGTATAGTATATCACATCCTCCCTGTCTTCAATCACCAGTGATGCCCTGTATAGTATATCACATCCTCCCTGTCTTCAATCACAGTGATGCCCTGTATAGTATATCACATCCTCCCTGTCTTCAATCACCAGTGATGCCCTGTATAGTATATCACATCCTCCCTGTCTTCAATCACAGTGATGCCCTGTATAGTATATCACATCCTCCCTGTCTTCAATCACAGTGATGCCCTGTATAGTATATCACATCCTCCCTGTCTTCAATCACAGTGATGCCCTGTATAGTATATCACATCCTCCCTGTCTTCAATCACAGTGATGCCCTGTATAGTATATCACATCCTCCCTGTCTTCAATCACCAGTGATGCCCTGTATAGTATATCACATCCTCCCTGTCTTCAATCACAGTGATGCCCTGTATAGTATATCACATCCTCCCTGTCTTCAATCACAGTGATGCCCTGTATAGTATATCACATCCTCCCTGTCTTCAATCACAGTGATGCCCTGTATAGTATATCACATCCTCCCTGTCTTCAATCACAGTGATGCCCTGTATAGTATATCACATCCTCCCTGTCTTCAATCACCAGTGATGCCCTGTATAGTAGATCACATCCTCCCTGTCTTCAATCACAGTGATGCCCTGTATAGTATATCACATCCTCCTGTCTTCAATCACAGTGATGCCCTGTATAGTATATCACATCCTCCCTGTCTTCAATCACAGTGATGCCCTGTATAGTATATCACATCCTCCCTGTCTTCAATCACAGTGATGCCCTGTATAGTATATCACATCCTCCCTGTCTTCAATCACAGTGATGCCCTGTATAGTATATCACATCCTCCCTGTCTTCAATCACCACGATGCCCTGTATAGTATATCACATCCTCCCTGTCTTCAATCACCATGATGCCCTGTATACTATATCACATCCTCCCTGTCTTCAATCACCATGATGCCCTGTATAGTATATAGTATATAAGCATTTTCATATCAAATCGGTAAAGATTCTTAAGTTAATTTTTAAGTCAAGGTTCTGCCTATAGAAAAAAGTACCGGAATAGTGCTCCGATGAGTTCCAGCGCTTTCCAGCTCGAGTACACCACTGTTTATAAGGCTCCTTCAGATCCCTGGTAAAGTCAGAGGGTGGGTACTGTAGCCCCCCCTTCAGGTTCCACATTCTAAAATAGATTTACAATAAAATGTAAATCTATTCAGCGTGAAACACTAGGTCTGCATAGAGAGGAATCATGGACTATTTTTAGCCCATTGTCTGTGATGTGTGGTATCAAGTGTATGTACATATAAAGCGTGGCTGTGGGTCTGGCTCAGAGGTGGCAGTACAATGGCTGCTATAAACCACAGAGCACATTCCCATTAAACCTCATCATTTATTAGGCTTAATGAACTCCATTGTGAGGATGGGAAAATCACAGAGGCCTATCGGCAGCTTTGCTATAAAAGCTCAGCCAATCGCTACTGCCTGACGGCAATATCCCCATATTTGATGGTTATTTTCTCTTTCAGGGAACCGGGGTTGCATCCGCAACCTATCGTTATAAATGGAACTCTGGTTCCAGGGGCATTATTAAGTGAACAAAGTCTGTCAGGAAAGGCAAACCCCATGTAATTTCCTGTAGGATCAATTTAATTTCAAACTGTTTTTGGACACTTCATTTTCAACAGCAATCTGTTGTACACGCATTAAAACAGTAGATTTAGAATAGAATGGTTTTCTATGAAGTTGTCTGTTGTATTATTATTATTATTATTATTATTATTATTATTAGTAGTAGTAGTAGTAATAGTAGTACTAGTAGTAGTAGTAGTACTAGTAGTAGTAGTAGTCGTAGTAGTAGTAGTTAAAAAACAGAGAATAATATAAGCCTCATTTTATTTATTTATTTTTAAATTGTAGGGACTTTACCAAGCCATTATATAAGCAAAGTGAAGTAGCCACAGGCAACAGTACTGTACACATCGCCCACATATTCGTTCAGCCAAACATCAAGCAAACAATGACTCAAAAAAAGCAAAACACACTATATTTAATTCCCTGCCGCAATATAGGATACTTTTCACCTACAAAGTTAGGAAATCAGCCTTTCAAGATACACAAAAATAAATCTGTGTCAATAACGACTTGCCCCATCCTCACTTATTTTGATCTTCCCTCATTTATTTCCAAGCTGCCTCTCAGCAGATGTCAGTTATATAAGTGTAGGCAGCATGGTGTCACCCAGAGTAAGAAATTCAGAATGTGCAGAGACTTTGCTTCGTGAAACCTACAAGCTCTGCTTCAGCAGAATCCAATTAAATCATCTGGATGGATGAACGTCTTGTTATTGAGATGAAAGCCTCACAAGCATGACACACAATGTCGAAGAGACTACATTTTACATATCAGGAGCTGCAGTCATCTAGCGCAGCATTCGAGAAATGTCCAGAGTTCATTTCTCTTATCCTTAAATTAACAAGCTCCAATTCCCAAGCTCATGCAACACAGCAAGGCACAATGCATTGTGGAAATCTCTTGCACTCTAACCGTTGCACTTGGCAGCTCTACTGCAGTTTGCTTTATATGAAGGATTACGGTCAATAGCCAAGTCAAGTGCTGTTTGACCAGTTCACAGTACTATTTAAAGGTTTATTTAAGGACAGGTATAAATAATGGATTTCAAGGGATATGTAGGCACACATTTCTTTCATATCTCTGCCTGCATTTGGTAACTGAATGTTATGATAACACTAATTAAACTGATGCGTCTAAGGATTACTGAAATACACCCACAGGGAAAATGTCTGGATCATAAAAAGAAGGGGAAGTTAAATGTAATGTGATTTTAAGCTACTTTCTCTTTAACTCTTAACAGTTAAGGAGCTGTCTTTTAAGAAATGTATGAATGTATCTGTCCTGTAGTTTCATCATAAAAAAACAATGGAAGTTCCTTATTAAAGTCACATGGGTCCAGATTTTTGCAGGGAAAAAGAAAACTCCTTTACCTTCTTCACAAGCCTTCTCAAAATTGCGTTAAATAAATGTTTTGTTTTGTTTTTTAAATAC
Source organism: Acipenser oxyrinchus oxyrinchus (assembly GCA_030684275.1). NCBI lineage: Eukaryota > Metazoa > Chordata > Actinopteri > Acipenseriformes > Acipenseridae > Acipenser > Acipenser oxyrinchus. The sequence continues at coordinate 97,479,649 of CM060249.1, forward strand.
GGCTAAGAGCTTCATAAACTTGAATGGTGGTTAAAAAAATGAAGGTTTCTAAAAAATAAAAAGTTTTCTTAAATAATATAAAACTCCTAGTCTATTTCATACCTGTAGGAAGTAACTTATTCCAGATGATTTCATATTTTGTGTGTTGGTTTGAAACATATATGCAGATTTTCCAAAGATCAACAGCAGCATAATAAGTGAATATTTAAATTGAAAACACTTTGGACTAAAGTACTTCCAGAAAGTATGCTGTATGAGGTGTAGGCCTATGTATTTTACAAAAATCCTTCATACAAATCTATATTCTTCACAGCAGCACTGAAGTTAATTTTTCAAACCACACTTCCTATATACAGTATATATATATATATATATATATATATATATATATATATATATATATATATATATATATATATATATATCATAAGAAAGCTCTATTGTAAAAGGCTGGTAGTATGTATTAGAAATATCTATTTATGAATATATCGAAACACTGCAATCGCACATGCAAATGAACGTAAATATTTCTAAACAGAGCATTAAGAAATGGTGCTAGGGCAATAAAGAGCAAACTTTTCTTCATCAAGATCACAGCAAAGAGAATGCCAGTTCCTTTATTGGTCTAACATAATTCCGCCAGCGCCCAGTTCAAACTCCCTACAGCATAATCAGTGTAATCCTGCGCAAATAGCACTTTGTCCTTATGTTTGCATTTTACTGTTTCATCAAAATCAGCCCATTTTCTATTAGATTCAGTTCAATTTGTAGTCATAAATAACCAGTTACGTTGCATCACCCATGAGTTATTAGATTTTATTTTACCATTATCCATACTAGTATCAGCACAGTCTATATCACTTTACCTCTAGTGGAGTGTTTTCTAGTTTTTGAAGAATCTCTTAAATCAGAATGACAGCTCACACAATAAACATTGAAAGGATTTTAACCACTGTTGGCAATGTGGTGATTTTTAATAGATAGCTACTTAAAACCAACCTGAAAATAAACATGCTAACTACAGTCATCCAGATGTATCTAAAAATAAAACGAACCTGTCTACACTGTTAACACGTGTCCCCTATTTATATATAACACAATACAGTCTGCAGAGATCACTGCGACTGTTGTACAAATTGCTGTTTTACAAATCACTGCAGTATCATTTACTTTGACACACCATTTTCAATACTGCCACTTGTGAAGTCGTTTGCTTTTGCCAATTGACCCCACATTCATAGTGCTGCTCAGTTTTAATGCTTGAATGTTAATGATGCTTATCAACTGAATTTAAAACAACATGTTTTGTTTTTTTTGTTACGCAAATGAAAACCCCCACTGTTAATGGCTAAACATATTAGGAAAGTGATAAGAAAAGGCCGGGTAGCATAATCTACTACTTTCATGTACCCATTTAAATGAAATATTTTATATTTCAAATGGGATGGAAATGAACCGGGAATTCTAATCTAAATGAAGAACAGATTTATTAGATGGTCCAAGTCACGTTTTGTTTGCAACACAGTACTGTTTTTTTGTTGTTTGTTTGTTTGTTTAATTACACTCTACAGCTATGGACAAAAGTTATGCATCACCTAGAATTTTAGGATTGAGATATAATAAAAAAATATACATATATATAAACATAATTTAGATCTTTTATTGAACTTCATGTAATCAAGGAAACTACAAAATAATATTGCAAAATTCTACCAGAAGCCACAATAGTAGTACAGTATTTCATGTTAGACTTCAGAATGTTTTTTGTTAAGTATATGGAAAACTACAAAGCGGTATGTAATTCAATATATTAACATAACATTATTCAGCAGGTTTCATTTGACTTGCAAAATGTGTTAATTCTATAGGGTAATGCAAAACATTTAGGGATTTTTATATTAAGTCGATACCCCATAGGTCATATCCTTTAGGGTTAGGGTTCGGGTTAGCATTAATGTTACGGTTTGGGTTAGGGTTCAGGTTTGGGTTATATCATGCAAAAAAAATGTACATTTACTAAGTTACTACTATGTAAATACACAGGAATCGCACTGTTCCAACTAATGCTGCATTGCAAAAAGCAGATGCAGAGCTTCATATAAGGAAAGCAATGCAATCCAAAATGTGATTCTAACATTACTGTAAAATACTCTTTATACTAAACAGTTACTTGGATTCAAATTAATGTTTTATTTAACTATAATTACAATGTAAAAAAGAGAAACTGACATTAATCTGTGATTAACTCAAACTTTGTCTAATCTCTCACTAAAACTGAATAATTTCATTAACCTGAAACGAAAACATAATATAGTGATGTCCTAAAAAATAGTTTTTTTTTTCTTGTTGTTTACATACTTTACGATAATAGGGTGAATTACTGAAAAATGCTTAAAGAGCATGTTATTTGGTTAATTTAATTTGGCAGGGATGGCAGGGCTTGTCTCGCACGGAACTGCGGTATTGCAGGGAAAATAAAAAATTAAGTTATAATGCCAAATGCATCCACTGCTAAGCAGAGCCTCTGCAGATGGGAGGGAGTCCTGCTCTTTCATTAGCTCCAATGCAAATTGGAGGTATTCCATGCTGGAGTTGTGCTCCTTTCTGATAATAGGATCGCCCCAGGTAATTCTGGACTCATTTAATAGCATCTTGGTGAGAGCAGCAGTTGTGCTTAGCGCTGTTTGTAGGAAGGTCATTAGGGCAGTGCGCTCAACTTTCTTTCCTGGCCCTAGTGATATGGAAGTGGGCACATGCTGCTTAAGCTTGCAGAACTCTGTAGCTGGGGAGTGGAATATATCTTTTTAAACATATGACTTGAACCAAGAGAAAAGCAGAGTCCATTGGGCCAGTCCATTAAGAGACTCGACTGACAGTCTATCAAATTTGAAACATTACACACCACCTCTCTAGCTTGTATGTGTTATTTCTTGTTCCATATGAGGAAAGCCAGATCTCATCACTGCATACAAGAACAGGGTATAAAGACATTTGGCTTGCAATTTCATAAAAGAAACAAGCTTTTGGTTCATGCCACTCTCACCCAGTCAATGTAAATATTTTCAAATGCCAGCAGGAACTCATGTTATGTGTTTTATTTCCTGACACGAAACAAGTTATTGCTATAATGGACTGCAAATGTTATGCTGGAACTATCTTTTTGAGTGTTTTGGTCTATGTTCGCTGAATGTTTAGTGGTTAGGAAATGTACGTCTAAAAACTCCAAGTCACATTTTCGAATTCTGGGAAGTGGTTTCTTTATAAGCGCTGTATTACTGCATGAGGGATTTTCAGATGTTCACAAGATTGTTCTCAGTGACAGTGATGGGCAATAGCGGACAGATTTGCCCGTGCAGTTCCAAACAGTTTTGCTAAATAAGGCCCTTAATTTCATATAGAAAATGGATATTTCAATCCAGTAAGCGCAATTGTCCTCATTTGAGGACAGGCTATTTAAATGTTCTCTTCAACTACATTGTTATGATAACTTACTCTAATAACTGCAAAAGTTAAGCCTAGATGTAATGTATCAATTTACATAACTACAGCTTGTGTTCTGATTTTTTCCAAAAAAATATTTATTTGGTACTTAATGGGTTACATTTGTCAATAAGCTAGAGATACCACCTGCAATCACCTTTTCCACCTTTACATTTTGCTGTATGTCAGTATATATAGTATGTGGTAAATGAGAAATGTGATGACAGAGACTGCAATAAAGTCTATATTAGATCAAATTCAACAAGCACAAGGATTGAAAGAACAATTGAAACTTGTGAGGAGAGACCAATGGAAGGACTATGTTCCCATTATACTTAAAGACAAGGACAAACGACAGCTGTGCAACAGAGTCTTCTATCACAGCTCATGGGGTTTAAAGAAGTGTACTCAAGTGAAATATCAATTCAGGTTCCCCTCAAACAGATTGTGCTCATTAAATATAACAAACCTTAATCTCTCCCAAAATGTGTCACTCAATGGTTGTAAAGCAAAATAAGTGTTGCCATAACCTGAACTTGTTTTTATATTGCCTACATTTATTAAAACTGCAGCAACACAGTGAATTGTTACTGATGTTTACTCCACCCAAAGCCTTTTGGGCAATTAAACCTGAGGGAACACAAAGCCACTTTTTTAGGAACAGTGGCTTGAAACCTGGTTCCAGGAGACCAAGTTTGAGGAAATGTTGCTGTATCAAACCCCAAGTCTCCCCTGGTGTGCCATGCAGTGGCCTGAAACCAAGTTCCAAGTGGCTTTGGGCAGGATTTTCAAATGTTTGTAAATGATAACTCCAGTGTTAATCAAGAACTGGGTATGTTGCATTGATTTGGGCATTTTCAAGTGGTCGTTGTGCCTATTTCGTTATTAAATAATCATGCCAATGTGATTTCCGAAATTATGTTGATTTAGGAAATAATGTTAATATCTTAACGAGTAGATCTTCTTGCGACTATTTCTTTTGTTTGCGTTGGAATTTAAAAGCAAATCCGTGTTAATTGTCATTATTTATCAGCAGTTAATTTGCACTTGGAAAAAGAGGGTTTTAATTAATGAAAGAATATATAACTCACCTTGAAACAGATATTTAACAGACCGCGGCTGTGACGCCGACGATACAGAGCGTGTACCGGACCAGGGTTAATATTTTAGACTACCTAGATAATTCAATATTTGTAGTTATGAAAATATTTTCTATACTTGTGGTTATGAATGAGATTTATTCACTTATTTTAACCATCTTACAGAACGTTTGTTGTGTTGCTAAAATGATATACCGTTATTTTCACCCAGTGTATTGTTACTACCAAGAAATTATCAATGCAACTGTAGCCTATTTGAATTCTGTATACGTACATTATGTTACAGCTGACATCTACTATAGATTTTATTTGAATTATACAACTGAAATCCTGGTATAGAAAATGGCATATTATATATTACAATAAAGTTGGGTGATTGCGGACTTGCAATGCGTCCTTGGCTTTTAACAGCTGTGTCTTATCCACACAAGAACGAAGAACAGGCATCAAGGACACACAGCGATGCACTGGGAATGTGATCAAGATCATTGACATGGATTTTGTTTCAATGTATTTGTAATGTTGTCAGACTCCTCCCACACGTTATGTACAATGTACAATGTCACCTTCACACATTTGTATGCATGTAAAATGTTCTTATAATACTATAAGTGTTCAGTGGCTACTTCTAATCATGTTGAGTTTATTTATCGCGAGCAAAGCGTACCAGAGAAAATGCATGATTAGAGGAATTCAGCGAACAGTTAATTATAAACAAATTGTGTATTGGGTTTGGGAGTTCTATCATAATTTTAATAGCTTAATAAATATATAATGAAGTGTTACATACATAGTATACATGTATAATAACTAACAACTACAAGCACCAATGGCACTTGAAACGTATGTATTTATAGTCTACAATCGTACTTACTAAAAGGGAGAAAAATACGTTGTGCTGCTTTAGAGCGAGTCAGAATCTCATGGGACAGAAAAAAAGGCAAGCATGTCCTTCTGAAGTGCCTCAAAATGCCTCACATTATCGCCTACTTGATAAATAAACTCAACATGATTAGAAGTAGCCACAGAACACTTAAATTATTATAAAAACAGTTTATATGCATACAAATGTGTGAAGGTGAAAATGTACATGGAAAAAGTGTGGGAGGAATCTGACAACATTACAAACAGGTTTAGGCCAAATCCATGTCAATGATCTGTTGCCTGACAGCCCTGGCCCTGGTGGCTTCTCCGGGAGGAATATTCTGAGGAGGCTCCAATGGTTCAAGATGAGGTGCTTCTTCCTCCTCACCTTCCTCAAGTGCTCGAGCATTTCTTGGTCGCCCAGCAATCATCAACATATAGTGCAGGATACAACACGCTACGAAGATCCTAACAGTTTGGGGGTCGTATTGAAGCACACCCCGATTTGTCGAGACACTAAACCTCATTTTTAGTAACCCAAAGGTTTGCTCGATCACATTCCTAGTGGACCTGTGTGCCCTATTGTATGCCTGCTCTTCGTTTGTGTGTGGATTAGACACAGGTGTTAAAAGCCAAGGACACATTGCAAATCCACAATCACCTGTAAGGAAACTTTATTGTAATATCTAGTATGCAGTTTCTATACCAAGATTTCATTATTGTATAATTCAAATAAAATCTACAGTAGAGATCAGTTGCCATATAATGTACATATCCAGAGTTCAAATAGGCTTGCATTGATAATTTGATAAATTTGCATTGATAAATTGAGAATTGATAACAATACACTGGGTGCAAATAAATCATTTTAGCAATACAACACACATTCCATAAGGTTACAAGTGGTTAAAACAAGTGAATGGTTAAATCTCATTCATAACCACAAGTATAGAAAATGCTTAAATATTTTCATAACCTACAAAGATTGAATTATCTAGGTAGATTGTAAGAAATTTACCCTGGTCCTGTCCTCCCTCTCTCTGTATCGTCGGAGTCTCAGGTTCGCACTTAAGCTCTAAAATTACATTTGCTGCTACTGCTGCTACTCCCAGCAAAGCCACACTGTAGTTTGTTTATTCTATTTTTTTAACACCAAAGAACTTAAATGCTGTTTCAAGGTGAGTTATATACTTTTTCATTTCTCATTCTGTAGTTCAAACAATACTGCCACTGATTCAGGTTTTATAACAACTTTCAAATGTCTGAAATAATTTCAGAATGTCAGCCATAAACAGGCTTCGAAATGAATCTGCATCGAAGCATAGTCTGTTGACTTAATATTTTAAAAAATGTACACATTGTATTGCTATTTATTTAAAGAAATATACACAATATTGAATGATCGTTCGTGGTATACGGCTTTTATTTGCCTTAGAAGGATGGCCTCACGTAAAAGATGTCCTTCACAGGGGGAATCCTCCTGTGGCAAATACAAACCGTATACCACGGTTACATCAAGAGGGCCGTGTACAAACCGTATACCACGGTTACATCAAGAGGGCCGTGTACAAACCGTATACCACGGTTACATCAAGAGGGCCGTGTAGAAACCGTATACCACGGTTACATCAAGAGGGACGTGTAGAAACCGTATACCACGGTTACATCAAGAGGGCCGTGTACAAACCGTATACCACGGTTACATCAAGAGGGCCGTGTACAAACCGTATACCACGGTTACATCAAGAGGGCTGTGTTCAAACCGTATACCACGGTTACATCAAGAGTGCCGTGTAGAAACCGTATACCACGGTTACATCAAGAGGGCCGTGTACAAACCGTATACCACGGTTACATCAAGAGGGCCGTGTTCAAACCGTATACCACGGTTACATCAAGAGGGCCGTGTACAAACCGTATACCACGGATACATCAAGAGGGCCGTGTAGAAACCGTATACCACGGTTACATCAAGAGGGCCGTGTAGAAACCGTATACCACGGTTACATCAAGAGGGCCGTGTTCAAACCGTATACCACGGTTACATCAAGAGGGCCGTGTAGAAACCGTATACCACGGTTACATCAAGAGGGCTGTGTACAAACCGTATACCACGGTTACATCAAGAGGGCCGTGTACAAACCGTATACCACGGTTACATCAAGAGGGCCGTGTACAAACCGTATACCACGGTTACATCAAGAGGGCCGTGTACAAACCGTATACCACGGTTACATCAAGAGGGCCGTGTACAAACCGTATACCACGGTTACATCAAGAGGGCCGTGTACAAACCGTATACCACGGATACATCAAGAGGGCGTGTACAAACCGTATACCACGGTTACATCAAGAGGGCGTGTAGAAACCGTATACCACGGTTACATCAAGAGGGCGATGTAGAAACCGTATACCACGGTTACATCAAGAGGGCGTGTACAAACCGTATACCACGGTTACATCAAGAGGGCCGTGTACAAACCGTATACCACGGTTACATCAAGAGGGCCGTGTAGAAACCGTATACCACGGTTACATCAAGAGGGCCGTGTACAAACCGTATACCACGGTTACATCAAGAGGGCCGTGTACAAACCGTATACCATGGTTACATCAAGAGGGCCGTGTTCAAACCGTATACCACGGTTACATCAAGAGGGCCGTGTACAAACCGTATACCACGGATACATCAAGAGGGCCGTGTACAAACCGTATACCACGGTTACATCAAGAGGGACGTGTAGAAACCGTATACCACGGTTACATCAAGAGGGCCGTGTAGAAACCGTATACCACGGTTACATCAAGAGGGCCGTGTACAAACCGTATACCACGGTTACATCAAGAGGGCCGTGTACAAACCGTATACCACGGTTACATCAAGAGGGCCGTGTAGAAACCGTATACCACGGTTACATCAAGAGGGCCGTGTACAAACCGTATACCACGGTTACATCAAGAGGGCCGTGTACAAACCGTATACCATGGTTACATCAAGAGGGCCGTGTGCAAACCGTATACCACGGTTACATCAAGAGGGCCGTGTACAAACCGTATACCACGGTTACATCAAGAGGGCCGTGTAGAAACCGTATACCACGGTTACATCAAGAGGGCCGTGTAGAAACCGTATACCACGGTTACATCAAGAGGGCCGTGTAGAAACCGTATACCACGGATACATCAAGAGGGCCGTGTACAAACCGTATACCACGGTTACATCAAGAGGGCTGTGTAGAAACCGTATACCACGGTTACATCAAGAGGGCTGTGTAGAAACCGTATACCACGGTTACATCAAGAGGGCTGTGTAGAAACCGTATACCACGGATACATCAAGAGGGCCGTGTACAAACCGTATACCACGGTTACATCAAGAGGGCCGTGTACAAACCGTATACCACGGTTACATCAAGAGGGCCGTGTAGAAACCGTATACCACGGATACATCAAGAGGGCCGTGTTCAAACCGTATACCACGGTTACATCAAGAGGGCCGTGTAGAAACCGTATACCACGGATACATCAAGAGGGCCGTGTACAAACCGTATACCACGGTTACATCAAGAGGGCCGTGTACAAACCGTATACCACGGTTACATCAAGAGGGCTGTGTAGAAACCGTCATAATGATGTGTTGCAGTTTGAAAGCTGATCAAATCATGAATTTTCCTGGCTGTTTCAAATGTTTGACTGGTATCTAATAAGGCATTTGTTTCAGGTGTCACCTTCACCACAAAGGTATTTTAAATAATAATCATAGCTATCTCGCTCTCTCTATTTCTTTCTCTCTCTCCAGTTTGCACTCAGTTCTAAAGCTACAATTAATCTGCAGTAAACCTTCATTCTAAGATCTGCCTTCTATAATTAAGTTCACCTGCCTGTCTCTGCAGCAGCTAATTAAACACATTACTGTCAGCAGGAATCGTAATGACAAAGCTGAATGCACTGGTAGTCTCAGCACCATGTGATTCTGACATGGCCAGCCATGTGTGCTGCTGATTGAGGAGATGGCAGCAGTGATGACCACAATAATGCCAGGTAGCCAAACATGTACCTCAATCTACATCTGCTTTACATTAGCGTGAGGAGGAATGCATTGTAACCACAATTGTTTTCTTTACCGATAAACCTTGCCGAGTACCATCATGCGCAAATGTGACATCACTCTTTTCTTGGCATATTCCTTTACTGTTTTTTTGTAGCTTTGTGTCTTTTTTTCTCTGATGTCGTTATCCAAACTGTACATTAGGAACAAATTAACCTTTCCCTACAGTGGCTGTTTTTAAATCAATGCCACCTTTCCCCGAGAAAACCTAAAATGTCTTTGCTTTATTCAGACTCTGGAAATAACAAGCGATGAATCTATTCAATCTTTGATTTAATCAAGTTAGCCTTTAAGGGGGCGGGGGGGCACTAAATAAATCCAGGATCCTATACTTTATCTATCTACATCGTGTAGAGAGTGCTGTGATAGCAGACAGAGCTGTAGATGTTACTTTGGAATGGAATCTTTTTTATAATGAAAACAATGTGATTGTCATTTGTTTGTAACTGATTGGGTACGATTGTCTGCTACTGTTGTCTTCCAGGCCCCCCTTGGAGATAAGATGTCTCTCTCAATGGGTTGCCATCCTTGTTAAGTAATATGTAATTCATTTGAATAAGTACACTACCTATACTGTTGCATGACTGCTGCATTTCTACTTCCTTATAAGTACAAAAGGGAATGCAATTATTATTTATTTCTTAGCAGATGCCCTTATCCAGGGCGACTTACAATTGTTACAAGATATCACATTATTTTTACATACATTTCCATTATTTTTTTTACATACAATTACCCATTTATACAGTTGGGTTTTTACTGGAGCAATCTAGGTAAAGTACCTTGCTCAAGGGTACAGCAACAGTGTCCCCCCACCTGGAATTGAACCCACGACCCTGCAGTCAAGATTCCAGAGCCCTAACCACTACTCCGTTAATCTGAGCCTTACAAATATGTACAAAACAACTGGAGCAGCCATATTAAGATGCTGGGTTAGCATCTCAAAGTTGTATTTCACTCCAAACGACTCCAAAATCTCAGACATTTAATTTAGGGACTTGTAAGAAGCCTAATAGATGTCAATCCTTGTTTATTTTGTATTGCTCCAGCATCGCCCCAGTGTCACCCCAGTGCTCCTGGGTTCTGGTGCATTATAGCACCTATTATCTTGTGGCACCATGTCTGGCGTGCAGCAGACTTTATAGTTTACTTCAAAAACAGGCCCTATTTACATAACATCAAATTGTTTTTCATACCAGGATTTCATAACATATGTGGCACAATTGATACTTAAATGAGCCCATACTGTATAATTGAAACCCTGGCCTGAGGTTGTTTTGCTACTTCTGCTATCATTAAGTAATTAGGCATTTTGTGTAAGAAGATTATCAAATTTTCTCTTGGTTATGATCAAATTGTACATCAGTGTACAGCTGCAGCACAAAGAGTTGCATTGCATGGGGCCATGTCAAGCATCATTGGTATTCCCTACAGCACAACATAATAGATGGTAAGAGCTGAACGTGTCTGACAAAGTGTTAGTGTAGTCTAATTGTAATGTCATTGTGCCAGAGGTGAGAAGAGACTTTAGTAAGGCATCCTGTCGATACATTACTCCTTTAGACTGGAGGCAGCCTGACAATCAAAACATTACATGAGCCACTTTCCAATTCGAATCTATTATTAGCAGCAATCTACGCTTATAATTTCACCAAGACTGTAGATCTTGCACTCAGAATGTCAATGACAAAGAATTCTAAATGTTTAAACCACAACAGAATTTACATGAACAGATGAAATGTTAATATCTGTTTGAGTCTATATTTCATTTAGATTTAATGACTTATAATGCGTTTATAAGTGTCCAGTGGCTACCTGTAGGCATGCTCAGAGTGTAGGTACAGCTGTGAACCAACAGACAGCATTAAGGAGAACCATCACTACAAATAAACACTTTTTATTTTTTTGTATTGAGGAGTTGCATCAGGTGGGTTTGCTTGCATGTTTTATTTTCCATTCCATTATTGAGAAATAACTAAAATTATAGAGACAGCAGTGTCCAGTCAACTCTGTTGCCTAAATATTGTGCATTTAGCCTCAAGTATAGTCATTTTATGTATTTTGAGTACACATCTTAGACGGGCTTTATTGAGGGGATGGGTTATTCCAATAAAGGCTGTTACTGTAATATAACAGCATGCACATTTCAAAATGTAATTTGTGAAACAATTGAGCTTGGATACGCACGGTCAAGCACAGATGTCTGTTTATGGCAGTGACTGTAATTACTTCTTGAGGTGACTCATTCCCTCTTCCATTATCCCGCGACAGATATGAATCTGTGGGAACGTTGCCCATAACCTTTAATCCAATCACTTTGAATTAATAATATAATCACAAATTACAAATGAATATAATGTATCAGTCTCTGGAGGTGGTGTCTTGGCTAAGGCTTTAAAAGTGAATATGGTATACGATTCCACACAAGTGGTAAATATACAACCAGCTAAAATGTTGTTTACTGTGATATTTGTTTGTTTATGAAGCGCCACAAAACAAAAACATATGCTTTACAGTTTTCAAGGTTTGGTTTCAATCTCATGCTGGTTGCTATTTTCATCTATATTTTGAATAGTAAGTGAATGACATGGCAGTGTGTTTCAGTTTTATTCTGCGTTCATTTTATTTGACAAAGCTAAACCACAACATTCAAGTTTGTAAATGGAACAGTAGTGATCAAAAAGGAGAGACCATTAATCTAATTTGGCCATTAACAGCCACTTGATAAGGTCACTGATGATTGTTAAGTGATAAAAGTCTATTGAAGGTCACTGTATTAAAAAGTCAGAACAGTTTTACTACTTTAGATCGAGGTCAGATCTTTGCACACAGGGCATTCACAGTGTGGTACTGTATCCCAGTCAAATAACAATAGTTTGATACAGCGAATAAATCGATATACTGTAATAGTTCAAATTACCCTAACCTTTTAATATTTAACAGCACCATTATTAAACACGTTTATTTGATAATTACATAGCTCTTACAATGCGTTAAAATATGTATGTATAAAGAAACACACCATTTATGATTGCCTGCCCAGTTACGGCTCTCCATACTGTACTTGAGACTTAATATCTCCAGTATAACTAGAGGATGCTTGGGGTTTACTTGAGGACATGTGTCTCCAGCGCTAGTATAAAAATCTTCACTTGGTTTTATCCACTTCTTGTACACTGAATAAAATACATTTTCACTTAATTATAGTACTGTATATAATGTTACAATTAAAACAATTAAATACAAGTTAATTTCAATAAAAGGCACAGCTGGGACTTTAAACATGTCCTGTTTGTTGTCAAGGACAAACTCAGGTCAATAACAAAATGAAATGAAATACAGAAGGACTTGCCTTCATCCTAGGGACTTCAAATCGAGCCATAGTTAGCACTGAGTGAGATGAATATATATATATATATATATATATATATATATATATATATATATATATATATATATATATACAGTACTGTGCAAAAGTTTTAGGCAGGTGTGAAAAAATGCTGTAAAGTAAGAATGCTTTCAAAAATAGACATGTTGATAGATTATATTTATCAATTAACTAAATGCAAAGTGAGTGAACAGAAGAAAAATCTAAATCAAATCCATATTTGGTGTGACCACCCTTTGCCTTCAAAACAGCATCAAGCATCAATTCTTCTAGGTACACTTGCACACAGTTTTTGAAGGAACTCGGCAGGTAGGTTGGCCCAAACATCTTGGAGAACTAACCACAGTTCTTCTGTGGATTTAGGCAGCCTCAGTTGCTTCTCTCTTCATGTAATCCCAGACAGACTCGATGATGTTGAGATCAGGGCTCTGTGGGGCCATACCATCACTTCCAGGACTCCTTGTTCTTCTTTATGCTGAAGATAGTTCTTAATGACTTTCGCTGTATGTTTGGGGTCGTTGTCATGCTGCAGAATAAATTTGGGGCCAATCAGATGCCTCCCTGATGGTATTGCATGATGGATAAGTATCTGCCTGTACTTCTCAGCATTGATGAGACCATTAATTCTGACCAAATCCCCAACTCCATTTGCAGAAATGCAGCCCCAAACTTGCAAGGAACCTCCACCATGCTTCACTGTTGCCTGCAGACACTCATTCGTGTACGCTCTCCAGCCCTTCGGCGAACAAACTGCCTTCTGCTACAGCCAAATATTTCAAATTTTGACTCATCATTCCAGAGCACCTGCTGCCATTTTTCTGAACCCCAGTTCCTGTGTTTTCGTGCATAGTTGAGTCGCTTGGCCTTGTTTCCACGTCGGAGGTATGGCTTTTGGCGCTGAAGTCTTCCATGAAGGCCACTTCTGACCAGACTTCTCCAGACAGTAGATGGATGTACCAGGGTCCCACTGTTTTCTGCCAGTTCTGAGCTGATGGCACTGCTGGACATCTTCCGATTATGAAGGGAAGTAAGCATGATGTGTCTTTCATCTGCTGCATTAAGTTTCCTTGGCCGACCACTGCGTCTACGGTCCTCAACGTTGCCCGTTTCTTTGTGCTTCTTCAAAAGAGCTTGGACAGCACATCTGGAAACCCCTGTCTGCCTTGAAATTTCTGCCTGGGAGAGACCTTGCTGATGCAGTATAACTACCTTGTGTCTTGTTGCTGTGCTCAGTCTTGCCATGGTGTATGACTTTTGACAGTAAACTGTCTTCAGCAACCTCACCTTGTTAGCTGAGTTTGGCTGTTCCTCACCCAGTTTTATTCCTTCTACACAGCTGTTTCTGTTTCAGTTAATGATTGTGTTTCAACCTACATATTGAATTGATGATCATTAGCACCTGTTTGGTATAATTGTTTAATCATACACCTGACTATATGCCTACAAAATCCCTGACTTTGTGCAAGTGTACCTAGAAGAATTGATGCTGTTTTGAAGGCAACGGGTTGTCACACCAAATATGGATTTGATTTAGATTTTTCTTCTGTTCACTCACTTTGCATTTAGTTAATTGATAAATATAATCTATTAACATGTCTATTTTTGAAAGCATTCTTACTTTACAGCATTTTTTCACACCTGCCTAAAACTTTTGCACAGTACTGTATATATATATATATATATGTAACCCTAACCTTTGTGCACAAAATTACATTTATAAGAATGTAATGAACCAAAAAAAAAAAAAATTGGGGTTATAATGCCCTTGTAATGTGCTTCTTGCATTTACAAAGCCCTTAATTCACTTCAAATCATCATTATTTATTAAAAATACGTATATTGGATTTCTCCAGTGAAGCAGTGAACTGATCCTTTATTCATTTACTTAATAAAGCAGCTATCCAGAGGGGTACTGTGTGCCAGACATAACACTTCAGATATTCCAGCATTTATGCACACATCAAAGCAAGATGTCACACAACATGCATAGCAAATAAATAATATAAAAAGTCATACCTAAGGTCACTGATGATACCTACCAATTAGAGAAGCATATAAACTGTATTTATATGCATAACTGCTCTGCTTTCAATGTTTTGACACTACCTAGGTTAAACTCTTCTCTAAAGTGCACTTACTGGTTGATTGATTTCTGGTTTGACTGAACACTTAGTTTTCTACCACAATAACACTCATGCCCCTGCCTATCATCCCCAATAAAAAGGTTTGCAGAAATTGTTTTTCAGCTTTATTTCCAAGACCATTTATCATTTATCCTACATTTATCTGAAGAGGGGAGGTAATTCTAAAAGATAATAGACTAATCCCATTTCAAAACATATATAAATTAATATGATGACCATGAACTATATATTACTGCTATGCAGAATGTGAGTTACCTCCATTTAAATGAAGAGTGTTATTAGAATAATTGTCACCAAACACCAGCGGTTAACTATAGAGAATTTACAAATCTAAAGACATATTGATTTATAAGAAAACGTATTCATAATACTTGCGATAAATATACAGTTACAAACAAATAGCCAGTTTGTAGCTAATCTAGTCTCAAAGATAGTTTTCAGAGTGGTGGTGACCATATTGATGCTGTAGAAATGCATTACAGTCGGCCTCTCCACTGATTATCACTGACTGGTTCACTGAAGAAGACTTCCTCATTGACTGAGGTACCTGACTCTTAAAATTGCTGACAACATAACAGTATATTCTTCGGGTTTCCAGTGCATTACTGAAAAGAAAAAAAAAGAATGGACTTGAAGCAGTCTTGTCCAATGTTGAAGGATTCTGTAATTTTTCTTTTTTTTAAGAATTGTTTGTTATAAAATATGTAACTGGGCTGTTTCATTCGCACACCAACATTTTGAAGAAGTATATACATTTTCAAATCAATCATAAAAAAACATTTCTGCCTTTGTGTATTAAGCATTATATGAAAATGTTGACAAGTAAAGAGCATGTTTTACCTGCCCAATAGCAATCCTAATGGTTAAATTGGAACTGCTTGTCTATTAAATGACAAGGCGGGTGTCCATCACTCATTCTGACACATTCATTATTGACTGACTGACAGCAGAGCTGGGGGACTGTGACTCCAAAGGAGGCCTTTCTAGAGCAGGTAATCACATTGGCACAGGAATCATAAGCCTTAAGGAATGTGGAGTGTGTTCACTGTTGTATGACCATGCAAAGCTAATAAATTCTACTATATGAAAATGTGTGAAAATGAATGTGCACTGTTTGTAATCTCTGAAATATTTTTGGTTCATATGTCTGTTGTAAAGTTGCTCTACCCAGATACACGTGATTGATTGTAAGACAAGCAAAATCCTGTTATATGGCATCTGAAATAATGCTGCTTGTAAAATCCCAGAATATACAGTATATATATATACTGTATATATATATATATACCTGTATATTTTTTTTTCTTCCTTCAGATGTCAAAAAAATCGCTTTCAAGTCAGTTCCAGTTCCAGATGGAAACGGAGCATTAGAAAGAAAGAGAGCTTCAACAAATCCCAAACCACAGGACACTAAATCAATATGAATGGTCAGTGCGACAGTACAACCTCATGCTTCAGTTTTACTCCATGATGGAGGACACGTGCCTCAACTCTATTCTTGCCACGTACATTTAGCAAATGGGGCAGCAAATTACACGATGACGTAAAACATTGTTTTAAAGTATACATTTTTGTCTTTTAGGCAATTTCGAGACCTGACTTTTCAGCTATATCATAAACTGCAGGACTGAAGGTCAGTTTAAAGTCAAATGAACCCACACTTTTGCATCAGCTCGATTACTATCATTAATAGGATATTGTGCAAGGCAGTGAACTGCTTACTACTGCTGGGTATATTTTATTTTACTGGATTTAACCCTACAGTGATATGCTATTAGCTATTTACAGTACACACATTGTTTTTCTTTTAAATTAACATCAGAGGAAGAAGACAGGAAGCTTGGCTACCTCTAAACACAGGGGAGTTGTTTTGCTATCTTTGTGACACTAATGGAGGCAGTATGGTCCAGTGGTTAAAGTCCAAGGCTTGTAACCAGAAGGTCACTGGTTCAAATCCCACCTCTGCCATTGACTGACTCACTGTGTGACCTTGAGCAAGTCACTTAACCTCCTTGGGCTCCATCCTGCAGATGAGATGATAAATCAATGTCCTATTGTAAGTGACTCTGCATATAATGCATGGTTCACAGCCTACCTCTGTAAAGTGCTTTGTGATGGTGGTCCACTATGAAAGGCGTTATATAAAAATAAAGATATTATATATATTCTTATTATAATGCAGCTGGACACCTATGATCGCATGTCTGATCTCAACGCTTTCTCTAATTAAAGGATTAGAAGGCAGCACTGCAGCACTGAACTGATTAGTACAGGGCTTCAGAGGAACTATGAACTCCAGCTGTATCACTGCATTCGCTTCTAAACCCATAATTACAAGTATACAGTATAATGTCATTTTGTGTGGGGGGGGGCTTTTATTGACTGTATTCAACGAGCATTTTGCCGCCATGCCTCAGGCTACTAACATCATAAACGAGATTGCACTCAGAGTCGTGTGCACTCAGAGTCGTGTGTCCAGCTACTAGAATATCATTTCATTTAAAATCCATACATACATACTGTACATGTATAAAAGTGTGCGACGTTCATAAGAGTTCATTAAATGATAAATATATGACATGCAGCTTCCTGGAGAAAATGTTGGCCAATCCTGCTGGTTTGTCTACTTGACTTTGTTTTTTTTAGCATTGTGATGAAGCGGTTTGAAATGATGGATGTCTGTAATTCACCTGTAATTACATACTGACTAATATTATTTTATTCTCACTTCATGCTGAATTAAAATGATAAACAGGTTTATTCATGATACAGTTCAGTCCTCATATATTTTAATAAGCACTCACCCTACCCATTAATTTGTGAGGTCCTTCATTTAAACTGTGACCGTCAATGATGTGTTATTGTCATGCCAAAACCATTTTCCTCTGTGTCCAATTGGCCTTAATGAGGCTTTGGCAAGCTAACCTTCTGTAGTGAATGTTTTCAGAGATACTGGGTTAACAACCAATCATTTGTGAGCCAGAGATGCTGCAATCTATTCCCATGCAAGTTAATACAAAACACTGATGTAAACTGATGTTTTCCAATCAACGTGGAAATGCCAGATGTCATTTTCTTACATGGCATAAAACAACATTCTCACCAGTCACTCAGGGTTTTAGTGTTTTGCAGGCATTGTTTTCACTTAGACAACGCTATTAGTTTTATGGAAGTGCTCAGTTTATTATTATTATTTGTTTATTTAGCAGACGCCTTTATCCAAGGCGACTTACAGAGACTAGGGTGTGTGAACTATGCATCAGCTGCAGAGTCACTTACAACTACGTCTCACCCGAAAGACGGAGCACAAGGAGGTTAAGTGACTTGCTCAGGGTCACACAATGAGTCAGTGGCTGAGGTGGGATTTGAACCGGGGACCTCCTGGTTACAAGCCTTTTTCTTTAACCACTGGACCACACAGCCTCCTATGAGAGAGAGAGCCTCCTATGAGAGAGAGAGAGTTTCTCTCTATTTTCACAAGGTCATATAAGACCCCACCTGACCACCTATAGGGTCATAGTTTCACATTTTTAAATACAGTCTTAAAAATTAGCTCCTATTTTTTGGAAGGAGAAAAACACTTGTTAATTATTATTATTATTATTATTATTATTATTATTATTATTATTATTATTATTATTACTTATACAGACCCAGTTAGCTAAGTAATGTAATTCATGATGTCTTAAGGACTTTCAGTTCTCATTTTATAACATCAGTTTTCTCCTCTGAAGAAATATAAGTTAATTAAAGAATGGAGTAAAGGCTTAAGGGTCGCAGGAAGTGTAGTTATAGTGCTTGGCAGGAATACAAAATGGCTCCACTTGAGTCAAAGAGAGAATGTGGTCATGTTTACAGACAATACATGTTTTAAAGCTTTGGTTATTTTACCTCAGTGTAAAATAAAAAGGTAAAAGGAATTGGTTTTACACACAAGATATTTCCAGTATACTCTTTTTTTCCAAAAAGAGTTTCCAAATAGTAGGGCTGGATTATGATTGTTTTAACCCTATGAGCTGCATATACCCAGAACTGAGAATATCACAATCTGGGGATATGTGGAGGTGTCTGTCTGTCCTTCTGTCCTTCCACCTCTAACCTTATTGAGTTATTGAGAATATGTGGATATGGTGTGTGTGTGTGTGTGGGGGGGGGTATGTCTGTCTGTCATGCTCACATTATTAAACTTATTGAGTTTAAGTTATTGAGAATATTAGATTCAGTGGATATGGTGGGGGGTTTGTCTGTCTGTCGGTGTGTATGTCATGCTCACATTCTTGCATATTAAATTGTGATTAAGGATTTCATTGCTACTTCTTATTCTTTAGTGTTCTGTACATACTGTTGATTTAGGGTCACCCACTTACAGTAGCTCTGATTTTGAATGTACAGACAGGGATGGATATATGTTGCTGACGACTCTATCCTAACTTCTAAATATAATTTTATTTAATTCACAAATATATATTAAATTGTAAAACTCGAACAATAATCCTCATTATGCCATTTTACATAAATTAAACCTGAATAAATTAAATAATCAGTAAAAATAGATAGATAGATAGATAGATAGATAGATAGATAGATAGATAGATAGATAGATAGATAGATAGATAGATAGACATTTCAGTATAGCCTACGTAACCAAGACAATTCATTTATAAACCTTTGTTTAATTTTAACCTTTGTATTGATTAGGTTCAGAGCTATCATCATTAATAAGGACATTATACAGTATATTTGAATATTGACTATAAAACAGAGGTAAAACACTTCCTTCATGTTTTATATATAAACAGACTCTTCAAATGCCTTTTTTGTTTGTATGCTGGGGCAGGACAGTGACCAAAATAAAATAAAAAATGTGTGTTCGAAAACCGAGATAAAAATATCAGTGATGTTTAAAAAATAACTATACACTTCTTAAGCTAGACTGAATTAAATCATTTTCGTTACAACTCCCTACACAGTTACCATGACAACAGGAGGTGCATGTTGCCAGTGCCTCCCACACAAATATGATAAAACAAGTTATGTACTAGGCTACAGTTAACTTGAGGGGATCTGGCCTGATCTGACTGTTCTGATGAGAAACATTCTGCTGCTGCACTGTCACAGAACTCATATCAGTAGATGTACAGGTCACCTAGGGACCTGTTGGCATATTTTTTTAGGCCAGTTAATTTAATCAGTGTTTCCTTATTTACTTTTAAGACAGACTATTCTGAGTCCTGTGACACAGGTTCAGTTTTTGGATTAGCACAATACTTTTGTCCTAGTTAAGTTTTTAATGTAAATGTTGCCAAATGTAAGTACCCTACAGTATTAACCAAACCAACTCAATGAAGCATGGACTGAATGTGCTTGGAAAACAATGTTTTTAATACAAAGCAACTTAATTGGAAAATTAAAATATCAGATTGCTTCAAACATTGCATGCAACCGTATTGCATGTACAGTAACCTTCACATTATGAGATTTTCCTAAACTGTGGTCCAGTTAATTGTCTAATTAGAGGAGTATTTGAAACAGACTGGATGGGTTCACTTAATCTTAAGAACCAAATGATTTTTAAATGCAATATTTGTAATAAGAATAGACACCAGAATTATGATCATCAGAGAGTCATTCTGAATTTCGGGTGGTTACTGTCACATTGATGGATTAACACTAGACAATGTTGCGAATTAATTAAATGAGCTTTATTTGATCATAGAACTTTACAGCATTTGCTGTACTCTATCACGTAGTCTCTCACTAGTCAGTTTCAGTGCTGTTGCAGGTTCCACTGGCCTGCCTGCTTGCTTTCCACTCTGACCTTTTACACTAACTCCCCACTTGCTCTGGCCACGTGTCAGAAATTTGGCTGGCATTTTTAAAACACCCCTTGGAGGCTGGAAATCCAAATGCCCTCACTCTCCTTTTCTAAGCTCCTTTTCTACTGTTTCCATCCTACTCTATAACTGTAGCGTCAGGAACCATTGGGGTTGTATAATACAGATTTCATGAACAAGGACCCCCTGATACAAATCAATAGGACTGATTGGAACTGCATTCCATGAAGCTAAGCAAGCTGCAATTATGTTTCATAACACAGGATAGAGCTTTCTTCAAACAGAGTTGAAAAGTCTGAACTGGACCAAACTGCACAAGTGTACATGGAGTCATATAACTCTACCACTGTGCCACACTAAAAAGCTGGGCTGTCAAAATTTAGCACTCCAAAATAGCATGGGTACATTTGCTTTTGCATGTAAACATATCCAGTGTGTTCTGTAAACCTAACAACTTTAAAATAAGTCAGATTAATATCTATTCATTCGGGTGGGTTATGATTGATTATGTGGTTTTCTACTCCTTATTTCTTGTGTTTTATGTTGTTTACTGTGGTGGGGTGAGCCTCTTGCCAGGTCCTGAGAATTTGTTCTCAATTGACTCATCTGGATAAATAAAGCTTCTGATTGATTGATTGATTGATTGATTGGGAAAGGTTAAGTTACTTGGAACTAGGGCTTGTATTGAGTTACTAAATGAAGAATACTCAACAAGAAAGTAATATTTGTGTAGGTGTGTGGTCATGGTCTCCAAAATGAAGTAGCTCAGATTGCGCAGACTGCCTTTCAGATCATGTAATATTGACAACAATGCATATAACACTTATGGGCAGCTGATTCAATGCAAACAGTGTTCTGTTTCACAATGATGAATTATCCTCGGTTTAGCAGGGAATCAGACATTGGTGTTCATCCTGATGTATGGAAAATCACTTTTAGTATTGTCAAAACATCTTACAATGCACATCCTTCGGAAATCAGGAACATTAGAGTTGTTAAGCATACTGTAAATACATTACTCCCATTAAAGAATAGCAACACATTTCTCCTGTGCTGGGATCTGAATGTAGAGTTAATGTTGCAAATGCCCATTCGGAGTTTGATCCAATTCAAGCGAATGCTTGCAAAGATATACTGTAGTCTTGGCTTGAAATAATAATAAGTAGGTCAGCAAGAGCTAGACTCCCACACTCTCGATAACTTGGGCTAATGAACAGCCAAGGTATTGTTTCTTCACAGTGGGTGAACTGTAAATGTGGCACACTGCACACACCTGCAGAATAGCCTAAGGTGATTGTGTTATGTGGCTGTAGGTCCTGGATCATTTGTGCTGTGCTGTAGGTCAAATTGTCTGATTGCTTTGAGACCAACTTAGTGTTTATGTAGCCGGATTGGTCCACTGAAAAGTTTGCGTGAAGCACGAAGACTCAAATCCGATCCTCTTTCCTGATTTGTATCTTTCATGTTACAGCTTTAGGGAGTTCCTTTCAGGGTTTCATGTATATATGTGTGTGTGTCTGTGTGTAATATTGTAATGGTCAATGCATATCCACATTTCCATTATTGATAAGAAGTACTCATCATTCCAAGGCTATGTTATATTTTACTCACCCAAAGTTACATCATCAACAGTCTCAAATGTGCCTTTTTATTGGTACATAAACACCTTTCATCCTTGAAGTATTTCTAAATTTAGCACTATTGACTGTTTAATAGTTAGGGATGACTCATCTCCGGATTCACACACATACAGGTTTAGAAGTGCTCTCCAAAGTGTAAACAGATTTCAGTAAACCTTTGTTTGCTTACACAGCATCCTCTTCTAGGAACAATTTATCAGCGAGTGTGACAGTCTGGCTCGCAGTGGTGAGGTGTGGTGACGTCACGGACCAGGAAGTACAGAAACCAAAACAATGGATGGGCGGGTGAAGCTGAATGCTACTGCATTCAGCGTATTTAATTAATCAAATAAACAAAAACAAAAGATTTAAACAATGAACAAAACACAAAACAAAAAGGCACAAGGGCCAAACGAATAAACAAAGACTGTTTAGCAGTCGTTTTAAATGTCGTTATGTGCTCTCGCTCTCGCTCTCGCTCTCTCCCCGTACTCTCCTCTGTACACTCCACCCCGCAGCACGGGCAGCTGCAGGTTCTTATACTCTGGCCGAGGGTTAACTAGTTGTTAATTATCTTATTACCCCTCGCCAGAGTTTGCATCAGCAGTAAGGATGCATGACTGTCAGCTAGTTAAATCAGTAGCTGATCAGTCATGCATCCTCACAGGGTTTTAAATTATAAGTAATAAAAGACGCGGCACTTTTACCCGCGCCACAAACAAAAATACAAATAATAATAATAGGGGTGGGACACTCCATACAGCGAAGCCACAAAAATAATAAACACCTTTCTGTCTTCAGGAATTTATGACAGATTTCCCATTCCTTTCAGCAAAACTGGGTCTTGTGAAAAAAAGGAACACGAAACTAAGATCCTATTTACTGTCTTGTAAATCATGTTTCTTATGTTCTCTGGTCTGCCCAAGATTGTAACAGTATTGTATTAAAAACATAAATGTTTTCTTCTGCATTAACTACAGGATGAGAAATGTATTCCGTGTCAACTAAAAAGCTATGCCCCTGTGAGATAACATGTGGAAATGGAAGATAACAAGACCAGAAACACAACTGCCTCTGCTTGCAGTGCCAGAGATGGGTAAAAGGTAGCTGAATGTATTGGGATGCAGGTTGAAAACCTGACCTGCAATGCTGAACCTGCAACCATAATTTTAAATGCAAGTGAAAGGCAAATCTTCTCAGAGGAATAATACAGTTAACAGTATGCAACCAGCAAGCAACTCTTTCCCTTTGGTTTTTGAATTTTAAAATTGCAAGCAAGAGCAATTAAAATGACTTGTGCATCTGCACTCGCTTCAAGATAGGGCCCCGAGACGTCATTTATTCATTGAAAATGAAGAGCCATCTAACAAGAAAAGGCTCCACATGACAAAACAAATAAGAATGGTGTTTATATCAGGACTTTCTAATGCATTTAGATAGGCCTTTTTGGTCTCCAAGGGTAGCCTGGTTGGGTTAGTCTGTCGTTGGTTCCAGTCCTGTGTGTGTGATTAATAAAAAGAGCCTCACATTTCTTCCATAGCGGCTACAATATTATATATCCCAAGAAGCTTTCAAACAGAATTTCAGGGAACAAAATGCACAGTGTGAAAGGACCCGCACTGACATTAATCTTCATTACAGTGCAAAATTAGGTTCCAACCAATGTAGAAAGCCTTGACTAATATGTTTGTCTTCCAATAATGACTTTTAGTGTCACATAAAAAAGTATAATAAATGGTGTTCCCCCAGAGTGCACTCAAGCAGTGTGAAAGGTTTATGGCGTCACCTTTGTTGTGAACAGTCAGGTATGACACACAGATTAATTGCAAAAACATTAACGTAGCGCTGGAACAATTCCAGCAAGAGATTTTTTTTAATTCACTTTATTTTTTACCTACAACAACTTTAACCAAAGGTTCCAATTGAAATATAGTTTCAGTTTATCTAATTTGGTGCTCAAATGCCATCATTTATTTTTAATAGGAAAAACTACTTTCATTATTGTCAGGGGTAATCTATAATTACAGAGTTAGGAATGGAGATTCAGGCATTTTTCTCCAATTGTGTACTTCAGAACCAATCTTGTTTTTAAATGTTTTATTTTTCTCATACATCCCTGCATTACATTTGGATAAGAAAATTTAACTATGGTTGTACATTTATGTGATTTATGTGTCCATTTTATTTGCCATAATGCTATAGCAGTATTATTAAATCATAAAGCAAAAAGTGTTTCCCAGCAATTATGCATTATAATTGCATGCTAATGACACAATTTTTTTACCAATTTAGAAAAGTATTTTATAATTAGTGGGAGTTAATTGTCGGAGTATAGAGTAGTGCTATAGTTCTGAATTAAACAAAAAATAAAGCAAAAACGAGCATTACTGTAATAGATCATAATTAGCTCATAAAACTTGCCCGTAAAATACATGCCATTTGTAAGGTTGTCATAATCCACAGGATTCGTTAAACTGTTTAGAAATGTTGCAAGTAAATGGATCACTGCTGCAAATCAGGAAAACTTCATACATATCCCTGGGCATTATAAAACCTCCTGTCACTCTAACAGAAAGTATAAGGGCTTAGAAGATTTGTAAAATAAGTACAACTTAACCATTTATCTTGATTACAAATAATCAATACTCCACTCTGCTGTTAGATTTGTTTAGGGCTGAAACATCTTTGTACCACGCATTTCATAAGACTTCATTAAGGAATCCATTTACTGAAGGTCATTCTGTTTCAGTTTCTCAAATGAAATACCAGTATTCTTCTAAACAACAATGTGCTGCTGAACAGCAGACAGCCAGTGTGTGAAATGACATTATCGGAAACCTCTCACTGAGAGTATTATTTTGCTTTCTTTCTTTTTTTTTTTAAACCAATTAATTTAGCAATGAATTAGATGTCCAGTGATGCCCCTTTTCTTCACCTTAATTGGCATTATGCATTGCAGCTGTTAATATATTTTGAATCAGACCATTTTAAACCACAGTTTTGCTATACAGCTAATGTTATATAGAAAAATTGCACAGAAGGATTTAGTGCTCACTGTGTGACAAGTGTTATCTCTTGGTCTTTCCCTTTCATTGGGATTCCAAATCCTACAAGTGGATAAAAACCTGTTTGTTGTATTATATGCTGTACTAGAGAGGGAGGCTGTTGTCTCCAAGTACACTATCTGCAACCTGTAATGTTTTAATAAATCCTGTGGAAATCAAATACATTTCTTCTGTTGATCTTGAATAAATAAAAGTGGATATCAGTATTGACATTTTTTAAATGTTATTTTTACATATTGTGTCTAACTCTTTTATTGTAGTTAGTTGTAAGTAGAAAGATGTAAATATTTGTATACATACATTTAAACAGCAGGCTCATATAATTTCTAGCACAACAGTACATACACTACCAATATACAGTATATATATACAGTCACCTCCAAAATTATTGGCACCCTTGATAAAAATGAGCAAAAAAGACTGTATAAAATAAATAATACCAGTACTGAGCTATATTGTAATTTTCCAACATGTGGAATATATTTGACTTTATAAATGATTCAATGGAATCAACCAAAATTACACATTTCTCAAATTATACATTTATTTCCAAAAAAACATGAAGTGTCACAATTACTGGCTCCCTTGTTTTCAGTACTTTGTGCACCCTCCCCTTGCAAGGATAACAGCACTGAGTCTTTTTCTATAATGTTTAATGAGATTGGAGAACACATTGGGAGGGATCTTAGACCATTTCTCCATACAGAATCTTTCCAGATGCTTGATATCCTTCGGTCTGCACTTATGGACTGCCCTCTTCAATTGAAACCACAGGTTTTCAATGGGGTTCAAAATATTGATTCTGTGGTCAATTAACCATTTCTTTGTGGATTTCGATGCGTACTTGGGGTCATTGTCTTGCTGAAAGATACACTTGCGGCCATGTTTCAGCCTCCTGGCAGAGGCAACCAGGTTTTTGGCTAAAATGTCCTGGTACTGGGTAGAGTACATGATGCCGTTGACCTTAACAAGGGCCCCAGGACCAGTGGAAGCAAAACAGCCCCATAACATCAAAGATCCACCACCATATTTTACAGTAGGTATGAGGTTCTTTTCTGCACACACATCCTTCTTTCGACACTAAACCCACCGCTGGTGTGCGTGGCCAAAGAGCTCTATTTTCGTCTCATCTGACCATAGCACCCAGTTCCAATCGAAGTGCCAATGCCTTTTAGCAAACTCCAGGCTTTTTTCCGGCAACCCTTCCAAATAGCCTGTTGGCATGGAGGTGGCGTCTAATTGTAGATTTGGAGACTTGGTAACTCCAAGATGCAACCAAGTTCTGTAATTCTCCAACTGTGGCCCTTGGATTTCCCTTTGCCTCCCGAACCATCTGCCTCACTGTGTGTGGGGGCAAGATACACTTGCGTCCTCTACCAGGCAAGTTTACCACTGTTCCAGTGGTTTTGAACTTCTTAATTATTACCCTAATAGTGGTAAGTGGTATATTTAGTTTTTTAGCTATTTTGTACCCATTGCCTGATTTATGAAGGTCAACAAACATTTGTCTCTTTTCATTTGTGAGTTCTTTGCCTTTCCCCATGGTGATGGATGACAAATGGATTTCATATGCGTTTTACCACATTTTTATACCCCAGTGAAACAGGAAGCCCTGGAAGGCCACAATACAGTTCCTTAAGACTGAGATGAACTTGAAGTAGAATGTTAATGCAGATTTAATTTTGTTTGATTTTATTTATAAGAATCTTTAGGGGTGCCAATAATTCTGACACCTATCTTTTTGAGAAAATATTTTATTACTTGTTAATAAAAAACTTTTTCTCTGAGCAATTGTATTAGAATAAAAGAAGAGCTATAAAATATAGCTCATTACCTGTGTTGTTTATTTCATACAGCCTTTTTTGCTCATCTTTATCAATGGTGCCAATAATTTTGGAGGTGACTGTATATATATATATATATATATATATATATATATATATATATATATATATATATATATATATACACACAATGCTTTGCGCGCAGTGAGACGGAAGTCTCTACTGAAAATCAGCGGAGTGGAGTATCTTGTTAAATAGAATATCTTTTGAAATGCCATTCTAAATATTGAAATGCCATTCTAAATATTGGCTGAAGCAGTTTTGAGTGAGTCTGGATTTTCATTGATTAAAATATTAGTGTGTGCTCCCATTGGCTAGAAAGGTTGCAGTGTTGCAGTTGGAAGTTTGTCGGGAAGTTTGTCTGGTTGATTGGAAATTTGCATGTCCGTACAGCCTTTCGTATTAATTAATTGACAAACTAACAGCTGGATAGTTTTGGCACAAATGGCACTCCATTGAAAACAGTGGTAAATCTGTGTCTCATCAGTCATCTGCAACAAATCATACACACTGTAGCCTGTACAACTTGGCGAGCAACCTCAAACATCACGGAAACACATTATAATTAATTATAATTATTTATTTCTTAGCAGACGCCCTTATCCAGGGCGACTTACAATTGTTACAAGATATCACTTTTTTTTTTTACATACAATTACCCATTTATACAGTTGGGTTTTTACTGGAGCAATCTAGGTAAAGTACCTTGCTCAAGGGTACAGCAGCAGTGTCCTCCACTGGGGATTGAACCCACGACCCTCCGGTCAAGAGTCCAGAGCCCTAACTACTACTCCACACTGCCGCTCTGACTTTCATCTGACCATCCTCCTGGATCAGGGGTAGATGCTGCTTTTGGCATTCAGTAAAGAAGCTGATTTAACAACACAAGTGAGTTTATCGCTCGTGGCAAACGTCCTTATTCAGATGAATGAATCTTTTTTTTTATAAAATTGAAGTGTTGGCGCTAGCCTAAAGAATGCATGTATAAATGTTTTATTGCAGGTCTAAAATTAATATTATATTTACATATCTTACATCTCATCATGAGCAGGTAGTGTAATCCTTATCAAAATAAATACAGTGCATTTGTCATTCTCAAAGCTCAACAGTATTTAATACACGCAGCAGTCATACAAAAAAAAAATGCGTCTTTTTTTTTAAACCCAGCATTCAGATCTTCAGGGGAAGATCTTGTCAAAAAGAATCCTTATAAAAATGTGTGTTTTTATGTGGTGTTTTTGGTGAAATCAGATCAGTTATTGTATTTTGCTTCATAATAACTAAATATATTTTATTTAAAGTGCATAATACATACAGTATAAACAGAAATTATGGAAAAACACCATTGTGTTACATTTTACAGTACAATACAAATTATACAGAAACTGTAAGGCTCTGCAGTGTTCTACCCCTTGTTCTTGTGTATTTTGCTGCTATCAAGAGATAGCTACTGTACTGCACAACAATGCTAGTATTTAAAATGTCTTGCTCTCGCAAACATTTCATGTTCACAGTACGTATCTTGTGGCTCTCGACTATATGGAAATTTTGGTATGCGGCTGGTAGGGTCAGGAAGTTTGGCCACACCTGATATATTGTTTCATAATAGAGATATGTATTGTTTGTGTCATGGTAAGACCAAACATACAGCAAAACTCATTGTAGTTCCCCAAGTGGTTCTTGAATGAAGTGTGTTTTATAGATGGTATGACTACAAACTCTACTAACTCATTTAATTTGTGTCTTTTAACAAAATGGTCTGTCATGTTCATTTGATCTTATTATGAATCATGCAAGTAGCCCATCAGAAACATCACCTGCGTATCATGATACATATTGTATCATGACATTAGTGTATCTTATCCAGCTGCTGTCATGAAGTGGATATTGAGCCCATGTGCAATGTACTGGAGATTCCTCAGTGCCACATTGTTTGGAAATCAGAAATTGAGTTGTGTGGTTCACTTCCCATGACCTTCTCCATGATGTCTAGTGTACAAACCTGCAGTCTGATAACATGCCCACAATCTGGAAGCAAGAGAAGGTGTCACGCCAAATTGACCAGCTACATGTCTTTGTGTATCCCCAGATTCCAGCATTTGGACAGCTCTGGTAGTCTGGAACAGTCTGGACTGTTTATGGACTGTATGTTCATTGTGGTTTTTTTTCATAGTGTATTGTAAAATATAAAAGTACTTGAAAGAGAGTATAAGCTGTCTGCAGAGCCAGGCTTTATGCCTATCCAATTTTGTCTGTATTATGCATGACTTTTTGAAGCTTATCTTCATTGTGACTGTTTTAAAGAGTAACAGAAGAGCTCAATTAATATTTATTATTGCCACACTCGCACACAAGACCCTATAAATCCTGCCAATTATATAAACTGGAACAAAGTCATAGGTTTACCAAGTCCTGTGTCCGGTCGAGTGTATAAAATCAATGGTTGTACTTTGGTCCTGATGACTAAGAATCTTTTAATATGAGCATTTATAAAAACTAGTCGACCAGCAAACGTCGGGGCTAAAAAGCAAGAAAACCTTGGCTACTGTATGAGTCAGCACGCTAAAGGAACAAGTGTCTCTACAAGGATCCACCTTACCCTCTTGATACACCACCAGAATGTGTGTCTTCTCCAGCGTTTAGGATTTCTGTGATTTACGTCACTATAGCAAGTAAGTTGCTTGTCATAATATGTTGCACATGCTTGCACACTAACTCAGTCAAGACCCACTTGCGACCAGAGTGGTGCTTTCCGATGATGATTTTCCGCAGAATTAGTCAATACAGCTAGGAACGAGATGGGTACACTGGCACCCACTAACATGGCCTTTGCAAAATCATGAGAACCTTCTGCTTTCCGATGATTGTAGCTGAATAGTTGCACACAGCAACTCTTACATAGTGTATATAGACCTAATGATCACAAGTCATGCCACGTTACCAAATAAATGTGCATACAATGTAGACTGGCGTGCCTTTATAATGTTACTTACATTACATATCATTCATTATACACTTTACAATGTGTATACATGTTTAACTATGCTTCATGATCTCCCCAAAAATCCAGTGCTAATGGATAAGGTGACCATTATTTTAAATCTAACATTAGTTAAAAAGATATACTCCAGTATAAATATGTGCACACAAAAAAACAGAGAAGAAAAAATACTTTTTTGGACAAACGCACAGTTTTAATTTAATACCTTTCTCTTTGCTGCAATCCCCCAGTGAAAGAACTACAAAGACAAAGAGCATTCTTAATTATTTATCATGCCTGCTGTAATCCATTAAACTACATGTATTATACAGGAGTCAAATACAAGCTGGATTATAAAGTCTTTCTAAGTAATAAAACCGAAGGCATTAAGCAAATCAAGGAAAAATACTACTAACTAGGGTTTCTCCCCTCTAAAAATAGACATGTGAAGCGTTGATTCATTTATTGTGGGGGTGTTCAGTAATGAAATCAGCTGCCGACAGGCCAATCCGTGATGAACACATGCACAGTGAAATGTTATATAAACAGACGATGTATTTCAGTAACATAAGGAGGATGTCACTTATAAATACCAGCAACAAAAATCCCTTTTGGTAAAGAATATGCTACAAAGGTTGGCAGTACGCAGCCCACTGGAAGCAAGTAATATGCATTTGTCAAAATATTTTCATGTCTTAATATTGTCAGCAATTTACTTTTAAATATTCATACAGCATTTCCTTAAACCTGTAATCAAGCATTAATGCATACTTGCTAGATACAGTAATTGGCTGAGGTGACTATTAAATGCTCCAAGCATGCAAATGTGTATGATTGCATTTGTAAAATGTATGCCTGTGTAGCAGGGTGGAGGCTGGGCGTGAGCCGGCAACCCTACACACCGCAAGCGAGCGGCTAAACCACAATGCAGAAGAGCTGAGCTCATCTGCATTCATGGCTACAGAGCTTTTAACCTTATCTCATCTCACCGACAGGGGACAGGACGGAATCTGTGACGGCCGTGTATCACACAACCCAGCCCGTTACACCTGGATCGCTGAGGCTGCTTGAAATATATGTGGCTAAAGCAATTTTCCAGATTATAAAGTCCTGTTAGCTTTTGGAGGGCATCTGCTGTAGGACCATTGACATGGAACCTGAAACAATCTGAGGATTATCAACTGCTGTTCATCAAAAGCAAGACCAATTAATTAGCAGCCTTTAATTCAAAAGTTGTTTTTTTATAATAATTCCTCCCGATTTTTATCAGTATGTGCTTCTGTGTGTGCTGAAAGGGGTATGCATATTAAATGGTTCAGTACAAAGAAAGAATGGGTTCTAAAGTAGTACAAGCAGAATGCATTAAGCTGGATGTGTAAAATACTCCACCATCAAAGAAACTTCGCCCACTTGCCTGCACCTTGTCGATACTGCGTTATTAATTGTATTACAAGACAAAGTTACTTTGCATTCTAACATATTAATGGTATTTCTATGTTTTATAGCTAATTCCACAAATGGACAGTGCTCACAAGTTAGTGTCATTCTCATCTGGAAAAAACCCTTTCTAAATATGCCTACCTAACAGACGATCTGATGATTTTAAACCTCAGGATTAACTACCTGGCATTTCTCAAATGCAGCTAAGCTACCAGGGTGTTTATAGTGAGGCCACAGCAGAGCCATTTCCCATTCTCTTGATCAACATTTCAATTGGGTTGGTAACAGTATCTGATATACTGCTTGTTATTCTGCCCATTTGATTGCTATTGTCCTGGTTCCATTCTGAATCCTCCAGTATGGGGGAAATGGCATAGCTTGTTCCAATAAGTGTCGATGGAATACCTTGTGCATCTCCAGCAGGGGATAATAAGCAATGCTCAATATCTGAAGCTATGCTGTTGCTATATAGAAATACTATGGCTTTATACAGCAGTGTCCAATTAAAGGTGGGGGGATCCCTTTTTAGTGTAAATAACACAAGGAATTTGTACTCTGAATTGACGTTAAATGAAGAGACAGTTAGGTCCTGGTTTTCGCAAGAGCGGACCACGAAGAAGTAGGGCAGCTGAACGTAGAGCAGCAGTGTTCTTACAGTGTTAAAAAGTGATTTATTGCACTGGTCTGCTGTCACAGGGTGTTCCTTTCAGACAGAGCCTGGTGTTCTCAAGCTCTAGATGCTGTGTCTGGATCACTGGCCTGATCGTGACCCACTGCCCTTACAGCAGACTTACCTCTGTGCTGTTCAAGTGGCACCTATGAGTTCCTGCAAACCATCCATCACTGGAGCACTGGTCAATGTCCACATCTTGGAGGTTAATGTCCACCCTAACCACACCCCTAGAGAAAAAGAACATAAGCTTAGTAATAGTTTACTTTTTCAGTGATACCTTTTAATAGGATGAGTTCAATATGTATTATTAGTATACATTTTCTTTTGCATATCAACTCCCAAATATGCTGTTTCCATCATAGTATGAGGATGGAATTTGATAATCTTTCCTTCTCTGGTTTTAAAGATCATATTTGGGAATTGCTTAGAAGCTCCTGCCAATGCTTCCCCTTCAGTCCACATTAACAAAAGGATATGTCTTATTTATCCTAGTCTTAGATCTCTGTATGCTGCTGATTAAGTTTGAACCGGACATGCTTTTATTGCGTTGTTTGTACATTGGAATTGTTTTTTTTTTACATTGCAATAGTCTTTTCTATTGTTTTCTAGGACCCCCTTACCACTACATTGGTAATAGGACAGTATAATACATCCGATATGTAAAAACATGTACTGTGCTGTATGAAGCTGTGCTGTGTATGCTATGAGCTGTTTTTATGAGCTGTATGTATGAGTTATTTTTAATAATCCATATGGCTGTTATACCACAGATCCCATTGATATGTCTATGGATTTCTCTTTCCTTTTTATCATCTATAACAGATCTCAGAAACACTTAGAATTTTTGTAAACAGCAGTCTATCATATCAACATGGATACAGAAAACAAATACCAATGGTTAAAAACTTTAGAAACACAAAAGTCTAGAGTAGACAAACTCCTCAAGAGAATACTGTATGTTTTAAAATATATCTTGATAAAATGTTTGTCTACTTTCCCATTAATTCACCTGATCATTGAGTATTGAAAGTTAGGGTTGACTTGCCAGAAACTTTGTCAAGCATTGATCTGGCAAGTCTTCTTACCTTTACATATTCTGCGTCTTACGTAGACACATAAACAGCCATAATATAGATTATTTCAAAACACAGTATCTGGAACTGATGTGGAAGCCAAAGAAGTACTTGGGCATGATAATAAACAATGTTATTATTCCATTTCTATTTGTTCAGTATATTTATAAACAAAAACAAAAAATCTGTATATGCGCTAAAAAGCAAAGCTGCTCTGAAGTGCACTGACAAAAACAAATTTGAAGCAAGCTCCAGCTGTTTTAAAGAACTGCAGTTGCATATAATTTCAGCAAAGTATTTAAATTATTAATGTGTCAGCTCTCAGTGCTCCTCATCTTTAAAAAGCCATTAATGCTCTGTAAGATACCTATAAAAACGCTACACGTTCCAGCTCTTGGGCACAAAGAAAAACCCTTTCATTTAACAGGAGCTGTCAAGATGGTCCTCTTGTGATAATTAGTAGCAATAAAAAATACTCTGCAATTAATACAAACTGCTGGAATTACTGCTTTGTCAGCTGTTTTAATCTGAGTAAAAGCTTATTTGTGAGCTACAGTTTTATTAAATTTGATATTTGTCAAAGGAAATTTGGTGACACCTTGGCCCTACGTATTAGACAGAGGAAGACGCAAACTTGAAATGTATGGGAACAGCAAAATCAATAGTTCTGTTTTATTTCATTCATTTTTATTTGTTTTGCCAGACTTCTGGTCATTGTTATTTCACTTGGAGGTCTAACCCTAATCCTATACAGACTATTGCCTACAAACCCAGCACCGCCACTGTAAACCCAGCACATCATCGCTACATTGTTGTCAGAAGTGGAGGAGAGGCAGGTACCCTGGGACATAATTGGAAGCTGGCAGGGGAGGGTGTAGAAATGCAAAACTAGACTCGCTCAAATAATTGGCATAGGCTAAACTAGACTGGCCCAGCATCGATGTTGAAGCTTTGGACGAAACTAGACTGCCTAAATTTATGGCATGGGTGAGCCAGATTCACCCAGCATCGATTTTGAAGTGTTGGATGAAACTAGACTCGTCTGGGCTAGTCCCAAAATTCAGTGAAAACTGTTGAAAAAACAGGTTTCGCCCAGTCATCTTTTTCAAGTTTCGAGCGAGTGCCGAAAAAAGTGGTAACTTCGGGATTTGCCCAGAAGCCTTTGGCAATACTAGATTGGCCCGGGCAAAACTAAACTTGCCAGACCAACGGGTCTTGCCCTTAACATACAGGCTAATTTCACTATAACGAACCCTTTTTATAACGAACACCCGTTTTTAACGATCCCAATAGCAAGAACCGATTTTTTCAATGCAAATTAGCCCTATTAGAACGATCACGTACAGGATCGACCCGGATACAACGATCTCAGTACTGACTAACACTGAACTTTCTCCAGTGTCAAGTGTGTTATTCTCTCAGTGAAAACAAAGACCATGGTTGACTAATTCAAAGATAATGCTAATTCAAAGATTACCTATTGTAGTACGAATCATGCATGACGAATGCAATCATTGCCTCTCCGTCATCTTCACACAAACTGCAACCAGGCAACGGACGTGAGGAGCAATGTACGCTGGATAGTTTTTTCAAGAGAAAGGACATGTAATTACTGTATTCAGCATGTAAGTGTACATTCTTTCCTTTTTAAGGAAAGGGGGGAATTAGTGTTGGTGTAATTTATATGTGGAAACAAGTTTGTTCTGTGTGCTTTTTGGAGTTGTTATGTTTGATCAAATGATTGTTTACAGACTGCAACATGGTACTTGTGAAGGCAATGCCCAGCCAAGCCAGGAGTCGTCGTAAGAATACCGGCTCATAAGTAGGTTAGTTTAGGGGATATTGATCCCAAGTAATGTATAGCGAGGGTTACGTCGTGTAGCAGGTTCCTGGAGTAGGACGCCTCATTTAGTAAGGCTAGCGCTCGCCCTGTGTTGACCCTTTTATTTATAGTTTTTGTACTGTGTTTTATTTAGCCTTTTGTACAGTCTTCTGTATTAGAGAGTGTATGTCACCCTGGATAAGGGCATCTGCTAAGAAATAAATAATAAATAATAGAGAGTGACATGAAGACGGGACTCCCGTGGGACCCATGGGATTCCTGCGGTACGGGAAAAAAATTGTGTTAAATTTTGCGGGATGGGATGGTACGGAGTGAAGCTCACGGGAACGGGCAGGACCACGAAATAAAAAAATAAACCCCTCAGGACGGGCAAGAATGGGATTTAAGCTTCCGGGAATGAGAAGGAATGGGACTACTCTGCCACCAGCAGACAGGAAGAGTGTTTTTTGCTCTTTAAAGTCGTAAAAGAGCCTATGACATGGAACTTGACTGTTACCATAAACATACAAAATAATATGAACAGGTCTCACTTGAACATTTAATCACATTCATTGTACCAAATTATGTTTAATCATGCTACAATGAATCAAATAATACCCGGAAATACACAGAGGGCGATCTCCATTTCCTGGTGTGGGGCCAGGAGACAGTGTGACCTCAGGCTCATTGCATCTGCCAGTATGGATGACAGCAACAGTGAAAGTGAGAGTAGCCTAATTTTATCAGTTTCAGACACCTCTTATAAATGTGAATTATGTAGTGATGGATCTGATGTAGAGAGAGAAAACAGGGATTGTCTCCCGTATCAATTCGAGCAGTATGCTTCCGAATCAGAAGGTTCAAACTGGGAGAGAGACTCCGACAACACCAACGAGGACGGACCAGAGGGACAGCAGATGTCCGCGGAGAATCAGCGTCTTGGCAACACAGAAAGGTTAATAAAAACTCTTATGTTTAACACAGATTGATACTTAAAATATTTCATATTACCCATAATTGTATAGTTATGTCAGTCCTTTAATTAACAATATTGATACATGAATTATTGATTCTAGCAGAATAACCGAACGCTGTGGATTGCTACTGGCATGTATTTAGCATATCTCTCTCTCTATACATATGTACAGTATATTAAGCATGTGCACATCATAATGCAGAGATGTCAAGGGCTACGATTTGGTCATAGCAGCTACTATTTTTTGGAGGTACTGCTTCAGTGCTACATTGAAGGGGTATGCATAATACTACGATTTTTAATAAATAAATACATGATGGATACTCCCTGAACGTTTATGAAATGTTATTTCAATACCATGTTTTTTTTTTGTTTATTTTTTTAATTAATTAATGGTTCGTAATAGTGTATTTCACTGAGAGTTTATTGTGGTGTTGACATACTAAAATCTCTGAGCCGGGTTGTTTAGTAACCGATTTAGAAACTGAAACTGTCGCACAAAACTCAAAACAGTTGTTTTTATATTACTGAATTTATATATTACAACATTATATTGCACATTGTGCTTGCACTGTATTTTTTCTGAAAAAACAAAAACTAAAAACAAATTACTAGAAGTATACCGGTAGTGTTTAATGCAAAACCCTATAAACCCTAATTTTATACATGAATATGAAAAAATCTGTACCTCCAAATAATAGTTGATCTCTGTTTATCATGGGATGGGATGGGACGGGATTTTTTTTGACAGGACAGGATGGGACAGAAATTTAAAAAAAAGTGGACAGGACAGGATTGGAAATGATTACTCTTTCATGGGATGGGATGGGACAGGAACATTTTTGACAGGACAGGACTGAAGTTTCATTCCCGTGTCATTCTCTATTCTGTATGTGTCCTCTGTGTTTTACCATCATTGGTAGCGTCACATGCCCTGTTTATTTACTTTCTGTTTTGTGTTTAATAAATCCTCCACGCCTGTGCCAGCGTTTCAACTCCAGCTCCTCTGTCTTGCAATGCAGTTACCCACACATGTGACATGAGTACCTTGTCACAATACAGTTTAAATGTTGATCAATGTGAAAGAATCTTCATAAAAGTACTATATATTGATGTTCAATTAAAATTTGCCATTTTGTCATTATTCTGATACAGAAAAATGCCAAACCCTATGTGAACAGGATGTGCAAAGGTTGTAATAAAGGTAATGTCCAGACCAGGGTTTTGCTCCCAAAAACTGTCTGTGTTTATTTAATTAAAATAATAAACAGAATAAAACTTCTCAAGAATAAAGCAGGTCATCTGTATACCAGCAATGGTATAGGGGAACCACAACACAGCGGGTTGCAGTCCCAAGCAAAATAAACCAAACAAATCAAAAACACTCCAGTAACCACAAGTCCTCCGTGCACAAAACTGTGCTCTTGGTGTGAGTGTCTGTGAAGTGCTGCTGGTGCTCCGTTGCGCTGTGCAGTGCAGTGAGACGGTGAATTGGGTACGCGCTGGCTCCCTGGCTGCAGCTCCAGTCTCCGTGTTACTCCTCTGCAAAGATCAAAATAAACAACAAACGCAGGCTCTGGCTGCTTAGTCATCCACTCAGCGTAAAGCAGCGTACTTGCGTAGCTGTGTCCCCTTTGTACTACCCAACTCCTCCCTGCAATCAGCTCAGCGCCCCGGTGTAACCAATCGCTGCTTGGCCCACAGCTGATCGCATTTGAGTCGTTTTGTATACTGACAGCTACGTGCCTCCACCAAGATGGCCGCCTTCCTGTTTCCGCCCAACATCGAGTCGACCCGTCTATGGGAAAGCGTACTACCAACCTTACATGGCACCCTTTCTGAGATTTAGAGCATAGATTCTTTCTCTCTTTATCACACCCTATTATAGTGAACACCCTGACATAACAAACATTTCTTCAGGTCCCATGGGGGTTCGTTATAGTGAAGTTAGCCTGTATATACTGTACTGTAATATACTACGGTTTATGTTAGCCTAGGCGATACCAGTGTCTTGTGTGGATTCACACATAAAAGAACAATGCCTACTGTTTCAATTGTATTACAAGTTTTTAAGTTATGTTTTTGTTATACCTCATTTCCACTGGCCCTAAAAAGGGTGTTTCCACTACTGGCCACATCAGCCCTGGCCAGCCGCAGATGCTTTTTCTGGCCTGGCTTGCTTGCTATACCCGATGTGGCTAGGCCTGGACACAAAACAACTGCGTCATCCCATAGCATGGATGCATGTGCTGTATAAGAAGCTGACAGGGGAACAGAGCGACACATTCAAGCTTTTTTCACTACAGCATTTCGTCTTCTTTTAGCGGGTTTGGACAACTGGATATTGGGAAGGCTGTCTGAAATCGCATGTAGAGCGAAAATAAAAATAGCGCTGAACGTTCTTTCAATTGCAGGATCTATTGCTCATCCACGGCCCGCAGTGGAAATGAGGCATTAGTGTGTAGAAGAAACAGGACTGTACAATGAGCCTCAACAGTGTACAAGCAAGGGCCTCTCATCAGCATAATGTTGGTGTGATGATGATCTAGCTGGCGCCAATGCGTTTCTGTCTGTGAGTGATAAGGTAATAATAATATTAATGGTAATCGTAAGCCATCTCCTAGACTAATGCATTTTGCCTTTTGGGAGGTAATCCCCTAATGACCTTAAATAAATCTTCACTTAATCTCATTTTGAATACAAACAAATTATTACACAGGGTGTCCAGCTCTCTGTGTAGATTTCCGCTGATTACTCCCGAAGACAAACTTTTGGGTCTGTGTTTAATCAGTAAATTATATTTTCATCAAAGTTTTTCACACAAGCATGTCACTAAATGCAGCTGTGTAATAAAAAATCGGAAAACTTATTTGGAACCTTGTCTTTGTT
Source organism: Acipenser oxyrinchus oxyrinchus (assembly GCA_030684275.1). NCBI lineage: Eukaryota > Metazoa > Chordata > Actinopteri > Acipenseriformes > Acipenseridae > Acipenser > Acipenser oxyrinchus. The sequence continues at coordinate 97,518,951 of CM060249.1, forward strand.
TCTTGTAAAGACATAGATAAGTATGTACAGATGATGCCTATATATATGGGCAGCAGTGGGCAGCAGTGTGGAGTAGTGGTTAGGGCTTTGGACTCTTGACCAGAGGGTCGTGGTTTCAATTCCAGGTGGAAGACACTGCTGCTGTACCCTTGAGCAAGGTACTTTACCTAGATTGCTCCAGTAAAAACCCAACTGTATAAGAAAATATACAATCCTCCCTGGGTTTGTTGCTGAATTAATGTCCAATTTATGGTATTGCAATATTTCCTGATCATACCCCCTCCCTATTTTTTTTTCAGAGTAATAATATCAAGATCAACTATTTTACACAACTAATTTAAACACTGGAGTCACATTTTTTATTTCACTGTAGCTCTGTAGCTTTTTGGTCCCTTGCACAGTAGTTGCCATGACTGTTAGTTACACTGTAACCCCTGCTGTATGCAAGGTATTACAGCCAGCACGAAATTCTGATACCCGTGCATAGGATTGCACTGTTTGAGAACACTGGTGTTTAACTGAGACCTGCAATGGTGTTGAGCAACAAACAGCAAATGCATTTTACTTTCAAAAGCATTAAAACTCATTGGAATTTTGACTGTTCTTCTAGGATCCATTTTCAATCAACATGTTCATATGAATATACTGCACAAGAGCAAACAAGCCTAAGAAAGTCAGCAGTCTTTAGTGTCACAACAGAAAGTGTCTTAACATCCTCATGGATGACAAAAATACAGTGAACAATGCCTGCAATGTGTTATGCGAAATCCATAATAATAGTAATGTGATTACTTTGTGTTCACTCACAGTGTGAGAATGTGATGCTGATCGTTTCTTTCACAGGGTTGTAGTTTCCTTGGTTCCATCAACATTCAGTCCTTTTAACTGTGTTTTGGAGGCATGGAGATGACATTGAACTTAGCTTTAACTTTCAATGTCCAGTGAAGGTGAAGACCTGCTAGGTCTTCATCCATGTAATGCTACCTGTTTGGGGGTTTTGCTGGTGGTCAGTGTTGATCTGCTGTATTGCTCTTGGAAGCTGCCCTGTCATATTCATTTTACTTTTCAAGTGTGACCTGCCTGTTGCCCGGTTACCTGCTGCAGCGTGATTCTAAATCTCTCACAGGAAATCCCAGTACAACAGAGTAGTAAACTAGAGTAAGGTATAAACAGGGACAGTTTGATCAAGTGATGGAAAGACCATTTTATGACATTTTTGAAGCAAATCCCATGACTAAATGGAAAATAACTAAAAGAGCTGAAAATTGTAAGGGCAGATTCATTTCTGAAATGCAGATCTTTGTCATTTTTGATTTTTTTTTTTCTCCAATGAATTGTATTCCACTTATGAGGAATGACTTTATATAACTTTCCAGCACATTCCTCGTTTGTGGAATAGAACTGATCAAACATAAAAGTCCATGCACTGACCGTATGTGTCTCCTATTGCAATATGGGGTTTTCTTAGCTGAAGATGGGTTTGAAGATTGAACCCTAATCATCTCAGAACAAACTACTCTTATATCACTGTGTTATCTGTTAACTAGGGCAGGGAACTTATAAAAGTAGAAAAGAATGGCCCTGTTAAAATATATGGCACTTAAGACTTTGCTGTTAGTGCTGATAGACAATAATGCAGTCATTGGCAGAAAGAAGACTTTGATGATAATCATATCTAGTGAGCAACACATTGCCTTAGGGTTTACATTAGATTTGATTTGACCTGCCTATTGAATACATTTTTTTGTATTTTTTTCCAACATTTCTAACCCTGGTTACAAATGCCTTGTGAAATGTGTCTACAGTGGGAGTGTAGTTCAGTGCTTTAGTAATCAGGCCTGTCCTATCATTTCAATAAACAGCAAGAAGAGTGTGGGGCTTATTATTATTATCATTATTATTATTATTATTATTATTATTATGCAATCACTTATTTCCCCCTAGTAGCTTGGATACTAGAATATTATCCTTCCAGTATTTGTCTTCCCTAAGTCTCTTAATCTTTCTTACCAACAAATATTACATTATAAAACTGTTTGTCCCCTTAGTGAGCATGATCAAAGTCCATGCTTTAAATATGATATATATATATATATATATATATATATATATATATATATATATATATATATATATATATATACCTACCATAAACCATTCCATTCACAATATTCTAACTGAGAAACTTCAGACAGTAACACATATGTTAGCAATTACCTCATTATGACTATTACCATATGTGAAATCACAAAAGTCAACTTGAAACTCTGAAGGGAGTAAGAACCCAGAGTGGTTGACGCAAATGCAATGTGACATTTGCTAGTAACTTGGAGTGACATCACTCCTAATCAGGTTGTGGAATATGCGAAAGACACCTACAGTAGATGTGTGAATGAAAATAACTGTTCAGCAAGGAGAGAGAAATCCAAGAAAATCACTGGAGAGTTGAGAAGACACACAGAGGAGAGTAAACAAAATAATAGATGCACTGTTATGGGCAGCTGTTACAGTCTAAACATTTAGTCTAGACCTTTCAATAATGATGCCATTATCCTCATAGCAACGTTTAAAAATGCATGCAAATACATGTGCTTAATGACCAGGTATTGGCCATGAAGCAGATTCATGATCTAAAATAAAGTTCCTCACTGATGTTGCAGTAGAACGAAGCACGTGATATAGTATGCTTTGGGCTTGAGAAGGAAGCCAGCACTTCCTCTCTGAGGGGAAACCACGTGAGTGTACAATGCCAGAAGCCTTTCTTCAGTACGGTACTGTACAATGCTTTTCCTCTGCTTAAACGCCGTTTATAAAAGTCTGAATATACAGTGTGATTAAAAAGTGAGTTTACCACATCAACGCACCATATCTCATGTGGTAAACCTACTTTCTAATCACCCTGTATAATCCATTTCAGTTTCATGTTATAGACTATATCGCGGCTATGCTTTTAGAAGTACGGTATTTATGACTACAATAATACACGTTCATTTTACAATGTTCAATTACTGGACGCATATTGTGTCATCCACCCCAAACCTCAATATTGCCTTCATACCAATCCGTCTCGACCCAAATAGCAATTTTGCGATAAACAATGAAATATATGAAGAAACCGACAACAACCAACCATTCAATCATTTTGGCAAAACGCAGCACAAGGAAATTGAAAAAAAACTAATGATTTACTGTTAATAAAATATTTATACAAGCTGCATTAGTTTGTCCAAAACTTTAAGACTTCCCGTACAGTGTATCTTATTCTTAGATTGTACTCTTATTTTATACAAAAATACGTCATATTTACAATCTGCTATACTAAAAAAGGAAGAACGCGCTACTGGAAGTAGAAGGTGAGTCACACATTGCAAACAATAATATCAATAGAGGGACACAAATATACGCTACATGCCAATACCTGAATTCGGGGATAAGGTTTGGTCTAAGTCCATAGAATCCAGCCGATAGAGTAAGAAGCCAATGGGGGATAAAATTTCCATTTTGACATTCAAGGTAAGGTGCAGACCACTTGATGTGAGTTTTATCAACCACATAACTGTCTCCTCTTCTCAGTGAAGCGTCCAGCGACGCGATGTCTTGGATCAACACCCTCCTGTGCAGGTGAGGTTTCCTCCTGGATTTGAACTCATTGAACCACTCTGTTTCCAGCGTCTTGTTTCTCAAGCGGTGGGCCGTGGAGGACAAGTCTTGGAGTACTATTTCGCTGTCCGTTCTGGTGGCTTGCAGTAACACATGTGGACCTAACGACATGGGTTCCTCGTTGAAGGTGACCACGGCCCTCTGAATTTTGGGGTCCCCTTCCAAAATGCTCCTAACTAACGCGTGGTACCATTCGATATCCCCTCGGAGGTTTTTCTCCCTGGACCTGTTTGCTTGCAGGATCATGTTGAGGAAGTTGGTGGCATGCAGCACCGTATCCAGCGCACTATGCAGGGAGGAATGGGATGCGGTGTGTGACATGCCCCGTAGACTTCCCAGTTCGTATCCCTTGGAACAGTTGACATTTTTCAATTTAGAAGAATCCCCTGTATGGAGAAAAGCCGTTGCGACCCTGGGTAGATCTCCCTCTATTTTCTGTGCCAAGACAGGGCGATCAGTGGTGGATTTCATCAAATAAGACGTATACTGTGGGTTGTTCATATGACTGTTATAAATAGGTTGCTTTCCTTTAATAGTCTTTTCCTTGTGGTGCACAGCCCGCTCATCAAATCCATGATTTGATCCAATAACAAATCCTATTTGTACCTGCAAGAGTAGGGAAAGCAGGAAAATATCAGCCATATCGGTTTTACCTCAGTCTTCTTTCTTATGATACGCGAAGAAGAAATGCAAATGCATGCAGCCAAAACAGTGGCTAATCTTCAAAACGCCGAATGCAATTATAATCACCTGTAGATAAGCTAACGCAGTCTCAGCTGTGGCTTAGCTCTGGAAATACGCTAAGGACAGTCTTATTCTGAGCAGGTCACATCCTTTTCTCGGAGATATTCTATAGTTAGCTTGCTTACGTCTGTATCCACATCCGCCTGTCTGTGATTGTTATTAAAATATGTTTTGTATGGGAAACAAAATCTTCCTCCACGCAAAGTAGCGCCTCCAGTTTGCCAGTCACTCTTTATATACTGTGATACTCGCCCACAAGCAGACTGAATTGTAGGGGAAAATACGATGACTATTCAGATGCAGAGAAGCGTACCGCTCACACACTTCGGCAACAAGCAAACTCCACCCTCTTCTTTCTATAAAACAAGCAGTAACTAAACACAGGGGCAGCTAAGAACCAATTGCCCTTAAATCCCGTCTTCTTAATATTCTAATAGGGTTTCTAAAGTGGGATTGATTCGTGTATGGCTATTCTTTCTGTCAATCGTGATAAAGAAAGGTTAGGTAGAGGCGAAGGAGCTGTCCAGTGCTGAAAGTAGAGCAGAGCTTTCAGGACATGTTAAGAAAAGTGTTGTTGCACAAGACGGGCTTGCAGTCGTATATATATATATATATATATATATATAGCTTGCCTTTGCATGGTTAATCCCTTAGCTGTACGTACATTGAAAAGTAATAGTTACAGCAAAATATAACTCGTTCATTTTTCGATTGGTACGGTGTCAGAGGCGTCATAAAATGCCCAGAACCTGTAAATAATACTCTATTAAAAGCACTCAGAGTTTTTAAAATCTATCTATCTATCTATCTATCTATCTATCTATCTATCTATCTATCTATCTATATATCTAGCTAGCTAGCTAGCTAGCTATCTAGCTAGCTAGCTAGCTAGCTATCTAGCTAGCTATCTGTGTGTCTGTGTGTGTGTGTGTGTGTGTGTGTGTGTGTGTGTGTGTGTGTGTGTGTGTGTGTGTGTGTGTGTGTGTGTGTGTGTGTGTGTGTGTGTGTGTGTGTGTGTGTGTGTGTGTTTATTTCTAATTTACCTGCTACATGATTATAGCCTGAAATGTGTGACATTGTACATTAAAAAAAAACAAATACTATTGATCAAACATTTTTACACACATATAGATCGATATAGGTAGTATTATTATTAAAAATAAAAATAGACAATCCCACCTAATGAGCTGAGTGTTTCTAAAAGTGGAAACGCGTTGTGTCTTATAGAGCTTTTCCTGGTCTAGGCGAACGAAATCGCATAAACTCAATAACTCTTTATTGCGGAAAATGTTAGTTTTAAATTGTATTAATTACACTCCCGAAATGAACACAGTATGATCCGACAACAAAAACTCTCTTTAAAGCCGATCTACTTATGTAAACGGCAAAGAGAGGTGTGCTGTACAACAAGTTTGGTTTTCTGCCAGTAATGCATTTAGTGTATTGGCACTGCAAACTATCCTGACTGCTACTGATATATAATGATATTACTAGGCTAATCATTTTGCCTTTAGAGTGTGCGTGTGTGTGGTGGGGGGTTGGTATTACTATCAATGTGCGGACAAAATTTGAGAAAATGTCCCCGCAAAGCTAGTAACCCACTTTGTAAAACACCTTTTTAAGAACCAAATATACCTTAAAAAAATTGAAAGTGCCAAAATATTTAGTTTGTTGTCGACTTTCACTCTGTGTGGAGTTTTGTCTGATTGGAGTTAGAAATAGTAAATAAAAATATAGTGAGAGTCAAGGAGGTCCCCACAAATATAGGAATGCAAACATGACTGTGTGCGTGTGCGCGTGTGCGCGTGTGTATATGTGTGTGTGTGTGTGTGTGTGTGTGTGTGTGTGTGTGTGTGTGTGTGTTAACAGACAAGAGGTTTCAAGGCATTGTATTGGTGTGTTTAGTACACAACTTGTAAGAACAGGGCACAAATATAATTACAATAGTAGTAGGTTATTTTTTAACTTGTGTATGTTTATTATTACTGTTTATACAGTAATTTAGCTGTGTTGGTTTACATAATAATTCACATACAATGACATAACTTTACTTGACAAAACCGTATTCAAAAATAAAAACAATGAATATCAGTTATTTTCAAATTATCAAAGTGTTTTGGTGTGGATTAATAACAAAAAGCAGTCATTGAGACAGAAGCCTCATTTACAAGTTTGTGTGGATTAAAACTGGTGATAATCGGGGATACAGACCAAGAACCTTGATGTTTCAACACCAGTGTTAAAACTTTTAATTAAAATACACATTTATTGCTTGTTGCTCACAACCATAAACTAATGGAGAAATGAAGATATCAATTAGTACTGAAATTATTAAGTGGTCTCAGTACTTATGGACACAGCTGTATACATTGCCACTGCATGTAAAGTTTATCTTCTATACTGCAGTTAAAATATGCAACCTGATTCTGGTTTGGAATCCAGCCTCATCCAATAGCCATGATGACTCAGTCTGCACTGAGTGAATCATTCCACCTCCTTGATACTCAGTCCATTATCTTGCTATAAAATTTGGCATAGGCAGGACCAGAATAGAATGAGCATGCTCCCAGAAGTTATTTTAAGCTTGCCCCAAAAAATGACTCAGTTAGCAGGGGCATTTCTTCACTCTTATCCAAACAGAATGCTTTAAAGATATCTTTACAACTGCTAACTGGCCACTTAATTAGGACATGTACCTAATATCCGGATGCCCTGATGACAGCCTTGACACAATACAAATGTTCTGTGCACTTGATGAAGAGAGGTAGTCAGAGGAGCACAATGACTAATGTATTGTTCTTCCAAGCATGCACTATTGGATCTAGATACAGCGATGGGGTGGCCTGAAGTCTCTCTCGTGCTCTTTAAACTATCTGTGCACAATTGTGAAGCATTACTATTATAATAAAAGTGCAGCATTGTTGGGTGTATTTGATCTCTAATGATGCTTAAGACACTGAATTAGCTTTACAGGACTGCAGGGATCACATCACATAACCAGTCTAGTTTGCATCTCTATTAGGGCTGTGCAGATATGCAGGTTTAGTGCCCTGTAACATGTTAATTAAAAGACATTTTAAAATGTGTTCATTTAAAAAGGAAAAGCTGCCTTGCTTTCGTTTGCCTTCATATATACAATTGAATACCAATCAATGGCAATTAATTTCTCCATTGAATGATGTAAAAGCTGCTTGGAGGCAACGTTTTCCTTACACCTGGGGTGCTGATATTTTTACTGTACTGTCTTATGGAGGCTGTAAACGGACAGAAACTAAAGTGACCTTTCCTTATCCCTACCTGAAGAGCCAATCACGCTGTCTGAATTTTCTACCGCTGTGTATACTGGGAGGTATTTTTTTGTTGCGTTTGATCAGAGGTTAAATCAGGCCTATTGATTGGTGCTCAATAATTGTGTAGACAAGTGTAAATAAAGTTTTTTGTGCTGTGCAATTAACATGTTTTATTCCATTAGTACTTAACAACTTAAAACATGTTTTAGGGAATTACTTGCATTTTTATCTGCAGCCCTAATCCCTATTTCAGGACAATGGCAAATCTAATCAGGTAGACAGGTCTAATACAGTGGCACGGTTACTATAAATAATAAAGTCTTTGGTGTTTATCCATTCAGCATTATCCATTTCCTCATACACTCTAAGGTTGCACACAATTATCAAAGGTTTCATTTTGGTTTGGTTATTTAAGATTTGTGATTGTTGTTTCAGAGGTTTCAGTTAACATGAAGAGAAAAACTACTTATCCATTTCCTCATACACTCTAAGGTTGCACACAATTATCAAAGGTTTCATTTTGGTTTGGTTATTTAAGATTTGTGATTGTTGTTTCAGAGGTTTCAGTTAACATGAAGAGAAAAACTACTTAAATCAGCTTTAAGTAGTTTTAGCCACCTCAGGAAAATGACTAATCACACTATATATATATATATATATATATATATATATATATATATATCTACACAGTGCCTTGCATAAGTATTCACCCCCCTTGGACTTTTCCACATATTGTAGTGTTACAACCTGGAATTAAAATGGATTTAACTGGGATTTGTACCCAGTTTTGCACTTTGAAGGTGCAAAATTTTTTTTATTGTGACACAAAAGTTAATTAAACAAAAAAAAGACATTTGTTGGTTGCATAAGTATTCACCCCCCCTGAGTCAATACTTGGTAGAAGCACCTTTGGCAGCAATTACAGCTGTGAGTCTTTTTGGGTAAGTCTCTACCAGCTTTGCATATCTGGATCCTGCAATTTTTGCCCATTCTTCTTGGCAAAATTGCTCAAGCTCTGTCAAGTTGGATGGGGTCCGTTGGTGAACAGCAATTTTCAAGTCTTGCCACAGATTCTCAATCGGATTGAGGTCTGGGCTTTGACTGGGCCATTCTAAGACATTCAGGTTCTTGTTTTTAAATCACTCCAGTGTAGCTTTGGCTGTGTGTTTAGGGTCATTGTCCTGCTGGAAGGTGAACCTCCGCCCCAGTCCCAGGTCTCTTGCAGACTGAAACAGGTTTTTTTTCTAGAATTTCCCTGTATTTGGCTCCATCCATCTTGCCCTCAATCCTGACCAGTTTCCCAGTCCCTGCCGATGAAAAGCATCCCCATAACATGATGCTACCACCACTATGCTTTACCGTGGGGATGGTGTTCTCAGGGTGATGAGCAGTGTTGGCTTTGCGCCACACATAGTGTTTTGCGCTAAGGTCAAAAAGTTCAATTTTGGTCTCATCAGACCAGAGAACCTTTTTCCACATGTTTGCTGTTTCTCCCACATGCCTTTTGGCAAAATCCAAACAGAATTTGATATGGGTTTTTTTCAGCAATGGCTTTCTTCTCACCAGTCTTCCATAAAGCCCCGCTTTGTGGAGCGTCCGGGTTATAGTTGTCCCATGGACAGTTTCTCCCATCTCAGATGTGGATCTCTCCAGCTCCTTCAGAGTTACCATTGGCCTCTTGGTTGCTTCTCTGACTAATGCCCTCCTTACCTGGTCACTGAGTTTTGGTGGACGGCCTTCTCTAGGCAGAGTCGCGGTTGTGCCATATTCTTTCCATTTTTTAATAATGGATTTAACGGTGCTCTGGGGGATGTTCAAAGTTTGGGATATTTTTTATAACCCAACCCTGATTGGTGCTTCTCCAGAACTTTATCCTAGACTTGTTTTGATAGCTCCTTGGTCTTCATGATGCTGTTTGTTTAAATATGCTCTCTGACAAACTCTGGGGCCTTCCAGAAACAGGTATTTAATCTGAGATCATGTGACACTTTAATTGCACACAGGTGGACTCCATTCAACTAATTATGTGACTTCTGAAGGCAATTGGTTGCACCAGAGCCTATTTAGGGGTGTCACAGCAAAGGGGGTGAATACTTATGCAATCAAGACTTTCCAGTTTTTTATTTGTAAATAATTTTGAAAAATATGTAGATTTTTTTCCCCACTTCGACATTATGGACTATTTTGAGTAGATCAGTGACAAAAAATCCTAATTAAATCCATTTTAATTCCAGGTTATAACACTCCAAATGTGGAAAAGTCCAAGGGGGGTGAATACGTATATATATATACAGTACTGTGCAAAATTTTTAGGCAGGTGTGAAAAAATGCTGTAAAGTAAGAATGCTTTCAAAAATAGACATGTTAATAGTTATATTTATCAATTAACTAAATGCAAAGTGAGTGAACAGAAGAAAAATCTAAATCAAATCCATATTTGGTGTGACAACCCTTTGCCTTCAAAACAGCATCAATTCTTCTAGGTACACTTGCACAAAGTCAGGGATTTTGTAGGCATATAGTCAGGTGTATGATTAAACAATTATACCAAACAGGTGCTAATGATCATCAATTCAATATGTAGGTTGAAACACAATCATTAACTGAAACAGAAACAGCTGTGTAGGAGGAATAAAACTGGGTGAGGAACAGCCAAACTCAGCTAACAAGGTGAGGTTGCTGAAGACAGTTTACTGTCAAAAGTCATACACCATGGCAAGACTGAGCACAGCAACAAGACACAAGGTAGTTATACTGCATCAGCAAGGTCTCTCCCAGGCAGAAATTTCAAGGCAGACAGGGGTTTCCAGATGTGCTGTCCAAGCTCTTTTGAAGAAGCACAAAGAAACGGGCAGCGTTGAGGACCGTAGACGCAGTGGTCGGCCAAGGAAACTTACTGCAGCAGATGAAAGACACATCATGCTTACTTCCCTTCGCAATCGGAAGATGTCCAGCAGTGCCATCAGCTCAGAACTGGCATAAAACAGTGGGACCCTGGTACACCCATCTACTGTCCGGAGAAGTCTGGTCAGAAGTGGCCTTCATGGAAGACTTGCGGCCAAAAAGCCATACCTCCGACGTGGAAACAAGGCCAAGCGACTCAACTATGCACGAAAACACAGGAACTGGCGTGCAAAAAAATGGCAGCAGGTGCTCTGGACTGATGAGTCAAAATTTGTAATATTTGGCTGTAGCAGAAGGCAGTTTGTTCGCCGAAGGGCTGGAGAGCGTACACGAATGAGTGTCTGCAGGCAACAGTGAAGCATGGTGGAGGTTCCTTGCAAGTTTGGGGCTGCATTTCTGCAAATGGAGTTGGGGATTTGGTCAGAATTAATGGTCTCCTCAATGCTGAGAAGTACAGGCAGATACTTATCCATCATGCAATACCATCAGGGAGGCATCTGATTGGCCCCAAATTTATTCTGCAACATGACAACGACCCCAAACATACAGCGAAAGTCATTAAGAACTATCTTCAGCGTAAAGAAGAACAAGGAGTCCTGGAAGTGATGGTATGGCCCCACAGAGCCCTGATCTCAACATCATCGAGTCTGTCTGGGATTACATGAAGAGAGAGAAGCAACTGAGGCTGCCTAAATCCACAGAAGAACTGTGGTTAGTTCTCCAAGATGTTTGGGCCAACCTACCTGCCGAGGTCCTTCAAAAACTGTGTGCAAGTGTACCTAGAAGAATTGATGCTTGATGCTGTTTTGAAGGCAAAGGGTGGTCACACCAAATATGGATTTGATTTAGATTTTTCTTCTGTTCACTCACTTTGCATTTAGTTAATTGATAAATATAATCTATTAACATGTCTATTTTTGAAAGCATTCTTACTTTACAGCATTTTTTCACACCTGCCTAAAACTTTTGCACAGTACTGTATATATATATATATATACTTAACATTGATCCTTAAGATAACAAACCAGAGTGCAAAGCTTGGAAGGATCAAACTTTGGAAGTCAAAACAAAGCTGTTAATTGAAAATACCTGTACAAGAATGATCTGAAGACTGTTAATCTGAAGAAGAACTGATGAAGAAATGGACTCTGAAATACTCAATATTGATTTGAATAAACTTGTGAACTTTTGAGATGTCTAGTGGGCTTGGTGGTCCAGCTGAGCTGACTCATATTTTATATTTATCTCTGGAGACATGGGTTGGAAGCACCAAGTTCATATCAAATAATCACTGTGGCTGAGATCCAAGTAGCCTTGTGATCGTGTAAAAAAAACAAAAAAAACACAAAAATCTCTTAATTCGCAAAAAAAAGACAACATGTGAATAATACCATTAATACTACAGCAAGCAATACATGTTAGAAAATAGACCTAGTCATCCCCTCAAGCCACTGTGGTCTACTTAACTAGATCTTAGTAGAGGCCATCTTACGTAGAATGTGATTGGCTGTGATGATCAGTGATGGTCATGTAATGTATGCTGCATCCGATATATATTTTTAAAAAAAGTTACTGAATCTTGGAGACCAGCCTTTGCATTTTCTGTCTGGACTTGTTGGCCAGTAGCAGTTAATGAAGCAGAACAGATTAAACATCACGTTTAATGGGGCATGACGTGCTTCAGTTGCCTGTTTAATATCCTGGAATTGGTGCCATCCAGAACTAAGGCTTTATGAGTCGTGCTCTGTTTCAAACTGGCAATTCCATCATGTATACTCTCCTGAGAAATCTGCTTTTTGTAAGTATCAGTGGCTGGCTGATCCATTTTCAACACTATCCTCTCTACATTAATATATTAACACTGTTTCTATTTCAAGCAGCATCTTGAGACTTTGGTTTAACACATTTCCCCTCATAAAAACAAAGCACAAAACAGTGTTATAAAAATAAAAAAAGTGTAACAACCAAGTTGTTTCACAATGTGTTTATTCCTTTGATATTAATAGCCAGGGTCCAATAGTTTTATCAAAAAGTATACATCCACAATGGGTGATAATGGTCATGTATTTATTTGCAGTTGGCACATTATACTGCAATATACATAATGTACTGTAAAATATTTGACGAACTCAGAGGACTGGATTAAATCAAAATAGTTATTATAAAGTACAGGTATAGCAGTGTCACAACCTTTGATTTACCTCAGGCATGTGTCGTCTTAAAGCTGGCTGAATGATGATAATGTCAATTAAATAAATGGATGCATGAATGAATAAAGCCAGAAGACAGAACTTAAACTGATATTATTTCTAACAGCACTTGTTCTAGGGTAAAGGTTTCTATCCATTATACTTTGATTCTACAGTAGCTTTGAACTTCAACTCTTCTCATGGGAGGGACTGCTTATGGGAAGGAATGGTTATATATTTTTCTTCCAGGAACTGCAGGGTATTTAAAAACGGATCAAATGTCCTTGATGTTAATGTGGTCACCCTGCCAAGATGGATCTTTCACTTTCCATTCCACAGCCTGTTGAAGCAGTTCAATTGTTTATACCGCAAGCGTGGGTATATCTAGTGTGGTATAAGATATGTGGAATAACATGCTTACCAGGGCTAGTTTTTAATGTGTCTTTGCTTACTTTCCAATCCAGTGGTGTGGTTCTGAAATTCAGAACGGAGCTGCACTTCGGTACTTCAAACAATGCTGCCACCGATACGATATGTGTTTTATAAAAGATTATGCAAATTTAAAATGTCTGAAATAATTTCCAATTTCTATTGTTGTTTTGATTTGGCCCCCAATCTCCTTGAGAAGGCGTTTAGTCAAGAAATACCAGTTACCAATCTGCCTGAGTCTGACTTATCTGAACAGCCTGTAGCCCCTTCACTAACACCAGTGTAGGACGCCCAAAACACTACACAGTATAAAACACTCTCGAGTGTTTTGAATGTAAGTTGATAACACTCTAGATAGTCTATGGGCCACACCAGATATTGGTACCACCTGAGGTGGCAAACTCTCATTGTGATTTTTGTAAAGGTCTATGTCTATGGATTATATTTTGATATGATAACCATGGCAGAGTGGCAGCTTAGTGGTAGTTTAGAGCATCTGAACATATCCACATTCAGAGACTTTTTTGCAACTGGACAGGCATTATGATGTATGAAAATGTATGAAATGATCAGTCTGGAGTTTTCTGAATATCATTGCACATATGCTAAACCAAGGAAACACATGCGTTGACATGATCAAACTATTAAATGTCATCAAAAACTGGAACTGGAACTGAGATGTGGTCATTTAAATATGAAATCACACCCTGTTTTTTGCCATTTTTACAACACTGTTGGATTTATTTTGTTATAATTCAACCATAGACATGGCTATCACACTTGTTTTTTTTACTTTATCCCATTCCCCTGTTATTCAATTCAATGTGCTGCAAAAATTGTGCAGAAATAACAAAAATTGAAGCTGTTGGGCAATTCCAGCGTAACTCAAGTGGTAGTTTACAGCATCTCAACATATCCACCCTCACAGTGGCTTTTTCGCAACTGGATAGGCATGTATGAAGTGATCAGTCTGGACTTTTCTAAATATCACTGCACACATGCTAGACCAAGGGATCATGCGCATTGCTCTTTATCATCGGGAAGAGGTTCCAAGGTGCATTGAGTCTGGTGTAATTGCAGAAGGCTCAGTTGCTGGGGTGATGGAAGGTCGCAAGTACAACCGGGCAGTCCGATTTCACAAGCTGGTGTATGAAGCACTCATGAGGCTGACATGGCAAGGTTTCCTCTCATGGTTACAAGACAACCACGTTGATGACAAGGTCCACATTGATGAAATGCTGAAAAGCATCAGCAACCTGTACCAAGATGTCTCCAAAGCTTCACTGAAGGAGGTCCTTGAGAAGCATTCATGTGCAAGGATTATGGAGCTCTTTGAGGACTACCTCAATTATCTGAGATGTGAAAATGGAAGCCTGTCAACATTTTGGATGTCCTATCTGGATATGGTGGAGATCCTGCTGGGCCTGATTCGAGCATCACAAGAGGGGGACTGGATGCTGCACCTGGCATCTATCCGTGCAATGATCCCATGGTGCTTTGCCTATGACAGATTAAATTATGCCCGTTACCTCCCATACTCCTATGCCCAGATGAACCAACTGCCCATCGAACACCCAGACGTACATGCCTACTTCATGCAAGGTGGCTTTTCGGTACAGCTTGGCCCCAAAACCCCTTTGGGCAAATCCCTGTTGACCAGATGTTTGAGGAAACAGTGAACAAAGACACACAAACACCAGGCGGAACAAAAGGATTGATGTCCAAGCCCTAGTTGACCTGATGGAAAACTGCTGACTGAATCCAATGCGCCATGATCAGGCTGAGTTGCTAAGCTTATCTACTGGTATTGATGCGGCCAGGGATCTTCTCAGGGCTCATAAAGTTGGAGAAGAAGAGTATCAGAATTTCAAGAAGCGCCTAGAAGAATATCCACCAATTCTGAAATTCCATGACAAGATAGCAAAACAAAAATTGAAAACATTCTCCCACGTAAACAGAAAGAAGACCAGTGGCAAAGGTCAAGCTAAGGAAGTTGTCCTCAAGGCTGACCGAAACCTGTTTGGACACATGGTCCTTGTTGCCCAAAGTAGACAACTGCACATGACAGACATCCTAGCTCAACTGCTGGGACCTTTGCCATGGGCACTTGCAAATGGTGATGGATCCCTACACAAGACGAACAAGGCTGCACTTGCTAGGGAGTTGGAGAAAACCATTTCTCCAGCAGAAGACATCCCTGGCCCATCAACCTGCATCACTAGTGGAATGAGCTTGGTGCAGAAGATGAAGGGCAATGACAAGACATTTGCAGAGCTGGCAGAATCTACCCTGTCTCTTATACTGCATGAGGGTACACAGAGTCATTGATGTGGTGTTTGACATTTACAGGAAGTCATCCATCAAAGATGCTGAGAGATGTAATTGAGGGTCAAGCACCAGCCTTCAGTTCAAGAACATTGCACCAGCTTACAAAATTCAGCAATGGAGAAGGTTTCTGTGCAGCTCTTCCAACAAGTCTGATCTCATTAATTTCTTGGTGCAACAATGGAAGTACATGGAGAGGTTACAGGGCAAGTCACTTTATGCAACAAGTGAGGAGGTCTGCTTCAAGATCACCAGAGCCCATTGTGAAGAAGTCACCAAGCTGAGGTCTACACAAGAAGAAGCGGACACTCGCATGCTGTTGCATGCACTGCATGCTGCAGAGACAGGGTCAAAGGCTATAGTAATTACTGCTGAAGACACAGATGTGCTGATACTGTGCCTTGGCTTTGAGAGTGACATACCCTGCTCCATATACCTGAAGTGTGGAACACAGAACCACACCAGGTTCCTCGACATTGGCAAGCTGGCAAGTTCAGTGGGAGCCAGTGTCTGTAATGCCCTAATTGGATTACATGACTTCACAGGCTGTGACACTGTGAGCACTTTTGGAGGTTGTGGGAAATTGAGTGGCCTGAAACAGCTTAGAAGACCTACCAGGATGCCTTCAGTCAACATGCCCAGTCATGGGAAGTCTCTTCAGAACTGTTTGAGAAAGTGCAGCAGTTCTCCTGCAACCTCTACATGCCAACTATCCGCACCAGTGCAGTCAATGAACTGCACTATCAACTTTTCTGTGCCAAGTGAGGAGAAGTAGAGTCCAGCTTCCATCATGTCTCTTTCTGCACACCCTTGGTGCCAACTACTAGGCATCCATTTGGAGGCGCTGTCTTCAGAACCAACCAATTGACTAGTACAGTGTTTTGAACATACACTAAAAACACTCAGGCCCATATTTATAAAGGGGAAAGACCAACCGCAAAAAGCCACGTAATGTGCGTGTTCAGTACGGCCGCACTCAGCGTCAAAATAATGACCTGTTTTAGAGACTAATTAGGTGAAGCAGGAGATTCGGCAATCAAACAATTTAAATACCCCTCACCGCAATTAGCGGTGGAGAATTACACACCTCTCACAATAAATAACGGGTTTGGGTCAACCCTGCGTGTGTAGGCTACACATTCCAAAAGAAAATGAATGGCACACAAAGACTTCAGCCTGGTACTAGCCATGGTGATGAGGATGCTCGGAAGCGAAAACTGAAATTTACCAATATGGAAGTGGAGATTTTGGTATGAAGATGTGTTACAAGCTCGAAATACATCGCCAGTTCAAAGGAATAAAATATGGAATGTGTGGTGGCTTCTTAACTTTAAACAGAGGTGCTGACAAATATAAGATAATGTCTAAAATGAAAGGAATTGTTTCTGGATGGGACAAATAACATGTCAATGAATGCACTGCATATATAGCCTGTATTAAAGAATGTTAGATGCCCTTGAGGGTAACTGAGTTTTGGGACTGTTTCTGATCAATTTCCACATCAGTATAAGTTGGCAATATAAGCGTTGTCTTACACTTCCAACCAATTCAGTGGATACAGTCTGACAACACAGACAGAGAATGTCGACAACAACAGTTGGGGGATGTTGCATGCTTGTCTTTAACAAATGACAGCACTCCACTTTAGTAAGGAAGCAAGTACCGCTATTTTTAGGCTTTTATAGTGCTCTGAAATATAATCTACGTAGGTTTATTTCATGTTTAAACAGGTCCGCAAAATCCTAATTTTATTCCATAACCTACCCAGGAAAAATATGTAAATTCTCCACGATTTAAGTAGACCCCTAATAATTATGGATAATGTGCTTGCTATTGCTATAATTTAATCCATTGAGAGGAAGGGTAAATCAGGTATGTAACATTATTTTCATTAATGCTTTACAAAAGAAACAACATAGTTAGGCTAAATTGGTTTATTTAAACAAAAAGTGTGGTACATAAAGAAAATATTTTATGAATTTTAGTACAGCGTGTGGACCTAGTCAGCACATACAAGACAGGCCATTGGGAGAGAATACATAAACCACACATTATGACACAGAACCAAAAAAAAAGCAATAATGTAGGGAATAGATAACAGCCAGGACCAGAAGTAGTGGACGAATGAATGTTAAGAGATATAAATATAGCAATCTCCTGTGTCATGGTTTACGTATTCTCTCTGCGAGTGACCTACCACTTGCTGTTCTGACTTTCGCTGTTTTTTCTTGCTCTGTGCAGCTGCTGCTCGACATGATCACCACTCTTATATTCAAACTCGGAGCCTTGTGGTGACGTAAGCGCATTCTGTCTCTTCAAGGGATTGTTGCCTGGCCCTGATTGCATAGCAAATTCCCCAACCTACTCAGCATTGATTGGCTGGGTGCTGTCATTGCGCCACTAAACGTGCTTGCGCTGGGTTTTTAATTTCATCAGAAACACACTTCTGAATAACTCTTTTTTCTTAACAGCCTGTGCTTTTTCAAAGAGGCAAATGTTTCAAAATAAACAGTGGCAGTTGTATGAAGCCAAATGCTTTGCATACAGCACATTCATATCCAGCATTTGTTGTTTTTTTTCTCCACTGTTTACTTGCTTCTGGAGAGATACGCTGCCAGTCCTTATAAAACTACCACCTTTCATTCCTGAAGACAGCAAAGTCTTTTCCCTGAATGGCCTTCAGTGCAACTCAATGGGAGACAAGGTTCTCAGGCTTGGTGGGTATGCCTCAACATCAACCAGCATGGGAGCACACTGTCACGTTAATAACTGGGAGAGAGTTCCTGCTAAAATAGTCTGTTCACATTGTTTTATTAGGTTGTTTCACTGTCACTAGTCTGAGCACAGAGGGCAAGTCTGAGGACTGCAGGATGTGATTCGATTGGAATCATGTCTATTCAGTGACTTTAGTGTGGTAGGGGCCAGTTCATAAACACTATTGAGATGCCTGTCAGTATTTGGGGTTTAATAAAAACACAATTGAATTTACATTTTTTGTCATTTTTTCTAAGGTTCTGTTCTTTTTTACAAAAGCTCCTCCTATCCTCTCATGTGTTAGTTCTGTTCTGTGGCTGGCAGAACACTTCACAGACAAAACCGTGTGCATTAGAGCCAACATAGCTGGCCAATTAAAGATGTGCAGCTGTTCTTTTCTCTTTAAAAAAAGGCATACTTTGTGTCCTCTACATTTTCAGAGTACCAGTACCGAATTACCTGTTTGAGAGATTTCTCTATCATGTTCTGTTGTTTTTCTTATTTCTTCTTTACTAACTATTCTAGCAAAAATCTATTTTTTACAAGTACTTCCACAAAGTGTCTTTCTCCATCTTGTCAGAATGCTTTACTTGTTGTGTCTTCGTGGTTAACTGCCATTCCGGGAGGTGCTTTGTTTGTGTTTGTGTCCACAGTCGTAGTCAATGCACTGTTGCTGTCGTCTTCGTCAGCATTTTTAACCTTCTTAAAAAAGTAGTTGGTAATAGAAGATGCTCTTTTCATTGCATCAGGAAGACTGCTGACTGAATCAGACAGTTGTGTGGGAGATGGGAGTCATGTGACTTAGCTGGAAGTTCCAGCTCCACTGCACCACTGCTGGTTCGCCACCTTGTTACAATTACAGAAATGACTGCTGGACCCGGAAAGAAGAACAGTGTCTTTGGAAATCATAGTCTCCTTCTCGTCTTCTCTTTGGGACAGCTTGAAGAAGGTATCCTCTGGGAGAGGCAAGACCTTGAATCATGAGATGCTTTTTCACCATCTTTTCACACCAAACTCGGTGCACAAGTCTACAGTAATCTGCTTTGAAGGGTTCATTTATGTAGACCACCAGTGGCTTTATATGACGCATATGTAGTGCTGGTACTGATAGATAATAAAATATTCTTTACGACATAGATACTAAAATATTCTTTACTACACAGGGAACTCTAAACTAATTACATCAGTGCCAGTGGAGTTGTGCAAACGCCAATAATTCCTGATTTGGCCCCAGCAGGAATAAATGGCAGCGTATATACAGCCACATGGTGTCAAAAGATACAATTGTATCAGAGATAGGCTCACTGCAGCCTGAGACTTCTAATGCATAATAATTTCTGAATAACTTAACAGTAACAACAATGAGTCACATGTGCTAGATGCACTGCAATGTTCCACTGCCAAATAGCGTTCTCTTATTATTTATGGATAGCTGGATAGGCAGTAACCTTTGATATCGCAAACATGTATTTTCATTTTAAAGCATGACATCTGGAACTACCCTAGGTAAAAGAAAGTTCTCTGTTTGCTTGCCTACTCTCCCAGTGTATCTGGTACACTTACGCTTCAGAGATTCCAAGGTCAGACAATCCAAATGAACTTAGGAGCAAGATTTGGGAATGCTTCATTAAAGAATGGAAACACTGCTAAAATTGACAACACAAAAGTTCCTCAAATGAGTGAGACTCGACATACCTGACACTTCCTAGTTCATTTCACCTCAGCAGTGTCTTTGAGGTCAAGCAACTTACTGGCTGCAAAGCCTGTCAATCATTAGCGGAAGCAGATGGTTGGGTACTGGCAGGATAGAAGAAAGTGGGAACAATTTCACACGCCAGATGAAGCTACCTTGAAATTGCAAGACTCTGCAAACAATTATTTCTTTAACCAAGTGCAGAACCAGATATAATTCTAAAATGTGTTTTTTTCCTCCCCAATTTGGAATGCCCAATTATTATTTGTATCCCGGTTCACAGCTGCAACCCCCTGGAGACTTGGGCAACGGAGACTGGAACATGCGTCCTCCAAAACGTGCTCCTGCCCATCTGTCATTTTTCGCACTGCAGATCCACAGTCAGGCCACCAGACCTATAGTGCCGGAGGACAGCACAGATCTGATGGCTCCACTGCAGAACCGCAGGCACCCTATCGGCTACAGGGGTAGCTGGTGTGCAGTGAACTGTGGATTCCCCTGCCAACCTATGCCCTCCCTACCGGGCGGCGCTCGGCCAATTGTGCGCCACCCCCTAGGAACCCCCAGTCACGGTCGGCAGTGACATAGCCTGGATTCGAACCTGCGATCTCCAGGCTATAGGGTGTATCCTGCACTCCACGCAGAACGTCTTTACTGGATGCACCACTCAAGAGCCCAAAAATGCTTTTAAAAGTACACATTTGAGACCTATATAGTGAACTGATGTGCATGCAATGGAAAATATATTAATATAGTTATTTTGTTAGCTAAATCCCTTTTAACTGTAACCCTAACATCTTTTGTTGAAATCATGTGGTAAATTAAGCAAAGCAGTGGTTCAGACAGAGAACTCACTTTTAACATTAGATCAAATCATGTAAACATCAAGCATAATTTAGGCACTTTGAATACTCACAACAAATCGTTCAGTTGAACAGCTAGTATCTTATTGGTCTTATTTGTCTTTTGATAAACAATATGTCCAATGATCGGCAAGGAAATGATTTATATCTTACCTCAATCCATTTTGTCCCTGCTGTGAGTCAGAGCTCGCCTCCCCTCCCCAGCCTCCACCTGCTTTTTGGCTTCATCTCATGGGAGAGCAGTTATCCTGACCCCCTACCCATGGCTTCCCTACGGTCGGCCACTCCACTTATTTGTGACATAATTTATGGGCAGGGTTACCTCAAAAGGCAAAGCCAAAGAATGTAGTGTGAAAATATGTATAGTTTTGTTTAGTCTAAGCTTTACTACATAATCTATTGTATGTGCTTCCTGACTGAAACTTAAGCACAGTATTTACCATTTTGTGAATGGCAATGTACAGTAGGTAAGAATTGTCCCTTAATGGTTACATGATTTATTACAAATCAACAACATGCTGCAGACTAAAAACAGACAATATAAGAAAACTATTACATTTCTTAGCATGGGAAGTTTACTAGATAAAACTCGTGAATCCCAAAAACATAGGCAAAATGAGATTTCTTCTAGGGTGTTTGAAGATAGTAGCATAGTTGGGCTTTGAGGCAAGAAACTACTTCTTATTTATCTTTTATAGTGATTTAAAGGAAAATGATGCTGCTGTCCTGTGCTCTTCCTACTGGTATTCCGTAGTCCCTATGGGACTTTGGAAAGATTGGCAAGGAGATTTAAGAAATATTTTGCATGAAGATTTCCCTTCACTAATGAGACACCAGTCTTACATAAAGGACCCAGGAACAAATCAATCTCAGTTCGAATAACACAAGCTGTGACTTACAAAACCCCTGCATAATACTTTCGATGGAAAAAGAACAAAATATCAGAGCAGGGAAGGTGGAACATTCTCCTCGTGATAACAGCAGTCTCAGGATCTAATGATGTATTGTTTTGCTGTTTCATGAAACTCGGTTTCTTTTCATACAGAGATCTTTCGGGAACCGGATTTGCCTTTAGATCAAGCTTTTTTAGATTCGGAGACAGAATCCTTAGATAGAACGTCTTTGTTTCTACCCCCTTTGAAAGTATCTCAGAAATGAGGTATTAAGATTTGCTACATGTATCATTAGCAGTTAGTCATTTTTAGCAGAGTTAAAGATAAACATGTGCAAATGTAACTGTAGAACCTATTTAATGTAAATGCACGCTATGCCTTTAAGAACACAAGTGCCAATTGAGAACATACCGGCAGCTTGTTAAGTGTTAATTGTCTCCCCTTTGTACTAAACATATTTAAATCAAATCAACCATTATGCTAGAAAGTTTTTGTGTGTGTTTTGAGTGTGGAGGCAACAGGAGACGTTAGGATTATTGGGTGGTTTTGTCGTGAGTGTTTGAAAACTCGCTTTCGTGTGATTGCATTGAGACGTTCTCTGTTTTTGCCGGTTGTGTTGGTGACCTCGAGATGTACAGCTGAAGTATTCTGTAGAGATAAGTACCAAATTCAAATTATTACTAACAACTCTAGCCTCCACGCTCCGTATTAGGGAAGGTGTATTGTGTTTGTGCTTTTTGTTTAGCTTCTAACTATTTTTATGGTTGTTGCAACCACAATGATGTGTGTGTGTGTGTGTGTGTGTGTGTGTGTTTTTTAAGGTGGTTGTTGTAGTAATTTGAAGGTGATTGTTGTTTGATTGTGCATTTTATTAACATCACGGGTAGTCCTGATAGTCTACAGTCTAAAGTACCAGAGCTTGATAGCAGTTAATTACATTACTAGAAGTGCACTTTATGTATTTTGCTTTGTGTTATTTCCCTGTTGGGACAAGTTGTATTTTCTTTCTTTCTTTCTTTCTTTCTTTCTTTCTTTCTTTCTTTCTTTTATTTTCACTTGAACGTTTGGATTGTGTTAAGCACCACTTTTGATATTATTTTTTGTTTTGCCAACTGCTACTAAGGGCCGGGCCTTTTAATTGTAATTTGACTATTGTTGCTGTATGTAGCTATTGCTGTGACATTGTGATTACTGCTATTTGACACTATATTCTACATTACATTTATTGCTGCTTCATTTTAAATTGTTTTTAACTGGAATTGCCTTTGTGTTAATAAACTTTGTATACATTTACTTGGCTTCTGGGTTTTGTGTTTGGGAAGTGATGCTGCTATTAAACTGTCCTTGCCCAATAGAAAAGAACCTTAATTAAGATTTTCCTTTTCTCCCTATTAATATTGGGGAGTGGCGTAGCGGCTACAATTTTAAATGTATTCCTTCAGTGACAGATGTCAATATCAGTTACATAACCACTACTCCACACTGCTACCCTTTAAAACAGGTTGTAAGAGATTTGCAGCCTGATATACCAGAAGGCTTTTTGCCTTAACAGCATGTGCCCTGTCAGTCTTTCCACTGGCACGTATTTGAGGAACATCATCTTGTACACCAGGATTATCGCTGTCACTTTGATGGCAAGCAACCATTACATGAAAGCGAATGTACTTTCATTTAATCTGTTGGTAAAGTACGTCACCTAAAGTTACAATGAACTCTTTAGAATAAATGTTTTCACTTTAGAGCAGTAATGATAAGGGCAATGAAAAAGAAAGTTGACAAAAGTATTATCACTATTGATCAAGTATTGATTACATACAAGACTTGCTTGCTACCTTCTCTTCGCTAATTAACTTCTAGGAAAATGCCAAAAGCAGCATATAGTTTATCTAAAAATAGCAAGCACTTTATCACAAACTATTGCTTGACATTCTTTTGCTGGTGTTCAGCATAAATGACAATGCCTTTAAACTCCAGCTGTTGTACTAGCATACTTATTTCGTATGGCAACGGGCTACAGTTGTAATTTTAGTTTTGACTTGCATACTAAAGTATGTTCACACTGCCACTGTAAGAAGTAGATTTACCTTTTATATAGTAATAAAAAAATCCCTTTTCTTTCATCACTGTACTGTCCTTTATCATATTGACACTATGTTTCTGTATTGTTCTATTTTGTTGTAGTATTCTGTAGCAGATGAAGAAAGGATACAGAATAGCATCACTCATTCAGAAATCTTCTCAATTATCCTGGGAAATGGGCAGGAATGATTGACAAACTACTGAATCCGACATCTGTATCTTACATCTTGTTTAACACAACAGGGGCCCAAGAGAATCTCCAAATAGGACTTCCAGGCTAATTATCAGAGACATCGATTCACGGTAGAAAATTACAAGAGAAACCTTAGAAATGTTGAGAGAATTGAACACACAGCTGGGGCTCAAACTCATGGGGCTTCTCGTGCTGTTTTTGCTGTAAACCATTTGGAGTGTTGTAGATTAAACTCAATCCGTGGAGATTCTGAGCATGGCTGCATATGGAATTGTTGATGAGCCGGGCTGGACCGACAGTTATTACCAAGCATTAGTGTCCCATCAATAATAATTAAATGTAGACATGTTTCCTGTAATTACTGTCAAAAAGTACCATTGAAAAAGTTGAAGTTTTTAGGTATAAATGAAATAATAAAATGTTTTAATTATTCAACACAAAACAATCCGGTCCCTCGGTTTCTTTACACAATTACTGCGTATCAATCTCATCATATAGAAACAAACTAATGTAAATTTAATTAGTGATTATTTGTCTTACCTTTTGATATTAAATATATATTTTTAAGTGTTTCTTAGTTCCCTAAGAAATGCACCATATCCATTGTGCATTGTGGGATTGTAGTCCTAAACAAGGTATAATCTCTGAGTAAAATACATATCCCAGCTTCCACAGCGGTAGCTCGAGTGTCACATTTACACGACGAATCAGTTGCATTTGCTAGTTTTGCAACATATTTTCATTGCAAGTTTATGGCCTCTATGGCAATAAAAATGTCAGTGCCCCGAATGAGAGGAATATTCAGGGAGGGGGCAGTTTCTGTAGCTGGGGCATTGTGACAGAGAGCAAATGAATCCTACTCGACAATCTCCCCCCCGACCTGTGAGGACACTGTATAACCAGAGCAGAGTCCCCTGTAATGGATGGTTTGGCGGTTCATTCCAGGGTCAGTCGGAAGCCGGCCATCCAGGAATGGGGCGGGGCAACAATACCAGAAGTCAGAGCCTTAATGCGCGATGTGTCAGTCACGGATTGGAGGAGACGTGATTGGCCACGCCACCGAAAGAGGGCATGACGGAGGGTATTTAGGGGAAGTGGCCCCAGTGATCTGTTCCTTTTGATGTGGTTACCGCTTGGACTGAAAAAGGAAACAATCTATTAGTGTCGTAAGTGTTTCGTACTGTATTTGTTTGTTCTGCTAACTGTTTGTCATTTGTGTTGTCAGACGGCTAAGCACTAGTCGGGAGCTGTCGCTACGTGCACAAGAGCACTCACTATCGGGAGAAGTGACTGTGTCTGTGTTGTGTGTTAATTAAAGTGTCTTATTGTTTTCGGGACTGTAAACCCTTGTTTTGTACGGAGTGATACACATGACTGTAGAGCCCGTGCTTATTAGTGAAGTGTTGTTGACACGCAACCCAGCCAAATAAAGGAGCTGTTTTATTGAACTTTAACTGTCTCTGTGTGTTATTGCACTGCACCAACTACACCTGTGTACGACCAACCACACGTTCAAAGGCATATATGAAGATTATTGTGTCTAAGTTACATATAGTAATGAAATGAAAAATAAACATACATTTCATTCAGATTGGCACCTTTTATGTTTGTGAACATTATCTTTGGAGGACATTATTTTGCAGCCACTACACAATAAGATCCCAATGTTCAAATACTGTCATATTTCTCTGCAGTCATTATCTACCCATATCAGTCTGCCTTTAGGTCATATACACTGCACTGTTGATCAAGTGCCACATCATATGCTTCAGCGCCTACTGTAGAGGATTCAAGTATATTAGTGAGAAAAAAGTATCTGTTAACAATAGAACAACCATTTGTCTTTTTTTTTTAAAACTCACATGACCCTGTGAGTATAAGGCAAGCAGATACAGTCAAAAAGCCTTATAATGACCACTCAAGGGACTATGATAATATGTATTGGGGTCACTATAGACAGTAGCCCTGGTGGGGCTATGGCAGTCTGCCATTCTGGTTTTGCGGCTGTTGAAGCTACAGTAGGATTCTAAATCAGTCTCTACAAAACGTGTTTTCTTAGCAAAAGGTATAGTATGTAAAACAACTTAGAGAAACTTAGAAGCCCTGAAATCCAATGTGTTGTCTGGTCATTTCTAAATGCTGGTACCTGATACCCTATTCATTCATTTCTGAACTGGTTTCCAGCCCATCATATATTTTTTCTTCACTCTGTTTATAAATTCTCTAAGTAGAAGAAGTAGAAGCTTGTGTGTTTCCAGATACTTTTCAAGCATTGTTTATCTGAATACGTGTTAGTCCCAAGAATCCTGTGAATTTCCTTTCTGAAAATAAAAAGTGCTTATGCCAATTTGGAGCAAAGAGCTTGGAGAATGTAGCCCTTTGTTTTGATACAGGCATTAAATAAACCAGGAGAAAAGCTGGCAAATGCAATTATCTCTGCTCATTCGAGCTAGGCAAGATGCATCGCAGAATGAAGAGTGTTAGCTGCACGAGAACAGCTGCCATGCTGCTTTTTTTATACCACAGGTTCTCAGCCATAAGTGCCGAAGACCCTTATTAATCAGATTCCATCCCTGTCAGGTGGACTGCACTGCTTTAGTGATGGACTGGAGCACAGTTTAAAAATAAATCTCTCTAGTGACAATTTAAAAAAGTCCTAGTTTGATAATGGTCCAAAAACTGCACAATCATCTTAAAGCAGAGTAATATATTGATAAATACAGTATATCACTGTTTTTCTGCATGTCTTATGATCGAGTTGATCCAGTTATTATTTGTGTTTATTTTTCCCCAATTTGAAATGTCCAATTATGTTTTTTCTCCTCACCACAGTGAGTCCCCACACAGCACAGATGTTCTGAGGGCGTGTGAGTGTCCTCCAATTTCACAAGCCTAAGGCCAGAATCGTTTTTACGCCAAGCAATCCAGAGCAGAGGTGGGCGGGCTACCGATCCCGGAGAACAGAGACCAGCCCTGCCTCTTATCCACTCTTAATGTGCTCGGTGTCTGGCCAGTAGGCTTCGCTGTTGCGCAGAGGAGAATAAGTCCCTGCCAGTTTCCCATCCCCACCCCTGGGAGTGTCAGAGTCAATGTGACACCCTCTTCGGAGTCCCCAGCAAAGTTCGGCCTCTTTGCACAGCCTGGACACGAACAGGCGCCAGCTGTGTGACTCATCCTGCGCTCCCAGCGGCAGCACTTTAACTGGATGAGCCACTCGGGGACCCCCATGATTGCATATTTTAAGTAGTAGGTATCGATGCTGTAATAAATTAGCTGTGCATATATATTTAGAATTCATTTGTTAAATTACTGCTCCCCTACCTCACCCCAGTTCAAATGACCAGTACCACAGGCAGATCGGGCATATGTACTGCATACAAATGAATAGTCTAGTTAATATTTTCCCCAAGAAGCCTTGCATTCATGACTGAGTATGGTGACAGAGCCGGCTTGCAAATGAAAACTCAAAGGATTACCCTGTGCAGAAAGCAGATGGAAGGGATCTGGCCCCAGCACATCCCCTTTTCTTATTATGCAGTACAAATATAGAATGGGAAGGAAAAAAGCGACCTAAGTGTAATACACTGTAAAGGTAACATTTAAGGCAATCTTTTATAATGAGTTGACGCTGGCATGCTATTGTGAGCTTGGCACCCTACTGAGATTAATTTCACTGCACAGTTGCTGAATTGTTAAATGTCATCTCTCACAGGTTGCCTTGCTGTAATGATTTAAGTAAAAGGACTGGAGCTCATGGTGATGGTGTTTATTATGTCTTACCACTGTGTTGCAACCATGTGAAATGCAGAAAAGAACAATGCATGCAACATGTTTACAAATCACAAAAACAAAACGACAAAACAAAAGCCTGTTCAAAGCGCAGTACTGTTACTTGTGCTTTTGAATATCGTCAGCTCTTTTTCATGCACCAGCTTGCACAATCACAGCCATGACAACACTAAAGATAGCTGGGCCCTGTTTCTCTTCACAGTTGCTGAAGCTGCACCTGGTGTTTAATTACCACAATATCCATGCAGGGAGGGTTTTAATTCTATCCCATCTATATTGTCATGCTAATGCAAAATAAGCTAATGAGATTCTGTTGTAGAAAAAAGGCTGTGGCTATTACTTTAAAAATGTGATTAATAACAGCACATTACAAATTCAGAACCTTGTCTATTTGGCAAGCAAGTTTCATAGCTGGGTTTTGTGTCCCTGCAGTTACACCTACCTATAGGGAATGTAGACAACTTGGTCAACAAGATCAGCCTTTTGATAAAGGCTAAACTATGGAAGAATGTAACTTCCTCAAAAAATGATTATAAAATGCAATTGATTGAGGGACATAGCAACCTTGATTTCCGCCATTTTGTTTAAAAGGAAGACAAAAAAAAAATAGAAATGGAAGCAAAACTAAAGCATCCCCAGTGGTATTATCCAAGGGGTATGTCATATCAGATTGAGTAGTTTGTAAACACAAAGTAAAATGGAAATGGTAAAAAAAATATCTGTATCACTGATACAGCCAGGCTGTGGCAGTGAAAAGATTCAGTTCCACTGGACACCACCTATAATGGGACTTTAGTAAGAGAATCATAGAATACAGCTCGCAAAGATGCTGCCTGAAAGTAAGTGGTCTGTATTAATAATATCGTCAGAGGTTAAAAGAATGTGGCCTTGAAACAGTTCATTTTAAATGGACAGCACTGGTAATGGAACTTAAGAAAGTCAAGAATACAATTGTGTCCCAAACATGAATGGCTGGGTTCACAGACCTACGTGTGGTCCAGTGGTTAAAGAAAAGGGCTTATAACCAGGAGGTCCCCGGTTCAAATCCCACCTCATCCCTATGCAAGAGAGCCGGGCTCATCTACATTCATAATTATAGAGCTTTTGACCTCATCTCAACATCCGACAGGAACCAGAATCTGCAATGGCAGTGCATCACACAACATTACAGCAGCTAAACTAAAAGTTAAATGTGCTTGTACTATGACACCCACACTCGAGCTTGACCTAGGGAATCACAGTATGCGTACCAAGTATGAAGACAATATCTCAAAGCATTAGTTCTTTATCATACAGCATGCCCATGCTTTTCTCAAGCTTATACTATCGTATACAACAGTAAATTGATTTCCCCACTTTCTTATATAAGGACATCCTACAATACACTGATTTAGTACAGAATTGGCATATCCTGCAATAAACCAGGCATCATAAAGTCTTTACTTTTTTTAAACCTCAGCACAGCTCAGTCTCCAACCACTGAATGATACTGACACAAACTTGTACTTTCAAGGGGCCTGTCTATCATTTTGATGAAACTGTCGCAGACATACACTTTCAAAACAGTCAGTCAAAGATTCTACTGTTGACAGGTGCCTGTGCAATGCAGATCACATCCTACACAATTCACTTTTTAAAGTTAAAAGTTGTCTATGTGTAATTCGATAACATATTACGCTTGCTAGGACTTTAGAAACAGCCCTTGGCAAGGTATCATTATCCACTCGCCGTTGGTTTATTTCCTCATACACCTACTTATGTTGTGGCTTACCTATGCATTTATCATGGTTTACATGATTTTACCAATGTTATTAACATGCTTTACTATAGCTACTGTAATTTCAATACTCATAGTACAATTTTACATTCTACGAAGTCTAGAAGGAACTTCAATCAATTCGAGAACTTCGATGTAGTGCAAAAAGTTTTAGACATTTATTTTAATAGGAAGTATTCATTCAGCAGTAGTGAATATCACCCTCATAACAGCAGCTTTAAAACAGTGATAATGAAATACAGATCTAACAAGTTGTACTGTACCTGAGATATATGATGATGGAAGTGTGAGATTCTTAACAGCACTGAAACAGCAGTGTGCATGATACATGCAATACGGGAAATTAAAGAACACCAAACCTTCTCTCAAAGCAAAGAAAATAAGATCTCACAGACAAGAACACATTTTGCTGGAAATAAATATTTGTGGGACATTGACTGAGATGTTGCCAACGAGGATAAGAAAGTGGCTGAATTTTCTAAATAAAAACATTATTGATGAAAAGCAAGATGCCATACATCCCAATCTGCCACACACCATTACAGAATGCCAGCTCTGTGACGTCTGAGTGACTATAAACACAATACTGCACACCTTACCTGTGACCGCTGCAGGAGTCCAGTTCTGTTGTAGAGTTAAAATTAACATTATTGTTGGTTCTGTGTAAGAGTGAAAGGGAGAAATTATAGGAACGTACTGGTGTGATCATGTACACTAACTGGACTGTATAAGAGAGTGTATTTGTACTGTGAACCAACTTAAATAACTGTTGTTAACTCAGAGCAAAACAACAGTATATTAGACTATGTAAAAGGCAGTGATTCTGTGGGAAATGCCGTTATCTTGAAAATAGTATGAGGTCTTGACTGTACACGGTCATTTCACATCAGATCACTCAAAATCAATTTTTTTTTGACCACCTCAAAACTTGATTTGGCAGAGTTGTAGGTACCATAGAGACATGATAACATTCCAAATTGGAGGTCAGTGGGTCAAACAGCTTCCAGGTTAGGGGTCATTGAAGATTTGATCTTTTTCGGGTATTGATCGCTGATCTTGCCTGAAAGAGAATTGCACAGTTCAGGTCATTTGTACACATGATTTCCATTACATGAGAGTAGATGTTAAAACTTCATGCTGATTTGAACTTGGCTCTCGCCAAGATAAGCACCAACTAAGACGTAGCTTCACAGTAAACTAATGTGATCCATATGTGTCTCCATCCATTTGCGCTTCCTTCCATATGATGATGTAGATATCCTTCTGTCTGGTGTTGATGGCTGAAGTGTAATGCTGGCTCCAGGGATCAGCTTATTTTGCCTCCCTAGCACATCAGCACACACAACGGCTGCGATGCTGGCTCCGGGGATCAACCATAGTGCGGTCTCCCCAGCGCATCAGCATGACAACCGTCTGGATTGAGCTAAGTAGGGTACATCTCTGGGGTCTTCAAGTGGGTCTTCAACCTTCCATCCTTGGTGTTTCGTCGACTAGCCCACGACACCTCAAGAGGGCTCGACGGTGATTCTGGCGTCCCAGCATCACCCCCCTCCGTCCCCCACTCAACTCAGCCCAGCTTACTTACCTGTACATCAGCCTTTCTTTCTTTCTATTGTGCTTGAGATCCCCAGCCAGAATCTTTCCGTCTCAACCACAGCCAGTTGCTGCTCCTCTCTGCTGCTTCAGATAAGTTCTTCACTGTGCGACGCAACTCTTGGCCATTGAATCCGACATCTCTGAGAAACCGGGCTGTAGAGTGTGCCACAAATCCTCGACATCCCACTTCCACTGGGTAAACCCAGACTCTCCATCCTCGCTGTTCCGCTTCAGTGGCTAGTTGAGCATACCGCAGTTTCTTCCTCTCATACGCCTCATCTACAGCATCCTCCCATGGCACTGTTAACTCCACCAGGTGAACAAGGCGTGCTGATCCAGACCACAAGACAATATCTGGTCGAAGGTTTGTGGTGGCAATCTCAGGTGGAAAAATAAGCCGTTGACCAACATCTGCCAGCATTTTCCAGTCTCTAGCAGCTTCCAGTTGTCCTGGGCGAGGATTGGTTTTAACACCTTTTCTTGGTGGTTGCTCTCCTGGGCGGAGGAATGTTGTCATTTGTGTGTAATGTTTTGATGGAACAGGTGGCAACTTATTGGTCATGTTACGCTTGTCTTCCAATGCTAAGGCCAAACATCGCAGCACCTGGTCATGGCGCCAAGTAAACCGTCCTTGGCTAAGAGCCACCTTACATCCTGTCAAAATGTGCCTTAATGTTGCAGGTGATGAACACAAAGGACATGAGGGATCCTCTCCTATCCAGAGGTTTAGGTTCTGTGGTGATGGGAGAACATCATATGTTGACCTTATAAGGAAACTGATCCTGCTCTGTTCCATTGACCATAGGTCTTGCCAGCCAATCTTGCGTTGTTCCACACTCTCCCATCTCATCCATTCTCCCTGCTTGCCCTGGGAAATGGCCTTTATACACCTCATCCTCTCCTCCTGCTTTTGCACCTCGTTGACTACAAGCTTCCTCCGTTGCGCTGGGGCTGCCTTGTGCCATGTAGGAGGAGCTAAACTGAGACCAAGACCCCCTCTTCCAAGCTGAACTTGCCCCATGATATCACCAATTCGAAGGGCAGCCTTTGCATCCTCCACAGCTTTCTTTGCCACCCACTTTCAACACAGGTGCTGCCTCCCTTACGCATTTGTCGCGTGACTCTACTAATGTCATTTCCAGTCGGACCTTGGCGCACTTAAACTCCTCGGTTAGAGCGGAGACAGGTAGCTGCAGTATTCCTTTACCATAAAGTCCCACTCTGCTGAGGCAGCGTGGAACTCCCAACCATTTCCTGATGTATGAACTGATTAAAGCTTCCAGCTTCTCTACTGTTGTCAAAGAAACCTCGTACACAGTCAGTGGCCACAGCAACCTTGGCAGTAGGCCAAACTGAAAGCACCAGAGTTTTAGTTTGCCTGGTAAAGCACTGCTGTCTATGCTCTTCAACCCTTCCACAGCTTGTTGTCTAACTTCTCCCACACGAACTGTGTCCTTTAGATCCCCGTCGTACCATCTCCCAAGGTTCTTCACTGGCTTCTCAGACACTGTTGGTATTGCCTCACCATTAATGAAGAACTTTTTATCTACTACTTTACCTTTAATTATAGAGATGCTCCTTGATTTAGTGGGCTTGAATTGCATTCGTGCCCATTCAATGTTATTGGTTAATTTGCCCAATAACCGATTAGTGCAGGCTACTGTTGTAGTCATGGTTGTCATGTCATCCATGTATGCTCGAATTGGTGGTAGTCGTATTCCAGAAGCCAAGCTCTCCTCCCACTACCCATTTTGATGCCCTAATGATTACTTCCATTGCCATGGTAAAAGCCAGTGGAGAAATGGTGCATCCTGCCATTATTCCAACTTCTAGGCATTGCCATGTAGTGCTGAATTCTGAAGTTGAGAAACTAAATTGCAAATCTCCAAAGTAGGCTTTGACTAGATTTGTTATTGTCATTGGTACACTGAAAAATCAAATGCTGCCCAAAGAAGTTCATGTGGCACTGAACCATATGCATTAGCCAAATCCAGGAATGTCACATGGAGCTCCTTCCTCTCCTTTTTAGCTGATTGAATTTGTTGCCAGATCACATTGATGTGTTCTAAGCATCCTGGGAAACCTGGAATGCCCGCTTTTTGTATTGAAGTGTCAATGAAGCAGTTCTTTAATAGGTAAGTTGACAATCTCTGAGCAATAATGCTGAAGAAAATCTTGCCTTCTACGTTTAATAGGAAATAGGGCGAAACTGACTGATGCTGCTAGAATCTTTTTCTTTAGGTATAAAGACTCCACCTGCTCGGCGCCATGCTCTTGGTACAACCTGTTTTTCCCATGCTACTTTCATCAGTTTCCACAGGATTCAGAGAACTCCTGAAGCACTCTTGTACACTCTGTACGGAACTCCATTAGGCCCTGGAGATGATGAAGCCCTTGCTTTTTCACAGCTTGCTCTACTTCTTTCCACTTAGGTGCACAGTCCTCCATTTGGTATTCTGGTGGATTGATAGGTGGGATGTCTGAAGGAATTGACATAGGCTCCTGCCTTTTGAATCTGTATGCGTTTCCTCCAAATATCTCTCTAACTCAAACTTAGATGCTTTTAGTGTGCCATTCTTCTCACTGGTGAATAACTTCTTTACAAATTTGAATGGGTCTTTATAAAAGTTAGTTCTCGCACGCTCCTTCTTTTGTAGCGTTTCCGTGGGCTCAGCTCTGCGCAATGTTGCAAGCTTATCTTTTATGACCCTTTGTAAAAGATTGAGTCCCTCCTTCTGACTTTCTTCTACTCTTCTCCATTGCTTCCTCAGCTGTCTCCTTTCTCTAACTAAGCGTTCAATCTCCTGCTGCCATCTAGACTTTCCAGGAATAGTTTGTACTTTTTCCTTCCTTTTCTCAACTCCAAACCTCTCGCTTCCATATGCGTAGATGATGTCCCCAAATTTATCCAGTTTCTTTTCAACTGTTCCACTTAACCTTTCCAATGCAAAGCAGAGATCTGTGTTTACTGTGTCCCATGCAGTTTTCTCACAAGCTCTTGGCCATTTAACTCCAGGCTTGTGCCCGTTGAGGTTCTTTTCTCTCTTACGCTGGTTTGTCTGACCGGGTTCACAAGGATCATTAGGTTCATCACTAACTGTGTCCATGCAAGTCCTCCTCACATCTATGACAGGGGTGCTGATATCCTGCGAACTGTGGTTTGCTTCCTGTCGCTGGATTTCATTCGACTGACTTGACTGACTTCGTAAGAAGTACTGATCAATGTGAGGCCCTTGTCCCTTCTCCCTCAAGCATTTCATTCTCCCTTGATGAATCTTCAAACCCCTGACTGTTGTCGCCTTGCTCCAGCCGCAGACACAAACCTGGAGTTCCATGTCTTTGCTAACTGCAGATCTTGAACTAGTCTTTTGTGAAGTACTCTCCATACTCATATCCGTTTCCGTTCCTAAGTCCTTAACCGTGTTGTCCAATGTTGTAGTTATTTATTAAGACATTTCTTTTCTAAACGTTTTTTCATAGTTATGTTTCCCTTTATTTAATTCCCCCCCTATAAAAGTTTACCATAGCAAAAGCATAACCAAGTGTAATAAAGCTTAATGAAAGCATTGTAATGCATAGGTAAGCATTGTGAAGAATAATGAGGTATAGTAAAGCATATTAATAAACATGGCGTACCAGGGTCAACTATGATGAATGCATAGAATAACCATGGGAAAAGCATGGTAGTAAACTTTATAGTGGCCATGCCTCCTGATGAGGTAATTATTCAAGGGAGCACTGACTTTTCAGATTTATGTGCAAATGCTCTGGTGTCTTTGAGTAAGCAAAGTGAATGGCAAGCAAGTGATTCAGTCATTTGTTTTACAATGCTATACTGTACATACACAAGACAATGAAGGCACTCTTATAGAAGAGTTTTAAAAAATTACGATCAGAACGCTTCTATAATACAACCCAAAGAAACCTTTTCAGCATGTGAGCTGACAATCACTATATCCGAAATGTGACTGGATTTGGATCATATACTGCACAGTGGTTCTTATGAGATTGTATACTGATATTGATATGGCAATGTAATGGATTACCAGCTTTCATTGGTTGATACACATGTGATATTATAGAAATGCTACCACTCTGGTACCATTCTACCAATGGCTCATAACGCTATACTGTAGAAGACCACTTTTTAGCATTGGCCTTTACAGTGGAATCACTGCAATGCAATTAAAGATCATCTAGCTGGAGTAAATACAAAATACATTTATATCTGGGGATTTGTCACAGAAAGACGGCATCTCTTATATCTTTAACCTTCGTTTATGTGCCTGTATACACATGAATGCTCAAAATCTGAGGACTCATATTGTTACGTTATTCACCTCTGTTTTATATCAGTAAACCATACCCAGCTTGGTGCCTTGCTCACTCCTGATTACCTCCTATCCAGCCTTCCCTTTTCTAGGGCTGTATCACAGAGTCCTGAATCTGCATTCAGATGAACTGTGATAACTCCAGCAAGCTCAGCTTTTTTTCCTGGAATTGATCCAACATTGATAGGCAGTGAGCAGTGCTAGTGCTGTTTACAAAACCTTAGGTTCAAAAGACTTTTCAGTAAACAAAAGTGCCTTGTTCAAATTAACATGAGGACATGTATCACCTTGCAGTATTAGAGAACTGATGCGTACAAACTTGTCTTGAATAAAGCATTACAAAAATGTTGTTAGTTATTATTGCAAACTACAGTACCTTCATATAAATCTATTCATTTTTATTTATTTCTTAGCAGATGCACTTATCCAGGGTGACTTACAATTGTTACAAGATATCACATTATTTTTACATACAATTACCCATTTATACAGTTGGGTTTTTACTGGAGCAGTCTAGGTAAAGTACCTTGCTCAAGGGTACAGCAGCAGTGTCCCCCACCGGGGATTGAACCCACGATACTGTGGTCAAAAGTCCAGCGCCCTAACCACTACTCCACACTGCTGCCCTATGTAATATAATATGTTATATTTTTATAACATCAGTCCACCAGTGTGTTATTTGTGTGTTGAAAGCCCTGCAGATTAACCTGTTTCTTTAAAATGAGTTGCCTAGTTTTAATGGTAGTTTCAGTTAGTTTTTTTTTCCTACCTTTCCTACACTGTGCCTTCAGCAGATTTCTTCTCAATAACTAGTGACTGTTATGGAGGTGTTTAGGGAAATTATAAAGCCACCCATGTTCCCTTATAAAAGAAATAGTTATTTCATGTTTACATCTGATTTATTAGATTCCGGTTTCACCAATGACTTTACAAGCTGTACTGGCTGGAAGAGTGGATGACAAAAGTGTTAAAATGTGTTTTTCTTTGTTCTTCAGCAAGAAACCTACGTTAATAAGCAGCACACAACATAAATCATCTTCATTTACTGCTGCTTAATGAAAAACAGTGGATGTTGCATGAAACTGGGTATTGAAAAAAAGGTATTGCATTTCATGTGGTCCTTAGTGAAGCACCAGTTATTTTTTAACAAGTGTTTTTCAGCTTTGGCTAGTCATACCCACATGAGGATCTGTGTGGCATATTGACAGATGAAAGTCTGGAAGAGGAATACTATAGATTTTGTGTCCACAATGGTTTGACCTTAAGGCCTCGAAGGAGTGTAACTATATCATCTGGCTTAGTGTCGTTTGGTAAAATAATTGTTCACATTCTCGTGAGGTATGATTTTGAGATCATGTAGTGAGTCCATTTTATTCTTAATTAATTGCTTAAGATACAGTAGGTTTGTTTGACTCGTCTCTAACTGACCCCTGACCTCAGATGGCTTTTTGTTTCTCAGTGTCAAAATCTCTCAGTCTTTATGCTAGCTAAACCTCCCTACAGCACAGACCATTAAAAAAGTATCTTGTTGTAACAGGGAAGATCTGTACTGACTGTCTGGTGTATGTATGGTGCTGCAGGAAGAGGGCAGCAACCTCGTAAGATCCGTCTGTCAGTCATGGCAATGACACGGAGAGGTGGGGAAGAGGGTGTGTTGGATTTCCCTCTCTCTGAGTGGCTGAGAGGCGGGCCTTGGGGGATTGCTGAACCTTTAAATAACACTGTTGTTCCCTCAGATCTGCCCCTCTAAGACGAGATACGAGCCAGCGGAAGTGCTGTTGCTGCACCAAGCACAGCCAGAGAGGACCAAAAGAAAAAGAAAAAAAATATATTATTTTTAGTAGCAGTGAAAAGACTTGGGCAGAACCCTGGAGAGTATACGCCGAATTACTGAGGGAACCAGTGAGTGTAGGATGGAGACTCGGGCCATGCGGGTAGCAACGGTCGAGGTGAAGCTGCAGAGTGCAGCACGTTTATTTTCTGGTTTTATTACTGTTTTATTTTCCCTTTTTCTTTCACCTTTTGTCATTTATTATTATTATTTTCAGAGCACCTGTGAGTGCAACAGCATTGTAAACTGTTTACCCGTGTTGGTATTCCCGTGGACCTGATTACCGTTGTCTGTATTCAGGCCACGGACAACAACGCCCTCTGTGGGCTAAAATAAAACAGTGCGCCTGAGCGGCGTTACAAATAAAATTCTCTCTCCTGTGTGCCGTGAATTGTCCACCACACTTGTATAAAACATTAGTAAGGGTGAAACAATGACATGTATGGGGCTCCCGAGTGGCACATCCAGTAAAGGCACTCTGAGTAGATGCGTCCTATAGCCTGGAGTTCGCGCATAATTGGCAGAGCGTTGCCCGGGTTGGGAGGGCTTAGGTAGGCCAGGGTGTCCTCAGCTCACCGCACACCAGCGACCCCTGTGGACTGGCCGGGTGCCTGCGGGCTTGCCTATAAGTCCACAAACGCTGTAGCTCTAAGGTGGTTGCATGGTGGGCCTGTAGAGTGAAAAGAAGCGGTCGGCTGATAGCGCCCACTTCAGAGGACAGCGTGTCTGTCTTTGCTGCCCCCGAGTCAGCCTGGGGTGGTAGCTGTGAGCCGAGCCTAAAATAATTGTCTATTTCAAATTGGGAGAACAACGGGGTAAAAATCAAAGAAAAGAAAAAAAAACTATGACATGTATAAACTTGCATACATATCTTTATTTCAGATATATTGTATTGATGAGAACGCCCAATTTGTCTGCTGCTGCGGAATACATTTAAAAAAATAGCTGCTTTGATGAAAGGCAACATTTTTCTTAAGATGCTGGTAAAAGCACAGCCGTGTGGTGTGCAGGGTGTGAGTCATACAGTGCAGGTTCAGGTCCTGGCGTGCGGTTGCCGGTTTTCACTGGGGATTCCAAAGGGAGAGTTGCATTGGCTCTGGCAGTCCTGTTGGTTAGGGAGGCTAGGCACCCAGTGAGCTCAAAAAAGCGGACACCTCCAGATGTCGGTGGCTCACTGACATCGCTCTCGAGTTCCTGGGTGCAAAAGAGGAAGCTGGCTAGTCGTGGAATCGGGCAGACTAATAAAAAAAGAACATTTTAAACAGATGAATGCATCATTTCCATGTGAACACTCAAAGCCTCCTGCAATTGACATGCTGCAAGATTGAGCAGCTTATGAAGTAACATAGACATCTGCTACCATGTCACTCTGAACTCATGGTGTTAATCCTAGAATATTGCTGCCCATCATCTGAAGCCTCTGTGGTGAATATTTTTTTCAGCAGTGTCAAGTATCTTAATGGCCACTATTTATATTGTGTGGATATTTAAAGATGTGACTGTAAACCAAGGATCCAAACCAAAGTGCCTTCATATTGTGAAAATCAATAGCATTATTATTTACAGGAAGAGTATTTGCAAACAAACTGGAACTCTGCATAAAATTAAATAAAACACCAACTAACACATAGCTTCTTTTCCTGTAAACTAATGTGATCCATCTGTGTTTCAATCCCTCTGATGATGTACAGTAGATATCATTCTGCTTGGTGTTGATGGCTAAAGTGTAATGCTGGCTCCAGGGATCAGCCTATTTTGCCTCCCTGGAGCATCAGCACACACAACGGCTGCAATGCTGGCTCCAGGGATCAACCACAGTGCAGCCTCCCTAGCGCATAAGCATGACAACGGTCTGGACAGCTGAGTAGGCTACTTCTCTGGGGTCTTCAAGTGGGCACCTTCCATCCTTGGTGTTTCGTCGACTAGCCCACAACACCTTAAGAGGGGCTTGACCGTGATTCTGGCGTCCCAGCATCACCCCCCTCTGTCCCCCACTCAGCTAAGCCCAGCTTACTTACCTTCCTTTACATCAACGTTGCTTTCTTTCTACTGTGCTGAGGTTCCCAACCAGAATCTTTTCATCTCAACCAGAGCCAGTTGAACCTGGACTTTTCATCCTCGCTGTTCCGCTTCAGCAACTAGTTGAGAGTACCGAAGTTTCTTCCTTTCATACACCTCATCCACAGCATCCTCCCATGGCACTGTTAACTCTATCAGGTGCATCAGGTTACAAGACAATATCAGGTTGAAGGTTAGTGGTGGCAATTTCAGGTGGGAAAATAAGCTGTTGTCCAACATCTGCCAGCAGCTTCCAGTTGTCCTAGACGAGTTTTGGTTTTAATACCTTTTCTTGGTGGTTGCTCCCCTGGACGGAGGACTAGGTTTTAATGGCAGCCCCTTTCTTTAATTGGTCAAGTATATGAGTAATTCTTGCAATAATCATGGAGTAATTTCAGATTTTTCACTGACATGTTGAAATTAAATCCTCATTAATACTGACCTAATTAACATTTAATACAACCCCATCCAGTACTATGAAAAAAATGAACAAGAGAGTTCTACATGATAATTGGCCCACGTCCCATCAGATCAAAAAAAGTATTTTCTACCACTAGAGATCTAAGGATCCGAATCTGCATTTTTAACCAAGGGCTTGGTTTTCAGAGCTTGGTAACTTATGTTGCTAATGAAGCTCTGGAACGAGAAAAAAAAATCACGTTTCAGAATATAGAAAAAAAAAAAGCTAATTAAAATTAGGTTGAAATACAAAAGCAATGTAGAATTATACTGCACATTTTGACAGGATGTAAGGTGGCTCTTAGCCAAGGACGGTTTACTTGGCGCCATGACCAGGTGCTGCGATGTTTGGCCTTAGCATTGGAAGACAAGCGTAACATGACCAATAAGTTGCCACCTGTTCCATCAAAACATTACACACAAAAGACAACATTTCTCCGCCCAGGAGAGCAACCACCAAGAAAAGGTGTTAAAACCAATCCTCGCCCAGGACAATTGGAAGCTGCTAGAGACTGGAAAATGCTGGCAGATGTTGGTCAGCGGCTTATTTTTCCACCTGAAATTGCCACCACAAACCTTCGACCAGATATTGTCCTGTGGTCTGGATCAGCACGCCTTGTTCACCTGGTAGAGTTAACAGTGCCATGGGAGGATGCTGTAGATGAGGCGTATGAGAGGAAGAAACTGCGGTATGCTCAACTAGCCACTGAAGCGAAACAGCGAGGATGGAGAGTCTGGGTTTACCCAGTGGAAGTGGGATGTCGAGGATTTGTGGCACACTCTACAACCCGGTTTCTCAGAGATGTCGGATTCAATGGCCAAGAGTTGCGTCGCACAGTGAAGAACTTATCTGAAGCAGCAGAGAGGAGCAGCAACTGGCTGTGGTTGAGACGGAAAGATTCTGGCTGGGGATCTCAAGCACAATAGAAAGAAAGAAAGGCTGATGTACAGGTAAGTAAGCTGGGCTGAGTTGAGTGGGGACGGAGGGGGTGATGCTGGGACGCCAGAATCACCGTCGAGCCCTCTTGAGGTGTCGTGGGCTAGTCGACGAAACACCGAGGATGGAAGGTGCCCACTTGAAGACCCCAGAGATGTACCCTACTTAGCTCAATCCAGACGGTTGTCATGCTGATGCGCTGGGGAGACCGCACTATGGTTGATCCCCGGAGCCAGCATCGTAGCCGTTGTGTGTGCTGATGCGCTAGGGAGGCAAAATAAGCTGATCCCTGGAGCCAGCATTACACTTCAGCCATCAACACCAGACAGAAGGATATCTACATCATCATATGGAAGGAAGCGCAAATGGATGGAGACACATATGGATCACATTAGTTTACTGTGAAGCTACGTCTTAGTTGGTGCTTATCTTGGCGAGAGCCAAGTTCAAATCAGCATGAAGTTTTAACATCTTCTCTCATGTAATGGAAATCATGAAGATCTGGATACGTCCAGTGACTGCTGTGAATAGTGCAGCTGGCAACAAGGGAAAGACCTTGTGACAGCCTGGAGAGACAGCTGACTGGAGGAAAGAGACCCCATTGGGGCTGGCAAGGGTTAGCTACCCTTGTCGGCAGTATCCAGCTCTGTGTTTACAGGATGCTGGAGACACCGCCCAAGGCTTCAAAGAAATTAAAGAGGAAAATACCCCTAGAGTTCTGCGAGCGGGGCGAAGATGACTCAACGTTGGACAACACGGTTAAGGACTTAGGAACGGAAACGGATATGAGTATGGAGAGTACTTCGCAAAAGACTAGTTCAAGATCTGCAGTTAGCAAAGACATGGAACTCCAGGTTTGTGTCTGCGGCTGGAGCAAGGCGACAACGGTCAGGGTTTGAAGATTCATCAAGGGAGAATGAAATGCTTGAGGGAGAAGGGACAAGGGCCTCGCATTGATCAGTACTTCTTACAAAGTCAGTCAAGTCAGTCGAATGAAATCCAGCGACAGGAAGCAAACCACAGTTCGCAGGATATCAGCACCCCTGTCATAGATGTGAGGAGGACTTGCATGGACACAGTTAGTGATGAACCTAATGATCCTTGTGAACCCGGTCAGACAAACCAGCGTAAGAGAGAAAAGAACCTCAACGGGCACAAGCCTGGAGTTAAATGGCCAAGAGCTTGTGAGAAAACTGCATGGGACACAGTAAACACAGATCTCTGCTTTGCATTGGAAAGGTTAAGTGGAACAGTTGAAAAGAAACTGGATAAATTTGGGGACATCATCTACGATATGGAAGCGAGAGGTTTGGAGTTGAAAAAGGAAGGAAAAAGTACAAACTATTCCTGGAAAGTCTAGACGGCAGCAGGAGATTGAACGCTTAGTTAGAGAAAGGAGACAGCTGAGGAAGCAATGGAGAAGAGCAGAAGAAAGTCAGAAGGAGGGACTCAATCTCTTACAAAGGGTCATAAAAGATA
Organism: Acipenser oxyrinchus oxyrinchus; assembly: GCA_030684275.1. Classification (NCBI taxonomy): domain Eukaryota; kingdom Metazoa; phylum Chordata; class Actinopteri; order Acipenseriformes; family Acipenseridae; genus Acipenser; species Acipenser oxyrinchus. The sequence goes on from CM060249.1 coordinate 97,561,224, forward strand.
AGCTTGCAACATTGCGCAGAGCTGAGCCCACTGAAACGCTACAAAAAGAAGGAGCGTGCGAGAACTAACTTTATAAAGACCCATTCAAATTTGTAAAGAAGTTATTCACCAGTGAGAAGAATGGCGCACTAAAAGCATCTAAGTTTGAGCTGGAGAGATATTTGGAGGAAACGATACAGATTCAAAAAGGCAGGAGCCTATGTCAATTCCTTCAGACATCCCACCTATCAATCCACCAGAATACCAAATGGAGGACTGTGCACCTAAGTGGAAAGAAGTAGAGCAAGCTGTGAAAAAGCAAGGGCTTCATCATCTCCAGGGCCTAATGGAGTTCCGTACAGAGTGTACAAGAGTGCTTCAGGAGTTCTACTTAATCCTGTGGAAACTGATGAAAGTAGCATGGGAAAAACAGGTTGTACCAAGAGCATGGCCGAGCAGGTGGAGTCTTTATACCTAAAGAAAAAGATTCTAGCAGCATCAGTCAGTTTCGCCCTATTTCCCTATTAAACGTAGAAGGCAAGATTTTCTTCAGCATTATTGCTCAGAGATTGTCAACTTACCTATTAAAGAACTGCTTCATTGACACTTCAATACAAAAGCGGGCATTCCAGGTTTCCCAGGATGCTTAGAACACATCAATGTAATCTGGCAACAAATTCAATCAGCTAAAAAGGAGAGGAAGGAGCTCCATGTGACATTCCTGGATTTGGCTAATGCATATGGTTCAGTGCCACATGAACTTCTTTGGGCAGCATTTGATTTTTTCAGTGTACCAATGACAATAACAAATCTAGTGAAAGCCTACTTTGGAGATTTGCAATTTAGTTTTTCAACTTCAGAATTCAGCACTACATGGCAATGCCTAGAAGTTGGAATAATGGCAGGATGCACCATTTCTCCACTGGCTTTTACCATGGCAATGGAAGTAATCATTAGGGCATCAAAATGGGTAGTGGGAGGAGAGCTTGGCTTCTGGAATACGACTACCACCAATTCGAGCATACATGGATGACATGACAACCATGACTACAACAGTAGCCTGCACTAATCGGGTTATTGGGCAAATTAACCAATAACATTGAATGGGCACGAATGCAATTCAAGCCCACTAAATCAAGGAGCATCTCTATAATTAAAGGTAAAGTAGTTGATAAAACGTTCTTCATTAATGGTGAGGCAATACCAACAGTGTCTGAGAAGCCAGTGAAGAGTCTTGGGAGATGGTACGACGGGATCTAAAGGACACAGTTCGTGTGGGAGAAGTTAGACAACAAGCTGTGGAAGGGTTGAAGAGCATAGACAGCAGCGCTTTACCAGGCAAACTAAAACTCTGGTGCTTTCAGTTTGGCCTACTGCCAAGGTTGCTGTGGCCACTGACTGTGTACGAGGTTTCTTTGACAACAGTAGAGAAGCTGGAAGCTTTAATCAGTTCACACATCAGGAAATGGTTGGGAGTTCCACGCTGCCTCAGCAGAGTGGGACTTTATGGTAAAGGAATACTGCAGCTACCTGTCTCCGCTCTAACCGAGGAGTTTAAGTGCGCCAAGGTCCGACTGGAAATGACATTAGTAGAGTCACGCGACAAATGCGTAAGGGAGGCAGCACCTGTGTTGAAAACTGGAAGAAAGTGGATGGCAAAGAAAGCTGTGGAGGATGCAAAGGCTGCCCTTCGAATTGGTGATATCATGGGGCAAGTTCAGCATGGAAGAGGGGGTCTTGGTCTCAGTTCAGCTCCTCCTACATGGCACAAGGCAGGCCCAGCGCAACGGAGGAAGCTTGTAGTCAACGAGGTGCAAAAGCAGGAGGAGAGGATGAGGTGTATAAAGGCCATTTCCCAGGGCAAGCAGGGAGAATGGATGAGATGGGAGAGTGTGGAACAACGCAAGATTGGCTGGCAAGACCTATGGTCAATGGAACAGAGCAGGATCAGTTTCCTTATAAGGTCAACATATGATGTTCTCCCATCACCACAGAACCTAAACCTCTGGGTAGGAGAGGATCCCTCATGACCTTTGTGTTCATCACCTGCAACATTAAGGCACATTTTGACAGGATGTAAGGTGGCTCTTAGCCAAGGAAAAAAATGAACAAGAGAGTTCTACATGATAATTGGCCCACCTCCCATCAGATCAAAAAAAGTATTTTCTACCACTAGAGATCTAAGGATCCGAACCTGCATTTTTAACCAAGGGCTTGGTTTTCAGAGCTTGGTAACTTATGTTGCTAATGAAGCTCTGGAACGAGAAAAAAAAATCACGTTTCAGAATATAGAAAAAAAAAAAGCTAATTAAAATTAGGTTGAAATACAAAAGCAATGTAGAATTATACTGCACATTTTGACAGGATGTAAGGTGGCTCTTAGCCAAGGACGGTTTACTTGGCCATGACCAGGTGCTGCGATGTTTGGCCTTAGCATTGGAAGACAAGCGTAACATGACCAATAAGTTGCCACCTGTTCCATCAAAACATTACACACAAAAGACAACATTTCTCCGCCCAGGAGAGCAACCACCAAGAAAAGGTGTTAAAACCAATCCTCGCCCAGGACAATTAGAAGCTGCTAGAGACTGGAAAATGCTGGCAGATGTTGGTCAGCGGCTTATTTTTCCACCTGAAATTGCCACCACAAACCTTCGACCAGATATTGTCCTGTGGTCTGGATCAGCACGCCTTGTTCACCTGGTAGAGTTAACAGTGCCATGGGAGGATGCTGTAGATGAGGCGTATGAGAGGAAGAAACTGAGGTATGCTCAACTAGCCACTGAAGCGAAACAGCGAGGATGGAGAGTCTGGGTTTACCCAGTGGAAGTGGGATGTCGAGGATTTGTGGCACACTCTACAACCCGGTTTCTCAGAGATGTCGGATTCAATGGCCAAGAGTTGCGTCGCACAGTGAAGAACTTATCTGAAGCAGCAGAGAGGAGCAGCAACTGGCTGTGGTTGAGACGGAAAGATTCTGGCTGGGGATCTCAAGCACAATAGAAAGAAAGAAAGGCTGATGTACAGGTAAGTAAGCTGGGCTGAGTTGAGTGGGGACGGAGGGGGTGATGCTGGGACGCCAGAATCACCGTCGAGCCCTCTTGAGGTGTCGTGGGCTAGTCGACGAAACACCGAGGATGGAAGGTGCCCACTTGAAGACCCCAGAGATGTACCCTACTTAGCTCAATCCAGACGGTTGTCATGCTGATGCGCTGGGGAGACCGCACTATGGTTGATCCCCGGAGCCAGCATCGTAGCCGTTGTGTGTGCTGATGCTTAGGGAGGCAAAATAAGCTGATCCCTGGAGCCAGCATTACACTTCAGCCATCAACACCAGACAGAAGGATATCTACATCATCATATGGAAGGAAGCGCAAATGGATGGAGACACATATGGATCACATTAGTTTACTGTGAAGCTACGTCTTAGTTGGTGCTTATCTTGGCGAGAGCCAAGTTCAAATCAGCATGAAGTTTTAACATCTTCTCTCATGTAATGGAAATCACAAATGGATAAAAATGATTAAGTAAATTGTACATAAATGTATAAATTAGAAAGGGTATTGTATTACATTGGAAAATGTAACTCCATAAAAGATCATTATCTGTACACTTTGGCTGTAGATTGATTTTTCATGTTACTTTATAAAATGAAAATATGCAGTCATTTTAACTAGTCTTCTTTATTCGTTTGTGTAATGAAAGATCCTGAGACCTGCCTAGCCTATGATTCTATATTTAACGTAATTAATCAGGCATACAAGACCATTCTGAAACATTTAGCTTACTAGAAATGAGCATGCCATCTTGTGGTGGATTTGTGTTATTGACTGTCAACCTCAACTCAATACTCTTTCGGTTTAATGTGCTTTGGCAGCTTCTATTTTCGTTCTGCTCTATTGTATTAGTTACAAGCCTCTGTACGGTTTCAATCATTTGAATGCATCACAAAGCTTTTTACTTACTTACTAATAGCACAAATCCATGCACCCACAAAAATAACCAATTCCATGAGATGAAGATCCAATATGAACCACATCGGTTATTTTTGGTTTGTTTGTTTTTAATAATGTATCATATAATACTAAAAACAAATGACATACAAAGTCACCAAACTTGTTGTTAACTGCATTACCACTGGTGAAGGACATCTGCTATCACTGAATGCAAGGCACTTTGTTTATTAAAATGTATGATACCTGAATATTACACAGACAGTACAGACAGACATACACATACAGAGAGGGGATGAAAGCATTGTATTCCATTCATTAAATTACAACCTTTTGTGGGGTTAGGTGGTGCAGCAGGCTTATTTTCATCAATGTAGCAAGTGGAAGAATTTGGCTAAGGTCACAAGTGAAATTAGTTTAAATTAGTGGTCTCAACCTGCCCCCATGGGCATACATTCACTTTACAGTACAACCACAATAGGTGTCTCTGCTTTAAAGAGACCAAGGGCATGAACGGCCGGAGTGATTCTTATGGCGATGACTTAAATGTTGTGTTTTTTCTTTATTTCATTTTATTTGCAGTGTTATGGTTCTTTGATCTTGGGAAACGCTTTTTGTTCTATTTGCCTGTCACATAAATCTTTTAATTATACCAATTTAAATTATGTAGGCTTTTTTGACAGCTCAATTTAATGAAGATGTAGTCCAGCTTAGCTGTAGTGACACCATGAGGCATACCCCTGCTACTCCACACAGGAATAGGAGGTTACACATGACATTTAGAAAGGATTTTAATGTTTCACATTTCATTTAGATGCAATGTAATCCTGGTGGTATCATGAAGACTTAACCGATGCACAGCCCTCGTGAAGGAAGCTCTCATGTTAAAGATGCATAAGCCTGTTGTTGTTTTGCACGTTCAGCAAGTTAAATGTATAGTATTGTACTTTGTACTTTGTAGTCTCATCTGACTGTTCTTTGGATTCCCTAAAGCATGAGCGTTGTTCATTTACTGCTCAATGTTTACCATACTTTCATGAACTTATCCTGAATTAAAGTTTCTACTTGGTGGATGAGGGCATTGTGGTCAGCTTCACACACCTTGTGCTTCTGTTTGTCTTCTTTTAGAGACTCTAGCAAAGTGTTATGAACAGGAGGCAGTGAACCCAACGAACGGAGCAGCTCAAGCTGATGTAGTGGATTCGCAGTTACTTCCTTAAACTTCAAAGCTTTTAGGACAGCAGGTGCAAACTTGGCGTAATGAGCTGTAGAGGCAATGACCACTGGCCACGTCCCGTCCTGCAGACGGTCTGCTACAACTTTGTGGGGGTCCAGAATATATCCTGCGGCAAAGTGCACAGACTGGATAGTGGCTAAACACTCTTCCTCAGAGCACCAGCCTGCCAGGAAATCCTGCTGAATTCTCTCGAGTAAAGACCCTGGCACCCGAAAAAGATTCTGCCTTTCTAGCTGGGAGTATAAATCCCTCACCAGCTGCCAGTCACCGTTTCAGATGAGGTACAGATATCTTTCAAGGTTAGATGACTTCAGAATATCTATCGAAGGAGAAGAAGAGATTAGAAGATGTCTACCATTAAGATCATACTCCCCCTTAGGAAGTCAGTAAGAATGTGATTTTGATTTGAAGCACAGATTAACTTTCTGATAGGAATTCCCATTCGTTTTGCGTACACAGCTGCCAAAACATTTCCAAAGTTACCGGTAGGAATACAAACATCTATGGGATCTCTGAACGCAAGTACACCTTGGCTGACAAGATCAAAGTATGCTGAAGAATGGTAAACCACCTGTGGGGGCAGATGTGCCCAATTTATGGAGTTTGCGGTAGTCAAGTCTAGACATCTGTACCTTCTGAATTGAACTGATACCTTTTTCAGGGAAGAATGCCAGCACAGTGATTCTCTGCTTATCAATGTCACTAAGATTGTTGAAACCTTCAAGAACTGCACTACCTGTATCTCCAGAGGTTGCCACCAAGACTAAATAAGTGCACGTTTGAGGTATGCAGTATGCAAAAAACTGGGGCATCAGCTGCAGAGACAAATATTTAAAAGAAGCAGTGGGCCCATGAAACAGCTCCAGAACATACTGGTTGTGCATCAGGTGTCGGACCAGAGCAATCCTTGAGCAAGCAAAGTTTTCCCCATATGCCCGTTCCACTATCTCAAGCAGATGTGCAGAGGGTACATCAGCAGGGTGTATGCATCTTTCCAGTAGCACTTGAGCTCTTTCAGGAAAAGACATATCCACCAGCCTCTGCCACTCACTGGAAGAGAGCTTCAGAAGACCATTCAGGGGCACATACAGCCCTCCATCTGGGGTCAACAATAACATCACTGAAGAACTTCTTGCCAGTATTTGATCCACTGTTCCTTGATAGTGTGCCTCTGGTTGAAACAAAGGTCTCCGGGTATCTCTTTACTGCTTCAAGTACTTTATCTGCTATTTCGTCGGCTGTGTCACCAGCGCCACACAGCACCCGTGTATCATACCACTTTTTGTAAAATTGCTGTCTGTATCGTAAAATGTCCCTCATTGAAACTTCTGGGCCTAGATCAACAATTCTATCAACTTTCATTCTCTCAAGCCTCTCAATGATGTCCTCTGTACAGACATTCAAGAATAGCAACATTATTCTTAATAACAACAACATTCTTGAATAACAACAAGTTTACTCCACTGTGTTTACTTTTCTTTTTAAACAGCTGAAGAAGGGCTTTTCCCCGAAATGTCCTGAAAATAAAATATTTTTTAATCTTTTAAACTTTTTGTGTACATCTTTTAAAAAAACTTTTTCTTTCATATGCCTTCAATTTTGTACATTGCAGTTTTATATGTATTTTTTATATGTATATATAGTTTTTTTATATATATATCTGCATTGCTACATTCATGTTGTTATTGATATGTGACAGTATCTGACCTCCGCAGATTATATGGTAAGGAACGGCTCATTCTTGATTTTCCATATTATAAACATAATACAACATAATACATTGAAAGGAATGTTTTGAAATGTCAACAGGGGTAATCTATGTAGGTTTTTTTTTTAAATTTGAAAACAGTAATACACTTATAAGAGGGTTCCACTTTAAATGTAGGATGACAGGTACATGGATATGCTCTAAAAGAACCCTGCAAATACAAATGTGCAATATTCCATTTTGTGATATTTGAATTATTCCATAACACAATAAGTGTTATATGGCTAAATGTTTATACCGTACTATCTGGGGAAATGTGATCAGTTTATTATCATTGTAACCATATGCAGAGATGACAAAACTCATGTCCTAAACATGCACATTCCTCCACACACAATGCTTTTCCACCCCTAGTAGTAAACAGGATATATCATGGCATGTACTGATTGATTGCAAACATTCACGTGTTACCTTGAGCTGCAGACTTGTATTCTGTTATGAAGCACCTGAGAACAGTAACAACCTTTGCATTTAAAACATTACCAAAGCAACAACACCATTGCTTTTTAATGTTGTTTTAAAAAAAACAGCAAAGCACAAATTCAGACCAGCTAGAAAACATGCAGTTATTAGGCTACATGTGTATCTGCAGCCATGTAGCGATATCAAAACTGAACCAGACGCTGCACATGTGCCATGGTTATATATGACTAACTTTTTTTTTCTAACTTGACTGATTTTGTACATTTGCAGCAAAACTAAGCGTATTTGATTAATAATTATTCCTTGAGGTTTTCAGTAAATTCTATATGAAAAAAAAATGGTAACCACACAGTGCAACAAATAAGAATATTGAAATGTAGGCATGTCCAAGAATATATTGTAGCATTTCGCAGGCAGTAGAAAGGAAGGAGACAACACGCTTGATTCAAGTTCAATTGCTTTAGTTACTCAGAGACCACTGCTCTGTCTGCTTCACTGCAATCCTGGAACAGTAACCAGTTTTTAGAACACACACAATTGGTGGGGCAGCGCCCTCTTATAACGTAGCTTCGCCCCTTTATTCGAATCGAGTACCGGAGCTTACACACATCCCATTGGTCCACACGAGGACCAACAGCCAATAACAGGGGCACACAGAAAGCACCACACGTGCAGGCTACATTTACACATAGACACAGCAACTGCAGGGAATACAGAGGGGGGAAGGAAGACAATACAACAGGAATTACAGTACAGTACACAAGACACAGTTGCATAGATGCACGGCTCACTACAATGTCTTTAATTCATCATTTCAACTAACTGTGCATTCACAGCCCCTATATGAGCAGTCATTTTACTTCAGTTTGGTCAGCTGTATCAGTATAGAATTTGCCTTGAAGATTCACTACAGTGGCCCTGTTGTCTGGTGTGTTTGGTCACTGTGTTCCCTGCTCACATCTGAGAACTATTTATAGTTTTACAAGTCTGCACCCTTGACACGTGTATTTTTTTTTTTTTTTCAATGACATTGCTTGTTCTCTGGCTTAGACAAAATTGCAGATGCCAAAATGGTTGCATTGAACTACATAACTGTATTTAAGTATTTGTCCAATGCCTTTAGCAACAGCAAATGAGTGTGGTCCTTTGTGTCAGGGCCTCTTTCCGGGAAGTTCCAAGAAGAAATGGCATTGTTACTTAATTGTAAAGGGCCTGTGAGAGGCTCACGGTAACGCTGCACACTGTGCAACATCTCCTGCTTGGCGCTTTGCCAGCCGCTTGAACTGGTTGCGTGAGTTGCAATTGAACTATGCTAGATATTGGGTGCAACTTTATGTCAAGAGACATAAGCAAAGTTTTCGAATGAAATTAAAAAAGGGCTAAAAATAGCAACACATCCTCACCTCTGCTTGGCTTTCAGCCTGCGACGACACAATGAGTATTGTAGCAACTAGAACTTGTTGCTAAGGAAACCGTATCCAAAGGCAACAGTTGCTAAACAAATCAGCCAAGCAGCCATTTGCACCAGAGTTCTCCAAACTCAAGTTAGATTTCGATTTATTTTGTAATTTTATTTTTTAGATTTAGGCATAATGACAGATCTGTTTCCTGCCAAAAGCATTTATAATCTTATACCCCGAGGTGAGTTAAGAAAGTTTACAAACGAGAGGAAGCCGTTCAGCCTATTTTGCTTGATCCCCTCCCCTTTTTATTATTATTTTTTTTTTATCATTTGTATTTACATTATCAACGCTGGCTTCGTGTTTTGCCAAATACTACTTTTTTTTATTTATTTTTTTTAATTTATTTTAGAAACGACTCCGTTTTTATGCCAGAGGTTAACCCTGTGTTTACTGAAGGTTACTGCAAGATTTTTCTTTCCTTTATAATCCTATTATTGACGCAGAAACAAACGTTGAGGTATTTTATATCCATTATTGAGTTGCATCATGTATAATTCATTTTAAATTACATAGCGTGTTACTCATCTCAGTATTAAAGAACACAGACCTCTCACGCAAAGTGTTTTGTTTGTTTTTTTGTGCCCTGTGTTGCAATAATTTATTTAATGTCATGTAATGTAAATAATTGTATGCAACAGTAGCCTATTTACACCAGACATCTGATTAATCTCATAACTATTAAGATTGCAAAATAGTTAGAAGTGGGTTGTAAATCTTAATTTTTTTCTGTTCCTTAAAAACGTGTCTTAAGCTCCACACCACACTTGACCTTAAAGTCCCTCGTGAATTACATCACATCTAATGGGCACGATTTCATCTCTCCTCTGATTTTCATCTCCACTCAAGCGATCATTCTTTGTTGTTGGTGGGGAAAAAACAGAGCTGACATCATTGCCTAGACAGCGAGATGACAGAAGCCTGAGAAGTGTCTGGATGCTCAGGTGGCTGACAGACAGTGAAATATAAGAGGCGATTTGTATACTCTTGGGCTTTCATTAGAAACACAGCCCTTGACAGACAAATGCAAATCTTATATTGTAATGTGACCTAGACTGTATAACTGTATCTAATTTACACTTATCAGCTGAAAATACAACCTTTGTGTGAGTTGGTTGTGAAGAAGTGTCAGTTTTTTTAATGTTTTAATCAGAAGTCTTCACATCTACTTTATATTAAATGGGACTGTGTAATGTATCTGAAACAAAAACACATTGGAAATGTGAAAAAACACCGTTATCAAAAGTGCACAGCCATTTAAAGTGGAGATATCAAAAACACAAGCCAAGTTTCAAGAAACCATTGGGGCAACCTTGCCCAGCACAAAGCAAATAGGCACAACTGTAAAACCGATGGGGGCCAAGGTTGCCCCAATTGTTTCTTCTAACTTGTATCAAAAACACAAGTTAAGTTAGAAGAACCAATTGTGGCAACCTTGGCCATCACCAAGCAAATAGGCACAACTGTAAAAGCGGTGGGGGCCAAGGTTGCCCCAATTGTTTCTACTAACTTGGCTTGTGTTTTTCAGGCACAATAAAAGCGGATCAAACTTGCATCAAGTTTCTGTTGAAAGGGTTACGATATTAATCTGTGTAGTGTAGTGGTTATGTAGTTGGAGTGAAAGTATGACTAGTTAGTGTTCAAATCTTGTCTTATATAGATATATATATTCAAGATAAATTTGACTCAGCACAATCAAATGAGCAAGCAGGATTCCGGAGTGGATTTAGAACAATGGATCATCTTCAAGTTGTACGACAAGTGATTCAAACCAGCAACAAGTACGAACTACCACTTTGCTTGGGATTCATCGACTATGAAAAAGCATTTGACTTTTTTACACAAGATCTGTATAAAAACAAGGAATTGAGAAAATGTACAGAGACTTGATCAGCACCATATACAAGAATGCAACATCCACAGTAAGACTCCATAAAACAGAGACAAAATCAAGATTGAAAAAGGAGTTCGTCAAGAAGATACAATTTCCCCAAAGCTCTTCACGGCCACCCTAGAAGACATTTTCAAAACACTGGATTGGGAAAATAAGGATCTGAAGATCAGTGGAGCCTACTTGAATCACCCACGATTTGCTCATATTTACAACGTGCCCAAAAGAATTACAAAAAGAATACAAGAACTACACAAGGCTAGCATCAAAGCGGGTTTGAAAATTAACCTGAAGAAGACAAGTCACGTTCAACAAATAGACCACTCCACAGGCAATTGAAGTCAATGGGATCAAGCTTGAAGAAGTAAATAACTACATATACTAAGGACAGTTAGTTTCGGCAACGGAGAACCAAATGTGCGAAATCAACAGACAAACAAAAATGGGCTGGAGTGCCTTTGGAAAATTAAGCATGGTTCTGAAAGGGAAACTACCCTTATGTCTCAAGAGGAAAGTCTTCGACCAATGTGTGTTCCCAGTGCTAAACCTGGACCCTCAATGCAAAAATTACTCAAAAATTACAAATGACTCAACGGAGTATGGAAAGATGCCTGCTGGGAATAACAAGAAGAGACAGGAAAAGGAAGAAATAGATAAGAGCACAAACAAAAGTATGCAATGTTATTATAAGAGCAAAAAAACTGAAATGGCAGTGACGGCCGGACATGTAGCAAGAAGAACAGACCATGCAAGGAGAATGGATATAAAGCGATCAAGAAGACCACCTCCAGGAAGATGGCAAGATGAAATTAGGAAACACGCCAGAGCAACGTGGATGAGGGACACAGCAGACATTCTTTTGTGGATTGAAAAAGGCTTAAGATGACGATTATATATATATATACACACATACATATATATATATACACACACACACATACACATATATATACACACATACACATATATATGCACGTTAAAGTTATGTGTGCAAAAGTATCTATGTTTGATGAAAGTGTCATTCATATCAACTAGGTTTTTTTCACATAAAAAATGTGTTTGTTACACATAAATAAAATAGATGTAATTTTTTAAAAGTTTGCAATATAAACCCTGTGTGGGAATCGATTGAACCCAAGACATGTTTCCAATGCAGCTTGCAATGCAGACACCCTAGTTTTCACGCCACAAAGTTTGTCCTTCCATTTTACAACATTTGCAAGTATTATAGCAGTAAAGTTACAGTTTTTAACAAGTAACGAGACAAACAAGATTTTGTAAATGATGATTATGTATTATCCCAATTGTATTGAAAGCTTTCATCTGATTTTGCAAACTATCATAATAAGCTTGATCCGTTCATTTAGTATATTGTAACGTTTTCATGTTTAGGAAGTAGTACTCAGGGAGATGGTGTTGAATTCTCAAAATGTTTGTTTTATTTGAAACTACAGAGAATTCCTGTCAGGGTCCAGAATTCACAACATCAAAGTAATAACCCTACGTTTCAGTCTTGGCACTTTCACTGCATATTCTCTCCGGTCACAGCTCACACGCTCGCTCAGTCGCTCGCTCAGTCACACCCATAGTTTCTCATTCAAATTTAGCACTGGACTGTCTCCAGTCCCCAGGCTCAAGCACCCCCTTATATAACCTCCCGTCAATTCCCGACGCTGTCTGGCTCATCAACCAGTCACATCCATGCTCTGTAACCCCCGAAAACAGCAACACACATTCACTCACTCCCCCTTCCCATGCTAAGTAACGGCATGACTCGTTCCCCTTAAAATACATGTAACATAAAAGGCATACAAGACAAACTGAACAGACAACAAGTCCTGCAACAAAGCAATTGTCTGGGTCATTACAATAGATTTTTAAATTTGAAAGTAAACATATATGAAAGCAGGGGCTCCCAAGGGGCGCATTCCAGTAAAAGCACTCGCGTAGAGTGCAGGATGCACCCTGGTCGTCGGTTCGAGTCCAGGCTATTCCTTTGCCGACCGAGGACAGGAGCTCCCAGGGGGCGGCACACAATTGGCCTTTTGCTGCCCAGGGGGAGAGAGGATTAGGTTGGCCAGGGTGTCCTCGGCTCACCACGCATCCGACCCCTGTGGTCTGGCCGGGCACCTGCGGGCTTGCCTGTAAGCTGCCCAGTGCTGTGTTGTCCTCCAACGCTGTAGCTCTGGGTGGCTGCATGAGTAGTCTGCAGTGTGCAAAAAAGCGGGTGGCTAACAGCACACGCTTCGGAGGACAGCGTGTGTTCGTCTTTGCCCCTCCTGAGTCAGCGCAGGGGTGGTGGGGGTGAGCTGAGCCTAAAAAATAATTGGACACTACTAAATTGGGGAGAAAACAACAAAAAAACAAATTGCCGACTACTAAATTTAATAAATTCATAAAAAATATATATGAAAGCATGATGACCTTTGTGTACAAAAATCTTCACTAATATACAATTGAACAAGAACTGTTGAGTTTTTATTTTCATTTCACACAGTATTAAATGAGTGTTATGATAGTGAAAAATAAATAAATATCAAGATAGATAAAGAAAGAAAGAAATGTCTATGTATTGATTCATGTATTCATTTATTTCAATATTTATTAATGTATTTATTTATTTATGTTTTACTTTTACCAAATATATAGGCTATCCTTCAGCATACAGCTAATTCTCAGAAATTAACGTTCCTTTTTGTCCATTGGGGACCACAAATAGCGATACTCTCATCAACCAGTATCTCGAGAGGAACCGTATTTCCTTGCACCAATAGGAACCACAATGAGCGTTACACTGACAGGAAACAAAGATTTCAAGATCAAGATCAGAAGCTCAGAATGGTGATGATGATGATGGTAATGAATATGACTCAATCGAAAAATCTCCAAAATAAGTCCAGAGAATTCTCAGCTGGCTGACTTCATCTTTCAAAATACTGCTTATTTTCTCAACTAATCGTGTAGCACTGACAGTATAACTCAATCAACACGCTTGCAAACTGAAGGTTATAGTTTCATCAAATCCAACACATGCCAGACCTTTTTTATATTTATATAATATTAAAAAAAGATATTTTTTGCAGGCAAATGTTCCATTTTAAAACAGAAATAAATCATTTAATATAAATGTTATAGATGTCACAATAAGTGCATTCCCAAAGGGGCGGAGGGGTATCCCATTCTAAAAATAAATAATACATGTGGCTCCTCGCCCTGCCAAACAGGTATTTACTTTTTTTTCTACATTTCACCTAAGAGTGCTGGGAACTACAAATTTAAAAGTGAAATGGTGCTTTTCCCCCAATACCATGAAAACTATCATTTCTGTACAAAAAATACACATAAACTATCCTAACTTGGTGCAAGGAACTACCATTCCTCTCAATAGTTGCTGGCTGGTGCCATTTAGAAACAGCGACTGGGTTTAGACTGGCAAGCAAAGTCACCTATAAAACAGAAAAATAGCTATCATTTTCTGATTTTAAATGTGGTATTACATACAGTAATATTTGGTTTTGTATATTACAGACTGTGCAAGGGTGACTGAGCGGTGACGTCACGGCAGAAGCAGGGACGGACAAACACTGACACCAGGCAAGTACTGCAGTTCAACAGGCGCTTGTGCCGTTTTTATTAATAACAAAAATAAATAAAATATTTGAACAAAAACACGCTCACAGAGCAAAATAAAAGGTTAAACCAAAAACAAATCTCGAACACAAAAATACAAACACAGGTCAGGCTGGGCAGATTGCCTTCACTGTTCCTATGTTCTTTCACGTTGCTCTCGCTCTCACAACAAACCACAACCACCGCGAGCTAGAGAGCTGCAGCCTTTTTATATTGTGGCCGAGGGGTTTAACTAACTTGCAATTAATTATTCTATTACCCTCGGCCACAATCTGCACGAAGTTTATTAATTACTACGTGGATGGGGCTTCCCATCCACGTAACTAAACAAAACAAAACAAACAAGCGGCAACGCCGTCACTAAACAAATTATCACGGCGCCGTCATCTAAAATAATACAATAAAATAAATAAACAATACAAAATAAACACAGGGCGGAGGAGGAGACCCCGATCTAAAATAAATAAACAAAACAATGTACAGGGCACCTCGCCCTGTTACATATCCCCTTGTGCAACGCACACATGGCCCTCAACGGCCACCTCCCCTTCAGTCCCAAAGTCCCGAAGAGGGGAAGCACGTTGTTTCTGGGGGTGGCCATGGTGGAATCTCTGGCACCCCAACTCTTCGTGGTCGGCAGCTCCCTCTTCGGGGCTCCTGCCACACACTATCCTGCCGCGAAAGTGCGGCTGGGGAGCTGGTCTCCTGACCTCCCCCTTCTTCATGGCGGCAGCTCCCCTCCGTGGGGCTCCGCCACCCACTTCCGCAGCGAAACTGCGGCGAGGGAGCTGGTCTCCTGACCTCCCCTCCTTTGTGGCCGGCAGCTCCTCTCCGTGGGGCTCTGGCCACAGCGTTTCCTGCCACGGAAATGCGGCTGGGGAGCTGGTCTCCTGACCTCCCCCTTCTTCATGGCCGGCAGCTCCCCTCGTGGGGCTCGGCCACAGTGTAGCGACCCCAGGCGAAGCAGAGCCCGGCGATCCCAGGCGGCAGGACCCTCGACGACCCCAGGCGAAGCAGGATCCCTGGCGACCCCAGGCGAAGCAGGATCCCTGGCGACCCCAGGCGACGGCGGCAGCGGCAGCGGACCCTCGGGAGGCGACGGCGGCAGCGGCAGCGGACCCTCGGGAGGTGACGGCGACGGCGGCAGCGGCAGCGGACCCTCGGGAGGCGACGGCGGCAGCGGCAGCGGACCCTCGGGAGGCGACGGCGGCAGCGGCAGCGGACCCTCGGGAGGTGACGGCGGCAGCGGCCCCTCGGGAGGTGAACTCGGGAGGGGAGCCCCTGGCCATAGAGGCGGCAGCGGGAGCTCCACTTCTCCCTCGTACCCTGTATCCTGTATGGAGCAAAAGGCAGCCCCAGGCGATGCGGAGCAGCAGGCAGCCCCAGGCGATGCGGAGCAGCAGGCAGCCCCAGGCGATGCGGAGCAGCAGGCAGCCCCAGGCGATGCGGAGCCACAGGCAGCCCCAGGCGATGCGGAGCCACAGGCAGCCCCAGGCGTGGCATCCCTGAGTGGAGCGGGCGTAGCATCCCTGGGCGGTGTGAGGCTGGCATCCTTGGGCGGTGCGAGGCTGGCATCCTTGGGCGGTGCGAGGCTGGCATCCTTGGGCGGTGCGAGGCTGGCATCCTTGGGCGGTGGTGGAGGCAGAGGCAGCTCCTGCTCCTCTCCCTCGGGTGATGGTGGTGGAGGCAGAGGTAGCTCCTGCTCCTCTCCCTCGGGTGATAGTGGTGGAGGCAGAGGCAGCTCCTGCTCCTCTCCCTCGGATGATGGTGGTGGAGGCAGAGGCAGCTCCTGCTCCTCTCCCTCGGGTAATGGTGGTGGAGGCAGAGGCAGCTCCTGCTCCTCTCCCTCGGGTGATAGTGGTGGAGGCAGAGGCAACTCCTGCTCCTCTCCCTCGGGTGATGGTGGGGGAGGCAGAGGCAGCTCCTGCTCCTCTCCCTCGGGTGATGGTGGTGGAGGCAGAGGCAGCTCCTGCTCCTCTCCCTCGGGTGATGGTGGTGGAGGCAGAGGCAGCTCCTGCTCCTCTCCCTCGGGTGATAGTGGTGGAGGCAGAGGCAGCTCCTGCTCCTCTCCCTCGGATGATGGTGGTGGAGGCAGAGGCAGCTCCTGCTCCTCTCCCTCGGGTAATGGTGGTGGAGGCAGAGGCAGCTCCTGCTCCTCTCCCTCGGGTGATAGTGGTGGAGGCAGAGGCAACTCCTGCTCCTCTCCCTCGGGTGATGGTGGGGGAGGCAGAGGCAGCTCCTGCTCCTCTCCCTCGGGTGATGGTGGTGGAGGCAGAGGCAGCTCCTGCTCCTCTCCCTCGGGTGATGGTGGTGGAGGCAGAGGCAGCTCCTGCTCCTCTCCCTCGGGTGACCAAGGCGGCAGGGGCTCCTCCCCTTCTGGCGGCCAAGGCGGCAGGGGCTCCTCCCCTTCTGGCGGCAGAGGCTCCTCCCCTTCTGGCGGCAGGGGCTCCTCCCCTTCAGGCTGCGAAGGCGGCAGGGGCTCCTCCCTTCAGGCGGCCAGGGCGCCTCCCCTTCAGGCTGCGGCGGCAGGGGCTCCTCCCCTCAGGCTGCAGGCGGCAGGGGCTCCTCCCCTCAGGCGGCCAGGGGCCTCCCCTTCAGGCTGCTGGCGGCAGGGGCTCCTCCCCTCAGGCTGCGGCGGCAGGGGCTCCTCCCCTCAGGCTGCGGCGGCAGGGGCTCCTCCCCTTCTGGCTGCAGCCGTGAAACCAGCAGGCATGCTCCCTCTGCTGGTGGCGGCGACGGAGGCAGAACCAGCAGGCATGCTCCCTCTGCTGGTGGTGGTGGGAGCGACACGTCGTCCTCCCATGGAGGTGGAGGTGACCCCAGCAGGAACTCTCCCTCTGCTGGCGGAGGTGGGAGCGACACGCAGTCCTCCCAGGGCGGTGGAGGTGGAACCAGCAGGAACTCTCCCTCTGCTGGCGGAGGTGGGAGCGACACACAGACCTCCCAGGGCAGTGGAGGTGGAACCAGCAGGAACCCTCCCTCTGCTGGCGGAGGTGGGAGCGACACCCAGTCCTCCCAGGGAGGTGGAGGTGGAACCAGCAGGAACTCTCCCACTGCTGGCGGAGGTGGAAGCGACACGCAGTCCTCCCACGGAGGTGGAGGCGGAACCAGCAGGTATTCACACTCTGCTGGCAGGTACCTGGGCTGTGGATGTTCGGCCTTCCCCCTTTTGGGCTGTGGGCGCACTGGCTCCTCCCTCTTGGGCTGTGGACGCTCGGCCTCCCCCTCTTGGGCTGTGGACGCACCGGCTCCTCCCTCTTGGGCTGTGGACGCTCAGTCTCCTCCCTCGTGGGCTGTGGACGCACCGACTCCTTCTCCAGGTCCGTGTCCCCTCTCTGCCTCCTTCTCCTCACCTTCTGCTCTCTCCCCTCTCGCTCCTGGTAGACCCAGTTAACCATCTGGGTCATCCACTCCAAGGCCTCTATGAGCCCTGGATATCCTCTGGTGATGGCCTTTTCTTGAACATCTGGCTCCAGCCTGACGAAGTCCAAGAGGATATCCAGGTTGCTGTCCCCCAGCAGATGTCTCCCCTCTGTTTTTAGCCACAGCGGGGCGCTGGGGTCCCTCAGCCAGCTCTCATACCTCTCCATCCTTCTCTGCAGAGGTGGCCTCTGTGGAGCACTTTCCCTCTTGTAGTGCCTCACCTCCGTGAAGTGCAGGCACCACGAAGCTTCCTCCAACCTCTTTCCTCCCATCCTCACTCTCCTTTCTCCACAAGTGATAAAAAAAAAAAAAACGAACGAAAAAACAAACAAACTGCAGTACCCTCTTCTGCCTGAGTCCAGGAGGCGCTGGTAATCCCACGCTGGACACCACGTGTGCAAGGGTGACTGAGCGGTGACGTCACGGCAGAAGCAGGGACGGACAAACACTGACACCAGGCAAGTACTGCAGTTCAACAGGCGCTTGTGCCGTTTTTATTAATAACAAAAATAAATAAAATATTTGAACAAAAACACGCTCACAGAGCAAAATAAAAGGTTAAACCAAAAACAAATCTCGAACACAAAAATACAAACACAGGTCAGGCTGGGCAGATTGCCTTCACTGTTCCTATGTTCTTTCACGTTGCTCTCGCTCTCACAACAAACCACAACCACCGCGAGCTAGAGAGCTGCAGCCTTTTTATATTGTGGCCGAGGGGTTTAACTAACTTGCAATTAATTATTCTATTACCCCTCGGCCACAATCTGCACGAGTTTATTAATTACTACGTGGATGGGGCTTCCCATCCACGTAACTAAACAAAACAAAAACAAACAAACGGCAACGCCGTCACTAAACAAATTATACGGCGCTCGCCGTCATCTAAAATAATACAATAAAAATAAATAAACAATACAAAATAAACACAGGGGCGGAGGAGGAGACCCCGATCTAAAATAAATAAACAAAACAATGTACAGGGCACCTCGCCCTGTTACACAGACACACGTCAAAGTTTCGGGAAACTGTCAAAGAAGAAACCCAAAGGCACAAAGCTCCAAACAAAACCATGGGACCAGTTAAAGTTGATGTCCCTTCTCCAGAAAAGTTCTTGCAGAAACACTCAAAGGAACCAAAACTTGCTAACAGTAAGCCATTGCTAATGAAATGACAGTAAACAAGTTTGTGTATTAATGTAAGCTAGAGTGCTTAGCCAGGAGCTCTAATTCCTATAAAATGAATATCTGGATTTTCTGACCCCTGAATGTAAAAAACATTTTATAAACAAAACAAATAATAATAAATGGATCGATATTTGTGTTCACTGAAACACAGAAACAGTTAATCAGACATTAGTATTTTACCATAGAACCACATACAATTTAAACAGGTGTTTTTTTGGTATTAGAGTAAATTAAAAACTGTTTTTCAGCATTCCAGCAAATTCAGATCAGGGCAAAAGAACCTCAGAATTACTGACATTTGTTAAATTATATATTTAAACCAATTATCCTGAATTTAGCTGTTTAAAAATACTGACAATACTGTACAGAAATTGAGGGCAGGGGATATTCCTATGGAAAGCAAGTGCTGTGCTGTTAACTATAGAGCAGTGGTCTTCAAAGCTGTGCTTGTGAGACTGGAGTGCCCACAATGCCAACTGGCATACTATGGATGACTGCAATACTGAAGCAGTAGTAGAGGAACTAAAGGCACTACCACCTACAACTCCTTGCTCGCAATCTCTGCTTTTGTTCCATTTGATAAATATGTATTTTAATGTCTTTTAATTTTATATTTTGAAATAAGCAGTTTGATAAATGCCAAGACCTTACAAAATGCTCTTGACTTTATGAGAAATATGCAGAAGAGCCCATGATCAATAATTCTTGAGGACCACTGATGTAGAGTAATCCCTCATGTATGAGAGATCAGCATGTATCTCTTGAATAGTAATTATTTTTTGTTCTTTTCAGCTACTGAAGGTGGACTACTTGGTAAATATATATTTACAATACTAAAGCTCATTTTGTTAGTTAATATAGTTACTATAAGATACAAAACGAAAGACAAAAAGAAAAGTAGAATTTGGCGACAAGTTAGTATATTTAGTTATTTTGGCAGTATTTACTTATGAGCTGCTTCTGAAAAAAATATCAAAGACCAGAATTAGCAGATTCCGAGCTTTGCGGCTCATCATTGATTGCGCTGACTTAAACTCAAATCTGTATTGGTGGCTTTTAAAGGAAGTACTGAGAAAAACAAGATGATTGTATTGATTTTACAGAGACACCATTAAAAAAGCTGTGTGATGATCAGAAGAAACCTCGAGTACCACTCAGAACCGATCACCCAGTCATGGGGATTCAGACCAAGAAGAACTTCATCAAAACCAACACTGTTGAAACGATTATGTCAGTGACAAAGAAGCCCCAACCAAACTATGTGGACACAAGAGGAGGAGACAAGCAACTTCTGGACACTTCAGGGCTTGTTCCAAAATTCACAAATAAAAAGGTATGGCAATGCAATAATTATCGTGATGTTGATTGACAACTCCAGAGAACAAGAAATGTATATCTTTCGATAATTCAGATTTGACTTTCCCCTCTTGTATAAACATTGAAATGATCTTTAAAATAACAGCACAATTACAATATTCAACCAGAAGATGCTGCTATACAAGTAAAAACAGAAATCCACATTTTGTGAACTCAAAACGCCTTAACATCTTAAAGGTAAAGCTGTTTAAGCTATATTATGCAACATTTCTAGTTACAAGTGACAACAGCATAGTTCTCCAGCCTTTCATACCATTCACCTCTCAATGTCTGGGTTTTAGTCTGACACAGGTCGTCCAAACGAAAAGAGTCAAGGTTTAGCCATAAAACATGCATCCACATATAGAGGACCCTTATAATTGCACAGTTCATGAACGGTTAAAATAAAATCGAGATGATAGCCACATGCAATCTGACACGTCAGTAGGAGGCTAGGAGTGTATGACAGTTTGGTGACAATTGGTGCAAAGTCAAGGTAGTTCTGTTTTTCACTATGTAGATGGACAGACACACATGCAAAAGGGTTCCTATTTTTTTTTAATGAGAACCCTAAATAAAAACCCTAAACAAGACACCCAGATTTGGCACTATTAGCCGACTTGACTGAATTGCAGGGGGTGTTCACTTACTAGAATGCAGGAGGGAGATTTCTGAATATAGTGGAGGGAGCAAATCTCTTTCATAAATATAGTGTGCATCCCTCAGGAAGTAACACAGTCTCTGCCACCTGTACAGTATGTTTTTAGAATGTATGCAATTCTGTCACTGTGGGAGGCTCTTGTTCTTTCTAATGGGGGCCAACTAACAGGTCTGCCATACAAGCAACCCTTTTATCAGCTTAAATTGCTTGGATTGTAACTTCATTAAGGTCCTGAAAACCAAATGTGAAAATTTGCTCTTTTGTCATTTACTGTGCCTTGCAAAATACTGAGATTGAATCCCTTGAATAATATTTGCTTTAATGCATGCCCTCTGCAGGACTATGGACAGACTCCTGAATATCTGATAAAGCGAAACGAAGAGGTTCAGAGGGCCCAGGAAGAGTATGATGCTTATATAAAGGAGCAGATCCGACAAGGATCAATGCAGCAGCTCTCTGATGAAGAAAGGGATGCAGTTCTCCAGGTAAGCTAATAATAGCATCTCATAGCCCTTATCAAAGTTACCATGGTAATCCTGCAGTTTTACCATGTCATTTACCAGAGTTTACCATGTTTTTAATATGCTTTAACATACCTAGCCTCTAGACTTTAGAATTCTTATGTGTGCTTTAGGATGCATTCACTATGCTTTATTACAGTAAACTTTGCTATGATTTTACTGTGAAAAGTGCTGTGTGTGTGTGTGTGTGTGTGTGTGTGTGTGTGTGTGTGTGTGTGTGTGTGTGTGTGTGTGTGTGTGTGTGTGCGTGCACGTTTGAAAGCAGCAGAATCATTTTTTTCTGTTTAGAACAGCATGTATGTTTTTTTTTGTTTCAGAATAAAAACATACAGTACCAGTTTTGATATTTTCATACAATCTTGGATCTTGGAAAGGTCTTGTGGGGATGGCTAAATATTGGCCATGATAATATTATTATTATTATCATTATTATTATTATTATTTATTTCTTAGCAGACACCCTTATCCAGGGTGAATTACAGTCGTAAACAGAAATACATTAATATACGCAGTATGTTATTTGTATGTGATATGAAGGTTGTCTTTATTACATTTAATATGAGCCTTAAAATTAAGATGTTAAGGAGGCGTAGGCATGTGTGAGCAGCACATCCACAGGTCCTTGCCTCCTCCCACAGGTCCTTGCCTCCTCCCACAGGACCTTGACTCCTCCCACATGCTCTGCCGCTGGGAACTGAATCAAGAAGCAACTTGCAAGGCTCCAAATTTGAGTCAAATGGGCATCGCGCGGTTAAAGAAGTCTGTTTAAAACAATACCGTTATTAGTATTCTCGTTGTCAACCAGTGCATTGATTTTTAATAATACAGTACAATAACTATTATTGCAGGAGCGTATCTTAATACAGTTGCCAAAATCTAGATTTTTTTTTTATGATGGAAATAAGATGTGACTAATGCATGTTTTCTGTATTGATGTCAGGGTCTAAAGAAGAACTGGGGGGAGCTCCATCACCAATACCAGGGCATCTCTGTAGTCACTGACACAACACCAAAGAAGTACCGCAAGGAAAGACTGGAGACAGAGATGAAACAGCTGGAGAAAGACATTGATATGACTGAGAGACACAAAACGATCTACATTGCAAATAGATGACTTTCCACAGGGTTCTGTGTTAAATAAGTGTCATCATGTGTAATAATAAATCATACAATCCAAAGTAAATAAAGTTAAAGTTATTTTAAATCAATGATACCACCTATTGGTACAGTCAAGTATATTTTCCAAATGAGCTGTGATTCATACTGGATGTTACATTGGTACTGCAAGTGGGAACCAGATGAACCATTATTTATAACCATGTTTTTATTGTATTCTCTTTATCTAACATAGCCAGTGGTCCTGCTGTATGCAACCAAAAAATTGACTACACAGGGGATGCAATCAGTAACATATTAGTCCCATTTATAAACTGAATCCCTTGAGTCTGTTCTTGGTTGTTATTGTCCAGCCACAATTTGGTAACAATACCGTAATGCCAAACTTAATGCAATCTCATTTTTTCTGTGTAAGCAGTAGGATACACTAGTCTTTGTAGACTGGTTTATTTAGATTTCCAGAAAGCTTTTGACAAAGTCCTGCATAAAAGATTAATTCTCAAACTGAGCACATTAGGGATTCAAGGAAATGCATGCACATGGATTAGAGAGTGGTTAACAAGTAGAAAACAGAAATTACTGATTAAAAACCTCAAAATGGAGTGAGGTAACCAGTGGTGTACCACAGGGATCAGTACTAGGTCCTCTGCTCTTCCTAATCAACATTAATGACTTGGATTCTGGTATAGTAAGCAAACTTGTTAAATTTGCAGACGACACAAAAATAGGAGGAGTGGCAAACACCGTTGCAGCAGCTGGAATCTATGAAAAAGATCTAGGAGTTTATGTGGACTCAGAAGTGTCTTCATCTAGACAATGTTGGGAAGCTATAAAGAAGGCCAACAAATTGCTCGGATATGTTGTGAAAAGTGTTGAATTTAAATCAAGGGAAGTAATGTTAAAACTTTACAATGCATTAGTAAGACCTCACCTAGAAAATTGTGTTCAGTTCTGGTCACCTCGCTACAAAAAGGATATTGCTGCTCTAGAAAGAGTGCAAAGAAGAGCGACCAGAATTATTCTGGGTTTTTAAAAGGCATGTCATAAGAAGACAGGCTTAAAGAATTGAATCTATTCGGTCTTGAACAAAGCAGACTATGCGGCGATCTGATTCAAGCATTCAAAATTATAAAAGGTATTGACAATGTCGATCCAAGGGACTTTTTCGACCTGAAAAAAGAAACAAGGACCAGGGGTCACAAATGGAGAGTAGGTAAAGGGGCATTCAGAACAGAAAATTGGAGGCACTTTTTTACACAGAGAATTGTGGGAGTCTGGAACCAACTTCCCAGTAATGTTGAAGCTGACACCCTGGGATCCTTCAAGAAGCTGCTTGATGAGATTCTGGGATCAATAAGCTACTAACAACCAAACGAGCCGGATGGTCTCCTCTCGTTTGTATTCTTGGGCCGGGTGGTCTCCTCTTGTTTGTATTCTTCTGACTGATTATAACTTGCAATCACCTTGATTCACCCTTACCTGGAATTTTATTTGATCACAAAGTTTCAAATGTATCCATTTGACCTACTGTTGCATGAAATGCAGAGCAGACAGTTTATGAGTCTTAACATCTTTAGAACAAAGACATAACAGACGGAGATAAAAGGTACAAGACACAGAGAGGACAGAGGAGGTCAGCTTAAACAAGACCCTGTCTGTGTGTTTGGCCTGAACAGTGCACGTCATTGTTTAAGAGTACTAGAAACGGCAATAAACTGTTTATGCACAGTGAGAGCCTGAAAAGGTGTAGTGTACTCAGGGAATATTTTACATACTACAGATATTTGAGGTGTTTTGCTTTAATAAATGAATAAGGTTTAGAGAAGTCCCTCTCTCTATATCTATATCACTCTAATACACAGTCAAAGCATTGTTCACAAAGAGAAGTGGTTCATTTATTCTGAAATGGTTTTGGATGAGTCAATCCTGTGATTCTTATAAAGTCTGCCTCCATTTTTTTTTTTTTTTTTTTGGGAGGGAACAACATTTACATTACATGGGCTAAGTGTTCTACCGATTTGTTTTCCTACTGTATTTGAAATATGATGTTATTGTTTTTTCAGGAAAGAAAAAATCAGTTTTCCTAATACTGTATTAAAACAAATCCAGGTCCTGGATTGTAACAGGTAAATCAAGATTTGGTTTTAGGTCGTCTTTCTCAGGGACGTCTAACAGCCTTTTCAATTGTTTCTGCAACGTAAATCACAAAAAACAAACAAAAAAAAAAAAAAACATGTTGGAATGCAAGATACTTTATTCTAGATTCTTATAAATTCACACATTTGCTATTTTTTCAGAAAGGAAAAAACACACCAAATAAAGTAAACCATTATACATTAGTATTTGGGATGTATTTTTTAAGGACAGATAACCTCAGTAATTTACATTCTCCTGATGGTGCCTTATCTATCTTTATAGCATCTGTACTTAAGACTGCAACTCCTAAGGAATAGCAAACGCAGCAGAAGACAAATAAGGTCTACTAGTAGGTTGGGCTGGAAGCCACTGATACGGAAAAACAGTGTCTGAAGACTGAGCAAGACCTCAATCAATACGCTTAATAACCCATACACTGAATGAAGATATTGAGCTGTGTCATTAACAACAGTGCGCTGGGAGTTATGTAGAATTTTGGTTATTATTATTACTGAGGATGCATACACTTTCTGAGGAATAGATTAATTGTTCATGCAATTAAAAAAGTATATGATTTATGATCAAATACTATGTATACAATATTTGTACAGTAAATAGTTTGACTGTAATGTCTATCAATAAACCAATCAATTAAAAAAACACTTTAGTCTACAAAATCTGCAATAAATAAAATAAAAACAGAAAAAAAACAGTACCTTTCAATCAATGGCTTTCGTTTTCAGTATTTACAATAAATAAAACAACTATCAAAAACTGAAAATGAATAGTTTGTTACTGCTACTCAACTATCAACACATTGCATCGAAAAAGAGAAGTTGCTTAACTCACTGACATGCTATTATACTCTTTACAAGTCCAGCTTCCTGAAGGACCTCCTCAAATTGCATTTTGAGCCCTGTGGTCATTGGATTGAAAAATATGCTGCTTACTCGTAATGTTGTGCATGAAAACTTAAATGTTATGACCCAGGGGAGTGATTTTGACCGAATTATATTTTGTTGATTTAGGGCAACATTAGAGGTTAAGTGTAGTGCACGAGGAGGTAAACATTCGGAATTGTTGTAACTTATAAACGACAAGGGCCGCTTTCAAGTCGATTATGAATTTGTGATGTTTACCGAGTTCACTGCACTTAAAAACAAACCATCGCTAGTAGGCCTATTATACACCATTGCTTTATAAAATAACTATCTTAAATCGTGGTATGTTTATTTCTTTAGCTTTTTGTCATGGATACCCGAATAAATTTAGACATTTGGCGTTTTACTGTATCTCTTCTGCTGTTGTGTCCATGGTTGCCGTAGTGATGGAATGTTATTATTATTATTTATGTATTTATTTTAGCTAAAACTTACATTTTACACTACAAAAATAAAATGTTAATTGTATTGTGACATAGCCTACTGCAAAGGAGCGATCTGATTGGTTGTAATTGTGTATAATAGTACATATTGTAACTAAAGCATTAACTTCAATAAACGAGTCAGAACAAATCTAGAGAGTTGGTGGGAGGGCCAGAAGACACCATCTACAATCTACCAAGTGATGCATGAGTGCTCAAAAGCCCAAATTAAAAGGACTATTGTTGCTATGTGGGAGGACTATCATCAGCATTACTAAACCCGTAACCAGCCATATTTTTAGGATTCTGTAATTGAATTTGCACGCCAGTGTTTGTATAAACAATCCCCTTAAAAAGATTGCATATGTACTTACTTCAATTGTAAAAGTTGTTCTCATCAATTTACATGTCGCACTGGTTCGACAAGTTATTGCCGCGTGACTCCCATTTTACTCAAAGTCTTGCAAGTTGCGTCTTAATTCAATTATGACCAGCGGCAGATCATGTGGGAGGAGGTAAGGTCGTGTGTGGGAGGAGGCTAGGCCCTGTGGATGTGCTGCTCACTCATTTCTTCACAGAACTACCACTAATACCACGATTTTACCTCCTTAACTCAGGAAGATACACGCAGGTTTAACCTGTCGAGAATAAAAAAAACCATGGCACAGAACAATGCAATCACAACCCAGGATAAAGACGGAGGCGTTGTGGTAAAGTATTTTTTTTTATTTAATTAACCACAATTGTGCAAGCTTACATGATGCACTTATTTTATTTTAGCTATATAGAAAAGCATCCGTGAGAACGCAGGCAGGGGTTATATTTAAGAAACACAAAGCCTCTTTAAACACAAATAATACTGCTGGACAACTTGTTGCGTTTTGGGGTAGCATAAACATCAGATATGAAAGAAAGTTGAAAGAAAGTTGAAATCTTGGAACAGCGCCCCGACTGTCCGCAACTAATGAGTTACACGTGGTTTTATTGATAGCAGATGACTTCTAGAAAGAAGACCACACTTCATTTCCCACTAATGATGCGTGAAGATAAAATGATAGCAACTTTTAGTTGTTATAAATTAATTTTAAAGCCATGCCTTATCATAGATCAGGTTGTAAACACATCTTCTGAGAGTGTTGTGTATAACCACGTGGCCCACTCCTACAACGGGGCCCCCCTGTGCCCCTCCCCCAATATTATAAAGCAGAGCTATTGTATTTACAAACACTTATAGGCAGCAGTGATACATCCAGTTTAATACTACTGTATAGAAGAAAATACAATTAAAGAAAATAACTGACTAGATAACGTGATGTCTGCATGTTCAGCCTTGAAATATTAATTTGTAAAGGTAGAACAAAGACAAATACAGTATCTGTGCTCTGTAGCAATCCTATGAGTTCTGGAAGACCTTGTAAAACGGATCCCTCAACTTTACAGGGAAATAAAAAAGAAATAAGTTGCAGAGGCCACCTTTAATATTGTACTGAACTAACCATTAATGTTTAGAAACTGCATTAACCATTATTTAGTAGATTAAAAAATAATAATAATAATGTTAATACAGATATCAACAAATTCAAAATGATATAGGTGTACTCCATATACTATACCCGCACAGCACACATGACATTGGATATTAATTTCTTTTTTGTTCATTTGTTTTTTAGATTAAAGACTCGTGGCCGGGCTACAGTTTGGATCTGTTCACGTATCCAGCACATTATTATGAAGACTTGAAATCTGTATACATACCTCATGGAGTCATCATGGATAGGTAATGGCTTTTATTGATTGATTGATTGATTGATTGATTGATTGATTTATTGTTTTAAAATGATTTTGTTTTCCACAAAGTCATGCAACCGTTCTCAGCCTAAAATGCTTTTGAAATGTGTGGTTTTCAAGGGTTAATCACAAGGAAGAACATACAATAAGGCAGAACAGGGCAGCCATTCAATCAAGGACCTCAGAGGATGTCATGTCCATGAGCCTGAAGGTTGAGTGGTTTCCGGATTTCATCTGCACCCTGACACTCAATAACTGCCTTGTTTAGCCATCCCAGTTACGTAATGCAACTTCTTAGTTTTCTTTTTACATTCAAATTGAGTGGTTGTAATGTTACTTTTATATTTCACCATCTGCTGCTTGTAAATTTTGCTGAAATATTAATTTTCTGGTGCTGTATACTACATCCTAACGCAATCCAAGCAGAAGCAACAACATTTTAATGATTCAGGGGTCCATTTCATAAAGGTCCTGCGATTGCGATGAGGTTGCGAGTACGCAGAGGTCGTCACTGCGTTCATTTCGTAAAGCACTCTGCAAGTGCTGTCGCATGCGATCACTGTTTTGCGATCTGCGCTTAAAAAAATCAGTAACTCTGTAATCCTCTTTAAACCCCAGTGACCGATTAGCAGACTTGTAGTCGAGTCCTCAATCAAGTCCGAGTGTGGAGTCCGAGTCACGAGTCCTGGCTTTCGAGTCTCGAGTCCGAGTCCTTGAAACAAACTCAAATCAGTTTTCATTCAACTAGTGGTAGTAGTGAGGGAACAGTTTACCTAACGGACGTTGTCTGATATCCCTCAGGAAAAATGCAGAAATAATACAAAATAAAAATACAAAAAAAAAAATGATTTCGATTTATTTTTTCTGGCTAGATTATTCTGTTTGCATGCCTTTTTCAACTTGTCTATCACTATCTTTCTTTTGGAGTTGGAATTAGAATACTGTTTTATTGTACCTGAAGTTTATCGATAAGCTTCAAGTTCAAGTTTGTGGACATTGTTTTTCACTTTGATAGAAGCCGCCATCTGGACTAAGAGCCAGTGTAGTGTTAGAAAGTGGAAAATGGTGGAGAAATATGATCAATTATATTAAAAACTACGCAAAAGACTGGAAAATATGATACATTCAAATTAAAAAGATGTAAAAAACCGAAAACAGCATAACGCACCAGATTTGAATGGGCGCTTCCCTGCTTTCTTAGTGGAAGTTGTTTAGGCATGCGCAAGCAATCACAGTGTGCGGAGTACCACTTTAACATGTACTTGAAAATAACACTACACCAGTAAGAAATGAAAGTGACTATAGCATCTACTCAGTTCAGGTAAAATCTGCCAATCCGATTTAGACATTGCTGGGACTGTATATATACTGTAGCGATCTCGGTTAATGCAGGCAGGCGCATCACACCGGGTGAGGCAATCCACACACAGGTGGAGGGCGGCTAAACCCGGCACCTCGCGACTAAAGCATAGCCATTACTGCTGTACAAAGAGCCGCCTTTGCAAGGAGCGATATAGGACTTATGTCTTGTGTGTGATTACGTCACCTACCAGCCTTGCTGCTGCCTTCCCCCTGTGCACGCTACACTCTCCCCTGCCAGTCTCAAGTCCGTCCCCTATTTGATCACCAGGCTACAGTCCGACGAGTGTGTGCCGGGGTACCAGTGTCCACTTCTGACACCAATGTGGAGATCTCGGTTAATGCAGGCAGGCGCATCACACAGGGCGAAGCAATCCACACACAGGCGGAGGGCGGACACGGGTATTAACTCCTGTGTGAAAGGCTGTGCCGGCACAGAAGCACTATAGTGGTCCTGGATTCGAGGAGGTGAATTCACAAATAGAAGGGACTGTGCATGATGCTGCTATTTATGGGCAAATCGCCTTTGCCATGAAAACGATCTGTTGACTGACAGGTTTGATAGTGTCTCCCAATATGTCTCCTAATATCTCCGCTGGAAAAGTGATCGGCAAATATCACAATTTGCCCACATGAAACTGCTGTTTGTACTCCCAGGGTATCGAATGACAGTATCAAAAGCAGACATTTTTGCATACAAGATGGCTTGAATATTAACGGCATTAAAACCTTTCCTGCATATACAGGTGCTCATTCACAGCAGGGGACAAAATTGGTATTTGAGCTTCATCTATGTCAAATTTCTTGAATAAATCGCACAGATTACAAAATGCAAAAAAAAAAATATTTGAATTGGGATGTTATTTTAATTATATATATATATATATATATATATATATATATATATATACTGTATATGAGTCAGACACAGAGCATTGGGTGTTGACACGCCGCACAGGTGCGGAGATTTAATTAACACACAAGTGCTGACACAAGGGTACCAGCAATGGTAGCCCTAGTGCCACATTTAACAAAGAAAACAAAGCTAAAAAACAGTTTGCCACACAAGGCGAGCGCTAGCCTCATTAAAAACTCCAGCAACCTACTACACCGCGAAACTCTCGCTATACTGGTTGGGATCAGCATCCCCTAAACTAACCTTCTGCTGTTGCTCCCGAAGTCCTGGCCTCCCAGAGACTCCGGGTCGTTGTGACGGTCCTGGCTGAGCAGAGCCTTCACAGGCACCGTCTTGCAGGTGCAGGGTTCCGTAGTAGTTAATCTTGCGGAGTGTACACTCTCCTCCTCAATGTCAGCAAAGCGCCCCTCTGTGTAGCATAGTGGTGCAATCGCCTCAAGCTGTGACGCAGACACTTTTTGAACTGCACAAAGCCTCTCCGGGGACACCCCCAGCCAATCTGGACCTCCTGATCAGCTCAGCACTAGGCGAGCCTAACTGCTCAGTTGGTTGCCTAGCAACGCGTCTCCTGTTCTGCGTCTCAGGTGCACACATCCGCGCAAGAACCAGCGACAAAGTCACACACCCCAACAAGAGTGAATCAGCAATGTACTGTATATATGTTCATTATGTGTATCCCAGCCTCAGATCCCCTTGACCAAGGGGACAGTCAGGCCACTGGATAAGGCCATTGAGAGATTTTGTTTTGGAAGGCTGTAGGTTGCGAACTTTTATATTTTGCTGGCTATTTGAGTGTTGGAGTCTGTGAGTGTTGGGGGCTGTCCATCCCCCTGAATTTAAATTTGATTCCCATCTCAGGACGTTGATAAGAAATATACAGTTTATTTAACTTATCAAAAAGCAGCAGTTTGTCATGGAAGCAGAGTGCTTTAGATTTTTTCCTCACGTCCCTGATACCAGCGGCAGGTGTTTTGTAAAGGCTTCTCCACCACAATGAAAGTATTGAGGTAGTAAAATCATATTTTACATGGCTTACATGGCTGTTGTATTGAGCTGCACAGAGACCTTACACTCTAGGCTATATAAAGAATAAAGATGTAGTCATTGATTTCTTTTTTTACATAAGTTCAATTACCAGTTGTCCATTAATAAATAACCCTTTTACTGCTGCATTGCTTTATTGCATTCTGTGATTCTTTCAATACATTTCCATTATAAGTGGTGTCCATTAGAAACGAACCTTTTCACCTGCCACATTGTTTTTAACTTATCAATCAATGACACATCTTTTTCAATTTCAGTTCATTTTATTTGTGTAACACAGGCTCAAAGTGCTTTACATGTTGGTTAAAACAGAAAGAGGAATGCAATAGCAAGGAGTAGTAAAAATGATATACCGTGCTACCCCATTATAACGTGGTTGTCAGGGTCCGTAATTAGGAGGCCGCGTTATTTGTGTTTCGCCTTATAATGAATATTGGCATTTTGTTCCTGAAATGATTTACAATGGCCATATTAATATTGTAGCGTACCGTGGAAAATGAAGGAAGGAGACGCACACAATTTGCAGGTACTCGAATCCACGGTTTATTGGGACGATTATGCCTGGCCCCTGTCAGCCTGGGCCACACCAAAAACAACAAATGGTCTTGCACATTCACACAGCAGCTTGCCTGACTCAGCTGTGAGCTCTGTCTGTGTTGATGTGGGCTTTCATGTCCCCGCCTACCCGGACGTCAATCAATCCCGGCTGAGGCAAACTTACCACATCCCAGCTTGCGCACACACACACACACACACACACACACACACACACACACACACACAGGGTCCGTAGACTAACAGTATAAATCCTGGGTCGTTACAAAATATACAGTATCATAGAAACTGCTATTCCACCAGTTTAAAGTTTACACCACTCTTATTTAAATTGTATATTTTTTATAATAAATGTTGTAAACTGTAAATAAATAGCACAGAATCCAAGGACGTTTATACACACTTGTATTGTTTCGTACTTGTTTTGTAACATTAACAGACAGTTTGTTTTTACTTTTAGAAAAAAATACAGTGCAAGCATGGGAGCTTTACAAGTACTATATGTCCCAGTTTCAACTTAAATGCGTTTAAATACAGTAATGTAAAACAACAATAAAACCCAATGTTTAACAGGGTAGCACTGTAGTAGTAGTAATATTAATATCAATAAATAGTAAGAATAAAACAATCTATAGAAAACAGGAAATGAATAAGACAATTACATAAATAAAATAGATCAAAGCTATTTTCACATTTCCGTATTACTTCTTGTTTGCAAACTACTGGGGATGCTTTGCTTTTGGTCACAGAAACCTCCATTTCTAGTTCTAAATATTTTCTGTTGAAACTGTTGGCTTTGGGTAGAATGAATGTACTATTATGTTGTTGTTCTGGTTTTCTTCTTCAAAGGACTGAACGGCTGGCCAGGAACATAATGGATGACATTGGGGATCACCATATCGTGGTACTGTGTGTGCTGAAGGGAGGGTACACGTTCTGTGTGGACCTCGTGGAGTACATTAAAGTCCTCAGCCGGAACTCCAGCAGATCCATTCCCATGAGAGTGGATTTCATCAGACTAAAGAGCTATTGTGTAAGTACAAATATTGCATCCCCTGGGACCTCCAATCGGCTCTCTTCATGCCAAGTTTCATTTGCTGTTTCTTGAGGAATGCTGTTCCAGAAGTTGTGGTTGCAGTTGTGTTTCTTATGTTTACTCATGCACTGTATCAGAGATTCTGGCTTGTGACATCCCTCACTCCCTTGAGATGGAGTTTGACATGAATGTGTGGATCTGCTTGTGATGTAACTGATCACACATAATGTGTGTGTTAGATACAGGTTGCGTGCTATACACAGTACAAGGTGCGTAGTTTATGAAGGAGACACGTTTCAGTGTAGTATAATGGTAGTTTCTGTTAGGTAGTCTACAAAAGATGCATCTTCTTCAAGATGTGTGCATTGTACAAAAGATGTAACCCTAGGCAGTTCATACATTATACAGTACAAACGGTGTGTGTATGCACAGTGTTATAACCTTTGTCCAATATATTTGACATTGAGAAAATAGCCAATAAATAGGTTTGGGGACATGCCCAAGGCTGTAAAGGGTTAAATCAGAAAATTATGGAAAACTTACTATAGTAGCCGAGTGGCAGATTAAAAAAAAAAAAGTTGCACACTAGGTGATCATCTCTAAAATCACCCCACTTCAGAAATTCACCCACAAAGAAAGTAAAGAAATGAAATATTCCATATGTGCATGGGGAGGTGTGCATGGTGTATATTATCCCTTGTATAAACATTGTATCGCTGATTACACTACTGGTGCTTTCAACCTTTTTTTACTTCTGGCTGCAGAACTACAATGCTATCTATTAGAAATAACAAAAAAAAACAGGCAGTTAAAAACTGAAATAAAAGCTAAATAAGTCAGTTCGCTGTGGTATTACTGATTTTTAAATAGGAAAGGTCACGTGCATCATTTACTTTTTTATTATTTCACAAATGTTTCCAACTGATGAGACTTGAGGAAATTCTCATGCTGTGATGAGAGTCCGAGTGCTACAGCTTGCTTTATAGTATTGGCTGACAGCGCTTGTCTTTGGTAATCCTGTCCAGCTGCAACACATTTTTATTCGGCTTGTTCATTTTATACAGAGAAGGGCGGTGGTGTAGCTTTGGGATCTGAAGATAACGTTCTATCAGTGCTTTCACACGTTTCACTATGAATTGTGTTTACAAAGTGACTTTTATGGCTTAATTGCTTATAATGCAAGTTTTCTCCCCTGTGCAACCAGTTTCAGAAACTCACGTTTTTAGATTTTAAAAACAGGGATTTAGGTTTTTACTTTAACCTTGTCATTGCCTTTGACAAGCGGTCTCTCCACTTTGATCTCATTGGAAAGCTGTAGTTTTGTAAGAGGTCGCAACACATCAGGTTTAACTGATTAGGTTCAACATACAAATGCGCAGGAGCAAGGGCTAATCTCATTATTCATGGAAATAAAAAAAATAAAAAAACAACATTGTAAGATTGAAGTTATTACACAAACTTAGTCTCTGTAAAATAGGAACATACTTCCTCCTGTACCAGTTACTGTTCCTTTTAAATAATTCTGACTTAAAAAAATGTCTGTGTACTGTGATTTCTGGAGCAAATTGGCAGAGGTTGTAATATAACATGGTGCTGTTTTGATCAGGTACATTAATATTTGCTATGGTAATAAGAAAAGTACATAATAGTGTATGATATATATATATATATGATAGATAGGTACTGTAGATAGATACCTTGCCTTTGCAAAGCCCCACCTCTGTAGCTATGTCATTGGTGTCGATGATGTTAACTTGTTATTGCAGCTCACTCTCTGGACTCCTGGGATCCAATCTCATCTGGACATTCCTTCCTTCCTGCTTAATTTATAAAGTCTTGTTAAGAAGTTTGATTTTCTAATTACCATATTATTACCATATTATTTTTTTGCAAAGCTACAGTTTAACACAAATAAACGTTCAGTTCCTGGTTTCTCACGCTGCTTCCATCAGAATACAGGACCGGTTTTCAAGCCAGTAACAGGTTTCAGCTGTTTAAATTGAAACTTTCTGCTTCAATTCAAACAGCTGAATACAATTCAAATATTGACATTGCTAATTCGCTACTAGTATGCACTTTAAACACACAAAAACATTACAGCGCTGCTGCTGCTATGTAACTGAAGTGTGCGTGTAGTCTAATACCAGTTTCTGAGGCTGACTGACACTTTTGGAGTCGGCTAGTCAACTCAAAAGAGATTTAAAATGACGTTGGTTACTGACGACCCCCTCCCCTCCCTTCCCATTGTCTCTCTCTGTATTTGCTAGGCATTTAGCTCAAGTGTTTTTTAAACAATAGGCAAATAATTTGTTTCCTATACACAGCAGTGTACTTGTCCTTTCAGGAAGGAAATACACATTCTGCTTTTCATACAGACTCATGCAGCTGTCATTTCTGTTTATTTAATGTTTTATTAATGTTGTTTTTTATTTATTGAAAACCTTTTGCATTTGTTTCTCATTTTCAGGTTTGAGGTTTCCTGTTAGAAAGCAGCATTAGTTGTGACAATATACACTTTAATTCATTAGGAGACACAAAACAGGTTAAAACAAACTATAAATAAAGCGTACCTATCCGGCTAGTCACATTGCACGCTTGCGGGCTATTACACATGTAAGGGATTCTTGTCTCTTACAGATTTATTCATAGACTTTAAACGCAGAGCTTTAGATAAAACCTTTGTTTGCTTTATATGCTTGAGAATAAGATTACATTTATTGAAACAAATGTGTACAGTATATTAGAATAACAGATTGTAGTGTGAGATTTTAGAGGATAGCATTATATTTCAATAATTCAAATAAGTATGGGCCAGCTGTTCACAGTGGGGTGCCAGCCAGTTACTATCAGAACTTTTCTGAATGGGGAAATATAGTAGCCTGCACCACAGACAGTACACACCTGCTGCTGTTTTTATTGGATAAAGCCAGCATTTGTTTTCAGTACCCATCGTCTATCTTGCATGTCAAATTCCAGTCTCTGTCACATTGGTCCTGTCTTCTTTGAAAAGGCTCTATGGGAATGCATGTTTTGTGTCATGGAGCATCGCAGCACATCCTTGTTTTGAGTAGCAAACTCTCTCACGTTATGCGCTTCATATTGTACAGAATGCTCAACTCCTTTGCATCAGCTGGACTTCTAATAACGGATTGCAGAACAACTTGGAAGAATATGCTTTCACAAGGCAATGAAAAATCCCTCCCTTAGAAATGCGGAGACCCAGTGTTGCTTAGCGCAGATGGAACTTGGCTTCCCCTCACAGCTCTGCTTGGGCACTGCAGACCTGACCTGACCACCCCTTGTCATTCAGTGCTGTCTCTCTTTGAATTTGAGTGGTATTCCTGAACTCTACAGAGGTTTTATGATGTGGACTGAAGTGCAGGTGACCTGTTCTGGATTCAAACCCAGGCCTTCACAG
The DNA here is from genome assembly GCA_030684275.1 of Acipenser oxyrinchus oxyrinchus. NCBI lineage: Eukaryota > Metazoa > Chordata > Actinopteri > Acipenseriformes > Acipenseridae > Acipenser > Acipenser oxyrinchus. Next base: position 97,597,444 of record CM060249.1, read on the forward strand.
GTGATGAAGAATGGAGTTTCTGCTATTGCTAGGATAACAAGTGATTTATTTATTCATTTTTTTTATTGCGCATCCTTCCATATTTATCTCCATACATTTCTTACACAAGGGGCAGCTTTAGTCAGAACTTGAAAGGTAGACTCCTAGAAATCAAGGAGGACATTGCACTGTTGAAAGTCTTTTTACATAAGATGTTAAACTATGGAATGCTTTGCTCAACTCCACTATAGATCAACATACTGGACTGCTGGACCTGTCAAATCTAATTTATAGGATATGTTGCTTCCCTGTCCCAATGAATGAGGGTGGAACATATTAGGCAAAAATATTATGCATTCTAGCAGATCAATCCTGTGCAAACATCTTTAAATAAATACAGAGGTTGGACAAAAAAAATGCCCTATACAAAAAAAACAAACAATGCTGGCGTATTCTTTCCTAGCCCCTGTACAAAAGTAAGCTAACCCTGGAGTATTCAGTTCTGTTGTATAGCTATGTATATTGTTTGTATACCTTTTGTTTTATGAACACTGAAGCATGTTTATTGTTAGTGGCTTCACATTGGTGAGCAGCCATGTAAAAAATGATTGAGCGCATAACGTATGCCACAGCTGTTGTAGTGATTGATCCCACTTTGCTGTGCTGGGGGATTCATATACAGGAGCAGTCGCTATAAATAGAAAGTTATTCATTGATGTGACTCTTCCCTGTAAATGCCATGTTGATATGCGCTGTGTTGAGTAAGCTTGGGCCCAGTCAGCCACTCATTGTCAAAGCTCATCACTGTCTGCTTCAGTAGTCCTGGATTGTTATACTGTCGCTGTGCCCTATTTTGAGGACCCTATTTACTTATTTCACTAATGAGTCATTTGGTTTTTAAGTTTGGCATGCATATAAGTTTTCTTGATATTTGTTAAAGAAACTAGAACTAGATTTAATTTGGAGTGCCCAATTATTTTACCCCTTGTTTTTCTCCCCAGTTTAGAATGGCCTATTATGTTCTCCCACACAGCTCAGAGGACCTGGAGGTCAGTTTAAATCCTCGGACCACTATAAACACCTCTTTACACCCAGGCGCTCAAAAGCAGATGTCTGCGAGCTATCAGCACCTGGAGGTCAAAGGACAGCCCTGCAGTCCGCTTGAGCTCACTGGGTGCCTGGTCACTAAGGCTGCTGTAGCGCGATGGAGTCACTTGGTCCCTAACGATTTAAGCCTCTCTAACCCACGGGAACAGAGCAGAGCCAGTGATGCTCCCTGTGAAAATCCCCAGCGGACAACAGCAATTTTACACAACCAAGATGTGAAACTGCGCTCCCCTAACTGTATGACTCGCCTCGCACACCATGCGGTCATGCCTTTACCTGGTGAGCCACAAGGGTGCCCAATTTCCTGAATATTTTAAAAGAGCACCAGGAAAATAATATATAACAGAATCGTTATATGTTTTGGTGGAGTTTGTGAAGGGCTCTTTATTTTATGTAACAGAATCGTTATATGTTTTGGTGGAGTTTGTGTAGGGCTCTTTATTTTATATAACAGAATCGTTGTATGTTTTGGTGGAGTTTATGTTTAGGTGTCTTTATTTTGTACTTTAACAATCTCAGGAGTGGCAGATTTTTAAAATGGCCTCAACCTAGAGCTCTTTATTGACCTGAGACTGCTGTAATACCCAGTTATTATCAGCAGAGGGCTGCAGGGTGGCAGCTCAGCAGTGTTGGTAGGCTCAAGCCTCTTTATAATAGGTGAAGGCTATTTCTTATGTATTGTTTGGTACAGATAAGCGTTTGTAATTGTTGTAGGCTTGTAGATGTTTTGTTATAAACTCTTGTTTGTTTATTTTAAAATTGGTCAAGTGTATTTTCTGGGAAACACAAAACAGGTTAAAACAAATTATAAATATACCGTACATATCCGGCTAGTCACATTACACACCTGGGGGCTGTTATACATAAAAGGGCCAAAGGAAAAATAAAAGAATCTCGTGTCTGGTTTCACTACCATTTTGTAAACTGTGCCAGACTATTAAAAAAATCCTGCTGCCAATGTTCTTTAATATATGGTGTAAGACAGCAGGGAGGGGGTTAAATCCTCCCTGCAGAAAAACGTGCGTAGGCACATTTTTGATTTAATTGTTAATTGTTTTATTGTTAATTATCACCTGCACCTGGCTATGATTGTAAATTAGAGCCAGGTGCAGGGTTTATAAGGAGAGCAGTCAGTCTGCTCCTGGCTGCTGATGTGTGTGGAAGCCCGGCTATGCTGGTGTGGGTACAGCTGTAAAACAAAGGAAAAAGGTAGAGTGAAGCCTTTTTTGTGTGTACTGTTTTGTTTATTTTTGTTACAGGTAAACAGCTTAGCTGTCCTGTCTTTTAGTTTAGGTTCCTGTTTTGTTTAGTTAGTGCTCAAAGAGAGCTAGGTGTTTGTTTTTGTTTATTTTGCTTTCGTGTTTCATTAAAAAAGCGCAAAAATCCATTTCTGTGCCTGGGTCAGTGTTTTTAAAGGGGCAACGAACCGCGGTGAGGTGCGATTCTTTTACAAGGGTTAAATGGTAGCATTATTTACATCTGTATTTAACTTAACTGTTTAGATCATTAGAACAAACCCCCTAATTTTCATCAATTTATCAAATGTAAATAAATGCTTACTAGCTTGAAATTCAAATAGAAAGTTTAAATAAGAACAAGGCATTAAAGTTTTATATATACAAAAAAAATAATTCTTATTTACAGCATCAATAGTAAATGCACCTGCAAGTAGATTTTTTTTTATTAGTATTTTTCTTTTTGTCTATAATTGAAAATGGACTGAGCATGTGGTATAACATATGGCAGTATCAAATATAACAAATATTACTGGAAGTTTAATTGGATCACCAAGCAAATGTTGAAATGTGAGTCCTGTTAGTTTTAGCCATTGATTCAAGATGTTGTTAAATTTAAGAATTGCATGTTTGTTCTTTTGTCAAAGAGTTGTTCAGGTTATTATAAGTTCCGTTCCATTGAAAACAACAGCTGTTCAGAACACTTCTTATTTCACAAAGAGATTCATCTTGCAAAACATTTATATTCAACAACATTCCAGATCAACGATCGTTTGTTTTTAAAATGATGATAAAGCATGTCATGTTTAAGTGTTGAGATTTAGTTTTGTTAGAAGTCGTGATTTAGAATATGGTTGTGCGTGTGCTAGGACGACCCCTCTGATCAAACCCACTCGCCTTTGCTTTGCACTGCCTCACACAGGTCGTGTTACAAGCAGAATGAGTGAGAGGACCCTCTACAACCACAAGAGGATGTCCTACCGCATGTATAAACACATAACACAACATAGTACATTCTATATTCCGATTTGGAATAAAATAGAGCATTTTAATATACATTTTTTGTTTTTTAATAGTTGTACTGTATCAGTTACCAAATGAAGCAATACTGTATAGCGTTACAGGGTGTGTGTTATGGGATAGTGACAGGTGCTAGTAACCTTTATTACAAATGTTCCCCTATTCCGGAGTACTAAAGTATTGTGCGACGCAAGTCATTGCCTTGCCCAGAGTACAGTATCCAGACTTTATGGTCTATGAAAATCACAAACGGTATCTGTATCATCTTTAACAGTGTATTTCTTGCTTTCGAAGTGTAATAGTCCTGTACACACTGCCTTAATAAGACTGCGTGGAATGTGCCTCAGAGCAGAGTCTTGGCTTTATCTTTTTGGAGATCCACTTTTGTACTGAAGCTGTGACCCACCCAGTAAAAACAAAGCCATGAAGAAATGAAAAAAAAAAAAAGAAAGTAATACAGCGTGTAGTTTTGGGGCTTCATTTTTTTATGCTAAGGCCTCTTTTTGGAGAAAACAATGGTGCCAAGTAGAATCCTTTGCTACTTGCAAGCTGAACAACCCCTGACTTTCTGCCCCTCACAGCGGCAGCACCATCCGGCAGCAATTCTCACACAGTTTTTCCATTCCAATGCGTTTTCTACCATAAAAATGTTTGGAACCTGGAAAATCTCCTCGGCTGTTGTTTTTGTGGGGAGTTCTGCACTCAACAGCAAATCCTCCAGTAAGTCACCATTGCAGCAGTAACATCCATACACAAGCAAAACTGCACAGTCAGCTACATCTGTCGACTCGTCTGTTTGAATTGCAAACAACTTGTTCGCTTCCACAAAATCCACAAGTTGCTCGTTAATGTCTTTTGAAGTGCCTGTTATCCTCCTGTGTACAGTATCATTTGATAGTGGGATACACTTAAGTTTCCTGGCAGCAGATTCTCCGAACATTTCGGCAAAACTTGAAAGGAAGTTTTCAAGCACTCTGAGATCCAGTAGAAGCGCTGATAACCATATTTTGTTTGTGTTTTATATCTGCTTCAATTTCCTTTCAAAGTAAGCCAAAGGTGGCGTTTGTTGATGCCTCTTTTGAGTTTTGAAGGTTTTGTGCTTTCACAATCACTTCACAGCAAATGACACACTGCGGTTTGGGTTGAGTTTCGGAACCGATATAAGTGAAGCCCAACTGAAGATTTTTTCGTATTTACGTTTAGGCCCACCACTTTTTTATTTGTATTTTTGCTATGCCTTTGGTTTCTGCTGGCCCTGTCACTGAATTTTGATGGTGGTGCAGCTTCTTAGTCAGGCCCAATGCGTTTCAAAAAACGATCCTTTTTTTTTTTTTTTTTTAAATTCACTAATCTAATTGTTTATTTTTATTTTATTATGTTTTAGATACACGTAATTTAACTTTACTTAACTATTCCTCACACCTTTTGCTTTTTACCTCTTTTACCATTCCAGATCGTCGCGTTCCTTGAGTCTTAACAGTTGCAAAAGCACTCACTTTCTTGCACTCAACGTACTTTCCGGCCACCTTATTCTCAGTGTAAATTCAAATGGTATTTGATTTGCAGGACTCATTATTTTGTAAGCACACTATTTTGGTTTACTGGAGTCAAATTGCATATGGTTTAAAAAAAAAAAAGCATTATGTTGATGTCGAGACAGGGAAAAATGCTTGAACAGTAATATTCATTATTTTGGGAAAATGGGCTTTGCGACCCACTTAGAAGCAGTCTGTGACCCACTGGCTGGTAAACCCTTGTGATAGTCTGAAGTGTAGAAAACCACTGTTTTTTTCAGTTTACCCTGCTTTTAAAATTGTTCTTTTTGTTTCTCAAACTGAGCCCTTTTTGCTTAAACGCTGATGCCAAAAAAAGCTGACACGCAATAATGTTTTGGTTTGATTTGGCCATTGCATCAAGTATTATTTCGGGTGTGCTATTTTTAAATATGTCAATGGTGTTTGGCAGCTAACAGGGACTGTGTAAAACCATCAAGATGGAGATGAACCTGTGGTAGCGTAATACTTTCCTAGCGTATTGGCTTGATTGAAGATACCTTGTGACCTATTAACACTGACATGATTGACTGCAAGTTGCCGCACGTGACAGATCTTTACACTGGAAGCGTCCACCAGTTTTGCTGTTACATGAAAAATACTTTGGTGCTATTTTAAGGTCCAGTTTGTTCCACTCTTGAGTTCGTAGGAAATATGAATTGGGAATCCTAATGAAAGCCAATGGGAGACAGAGTCTCACGTGTCATATATTGTGAAGTCTTTTAAAAAAAAAAAAAAAAAGTGAAGTCTGAAATGAACTCGCTTTCATTTCTTTTTACAAAGGCATATCAACAGTAAGAGGTATCTGGGGTTTCGTTTAGATTCATTTCTAAGGCTCAAATGGTGACTGAAATCATAGCAGCCTAGTCCAGTTTCATTTGATGCTAGCTGCTAATCCACAGGGGTAAAAAGCCCTATTTTCAGAAAACTTGCGGTCTGATCTCAAAAACAATTATGTATCTGAAGAAATCATTAGGATATTTCTCTGCCGGCATTTGATGTTTTAAAAATAATGTCCATGTCGCAGAATACTCCAAAAAGGCATATTCAAAAGATTTTTCTCAGAAAACGATCTTTACAGACTGACTGGAGCAGTGGAGATGCACAATACACAGTCCGGATGAGGTGTGCAGTGCTGCCGACTAACCAAGGACATTGTTGGGTGGTTTTGCCCCATACTCAATTTTAAAATTTTGCTTTTCAAAACCATAAAAAGTCTTGCCTCTGCTTACCAGAGTTGTGAGTTGTTAATTCCCGACATCCCACTTGATCACTCCTTTGACCTGGAATCTGTCTCAGTACAGCAGTGAGAGGTGCTATATAAGAGCTACAGTAGCTTAGAAGAACAGGTACACATTTCACAACCAGAGGAACTTTCATCTTCTCCTTTTTCTACAGGTTACTGCTTTTAGCATTGTTCTACTTTAGACAATTGCCCTTCAGAAGCAGACATTTCTCTTTGGTTTAGTGTTCCTGTTTTGAAGCCACCTTGAGTACCCAAAATGGTGTTCCCTCACCACAGCAATTCCCCAGCTCAGGAGAACTGAAGATTCAGTGGGCGTCCCCCGATCCCCACCAAGCCAGTTTCCTTTTTATACCCCCAGGAACTGGAAAGCAGATACCAGCAAACTCCCGGTCTCTGGAGGACAAAGGCAAGCCCTACAGGTGTACACGTGAGCTCGCCAGGCGCCTGGCCAGTAGGGTCCACTGTAGGGCGATGAGGAGAAACAGCCCCTGATGGTTTTGCCTTCCTAACCTGCTGGAGCGCCAGAATCAATGCGACGCGCCACCCAGAATCCCCAGTGAAGACCAGTGACTTCACACTGCCAGGGCACACACCTGCACTTTACTGACCTGTATGACAGGATAGAATAGGTGAGCCACTCAGGCACCTGAGATTTTTAAAAAGTATTCCACATGTGACCCATGATGTGTGAATAACAATATAAAAATCTTGATTGCATATAAAAATCCATTGCTACGATGTGGTCAACACAGGAAGCAGCAAAGGAAAGTAATGCGTTTCTTTAAAAACTGCAGGGTGTTCTGTAACCCTTTAATGAGGAATTTACAAAAGAGGCGTTTAATAAAAGACTAGAATAAAGCCTTTGAAAATGTGCTGCTATGTTTCGACTTACCCAGAATAGCTGCTCCTACTCCTAGCTTTTTGTTGTGCTGGATCTATCTATCTATAAATTCTATAAATATATACAGTGTGTGTGTATATATGTATGTGTGTGTATGTATGTGTGTGATATATATATATATATATATATATATATATATATATATATATATATATATATATATATATATATATATATATATATATATATATATATATGAGAGAGAGAGATATGTGTGTGTGTGTGTGTGTGTATATATATATATATATATATATATATATATATATATATATATATATATATATATATTATATATATATATATATATATATATATATATATATATATATATATATATATATATATATATATATATATATTATATATATATGAGAGAGAGATTTTTAATATGTAACACCAGCTCTATTTGATTATATTAACCTGGGGCAAATATATATGTCCCTCTTCGCAGCATATTATGTTACCTATTCAGTGTGTTGTCAATGGGGCAGTTTAACTTCATATACAAATGTGTCTTAACAAAATATTGGACAAAGACTGTAGGGATTTATCATAAGCCTTTGAATAAAAACACTAAGCATACAGCGGCCAGTCCAGTTATTTTCATTTAAATTTAGGCTATAATGAACATGTTAAATATAATAGCCTAGGGGCTCCCGAGTGGCGCATCCGGTGAAGGTGCTCCCCGTGTAGTGCAGGATGCTCCCTATAGCCTGTACATTGCTGGTTCGAGTCCAGGCTATTCCACTGCAGACCGTGGACGGGAGTTCCCAGGGGGCGGCGCACAATTGGCCGAGCGCAGATATAACGTGCACACTGATATGAACCAAATAAAACCGTATTAAATCCTGTTTAAATTATTTTAGTAAGTATGCTGATAGTGCATACTTCCTGTTATTACGCACGCAGCGCAATGGCACGCAGTGGTCTGTGCTGCGCATATTGCGTACTCGTAGGCCTACTTCTTGCTGTTTGAACTTGACCTTGCTCTCTATTACTGTAATTTATGTAGTATCGTGGACAGCGCTAAACGATCATCAATTCTCCAATTTGGAGAAATCTTAAAGGGACGAAAGCAGTCAGAATTATGTTGTCAAAGAGCTCAAGTTTAAAAAGCAGCAGTCGCTGATGCACTCGTCTACGTTAGAACAAAAAAAATCGACAACCGAGTTCAAACCAGATTTACCACCGCCACCGCCACCTGTCTCTACCACTGCCACCAGCAGAGGGAGAGTGCCTGCTGGTCCCGCCTCCACTAGCAGAGGGAGCATGCCTGCTGGTTTCCCTGCTGCAGCCAGAAGGGGAGGAGCCCCTGACGCCTTCACTGCCAGAAGGGGAGGAGCCCCTGCTTCGCCTGGGGTCGCTGCCGGTCCTGTGTGGCAGCAGGAAGTGTTGTGGCCGGAGCCCCACGGAGGGGAGCTTCGGCCAGGAAGAAGGTGGGGAGGTCAGGAGACCAGCCGCACTTTCGTGGGAGGAGATAGTGTGGCTGAAGCCCCGGAAGAGGGAGCTGTTAGCCACAAAGAAGTGGGGGGTGGAGGACATTCCACCATGGCCACCCCCAGAAACACCTTGCTTCTCCCTCTTCGGGGACTTTGAGACTGAGGGAGGAGGTGGCCATTGGGGCCAAGTGTGCGTTCCACAAGAGGGGGGTGTGTGTAACAGAGTGAGGAGCCCTGTACAGTGTTCTGTTTGTTTATTTTTAGAACGGGGTTTCCCCCTCCGCCCCTGTGTTTTGTATTTGTTTAGTTTTATTATTGTTTTGATTTATATGTATTGTTTTTGTATTTATTAATTGTATTTAAATATGATGGCGTAGCTGTGTGTTTTGTTTGTTTTATTTAAAATGTGTTCTGGCAGAGATGAGACTGGGTACTCGTCCTCTGCCAGGAATAATTAAAAACCTCATGCAGAAGGTGGCCATCTCCCGAATTAAGTGATTCATTTGTTGCTAATCGGGAGATGGTCACCTGCATAAAAGCCTGCCGCTCTCTGCACTCAAGGTGGGTGTGTGTTATGAGCGAGAGCGGAGAGAGCGAGAGGAGTGAGAGAAAACGAAACTTAAAAATTAAACCCAAAGGATCAGTGAAGGCTATTGCCCAGCCTGATTGTGTTGTTTGTGTTTGAGATTTTGTTTTTGTTTGAACTTTTATTTTGCTCTGTGAGCACTGTGTTTTGCGTTTTAAAATATTTATTTTATTTTTGTATTATTTAAATAAATTGCACCACCGCGTCTTTTGTCTTTGAACTGCAGTACTGCCTGGTGTCAGTTTTGTTTGGTTCCTGTAACTGGCCTGACATCACTACTCAGCCATCCTGTCACAAGGTCCATCAAAGAACCGCACACCCTTGCAACCCAGGCCTTCCATGCAAAAGGATCTAATGACTTGTAGCCAGAACCGTCTGTGACACAAATTATACCTGTTACTTTTTTGTCTATTCTTGTCTGCTGGTCGGCTGTGCACTGTGTAAGACCATGATGGGGCATTGGCTGAGATCTGGCTCGGAGGACGGAGTGACACCTACCGAGCCACAATTATTAATGTGGCACATGACCCCCATGTTCTCCAGCCAAGTGCTAACCAGACTTAACATAGCCCCACTTTCTTGGATCTTTCTTTGAGTTTAAGGGTGTAGTAGAAAGCAACTATAGCGTGCTTAAGATAAGAGAACAATTTTCTGTGAATAATATACTTAATATTGAAGTGGTGGTATTCAGCCTGTCACAGTCCCATGGTGGTCTGACAGCATTGCACTTCAGTTTGTTTGATAGTGCTATGTGCCAGACAATGAGCATTTGTTTTATTTATTTCCAGACATCATTCAACAGAGTTACTGGAAATCAGAAGGCAGGATTTTATGCCATGAACAGCTGAAAAAGGAGAATACTGAAAAAAAAACATATGTATTGTACAGATTGACTGACTGAAAAAAAAATACATCCATACATATTTTTAAACCATGAGCAGAGTTAATGGAACTGTAAACATGAACTTACACATTCAATAAACTGACAATCATGAAGTAAAGAATTCATGTATAAATGGAGTCATGTTGCTTTTAATGCATTATAAAACAAACACAACTCGTGCTGTTATCTCCCTGTGATACAGACTATACCTATATCTCTTTTGGCTATTGTCTGCAGGTCAGCTGTACACTATTTTTGTGGTTGTAAATAGCTGAAGCCGCTGAAATGCTGAGTAACCCTGTTTTCAGTGTGTTATGCTTTGTGTGAACAGATCACTGAAATGCTGAGTAACCCTGTTTTCTGTGTCTTATGCTTTGTGTGAACAGATCATCTGAAATGCTGAGTAACCCTGTTTTCTGTGTGTTAAGCTTTGTGTGAACAGATGCCTGAAATGCTGAGTTAACCCTGTTTTCTGTCAGTGTTATGCTTTGTGTGAACAGATAGGTAGAGATGACTTTTGGCTCTGAAATGTAAAGTCATTACCACAGCAAGGCTGCTGCTTCAATCTGCAGTCTCAACATTTTCAAAATGCACGCTGTCTTTTCCACTATGAGACTGATATAGATTTGTTAGGTTCTCTAGACTTTTTAGGCTTTGCTTTTGGTGGCAGTTGCTTTGTATTGCTATTTTCTAAACAGACTTTAGCCAGAACATTTCTGTTCTAACAGACCGTGAACTGCATGTCTATTATGGGCTAATTGATCAATGTCCTCCAAAGGTTCTTTGATATATGATACAGGATGATTAAGAGATGTGTTATTTTCATTTATTGTGACATATCTGTGTTGCTACTGACAGGGCTTATCTCTGGTGACGTTTGAGTAGACAGATTGCTATGTACAAATATGAATAAATAACTTTCAAGGAAAAGCATGCATAGGTTTTGCTTGTTTTGATAATGGACTCATATTTTTGTTAGCTTTCTAAAATACAGCTTTCCTGTGTAAAGCTGTAAACAAGTAAAGGTCTACAGAGAGTCAAGGTATTCTATGATTTTTTTTTTTTTTTTAATTAGGGCTGCATAAAGAAGACTCCCTCCACTGTTTATTTAACCCGTGAAGACACCAGCATTGATTTGCATGTATTTTCTTTTGCTTCTGTTATAGAATGATCATTCAACAGATGATATGCAGATAATAGGAGGTGGGGATCTTTCCATTCTGACAGGCAAGGTATGTATACTTGTGTTAGTGTTTAATTCTGAACTTCACACAGCTGGTTTCACACACAAGCACTATCTACTACTCTTGGCTAACCTTAAATAAATTAAGGCACAGCAGTCCAGGATTAGTGCTAATCAGGGTCTGTGAAACCAGCCCAAGACGATGGTTAACCCAACAATCCTCTATCCGAATGTTAATGTTACAGTGAATTGAAGCTAACAAAACAACGTCATAAATCCTTCCTGTTTCATTCATCTGGAGAAGTCTCCAAACGAAAGAAACGCAGGTTATATTTTCATAGCTGTTGTTAATGCAAACTGCAGCACTGTTATGGTCAGATATTAAAAGAAACCTTAAGATACACATAAAACAAATGTGAATGAAAAGCTTTTGGCATCGCCCATCAGATTATGTCCTTTCAGAGCACTTCTTCCAGGTATTGGTAAAGGCATTTCCAAAGGCTGTGCTACAAGTTGAGGTTTGCACTTTTAAAGGTACAGGTGCAGATAACTGTGCAAAGAACTCAGCATAACTTCCGTTGTATCAAGGCAGAATAACTGTATTAAAAAAAAATGCTGTGATATAAAGAAACTCACTCATGCCTGGCTGTTTTATTATTGTTTGCAAGCATGCATTGAAGTCCCTTGAAACCCAACGCTATGAAGTGCTCTACAGTGACGAATTAGAAACACTGCCAGACTGTAGCAGATTGTGAAAAGATATGCAGATCCAGACAAGTCAGGCTTCAGAGTGCAGTTTAGTTCAATAACAGAAGCAGTCATGAGACTGTCAGGAGGTGAAGAACTCCAGAGATGAGCAGCCAAGTATATAACTGGCTGGGTGGCCAAGCGTTGGTGAAGGGTTCAGTGGTCTTTGATTAGCTGATCTAATGGTATGAGATGACAAAAGCAAAAGAAAACAAGGAGTACTGTGGACTGCCTTAATTGAATCAAATACAGAAAGTAACAGCTGCTTTTTTAAATATGAAGTAGTTGTTCTCAAGAAATAATTATTTTACTTCCAATTGAGATACAGTGCTCTCCCTTTTCAGCGCTTTAATCGGGAGTCATTGTTAATCAACAGTGCTGTTTGTGTTCTGCCCTGATGAAGTGCTAGTGAAATGGCATTAAGGGACAGGTGGAAGCCATGACCCCATACTGTAGAACCAGTTCTGTAGTATAAAGAGATGTTTCTGACAGCTTTGTTTTCCTGTACAGTTCAAGTGTTTTCTGAAGACATGCAGAGAACCTTGTGACTAGCGCATGGAAGACTGCAACTTAATCAGAGTCTGGAACATGCTTGGATCCTCTGGAGTGAAATATTAATAGTATCTGAAGCTATAAAAGCTAGGCTTGACTCCCCCCTGCAGATTATCACAGAGCTCTGATTCAAGCATCAGTTCTGACCCATCCTAAATCTTTGAAGTGATCGGTAGTGGGTTTAGTGCTAGGTCAGGATTGGGCATTGCAGTAGTTTTGGCTAGGTTTGGTGGGTCTGTCCAAATATACTCTGAGCCAAGAAAACTGCGGACACTGAAGGTTTTGGTAATGACATGAAAGACAAATACATTGTACCAAAAAATAACAAAATCATTTCAGTAATGAGACAAATAAAATACTGTTATAACATTTTAATGTTGTGAACTTTAACCTTTTTTTTCTGATTTGTATAAAACCTGTATATAAAAGCTTCAGATCATAACTTGGGTTTGTACAGTATTAGATCAAATAATTTACATAGTAGTTAATCAGTTCCTGGTCTGGAGTGAGGGCTCTTAATGAATAACAAGGTCATTTGTCAGACAGGAATGTTTAATGCAGAGGGTAAAGTTAACAACAGCACAGAATTCCTGGAGACAGGGATAAAGTGCAAGTATGTCAATCCTCCATGCACACGAGCCGCTGAGCCATTTATTATGTTGTAATAAAACTTGGTTAAGACAATATTTAAGTTATTCAGAGCATCTTCATCTGGGGATATCAGGAGGTTTGTCTGCAATGTATGCATGCACCAGAAATGTAAACTGTAATCTGATTGGCTGGCTGACACAATGTAGTCAAATTCTCCCGAGTGGCAGTTCTGTTTGACAAAAGAAAAGGACGATCTGATTGAAAAACATGCATCATTTCTGCAACTTTTTGTGTGGGTGGTATAAAGTATATTCTAGTTGATTTTACTAATGGTTGTTGCTATACTAGAGAGTTCAACTCCCAGGTGTGTGGGTGGGATCACTAAATGGTTTGCTAAAGCTTAAATTGACAACACATCTGAACAAGTCGAAAGTAGTCAGTATAGAACTTCCAGTAGCTTAAAATAAATGAGTTGTAGTAACATGTTGAAAATATAATTTATCCCTTAAGGCATTCTGCTGTATGCTACATAACTTAACAATGTTTCAGGCCAACAATTCACTTGTAAATGTGTCATACCCATAGCTTACTTTTTCCTACAATGTTAGCAAATCTTGGCCTCAGAAATATAAGACTCAGCTTTTTGTAAATGTTTTGTAGATTGTCACCTGGGAAGGCCTGCAATTTGTACCTGTTACTGTAGATACTGAATATGTGTCCGCTGTATTGTAAGAAGAATCTGAAAAACCCATGTTATAAATAGGCTGTGTGCAGACAGCTGCGAGCAATCCATATTCATTGAGGCTGTAACTGGCACTGGAATGGGTTTGGAACCTCTGTATACTAACAACAACAAAAGATTGGAGACCCAAATGACTTGTGAGTTAAATGAAATCTAAATGTTGCTGTGTTTTGTATGTATGCCAAACTAAAATATATTCTCTCTTTATTTTACCTGTATTGAAGAATGTGCTGATTGTCGAGGTAAGTTGTAAGATATTATTTCTTCATGTAATAACAGTTTTAGAGAATGTTTTGCACTCACAGAAAAAAAAAATGAATTCAGTACCTTCTCAATTCTGCGTCCTGGTGAATTTTTTCAATGGCAATGTACAATTCAATATTTACTTCTGCATGTTTCAATTAAATCAATTTACTCAGCTTAACTTAGTGTGTAGTTCAAAGTTATAAATGGGACTACTTTTGTGGTCTTATGCTTTTTATTTTATTTCAATCCACCGTTTGACCTGGATTATAAATGCACTAAGGCCCTTCAGGGTGTCCGTATGCGTTGTTGAATATACAGACTTCTCAGGGGTTGGAGGCACTCAACTTCGTCTCGTGCCGCACAACGCTCTGGGGCGTCCGTATATATTTGACATATACGGACACCCTGAAGGGCCTTATATATATATATATATATATATATATATATATATATATATATATATATATATATATATATATATATATATATATATACAGTACTGTGCAAAAGTTTTAGGCAAGTGTGAAAAAATGCTGTAAAGTAAGAATGCTTTCAAAAATAGACTTGTTAATAGTTTATATTTATCAATTAACAAAATGCAAAGTGAGTGAACAGAAGAAAAATCTACATCAAATCAATATTTGGGGTGACCACCCTTTGCCTTCAAAACAGCATCAATTCTTCTAGGTACACTTGCACACAGTTTTTGAAGGAACTCGGCAGGTAGGTTGGCCCAAACATCTTGGAGAACTAACCACAGTTCTTCTGTGGATTTAGGCAGCCTCAGTTGCTTCTCTCTCTTCATGTAATCCCAGACAGACTCGATGATGTTGAGATCAGGGCTCTGTGGGGGCCATACTATCACTTCCAGGACTCCTTGTTCTTCTTTACGCTGAAGATAGTTCTTAATGACTTTCGCTGTATGTTTGGGGTCGTTGTCATGCTGCAGAATAAATTTGGGGCCAATCAGATGCCTCCCTGATGGTATTGCATGATGGATAATTATCTGCCTGTACTTCTCAGCATTGAGGAGACCATTAATTCTGACCAAATCCCCAACTCCATTTGCAGACATGCAGCCCCAAACTTGCAAGGAACCTCCACCATGCTTCACTGTTGCCTGCAGACACTCATTCGTGTACCGCTCTCCAGCCCTTGGCTTAACAAACTGCCTTCTGCTACAGCCAAATATTTCAAATTTTGACTCATCAGTCTAGAGCACCTGCTGCCATTTTTCTGCACCCCAGTTCCTGTGTTTTCGTGCATAGTTGAGTCGCTTGGCCTTGTTTCCACGCCGGAGGTATGGCTTTTTGGCCGCAAGTCTTCCATGAAGGCCACTTCTGACCAGACTTCTCCGGACAGTAGATGGGTGTACCAGGGTCCCACTGTTTTCTGCCAATTCTGAGCTGATGGCACTGCTGGACATCTTCCGATTGCGAAGGAAGTAAGCATGATGTGTCTTTCATCTGCTGCAGTAAGTTTCCTTGGCGACCACTCGTCACGGGTCCTCAACGTTGCCGTTTCTTTGTGCTTCTTCAAAAGAGCTTGGACAGCACATCTGGAAACCCCTGTCTGCCTTGAAATTTCTGCCTGGGAGAGACCTTGCTGATGCAGTATAACTACCTTGTGTCTTGTTGCTGTGCTCAGTCTTGCCATGGTGTATGACTTTTGACAGTAAACTGTCTTCAGCAACCTCACCTTGTTAGCTGAGTTTGGCTGTTCCTCACCCAGTTTTATTCCTCCCACACAGCTGTTTCTGTTTCAGTTAATGATTGTGTTTCAACCTACATATTGAATTGATGATCATTAGCACCTGTTTGGTATAATTGTTTAATCATACACCTGACTATATGCCTACAAAATCCCTGACTTTGTGCAAGTGTACCTAGAAGAATTGATGCTGTTTTGAAGGCAAAGGGTTGTCACACCAAATATGGATTTGATTTAGATTTTTCTTCTGTTCACTCACTTTGCATTTAGTTAATTGATAAATATAATCTATTAACATGTCTATTTTTGAAAGCATTCTTACTTTACAGCATTTTTTCACACCTGCCTAAAACTTTTGCACAGTACTGTATATATATATAATTTATTTATTAGATATATATAAATATATATATATAATTCCCAGTGGCTGCTTGTATCTCTGTGAATAAAATGGACCTATTCACCTTGATATAAGTACCGATTTTAGCATACAGTGCTTTGAAATATGTTTTGCAGTAAATATGTAGGTCTTAAAAAAAAAAATAAATAAAAACACCACCTTGTCCAGAGCTGCTAATCCACGAGACCCCACAGTACTTTCCAGCTACTGTACCTGCTTACCCTGCTTGCCTGTTGTAGGTTTGCAAATTCGATTACATTACATTTATGCATTTGGCACTCTGCCTTTTTGTCACAATATCATCTCAAATCCCCTATTATACAGAAGACAGCAGACTCAACTACTTAAAAGCAGCATATTGCTATTCAGCTCCTAAACTGTGAAGTGATTGACTCCCCAGCCATGGGTTTCATTGTGTTAGTATAATACAGATATTCCCAGGACAAGCCTGATGTTGGTCTCCCAACAGGCTTTCTTTTCTTCTGTTTTTTATATTTGGAGAGCCTCTACTGAAAGTTTAGCTTTACTTCTCTCTTTTATTGTATGGTGTGTACCTATCAGCCCTCCGTTTGTGTTATATCAATGGGATCAAATTACGACTCCCTAAAACGCAAAACTAGAAGGTTAAAAGCAGACAAATGTTTGGGCAGAGGCCTTGCACTCAATGAAATGTTTGTTAACCTAACAGTCTGTTTAGCTGGACGTTGCTTTGGGAGAGGTTAGGTCATTTGACTTTTTTTCATTATCTGTGTTATGTCAGCAGTGTTTCGGTCTAAAGACACAGGTCATAAAAACAGCATTTCTAAATATTGAATAAAATGAACCCACATTTTATATAATATGAGGTGGTTTCAGTAGCATGCATTTTTCTGAACTTAAATGGGACAGTATTTTACCGTCTAAGCCTGTTCTGATTAAGGTAACTCACAGCAGCTTTGTGTTTACCCTACAGGCTATCGTTGACACTGGCAAGACAATGAAAGTCCTTCTAAATCATGTTGAGAAATTCAAACCAAAAATGGTGAAGGTTGCAGGGTGAGTGTAAAGTTGACAGGTTCTGTAGGTGTGCAAAGTAGTTAAAGTGAAAAATACAGTATACCAGAGAATCTTTTTTAAAAATCCACAAACAGTGTCATCCATCTTATTTTTTTCAGCTTGCTGGTGAAGAGAGTAACTAATGGTGAAGGATACAAACCAGATTGTATGTATTGCTTAAAAATAAATCTTAAAATATATTAGCTTTTTTTTATTTTTTATTTTAACTGGATTAAAGTATAAAGGATGATTTGTTCAATGCCAGCTGGGAAACCCCAGTGTGGTGTCCTTCTGTTCTGTGTTTTACCTGCGGCTCCTGGGTTATGAAGCTGAATAGGACGCACAGAAAGGATCCGCGGTGTATGGAAAATAAACCACATGGCCTTATTAAGGATTCTATTAGTTCACCTCGTTTGCGAAGCGTTTGCACTCTTCACAGCTCCAGGCTGAGGTCTGGGGGTGCCTCTTTCATTTGCATGAGAAAGCAGGCTTTTTCTTAGGTTTCATGTATTTTATTTTTTATTCATTACAGTATGTTAGGAATTTTGTGCCTTGGGAAATGACAGCCACGCCACATTTTTAGTGGTATCCTGCTGTGTTTTTGTTTAGCTTTACTAAGTTAATCAGACCGCTACACAAGACTCAAGCATGTACGTTTCTTTATAATTCTTTGTGTCCCTCAGATGTTGGATTTGAAATTCCAAACCGCTATGTAGTGGGATACGCTTTGGACTACAATGAGTATTTCAGAGATCTCAATGTAAGTCAAGAAAACATTTTTAAAAAGCCAAGTGTATGGTCTTTTACTTGATTTTTTTTTTTTTTTTTTGATTATTACTGAAACAGAATTGTTGGTAATGTGCAAATAGTAGTATTAACCTGTAAAAATATCATACAGGAGTTATTATTTGAAAAATTATTATCATTGTAATGTCCCTGACTTTTTGTTCTGATTACTGGTATCACTTCATACAAGGGCCTGAATAAGGGAAATGCAATGAAATATTACACCATGTGATAATGCTTTCATTTCTTAAATCAGCATCTCAATGTTTTCATATGGTTAATGTTAGTAACACATAAGTGAGCTTTTGTCTAAATCGTATATACATCATGGCTAGTTCCAAACATTGTGTGTTTTGTTTTTCAGCACATATGTCTCATCAACGAGAATGCAAAAATAAAGTACCAGATTTGAAGACCACGCCTGTCCGCTTTTGAAGATGCTCACATGTACAGACACTGTGTACGAAGGCTGACTGCAGTGACAGAGACGTCAGTCAGCTTGTAACTGTGACATTGGTTCTTGGTCACTGCACCAGATACCATTTTGTAGTTTGAAATGCTTTAAAAGCTGTTCAGATCTCCAAACAGATCTATCTTTCTGATATCTGTTTCTAGCATGGAAACGACAAGCCTGTCCATTTGGATAACAAATTAGGAGCAAACGTTTTCTTGTGTCTTTGTATTGCAAGTGAGCTATACAATACTACATTGCTCTGTTCAAAGTAGATTCTATCATCTAATTTTAATATCTTGAATTTTCATTTGGAGTCCAGTGGTGTAAGACAAAAACGTTTTAACTGTTAGGTAAAAATAATTGTACTAATAAAAATGTGTGTTTTCTAACACTGCTTAAGAATGTTATATTTAAAGTAAGAAAGGTTTTGCAAGTTAAATATTTACGGAAATATGTGTACCACTAAATTACCTCCATGAAGATTTAATACTGGTTGAATATCTTTAATTTTAGTAAAATGAAAGTGGTTGCCGCTAACAAAATAATTAAATCATAAATCACTATCTAGGTCTCAAATATGCAGTTTTGAAAAGAAAAAAAAGTATGTTCTAGCAAACATGTATTTTCATATTTCATTTTTTCTGGTACTACATGTGTTTAAAGTGATTGTATCTGATAATTCCATAAATCTTACCTGTTGTGCACTTGTATTTGTTATATAGGTCTCAAAAGTGCAGTTTTGAATGCAACACAGGTTATAGTAATGTATTTTTACTTTAAAATGTGATATCTGGTACTACACTGGGTTAAAGAAATCTCTGTTTGCAAGCAATGGTTTCAGTTGCACTCGCTTGGTCATTTCACCTGGAGGCTGAATTTACCCTCACCCCTTTTAATAGCTTCTTTCCTTTTATTACCCAACCAGGTGCTTTCCCTATTGACTGACATGCTTTCAGCCAGTGACATGCTTTCAGCCAGTAACATGCTTTGACCCAGAAGACGCTTCTAAAGTAAAATGACCCAAGAAGTGCAAGTGTAACAAGTATCCTGTGAATAAGGCATAGAAAAGTGAGAACTTCCTGTAACCTAGTGTACTACCAGATATCGATTTTTAAAATGGAACTACATTGGCTATAACATGTGTTTCTTTCACAACTGCACATTTGAGACTTGTTTTGCTAATGGAAGTGCAAAGCGGGTACGATGTATGGAAGGATTTAATCGGCTACAATTTCTTTAAAGAAAGTTCTCTTCTTACTTCCTTGGTCATTTCGCCCTATCGGTGTCAGTGGGGTCAAAGCATCTTAATGACTGCAAAGCGTATCGGTGATTAGAGGTAGCAGCTGGTTGGTTATTGATAGGGAAGATGGTGATGAAGGGGTGGGGACAATTCCAGCCTTTAATCTGGTGTACTACCAGATATCATCATTTAACAACTGTTTCTTTAAAAGCTGCAATCACTTTTAATAGACTGACATAGGTTGCTGTTGTTTATTTAAATAGCAAGCCTTTTAAAAGCTTTGAGCACTAACACACAAGAAGGAAGTCACATCTGATCCTGATTGTGAGGAATGCTATGTACAATGATGCCCAGAATTGATCTAGGACTGCTAACTTCCAAACCTATGCATATTTTAGACATTTGTCACATAGTTTTAATGGCCCTGTGCGAGACCTGCTTTGATGGACACTGCATTGCCATAACAGACACACCCTTCAAATAGTGTACTATATCCAGGTTAGTTAAGCTAGGGCAATCCTCATTACTGAAAACCACTCCTAGGAATTCCAAGTGCTATAAAAGGAAATGCTTCACCCAGTGAGCAATTACAGTTGTATGTCGGAATTAATAAAGAGCTATCAATTTTTCCTTATTTTATTGTTTTGCTTTTATGAAATGTAAAAAATTATATTATAGCACTTGAGGGATGTAAATTGAAAATGTACAAGGGGTGCTAGGATGTGAAAAACTGTCAAGGAGAGTCTTCTATTAGTATTTAAAAATGTCCTTCAAAGGGGACATCTATTTCAAAGAACATGTTAATAATTTAATTAACGAAAATTGAAGATTAGTGGGTCATTACACTTTGGGAAGGAATGAATCTGGATCAGATTTAAGAAAAAAAAGACCATATAATGAACAGTTAGCGAAAGAAAAAATAGACTTTGATACGTCATTGTTGGGCACAGAATTGAAGTTTACTGTGTCAAGGTATTCAGCCCCATACAAGCAGTGTTTTATAGTAACTAGGGGTTGATTTGATCAACCTGTATTTAAAAGAGCACAGTATCTGGGCTTATCCTTACCCCTAACAGGCTGGAGGATTCATCCAGGAGGATTCCAGTGTTGTAAACTGTTCTCAGAAATCTAGCTGTGGCTTTAATGTTTAAGTTTGGAGGTGGGGTGGGGAGCAACACAAATAGGCTTGTTGAGCAGGACCACTGGTTTTAACTGTGCTGTTAGCTGTACTGTTAGGACTCCCCTTTTCTATTCCCAAGCCTATAGAATGTCTCTCGACATCAAAGTCTTTCTTTATATATTTTCTAAATATGTCTATGTATTCACTTGCTCACACTCAAGAGGATTGAGAAGAAAACCAAACACAACTTTGCAGTGGGGATATTCCAGACTGTGTCGTAGATTATCTCACTGATAGAGAAGGGGCTTTTCAAGGAACTGTTCAATCCCAGGTTCAGGTGCCCAATGTCATTCTTATACTGGAAGTACGGGATTTAATTGTGCAGTTAGATATTAAACAATTGTGTGTGGTGGTTTTAATCTTCAGTTTTTCATTTCAGCTTTCAGGAAATTTTATTTTGCTGGTAATATGAAGCAAAAGTATGCCGTTCACAACCTCAATATGCACCAGTCCTTTAGAGATGTGTCTAACTTAAGAATAAAGGATGTACCTTGGAGAAACAAAAAGGCATTTCTCCAACGGCTTTTCTTGCTATTAACAAATGTTTCCAGGAACAACAACACATCTGCTTGTGACATTACAGTCTGATTCCCCGTTGGCGTTTGCGGGGCCACACTGACTGGGTCATCCCAAATGAGTGACTTCACAATGCCCCACAGTACCTCTTGGGATGAACGCTGGGGCTTAAGAATCTAAATGTTCTATAATTCATAGCAAAACTATCAACAGAAACCCCATCACCTGCACTGTCAATTCAAACACTGGTAAACATAACTCTGCATAGCACATTTCCCCTGAATCTTTTTCTGTTTAGCCTTATATGATTTAATAATAATAATAATATTAGGTTATTTGGCAGACGACTTTATCCAAGAAATACGTACTGTATCAATGAAGTGGTAGGCATCCCATATAGTGATAGGTTTGCATGCATCGTTCTATATTCCTGTGACAATTTGCATGGTTTAGCGGGCCTTTATTTGTCTGCGACTTTGCACTCAAATCTTTTACATTCATTATCAGCACGATTGTGACGTACATGTTTGAAATTGTTAAAAGCAAGACTAAAATGACACATTTAGAAAAGGTATTTGAACAAGGTGTTTCCTATTATTTTATAGTTTATTTTACAGCACTTTTTTTTTTTACAGTGGTTGACACAGAATAACGCTGTGGGATGTATCTTAGAAAGGCCCAAAGATAACAATGTAAGACTTGTATTCTGTTTTTGGATTGAGCAGACCGTGTCCTAGTCCGTCCTTTGTGTTTGCAGATAGCTTGATGGCATGCACAGACGGTCCAAGTTGTTTTTTTTCAGGAAATCCATTGGTTTATAGATGTGTTCCTGGAACACATAAAAAGTTGAAGACACAGGGTAGTGGCTTGATCTGTTTGGCCTTCACACAGATCAAATAGACCCTTTCCACACCTGTGAAGAAGTGCACAGTCACACTGTGCGTGACTATGGATTGTTTCCTAAGAGGAAAGTCCTGTGCGATGGAAGGTGACACTGACAGGAGAGGAGATATTGCACGACAGAGATCAAGCCATACCAGCCATGTGCCAGGAAGTGCTTGTCCACAGATCTTTCATCAACAGAAAAACAAAAATCCAGAGAATGTAAAACCTGTATTTATCGATCTGTATAAATAACAGCCCTTATTATTTATCAAAATGTGTGGGCACAGGGGTTACCAGGATGTGATTACTGAAACCAGAATTATATACAGCGATTCAAAATGACGACCAGAACATATGATTTAACATAACTGAGATATTTCAGAGTTGTCCTTAAAGTTCAATGTATCTGGTCCAGTATCTCTTGAGTGCTCCGAATGCTTGCTGAAAAGAAACTACCTTGTACCGGCTAAACCACTACCTACAGCCTCTCTCTGGGGGTCAATCATGGAAACACATGAGATGGACTGCAAAGTGTTTCCTGTTTGATACCAACGTCTTGCTTAGGCTGTAGAATATTGTCTCAATGGGCTAATCGCAATGCGTTCTGGTGTTTCAGTGCACTTTCCACTCATAACAATGGTACTCTTTTTTTGTGATGGCTTACTCAGTATTCTTTGTGTGTTAGACACAGGCTACTATGCGGGGCACGGTAACTTGCCACTATGCAGAATGGGCCACCTTTCTGAATTGCACTTCCACTCAGTCCAGTGAGGCAGAAGTATGTGATACAACTTCCACCTTGAAAGTTGTTTTGATCTCTTTGGTTATTTCATAAGGGTACTGTATATATCTACTGCAGGTCACATGTGTGTAGGTTTTGCTCAATGTCTTCAGTAATTTCCTACAGTGTTTCTTGCAAGCTTGCATTGGTTCTGATAATTGTTTCAGAGAGTCACAGAAAATGACACATACTGTACATGCTGTTTCTAGTCCTGGCATCCCCAAATCCATTGATCTCAGCTAATTTAGCAGATTTTGTGAAGAGTTCAAATAAAATCTTACATTACTTTCACAAGTATATTCAAGTTATTTGTTTTGCAACTGTCCCTGTCCTTTAAGGAAAGACGACTATAAATCAGCGATATGGTAAGAAAAAAATTCTATATAAATATTGATGTTTAAGAAGGATATTGGTTGTAATAAAAAAAATATGCAATTATTAACTTGGAACAAAGTAGACCTCTATAAAATACTTACAGGGTGCATAAGGACCTTTTTTATTTTATTGTGTTACATGTTCCCTTGTGTTGCTACGTAAGGTGTGTGTATTGTTTTAATTTTTTTTTTTTACATTTTGACCACTTTTTTAAACTTTTAAATTGCATTCCATGCCTCAAGATGGCTTCCCATGTACCCGCATGGACTGCTCAGAACTACATTGCCCATCATCCTCCTGCTCGCTGGTAAATCCATTTCAATTTAAAAGTTTAAAAAAGTGGTCAAAATGTAAGAAAAAAAAATCCTTTCTGCACACTTCCAAAAGAACATAACTGATGTAAACTGGATATGAAACTATAATGCAGTATAAAACATCTGTATATACTAGAACCTTGGTTTGAAGTTGAAAATATATGTTTGTGTGTACCACAAACAGAACAACAAGTAAGTTTGATAAAGGAAAATGAATATCCTATTTCAACCAAGTTTTATGCTTTTTGAAGATACTGCTGAAAAGAAATATATTCTAGTTATCCCAGTTATGGTTGTAATGGAATTTTTAAACACGCTGAATGACTAAAAGTCACTGGAGCCCTTTTTGAAAACATGCAACAGTTGCTGCAGTGTTAAATGATAAGAGCTCCAGCTGGTTCCACTAGATAAGCTTTCTGAACAGAAACATGCACTGCTATTATGTCTAGTTAGAACATGAGTTTCAATACATGAATATATACAATCCAAAGATAATGGTATCATAGCAAGCTTTCTTTTCATTTTATTTATTATTTAGCAGACACCTTTATCCAAGGTGACTTACAGAGACTAGGGTGTGTGAACTATGCATCAGCTGCAGAGTCACTTACAATTACGTCTCACCCGAAAGACGGAACATAAGGAGGTTAAGTGACTTGCTCAGGGTCACACAATGAGTCAGTGGGATTTGAACCGGGGACCTCCTGGTTACAAGCCCTTTTCTTTAACCACTGGACCACACAGCCTCCTCCTTTCATACTGACTGAATCTAATGTCTCCTGCCACAATACTGTAAGTCAGTGGTTCTCAACCCTGATCCTGGGGACCCACTGTCCTGCTGGTTTTTGTTCCAACCAAGCTCTCAATTACTTAATTGAAACTTTAACTGAACTAATAATTAGCTTAATTTGACTTTTTAAAAATTGTTCAGCTTACAAAAAGTTGGAGAATTCAAGTTCCTTATATAATTTTATATTTAACTTGGAACCTCCAACTATTTAAAATAATTAAAAAGCTGTTAGTAGGCAAATTGTAGTTCAATTAAGGGTTCTATTAAATAATTGAGCGCTCGGCT
Organism: Acipenser oxyrinchus oxyrinchus; assembly: GCA_030684275.1. NCBI lineage: Eukaryota > Metazoa > Chordata > Actinopteri > Acipenseriformes > Acipenseridae > Acipenser > Acipenser oxyrinchus. The sequence continues at coordinate 97,622,205 of CM060249.1, forward strand.
GGAATGGTTCTCGTAGGATGAGTAGGCTTTAAAACAGCAGTGGCCAAATGTGGCTTTTCCACTCCTGGGAGTGGAATTGCCCCCAGGACCATGATTGGACACCCCTGCTTTAAAACAATACACAGCAAAACAATAACGGATTTGTGAGAGTGTTACTTTTCTAATGAGTAAGAATATATTAAATCAAAACACGTTGCTTAAACTTTTTAGCACCCAGAGTTTGAAAATGTGATTTCTTATAAATGTTTCATTTTATGTTTCTAATTTATCTACAGTACTCTTTAGATCATGTCTATTAAACACTCCTGCCAAATAGAAAACTTACTGTAAATGGATAGTTGTTATGTTTTGTATATGTTTTTACTCAAATGTATATCTTTCAAGACGATAAGGTTGACCAAATGCATTACCAAGTCTTCATATCCATCTTTTGTTTCCGGACAAAGAATACACTTCAATTGAAGCAGCAGAAATGGAAGTGGAACTCAAAAAGAATATCAGAAAGAAAGAGATTCCAAGAGCAGGGAGGCATTGTGAAGTCACTCATTTGGGATGACCCTGTAACAAAGGGCAGAGAACCCAGTCTGAGAAACAGGTGGCTCATCCACATCATGAAGAGAGTGGCTTTACTAGGGGAAAGAAAGAGATGTCTGTGCTGCCTGAGAACTATAAAGATGCTGTCTGTCCTGCACAGATTCTCATGCTTTTCTTCAAAGCTCTGTTTATTTAATAAGGTTCTATCGAACTAACAGTCAGTTTATTAAATAAATGATTACTGTATACATTTCTAAAAAATGGAATCATGCCACCATGGATCTATTGAATTGATCTAAACGATATCTTTCTGCTGACATTCAGATAGTCCAGGCCCTATATTTGTAAAAAACGTAAACTTTTTCTAACAGTACATTGGCGTCTTTTTGGTGTATGCAAAATCTCACAAAACATTCCAATAATATTTTCAGTAGCAAAAAAATGATACGTTTTACAAAACTGTTGCTCCATGGCCACTAAAAGCTTTTACCCTTAATTGTGGGGACCATTTATAAATGAATTCCAAAAATAGATATATGAAAAATATTACAGTCGGCTTACTACAGTGATTTTTAAAACATGTTGTAATGTTTGTTATCATAGTATTCCTATTATGAAGATGTGGGTGTGGTTTGTGGGTTTAGGTTTATACATGTATGAATGTTAAAGTTATATATTAGAGAATGTGTTTGTATTGTATGATTGAACACGTTATAATATATATATATATATATATATATATATATATATATATATATATATATATATATATATATATATATATATATATATACAGTATTTTTTTAAAAAAAAACGCTACCGTTGTTTCACAGGGTTTGAAAAGGTATTTTATTCTATGCAAATGACACCCTCTGTTATCTTGTTCATACGGAACCAGCAAAAAGACAAGAAGGAGGGGGGTTGCTTCCCAGTGCCGACTGTGGTGCCTGAACAATTTCATCTTTGCCCACTGTGTGTATAGAAGCCCAATCCGCAGTATCTCTATCCACGAATTTACAGAAAGTTGATTATCACACATAGCAGGAATACAAATAATTCCCTTTTAGCCGAGTGGCATAATCTTCCTGTCATTCTCACGGTGACCTAATGCCATGTGATTCCAATAATCCAACCGAACGCTAGTCTTGTTTATTCTCTCTGCAGAGCAATGGTGTTCCAAAAACTTGAACCAACGTGACAGCGGTCGTGATAGCCTGTTCATTTCTGTACTGTTCAGAAATTAACAGAAAGGATGGTTTCAGAGATGCTTGGTGAGTCACGCTGGCAAGCAATGGAGGTGAAATTCAAAGAGCCAGATCTGGATTCTGGCCATGTACTGTAACAAAAAGAAATAAAGACTGTGAGCAATTCTACATGGGGTTATTGACTGCCAAAAATATCATTCTTGTTGTGTTTTTTTATTGTATTGAATATCTATTGACTGTAATGGTTAGAAAATAGTTTTTACACATTTATGATTTTTATTACATGAGAGTAGCTGCTATTTATGTCATGCTTAGACTTGGCTTATGCCAAGATAAAATTAGATAATAGTGGTGGGAACCAATCAAGATGCAGCTTTGCTATAATATGTGAGCCTGCAGTGCTTTACCTCCAGGTAACGTGGACTTCCTATTGGCTCATGGCTCAAGTGCAATGCTAGCTCCAGGAATCTGCCTATTTGCAGCCTCCTTGGTGCATTAGCACATACAACGGCAGCGATGCTGGCTCCAGGGATCAACCAAAGTGCGGCCTCCCTAGCATCTCACCATGACAACCGTATGGAATGGGCTGGGTGGGGCACTTTGCAGGGGTCAGGGGGCACCTCCTGTCTTCTGTGTTTCGTCGACTAGCCCTCGACAATGATGCTGGCATCCCAGCACCACTCCCCTCCATCCCCCCACCCAACCCAGCCCAGTTTACTTACCTTAGCCAGCCACTCATTTTCATTGAAGTATTATCTGTATAGTTTCATATGTTGATCAGTATAACACACCATTTTGAAAGTGCATGAGATCCCCCTTTTTACAACATAACTTCTAGATGCCATTTTCCGCATGTCCTTGTGCTGCCAAAGGGGGTAACTGGAGCGTTCTTGTTTGGTTCATTTAGAGACACGGGCAATAATGTTTCCAGGACTTGTGTGCCTGCAGCTCAACATTCTTTTAGGAAATGGACAACAGTCTGCATTTCAATTACGTAGAGTGCACAGAAAGGTATGGAACCATTATTACTTATTTGTATGAAACTAAACCATGTTATGGGATACTGCAGGTTGAACAGTTACAGTTTTAGTTAATACATTATTAATGACTTGTTAATTGAATTAAAAAAAAAAAAGTTTTCTCCACATTTGCTCCATTTAACTTTGCCCAGGAATTTTTCCCAACAATAAAAGTTACCTGAACAAGGTCCAGTTTTCCCGTACTGAAATAAAAAGTAGTGATTAGAGTGATACAATACACACTCATTTTTTTCTAGCCCCTTTCTCACCTAGTGATTAGATTATTCATACAGGATAACCAATGTATTGTATTTAGGGAAAGCAGAGCTCACCATTGGACAATGCAGGATAGGACAGCACTCTTGTGAAAGATGGCATTTTTTGGCATGAGTCAAAAGAACCCCCCTATTGTTCAGCTGCATTTTGTGTTGCTGAGAGCCTCCCTTCAGAACACTGTCACGTATTGTCTTTCTTTGCATCTGTCATGGAATCTTTTCATAAGTGGTCCCATGTGACATCATTGCCCTATTTGTGACACTAACTCTGTATAGTGTAGGGGTTTGTTAATGTGTGGAAAATATAACCGCATTACTGAATAAAATAAAACTATTGAACCAAAAAAGATATACCGTTAATTAGATACAAAAAATCTTACACTATACTATAGTCTGTTCATGGGGTGAAGATGGAATGTTGTCTATAGCATGTGTCAAAGAGAGCCAAAAGCAACAAAAGCAGGACTTTAATAAAATAAATTAAGGCTTTAATAGTCTTTAATATATCAGTATTGCTTCATATTGCATTTATAGGGAGCATGGTTTTGTAAAAAAAGATTTTGTTTACTCTTACGTATCAAATATTCTTCAACAAATGAACTTAGTGATGATAAACACAGCAGGCAAATAACATAGCTTGTTCAGTGTTGATTAACTATAGTACAAGCTGTATTTGTTATTTCACAATTCAATAAAATATACTGTACTGTATGCATAGGACTACAATGTACTTCCTGGTAAGGATAACTGGTACAAAAAGGAATACAATATACTACAATATATGGATTTAAAATATCATGGTCAAAGCAGAACCATTGCCAATGAATGTTGAACATTTACAGATATTACAGAACTAGGAGACTGCCAAAGTTAGCTTGTAATACATTTGGCAAACTACATACAGTCCTAAAAAAGTAGCCTGACTGCATTTAGACAGAAGACTTTTATTCAGATAGATTGGATTCCCAATTAATCCTATCCTAAACTTAACAAACAAACACAACATTAGAAATAATTTGAAGTCTATAATGTTGTTTTCATTGCACATCCTTCACAACACAGTGTTCGTTAAAGACATCAAGGGCCTGATTTTCAAAAGGTGCAAAATAAGAAGTCGTTGCAAAATGATTTTTAATACCTGATTTATGTAACTAAATTAAGTTATTTATATATTTAAGGGTTCAACAGGTGGATAGATGACACATTTTATCATCAACCTTTGAAAGCCTTATGTTTAGTGACCCAAATCAAGTTTTAGAAATCACTTTGCGACCTAGTTCTTATTTTGCCCCTTTTGAAAGTCAGGCCCTAAGTGTAGCCTATATTCAGTAACTCTGTCAGAATACTTCTATTTCTATTTGTTTGCCTCCCACAGATTTTCAGGGAGTCAGTCAGGATCACCCTTCAAGGCACACCATGCCCCAAATGTGGGCTTTGACCTTCTAATGAGGACCTTGAGCCTTGAAAAAGCATATCAGACTATTAGAAGCAAAATACCGACAGACTCCTCAGAAAGAGGTGGTACAAATAACAATCACGGTACCCTAAACCAGAAGCTCGCAAGCCAAAAAAACACTGGTGAGGCAATAGCAGGAGTAAGAATATAAGCTGTCCAAATCATGACAACAGTGGTGAAACGGGCTAAATTGAAGCTGCACGGTTTATTAAGAGAAGGGCTGCAGGGGTCTGCTGGGGGTTATTGGAAGCAACTCCCATCCTCCAGATTTAACTACCAGACATTTATCTAAATTAATCTACTGTCTCTCTTAGATAACACTAGCCCCATGTGGTCTGTTCTTACGAATGACAGGAAGCAGCAACACAAAATGTTTCTAGGGTGTGGAATTATTAAAAAAAAAGCTCTTTATTGATCTGATCTCTGTAATATTACCTACATTCTGTTGGAATGCAGAAGCCAATACATGGGGCATTGTGGTGTACAGTAGATATAGCATGAATGATCCCATGTCCAAGGGAAATTGTTGATAATAAGGATTTTTAAAGTACATTTTCCAAGGTAATAAAAAAGTCCATTATATTAATGTTTATGCAAAATAATTTTTTTAACTCAATTTTTCATCTAACTAGTGATTAACGATTACTATTGTGCCACAGTAGTCCCATCTGGGTTTTTTTCTGCATATATTAGAGGCATGGCATCTTCTGTATTTATGAGCAAGTGTGTGGCTGGGTGGGGCAAGCAATCTGAAATAATTCTCAGTCAGCAAAATACACCAAATCCTCAGTGGATTTCTGCACTGAATCTACAGAACAAAGACTACTCATTACTAAGTATGTAAAACATCAATAATGAGGTTGTGTGATATTTTACAGTAACACTGTGTTAATAGCTAACCCAAAGAACCTGCACTATGTCTATTGTATAGAAATCAAATCGCATGTTAATATTGTATATATATATATATATATATATATATATATATATATATATATATATATATACTTACAGAGACTAGGGTGTGGTGAACTATGCATCAGCTGCAGAGTCACTTACAATAACGTCTCACCCAAAAGATGGAGCACAAAGAGGTTAAGTGACTTGCTCAGGGTCACACAATGAGTCAGTGGCTGAGGTGGGATTTGAACCGGGGACCTCCTGGTTACAAACCTGTTTTTCATATGCAGCTCTATATTGTTATGTTTGACGTTGCTTGAAAATAATATATGAATATAAGCTGAAAACATTGCTGATAAAATCTCTTGTGCAGCCAGTGAGATGTGGCAGAGCTGAACTGTTTCAAGCATCAGGATGTTCATAGGGGGTACATTGCCCTAACTTAGGTTGTCTGCTCTGTGGTTGGTCAACCTTAAACATTCATGAATAGCATGGTGTCCAAGCCAAGTCCAAGTCCCAAAACAGGGTAATGCAGCTGTAAACTCCCCCCTTCCCTAGCTAAGTCTCAAACACATCTTCCATTCCCCTACCCTTCCATACCTGAAAAAATGAGTTGTTAGAGCTCATAAATGTGCTCAAATATGATCAACCTAATAAACAAGTAAACACAATTAAATAGTACAATACAGCAATATATCACTTAGTGGTTAAAAAAAGAAAGAAAAAAGGAACGGAGGTTTAAAATAGTATTTTATCATTCCTTATAAGCCTGCCAGGAAACAATATTTCATACTCCAAGAGGAAGGGCATTCCAAGCCTGTGATGCTAGAACGGCCAAGTGCGTCCTGTCCCAACTCAATCAGGTTTGTGGTAAGCACAGCAGGCGTAGGCATGCATTCCGGTCAATTATAAATGAAGCGCAGACACTGCAGGAATAATCCAGATAAATAGGGCTGTCAACTTGGGGTGCACCCCTAATGTCAACATGCTGCCAAGATTCAAAAGTAAGTACAAAACAATGGACCCTCTCCTGACTAGACTTCATCTCATACAAAACTAGCCATTCTTGCAAAGCAAGTTAGCAGTCGTAGTGGGTGACCATCAAAACATGGTAGTAAAAAAAGACAAGCCATTTTATTTACCTGATCTAAAGAAAGTCAGCACTGCTGTAGTTCATAAGCAGTGTACTATGAGTTTAGCGATAAAAGCCAGTGTACATCAAAGCGTTATCTTTTGCTGTTTGTTCTACTAACGTTACAGCAAAATGCCCGGGCCTCAAGGATTTGTCCTCTTGTCGATTTTTGCAGAGGGGATCCCGCAGATCGCAAACACAGGCTTGTGACTTCTTGTTCTGCCCTGGGTCGTTCTTTGGTTCATTTATTTATTTGCAGTGTAGATTGTTTTCTCATATTAAAAAAAAATTGAAAAGATACCCAACAAAGATGTATCCAGAAGTCACATATTTTATTCAAGCAGTGTTTTTTTTGTGTAGAAAAAAAGAAACCCAGCAGCTACGTTCAAATTGCAGTCAATTCAAATGCCATGATAAAAAGTGTAAAACGAAACCCCTTTTCAGACCATACAGAACAGTGTACTTCAACAAACAACCTTCCTTAAGTATCAAGCGTCCAATACAGTTGTAGCTTTGTTACTTTGGGAGGCTGTGTGGTCCAGTGGTTAAAGAAAAGGGCTTGTAACCAGGTGGTCCCCAGTTCAAATCCCACCTCAGCCACTGATTCATTGTGTGACCCTGAGCAAGTCACTTAACCTCCTTGTGCTCTGTCTTTCGGTGTGAGACATAATTGTAAGTGACTGCAGCTAATGCATAGTTCACTCTGTAAGTCACCTTGGATAATGGCGTCTGCTAAATAGTCGGGATGTGCCAACAAAACAAAAAAACATTTTCTATCCAACTGTTATTTAAAGTACCACAAACAGCTCTATATTGCTTTGGTTGGATCATAAAAAAGCAGGTCTGGGAGGCTTGGTTAGTTGCTGAAAGTTGTGCTGGTGACTCGTTTAGGGATATTCAAAGACCCAGCACCTACTCGATGCAATGTGAAAACAAGGTCCTGTCAAATTTGCAACCATTAAAGATTAATATAAAATGTCCTTAGAAGCATTGACTGTAAAAAATAAGTCTCTCCTGCCTGGCTTTCTTCATTAACTCGTTACATTCGGATATCCCTGGAGATGATATTTCACATGGCATATTCTGCCCTGGATATACAGTATATACCAACAATATTTAGTACTACTTTAAACGCCATTTACAGTGTTTTAATTATGCGGTTGCTGTGCTGTACCACACTTTGCTCTGTATTTACAAAACAGAGATGATAATAAGGTGTATGGTGTGAAATCCATTTGACTGTTTAACTTCAACTGAGCTAATGCTGTGTTGTTAGTACTTTGTAAAACGAATTAAATATTACAGCACCCTGATTTTTGTTGCCATGAAATAGAAGAAAATGTATGTCTATCGTCAGCTTTGAAAAAATCTCAAACCCTGGTAGAGATAATCTTCTTAGTGTTTTGAGACAGACGCCTTTTAGGCATTGGCATTAGCAATATTGCGTCCGCAAAAACACTTAAAATGACCTGTACAGGGGTTAGACATTCACTGTGACGTCATAGAGTTTCCTTCAAATCTTGCAGTAGTTAGTTCCAAAACAGTCTGCCCGATCACAGCGACAACCACTCAAGTTCACATTCCATAGATTCAAATGCAGTCATTTAAATTACAGTACTTTCATTTTTTTATATACAAAGATCATTTCAGACAGGTGTCGAGGCATTCTTTTGAGATTAAAAAAAAAATGTGTATGTGCCCGTTTTGCTAAAAAAAACAACATGCAATATATCTAATAAATAAAATAACCAATTCATGGATGGCAACCTCATACTGGAACAGATAAAAAAAAGAAAAAAAAAGCTCTCAAGTCTTTATATGGAGGCTTATGGAAGACGCAAATTGATGATAGTCTCAATGAATATGCAATGTATTATAGCAATGGGAAAAAACCCTCTTATTTTTAAGGATAGGATCCAGCTATTAGTATTTGGGCTTTTTTGTTGCTAATTATTATGTAAAAATAATACAAAAATATGTTAGTTCTTCAGTCTATAAAGCTTTGTCGTGGTTCTCGAGAAGCAACATATCAACATTTAACCTGATGAAGCATGCTTGTAATTAAATTTCGTTTATTTTCTTCTGTCTAATCCAAACGGCCTGTTCTGTTTATCGCTCCCGCTCCGCCTTGACTTTAACCTAAACTAAACTTCACTTCACTTCACTTCACTTCACTTCACCTTTCACCACAATACATCCACTGACTAAACTGAACTGAATTTATTTTTCACTCTAATGGACTATCGAGTTTAACCCTCTGTTAGGTATGTAAGAACGCATCCGGTTGGCTGAGTTTAAATTACGAATTAAAAGGAACAATGTGATTGGTTGGGTGTGCCGCTGACAAACCAGGGGGCTGGTTCTCGGGATTCGGAGTGGTTTCTCAACAGTCCGCCGCGCCACCACAGGGATAAGAAAGGAGTATTGATGGAAATAAATGTTTTTCACGAACCTGTGTAATCGAAACTCAGCTCTACAATAGTGTAGTGGGCCATGACTTTGTGAGCGTTATTATTTCAATTTATGGGGGAAAAATGCGGTTGGAATATATCAGAGAGGCGTTTTTTTTCTGTTAAAACAAGTAACCCAAGTAAACAAAGCTACAACTGTATTTTACGCTTGATACTTAAGGAAGCTTTGTTGTTGAAGTACACTCTTTTTGTTTTGTATAGTCTGAAAAGAGGTTTCGTTTTACACTTTTTATCATGGCATTTGAATTGACTGCAATTTGAACGTAGCTGCTGGGTTTCTTTTTTCTACAAAAAAAAAAACTGCTTGAATAAAATATGTGACTTCTGGATACATCTTTGTTGGGTGTCGTTTCATTTTTTTTTCTTCTTTTTAATATGAGAAAAGAATCTACACTGCAAATAAATAAATGAACCAAAGAACGACCCAGGGCAGAACAAGAAGTCACAAGCCTGTGTTTGCGATCTGCGGGATCCCCTCTGCAAAAATCTGCAAGAGGACAAGTCCTTGAGGCCCGGGCCTTTTGCTGTAACGTTAGTAAAACAAACAGCAAAAGATAACGCTTTGATGTACACTGGCTTTTATCGCTAAACTCATAGTACACTGCTTATGAACTACAGCAGTGCTGACTTTCTTTAGATCAGGTAAATAAAATGGCTTGTCTTTTTTTACTACCATGTTTGATGATCGCCCACTACGACTGCTAACTTGCTTTGGAAGAATCACCATGCTTGAAAATCAATAGACCTGGAGGAAAGCAATATAAAGTTACAGAATCTAACATAAATGCATGTAGCTGGTTATGTAAGCCCTCTGATGCTAGCCCCAGGTCATTAATTATTAAATAAGGAAACGCCTACGAGGAGTGCACCTGATCTCATATATATATTGTTAACCAAATGCCTTGTGTTTGTGAGGCTGTTATTAAGGCAAAGGGTGGCTATTTTGAGGAATCCAAGATTTAGAGACAATTTTCAATTTTCTTGAACATTGCTTTGATACTCCTTATGTTTTGTTTTGTATATTGCAACATGTGTTTTCATTTTCAAGTATTTACAGAAATATATACGACGTAAAACATTATCAATTATGAAAAAAACTAGTTTTCAGCTAGTGTACTCAAACTTTTGACTGGTACTGTGTATATATATATATATATATATATATATATATATATATATATATATATATATATATATAAACAAGCGTGGACAAAGCAGTGGTGCTATTCCTCCTATTACGTTTTGGGATGGACTTTTCCAGCAACAGCAAAAATATCAAAGTATAATGTGTTTTTTTTTGTTTTGAAAATTACTTTTCTTAAGCTATAAATACCCCAAATCCGACTTCTTAGTAAATATTATTTTGTGTCCCTTATCTAAAAGTGTAAACATAAAATAATTAACTTTAAGTGGTCGTCTAGTAAGGCTTTTCTTGGCTTTACTGATATTAGTAACTCCACGCTGAGGACGTCAAACGAATGTCTGTGTATGTGAAGCGAAATAAACGAATTAATTCGCTGTTTGCAAGCTCAAATAGCCTGCAGGTTATATAACTACATTGTTGACACCTTATGGATATGATATATAACCTCCAGCATTTCTGTAGTGATAAAAAACAGTGGTGACTGTAGTGGTGAACCAAGGCAGGCTGGGTGGTGCTCTTTCTCTGTCGAGAGCAGAGTTTCTGTTGGTCTGGCAAGATTTAATAACTGGCCACTACAATTAACAAGAGGCAGGCGCAAAACATGACACTGTGAGAACCTCATTTTTTCCGCCCCCTTTTTTTCCTTTAGGTTTTTTTCCCTTCGACGAAATGAGGGAAGAAGACGGGGTGGATTGCCGGGGACCTCTGGTTTTATAACGCCCGTACACTCGCTCTCCCCGTCGGATTTGTGTTTTTCAATGTGGAGTCTTGGTCTGTGCCTGTGCCTTTGTAATTTGAAATGAAATAATGGCGACACGATGGACAGGTCCACCAGAGGAGGATGGCGAGAGAAAACATTCATCGGGATCATCAGCGAGCGAGGTAAGGAAACACATGGGAAACGTAGATGTATAATTAATCGGATGGGAAACACTCACCATGTTACCAGATTGTGAAGGCTACTGGAGCGGGATACGCGTTTGCTCTGTGGCATTCGATTTAATGGTTGAGTTAAGGCCACACAATAAGGCGCTTTGCCCGCCAGTCTAAAAACGAATGCTCATTTTACTCACATTTTTTGGCAACATAGTTAGAAGTAGGTGAGGTGATGCAAAGTGTTAGTAATGCAACAAACAAACAAAAATACGAACTAGTTGTTTTTGTGTGTATACAAAATCATTTAAAACCACGCTGGATTTTCTGTTGCCAGGAGTTTCACTCGCAACTGTTGTTCTCGCTCTGCGATTTAAATAAGTCTTGCAAGTAGATTGTAGGTAATGTATGGCATGTTATCTAATCTACAGAAAGCGTGTTTTTGAACTTCTGATCGCACGATAAGAACTCCCATCGCCTACTGTTACAGCGGTTCCGGTTTCGTGTAGTCTTCTTTGTGAGCATTCCTTTTGAAACGTGCAGTTTGAAGTGCTTTGTCCTTTTGAAAACCTGTTAAATGTTAAGTTTCGCGTTGCTAACCATGCACGGGTGCTGGGATACAATGTGTCAGCTGCAGTTGGCAGTGTTTGCTTTATCCTCCAGTTTATTTAAAAGGTTATATTTCTAAAAAATACTCTTGGATTTTTTGAAAAGTTGTTCCACTGTACTAACGATTTTAGTAGCTTTAGTGTGGCATCGACTATGAAACGATCCCTGACAAGATTTTTTTTGTTTGTTTTAATAAATAAAATCGTTTGTGGATATTTTCTGAATCTTAAGTCCAACAGTAAACGCATTATCAAAGGGCAGAGACTGAAAGTTGAAAGATTCTACCTAGTACTTTGAAGTAAATGAAACCCGAATGCCAGACATGCTATTTACAGTGCAATTTGCTTTTAAAAAATATCAGAGCTGTTCAGCTTTATGTATTGAAAGTGAATCGCATATAGTTTATTAAAGACTATACCTTTTGCTGGTTGAAAATGTGTGTTTATGAACCTTTGACCTTTGGAATAGTTCTTCAAGGCTGATTGATGACAAAAGGACATGAATTAAACGACTTGCGTTTTGCAGGGACATCAGTACAGGCTTGCTGAGACTGTTGGAATGGCAACTGTTAGTTTTTTAATCTTAATGTTTGGCTGGAAATTCATGTGTCTGAACATTTAAAGTGATTCTGGTTCACAATACTGTAAGCATGTGTTCCTCTCTGAAAAGGATAATAGGTAATTCTTGTAAATCTTCAGAAATATTTCTCTCAGATTAAGGATAGTTGTTTGAGAAGGAAATGCTTTGCAGTACTTGGTGTGGCATATAATACTATTATGCAAGTTTGATCCATTCCTAGTTTTAGTATGACTTTAAGACGCACATGAGCTTGTTACCTATACACCTTGGCTAATCAAGCTCCTAGTAAAACCTAAAATGGGTGAAAATGCTATGCAATATGGGTCTTATCTCCATCCCTGCCTTGCACAGTATTGTAATATCTGTAGCTTGAACTCCCATTCCACTGGCAAAAATTTCTGTAATTGATGTACGGTGGTTTGTTTTGGTTGTTTGTGCAAGGATGTGCTTTCTTGGGAATAAAGGTAACCCTATTGATCACAAATTCAATAGTAACCTTTGTAATATTGCATAATGGTTGCTGGAGGTTGTTAAAAGCATTTTTAAGCACTGTGTTTGTTCTGCCAGAATCTACCAGATATGTGAGTTAGAGTCCAGGTGTCTCCAGGTGTTGCTGTCAAGTTTAATTACAGGGCTGCTGCACAAGGTGTGTCAGCTTTGACTTTCTCACCTTTAAGGTGGATCAAAAGATAGCCTAAATCCACACACCACTTACTGTAAATTGTGCTCTGCAGTTACTCGTGTTCATTAAGATCACTTCCATTTAAGCAGCGATCAGTCTTAAAATGTAGAAGTAATGATGAGAGCTTATAAAACAGGTCTTGTTTAAAGAAGGAAGTGGTTGGTAACTCAGTAATAGTTCATCTGTCTTGGTAAGCACTAGTACATTACCCTGCTGCAGTTTAACAAATAAGCTACATAGCATGAAATACTCTTGCTGCTCTTAAATGCAGCCTGTAATCAAAGCTGCATAAAGCAGGTTTCATTACGTTTTCAGGCCAAGGGAGTATATATCAATGTGTTAATGTCTTTCTCTAACTGAACAAAATGACTGTCTGAAGTCCTACCAGGCTTGTGTTGTAAGTCACCTGCAGACAGCCACCAAATAGTTTAGTGTCCTGCTGATAGTCACCTATTCTCAGTAAATCAAAGACAACTTGGGGGTGGGGGTGGATCTCTCTTATTGTGTCTTGTAACCAGTCAGATTATCACATTGCTGTACTTGTTGGCGTTACCTGTGTTATCCCTTTAAGAGTACTGTGTATGATGAAGTCATTGGTGTAGCAGCCTTTATCCTAGGGAGCAGTGCATTAATAGCAGTGGGAAGTGATTGTTTACCCAGAGGCTAGTCAGATGTTCTTCAGTTCTGATGGCATTGTGTAAACATACCGCCAAAAGCAAAATCCTGGAAGCATGAATGCACACACACTACTGGCACTTTGATGGTAACACTGTATTTTAGGGAATGAAGTACTGTAGAATACATGGAAATAAACCTGCTGTTGGGCTTTGTTGTAAGAAAATGGAGTTGAGATGTTTGTAAGTGGTATCGCTTAAAACAGGGTGTTTCTTCTTTTCATTGGCAGTACATCATTCAGGTCTGGTTTGCCTGTTTTTTTTTCTGCCTGTTCCAGATTGTTTGGGAGCATGATGTTTTGACAGATATCTGGCCGTTGCACGAACACAATGCAAATTAGTTTCAGGCACCTAAATTTACATACTGTGTCATCAGTGTCTCATTTATTTTTCTCCTATTGTTTATGTTGTGAGATTCCAAGGCCTGTCTTCTTTCCCTGGTTAAGGTCTCATTTCCTGCCAGGGTAATTCATGCACAGCTGCTCCTGGTCATTATAGATTCTCGCTGCTGCTGAGATCTCAATGCGAAGCCAGCTGAGGCACCTCTGACACACTGACTGGGCGAGAAGTGTTCATGGCAAGAAACAGTGCTTTCCTTTTTAAAGAAAGAGGGATTGGGAAATGCGAGCGCTTGAAAATAGTTACAAAACTACATTTCAGGTTGACTACAGTAGTTGGGAGTCCTTAGGTGAATAGCAGTGGAGAGTGGAAGTGCAGCTCATTCATACTGTAAGTGTACCACATACATAAATGACCTAGTATCTAAAGATTACCATATGCAGTCCTGGAAAGGGCGGAAGGTAACCTGCAATACTGTTCAGATGATTTCCACTGGGAACACCTCCTATTACGCAGTACTGTACTGTAGGTCAGTGCTGAATGGTATGACATGTTGCTAAGTAACCAATATAAAAACATGTAAGCATTTCGCCTAAATAATTGGCTGGGATAGCCATAGCTTTAAATCTTCATACCTGTGTGTATTTATGTATATAAAGAAACTTTGTAACAAATTACACAATAGTTTCAATAAGAAGTCTTCAGTGTTGTATGATATGTGTGTCAGTACTGTAGTTTGGTGACAGCAGATTTCTTTTGAATAAGTTTGAAGGAGCTAGGCATTCCAGTGAGACATTTCAATCGTACTGCAATTCTTGTGTATTTTCTGGGGCAAAAGTGAAAATTCTGTTGTATTAGAGTGCTGTTGTAAACTGCCTTGTAGTAAAACATTTTAAAATGTGACGTTTTGCAACACACCATGACAGTTCTGTCTTTGACTAAACTTCTGAAAGCATTAATCTTTCATTGAGGCAGTGCTACTGGCACAGTATATTGGCATGTGTGAAGTTGTTTTAAAACGGAAATCGGAATGATTATCGGTGGTCAAAGGACTTGAACAGTTCTGAATATTTGTGCCTCCCTTCCTTCGTTCAGCAGAATTATGTATGCCAAGAAGATAGAAGCTTGTCATTTCAGGTCACTGATATGGGTTACAAAAACTGGCTCCATTGAACTCTCCACGCAGAGTTGTCAGCACTGACTGGCTGGGAAGTGGGTTGAGTAAACACTGGATGAAGTAGTTGGGATCTCTGGAATGTTTGTTTTATCCTCGATCCTTTTGTAGATAAAGTGAGGGTGGAGGGGTTGTGACATTGTGAAAACTAAAACATTTAGCCTACTTACTGCTCATCCTAGACCTCTGCCTACTGTAATTACTTTTTGCTGTGATGCAACTTCAAGTTTCCCTTAATTTTAGTTCTCTTAATAAAGCATCCCCTACTGTAACTAAGTTCTGCTTACATTGCAAATGGGATCAAGTCAAGCTGCATACAGCATGACTTGAGAAAATCTGTCTTTGTAGTTAGTGAACTAATCATTGTCCTCTGAATAATAAGCTCTGTTTCGTCAATGTACAGTAACGGAACATTGACTTCAGTATAAGGATCTGAAAGTAGGGATGTGCTTTTGGTAAATTGTTATGAACGTTTAAATGCTTTGCAATGTCAGCGTTTAAATGTTTAAACCATATCTACACACACACACACTCTTTATATTGCATTCTGATACTGACAGCTCTGGTCAGTGATGAACTGGGACTAAAAACCGGCCCTAGCATTTTAAAGTGAGAATCAAATGCGGAATTTGCGTTCTGACAGAGAATTACATAAGACGTTTAGCAAATTTGAATTACTGAACTAAAAACAGGCTATCTTGTGACGGGACTGTTTGCTATAAATATACATAAACCACAGGAGGCCTACAGACCGTGTATGATGGGTTTGCTTATTTATGTCAGTAGCCTAATATGTTATTACTGCAGACATTTTAGGAGGTAATATCCAAGGTAATATTAACACACTTTTATGTGCAAGACAGAGATGCCAAGAGTGAGATTCAAAGCCAAAGAGACTTTCCACATTGTGTGTTGAGTTGTTTCTCAAGACAAGGACTTCTTGGTCCTTGCTGACATCCATTTTAAAACAAACTTAATAGTTTGTTTTAAAGTGTACACTGCTTAATATTGCATATGAAACACTTCAATCAGCTAAATTATTTAATATTTAAGCAATAGCAATATGCAGTAGCAATATTACGATCTTGGCAATTGTTTTGTTTAGCATTGGGACAAATACGCAGCTTCAATTAAAATGTATTTTCTGTTCACATCACAGAATTTATAAATTACAGTATAGAAACTACCATGCAAATGAAACCACTGCATTAATGAGGTGTGGAATAAATAAAAACATGCATTATTATACTTTCTTCACATTAGTGTTCAAACTATATTTTCTTGTAGGGACCAGCTGTTTGCACAAAATCTCACCCGTAGTTTATGCTGTGTAGTCCGACCTAGAGTTTATGCACATGTGCGATTGTTTTAAATGTGACGTTCTATAAGTTAGAAATGTACTTTTAAAGTTTGCCATCCGACATCAGTTAACGAAAGCATCAAGTACAGTAAACGCTGCCTCTCGCAGCGCTTGGTGCTGATACGATCACTGATAGGTTGAACACAAGAACTCCCACCCTTGCACATTATTGCATAATGCCAATTGGTTGACATGCTAAGTGCCAGCACCCACACGGCAATACAATTGGCTGAACAGTTGCTCCTTTCTCGTGGGCATGTTATCCATGGTTACCACAGTACACAAAGCTTGGTTAAGCCCCGTGCCTGAGGCCCCGGATCTGTATTGTTGTCTTGAAACGCCTGAGTAAAAATATTTAAAATCTTTACTGTACTGCACTGACAATGCGTGAGAAGCTTAGGAATGCGTGTGAGCGTGAGATAGCATGCTAAGACTTGACATGTCGATGAACTTACAGATGAACTTACTTTCTACCTTCACTACTACTGTTCTATCTTTTTTCTTCTTTCTACTAACTTTGTTTCATGAAATAAAAGGACAATCCTCAAACAATAAGCAATTATTATTTACATACCACAGTTTTCTCATCTGCTTCCTCAGAATAATTCCAAACGTGGCTTCCTTTGTTTAGAGATGCCATTTTAAATATAGAACAAACTCAGAAAAAACGCTTGTCATTCACGTTATTACCCCGCCTTGGAATTGATTCCATACCACGCCTACAACAGGCATAAACACACACACAGTGCACCAATGAAGCGCCAGCTCAACCGAGAACAAAACCCGCCCCAGTGTCAGTCTTTCTATTGCACCAATTAGAAAAGCTACTTGGAAGCAATTGCCAAACCCCTTCCTTTTTATAATATCCGCTCTTACTGTGGCACTAGAGCAATCTGATACGAGACGAACTACTGATGATAAATTATTAAAATTAATGCATAAAAAAAAATATCCGTTTGGTGACATTTGTCACGTGACCGGTTATACGTCTAGCATATTATTAAACATTTTACTACTTCTTTAGAGTTCATACGTTTAAACGTTTAAAATTCTTGATGTTTTCAGGTTCAATCAGCTTAAACGGACACTGAGTATATGATTGATTATTTTGTTTGAAATGTTTTTTCCTATCCCGGTTTCCTATTTAAATGTGAATCAGTAAATGAAGGTCACCTAATAATAGAAGCGGGCTGCTTTGCTGTACATTGTTCACCTTCTCTAGTACACAGTGTTCTCCTGTCTTTGTTGAATAGTATCTCCAGGAGGATGTGATCTCCCTGTCAGGAGTGTATTTGCCCTGATAAGTGGCGTGGAGTGCGATCAGGGAAGGAAAAGGTTCAGGAAGAAAGCGATTAACCTCTGGAAAATATGCAAAGCCTTTACAGTGCGCTTGATATTGATATTGCACGCATTCCTGTCTGTGTGGCAGCCTGACTGTCCGTCCTCACAATGGTTGAATGGATGGGGGAGTTGTTGCGTGTAATACTGCCAGGAGTTAATATGCTGTGTTCTAGATGTATATCCCCTTTAGAAATGAAGTTGCTCTGTCAAAATTGAGGAAAACATGTATTATAAAATAGATCAGAAACTGAAGAGCAGTGACTGAAGGGGAGATATACACAGGCACACCGTTTTAGAAGTGTGCGATACGATGTTTACAAATGCAAGCTATTTCCGTAAATGTGAATGGATATGGATATATATATATATATATATATATATATATATACACACATTTTTATTATGTATGTATTTTTTTTTTTAACCTGAAAACCCAGTGGTTGCCCGATAAGTATTGCTACATAGCCAAACCGTGCAATACAGCATACCGCCTCTCATAATCTAACCCTGGGGATTTGTTTGGCGTTGCTTCATGTTTTAATTGCGTTTCTGTCAAGAATCCGAAACTGAAAGGTTTCAGGGGCAGTAGAACAGGCAGCAGGTACACATGCACTACATGTATTTGTCTCTTAAGAACATAAGAATATAAGAAAGTTTACAAACTGGAGGAGGCCATTCAGCCCATCTTGCTTGTTTGGTTGTTAGTAGCTTATTGATCCCAGAATCTCATCAAGCAGCTTCTTGAAGGATCCCAGGGTGTCAGCTTCAACAACATTACTGGGGAGTTGGTTCCAGACCCTCACAATTCTCTGTGTAAAAAAGTGCCTCCTATTTTCTGTTCTGAATGCCCTTTTATCTAATCTGCATTTGTGACCCCTGGTCCTTGTTTCTTTTTCAGGTCAAAAGTCCCTGGGTCGACATTGTCTATAGATTTTTAGGATTTTGAATGCTTGAATCAGATCACCGCATAGTCTTTTTTGTTCAAGACTGAATAGATTCAATTCTTTTAGCCTGTCTTCATACGACATGCCTTTTAAACCTGGGATAATTCTGGTTGCTCTTCTTTGCACTCTTTCTAGAGCAGCAATATCCTTCTTGGTGTTACAGAATGCCTGGTTCTCTTACCACATGCTTCCCTTTATAGTAGGCTCGCATTCTAATGTTTAATATTGGGTTATGTGGTTGAGTACAGTCTGTGCTGGAGCTGACATGTTTCCTGTGTGGGTAACCACTGGAAATGATGGCTGCTTTCAGAGTGCACCAGTTAGGATTTTGAGGAAGCTAACATTTTCTTATTTGATTTTATTTATTCATTCATTGTATTTCTGATTCATTCACCTTATGAAGGAGTGAATACTGTATATTATTCAATAGTCATTTGACACCATATACATTTCAAGAAATGTGTGTTCACTTATGTCCCCACACTAATTATTTGACAAAGTCATTCACTCAAATGTTTTCTTCAATCTTTAGATACTGCTACTGTATGGAAACTATTAATAGATTCATGCAGTACACTGTGTAATGCCAGATACTGTACAATGTAGGATCAAGGATACAAAAAGATTACGTTTGACATAATACAGACGTTATGCACCTTGTTAAAGAATATTCATAAAAAATGAAATCGAGGAAGTGACTCCTTTTTGTTTTAAAAAATGTCAAAAGCCTTTTTTTAATAGTTTTAATAAAGTGGGTTATTTTATCATCCTAACGTGAATTAAGTGGTTAGTAAAATTAAGTGGTTAGGAGGCTGTGCGGTCCAGTGGTTAAAGAAAAGAGCTTGTAACCAGGAGGTTCCCGGTTCAAATCCCACCTCAGCCACTGACTCATTGTGTGACCCTGAGCAAGTCACTTAACCTCCTTGTGCTCCGTCTTTTGGGTGAGACGTAATTGTAAGTGACTCTGCAGCTGATGCATAGTTCACACACCCTAGTCTATAAGTTGCCTTCGATAAAGGCATCTGCTAAATAAACAAATAATAATAAAGTACACAGAACACTAATGGTAGTCCTTTACCTTGTGCGTTCTTTCTGTAAATATGCTTTATAGTAGATCATAAGCATGACAATTAGTGTTAAAGCCTGTTGTTGAGCCCTGGCTGACACAGACCTTGGTTTGTAAAATGCATGCTGAAATCTTGGTATCCTAGTTTCATGTGAGAAATGACAGCCCCTTGAATAGCAGAATCTATAACCTGAATTGATGTTATTCCTGCAGGCTTGCAGGACAGTGCATGCCCAGGCTTCAATGCAATCAAAGACTACAGGAGTACCAGGGAACACAGTACAGCTTCACCGCTGTATACACTACGTATGATGTGCGTTTCAACAGGATCCGCATGTTGCATGCCAGACCTCTCCTCCATTCTGTCAGTCCCTCCATGCATGTGTTACAGTAATATTGTGGGCAGGGTTTCCAACAGGGAATGTACTTTATTATTTGAATTAGTGAAAACATACAGTAGTAGACTTATTTTATTTTAAATGTTGACAAAATATTTATACATAAATAGACTAGCGACAAATTCACGTGTCCAAATTAAGTTTTTGTAAAACTTGATCTACTGTACAGCAAAGAAGTTTAGTGTGTGATTTTTTTTTTTTTTTATTCATTTTTAAAAGATTTTTGTCCTCGTTTTTATTATGTCATTATCCCAGGGCGCACGCTGCAGTGGTTCCACATGTGGTTTCTCGTCTTCAATACAATGGATAGCCACTAGAATGTGTTGCCCAAACTTATTTTCATAAGTCTGTGGTTTAGCTGTATTGGCTGTGCTGGCAGTGCAGATCCAACCAGCCAGTAACATTGCCTTGTTTACTTTACAGTGCATGAGGTCCATCAACACCACCCAAGAATCACCTGCTACTCCAAAGTTTCTGCCAGCCCCCACGAGCGTTAATTGTTTTTTGATAATTATTTGTTGGCACAAGTGTTTAAGCCTGCTGTAATTTACAGTGGATTGTGCTGCTAGTGAGTGTGTCAAAAATCCCTAAGGGAGACACTCCAGCAGCAAATGTGGCAATGGAGAGAATTGCCAGTTATGGTAATAGATTTTAAACTGGCCACTGTGCATAGAAATACTGTATGAAATGCTGTAAACCTCGATTCTAACACAAGTACATTAAAAAAAAAAAAAAAAAAAAAAAAATTTGTGGAATGAGATCAGCTAAATTCTGCCTACTTCAGTGTTCAATTAAAAACCAAACCGCAGCACCCTTGTCACTAACAGGAGGTCAGACAAACATCCTGTTTAACCCTGTCATTATCATGGTTTTTCATACTCCATCTGTACTTGGTGAATGGTGGGAAACTTCAGTAATTCAGTGCCTTTTGATAAATGACCATTTGTCTGCTAACCCCCTCCTGGTTTGTGTTGAAAGCGGACGCAGCATAATGGTATTCCTACTTTACAGATAAGCCTACACATTCAGAGCCTCTGTGTTGCCGTGCGTAGTCCAGGAAACCTGGTTTAAAATCTTAAATCCAAAGTCCAGTCCCAAACCATTGGTTTGGCAGAGCTCTGTCCACAAAGCACTCAATAAAATGTTTTGTAGGCAGGTGGATGGCTTTGGTTTGTCACGTCCACAGGCTGCACGTATCAGTAGGCTACAGGATGTGCTTTGAGCACAGTGTCTGGGGCAGGCACTTTAAAGTATACGATCAGTGCTAACGGTGGTGTAAAGGTTACTGATGGCCGTCTTGCTACTGACAAGGGTGCTGAACCCCTGAATTGTACAGCAGCTAGGCAATAGCCAGATGGTGCTCTCATAGTAGAGGATGCAAAGTTGTGAAGTGTCTTTGTGGTTAGAACTGGATGAGAGAAGCGCTTGTACTGTATAATGAGTGCCTGGACGCTACAGTGTGTGCACTGTACAGTATCTGATCACAAGAGGCTGTTTTTCCTTCCTCCCTCCCTTGCACATTTACAGAACAAACACATTCATTGAAACTGTATTATTGGAGGTCAAACTCTTTTTTTTAAACTATCCGTTTATTTCCTATTTTTATTTCCCTTTTGACAGAGTACTTAGAAATAAGCATTTTGCCAAGAATGTTCTGCCCTGCAAGGCTACATTCTAATTGCGTTCTGTTTTCTGTAGGAACAGCAGTTAGCAGCATTGAATTATGGGGCTCCCCCCCCTTGAGTGTCATTTGGGTGCTGGTTTACTGCAGTACTGTAGCCCCTGTTGACAGTTGTGTTCCTGTATAGGTTTAACCCACATATTAAGGTAATTTTTATGTGAATTGTACTGCCACACAATATTTAAACTCTACAGTATGACAGATGTGTAACCAAAAAGCACAAAACTGAAAAAAGTTGCATTTTTAACAAGCCATTTGCAGCAGTTTGCAAATTGTATGAAATAATTCCACTAAATGGAAACCAGTGACATCAAAGTAACACAGTGACATAAACATAATGCAAGACAAACAAGAGAAAGCAAAGCATCAAATACTGTAGAAAGGGAGAGAGTTGACGAGTGAGAGAGACAGAAGGGTTGCATTTGGCCATACAAAATAAAGCAAAATGATTCCGTGGAGGGCTGAGTACCTGAGCTGGTACAGTAGTACTGTATGTCCTACCGTCCATACAGTGGCAGAGTACACTGCTGCTGCTGCTGTCTGTTCTGCTGTTGCCTGACGCAGATGCACTTGGATTTGCTGGGCAGGATTTCAGACGCATCGTGATTTGTTTGCTCTACAGCTCAAAGCTGCGCTCTCATTCAGTTTGTTGCAGTGCTGTACTTGAGATAGCCCTCTGGCTTCTGGATCCTACTTGTCTTTGTGCTCACCATCGTTAGAGAAATGATTGCCTTTGTGGATTTTTTTTTCTGATAAATTCATCATTTTAATGTATTAATTCAGTGTTAATTAGTTTTCTGAGGATGTTTCTCGTGGTGTCGCTGCCTGCTAGGGTGACAGATGGGTAGCGAGGAAGGTCCCACGTCTGATTTTCATCAGTGCACAGTTTTTAGCGGTGTTGTGTACCATCGGGAGCAGGGACTGCCTGGGAGAGTGGAGCTGTCACAGACACGCACACTGCGCTATAGTTAGGCATGATCAACCACATGATCAGCCACATCTGCAACCTGTACTGCGCCTGGGACACTCAGGTTAGTCCAAGCTTTTCACTTTCTTTTTTTTTTTTCTGCAGCTCATTGCACTTAAAGGAAGGGGAGTCATTAAAGTGATGGCACTGCATACTGTATGTATTTAATCCGTATAACCAATCTGCACAGTCCCCAGGAAAAAACATGTTGGATACCTGCAGTACAATAGCGCACCTTCAACTAAAATAGCTCTGGACAGTGCAGTATTTAAATAAATAAATAAATAAATAAATAAATAATGGCCTTTAGTCATAAGTTTGGAAACACGTTTTAGGCTGAACAGTGCAGCAGATTCTTACAAAATAACACATACTGTTTGCAGTTGAGTATTTGTACAGTAAATGTATGTATTTTCTTGCGCTTAAGGTTTTGTGCGGACTGCAGACATTTTAGAATGTATACTGTTCCCATTACTGTACCTGCTTTTATGTAGGCTATTCCTGCTTTGTCAGCATGCTGTTGCACTATAATATGAGCCATGAATGCAGCTTCATCTCCAGGTAAAATTGAACTCGGTTGCTGTAATCTTGAATGCCTCAATCAATTGTGTGCGTGCCAATTCCAAACACCACCCTCCCCCTTTCTGCAAAAAAATCCCTCAATCTCCAAACTGCTTAAAGTGATCCAGCCTACTGCTAGAGTGCTTTTACAGAAGTCAAGTAGGCGACTGACCTAAACAAAAGTCTTTTAGCTGGGATTTCAATGAGCAACAGTTCAAATATTAAAATATGAGACCATCATCTGTGTTTTGAGTTTGGATTTCCATCAGGGTGTTGTATTAAATCCAATCGCAGACCATCAATTATTCATAGTTGCAAACGGCTAGAAACCCAATTATTTCTGTTTTCGGGCTGCATTGCTGGGGGGCTTCATTCGAATGTGTCCACCTGCTGTCTGTCGGGGGCACCCAGGATTTGCCTTTGTTAGCCCCTGTGAGGAAATGCCTTGGGAGTGCAACATTTGCTGGAGATTAAATACATGCTGTGGCGGTGCAGCTCCAAGGGAAAGATGCAGATTTTTCAATCTGCTCATTTTTTTTGTGTTCAAATTGCTCTAATCACTCTGATGCAGATGCGAACAGAGCTGTTCTATCTCTGCTTTGCACACAAATGAAATAATGGCATTTTCCTAAGTACATGTGTGATTTAAAAAAAAACATAACACAAAAGTAATAATAAATGCAAATGTACACAGTAGTTTGTTGAGCAGAAGTGTTTATGAAAGTCATACTTGATGTGATTGACAATAAAGGCAGTCCTTTTTATTTGAAAGCCTTAAATAGAAGGTTGTATTGGACAGCAGTAAACATGCTGATTCACTGTGCTGTAATGTGACCTATCTGCATCCTGCAGCAGGCACCTGGTCTTGCATCTTAAGGTACACAAACGGTTTGTTCAAACGGTTTCTATTAAAATACATTTGAAAGTGACTCCAGTATCACACACCTTATTGTAAAAATAAGAAAGGAAGTGTAATCATTTGATTAATGTACAGTAATACAGGATAGTTTTATTATTTTATATCTTGCAGCAGACCACATTTGAAGTGTGGAGGCTGTGTGGTCCAGTGGTTAAAGAAAAGGGCTTGTAACCAGCATATCCCTGGTTAATTTAAATAACCATTTGAATATTTGTTAGTTTTTCAAAAAGTAATAAAAGCCATTATATTGCTCTGAATGCAGGCAGAGACAGCATAGCAGCAGTTGCAGGGGTTGTGGCCGTGGCCCCTGTGTGTGTGCTTTTATTTTACAGTAAGTCTTTACAATATGTAACATGTTAAAATAGAAAAAGTTGTTTGGTTTGTTCCCGAAATAAATAGTACATAAAGTTGACAACGCATTTATATATATATATATATATATATATATATATATATATGTTTTCATTCATTGCCGTTTCTTCACAGTAAACAGTGGCCATTGACACATTTTCATAGAGTAATAACATGAGGTTTACTTGTGCCTTTTTTGTAGCTGAACAAGCAAATGAAAACCTGAAATTTAACTTAAACACTTCAAATAAACCAAACGTGGAAATGGTGTTTGTAAAGTGAAGGGGGAAAAAACACTCACCGTTTTGGTTCTCATTTATTACATTCCACATAAAAGTCGCAACAAAACATATACAATATATACAATCTATATAAAAATCACTACACAACATTTTCAGGAAGTTGGGTACTGTTTAAGCAAGGCATTTCAGAATGACATGCTTGCCTTTTTTCTGTCCCGTAAGATTCTGGCTTGCCTAAAGCAGCACAGTGCATTTTTGTCCCAGATGGCTTTCCATAGATATCACTATGCGTGCGCGTGCATAATCTGGTTTGTTTATTTTTTGCTGTCTAAAACTTTTAAATGGAGGCTCAAGAGCTGCTGTGTTGATCCTGTGTGTTTTTTTAATATATATTTTTAATGTATATTAATCTTACAACCATTTTTTTTTTTTAAAACTGTCTCGCAGGTTCTGGTGAGACTGTAAATAAGTACAAGGTATTTTTTTTTGTCTGATTTGTGTATCCGAATACATGTCAAAAGATATTTGTTCGAATATCCAGATATTTGTCCCAGCACTATAAATGAGGTTACAAAAACCAAAAACAAGCTGTAATCAAGATGGCCTGCGTGGTGACGTCAGCATCCAGAAAGCAGCACACATGCAACCAGAGATATGGGGCTGAAACGCCCACAGCTGTACGTTTATTAAATTAATAAATAAAAAAACACTTTTACAAAACACAAGCAAAAGGGCACACGGGCCAAAACAAAAGGTTCACAAAAAATAAATACAAAAATTAACAAACGAGTACCTTTGTAACCACTTCACAAACTTCGTAGCAATCGTCTGTTTGGCACTCTGCCGCTGTGAGTGTCTCCTTCTCCAACCAACCCCTTAATGAGCCCAGAGTGGGTCTTTTTATACTGTAGCTGAAGCCTTAACTACCCATCAATAAATCAATTGCCTCATTAAGGTTCCAACCACATTCTTCACAAGGTTTTTATATTGGATGGGGAATTAACCCCATCCTTGCCACAACACAATTCAAAATAATACATTATGCAAATAAATACACAACTATAATAATAATAATAAATACATCAATATATAAAAGGGGTGGGCACCCTGTCACACAAACATAGAAAACCAATAAGCAAATGACATCTAACATTAATACTGTATGGACACATTTAAATAAGTAAATGACAGCTAACATTAATACCGTATTGAAGCATTTCTTTACCTTGTTTTTAATAAGAATTTCATGTGGTCCAGAGACTTGAGCTGAGGGAATATAAAGCCACTTTGTGGCTTAGAACTTGGTTTCAGGAGGCTAGGTTTCAGGCCACTGCATGGCACACAAGGGCAGACTTGGGGTTTGATACAGCAAGGTTGCATCAAACTAGATCTCCTGGAACCAGGTTTCAAGCTGCTGTTCCTGAAAAAGTGGCTTTGTGTTCCCTCAGCTTCACTGTATCCTGTGTTCTTGCAGTGACCCTGATCTATCCCTACACTCGTTATGCAATGCTGCCCTGATTGAGTTCCTCATACCTCATACACAACCCCTGCGGAGAGCTGTCCTAACTGAACACAACAATGTTAGCTCTGGATTCCACTAAATCTTTCCATTAGCATTTCTGATTTCCCGATGTGTTGCAAACAAGAATTTAAAATAAACATACAAATCTAGTATTTATTTAATTGACATGGAGACATTTGTGCTAACCAGTGTTGTGCCAGCCATGTTGTTTCTTGGATGGGAGATCTCCATAGAGAGTCAGGGACACAGTACTGTAGCTGATTGGCCCTGACCTGCAGCACTAGACATCTAAATGAACCAGACGATTCCAGATAGAGTGCACAGGTGCCTTCCTTCGGATTAACACAGGTCTGAACTGACTGTATTTCGACAGAGAAAAAAACAAAAAAACGCTGATTCACCATGTCATCCCTCCTGCATGCTATATATATATATATATATATATATATATATATATATATATATATATATATATATATATATATATACATACACTACCGGTCAAAAGTTTTAGAACACCCTCATTTTTCCAGTTTTTATTGAAATTTAAGCAGTTCAAGTCCAGTGAATAACCTGAAATGGTACAAAGGTAAGCAGTAAACTGCCAGAGGTTAAAAAAAAGTTTAGGTTACCAAAACTGAAAAATAATGTACATTTCAGAGTTATACAAAAGGCCTTTTTCAGGGAACAAGTAATGGGTTAACAACTTACAGCTGTTCTGCAGCAATGGAAGTAAATTAAGCCTTGAAAGTTGATGCTAACAATTTCTACAGGTGTCCCAACTTTTGTTGATTACTTACAAACCCTCTGTCTGTATAAAAGCAGTGTTGGAACAGACTGTGTTACTACACCCTCTTAAGCATTATTTGGACAGTATTGTACTGCAGGAAGTAGTATATTGCTATCATAATGGCGAGAAAAGGCAATTAACAAAGGAAGACAGACAGACAGACCATTATAACCCTTAAAAGTGTAGGTCTTTCCTTTAGAGAAATTGCAAAGAAAGCCAAGGTGTCAGTGAGTACAGTTTCCTACACCATCAAAGGCACTTGGAAACTGGAGGAATCTCTGACAGGAAGAGGTCTGGCAGACCCAAAGCCACGACAGAATCAGAAGACAAGTTTCTGAGAGTCAACAGCTTGCGTGATAGGCGGCTCACAGGACAACAGCTTCAAGCACAGCTTAACACTGGTCGAAGTAAGCAAGTCTCAGTTTCAACTGTGAAGAGAAGACTTCGAGCTGCAGGTTTGACAGGTCGAGTGGCAGTAAGAAAGCCATTGCTAAGATGGCAAAATAAGAAAAAGAGGCTTGCCTGGGCCATGAAGCACCGCCAGTGGACTACTGAAGACTGGAAGAAGGTCTTATGGACCGATGAATCAAAATTTGAAATCTTTGGTTCATCACGCAGGATTTTGTACGCCCGAGTAGGCGAAAGGATGGTTCCTCGGTGTGTGACACCAACTGTCAAACATGGAGGAGGAAGCGTGATGGTCTGGGGCTCTTTTGCTGGATCCAGAGTCGGC
The DNA here is from genome assembly GCA_030684275.1 of Acipenser oxyrinchus oxyrinchus. NCBI lineage: Eukaryota > Metazoa > Chordata > Actinopteri > Acipenseriformes > Acipenseridae > Acipenser > Acipenser oxyrinchus. Next base: position 97,650,146 of record CM060249.1, read on the forward strand.
GACTTGCACAGAGTGAGTGGCACCCTGAACCAAAACGGCTACCACAGCATTTTGCAGCGCCATGCAATACCCTCTGGTATACGCCTAGTTGGTCAGGGGTTCATCCTACAGCAAGATAATGACCCAAAACATACCTCCAGGCTATGTCAGAACTACCTTAGAAGAAAAGAACAAGACGGTAGGCTTCAAATCATGGAATGGCCAGCACAGTCTCCAGACTTAAACCCCATCGAGCTGGTTTGGGATGAACTGGACAGAAGGGTGAAAGCAAAACAACCTACAAGTGCAACACATTTGTGGGAACTTCTGCAAGTGTTGGGAAGAACTTTCCGAACAATATTTGATTTCCATCGAGTGTGTTCGGCTGTTATATCTGCAGAAGGTGGCTACTTTGATGAGTCAAAAATTTAGATTAAATTTTGTTAAACAAAACGATTCCATTATTTCTTTTTTATCTCCAATTGTTTATTTGTTCTATGCTTTAATTGCAGAGTACATTGAGACATTAAACTGCGTAATTTTTCAATAAAAACTGGAAAAATGGAGGTGTTCTAAAACTTTTGACCGGTAGTGTGTGTGTGTATATATATATATATATATATATATATATATATATATATATATATATATATATATATATATATATATATATATATATATATATATTTTTTTGTTCTTGCTAGCTGCAATGATCCTCACAGCCATAGCAAGGTACTGTAGAGTAGATGGCTCTGAAAGATTAATTTTTTTAGCCATGTAAAGCAGGCATATTAATAGCTTTTGGTAAAATCGTAGCTGTGGAAAAGCTGCAATTGTGTACTTTTCCGTTACCGCCAAGAACCTTTCCCCTGTGAGGGATGACACATTTAACAAAGTAAACCTAAAGTTATATCCGGGGCAGAGAAAAGAGTCTGGAATCCTGCAGTTGGTTTCCTTCATTACACAAAGAGTGTGTTGTGGAAACATATTGAAGGAATCCACTGTAGAAATGGTGCAGATATCTCAGCACTGCAGCCAAGGGCACCCAAGGGCACCCAATGATTTTACTCTGGTCGGTAGGGAGGTAAAGAGGAAACATGAAGGCCCCACTGGGGACGGGGGTTACCGTGGCAACTGCTGCCAAACAACACTGAGTGCATTATAGATTTTAAAAACCTAGTGGTTCTTGTCCTTTTGCTGGAAAGAAATGCTATTGATTAAAGTTACAGCTCCAGTAGGAAAGCTGCACAAGCTAACAATACAGCACCTGTGCGGTACAGTACAGCTTTTGAAATGAAAAAGGGTTGAATTAGGCCTTAACTTTTGCTTGCAGTTACTTCCTCCTTTCTCCCTTTAGATGTGTTCCAGTAACTTACCTGCACTTCGAACCCCTCCGATGTCAGAAACCGTACAGTACTGTGGGTTGTACTGTGTCATGGTTTTAAACAGATTTACAGTGCTACAGTAAATGAGAGGTTCACAAAAATGCAGTATTTGCTGTACATGGAGTTATTGGTGACCTACCTTTTATCCAAAAGTGTGAGCTTGGGTTATTGTGACAGATCGAATGATTCTTGGTGTTAGATCTCCCTCTTGACCTGTGAGGGCGCTGTGTAAAAGGAACAGAGTACCCTTAACTAAATGCCACGACAAATTATTCCTTAGGTTAGGTGGAAGTCAATCATTTAGGAAAGGGGCGGAACTACGGTACCCAAACTCAATGACCCAGACGGTAAACGGCGTGGCATCCGAAGATTGGAGGAGCGGATGCGCTCGTTAACCTAGGGGTCATGAGCGATGGTCTAAATAGGGGACATAGTGTAAGTGATCTGTTCCTTTGTAAATAGTTAGATCAAACCTAGGAGTATCCTGTGTTGCTAAAAACGTGAGTGTTGTGTTTTAGTTGTCTAAGTAAAAACTGTTTGTCTGTTATTTTAGACTGCTACTAAAGATCCAGAGCTGTCGCTATTCAGCCCGCATCAAACCCGGACCAACACTTTCCCTTTGTTCAAGGAGAACTGTCTTGCACCACGAGCACTAATATCACTCACTGGAAACTGTGTTTGTTTCGTGTGGGTGTAATAGAACTTGTACATTTTGTTATTGGTTTCTGGTCAAACCCGAGGATTACAAACGAAGTGATACACGCTGTTGTATCACTTCCATCATTTCATTAGTTACAGGTGTTCGCCATAAGGCTCTGGACATTGTATAATAAATAAATAAACACCCTTGCACCTGGAAATCATTGTCTGTCTATTTTGTATCCGCTCTGCACTGCACACACCTGTAACCACTCACCACTTTGCCACAGTTATTTACAGTACAGGCCAGCAAAACCGTCCTTTTTAAAGTTCAGGATGGCGTATGGGCTTGTCTAGTGCTATCCAACCCTACATGTACTTCTGCAGTTTAATGGTGGTCTCATAAAATGAATCTCTCGAGGACCAACATTTCTGGTCCTCCAGAAGTTCCAAATAATATATTTTTTAAACCCCTCCACATAATACATAATAAAAACCTTAATGTCCTTCCCAAATCACATCCATATGTGTTCTTTAAAAGCCCTACACAGTATGGGCCAATGAGGAGGACTTGCCAGTGCAGTATTTCCTATCCGTGTGCATCTAGTCATTCCACCCGGTCAGATACGCAAGATACAATACAGTTTTATTTCTACAGCTGCTGAGGCCGGGGTGGGGCTGTTTTATTCAGTTTCATACAGTATTACAGCACATTGCTGCTGTAGCATTGAACTGTGATCAAGGCTTCAAAACAAATAGCCCACCTTATACAGTACAAGACAACTTTGAGGTACTTGACTTGAGTGCATCATTCTGGAGAAGCTCCTGAACCACAGCTCCAGGTATTCATACCATTTGATAGTCAGTGAATTGAATGGGGTATACAGTTTAAAATAACCTAGCTGTGCAACAGATGTAGTTTGTGCTGGTAATGAGTCAAGTCTTTCTCCTCGGGATTAGTGGTTTTTTAAAGGAAAGTGTAATGTCCTCATAGAAAGTAAGACATGTAGCTTGTGAATGAGAAAGTTAGGCTTATGAATAAGTCTTTGGGAAGCATGTGGTCTGAATGGAAGGAACTCATTTAAGGTATTTTTGAGTGCACATGCCCCAGTCTGTATGCTACACTAGCTCATTTTGGTGTACAGTACTGCAAGTAATTTAGTATGTGCTTGTCGTTGTCCAGCCCTCATCTACAGTAGTCATTTTGAGCAAATGATCCACTCCCGGGAAAAGGTTCGGACCGATTTGGACCCATGTGAATGCTCCTCAAATGACCTCAGCTCGCTTAAAACAATCCGACCCGAGAACTGAAAGATGGTCTCGGCTCGCCTGGGCAATTGACCCTGGCGCGGGTCATTTCTTTTTTCCCCTGTGTGAATGCTAACCTCTCTGGGGGCGGATTGATTGCAATCCCTGCAGGTGTTTGCTGTTCATTATTATGTAAACATATCCCAGAATACACATCAGCTGGGCATTGGGTGTGTGCTGAGCTCGTTTTGAAATTACAGTGAGAGTGGTAAATAATATTGGACCTGTAACGGAGAGCAAACAAGCCATCAAACGAACTTGCTTGTTTCCTTGGGCTGTCCCGTCTGAATGCTTCTGGACCTATAAACAATCCCACCCTGGGTCATTTGCAATCACTCCCGTGTGAATGGGGCCTTACTCACTACTTTTATCTGCATGTTTCCTCCCTGTGTAAAATAAAACTTGATAAATGTTCTTAAGTGTGACAGGTTTAGTCATTAAAACGCAGTTAGTTACCTGGTAAACACATGTGATAATAAATTCAACATTACTGTACTGTGAAGCAGCAGTGCGGAGGGTCGTGGGTTCAATCCCAGGTGGGGGACACTGCTGCTGTACCCTTGAGCAAGGTACTTTACCTAGATTGCACCACTAAAAACCCAACTGTATAAATGGGTAATTGTATGTAAAAATAATGTGATATCTTGTAACAATTGTAAATCGCCCTGGATAAGGGCATCTGCTAAGAAATAAATAATAATGTGAAAGTTCACCATGCTATTTATAAGCGGGTTACACAATAAACAGTAAAGTATGTGCTTGTTGGAATGTGGACCCCTGTTAAGAGTTCAGTGATACAGTAAATCAGATATTGTGACAAAGTGCACCCCCTATTGTGAAAGAACCCAAGAGGCTTTGACTGGAGAATATTATTACAGTTGTCAGTTATGCAATCAAGGGGTAAAACTGTCAACCGAAACTCCAAGACTGCTGCATTTTACCAGCTGTAACCTGATTGTTGGTTTGTTTTTATTTTTTATTGTGGAATTATAGAAGTGGGGTGCTATACAAGTCAAACCAAGAGTTGCCAGATGTCACAAACTACTTATTTGGTTGTGTGTGAATTCAGTCTGAATTAGATCAAACATGGCAAATGCCAACCTTACTCTACCCATCACGTTTTCCCAGGTACAGTATGAATCATTCATCCTGATTTTGTATGTAGTTCCAGACCTGAAAGCTGTTTTTCATTTGATTTGCTTAATAGAATTCAGTTTCTCAAAAAATATGTGCATTAACATGGATTGTGCTCAGGGACTGTATCTGTCCATTACTGGTGACTGCAAAAGTCTTGGTCTCTTTTTAAACTTGTATTGAATTTGCTTATAAAAGTTAGTCCAGAAACATGCAGTAGTGCAAATAAGCAGCAAGCGACGCAAGTAATGTTTTGGAACATTCAGTGCTCAGATGAATCTTAAACATTATACAATACAATATTATTTCTACAGCTACAGTACATTAATGACAGCAGTTTTAAATGCAATGTTCTGTAAATGGATGTTTGCTAACATTTCAGACAGCATTGTTAGCAAGTGCTCTATTTGTCTGTCTCCCCCCCCCCCCCCCCGACATGTCACCTCACTGAAAGCGTCTGGTTTTCATCTGCCAGGTCACGGAGATCGCCTGATTTTTGAGATGGGTGTAACGAAGAAGATTCGTAATACTGAATATTTATATACGCTTCACTCCCATATGACTTCACCCTATCGAGGGATCTTGCTGGAAATTAAACCAAATCACAATCCAGGAACTTTTATGGCGGCTAAACTTGGAGAATAGATGGACAAATAAGAAAACGCTTGGCTGCAACAGTATCTACATGTAGAGCATCTTTGATCAGTGATCTAGTGTGCAGCATCCAAAGTATTGCATACTGCGAAGTGGTCTGTACAAGTCATTATAGTACTAAACACTGCTTGCAATAACTTGTTTAAAATGGGTCCCTCCCTGGCTTATTAATTTGGGAACTTTCTACACTGTAATCTAGTATCCAATGTAAAAAAGAAAAATAAATCTCTCTCTCAAAAAAAAAAAAAAAACTTCTAGCAGAGAGGTAAGATTTGATTGAGTTATTGCCAAGCCGCACAATGTGTTCGTACTGTAGGCCATTCAGTTTCTTAACATTTAAAAAAAGGCATGATTTAAGAACAGCTGGGAGGTTGTAATCAAGCATTCATTTATACTCTGGAGCACAACTTGGCCTACAGTAGTATGAATGTTATCTATTGAAATATTTTACCAAACAAACAAAAGCCAGGGGAACAAATTTGTTCTGAATATGTTTTCTTAGTAATTAGTAATATTGCCATTTGAGAGGTTTTCAAGACACAGATACTGTGCTATTTAACACTGAAATTACTCGTTATTTATCCAAGGAGCACCCATATAAAATAGCCAATTTTTTTTGAGCAGGAGGTTAAAAAAAAAAAAAATATATATATATATATATATATTTATTTAGGAAATATAACTTGAAGGCTTCGAAGTGGCTTTGTTTAAATAAAACCGAACAAGAGCAAGAAAACAAGACGTCAATGCTGTGGATGTGCTTTTAACAGAAAGGCGCCTTGAATTTTCAAGCAGTGTACACCTTGCAGTACATGTGCCTATAGTGCTTCAGGTGGTTTTAAACTGCATTCATTTGGTATTGTACTGTAATGGTCTTTACAGTCTATAGACTTCTCAATGTTTTACTTGTTAGATTCAGTGGGTAACTAGAAGCCTACTGTCTTATAAAAAGCATTCATTCTCACACGCACCTTACAGTATACAGTACTGGAAGTACCCAATAATTCAGAAAATGTGCAGTACAGGTGTTTCAAATACACAGACCACAGGAGTGTTTTTGAACTAATACATGATGTGATTTATGTACAGTAACTTCATCTATAGTATGTTTTCTTTGGAATAGCTGCCTGTTCCAATTTCAACAATAATTAAAAAGATAAAAATAATGTAAGTAATGGATTCTAAAATCTTGGTTAGCACTTATTTTAAACATCATTGAAATCGATTTTCAGATCTATTACTGTTCATGATGCAGTCGGATCACCTGAGAGAATCGTGCTAGATTGCGGCATTCATTCAATAGGCCTGCAGTGTGTTCTGTGACAGGCTGCTGTGAAGTCCAAGCTCATTTCCTTTTGCCTGCGGTCTGGAAGCAGCTTTAACTTCGTCACCTGGCACGTTGAATCTGCTTTGATGCTTGTTTGGCAAAGAGCTCATAACTGCACTTGTTGTTTATGGTCAAATGCAGTCTACAGTATCTGAACTCTGACTGAGAGAATGAGAAACACGCTATGACTCAGAATTTCTACATTTTATTAATGTATACATTACATTCCTTATAGATGGATGCTGGGTTTCGTAAAAAGGTTCATAAAACTAAACTGTACTGTGTTATAATATACACAAACCGTACTTTTAATGCTTTACAAATGTTATTGTTCCACTCATTGCTTGGTTTGTCTTGCTTGATAAACTAGACTGTCCTCGCATATAAAGTACATTTTGGTTTCCTATTTTTGTCTTCAGATCTTCAGTTGGAAGGCAGCAATCTTTGGCTGCTGGACAGATACTGGAATTTCCCTCTTTCAATTAATCACGCATGGCACGATTCAAAAGGGAAATTCCTTGAGACTGGATTCCTGCAAAGAACTGTGCAGTTCCAGTACCACCCAAAACATCATGGATATAAAATCCACGATGCTGGGAAGACTATAACGAACTTGTCTCGCTCTTAGAGACAAGGATAAAACCAAACAAAAGGTTACGTCTGTCCCCCACAGCTTGAGGCTCCTTCCATCTGTTGCAGTGTTTTGCTTTTTTTATCCACTCATTCACTGTCAGTATGAGATTTTACAGTTCATTTGCACGGTTCTCCTTGCAACAATTGTAGTGGCAAATTAATTCACCTGGTACTCAATAGAGTAGGTGGCCCAAATCTGGCCAGCAACCTTGCGAGTGCACCCACTGCACATTGAATAATTTAATAAAACACTGTGTGTACAATATTTTCAGACAAATAACTCAAAAGACATACTAATCCATAGAAATGTGTTTGCTTGTAGTTAGGGTATTACGGAAAGGTTGGTACAGTATCCTGTTTTTATATTTCAGCATTGTATTATATCTCTTTATACAGTAGGTTGTTGATAATGTAGTTAGGGTGGTATTAAATATCACTGTAAATTACAGTACGCAGTCAAGGTGCTTGGTATAAATATTCCTAATGCTGCTCTGCTGTGACTTGATCTTTTTGATTCCCATTTAAGCAGGATTCTCCCCACCCCTTCCCGGATGTTCTGAAAACCAGTACAGTAAGCTGTTCTTACCAAGCACGGTAGTAAGGAGATCTAAGGTAAATCCCTGTACTGTACGGTATGTTAATCCAGTATTCACAAGATAAAATGTCAGATTTGGAGTTAATCGTGGCTTCCATCCAGAGTGCCATTTACAGTACTGGAGTCGGTTTGCTAAGCCATCTGCCCTTCAATCTGTGTTTTAGAGAGAAGCTGAGTTACTGTATTGCCCTTCAATCTGTGTTTTAGAGGGAAGCTGAGTTACTGTACTGCTGATGCTTCAAAACTGTGTAATCTGGAAGATCAGTACCTAAGTCTCTAATCCTGGGCTTTTTAGCCTGCCTAATAGACGACCAGTTAAATGGTTGTCGTTGAACTGCCAAAAAAAAGCAAGCACCCTGATTCAGAAAAGCCAGGACCTGAGCCAAAGAGACAAACTTTTTCACAAGGAACTGTACCCTCGTTTCCCTTGTCTGGCGCTACAGACTTCAGCTGCCCACGGCTAGCTGTCGAAATCAAGAGCGTTTCCGTGCTTTTTTACAAACCTGGCCAACCTCGGAAATTCTTGCCGTGTGTCAAAGGCTACTGGGGGATTGTGGGATGGCATTGTGTTTTGTTTTATAGAAACCGGTGGTAACCGTGCCTTTAAACAAAGCAGTCTGGGCAATGGAAGCTGAACTTGAAGGAACGCTCATTGCTGTTTTCATTAGGGCACTACATATGATTTTAGACAGCCTTCTCAAGACCCAATTGAATGAACCCGCCAAAAGACGGATGGAAAGTGAAACACGAAACAATAACACATCGTAAAGAAATGCCTTAATAACCTATGCAGTGCCTGGCGTGTAGGAAAAAAATGCCTTTTTTTTGGATGGGGGGGGGGGCTAACATTGCTTAATTTTTATATATCGAGTTCCACATGGTTCATATTGGCCGTAAACAGAGCTTAAACACCCTGGCTACATGATGACACATTTCCTTTTTGGTCAGTTTGGCTAGGTAGAGTAAGATACAAATCCTGACCAGATACCTGCGCTCGGCCGCTTGGGTGGGCAGTGGAAACATCCTGTTCTTTTGCCGTGGGCAGCTGTAGCTGGGAGCGGCAGGCAGTGGAAACAAGGCATAAGCTGAAGTACTGTAGCCTTCCACATTACTCTACAAAACTGGAAACATTTCCTTCCTTTCATTGAAACCTATTACCCCCCCCCCCCCACACACACACATAGTCACTGTGCAACTCATTCATTACCTAAACACAAATCTACAATAGGCTGCCATCATTTTAGTGGGAAGTAACTTGGACGTTGAGAAACACAGTCTGTGTGGATACTGTAGCAAATTGTTTTGTTGAGTTTAATATGACACCGGATTACAAAAAGGTAAGGTTACAGCACAGTACTGTTTGAACTGTCGGGTATCCAAGAGTTCAAGGAGAATATGGTTTCAGGTGTCAGTCAGTGGGACATGCTTCTGTGAGAGGCTGAAGAGCACATTAATGTGTGTGCATGCTGTGCCACCTTTTCTGCAGTACCTCTGTGAAGAGGCTTGTTTTTCACAGGGGTCCAGTTACTGTATCCAGCAGTTGCTCTGTTGGGTTTTAGCGGTACTGTACTGTATGCATGCTGCCTTAGTGCATGTTTGTTGGCACATGTCTTTTTATTGTTTATAAAAAAAGTCTGCTTTGGTCTGTTGCCAGGTAACTTAAACACCAATCAATGAATCACTTTTATTTTTTGCATTTCCTAATTGTTATCATGTAGGTACTGTACTAAATATATAATTTCATTGGAAGCCCTGTATACATCATTTCTAGCATGTGTTTTTTAAATGTGCTTTGAAATCTGAGACTCCTAGCCGCACCCTTTTTTTCAGTGGGGATTAGTGCATAAAAAACCCTTAAGTTTAGCAGCAGCTTGTTGTAGATTTAAGTCTTTGTTTTAGGTTGGGGAGGAAAATGGGTTACCATTTTATTTATTTATTTTATTTTAAACTAAGTTTCAAAGTACCAATTAGACTGGTTTAATTCCACATGAAAGCGTCCAAACAAGTCGTTAATTAAATCTGGAAGCTCAAGTATACAGTAATAAGGAACCGTACAGCTGAATGATTTTTTTTTTTTTCTTGCCACAATATACTGTTAAGTGTCAGGGAAGCTGTGCTGTAAGTTCTTCTGCTTTGCATGTTGCTATACAACGTCTTTCTCCTTGACTGAAGTGTTGTCCATCATGTTTGCTGAATGGTCGTTTATTTTTGCCTATAGACTTAACTCCGTGAATGATTACAGTACCTTTTTAATGTGGGATTCAGGTTCAGGGCATTGAGAATTAATGGAAGTCTCTTTTGAACTAATAACGTGGGATCATTATTTATCTCAATGTCTTTGCTAAACCGGCCATTCATGAAGATAAAGAAAAACATGATGTACTGTATATGTAGGTCTGTGCATTGAACAACTGACATGTAAAAAGTACTGTACTAAATGCAGAAATACCATGTTGGTTCTTCTTTGATTACCACAGTTTGTTAAATTCAGCTTGTGCTTCAGTAAACATGGCAACAGTTGCAAAGCCCACACATTGCTCTTCTTAAAACTTACTGCAAACAGTGTTGAAAATCGAACCCTGACGTTGACATTGATTATCGTGCAAATTCTAATGAGGATAATCGATCATTATCGAGTTAAATGCTTAAAGTAAAATAAACTTCCCTCACAGTAACAGTTTTAAACTTTAAAGGAACAATAAGTCCTCTTTTTATATGGTATAAAAAAACTCAGTCAAACAAATCTCGGTGTTTTAAGACGTTTCAGAAATACATTGGTATTTAAATATAGCACACTCCAATTTTCATATTCCTGCCGTCACTAGCATTTGCCTTGTTTTGTGTAAAATCTGACAACTTTCCAATGTAAACATAACGGTAAATTAAGAAAAAAATAAAAATAAACCCGTCCAAAGGAAAAAAAAGGATTGAAAACTACATTAACATTATGTCCCATTCACATGGAAATAATTCGATCTCATTTGTTTCTAATTTGCTGTGTTACAATTGATGAATTACGTGGCCCAGCTTCTGCTAGCAAAAGCAGCAGTCCCTTCCAGTGTGCCGTGGCTGCAGAGATGCATTTCACTTTTTGCTGTCATATTTTTATCAAAACTTTACATGACTTTGCATAGCCACTTAGATTTGCATTATCTTAGTGACTATAACTGTATCGTCATTTTTCCAAACAGTACAGAGGTGGAGGTAGCCTACCCTTCCTGCTTTCGACAGCGACAAATCCTGTTGATAATTTTATTTTGCGTCTCCATACTTGAATATGTATAATATCTCTTACATACATGTATGTGGATTAATTATTAATTTACTTCCTGCCCATATCACAACCAGGATACGTAGAATATCTCTTTCATACATGTGTAGGCCTAATTAATCTACATACCAACGTCGCAACCAAAAAATGCTGCAGAACGAAGGCTCCCACAGGGTAGTGCTACATGCGCAACTCGTAATAGACGTGATCATTACATGCTACAGCCCGATCACATAAGGGTGAAAATTTAGGTACTAAAACAAATTGTATTTATAACAATAACCTAACCCTAAACCTAAGGTTCATGGGCTATTATGGTCACGTGGTAGGGGTGTTAAAGGTGATTGAAGCACGACGTAAATTACGAGTTGCGCTTTTAGCACTACACTGTGTGAGCGAGATCCTGTGGGAGCCTTCGTTCTGCAGTTATATGCTCTTGCAAAAATGCGTCACATACTGGGAGTGCTCAGAAGCGATTCGCATACACTTATACAGTATATTATTAAAGCCCTACCTATTTCACGGCCGTGAAATTCATTCATCGTGAAAACTGTTTATTTTGTGTACTTTACCCTGCGCTTAAATTCAATTAAGTTACGTGTATATGCCCAGGTTCCTGATGTGATTTTATAATAGGGTGACCATATTTTGTAAACCAAGTCCGGGGACACTCAGATATGGGAGCACAGCAAAGTAACTAAGACTGAAATCTGTGTTGCAGTGTGTCGCGAGCAGCTTATATTTTAACAGATGCACATATGCATTACAAATACAAAACAAATATGCATATAACCTACAGAAACAAACACACACTCCGCAATTGCAAAAAAACTTTACATTTTCAAAAAAAAGAAGACATTTTAAAAATTCCCAGGCAATATGCAAGAGCCTACTTCTACTGCTGCCTTCAAGCCAAAGCTAAGTAGCCAGGGTTACACATGGACATACTGGGAACACTGGGATATGGGTAACCAGGAGATTCCTGAAAATATAAAATCAAATGTTACTGACATCCAACTGTACAGTATGCTGTTATGGGTTTTCACGTCACGTCAATTTACAGAAGGAAAAAAAGTGTATATATATATATATATATATATATATATATATATATATATATATATATATATATATAATCTTTGTATTTTGATGAGTTTTTTTGTCAACACTGTTTAACACCTTTACGTATGCAGAAGGGAAAAAAAAGTATATATATACATATATATATATATATATACATAACTACAGTAATGCATTTATTAAAAAAAAAAAACAAAGTCATCTAAATAATGTCCCCTTAAGTCTAGTACTTCACACTAGACTTTGTTTGTTTCACATGTTGTACTGTTTTGCTGTGCCAGATAGAGTCAGAGTGTAAGACCGAACCGGAGGTTGCACGAAAAGAAAGTGACAAGGAGATAGGTCACTTATTTTATTTTACTTGCCGTGGTTCACAGCAGACAGTGGTCTGTATTTGTTACCTTCGAAAAAACATAAACAACTTGTTGAATCATCCCTGTGCGGTCTGCTTTATTTTACACGTAACACTACAATATTATTAGTTTCACTCAAGACAGATGGCTACAGTTGGGGCTGATTTAAAACAAAATATGTATAAAATACATTAACAAAGCAGATTGCTCTTGATCTCCGCATCATCAACACAGATTACGTTCTTGACAGTAAATTAATATATACAAGACACGCTTTTAATTTCATGGAATATTTGATTTCATTAAAATATTATCGATTTATTATCGTGGGGTCCCAGTGGGTAAATCATTTGATTATTATCGTTATCGTTACAAGCCTAACTGCAAAGGTTGAACACTAGCGCTGTTTCTAATTTCCTTGTGATACACTACAGTGTATATTACTGAGTTGCTGGTTTCTCGTTCATGAGTACTGTACATTCAAATGGTGAGCCAAACAAACCTGTGACTATGCAGTTGTGGTGAACTGTGAAATTTCTTTATACTGTATCACCCTGTATGAAGACATGATGTGACTTGAGAAACAGTATTAGTGTTTATAAGGGATGTTAATTGCGGCGCTACTGCAACTGAAACACACAGGATTTAGCAAACTACAGTAGAATGTAGTGTTAAATCTGATATGGAATCTGGTGCAGTAGCAGGTACAATATTGCACTGCAACCTCCGTGACGGATTTTGACAACCTGCCATGCCAGCCTGCGTCCCTGCCTTGTACAGTTGGGAACGTCAAAACAGTGAATTTGATTCGGAGCTGAAACTTAGCCGGCATTTTTCATGTACATTTACCTTCATGTAGCTAGCTGACTTACGGATTGTAATGCAGTTCAGAAGAAATGGTGTACATTAGCTAATATTTGCCCAAACTGTAAAATTTTAAAACACGCTTTGTCAATTTCACCTCACCAATACAATAGTTCTATGTTGTACACCTGAGTAGAGTTTCAGCACCTTCCAGCTGCGCTCTGTGATTGGCTTAACTGTACCTACATACGTACAAGGATCATGTTCTCCAAACTCAATTAAGAAATACTTGCCTGGTAAAGAACCTCAGGACAAACCCCCTTTAGAGTTCATGTGGTGATTGCTGTGCTATTGACGCTACAGCTGGACTCAATAAAGCCATTCATCTTTGTGACTTTGCCTTTGTGGCACATCCAGGCCTGTGAAAGTCTCTCTGTCGAGGGTGGAGCAGAGAAGCCCATATACATTACACACGAGATAGACAAAACACCCACTGTCATGTTTATAAAGCAGGACAAGCCCCTTGTGCAGCACTTCACTCCAGAGCTGTTGGTTTGTGCTCGTTGCTCTCTGGTTGGCACAACAGACTGTTGATCTTGTTGATTTATGTCCTGGAAGGATAATTAATAGTTTGATTTTCTGCCTGCGCTGTTAGTTTGAAACCGATTTAAGTCTGGGTCAGTAGGATTTTGTATACTTGGTGGTCTGATTTTACTTAACAACAGGAAAAAAGAGCAATTGGTGGTAAGGCATTTGAGGACCAAGAGTTTTTTGTAGCTTTCGTTTTGAAAGCTTGTTACTTAGTAAAGCATGTACTGTACAGTAATTGCACAAGTCATTCATTCTTCAGTTAGCAGTACAGTACAGTCCAGTGGTTTCATCTGCAATAGTAGCTTTTTATCAATTCATACCTCATGCTACAGTACAGTATATTTACATAGTGTTCCTATGTGTACATGCGGCTGCCCATGTTTACCAGCAAGTGTTGGTGTTACAGAGGTGAGCAAGAGCTTTCAATATTATGTTTGCAGCAATGCATACTGGGCACAGATATAATAATAATAATAATAATAATAATCGAATCAAAGTTTTTAAATAAACTGCACACATTCCTTAGTGATTCTATTGAACCCTTGGCTAAATGGTATGGAAGGCGTGAAGTTCCCTCATGAACTACTGTATGTTCCAGTGAATGTTTTCATCAAATATGCACAACACAAACTGGCTCGTAATACCGTACTGTAGCAAAAACCCCAATGTCTCTGTCCTAATCTCTCTCTCCTCCTGTCCTAATTCTCCTCGACCTCTCTGCTGCCTTTGACACTGTTGATCACTCTATTCTACTATCATCTCTTGCTGACCTGGGGATCTCTGGCACTGCTCTGGCCTGGTTCTCCTCCTACCTCTCCAACCGCACTTACCAGGTAACCTGGCGTGGAGCAACCTCCACACCTCACCCTCTCTTAACAGGAGTCCCCCAAGGGTCAGTCTTGGGTCCTCTCCTGTTCTCTCTCTACACCCGCTCCCTGGGCCCCCTCATCGCATCCTATGGTTTCTTATACCATTTCTATGCTGATGATGCTCAGATTTTCCTCTCCTTCCCCACCTCTGACTCCACCATCTCCTCCCGTATCTCTACCTGTCTGTCTGCTATTTCCTCCTGGATGCACTCGCATCACCTCAAACTTAACCTCTCTAAATCTGACCTCCTTTTCTTTCCTCCTCCTCCTCCCTCCTCTGATCTCTATCTCTGTTCCTCTGGAATCTACCACACTCTCCCTCTTCCTCCGCTTAAGAACCTCGGAGTCACCCTGGACCCCTGCCTCTCTTATTCCCAGCACATCTCCACTCTGGCACGCACTTGCCGATTCTTCCTGAGCAACATCCGAAGAATCCGACCCTTGGTACTCTCCCGCCTAGACTACTGCAACTCCCTCCTGGCTGGCCTCCCTGCGTCCGCCACCTGTCCGCTCCAGCTCATCCAGAACTCTGCTGCCCGCCTGGTGTTCTCTCTGCCTCGCTTCTCCCACGCAACTCCACTACTCCGCTCACTCCACTGGCTACCGATCACCGCCCGCATCCAGTTCAAGACTCTTGTACTACCCTACAGATGCCTTGACCAGACTGCACCCAGCTACCTCCAGACCCTCATCTCTCCTACACCCCCACCCGACCTCTCCGCCTCCGCCTGCACTAGAAGACTGGCTCTACCTCCTCTCACGCCCCTGCCTCCAGAGCTCGCTCCTTCTCCACCCCGCCTCCGCAGTGGTGGAATGACCTACCTACAGATGTCAGGACCGCCCAGTCCCTGACCACATTCCGCCTCCTTAAGACTCACCTCTTCAGACAGCACCTGTAGAACTCCTCTGTTTCTCCCCTGGGACACTTTCACCCTTCCTTAAATATGCTTTACTTACTCTTACCTGCCCCTATTTTACTGCATTTAATCCTGTACTTCAGAGTACTGTAATCTGCCAAGTGTTTAAACTGTAGTATTTGGTATTTAATCATATCTTGATGTAACTATCACTGTCACTTATCTGCTGTATTATTGAATTGTATTTTGTCACACTTGTACTTACTTGAACTTGTCATTGTATTTATCTTGCTCTTATTGTATTACCTGTACTGTAACACTTAAATGTATTTGCTTACGATTGTAAGTCGCCCTGGATAAGGGCGTCTGCTAAGAAATAAATAATAATAATAATAATAATAATAATAATAATGTATCTATTTTTGTGAATCCTCAGCAGCATATCAAAGTGTGGTATGTGTTGCACTGTAGTTCGGCAACAACAGTAAACCTTGCAAGGTTTGCAGTATTCCAGATAGGATCACCAGAATATAGCCGACTCCGTGTAAGTGTTTAATGTGTAATCTGTAAATGTGAATTGAATTGGACACTTCAAACACTCAATGCATTAGAATTGTAACTTTATCTTCTAATGATTACAACATGTGCAAGCTTAAAGTATCTCAGACTCTTTAAGCACACATGCAGGTACTTGTAGGAATTGAGTAGCTTTGTGCAGTGGATTGGGTTGCTGAGAAATAAGCAGCAACTCAAATAAAACAAGCAAAAGTGGTGAACCTGAGTAGCATTATGGAGGCTGTGTGGTCCAGTGGTTAAAGAAAAGGGCTTATAACCAGGAGGTGCCCAGTTCAAATCCCACCTCAGCCACTGACTCATTGTGTGACCCTGAGCAAGTCACTTAACCTCCTTGTGCTCCGTCTTTCGGGTGAGACGTAATTGTAAGTGACTCTGCAGCTGATGCATAGTTCACACACCCTAGTCTCTGTAAGTCGCCTTGGATAAAGGCGTCTGCTAAATAAACAAATAATAATAATAATAAGCATTACAGTAAGTGTTGACTGAGTGTTTGGCAATCTGGGTGCCTGAGGCTTCGTATTCCTGATCACTGTGCTTTCACCCTATCACGTCCAACATCAGACCATTCACCAATCAGATGCAAAGCAGTCGTTTGCTATTCGGCCTGCCTCTGGTCCAATCGGAGACCAACAGCTCTGCCCATTGGCAATTTGCTGTTTTCTGCCCGGCTGAAACTGTACAGATGCCAAGTTTCATTTACAAGTTCTATATACTCGGTGATGGAAATAAGTCTCTTATTGCATAGCAGTTTCACCCATTGCAGGCTTTTACTAATTGTTATTTATCACTGACTAGTGCTAGGAGCTGGAATTTGTTTGTAGGACTGTCACCACACCACAAAGTGTTGGCAATAATGACAGATCATCTGTCAGGCATGTGTCTGGAATGGCATGTCCCTCCCCACTCACGCCAGCACAGATACACATTAGGGATTCAAGATCAGCTTACTCTACAGCTATATTGGCTCCTACGAACCATATGCATGTTCTATTGTTGCCTAATGGAGATGTTTCATAACCCTATTAGGAGGAGACTGCTAAGATTCCGGGGTGGGGGTGGGGTGGAGGTGGACAGTTTTGCAGTATCTGAATTACAATGGTTTCAACAGACAGCAAGAAGGCTTGGAATGCAGTAGAGACATTTGTGCAGAGTTTTAGTGTGGATTGACCCCTCCCCAAATAAAATAAACTTGAGGTTGGTGACCTACAGGACAGTATCCCTGTACAGTGTTTGTATTAAAGATTGTGGTTAACCCTTGTATTGTCCTGCACCTGTCCAGATTGTTCCGAGTTTCTCAATTCAAATCACCCAGTCATTCACAACCCAGTTTTGTAATCTATCTTGTGCTGCATTTCCGAATCTGTTAACTGCCCTTGGGCAATGAAGGGGCTTACAGGGCACACAGATGCCTGACTTGTGCACACGGAAACTGTTTGCATTGCTAACTCGGACTGTTTTAAGTAAACCTATGGACTCCAAGATGAATTAACATGGCTCTTCCCCTGAAATGTTGACTTTGTTTAATAATAGAAAAAATACACTTATTATTTATAACCTGCAAAGTGCTGTGCTATAATCTGTTGCCAAGTGCACTCGTGTGCTTACATAACTGTTGAAAGACCAACAAGATTGGAAATATACAGTAGCAGAAGTAGCCAAATAAACTGAATAAACCAAATCTGATTTTACCTTCACAAGATAATTTATTTGTATCTTTCTTCAGTGTCCTACTTCTAAAAATGACTGTAAAATATCAGTGACCATGACTCCTAAATCCTACAACCTACAGTACAAGTCAGGTAGACAGACATTACGGCAAGCGCCTTCCGTTTTCAGCTTCTGTACTGCCTACGTTGTTTGTTTTTATGTCTTCTGTAAGTCCTGTAAAATCCTACCTTGTTCCTGCACTTAAAGCATCTGTCAGCTCGTTTTACTGCAGCTAGAGTAGTTCATTTGGAGTAGAATGCCTGCCTGTCTTCCCTTTTTGAGCAGCGTGTAGAAATGCAAAACACATTCGTACAGAGACCGTGTTAGGCTGCTGACAACAGATACAGTAGCATGTTGTTCAGTGTCAAGGGTTCTGGGCACTAACTGCTCTTTCCATGGGCAGTTAAAGTAATATGTCAAGTGCTGGCTGTTCTGTGTCGTGTGTGAAATGAGATGCAGTAACAGTGCGCTTCCTCTGGTAAATCTTGTTTCAGTTGCTATAAACCTGTGTGTTTTAATACAGTGTTTTAAGTCCTACAGTGTGATAACCGCAACACAATGTGCTGCAAGAAGCGCAGCACCTGCGCATTCTTAAGTGAATGCCAGTAAGCCTGGCCAGGCAATCTAGTCAATGCATCTTTTTTAGCTCCATATATTCTTTTTGTTGTTGCCTAGTTTTTTAAAACTCCTTTGGCTTCTGATGTAATTCATGTCTATGCATGTTTGTATTTGGCCCCCGTCTGCTATCCGTAGTTGGGGGCGGAACTTCCTTTGTTTTGGGAGCTTGTTACTGGTAAGGTATAAAAGCCAGGTATGGGGCTGGCTGTTCCTTCTATGGGTGAAGAAAGAAAACGTAGTTAGTTTCCAAAACCTTATAAAAGTGTTTAGTCTGTGTTTTTATGGCAGCTATTTTTGGTGTTTTGTCAGACACATTTACTTATTTTCCCTACAGGTTTCAGTATGTGTTGGGACTAAGAATAGCGCTACAAACATACAGGGTACGTTCACGATATGATACTGTTCAAAACCTGTCCAAATTCATCGTCTGCGTGAGCTCAGCCGGAAAAGACGTCACCAGGTCACGCATCCACAGGTTTAAAAGTCTGCACAGCCGCGCAGCTTCTCAAGAGGTCCTGCGCTGGAGCAGCCGCAGCTCAAAACAACAGACGAGCGCTGGCTGACAAAGACGTGTGTAGCAACCAGATATAATCCTCACTCCATGTGCTACTGCCACCTAGTCAGTTAAAATGATTTGACTCTTTTTCCACACAGTTATTATACTTTCCAAATATTCAGATATTTATTCTAAAGGTTTAAACATGTAAAAAAAAATAAAATAATGCTAAACGGTTGAAATGAACCTAAAACCGCGGTTATTTTCAGCAGGTGTAATTGGTTATTGATGAAAGATCAGCAGGGAAGGGGAATAACCTACTTTGAATTAAGGAGAATAAATCAGCTTTAATAACAGGTAGTTAGTCAGATATGTGACCTTATGTGCAAGTATTTGAACTATTTTGTCCCAGATCAAAATACAGTACTGTCTAACAACCCCTTTGTGAGAGGGCGGGGGGCAATCTTGCCTGTTATAATACTCATTAATTTGTCTCACAGAACATACGTTTATATTATCTCTTTATAGCAGGGACTGTTTCTTCTATACCTTTTCTGATCATGCTGTAAATTATGAAGCTGGTGGAGCACAAAGGGAACTTCGATTGCATCCACTTCTTCTGCAATTTCTCTCAACACCACCTCCACTTTGGTTCTGCTCAGAACTGTTGTTCATCTACCAAAGCTGTCCACGCTCCATCTGCACAGACCGTGATGTTACGCGCAGACTCCCATCTGCAATCTAGCCGGCAAAAAAGTGTTGTACGCACCCACAGTTATACTAACACACAGCTCTTTTGTTTTTGAAAAGTTTCACATGCAGTTTTAATAACCTATTGGTTTGATTTGATTTATTTTGCTACCGTTTTAAATGCTCTGGCTAAAGGAACAGGAACTTTGCTTAGAACACCTTCTTGACACCTAGCAATTCACAACTGATACAATACTGTTTTGTAACCTAATAACTCATTATCATCAGACATGAAATTTTAAAATGGTTTATTCAATCTTTTCAAAAGCGACTTGTCATTGAGAGTCTTGAGGCACACCGATTTGTCTTATTAAATCTTTCCAGAACCACCGTCATATGATTACCTCCTTTTCTATTCTGATTTCCACAAATGCACCTCATCGCTACAAAATGGCATGTAAATAAACAGCGAAACGCACCGCTGATTCTCTTGTTACAAAAAAGTTGGAAATTGTTCGAGCTCCTGAAAAAAACCTGAATCGGACACAAGTCGCCGAGCAATTTGGTGTTTTCCGTTCTGGTGAGTTGCTTCACCATTCTGTTAAATAATTGTGTGTATGTCTTGAATATTGCTCCTGTACAGGTATTAATCATTACTCTAGAGCTGCTGCTGCATTTTTTTAATGTGTAGGGGTGCTGTGTTCATTTAGTTTGACAGTTTATTAACGTTAGTTTGTCTGTTCATTTTGTTATAGTTTATTAACATACACTTACCTATTGCTTTTCTCTTACTTCTGTTCATTTCATATGTTGATGCACGTGCATCATGATATTATTTATTTATTGATTCATATTGTGTCTGGTGGTCAGCTCCATCTGAAAGAACACTACAATTAAGAACACTTCACTTGCTTCCCAAGGGCTACTGCACTGCACACCTCTATTAAAATACCCAACACAATCAATATTAGAAAAACACAATGCTAAAAGACTGGGTTGCCAAAATGGACGCCATTGACACAAATGAAAGCACTGTACAAGATGTGATAAAACATGAGTGGTAATACTTGCATATCTATTGCTGATGCACTGTGTTGCTGTATACTGTATTGCAGTTAATTGAGTTTCATATTACTGGCACACATTCTCAGGCCAGACTTGCAAACAATTGCTGCAAATAAACTAGAGCCAATGGAACAGGGAGCAGGGTGAGGAAGGGATCAAGCAGGGTTCTAACTAATTGGGCTGTGACAATGTAGTCTTGCCATGTGTCTCTCTCTTGTTGTGTGATTGTAGGTTCTGTAGCCTTAGTGATAGAGCAGTCCATGAGGAATTTAACACTCACAGGAATGCATCTGTTAGCAAAGGCACATAGATCCTGGATTACCTTTTGTAAGTACTGTGCTTCAGGCAAGCAAGGGGAATAGATTTCACAACACTGAATTAATTGAATTTCAGTCTTTCACCAAAACAGTGCTAATAGACATTGGAGAAGGTATTTGAAAAGTTTGTGACACACATTGCTTATAACGTCAGATTCCTCATAGGGGTGAGACGATACAATAGAACCATTTCAACAAAAGTACATTTATTTACTAGTCAAGAATATGCCACTTGATTTTAGTTTTAAAGCAGTTAAAAATAAATAAATAAATAACAAATGTTCATTTACTTAAGTAATACAATTACTCAGTATGTAACCAGATGACTGGCTTGGCTTACCTGACCCAACTTAGAAAAGTGTTTCTTCACACACCCAAGAAAAGAAAAATACTAAGCAATATGTGTCAAACAATCATCAAAATAATGCCCAATCTATATTCTTGTTTTAAAAATCTGTAGACTACTAAATGAAACTACCTGAGTATAAAAGAAAAAATGTTCAGTCTTAACTCATATTTTGAAACGACTGTTTTGCTTTATGTATTAATATTGTTTTGGGAACTTCATTACAATTTTTGTATACCTTAGTGTGTGAAAACTCCATTTTTATTTTTCATTGATATAAATTAATTGTTTGTACTTTTAACTTTGGGAAAAGCTGAGCTTTGAATATTGTCCTGTTGTTGTATTTCATGTACAGCTAACATGATATGATGATGTTTTTAACTGGGAAAGTGACCTGTGATTCCTGGAAGACGAAGGCTTGTTACAGTTGACTGTGTCGTTCGTTTTTCTATACATGGTGCCTGCGTACATGCATTGATGTGTTCGTTGTATGTCCAGT
The DNA here is from genome assembly GCA_030684275.1 of Acipenser oxyrinchus oxyrinchus. Taxonomy (NCBI): domain Eukaryota; kingdom Metazoa; phylum Chordata; class Actinopteri; order Acipenseriformes; family Acipenseridae; genus Acipenser; species Acipenser oxyrinchus. The sequence continues at coordinate 97,671,939 of CM060249.1, forward strand.
GTTTGTTTTGTATCGCTCGCACACGGTAATTTGGTTTGTCAAGTTTCTTCAAGCCGTTTTCTTTAGTGACATGAAACCCGAAATGTGTCCACACTGGTGATCTATTACGCACCGAAGGGCTCTCAATTCCAGGCTCCTGAGTTTCACTGTAGCCATGCTTTGAGTCGCTCCCCGCCATTGCTGTCGGACTCGAATTCCGGAAGCCGCTGTGCTACACATTGCATAAAGAGATACACCTCATCCTTTTCTTTTGATTTGCTGATCAGTATGTGGTGAATTACAAATGATAACATTGTTTGGCTTGTTTCTTGCTGTATCGCAATACAGAAGCTGTGGGTTGTGGATCCGATCGTTTTATAAAAGATCGCAATGCCTTGATATTCGATGCATCGTTGCACCCCTAATTCCTCAAAGTAAACCTATGAGACTGCTGGGTTTGTCAATATCCACAAGCGCACTGTTACGAATACAACTTTGACCCACACCCTGTGGGGTTATCTGGTTTCAGCCTGAAGATCCTGACCTAATGTGTACACTGCAGCGCAAACGTAGCTAGAAATAAAAAAAGCTTGCTGGTTGCAGTGCAAGACATGGGAGAACGCCCGAAATCAATAAACAGTTAACTGATAGAGAGGGGCAGGGCTGCACTGGCAGATTCCTCACAACTTTCTGATCCAAAGCCAAACAATCTCAAGCGTTCTTGCTGTCATCCCCATGGTACAGCCATGCTGCTTTTGTCCCGGCAGTGTTAGAATGTGCAGCATGAGAAATTACTAATGGGCTTAGGCCACATGAGTCAGTGACAGGGTGTGGAGATGGGATGGGGGGTCAGAGGTTTGTAAATGATATGCTTATGGCAGCTGCTTCTGTTTAGAGAGAGAGAGAGAGAGAGGAAGAAGGAGGCAGGCAGAGAGAGGTATGCTCTGATTATGTAAGCTTCACAGTTCCTCTCCCTATCCCAGACCAGCTCTGATCCCCCAGATGTGTCGGGTGTGTTCAGTGCTCTTACTCAACAATGTGTTACTCTAGCTAGCCAAGGCTGAAATAATGCAACAGTGGGATCCTGTACTTGGTTGCAGATACGAGTCACATTGCAGGGGAGCTTATGGAATACTGGAAGTGAAGAGAAACAGCTAATTTGTGCAGGTTTTAGTTTCGGTCGTTCTGTGTGGTGTCTGTGTTTTTTTTTCCTCCCAAATCTCAGTTGGTAACTGACTGTAGATCAGTCATGCTTCGTGCCAGGTATATCGGCAGTAGAAGATGGAGCTGCCATGCTCTGCTGCTGGGTTGAGTTTCTCCGGTGTCCAAGTCCCGGACATGTGTGATAAGGATCCTGTGGAATTCAGCTGCGCTCCCTCTACAGAGGAGGAGGGCTGCAAATGGGCGAAGCTGGTCAGAGTAGAGTGCTGTTTACCAGAGCCTTACTGCCTGTGGTTAAAATTACTTGCAAGGGCGAAACGGGGAGAACTGAAATGTAACTGCTGTGACCACGTTTCTCGGGGTAAAGCAACACAGGCTTACGACAAGAACTTTGGAACCTGTGGGGTAAGGAATCTCTGCAATGCACTCCAGTCAAACATCCTGGGGATTGTAATGCAACTGCTTTTTCTTTTTTTTCTCTTGAATGTAAACAGATCCTTTTTTTATAGTATGCTGACGCTTCCTTTTTTAAAAGTGTGTTTCTGTACATGTAGCGCTGATAATAAACTGGATGTTCGCATGATTTGCACTGCATTCTGTATTGTATGTGTGGACTTAAATTGGTTTTCAGTAATTGTTTACCCAAGTGTGAAATGTAATCTGCTGTAGGCATATGGGATCTACAGAATAGCTAGTGTTTATTACTAGTTATCAGACAGAGTACTGCACCCCCACCCACTTAATGATTCTCAACTCCCAGGTAAAGGGTTTAAATATGTTTTAAAGGAATTTACAACTCTTAATTGTTTATACATTAAAATAAAGCCTGACTAAAAGGGTCTACTTGATTCTGGTCTCTACATATTTCTTAAAATCCAATGGTGGCATACTAAAGTACTGTTATTTTTATCTTGTGTACTGCAAGCTTACATCCCAGTTCTTTCAAGCTTTTCCATTCTGCCTTACCACATAATAGTAGCATTTTCTTCCTGATTTTATTCTTGACACATTTTTTTAAACAAATGAGTTAGTGGTTATTGTAGGTGTCTTTCATATGGGAAGCCAGAGTTGATGACTGGCTAGAAGGGACACCCTCCTTAGTGAAGGCTAAAATGAGCGCCCTCAGGCGAGTATAAATATTTACAGTATATAGTACATTTTATTCTGCCAAACATGAAAACAACTCAAATTGTTTTCCTCTGAAATCAAATGCGTGTTTTGACTGATGCTGTGCTATGTCTCAATGCAATTACTAATCCAGGTCTAGCCAATCAGCAAGAAGTGTATGAGTCAGGGTTTTATTTTTATTTATTTATTTATTTATTTATTTATTTATTGCTATCCAAGTAAAAAATGCCTTTGCTTGTCTCATTTTTCAGACAAAGCAGAAGGATGTGTGCGAGCAGAGTGAGGGGGCTTCGCCGGGCGAGGAAGAGCTGTTCTCGTGGCCGGGGCCCAAGACCATCCAGCTGCGCAGAACCTCCCAGGGCTTCGGCTTCACTCTACGCCACTTCATCGTCTACCCTCCAGAGTCCGCTGTCAGCTCCTCTCTGAAGGTGAGCAAAGTAACCAGAGCACACAGCAGCTGTGCTGGAAATTATACAAGAAAGGCCCTATTGTTACACACTGCTATAACGGACGGGCGTACATTGAGAAGTTGGCTCTTTCGAGCAAAAACATATATATTTAGTACAATAATTTCAGCGAACACATATTTTACTTCGTTTTTTGGATTCGGAAACTCGAACAAACAAGTTGGTCAGTCGAATGAAAGGTTCTTTCCGAGTTGCTTAATAGTACTAAATGTTGAGAACCAATCTGCAAAGCGAAATCTTACTGCATCTTCATCATTCACATTGTCAAAACAGTAACTCTGCCCCTTCAGCTCATCTGAAACAGAAATCTGCGTAAAGAAAAAAAAAGGAATTCAGACAAAGGTTTTGAGATGTGTAGTATATAAACAGTATTTTGCTTTGAAAGTAAAAATGTACAACAAAATAAATATTTTAGGAAATGTAAGGGTTATCCACAAAGTGGAATGTTCTGTAGTCATTTCAGTAGGATAAGGTCCAACACAATACATTTTAATTACCTGGGCATATGCTGATTTGTATCATTATTTTAATTCTGCTTTATTCGTTAAGGATTAAATTGAGTTTATGTATAGTTTTGTGGCAGAAGCCGAATGTGTTCAGGTACAGTATTAACCTATTTTTAGGTCATTTATGTATGTGAAGGCCATGTGTATGAAGGCCATTCTCCACAGTGCTACAAAAGAGTACGTGATCTGTAACATGCAAACATGTTCATCAAGAAGATGACTATTTTAACAGCCAAACTATTTTGATTAAGTAAATACATTACATCACAGCCATTGGTTTGTGTGTCAGCATTATAATGCAATTTATGTACAGTTGTTGGTCAAGCATCTATGTTTTAGAAGAAAATATGTTTGTTTATTAATAAACAGAATAACGGGGTAACACAGCAACATATTACTTCAGCAGGATCTTCCACAGTCCATGCACACGTTTCATATCAAAAAACAATGGTATTCAAACCCTGTATTGTAAATAGCTTGCAGTAAATGTTGATTTTGATTCAATGTTTTAACACTGTGATCGAGACATCAAGGTTCTTGGTCCATAACCAATACAAGTTCAGAATCCAGAATCAAAACTGTTTCAGTGGGTGAAAATATTAGTTTCCAATATTTACGTGTAGCCTTGCAAGCCATTTCAATCTCTCAACTTTATTTTTTCTCCAACATTTTAAGCAGCTGTGTTTTATATATGAAGACCGCATTCCACAGCAGTGACATAGACTACGTACTGTAGGACATTACGAACATGGCCATTTTCTATAAAACTGAATCCATTTATATTTCTGCAATTTGCAGGTTTTCTCCGACTAACACTGGATAGCATACTAGAATTGCCTGTTTTTATTAAAAAATGAAAGTTAAGAGAAATACTTTTTTTGGTAGTTTCTGATTTGTCTGTGTTTTTAAGCTTCATTCACAACACTGAAAACATCTTGCCAGTGTTCTTAAGCATACTTCCAGCCAATGGGCGGACACTGGATAAAGAACATTTTTTGGCATTTATGTAATTCCATGGTGCAGTACAGTGTTTTGCATTCAATTTTGTTCTTCAGTGGAACAACAATACTCACTGTTTCTGCCTGATGTGTGTACTGTATTCCTGCGATTATGTAATTTTCAACATAATCAATGTTGTCTTGATAGTCTTTTTTATATGTCCTTGGTTATAAACTCATTTTGATTACTTATCTTCACTGTACTTATGCATGAAAGGAAACCAATCAGTATGCTTCATCTGACAGAATTCAGATTTAATTACTTGGCATCACTGACTGTCCTGAACTACATTAAGTCCTGTCCCAGAGCAAGCAATCCAAATCAGCAGATGCCTGCCTCTACTTGGGTGCGGTTTCAGAAACGGACTGGAACTATTGAAAATGTCTGATTCGTGCAGTATTATAAAGCCTGTACTGCAAGTGTCACATCACTCATTTCAGAAAGTCATCTTTTTCTTTTGCTTATTTACAGGACGAAGAGAATGGCAACAGAGGTAAGATAATTTACAGTAAAACAAATTCATTACCTGCATTAACTGTTTTTGCACTTTAGGGATTATTACTAATTCTTGTTTTTATGATAAACCCTCACTGGAGAGTGTGTTGGGTAAGGGTGTCTGAATGCACTGTAAGTGTGCACACGGCGTGTCTGTACTGTGCTGGTGAGGCCTGCTGTAAGAGGAGGACATGCAGCTTTCCTCACAGCTGTGTCTTTCCTTGGTTAACTGCTGTGGGGTTTCCTGCTTCCTATAACATCCGACACATTGGTATTCATTATAGCTTGGCAGCAGATATGCAGCAGGTTTTGTTTCTAGTAACTGGATGTATAGTAGCAATGGCAGGGAGTACTGGTTTGACATGGTCTGGAACTGTACAGTATGTTACATGCCATGTAGGACCTACTGTATATTCGGTGGTGTTGTGTCCTTGCACACTGCAATGCAATGCGCTACTCTGCAGCACCACGCTCTGTGTTGCTTTGACACATGGCTTAACAGTACAATCCTGTACTTCAGAGTACTGTATTCTGCCAAGTGTTTAATCTGTAGTATTTGGTATTTAATCATATCTTGATGTAACTATCACTGTCACTTTTATCAGCTGTATTATTGAATTGTATTTTGTCACACTTGTACTTGCTTGAACTAGTCATTGTATTTATCTTGCTCCTATTGTATTATTACTTGTACTGTAACACTTGAAATGTATTTGCTTACGATTGTAAGTCGCCCTGGATAAGGGCGTCTGCTAAGAAATAAATAATAATAATAATAATAATAACAGTTGACTTTTCTGGTAGTACTATATATTTACAATAGCCAGTGACCATGAGTTCACATTAAATAACCTGCAACTCAGTGTTGACATGTGGTTGCTGTGGGTTATATCAGAAGGAGGCTTAAAGCTCATTTTATTTGCTTTTAATTTACTTAAGTATGTATCTGTAGTCCCTTTTTTTATGGTCCCTTAAACTTTGGGAATTGGTTTCCATTTAGCACCTTCAGTTCTAACCGCTGCTGTCAGAGGGATATATACTCAGTGTATGCTGTATGCAGTGCATTCTGGTCTTTTCATGCTCTGTTAATGCACATGAGCCTGATTTCAGTGATTTTAATAGGCAGTCTCACTTGTACAGTACTTCACAGAATGGTCAGAGAAAGCCTGGCAAGGCAAATAGGCTTGGGCTTTTTTTAATTGATTTTATTTCAAAGTTTTAAAGGTTAAAAAAGAAAAAAAACCTAATCAAGCATTCATCGTTTCCTTTTGAAGTTTTGGAGCCTGCTGTTGTAACTGTTTTTGTTTAGCTAAAGTACCATTTCTTTATTTCTTTATTTATTTGAATTTCTTCAAATGTAAACCTTCATTTTTTTTTCTTTTGTGGAATTCATACATACTGTACAGTAGGTATCTGCACTGATGCCAAATGGGATTACTGCTTTGGTTATTTCACTTCGACATTAGAGGCGTTTCATTGAGCTGTCTTGGCAACAGCTCGTCTTTTAAGTGGTCTTTGTTTCCAAAAACTAAGTGGAGCAGAGCATCAGTGCAGTTCATTTCTCCGTTGCAAAATATGCAAAAACAGGTTATAAACTACCCTTTTGATCAGAGACAAAAGCTTCATTTTTTATATGATTGCTTGCCGGATATTTCTTACTGTAGGGATCACAAGCAGTTGTTCCTGGATTTGGAAAAGAAGAACTTTGCATGTGTTCAACCCGAGCAGGGAATACAGAGCAAGCAACAGAAATCTATTCCATGTGTCTGTGGTACAGTCAACTTCCATCCCAGCAGTGTACTTGTGAATTCATGATTTAATGCATTTCATGTTTTACTTTACTGTACATTGAAAATATAGTTCTCACTGTGCCTATAAAGGCAACATCTAAAAACGCACCCTTACTGCACCCAACTGTGGCTTGAACTCAAGCATAAGCATGCCTGTAGCCAGTTTTGGTTCAAAAGAATAAGGGGCACAGGGGCACCTGGCCACCCAGAGGGAAAAAAGGTATTGAGCTGGGATCACCTCCTCATCCTACAGTCCCCGAGGCAGCAGCAGTACAGAGTTCTCCACACATGCAGGATCAAAGTAAAGTACCTACAGTATGTAGCTTAACTCTCACTTCTGGGAACCCATTGTGAGCACTACTGGCGAGTTGTGAAATCAAACTTTTAACCAACAGAAAAAGTAAGTAAAACTAGCACACCCTTCATGAAACTGGTGACATGGCACCTGTGCTAAGTCTTTTCTTCTGGCCCCTGGCATGATGTTGATAAACCAATAATACCATGTTGATAAACCAATAATACATGTAATATGAAAACCTAAACATCCCTTTCTTGCGCTACCAGGTACATTTTACTGAAATAATGCACTTTCTGGGAAATAACGAAAGGAATTATGCCTCTTGCATAATGCCTGCATAAGAAAGAAAATGGGACTGTGCCCAGCCTCGCAGAATAACATCATTAAACTCAAAACAACATGAACATGTCCCAGCCCACACAAAACTGCCCAGCTGTGGAAGAGGAAAGGGCAGCCAGAATTATGTTGCTGAGGCTAGCTTGAGCCAAGAACATTTTACACTCTGGGACTGCTTTCTGTCTTGATTTTTAAACTGGATTCAGTGTCAACCTTCCCCAGTCATTACAGTCTGCAAAGAGAGCTGAAGAAGTTTGAGGTAAATAAGAATATCTGTGTCTGTCCTGTACTAGAGGTGAAACAGCTCATTGTGCATAAAGAATTGGGGTACTTCCTTGATCTACACTGTATTGTATACCGAAGTTCACCAACTGGTTCCTTAATGACACGTATGATGTGAAAAGTTTTCATTCGTGTTTAGGGGCTGGTTTCAATACCCTAGTTGGCAATAATTGTGGACTACCGTGCCTAAACTTACATTAGCCAGTAATCCAATATTGGTGGATCTGTGAAACAGGCTGTTTTGTCTTATTATACAGCCTAGCTGATCACTGTTTAACAGTAATACAGTAACAGTTTGCCTGTCTAGATAAGAACACTCCACTGAGCTTCAAGGGAAATGGCGCTGGTTGGTCCCCAGGGAGGCCTAAAGCCCAGGACAGACAGGCGCGACAAGCGAGGCATTTTGTCGTCTGTATTGCTGCCATTGCTTTCATATGGTGTTGGACAGATCAGCGCTGGACAATACCGCTAGTCCCGTGGCGACGCTGAGCGGTACCCCTCAAATCGAATCCAGAGCGATTTCTTCTGGCTGCCGCGCGGTACTGTCGGTGGATTAACCAATGACAGCCAAGTGCTGACAACATGTGCTTGCTTGGAAAAATCATGAATGAAACTGTTGTCTACGGAGGTGTCCAAGCACCCTGAAGTGTTTAATCCCTCCTATATTTCATTAAAGGACAGGCAAGTCAGTATTTTATACATCGCCCCTGATAAGCATCCTTCCTGCCTTTTTTTTTGTTATTTCTGTAGTCCACTACTATTTTTACTAAATAACTGGCTGTATAAAAGGATAATTTTTTTAACACTTTAGTAGTAGGCTACTTGCTGTCAGGAATGTATTGTGTTTCTTTGCTAAGCTCAGATCGCTCATTTCATACACCTGCATACAGATGACAGAAAAACAAAGTTGAAAAACAAACCAGTGTTAATAGATTATATGGGGGCATTGCAGCTATGGCCATAAGTGTTGGTCACGCCCTATCGAATTAATATTGTTACGTTGACATATTGAAATTACATATCGCTTTGTAGTTTTCCAAAAATGGATAAAATGTTAGATTTCGAAATGTCACATGAAATACTGTACTACTATTGTAGTTTCCGGTAGACACTTGAGATACAATTTTGTAGTTTCTTAGATTGCATGATGTTAAATAAAGTATCGAAATTATGTTTTGAAAAAAAAAAAATTATTGTCTGCATCCTAATACTCTATTAGATTTAAAACTTTTGGCCATATATGTAAATACAGCATTTTACTCAGTAAATGCTAAAAATAATACAGCATTTTACTCGGTAAAAATATTCTGTAAATGTTAACAGGAGCATTTATAATTTAAATTTAGAATAGGAGCTGTCCTGTACAGTATACTGTGTAGAAGTAAATCAATACAATATTAGAAGGATGCGGGTGACATCACAACCCACACAGTTTGCCTGAAACCACAAAACTGCATTAGTGACTTGCATGGTAAGTGCTCTCAATGCACTTGTGACTTGCATGGTAAGTGCTCTCAATGCATTTGTGACTTGCATGGTAAGTGCTCTCAATGCATTAGTGACTTGCATGGTAAGTGCTCTCAATGCATTAGTAGTTCTTGCATATTCTCAGCACTGAATTTCTGGCTTGCATCAATCCTTACAATCTCCCCTACTTAGGCTTAAGAAATATCAGAAAGACTGGCATCAAAAGATCTGAGTTTATATTGTAGTTGATTTTAGATGCTACCAGCCATAAAGTAAAACCAGGACCCTTTAAATTGAAACAGCAGTTCCTACAGTTTAATGCGTCGTTCCTTTTGAACCAATTACCATTTTACTCTACAGTGGTTCATTTTAAAAGTAACAAACTGCCTTCAATATTTAAACACCTGCATTCCTATGGGCCAACTAACGGCTTACAAAGGTGTGGCTCATTAAAAAGCGTAAGCAGTAACCGCGTTTCATGATAGGGTTGTGTCCTCTAAAGAACAGAGCTTTGTTAGTTCCAGACTAATCTGTAAAAAAAAAAAAAAAATAAAGGTGTGTTTCCATCCCCTTTCCTGGGTTAGCCTGTTGCAGTACATGCCTACAGCACTGATTCTGTTGCCAGAGAAAAAGGGCTTGCAGTGTTAGCTTGGAGCATGCCTAGTAGCTACAGTACAGGGTTCTGACATAAAAGGTATTTTATTCTCGCTGCCCATTCAAGAGGAAAGCTATTCATTCAAAGGAGCCCCTAGTGGTCAACAAGGAGAGAAACAAGGAACAAAAACACACACACACACACACACACACATAGTGTTGTGGCTGTGTGGTCCAGTGGTTAAAGAAAAGGGCTTGTAACCAGGAGGTCCCCGGTTCAAATCCCAGCTCACTCACTGTGTGATCCTGAGCAAGTCACTTAACTTCCTTGTGCTCCGTCTTTCGGGTGAGACATAGTTATAAGTGACTCTGCAACTGATGCATAGTTCACACACCCTAGTCTCTGTAAGTCGTCTTGGATAAAGGCGTCTGCCAAATAAATAAATAATAATAATAGTGAAGCACTAGATAGGGGACAGACCTGCCTGCTATAGAAAGTCTCTATTGGTGGTATGAAAGTCATGTACTGTACATGGTTTATTTTTATATATCTTTGATTTGGACTACCCACATGTGTATATTTGAATAATTGTGAAATCAAAAATAGTTTTCACAAAAGCTGCCACCCAGTTTCAAGATTACAGGGGCTGTGTCTCGCCAGGGTGCTTTTGGAGAAGGGCTTGAAAGGCACAGAAAGGCTTGAAAGCATTAGAAAGGTATGCTGAGTCACCAGGAAATAGTGCAGTGTGTGTGCTTTTCATTCACTCCCTGATGCTTAAACAATCCATTTATGAATGGGCAATTTGAATTTAACTGGAGCACCAAAAACGAACGCAGAAAATTAATGTAATCAACAAGTAACCAAAACTATGTGAAACAAAAGATTAGAATATCCTTTGTGTGGAGGGGATGGGGTACAGTATAGTGGTTGTTAAAGGTCGATACAGTATTTATTTATTTATTTTAGGTTGATTCAATTCCAAAAGATTCCATTTAGTTTTTTTGTTCAAAGGCTTAGTTATTTTCCCCATACAGTCTTTGTTTCTACCTGTTATTTAAGTCTGTCCACCTGTTTTACTTAAATACTGTAGGTATGTTCCTAGCATTGTCTAAAAATTAAGTAACTCCGCTGGTAAGCAGCCGAATACCCGTTCAGTCCTGACATGTTACAAACTACTGTCCCCTGGTGGTTGAAAAGAGATAATAATTAGTGAATTCTCGTTCAAGGGACAAACAAAAAAAGAAAATCGTATTATCAGGAGTCTTAAGCCAGATGCATGCCGACAGTTTTTATTGAAGTTACAGTAACACTGAAATCAAATTTCAATTCCAGAACAAAGAAAAGTATTCTACATTTAAAAGTACTTTTGCATTTTATTGAAAATGCATTTGGAAGAGAACTTTTAAAAAGTGTACAAATGAACAGCACTTGCCATCTGTACATTGCATTCTGGCTAAGGGCATTTTTAAACCACCAAAGGCGTCCTCAGCATCAGGTATTGTGCAAATTGGAAAGCCGATGACTTGCATCCACAGTTTTGCTGTTCGTAGGCCTGTATTATTGTATCCCATTTTTTTCAGAATGGTTAAAAGGGTTTGCGGTCATTTTGGAATCTGCAGCAATATCTTTCTTTTTCTGTTTGGTGGTGCATTATCCACTGCTTTCAACACTACCACTTTCTTCTGCAAGGACATGATGCGTCAGCACTATGGCAACTCGAAGTGTGTCATAGGATCTGTAGTCCCAAAACAGCAGTAATACAGTCCAGACTGAAACACTAATCTGGATGCAAGTTGATACATTTCCCAATATCCTTTACACCCCGCTTTTACACTAGATTTTTTTTTTGGTTTGTTTTGTTTTATTAATAAGGGACTGCTAAATCTGTAGAACATGTGTAGTATCATGTGTCTAATCCAAGTTAGTGTTAACGAGAATTTACTGTATTATCTTTGCAAATTGTGGTTCATTGTTGGGAATCGGTATCGTTATGAGGATTACGTCACTGCCTTCATTTATTGGTTTTACTGTAGGTGGCGGCTCATCCTGAAAACGCCTGTTGCTGGTTTTGGGGGCAGCACAAGCAGTCTGTGATGGAGATTTGAAATGCCCATGGAGTCTGGTGTAGCTGCTGCGTTTACAAAAAACAAAAGTAAAACAACTTACTTTAAGGTGAATCCAAAGCTGGGTCTTTAAGGTAGTTATTGGCATTGCTTGTGTGGTGGAGTGCAAAGTATTTGAAAAAGCACATCTAATAATCAGTTTTTACTTTCATCAGTACACAATGAAGCAGATCATCTGACTGACCATGAAACACGAGTCTGACAATACAGAAACCAATCAATATAAGTGATCCATCTTTTCAGCGGCTTAATGTTAGCTGTAAGTAGTAAACTAAACAGACACATTTTATACTTTTACTGTAAAGATGTCAGCCTTGCTACAATACCTACAAACTATTTAAATAGTACAAAAATGACTTTGCAAATGCAGTTGCATTTTTAAACCATGTGTGCCACCAGTGCATATTAATGATTTCATATTTATGAATCAAATTCAGGAATATTCTCAGTTTAGTTCTTCCCAGTGTTCTGTCTGTTTTATTTCCAAATAACAATCCTTCCTAATAAAGTTAGAAAAATATTTTTTTGTAATATAGTATATTTATTGCCCCCTATCAGTACACAGACTGTATAATAGAAGTGCTACACTATGCAGTTTAGTACAAAATCGAATTGGTTTTATTATTGTAGTGACGTTATTTGGACACCAAGCTGCAGGGTTCATAATCAATCAATCAGTCTTTATTTTATGTAGAGCCTTTCATAGTGGACCACCATCACAGAGAGCTTTACAAAATACAGTAAAAAACCAAAAAAAAGCAATGCTTAATAAGTACAGTAAAAAAAAAAAAAAAAAAAAAAAAAAGTTGGAAGTAGCAAAGACACAGCAGCTAGTAACAGATATCAGGCTTAAAAAGCGTGGAAAGCAAGAGAGAACAAGTGGGTCTTGAGTTGATTTAAAGCGAGATACGGTGGGAGCATCACGCACCAAGGCTGGGGGACATGATGTAGAACACACATTGGTGTGTCTGTCTCTGCAGAGGAGAGCTGCTGCTGTATCTGGTATAGTGTAAGCAAAGATTAAGGCCGTTCTAGTCATTTATTAAAAGTTACTGCTTGCCTGATCCATGCATCGTTGGTTTTTGAACAGCTTTGCAGAGAGCCATTGCAATGTAATTGTTTTTGAACTCTGTCCTCGAAATGCTATAAATCAGTAAGCTGGCACTGTTGCGGTTTCTAGACTCTGCACAGCATCTCTGTTTTAACCTTGGACTACAATACATACTGCAATGTACTCAGTTCATTCTTCGTGTTATGAAAATTCTGACTTGGTAGTGTATGCGGTCTGCAGATAACAGCGCTACTGTAAATCCCTACTCTATTTTATATCTGATTATTTATATAAAGATAGCTTTCTCTTGTAATCAATTAAGATTCTCCTTATAAAATTATGACATTGCTGAAATTGATTACTTCAGTATGTTTAGCAAAATCACCAGTTGCTCAGTAAAAAGGATGGTGAAAACAGTAATTGTGGGATATCACCAACAGAGGGTGTATAATACTACTGATCTACTGTACGAGCACAACGTTGTTGCTGAAGGGTGGGGCTGACTCCACAGCATTACATAACATGTGGCGCTGGAAATATGTAATCCTGCTTCTAATTTTTATATCCGCTCAATGTTAGTAAACATCAATAAAGCCCAATGAATGACCTACTTGCTCATGACCCATCTAAAAATAGAAAAGATTCAGCGCCTGCTGCTACTGTATACTGTGACTTGCTGTGATGTACCGCTCTGTAGTTAATGCAACTATTGTGTGTGAGTATTCCTGGGCATTGTTGAATGCCCACACACGAACAAACAGACATGCTGTCCTGGTGGTTTTATGACTACAGGCTTGGCAGTTATTGCGAGTTTTAACTTCCAGTTGGATCATACAGTATCATCAGATTCACATCCTGCTAGTAAAAGGAATTTAAGTAAATGGATGTTCTTTAAATGTATAGTCCGTTACCGCTCCTGAGTTCATTTAAAAGCTTTTGGATACACAACGAGTTACCAACGCCAGGGTACCCAGTGTCCTGCTACTATTGCATAACATATATAGCGATGTAACGGGACAATAGAAATAAGCAAATGCAATGGAACCAGTCTGCTTAAATTAAAGCAGAGGTGTTGCTGGCACTTGTTCTATAGTTCTGTTGGATTCCATTCATGTTTTGAGGTACTGTAACAGCACTGCAAACAGAATTTGGTGTCTCACCACCCACTACTTTTGCCTTAAACCCTGTGGCACTGTTCAAATCACTTATTAAAGTACAGTGGCCCTTTTTAAAACTGCCAGATTGTCTGGCACTCCAGGTTCCAACAGAACTGGACAAAAGGGGAAGAGGTGTATAAAGTGTGAGGGGGAGTTCTGCCTTTACACTCTGTCCATTCTTAAAGTTTGGATAGGCCACATGGACTTTGTCCAGAATGTGTCTGTATTGCTTCTTGTCAGCCTGCATTCTCTGCTGTTCTCTTTCTTGTCGCCACGACCATCAGACATGTTTTCTTTCTTTTTTTGCCTCTCTCCTTGTTCTGATATAAAAAAAAATAAAATAAAAAAAAACCACAACACTTAGCAAGTTGGCATGACAGTTTTCCGTAACCGCATTGTTCTGGAGAATTTTAAAGTAATGTGAGATTTAGTCATGTCCGTGCTGCAATAGTACATGAGACCAATTCAGTAATTCTAGCCACACCTGATAGTATTATTATGGCATCTTTACAGTATTTTGACATGGCCTGTGTGTTGACACACCCCTCCAGTTGATTCACAAAAATGCTGGGGCTTCAGCTGGTGCTGAAAAGGGAAATTTTAATTGCAGAGTGCTCATAGCAGACCAGTTGCTTTAAATATACACACTTCTACAATATAGACGGGTGATTTTAGTTGCTTTGTCCCAAGAGCCACACTGACACTTGGCTGAATGTGGTGCTGCATTGAGCCAAATCAGATGAGACATGAGCTCATTTTATAGATAATGCAAGAGACCTGCTTGTTCATAGAATGAGGAAACTGAGAGGCTCAGTTCACACATTACACACACACACATCTTGCTTCTCACAGTAGAGATGAATATACAAGAGTACAAATAAGCAAACCTTGATAATGAAAGTGTATCTACAGTATAACCTGTTATTTTACTTTACCTTGATACTGTACAGTATACTGTTGAACTACAGAAATTAATGTATTGTATATGAAAGAACACAAAGTACTGTAGAAAAGATGCAGCACAATTGTTTGTTTTTTTGTTATATGTGGCTTATTTCCAAATATCTTCCCACAACCCGCACTCTCCAGCCCACAGACTGTTCTCTGTTCTCACTGAGGCTCTCAGCCTTGCCGATCTACTTTTCCCAGCAGATTTAATGCGAGAACTGATGCTATCTTCTCCTTCTTAGAGTTTGAGATTTTACATTTGGTCCAGTCCAGTCCATGCATTCACTGTGATGCTGCCAAACAGCGCCACCTATTGGGAGAAGCAGACCTGGAGCAGTAGAGAGGTTCATATTGCATGTCTCTGTTTGCTTGATACACAGGCTTACTGTACTGTACAATGGCATGGGCTTAATATCAAGGTTTTGTACTGTCATGTACACAGAGGGTAGGGATCTGCTGTTCTAATCACTGTTAAAAAAGGCTTCCTTATCCAGTGTAAGACTGGGAAGAAGCCGTACATTAAGCCTAGATTAATTGCACGGAATTGTAAAGATTAATTCTGGGTTGAGGGCCAAGCATCTGCCTCCACTAGAAGAATCCTGAGATTCTGAAAGCAGGTCTTCACAGCCTCTCCCATCCTGCTGCCATAGCCTACCTAGTTCCTCTACACAGTGTGGTTTTATATTTGAAATTTAAGATAAATGAAGGCAATAGTTTTACTAAGGAGTTGTCTTGATACATTCTATTGTGTTACGGTGTTTAGTCAGTCCCTTCTAAGCTCCAGTTATCTTGCTGCCTTTACCTTGTCTTTTGAAGAGTGATTCACCTATCACATGACGTTCCAGAACTGCTGTTGCCTAGCAGGGGCACTGAAGTGGCGTTATTTCTCAACTGCATGCTGCACTTGTGGGCCATCTTGACCTGAAGGGATTTCTTATAAAACTTTCTGTTTCTAATTGGAGTAGTTTTATATTGTGGCTTGTGTACTAGTGGAGGGGGTTGGACTTTTTGGTATGTAAACTTTACTACAGTTTGGGATTTTAATATGGTATGAACCCAAGTTGTGCCCAATCCAGTACTGTAGCTGTTTTGCCTTGTCCCTATTTGGTTTTGCCTTGTCCCTAGTTTATACAGTACAAGGGTTATTGGCTTATCTTACACCACTATGTATACACAGTACAGTACCCATGAATGGTGATACCAATGTAGCTAACAGTGGGTTCAGAAAGCTTGTCATTTTACTACCAATTACCCCTTCTGTGTTAGATTGTATTGTGTACTGGAAGTATATTTATACTGCAGTACAGAATAAATATTCATTTTGTATATATCAAATATCAAAATCGTCAACTTGTTTTTAAGCAGCTCTTTTATTTTAAGTGTTTTAGGCTACGTGTTGATAAAAGGAATCCAATACACATACATACTGTATCGTTGAGTTCACGAGTGAAGTAAGTCATAAAGGGGGTCTCCTGTTTTTTTTATTTGAAGGCATTTCACGGTGCACACCAGGGTCAGAATCCTGCTCAGGTCAGTCTGTTTGAGAGGACTCGATGGCAGAGATTGTTCAGGTCACAACTGTACTGGGGTCTTTCTGTGGAAGCTCATATAGTACAGTATGCCCATACCTTTCTTCAATGTATTCTGTGCCAGTTTTTCATCTTTTTATGAGCACTGCAGTACATTTTACTTCAATGTCGGTTTCTCAAGATAAACACGTATGCCTTTTTTTGTGTCCTGCAGGGAGACAGCGGAACAGGCTGGAGCCCATGGATACCATCTTTGTTAAGCAGGTGAAGGAAGGAGGGCCTGCCCATGAGGCTGGGCTCTGCACAGGTAAGAACACACCTGGCTCACACATTTCTACATTGGAAACATATCAGAAGTGCACTATGTATACAATTGTTAAAGGGAAGCCTGTATGAACTAAACAGCAATGATAAACATTTTAATAACTTTTTGTGTCATGTGCTTGTTTGTAATGCAAGTATTTATGTTTATAATTTAAAAAATGTACTTGTACTTGTAGTTGGACTGCAAGACATCTCATGCCTTTAATCAATTTTACACTATTTTCAAATGTACTGTTATAGAAACTATGGGCTAGATTCTCAAGGCTGTACTCCCAAGTAGTTAATTGTTTATCCAAACAAAAAACACTAAATGCAATTTAATTAAAAAAATGGATAAAACAAACAATTTAAGACTACTTAAAAGTTCCTAAGTTAAAAGACTTAGTTGTTTTATATCTGTTTTGGTAACTTTATTGGGTGTGTCTCCTTTGTGAAAAACAATGTGCTAATGAAGTTTTGGAGTAAATAGCTTTGAGAATGTAGCCCAATGTGATGATCCTCTAGTCAACCGATTAGCTCTGTGCCACCCTTACTGTCCATTACGATGAAGAGTCTCATTATAACACATGCGAGTTTGCTCCCAACAAATTATAGCAATTATGATGCTGACATTTCACTGTATAATGACCATGACTTTAAACATTATCCTCAGGACTGTCACAATTGACAAGTTTACTGCAGGGTTCATCAAATGTGATGGAGGGATACAATATCTATACAGTATTTTTATTTATTTTTATTTAGCAGATGCCTTTATCCAAGGCGACTTACAGAGACTAGGGTGTGTGAACTATGCATCAGCTGCAGAGTCACTTACAATTACGTCTCACCCGAAAGACGGAGCACAAGGAGGTTAAGTGACTTGCTCAGAGTCACACAATGAGTCAGTGGCTGAGGTGGGATTTGAACCAGGGACCTCCTGGTTACAAGCCCTTTTCTTTAACCACTGGACCACACAGCCTCCTTTTATTAGTGGACCAATAAAGTACTTTTAACTTGTATCTAAAAAAAAAAAAAAAAAAAATGGACACATTTTAAGGGTGTCCGAAACTCCCTGTTGTAGCTCACAGAGTCTCGTAACTGCAGTGGAATATCACATCAGAAGATAGAACTCGGACAGTTCTTTTACCTGCGGTGTAACCTTTCAATGCTAAAATCAAATTGCACAAGATCTGATGGTAATGTATTTGAATGTTCCCTTGTTTCTGTGTGTTTTAATCCCTTTGTGATATGTTTGAATGTCTTTGCAGGAGACAGGATTGTAAAAGTGAACGGAGAGAGTATTATTGGAAAGACGTACTCCCAAGTAATTGCCTTGATTCAAAACAGGTAAACATGCATTATGTTAACTTCATGTTCCTCTGGCACACACTAATGTTACTGCAATACATTAAATGAGAGTTTTAGTAGATTAATCGAATCCATTTACCATGCATCCCAGCTGGCATCTTCAGAGTGGTGTGAATCAAAAATGGTTTGCATAGTGTGTAAGGGATGAGGGTGTTGGCACTTATTTAACTAGGTATACTAACTGTCCAGACTTGTAGTGCCTTCTCCTTCAACTTTATCTGATTTCTGTTCCCGATGAGCTTCTGTCTTTTTTTTATTTTTAACACAGTTCCTTTGCAAAGCGATGAATAGCTTTCCCTGTTCTCAAAACGGGACGTGTAGGTGTGTTATGCATCTCCATATCTGGTATTTGCAAGTTTGGTCAATGAGTTAATTACCCATGACTATAATTGAATTCCAGTTCCTTATTTAGGTACTTCAGGATAGTATCTTGATGGATAATGTGGAAAGTTTTTATTATGCAGTGTTATTCATATCTCTCTTCCTGCTGCAGACTGCTCATCATGTCAAATTGGGAATCTCCTGATTCTGTGTCCAGTGAATGGTTTGCTTGTATATGGTACATTAGGTTTTATAAAAACTAGTACATCCTATTAAATGACAGTATATCTTGAGAGCCACCAGCTGATGTCTGTCTTGTTGGTGTGATATCCTGTAAATAGGGTAATGTTAATAGGGAATAAAGTGATTTTTTTAAAGTTCATTCTGGGGTGCTGCCTAGTTTTAATGAGAAGTAGGTACTGTAGTGGGTTTATTTATTTTTCTCTTCAATTGCTGCACCCACTAAGTTATGGAAACAGCTGCAGTTTCCATAAAGAACAGTTAGAGATTGTCACTTGTTTCAAATGGTTCCTTTTAAAAAGAGTTGTATATCATCAAACAGTAAACAGAGTGGAAAAGTACTTGCTGTTTTACCGAAATCGTTTATTTAAATGTCACTGTTACTGAGCCAACAAGAACTCTGTGCACAGGGGCGTAGATCTGTCTGAAAATCTGGGAGGAGGGGGGGGGGAAAGATTCTTACATTGAGCTGATTATGATTGCAAAAATCAAACTGGGGGTGGAAAGGACTGGTATTAATAATCATGTCAATAAATTGCAATATGTATATTTATTTCTGACCAATTTAATACATGTTTAAGCTAATGATAGTCAATGAACTTGCCCTTTATTTGAACACTGTGAATTCTGTACCACACCTAAGTTTTACAATCTAATAAAGACAACAAACAATACAAGTAAAAGAGAGAAGGTGAATATAAATATTAAATAGATTGACAGATATAAAATGTAATTTGATTGATTTGATAAAGAAAATAAATCTTACATTTATTTTAGGGTTCATAAAGGCCATGGTAAAAAAAAAAAAAAATCAAGGACTTAAGGACTTTTTCAAGGACCAACATTTAAAAGGACATCACATGCAGATTTTAATGAAACAAATTCCATCCATGTACCAATGCATTGAAAACAATGCAGTGTTAGTCTATTACAGTTAAATGTTCTAATGCTTTAATGATCAAAAGTATTTTCTTTGCTCCTTTATCATAAATCATATTATTTGTTATACTTTTGCAATGTGTTAAATGCTAAAAGAAAATGCAAACATAGATAAACTGCGTAAACATCACATAGGCAAATATACAAATAATCATTGTAGTTTGTTACTGAGCCTAAATAATTTAAAAAAATAAATAAATAAATAAAATAACTAATCGCAAGTTAAAGTAGATATTTAAACGCAGCAAACACAAGCTTTAATTTAATGTGTCATGGCTCAGTTTTTGACACCTATGCATTATTCACTGTTTCAGTTAATTTATTGGCCAAATAAATTAGTCTGGTTGTCCTATGAAAATCTTACTTTCTTTTATTAAAGGTATATTTATTATTATTATTATTATTATTATTATTATTATTATTATTATTATTATTATTATAATAATAATCACGGGGAGGTGGGGGTGGTTGCATAACTACCACATCTATCGTTTTTAAATGCCATCTACAATGTTAACCTTTTTTTTTTTTTAAGGACTAGTGTTTTCATTTTATACAATGAAACAAACAAAGTACATTGTTTTACTGTCAATTGTTTTTAGATTACACATCATAAAAGGTCTGTATAAATTATTTAAAAATCTTACATTTTTTTATGAACACACCCTTAGACAGTATTTCATTTATTTGCATCACGACAGCACCTTTTGAAAACAGCTCTTTATATTTCTCTTTGTATTCCAGATGATGTTATTTACTCCAACAATCAGGGTAATCGACAGAATTAATACTTGCGGGGGAGCTTTGCTCTTGTCCAGATATTGGAGATCCTAGCTAATGAGAAGTTTGCTGATTTAGTTTGGGCTTGGTGTCGACTTCTTTTTGTAGGTCTGATGTTTTTGTGTTATCCAAACTGTCAGAATCGTCACTCAGTGATTGCTCAGTCTCAACATTGCTTTGGCTGGCCTAGACTCTCTTCATTTTGACGTCAACATCTGATTAGCAAGTAGAAAAAGTGTTCAAACAATTTTAGAATTAATTATAAAATCAAGTAAGTGTTACTCCACTTTCAATTGTAGAGACGTACAGTAAAGAAAGACTGCTTTACACACTTGAAACAGAAGGCTAAGGCTAACCAAATCTATGTACGCTAAATACTAATAACATGTTCACATATTTTTCATTTTGACGTTATAAAACTAGTACACAAAAATTAAACTGACAATTAAAGATGAAACGTATTAGTAGGATTTGACTGGTGCAATTTCAAACACACAAGGAATTAATACATTTCGCTGGTACAGTGACCTACAGGAGAAGTGCTTCCGGACAATAAGGGTGTGACCTACGGTGAAGTTTTTGTTCAAAGCCTTTGGAGGTCTGGATAGCCACGGAAAGGAATATCCCCTCAAGTGTCCTGAGGGCATCCGATGATTCTCGGGCATTTGCGAAGAACTTCCACCTTTCACTTCCAGAGCTCAGCAACTCTACAAAATCAACCCACCCACCCTGACCCTGACCCTAACCCAACCCCAACCCTAACCTTAAGCAACCCCAGCCTGAAAACCTAACCCTAACCTAATACCTAACTATTAAGAATGATCTGATGCCCTCAGGACACTTTCTAAAGGATATTCCTTTGTGCTGCGTCCGGGTAGGGTGTTTTGCTGCAGTATAACATTTTATATCATTTTTTCCCTGCTTGATTTTTTCTTTTCTTTATGTCTATTTACTATTTAATCAGATTATGAAATTAAATCAAGCACCTATCATGATTTCAGGGACTGTACGGAACCTGATATTTACTACATGTGATGTGAAAGCACGTAAAAATTAAAACAACAAAATAACAAAAAGAAAAGAAAGAAAGAATAAATAAACAAATAAAGTAAACAGAATCCGACCTGAATCATCACAAGTATCCGTCACAGTGGATGTGGATGGTGAAAAGAATGATGGGATCGTCTTATGTTTCATTCGTTTTTTTCTTCAGAGAAGACAAGACCGGCTTCCTCTGTTCAAGCACGAGATTATTAGATCATGCAGTGCAATGTGGAATGTTCTTTGCTTGACAGCATGCAGAGCTTTCATTTGAGTACAGTTCGGTTGTAACTATTTTAGTTTTTTAGTACGACGTACAGTACGTATTGTTCCGATCTACATAATTAGCGGATCACTTTTTATTTTTTTACTGGTACAAGATGATATGCGAAAAGAAGAAATATTATAATTACAGTAAAATTAAGTTTGAAAACTGGGAGGGGGTGGGGGAGGGTGCGTATGTTATCCCCCTGACCAAAAATTAGGGGATATATATACCCCCCATCCCCCTGGGATCTACGCCCATGTCTGTGCTATTGCAGTTATCTGTGTAATGGGCTTGTGAAGAGGTCTGGTATTGAGGACTGGAATGGAGTATATACAATGAACCCCACTATAAACAGTGACTTTTTAAACTGCTTTCAGACACAAAGCACACTTTTTGTTTTTTAAGTATATTATTTTTATTTAACATGCTAACAGTTTGGTTTCTGGGATTTTATTTGTGCTCTTCTAAGGTTGTCTGCTAATTTTATATTGAATGTACTTTTCTGCTGTTCATTTTAGTGACCCTGTTCTTGAGCTCTGTGTCATGCCAAAAGATGAAGACATTCTACAACTGGTAAGTGATATTCTGTTAGAATAATATGAATGAATTGCCTGGTCACCAAAGGGACTGAGACTCATGTTGTTTCTGTGGGTTGTAGTCTTTCAAGGGTCATCCAGTAAGAGAAGTGACCCACATAGTTCAGGTAATGAGTAATACAGGTTTGTTTTCTTAGTGATTGACACAATGGATGTAGTGTTGACTCTGCCAAAAGTACAGTATTTTACAGTCCATGCAGCTTATTTTTTATATTTGATTTAATGGACTGATTTCTTTCTCCACAACTTAATGAAGTCGTCTGCTGTGTATGTGATTTGATCACATCCAGACGGTAGAAAAAATCTCTGTTTTTGTAACTCAAACATTTTCAATGTTCAATGAGTGTAGTGCTGTATTTAGAAGTGAGGGGTCGCTATTATCTACGCCGTCTCCGTTTCCCCATACACTCAACAGAACCACAGTTTATCACTCTACAGTAGTTACGGTGAATCTCTAGCTTCAGCTATATTAAGAAATGCACAGTAATATCCCGCTGTTTTAGTGGGGGACTACAATGCGAAATAACATCACTTCACATAAAATTATATACAACTTTTTATAAACCTAAACATAAACAATAATGATTAAATCTTGAAATCATTAATAATAATAATAATAATAATAATAATAATAATAATAATAATAATTTGTTTATTTAGCAGACGCCTTTATCCAAGGCGACTTACAATAATAATAATAAATCTATCTATCTCTATCTATCTATGTATCTATCTTATATAGTGTCTTTCAAAGTGGACCACCATCACAAAGTGCTTTACAAGATACAGTAAATCTATAATGCTTTAAATACAGAGAAATGCATAATACATGATATACAGTAAAAAAAAAAGCATAATACATTAAATACAGTGGAAAGTGCATAATACATGATAGTAGCATAATACATGAAATAGCAGCAGCAACACAGCAGCTAATAGCAGATATCAGGCTTAAAGAGAATGGAAAGCAAGAGAGAACAGGTGGGTCTTGAGAGTTGATTCAAAGCGAGCGACGACGGGAGCATCACGCACCAAAGCTGGGAGAGAATTCCAGAGCGCCTTACTTTTGACGATCTCTTCTTTATTACTCGGTTCCTTAGAAGTGCTGTTCAAGTGTAACTGAATTTCAATGTATACCGATAGCTGCTTACAGTAGTTACGTGTAATGCAACTGTATCTCTGCAGCTTTTAAATTAAATATCAACAAGGCTTTGAAGCTGTACATGTATAATGAAAAATGTATTTTACCAATGTAATATGTGTTTACTGTGTACTTGCTGGGTGTTTAAAAATTGCTAATTTTACCGGGGTTTTTTTTTTTTTTTTTTTTTTTGAGAACTACCGTCCACTTGGATGAGACATTTATGTTAATTAAGGGGTTGGAGCAGCTGCACAAGGACACCAGCTGCCTCCCTGCATGACAATGAACATTAAAGTCATAAACTCCTTTGTCATTTTGTGTTGATGTCGGTTTTGGCATCTACTCTGCTGCTTACCTAATAGGGCGAGGCATCTTATGATGGGCAATATAATGTGAATTCCAATGTATGGATCTTGTCCAATCTACATACATGAACTGTACCACTGCATATTGACGTGCTTGTTAAGGCACTGCTTTAAACCATATCCTCCTTCTTTCAGAACAGAGGAGGTTGTGTACTTTCACTCTAGTGATTTAAGTCTTGTAACTGCAAGATGCCCCAATTACAGGATGTACTTTACTTTGCACTAGATACAGAGTTTTAGAACAGTGATGTTTGCAGAAAATAAACTATGCCAGATATAAATAGAAGAATAGATGCATTGTATAAGAAATCCCTGGCTGTGATGAGCATTTTTCTTCCTGCCAGTTGCATCACAATGTTCTACAGTGTGTCAGCACAGTACAGAGTAAAAATAACGTTCTGTAGTACCCTTTCAGGATAATTAATATTTAATGGACCCATATTCATGACGTGTGCCTATGTATCTGTGTGGATGTGCACATGGCTATTTGTGAGCTGAGGAGCAAACCACAGAAACTTTATGTACGGCTATGGCCAACACCCCAGCATCTAGAAAATTTAGGATATAGACATTTATATATAACCAAAATAAATATATATATATATATATATAGTTGTCATGCCGTCAAAACCTATAAATACCTCCAATGTTTTGATTCAAACACAGGCTCCCTTGAGAAAGATATGTGCAACATATCGAAACGTTGGGCAGCTGGCTCTTTGAGCTAAATTATATATATATATATATATATATATATAATGTAGATCTTTTATTTAACATCATGTAATCAAAGAAACTACAAAGTTCTACAAGTGTCTACCAGAAGCCATAATAGCAGTACAGTATTTTATCTGTATTTCAAATTTTTCAGTCTGTTTTCTTCATTAAGTATATGGGAAAACTACAAAGTGGTATGTAATTCACAGTCTTAACCTAACAATATTCAGCCGGTTTCATTTTACTTTATGAAGCATAATTAATTCTATATGGTGATGCAAAACTTTTGACCGTCGCTGTACAGTATATTTTTCATTGGGAAAAATGCATGGTAGCTGGTCTGATTTTAATCTGTACATGTCTGCTTCCAAAGGATTACAACCATTTAAATACTTCACCAACTGGACTAAAGTTGCAGATAATGCAGACGGAGAATCTTCAATCACTCTTAACTGACTGTTTCAGAGCAGTGATTCACATAGTGCACTGCATGTGCTGACAGGATCTGAGAGGTCCCTCTGGGTCCTGCTGCCTTTTAACACTTCACTGGCTTAATAATACATCCTTTCAAGTCCTGTGAAGAAAGTAATGTGCCTCAATCTTCAGTGCATAGTGCCAGTTCAACAGAGCATTGTTGAGTGCTTGTTAGGGTACAGAGGGGTTTGTGTAGCCGAACTGGGGGCGCCCAGGGTAATGCGTGAAAACTGCCATCCATCTTCTCCAAATAAAACCTCGTGCACATTAACCCTGTTAATTATTTTGGATTTGTAAGGATTGTTTTAGAGTTAATGCCCATATTGACACCCTCTATCAATTCAAGTATTGTTTCCCTAAGTAACATGCAACACATGTTGAATTTGAGCATACCTGTATGTTTTAATACTGGGGTTAAAGTATTACAGTATCTTGTTATGCAAGATAGAATTGAGAAGGTTGAATCTGATTTCTTAAAGGGTGCAAAATGGGGTCACAATAACACAAGTTTACTAAAAACATTACTGTTCATTTTTATTTTGTACTAATGGTTAAAATAACGTATGTCTCAATGAATGCTGATTTTAGTATTCAATCTAGTATTCGACCATTACTGAATAACATTTGTTTCAGGTACTTGCAGTATATGGTGCTAGTTTCAAGGTTCTGGATTAGTATTCCTGAATACAATAAGTGGTCAGTAGCCATGTGTGATGAGCACAGAGCTGGGTTGTCTTGTACTGTAGTGTGGTGGTGAGGATGAGGGGATAAAGTACACCAACATCAAAGCCAGTGATCTCCCAGGATCAAGGGATCAGGTTTTGCACAATAGAAATGGAGAGTTATTCTCGTAGTAATTCTGAGCCTATTTTGTTGTATGTGCTGTAGTTAAGTCCTCTGCAGTCTGAGAAGAAGCATTGCTGATGAGGCATGTGCAGGGCTCACGTGTGACGGATGGTGGGCTGCTGGTGTTAGTTCTCTTGCTCTCTCTCGCTCGCGCTCTCTCTCTCTCTCTCTCTCTCTCGCTCTCGCTCTCGCTCTCGCTCTCTCTCTCTCTCGCTCTCTCTCTGAAGGCTCTTATCAGGTTGGTGTCTTTTATAATAGAGCTTTTTTCTCCCAAGCTGTTTAGTGAGATCAAAGTCTATACTCATATTCTATGTTACGGTCACAAATGATATCTGTGCACAAAATGAACCTGTTGGATTCTGTATGCTGTTACAGTTTTACGTTCCTCAGAGAATTCTTATTTTGAAAATCAGCCAAAATTCCTACTTAATGCAAGCAGTCATTTTGTAAATGTTGTTTAATTAAAATTAGTAATAATACAACATAAAACTCATGACATTAGTCTAAATATAGGTTTTCACTGAAAGCCAAAAAAATGTTTTAACCCCAAGGGCAATAATAATTTGTTCTCATGCAATGTAATGCATTTTATAGCACTTTTAAGCAGGTGTGATAATCGGTCAATGTTAAGGAACCTTGCTGTTATAGTTTTTATCTAGGTTGTTAGTATAGTGTAGCAAATGTACTGAACTGCTGTGTCACACAGACCATTCTTGGTCATTTTTGTAATAGAATTATTTCAATAGATTTTTCTGCCTTGTGTTCTTGTAGCATCTTTATTCATGAATTACAGTAAGTGCTGTATAACCTTAGTGTTTTTAATCAATGATTGTAGTAATGGCTATAGCAGGATTGCTTGCAGCTGGCATTCATCCATGTGATGTTTTCTTGTACCTCCTAGTTCAAGGTTGGGCCTTTTTAAATGAACAGAATTGAAATGCGTTTTGTATGCACTGGAAATTGGAATCACTTTTGATGTGTCAAAAAGAAATACGCCCCACGCCCCCTGCCCCTTATGGTGTGCAGCTCACTTGTTGCTACATTAAGATGGCAATTAGTTTCCGCCATAATTACCAAACCATAGAAAAGGAGAGTGGGATGTCTGTGCTGTCATCCTAATGAGCATCTGATCTGGCTTAAGCTTGGAAACGGAGATGACAGAATGCAGAAGATTAGGAGCTCTGTCAGCAGGACACAGCAGGCTGCAGAACAGTCACCAGTTCACATTAGCTAGCCTAGTAGAAAATGGGT
The DNA here is from genome assembly GCA_030684275.1 of Acipenser oxyrinchus oxyrinchus. Classification (NCBI taxonomy): domain Eukaryota; kingdom Metazoa; phylum Chordata; class Actinopteri; order Acipenseriformes; family Acipenseridae; genus Acipenser; species Acipenser oxyrinchus. The sequence goes on from CM060249.1 coordinate 97,698,903, forward strand.
CTGAACTGAAAATTCACACATAGTGACGCATCATCTAGAAGGCACCATCCTTTGAGCAAAAAAAAAGTGGAGCTGCAGTCAGCTGATGGCTTCTGGTTCTGCTCAGGTTGATATTATAGGGGAATGGAGGGCTGTACCATCTGAAATGAATGCATAATGAGGAAGCTGCTTTCGTCATCTGAGTGGCAGCAGCGCTAGGCAGGAGAGAGAACCTGAGAGAGTGGTGGTGAGGGTGGGTAAACATGTTGTGGAGGGAGGAGGAGGGGGGCTATGGAATTGATAAAGCTCCATTCTACAGCTGCAAGCTGCAGGAGCACACTAAGGCAGGCTCCAGCAAAGGTGCTGGGGTTTCTAACAGCTAGGGAAACTACTACAAGAACCAGGTGGGGGTGGTAACCTGAAAATATTCTCAATGCTGTTCTTCTACACCCTTTTACCTCTGATGGTACCTTCCAGCAAATTCAGAGTAGATATATTTTTAGCTTGTTGTATTCAGCATTAATGTGACAGAATAATTCTGTCTCTGCATCAGTAAGCAGCTTGCTATTTTTTTCTCCCGCTGTCTGTCTCTCTCTCTCTCTCTCTCTCTACTATGCTTCCTTCGGCCCTACTGGCTGCAGTTTTCAAAGGATATCGCAGCTCTGGTAAGAAACACAACTGGTTGTTTCCAAATTAATTCCCCATCTCATTTGTGTGTGATGTTTTTGTTTTATTTTAAAGCATCATCACCAGTCATTCTGCTTCCTGCAGTGCATTTAATATGGTACCTGTTTGATTTGCTGTTGGAGTGACAGCACATCAAACAGCTGCTGCTGCCGTGTTCAAAGTGCCTCGCCCCTTTTTTCTTTTTTTTCTTTTTTTTTTTTTTTTTCTTTTCCAAAGTACTTTGGCCTCAGACCTGTAAGTCCCACCTTTTCATGTAGGGTTTTATGCTCTTACGTGCGTAAATGAAGGGAGGGAATTGTCTTTGAAAATGATTGCAAGGCGTGTTAGGATTTGAGCAGGAAATGCTGCAATTGTACACCGCAGGTACTGTAGATAAATTCCCCACTGTTGGTGAAATCTACTTCATTTTTGCATAAGGGGTTGTCAGTACGCTGTTCACCAACACATCTCTTTTTTTTTCTCAAAGTACAATATTTATTTGCTGTTTTCTTGGAGTATCCGATGTTTGAAAATAGCGAATTCATTGTAAGATGATTATGGAGGTGTCTTTCGCTACCAAGGGATGTGTGTGGAAACGTCCTCACTTTGCCTTTGCTATTTGTCTTCAGAATAAGTCTGTAACGCGAAAGGTGGGTGAGCTGCTCCTACAGAACTTGTTTTTAAGATTTATATTTTGGGCTTGGTGCTTTTTTTCTGTTCAACTGTAAATCTCTTATGATACGGTACATATTTTCTTTTGTATCCCATTATAGCCATGCAAATTAAAATAGGTCTGTACTATATCTTTTTTTTTTAATTTTCATGATTTATCATATGTTTCACTGTACTGTTTTTTCCATTATTTTCACGGTTAACTGTTTTATGGAGGGTGGGGTAGTGGGGAAAGCTGCCTTTCTTAAATAGGTGCTGTGGACTGTCTTGGGTAACTGTTGCTTTTTCCTGTTGCTGGTTAGCATTGTACCATGAATGATTAAAGTAAGCATTGCTTTGTTTTGTTTGTAATGCAAACATTTAATCTTTCTTACTGCATGGAGTGGAATAATTTGAAGCTACTGAAGCGTCACAAATTTAAACTAACAAGGTTTGTGAGGTAGTTCAGTCACTATTTATTTATTCATTCATTCATTCATTCATTATTAATTATACTTCGCTTGTTAACTCTTCAATTGTAGCAGCTCATTTCCAGGAGATTCCACAGACATCGGGCATCACTATCCTGACATTTATGGAAACATCTTTCCATTCGGTATCTGATTTCACTGTTTTCTGTAAAGTTGTGTGTTCCTATATGTACGAGTTTAAGTATGAGTAGTGTGTAGTACACATGTCTTGCTTACTAGTCTTTTTATTGTTCTTTTTTCTCTCAGGCATATTCCAAAGATGCATACCTAAAAGGCAATGAAGCTTACAGTGGTAATGCCCAGCACATCCCGGAACCACCTCCTATATGCTACCCCAGAGTAGACGCTAAACCCCCAGCAATGGCTCAGGCCCCCGACGTGTCCCCATCCAGCGAAGCAGCGCGGGGGGCTCCACAAAGCAGCAGCACTGGGGGGGGTAGAGGAACTTGGCTGGGGGTGCAACCTGAACTCGGGTACCGCCTGGAGATCCCTGTTCCCCCCTTGCTCCCACAGGTCCCCAAGACCCAGACGGTGGTGTGTGTGTGCAACGAGACTGTCAGAACTGTTGTCGTCCCCTCTGAGAAAGTCATCGACCGGACAGCTCGGGTTAGTCGGTCAGGCCCCTCACACAGAACCGAGGAGGTCCGATACAGTGCAGCGGTGGACCAGGCTGGAGCTGTTAAGATAAGGACAAGACCTGCAATAGTGTCCTCTGCTGTCGGGCAGCACCAGTATCCCCCTGCTCGACCGACTGAAACAACCATCTTCTCTTCAGGGGGGCGACCTACTAATTATGCTAACTGCCCCGATGGACACATAGTATCTGGCAGGCCCCCGCTAACAGCGGCTGGTGATCCTTTCCCAATAGCCTCCAATCACTATTCCCCTTCTTCCTCATCTACTTCCCCGGGAGCCCACCAGAGCATTGACTGGCGGAACTATAAAACCTACAAGGAGTACGTCGACAACAAGAGGCAGCACATGTACGGCTGCCGGACTATTCAGGAGAGGCTGGACAGCTTGCGAGCCGCTGCCCAGAATTCCACCGATTACAATCAGGCAGCGACGGGTCCCGGTGGTCCCGGGGTGGGGGTGCGCAGGTACGTCGAAGGAGCACCTCCCACGACCGGGCTTACCAGACATCGTCGGCGATGCCCGTTCGCTACCGTAGCATCTCCCAAGAAAGACTGGGAGGGGGAGGATCTGACCAGGAGGAACTCATGAAGGACTGGCCCAGGAGTGCTTCCCAGGATGCCCTGACCTCCACGCCTGTAGGGGCACAGAACCCCCGGGCTCACTCCTGCGACTACCTCGGGAGGCAGGCTGAGACGCCTCCAGGAGCCTGTTTCACCTCGGGACAGCCTGTGGAGAGGCGAGGTTATGGCAGGCCTGAGCTTGAGCAGAGGCATCATCCTGCTTACTATGATGGCCCCTGGCTGCCCAGTAGGCAACCAGTCGGGCAACGTGCTGTCCATCCGGCCCACAGGACTCCTAGCTTTGCCATTCCGCCTAGCAGTGGCTACAACCTGGACGGCAGGAAGAGCGTCTCTGTCTCCCCTCACTTCCAAAAAGGTACAGAACACTTCCACCCCACTAGAGACTTCCAGCAGCACACAGCCCCAGTGTCAACGGAAAGGCCCCCCTGCTTGGTGGTCAAAAGCTCTGGGCTGGAGCCTTCAACCTGTCCCAAAAGCCAGATCTCCAGCAGCTTGGATGCACTGAAAGACCAAAGAGCAGTTGTCGCTAACCACCTGCCCCACACAGTCCAGCACTTGCAGCCACGAGCCCGAGCCGAGAACGTGCCAGAACACGGCATGGAGCCGGGGGTCTCCGGTAAGATCCTGGCACAGCCCCTTACCTTTAGGTCCACACAACAACAGCAGAAACAGAGTCCCGCTACCTCCTCCAGCAATGGTACTGTGTCTATTAGAACCAAGAGCAGAGATTCCTCAGGGAAAGAGCACGGGAAAGAGCACACACACAGTACAGAGGTTCAGGAAACCACAACGGTGGTCCTGCGGGAGAAGCCTCCCTCGGGGAGGCCCACAACGCAGCCCCTGAGGCACCAGTCTTACATCATGGCCGTGAACGAGCCCGAACCCGAGCCCCTCTCGGACTCCACTTGCTGGCTGCCCAATGACGCCCGCCGAGAGGTGAACATGAAGCGCCTCGGAGAGCAGAGGGAAGCATTCGGCTCCGGCTCTCACGACGACTCCCTGGCTTCCATTCCTTTCATAGGTAAGTGCGCTTCTCTGTATTAATGTGTTACCATGGAGATGATGATCTGGAATCAGCAAGAGGAAGGGGGTGGGGTCTGAAAAGACCTCAGAAACAATGATTAGAAAAGATTTGTGTGGATCCTACAAGCAATGTTAGGTATATTTCCTGGGGTTGAGAAATGGTTGTCATTTTTAGGACATTGATAGCTGTGATTTGAGTTTATAGCTAAAGAAAGGGGGTACTTAACATTCTATGTTGATTTGAGGAAGTGATAGATGGGAGCTAATTCATATATGTCTATCTATCTGCTTACTTTTGTGTGTGTTTAGTAATATTCAGTGAGTACCCAAATCTAACACAACAAAATGTTTTCCATGCCAACATTTTTTTAATATGAAATTTGAGATTTTTTTCTGGTTCATTTTTATCTAATAGAATTTATGAATTCAGATCAGAAGTCAGATCAGACGTTTGCATTAACCCACACCTATTTAACGCCTATTTTCTCAATGTCAAATATATTGGACACTGTGGAGCAAAGGGTTAAGACATGATTAGTTAGTCAAACCTGCTTATACAGGAATTGCTGCTCGAGGCACTGTCTAAAACAGGTCTCTGTAGATGGGTAGTCTTTCAGTACAATATCCAGATTTTGCCTGGGAAAATATATAAACATTGAGATCATTTATGGTTACTGGTTGTCTTTTAATACAGGTTTGACTGTATAAGCTCAGGTAAATGGTGCAGAACTGCTATAAACAGTGTGGGATCTGTTTCCACAGAAAGCTAGCGTACCAGTACATGAGCATTTCAGTCTGGTTTCCATTTCAAGCACCAGCAGATCATTGTTCTGTCGTTTTGACATTCAGCATTATATGTGTGGAAGTAACCTTACATCCCTGGAGAGATGCTTCTCCAAGACTATAGGTCCTGTGGCAGTGAGCTGGCTATGGGCCTGCTGTCTAACAGTGCTCAGCTTGCAGACCCACAGATACCATCAAGGCCAGCTCCTTCAGTAGTGCTACATGATTTATCATATTTGTCATAATCTATATACCAAACGTACGCAAAATACATGCTTACTGACATGTGGTTTGTTGAAATGAAGTACAAAGTTGAATCAGCAAAACTGAACCAGTCTACACAGTGAGGAGGAGACTTTTTTTATGATTATGAAGGACGGTGTTACAGCACCGTCCTTCAGCACCTGTTATGGGAGGCTCGGACACCAGGCATGTTACTCTAATACTAGTACTGGAACATCCTGGAAATGTTTATCTTGAGCTATACCGACACATGTGCAGTACAGTTTATCTCTGAGCAGCAATGTGATGTTGGACTGAGACTGTACTGTAAATCTCAAGACTATTCCCTTTTGAAAGTGTCGCATTGTATAAAGTGTGTATCTGCCTAAATAAATCTACCTTTTTAAAGCATATCTCTGAATGCTGCAGACAATGCTTTGTTTTTATTCACAAACACTCCTATTTCTAGATCCTCTTCTTAGTTTTTGTCTTCAGGTAAGGATCATTTTACTGTAGTATCACAGGATGAAGGCAGAAGCTGAAATCACATGGGATTACACAGCAGTGGATTTATCATTTTAATCTGTCACCGTGTGGATAATGCACCCTTTACATTTATATTTGTTCACATGATGTGTTTGCTGCTTTAGTTCTGTTCTAAAAATAAAATGTGATCTTTTATAACCTTTACAATAACTAAATTAACTGGAGGAATGCCACCTCTGTGTGGCCCTGTACTAGTATTAGAGTAGATTCACTCTTCTGGAGATCTGAATAAGGAACAGAGATGAGCGATTTCCAGCTCATTTTTAAAGGCCCTTTTCTCCAGTGAGGACCTTTGGGTTTACAATAGGTCTGTCCTTGAGGCAGTAAGGAAGATCTTGTGACAACATTATGTCACTGGTATGCAACATTAAGAGTGTCTGCATGCTTCTGCTTCCTGTTTTCAAGAATTGCTGTATATTTCTGCATGTGTTATACATGTAAAGGCTAATGCTGAAGCCTCTGATACAAAGTAGGTCTATATGGCGGTCAGAGACATTCTTGAAGGAGTTCTTTGGTAAGAAGCAGATGTCCTGCCGTGATGAATCAATGAGACACATTGTTAGTACACTGTAAGTTCAGATTAATATTTGGTAAAGATAACCATGATTTGCTATAAAGTTCTCAAGATAAATAAACTACTGTACTTTCAGACAATTATTTCTGTCAAAACAAATTAGGAGGAAGATATTCCCAATTTCACTATTGGTAGCTAAAGTCTATGATATGCAGTATATATTTGACTGTTCACTTATCTTATTAACACATGTTTCATTGTTTATTGGCAAGTGAATATAGGGGTTTGGCATCTGGACCTCACTGTCTACTTTTATACTCGACTCCATCATATGAAATGAAACACATTTAACAAAATCTAAACAGCCAAATTAAAAAGAAAGGTTAAAAAAAATCGTTGGTCAAAATAACTTTGATTTATGTGTGTTAAAGAAGCCTACGTCTTGCCTTTCTTATCCAGTGTTTGTTTGAATAAAAGTTGACAAGTCCAGGCGCAGTAGAGCTTGTTATCAGCTTGATATTTCATTTTTCCTAACAATATTTGAAACCAAGCCCAAGCTAAGCATACAAGGAAGGGAGTGCGAGTGTGTAAACTCAGACAGACCTGCAAAGGGAGTCTTAGAGTTACTTCAGGACACCAGACAGGCTCATGTCATCCACTGTGTGAGTCACCTTTACATCACTTCCTGTTTACGTATGTTTCAGTAAAAAAGGTGAAATACGTTTCATTCTGGATTTGCATTACTGTCACCCTCTGTCTGGACACAGCCAATTAAAACATAACTTTAGAACTGCTTGAGTGTGGAACTCGGTGCAGATCAGTGGTTTTCAGCACAATGAAGCCATTTCTTTGACACTTTGATTTATTAGGCATTTGTAGCAATGTACAAGAGAGCTTCAGCTATGGCCAAAAGTTTTGCATCACATCAAAGAAAAACTATAGGAACATAATGTAATCTTTTATTTAACATCATGTAATCAAAGAAACTACAAAATGACATCGCAAAAGTCTACTGGAAGCCATAATAGTAGTACAGTGTTTCATGTTGGATTTTGAAATGTCACGTTTTTCCTTTTTTGACAGTTGTTTTGTTAAGTACTATATGGGAAAACTACAAAGTGGGATGTAATTTAATATGTTAACATAACATTATTCAGCAGGTTTCATTCAATTTTGTGAAGCAAAAATGGTTAATTCTATACGGTGATACAAAACCTTTGGCCATAGCTGTACAACTTTTATAGTATTGCCCATGCAAGGGGGTGTCGCATCTCAAAGAATACTGAGGAAATCTGACTACATTAAAACTTCAATAGATTCAATGAAGAATGGCTTTCACGTTGCTTGCAGTTGGGTCCTGCATTAGCCAATTTCCTGGGCTCTGATCATTGCATCTTTGGAAATCTTTCTCAATGCTTCTCCCTGTTGCAACAGTGGAGTGTATCTGTGGGAAATGCTGCTAATGTGAACTTTCCTGTGCTTGGGAACGTGTAGGGACTCGCGTTGTGTCTACCTTGTGTGTTAGCAGTGCTGTGATGTATGGTGAATCACTGGGTCTGATTGCGTTCTGTTCACCTGAACAGATAAGGACCTTGATCACAGCGTTTCATCATATCCTTTTTACATATGGGATTTCATTATTTATTTATTTATTTTTGTTAAGGAAGTTGTTTTTAAAGTCACGTACAAAATTGTAAAAAGAAGATTTTAGGTCTGATCCAACTGTCCTCTCCCACAGTCAAACAGTTGCAAATAACTTATTGAAATGAAATCTTTGAAAACTACAGTATGATAAATGTCAACATAAAATGGTAAGCACAATATTGCATTTTTATTTGGAAATAAGTTATTTGAATTGACTAACTAGTAACCAGCACATCTTATAACATTATAGATCTGCTTTTGATGCTTTGTTAAAGGCAGAGTCTCACAGATAATGATCTGAATGTTTCAGAAGCACAAGTTTGGGGGATTAGAAAACAAGATACACTTCATGCATTGAGTTGTCATGTCAAGACGCACAGATCGATGCTTGTTAAAGCAAGCGTCATGGTGATTGCTTGTAATAAAGAATACCAGACTAGTGGGACCTGTCCAGAAGCATTCAAAAGTTTACATACTGAAATGTGTTCACTTTGAACTATCACTAGTAAGTGCTGGTACAAGTGAAACAAGGCTATAACAGGTGCAGACAATGCTAACACTCAAAGCTTGTAAAGCACTATTCAGAACCAAGTTATTTGTTGGTCCACGTGCACATGAGAACAGACCACTTTATTTAAAATGCTGGCAGAGCTCAATGAGCTTTTTGAAAATGCTCTGCATAAGCAGTAAGATCCATGTCCAGCAGTATTAGTCAGAATAATTTATGTAGAGCAAAAGCATAGGACTGCCTCTATTCAATGTGGGTAGATCGCTTGACAGAAAAACCAACAATTGCACTGTTCAATTGCTCAGCTGAGGATGGACACCAGCTGGAACACTTTATTCCGAGTGGGTCCCTGGTTGCTAGTAATCTGTGCTGCCAGTGAAAACGTTTGGGTTACAGACCAGGGGAAGAGCAGTTTGAGGATGCTGGACGGCACAAGGGAATTTACTGAATATGAGGTGCCTGAAATGTGTGGACTGCGACCGCTTGTACGAGCAGTTAGTCGAAGAACCTTTTGGTGGGTGACCGCTGCTGCTGCTGCGGATTGCAATATGTTGAGTTCCTGAGCTTTCAGGGGAAGGGAGTGAGGGAAAGTAGGGCAGCACTTTAATTTTAGAACCGAAACCATGCAGCAACATTCTGCAAGTTCAAAAAGAGCTTTGCATGGAGGGCGTTTGTTAGGCAAAATGTTTGAAAATAGAAGTTTTATTTATCTAGCCTATAAAAAAGAAAAAAAAAATAGGACAGGGCAACAGATAAGATGGTGGATTACACACAGTGCAGCTATGTTTCTGGATAGAGGCTATGGAGACCTTTTAGTCTGAACATACTTTTATGCAGTCTTTTGACATTAAACTGTGGACGGACAAGAGGTCATGGTGATTGACTTCATGTTCGCTCTCGTTATCTATCTGCACCAGTGGCTGAGGATGTTCTTACTACTGTAACACACTTCTTCATGAAAAATCTTATCAAATTAATAAAAATAGATGTGTTGGTAGTATATTGAATTTTATTAGATTTGTATTGTTGGTTGTAGATGTTCTGTCTGGTTTAAATCCTCTCCACACTGAAAACTGTTTCTGTTGTGCTGTTTCTCTTGACAGTTGACGGCAGGCTGAATACTAGTTTGTTGAGCTGTGAGCTGTGGTACTGTAGTTGTTGATTGAGACAATGTTTATACAGTAGTATTTCTTTGTGTGTGTGTGTAGGGGGTGGGGGGACCAGAAAAACAAAATACTAGTTAAGTAGTGCTTAAGATCTGAGTCTAAAAATGTGGCAGTTTTCTGTTTGCTTTGAACAGGATTCAGTAATAGTATACAGAGGTGTGGTAGACTGCTTTACAAACATTTGCTAAGTTATTGAAGAAAGGTTCTTATTAAAATGTTAGCTAACAAAAACCAAAACTTGGCTGCTGGGTTTGGTAAACTAACCTTCTAAAAAATAAAAATAAAAAATAAGCATTCTGATGTAAAACTGAGAGAAACTTAAACATTGCCAAAGTTTGTCTACTTGACAAAGTGGATCATAATCAACGATACCAGGTAAATCTGAACTTGTTAAATGTGGTATGTACTGCCCATAGTAACTCCTATCCATTGCATTGTTCCAGATGAGCCTTCTAGCCCTAGCGCGGACCATGACGTCACACACATTCCAGCTTCTGCTGTGATTTCTGTTGCACCAGCCATAGCAACAATTCCCCCCAGCCCAACCACCCCATCTCCTCTCATTCGACGCCAGCTATCACATGACCAAGGTAAGGCCCCAGCTGTCAAGGGGAGCGACATTATGTGTGTGTGTGGCAGAGTTTTCATTGACTGTGACACACCATTACACAGGTTTAATATTGATATATACAATATATTGCTGTAGTAATTAAGTGGATATTATTTGGCTGTTTGTTTCTATCTGTAGATTCTCTCAGGCTTAGTATTGTGGAGTCTCAGGCAACTGGAAAAACTGAGCGTTCAAAGTCATGTGATGAAGGGCTCGATAATTACAGAGAGGAAGGGAGATCGTAAGTCACTTTCACTTTTACTTAAATTCGTTGTTGTATCAAGTTGTTAAAGGACCCCAATATTCAGGACTATACCATAACTTACTGTTTTGTTTTTTTCCTTCTTGTTTTAAATTGTTTTGCAGAAGGTCATCCATTAAGCATGTGTCGAGTCTGAAAGGACTCAAGAAGGTGAGTTTTATATACATTTTATATTTGTATTACTCCTGCATACAGCACCGTTGTCTTCTTTGTTAAGAGTGTTCGTTTTGTTACTACTTTTGTTTTGAGTTGTGCAGTGCTTCTGGAATAGTACTGGAGTTTATTCTCCTTAACCATGAGTGCTCCTTTCAGTATAGTGTTTCTGCCGTTGGGTAAGGATTAAAAAAGTGGAAACATTTGTGTATTTGTGTTTTCTATGGAGTGTGGTGGAGTAAATCACAATGTTGAAGGAAATATAGTACATTTAAACAGAACACAAAATAACACCAACATACTTTGTATGTAGGGTTACTTAAAACTGCTTCTTTTTCAGTGGACAAAACAAAATTTGGTTTAATTAAATTAAACATACTGATTTTTCAGTTAAGTATGTACCCCTGGAAAATATGCAAGAAAGCTACACTGAAGTGTACACACTCTGCTTCTGTGAGGGAGAATGCAGTTCACCTTGACCTGTTGGCAAACAAGTACACAGAAATACAATACAATACAGCAAAGCATGTTTTATTTGTGTGCCACAGATAGCATTTATACTTGATGATGATACCCTTTTCACAGGGCCGAAGAGGAACTGATGTCACTGTAACCATTTCAGCAGATGGGTGCTTTTACACATTTAAATTTTTAGTCTGGACTGGCATTAAGAGGCAAAATAACCTCGGCTCATCAACCTGCGAATACTTGAAAACTAGAATGCATACTGTAATACTAATGTGATATCGGTTCTGAAGGTCTTGAACCACTTCCTAGTGGGAAGGGGTGCTCAGAACTCACTGTTTAAGTTGTGTCTGAGAGGCCTTTTATACTATCCCTCCTAGACGATGGTCTTTCCATATAGAGTTGAGTCACATTTGTAGGGCATGCTGAGAACTACCAACAAAATAAAGGTTTCATTTCTCATTAAAGTCTACTTTAGTATGCCCCCTAAGTGTGTTTATTTGGAGTTCAATTGGTGTAGTATGAGTTGCATTTTCCACAACAAAGGGTCTGTAGAAAGCAGAGGGGCAGGGCTTGGCTATCACAGTAGCTATGTCGGCCCCCACAGACAGTGGCACAGTGTGACTGCAGAGCTCTAAACAATCTCTAACAATCTCAGCCCTGCTGTTCCTTCAGTAGAAACATGACTGCATTTCGTTGGTATGTCCCCCAGACAGCCCAGTCCCGGTGTGCTTGGGTAGAGTTGATGGCAGAGACGGGTTTGATTTGTGAAACGGACACTTCAAAAAGATACAGTCAGGGCCTTCTTGTTTATATTTGCCTGTAACTTCTGCTGCGCGAAAACTAAAAAAAGAAGATGGGAAGTATATCTCTGGTAAACAAACAGCTACTGTATGCAGTTCCTTCATGCAGGTTTTTGATTTTGGCAGTAACTGTGGGTTTATTAACTAAAGCTTGGCTTTCTTTTGTCAAGGCTGTTGATGGCCAGAAGTCTTCAGAAGACTCTAGTTCCAGGAGGGACTCCTCGTCGGATGTCTTCAGCGATGCCTCCAAAGAAGGATGGCTGCACTTCCGCCAGATTTGCACGGATAAGAGCAAGGTACAGCACTTTAATAGGGCGGTTTGAAACCTTGTAGACTAATTTAGAACACTTTTCCTTTCTGTGCATTATTCAGAGTATTTCTCTGCTTTTCAAATGGTTTGACCAATTTGTTGCAGTACTAGATTTTATTTGGGGGAGGGGGTGGTTCATGTATCATTTGATTTTGTAGAACAGAGCTGCAGCATTCTCATTTGCCTAATAACTTGCTGGGCCTGTCATACATCTTTGTATCAGTGATATTTGCCAGTCACCAGTGTGGGCAAGAAAGGTCCTTGGATCATGTGAATTATGCCAGTGGCCATCTGACATTTGATAGTGTGCTGGACATTTTACTTCTCCCCATCTGCCTTCATGGCTTGTCAGTTTGTTGCTAATTTACTGTAGATTGAATACTGTGTACCTATTTGAGTAAGACTTGTGTATCATCTTGTAACTGTAGTTGTCATTTTTAAGCCCTTCTCTGTCAACATCAGATCTTTTGCTGTTCTTTTGCGCTACATGATGCTCAGTCTACCGCCCCCCACCCCCACCCCACCCAATATTAGAAATAGTATCGGTTTAGTTCTGCCTTCCTTAGATATCCCTGTTTATTTTATAAGAGCTGTTTCAGTGTAATAAATAAAAGCTTTTATTCAGAGTTTTGTGGAGAATGTAAATTAGAATTTTTCTGCTCCCACACACACACACACACACACCGCATTTGGAATTTTAACTCTCAACACAGATGTAGGAGGGAGGTTGGTTGAGCTGTAGCTTTCGCAAGTTTGTATCTAGAATCAAAGCCTGCCAGGTTTCAGGCGTCTGTAAACCCGTTTTAACATTTGTTATACTTTAGAATCTTTAACTGAGGCAGGACTGTCGGTGTTTAAAGGAGTTTGATGTAATAAATAGGATACCATTGTCTCCACCTGTGCTGGTTAGGTAAAATGGGAGTCTGGGTGGAAAGACTGGTATTAATATCTCTTGGAGTCTCTTAGTGGAAATTTACAGTGTGCCAGATTTGAATGCTGGAAGGCTTTAGCACTATTGGTTGTATTCACAGTTTGTGATATAACAGTATTGACAAGGCATATTATTATAATGAACTCCTGCAAACTATTTACACATGTCATGACCAACACCTTCTTGGTGAAGTTTCATATGAATGATGAGTAAAGCTTGTACTTTGTTCATACCAATGATTTTGGTTCCTTTGTAGATTAACAGAGATATCAAACGTCACATCCTTTTGTTGTTGGCATATTTTTATTGATTTTTTGATGCTTCCATTCTTACTAAAAATGACTCATTGCATTGGTTTCTTGTCTTGCCCAATTATTCAAATTCTCTGTTATCCATGACATGCTGGTGCCTGTCTTTGCAGCTTGCCCAGGGTCAGCAGTGTGTGCTTATCTGATTTCACTGACTCCTTAGCCAGCAAGATCGTGAATTCGATAACCTTTCTGTCCAATCAGTGGGATCTCAAAACGCACATTGGCAAATTGAATAAAATCTAAACAAACGGTGACTAATAGCAAAGAAATGGAAAGAGAGGAACTTTACCAGATTGCTGTAAACCAAGGCTCTACTTCAGTATTATAGGCTAAAGTTGTTAATTTTCATTTTATTTGACTGTTCCAAAGGAAATTGGTCATGATGATCTTTTCAAACCCCATTGATGGGTTCTTCACTTCTAGAGAGCTACATTATGAATGAGTCATGTATGGCTGATAAATCCTGTATTGGACAGCACTGCTCAAGTTCTCGGGTATCTGACGATGAAGGAATTGGATTGCTGATTTTTTTAGTGGAGAGTGCGCGTCGTTCTTTATCAATCAAGTCCTTTATTAACTAACGTAGCATCTAACTACCATAAGGCACAGTAGCTCCCGTTGGACGGATGCAGGCTCTTCAAATGAACCTCTTTTGTATTGCAGCGGGTTGGCAGTGGCATCAGGCCGTGGAAGCAGATGTATGCAGTTCTCAGAGGCCACTCGCTCTGCCTGTACAAGGATAAGAAGGAGCTTCTGATGCAGGGATCCTCCCAGTCCGAGGAAGAGCTCCAGCCAATCAGCATCAAGGCCTGCCTGATTGACATCTCCTACAGCGACACCAAGCGCAAAAATGTGCTCCGGCTCACAACCTCAGACTGTGAGTACCTGTTCCAGGCCGAGGACCGAGAGGACATGCTGTCCTGGATCAGGGTCGTCCAGGAGAACAGTAACTTGGATGAAGAGGTAAGCACTGTCCTGGAAGGGTTTTACAAAGGGTTAACACATGGTGATGCAATTGGACTTCACTGAATTCACACTTAGAATTGTTACGGGTTCATTCATGACTTCCTTGAGTTATAGCGTTGTTGGAATGAGCTGAATTTTCTATATTTTAATAAGCTGCTTTGTATAATCTGTATCTCTGTATCGGAATAAGACGGTGTGATGTGTGTGAATAAGTTGTATAGCCGCCTTAGGGTGTGGTTCTCTGTGCTGAAAGAATGTGTTTACATCTGGGGAAAGGTAAATTGGATATTTGTAAAGAGAAGCCAGCAAATACAGATAGGGGTACATATGGAAGACAGAGGGGATATATGGAAGAGTCTGAAATTAGTTCATTGCATTCCTGTGAAACAAACACCATTCTACTTTGGTAGCAGGAATTGCCCATTCGTGGTAAATATTACATGAATATTTATAAACTAATATGTTTTTATGTGGTTGCAATTTTATATATCGGCCCAAAAATGATGTTTTAATATAAATATTGTTGGTAAAAAGGGCCTGACCCTTACACTGAGTGATGATGATTGGTTTGTTTGGTATACCGAAATATTATTGTCATGGCAGAATATAATTTGATGACTGTTTGAATTACTGTTTACCATATGTTACATATCAATTTTTGATTAAAAAAAATAAAAAAAATAAATACATACATCGAAATGGAATAACTACAGAAAATAAGAACTAGTTACCATATTAAAAATCCATCAGTGTGAAACTGGTTGCTATGGCAATACAGTGACTCCAAATGCAATTTTGCTAGCATTCACTTAACTGCTTGATAATGATAACACAATACTAAAATAAATTGTTTCTTCCATCTAGCTTAACAACACAATTTTAGTCTACAGTACCAAGAAATGAACCCTGCTTTTTCTGTTTCTAGAACGCAGGTGTTACAAGCAGGGATCTAATAAGCAGGAAGTTAAAGGAGTACAATACAATGATGAGGTAAGCAATGTGACGGCTCCTGCTGTGAAATGTCTTTTGGATTTTAGTTTCCTCTTACACTATACAGTGTTGATACAATGGTTCCTTTTTCAGTTCTTCTGGCAGCAAAACAGAACAGTCTCCCAAAACCCCCCGCCAGTCCCTCAGTATTCGACAGACATTACTGGGAGCAAAAGGGGAACAGAAGACCCAGAGTCCTCACTCTCCGAAGCAGGATCCTGACAGAAAGCTTCTCAGTAAAGGTAGGGGGCTGCCACATTGTTTATCTTGTAATGGGGTTTTCATTGCTTTCATTACAGTATTGTAGTTCTTTCCATTTGAATTCTGTTTCCTTGCTTGCTTTCTGGGGGACCCAGAAGTGATAATTAACAATTTCCCCCCATATAAAGGGGCGTTCACACGGACGCGCGGCAAAAGCAATGGTTTTCAATGAAGGCGGTTACATGCAGCAGCAGAGGGACGCGGCGCGCAAGAGATAAAATATTTTCAACTTTTGCCGCGCCGCGTCGTGACGTAACCTACCAACAGCCAATCAGGGGAAAGTAGGAGGTTCCATTGCGAGGAAAAAGTAAAAAAATGAAATGGAGGAAAAGCTGCTCGCTTTAATTTCAGATTTCCCGGCGTTGTATATAATTAATAGTTACCAAGATATTAATAAAAAAAGATGTAGAATGATGGTCTGTGGGTGTACAAATGGGATTACCGAGTGAATATTAAATATACATAATTACATAAATGAGGTAATATATATTTTTTGTGCTAAACTCCACATTGAAAATAATTATGCACCTGCTACTATAACATAAGCATTTTTTTTGGATAAATTAACTGCAGACAAACTTTTAAAAGATAAAGCAAAATGTTTTATCCAAATCTGAGACCTATGGGTGACAATGATGTATTGACACAGAATGACCCATAAGTAAAAATGTGAAAAATGGGAAAGTAAAAATGTGAAAAATTCAAAAATTCTTCAGGATGTCATGTACCCACAACGATCTTACATACAGTTTTTTTCTTTCACCAGTAGAGCAGAGCGATCGCAATTTTTTTTGTTTGTTTGCTGTGCATTCTTCGAAGTATTGGGTGTGTGGGTGTGGGTGTGTGCGTGTGCGTGTCTATATATATATATATATATATATATATATATATATATATATATATATAAATATTAAAACCAACTTCGGGTCATTGGGGTGATTGTGGTGCTACATAACGTAAGCATTTTTTTTGGATAAATTAACTGCAGACAGACTTTTAAAAGATAAAGCAAAAAGTTTTATTTGGTGTACATATATTATATTTTAACAGTTTAACAAAATTAATACAAAAGGATGGGGGGATTGTGGTGGTGTGGGAGTTACAATTAGGATTTACAAAAAAAAAAACATTTATAATGTTTCGCTCCTCAGTTTTGTCTTTTGTCAGTGTCTTCAGTTTTGTCAAAAGAGTTTTATTTTCCCGCTGGCATTTACTGTTTGTTGCTCGGTAACCAAAAGCCACTGTACCTGCAGCCGTGACGTAACAATGGACCGCCCCCTGACTTTACCCTGCCGCGTTTGGTGTGAACAGTACTGCAGCGCGGCAAGCAAGCAGGCAGCATGCGCGCCACGTCTGGTGTGAACGCCCCTTAAGTGTTGTGACAGCAAACATTAAATATGTTCAACTATGATGGCTGCACTGCAGCTGCGAGTATTTGATAACCACCTGTATTGTTAGCTTTGTAGAGGCCAGATATGTCCTTTTTACCCAAGTTTTTTGAGTAGCCATGAGCTTACTGGTAAGGGTCAATTTGACCCTCACCTTGAATTTGAAAAGTTTTAGATGCCTATGTGGAAATTGATTTAATTGATTTTGAAAGTGCGTGTTAATGGTTTGGCTATTCTTCCAAACAGAATCCTTGTAATACATGTTGCTCTCTCTGTATTTTGTTAATGGAATTGCAGTTTGATCTGTCAGAAAAGGTCTTATTTTTTTTTTTTTTTTTCTGTTACTAGATGACACAAGTCCACCAAAGGATAAAGGAACTTGGAGAAAGGGCATTCCCAGCCTAATGAGGAAACCATTTGAGAAGAAAGCAGTTCAAGGAGTGACGTTCGGAGTTAGACTGGACGACTGCCCTCCCGCTCAGACCAACAAAGTAAGACGGCCCCATAGAACCCTTTGTATCATGGTTTTTTATGTCATGTTAATTGAATGTGCAATTCGTATTGAGTGACATGTCTTAATCTCTTCAGATTTAAAATATAAATCATTGCAGTATAATTGAAGCCATCAGATAGCCTCACTTTGAAACAAATCGTTTCAAGTTTGACAGGCAGTGTGGATGTTATAGCAGTAACAAGTTATTTCTCTCACTGGGTACCCATCCAGAGCCCCTTTACAAGTGAAACTTCACTAAGAGGGTGTTGGTAACTTTGGATTAAATGTTCTTGCACTGACCATTCTAATACTCTTTTTATTTGTCAATTGCCAACAGTTCAATCAGAGTAGCTTGTGACACAAGCTGATAGGACCAAGTTATTCAATTTAAGTGTTTTGATAATCACATGTGTGTTTGTTTGTTTTCCAGTTTGTGCCACTGATAGTTGAGATCTGCTGTCAGCTAGTGGAGGAAAGAGGCCTTGAATACACAGGCATCTATCGAGTCCCGGGGAACAACACAGCCATCTCGAACATGCAGGAGGAGCTGAACAAAGGAATGTCTGACATAGACATTCAGGATGACGTGAGTAGCCAACAGCTAGGCTTCACATTACTGAGAAAACAATGCATTAAAGCAAAGCTCTGCATGACTGACTGCTGTATTCATTGTGTTATTTGTACAGAAATGGCGGGACCTGAATGTTATCAGCAGTTTGCTGAAATCCTTTTTCAGAAAGCTTCCTGAACCTCTGTTTACAAATGGTAAGTTCTCAGAACCCCCTTCCCACCCCTCTACTCACCCCTATACTGCCCCAAAACCTACTCGAATGTATTTTGATACAAACATAGGACATGAAAATAAGCTATAGGCTAAGAAACAAGCGAAGGAACAACTGGTGAACAAACCCTTTACTCAGTTAGGGTGTCAGGGTTTGTTGTGATTTCAGTTAGTCATTATCATCTTGGCTGCCATTCATCAATCAATGCTAAGCCCATATTTGTTAACCTAAGGAACATTAGTTAAAGTATGTCTGATGGTTGTACCAACATTGTGTTGATACTGGATTATTGTTGTCCTTATTCACTTTTGATTCACTATACATTATGCAAGAAAAAACTAATGAACTTAATTAGTTCAAATGTGGCTGTCCACTTGTACTAAGGAAGTTGTACCTTAAAAACTTGAGGGTATTTTTTTAGCCCAAGTTTAACAATATAGGTCTTGATGGCTTAATTTTGCACGTGTTCTGACATGGTTGGGCTATTTTAATATAAATCTATTCTGTGATATGTTACTAGGATTTAGGTCATGGTTAGTCGGTATTGTCATGCATTTTTTTTTGAGTCCTCCATTAAATATGGAGACACTTATTTGCTGACAGTTGTCCGTCTGCCACACTCTACATGGTGAACACGATAACTGCCTGTATGTTGCACAAATCTTCAGAAAATTCAGATTGCATTTGGCTGTTTTATAGTTTATTGGCCTTACTAAACAAAAAGGACATGTGCAGGACTATGTTTTTGAAGAATAGATTCAAAAGTGTGCCATCTAGTACAGAAGAGCCAGTAGTAACAGAAAGGAGTGCTTTGAAGATCTGGTTGCATGTTTCTTCACTGACGTTTTTATTCCCTTTGTATTAGAAAAATATGCAGATTTTATAGAGGCCAACAGAACCAGCGACCCAGTGGATAGATTGAAATGTTTTAAAAAACTTGTAAGTTGAACAATATCAGTTACTACACCGTTTTCTGTATTCATACACACAGTGTTAGCTTTAATATGATACTAAAGTTTCTCTCTTCTCACTGTAGCTTCATGAGCTGCCAGACCATCATTTTGAAACTTTGAAGTTTCTGTCTGCACATCTCAAGACTGTGGCTGACAACTCTGAAAAAAACAAGGTATCTAAAAAGTGTTCAGTGAGACCAAGTCAGGTTTGCTCAGTTGTGTCACATTAGCTGTTCAAACTACAAAAATGTTTTCCCATAATGTTCTAGTATTGTATTAAACCGTTTTATAGTGCTGGCCAACTACTATATTGAGGTGCTTGTTTTGTTTTAACTGTATATTTCCACAGTCCCATGTATTACATCATCCAGACGCGGCCTGTTTTCTGAAACTGTAAACTGATGTGATGTGAATGTATGTTTGTTTGTTTGTTTGTTTGTTTGTTCATCAAACTTTCAGCGTGGGGCTGCAGTGTATAAATAACCAAATCTGCCAGAAAATGAATAATTAGCTTCTTACTGGTACTTGTCTTGCAGATGGAACCACGGAATCTGGCGATCGTGTTCGGTCCCACTCTGGTCAGGACATCAGAAGACAACATGACCCATATGGTGACACACATGCCAGACCAGTACAAAATTGTAGAAACTCTTATACAGCATGTAAGTGAAGTGAAATGCAGTTGGACATGCCATCTGTGGAGATACAGAGCAAGTCGTTTAAGGGTTTCGGAATCGAGGCCAAGGTGACCGTTTTCATGCTTGGTTGAGCTAATAGACTATACGAGAAGCTCATCTTGCCCAGGTTTGATTAAATGTGATGGACATCTTTAATGCATGATTTAACTTCCTGTGAATAAACTGTAGTTCTTGTCGATCTGCTTTATTTCACAACTGATTTGAGTGAGTTTTTGACGGTTATATCATGGGAACCAATTTTCTGGTTTTGATCAAAGTAGGCTAGTTCTGTTGCTGTTCTCCAGGCAATAGATGTAGTTTATGGTGACCTATACTTTTTCATGGTAATGTAGTTATTACCTAGGTAGGAAGATATGTACACTATGTACTGATGCATCTTGTTTTCTTTGTTTTTCAGTATCACTGGTTTTTTACAGAAGGCGGCAATGAAGATCCAATGGTGCGTATAAACACACGTATACAGCTTGCTTTTTTTTATTTATTTGATTTTGTTGAGTGATTTTTGTAATATCTCCTCTATTGGTCTTTATTTAAGCCTGTGCATTCAGGGTACAGTAGTTGGTATTCTTCGTTATTTAAGCCTGTGCATTCAGGGTACAGTAGTTGGTATTCTTCGTTATTTAAGCCTGTGTATTCAGGGTACAGTAGTTGGTATTCTTTGTTATTTAAGCCTGTGCATTCAGGGTACAGTAGTTGGTATTCTTCGTTATTTAAGCCTGTGCATCCAGGGTACATTAGTTGGTATTCTTCGTCTAAAGCAGGGAGGATAGTTTAGTTTTGTGCCGTTGATAATTGTAAATGATGCAGTTCGAACTATGACCAGAGGGAGCAGTGTTCTGGATACAACGTCTTCTCCACCTACATCAGGTTAAAGGCTGTATTTCCCCGGCCTGCAGCAGTGGATGAGAATGTTGTTTATTGGCTCCGGGTCTCATATAAATTTTGTTCAATTCTAGACTCCAGTTCGTCAGGAGAATGCTGTTGAGGCTCAGCCAGTGCCAAACATAGATCATTTGCTCACCAACATTGGAAGGACTGGAGGTTCTCCAGGAGATGTATCAGGTAACTTGCCTGGACCAGATGTGCTTTGGGGTGGGTTAACATCAACGGATGATGATGATTATTATTATTATTATTATTATTATTATTATTATTATATACATGAAAGAAAAAAGGATGAGGAGCTGGCAAAAAAAAAGCTAATCTTATCACTACTCTTTATCAGAACACAAAGGCATTCATAATGGAATTAAGCTTTATAATATATATTTTAATTTTATATTATATATATGTGTGTGTGTATATATATATTATTATTATTATTATTATTTATTATTATTATTATTATTATTATTATTATTATTAAATACTGGAGTTTAGGCCTCAGGAAGATAAGCACCTTCCATTTGCTTTTCATAAGTAATTAAAGCAAAACAAGCTCCAATATTGTTTGTTGGTTTGTAATGACAAACTATTTCAACCTTTTTCTAGATGAAAAAATCCATTTGAGAAACAAATGGAAACATGGGTTACAATAGTTTGTTTGTCTAATGTGTATTGAATTTTTTAAATATATATATTTTTATATTTACCTTTTTTATATATTAAGTTTTTTATCGGTTCATTTTTTTTTCCGTTTTCTCTCCCTTACACATTTCATTTGTCGTCTTGTCCTTTTCCTAAGTTTCAATTCCATAGGCTTTTTTCTTTTCTTTTCAGTACTCTGTGAGTGTGATCCTGCCAACTGTTGCATTAACCCAGCATATTCTTTCACATAAATATGACCCCTTTGTCTCTAGTTTTTCTTGTTGAATGTCTAAGGCTTTTCCAGCATTTACACATACTGATCTTGAAACAGGCCAAGGGGGAGGAGTGATGTCACTGATGGATTCTGTGATGTCACTGATGGACACCTGGAACTGTAGGAAGAAGGAGGATTGTTGCCCCCATTGTAGCTGCCTAGTCTGCAGAAATCCCCGTTTCTTGTAAATGGATAAAAAAAGACTGTCATCCGTGGTGTACATTTACTTTTTAAGATTATTTCAAACAGACCAATACTACTTTTTAAAAGTCTTTCTGCTGTTTCCTATTATTTCTGAAGCAGACCCTGAGGAGAAATAGAATGGTATGGTCTACCAGTTTTTTAGTCATGTAGCATAAAGTCATGTGTCCAAAGGGGTGTGGTGGGGGGCTGAGCTATCCTTTTATTGATTTTTCAAAAATGTGTTTTAAAACACCGACGTATTTTAAACTAGATTCCAAAATGACCTTGACAAAATAAGTAGGACCTTCCTGATTCTGCTCTGGAGACGCCTCTTTGCAAGCCCCCTTCTGCCCCCTGTCATGTGTTCTTGGCCCATAGCAGCTCTTTGTAGTCTTCATTACACTGCACATCTCATCACAGCTCCTCAACCCTTCAATGTTTAAAAACCGGCAGCTACAAATGTACATACCAAGGAGGCCGCAGTAGTTTAGTGCAGTGCTTCTCAAACGGGTATGGGTTGATCAAACTATTTTCATACTTGGCATTTTCAGATAAACACTTTGGTGCAAAGGCTGCTAAATAAGCATCGTTAACAATCGAAGATACACAAACGTGAAAGACATTAACTAAGTGTGCTATATAAAAATTCTACCACTAAAGTTTAGACTGCGTATTAGCTGGCATTAGGATCTTTTAAGTAGATTTGTGAAAGAATGACTACGATAGCCTGAAGAGATATAGTAGTGCGTAGAAGCAGTTATGCGTGCTCTGCTCTCTGCCCAGGACAACAAGCAAGGTCCCTTTGCCATTCTTCTCATTGAACAGGTTCCACTCACAATTCACAGCTTTCTTTCATGGCGGTGGCTTTCTGTGGTGCTTTCATCTCCATGAGCTGTGACTGTCCAATGTGTCCTGATCTTATGTTCTCGGTCTCGCATTGTGTTATTGTGGACTATGCTTTTCTCTTCATTGGTACAGTTTGTTAAGTGGGAGATAGGCGGTAATTCTGCTATGATTTCATTTTTCTTCTCTTCGTTTCAGATTCAGCCACTAGTGACTCTTCAAAATCTAAGGTGAGATTTTTTTTTTCTTAGTGTGTTGTGTGTCTATATAATGAGTAATTGTAGTCCTCCTAGTTGTAGCTGAGAACATATTCCAGCTTAACCGCTGGTGGTTTCATAAAACAAATGTTTACTATTCCGGCTTTTTTGTCACTATTTTTACTAGAGAATATATTTGTAATTGTATTTCATATTCCACAGGACATTAACCGTTTCTTCTTACTAAACAGGGTTCTTGGGGTTCTGGAAAGGATCAATACAGCAGAGAACTGCTTGTGTCCTCAATCTTTGCCGCAGCCAGCCGTAAACGAAAGAAGCCGAAGGACAAGCCGCAGCCGAGCAGCTCGGACGACGAACTGGACAGTGTGTTTGTAAAGAAGGACCAGGACACAAACGGGTCCAATGACGGCACAGGCAAAGTGGAGGCGGACAAAGCGACTGTTAATCTGAACCAAAAAGGATGGTCTAGAGAGCCAGGATATCAAAAGGACATCCATAAAAGCACTGATTTAGTGACCAGGTGCAAAAAGGAGAACAGAAATTCCTTTTTCATGAGAGAGAAGTTGCCCTCAAGACAGCCTTCTCCTTGTCCTTCACCGAGCCCAAAACGCACCGACTCTCCAAGTCTCAGTTACCGACTTCAGGCATTGGGAAAATCCTCTCTCTCTGATCCTCCTTCCCAGCTTGATGATGCGTCAGATCTAGGTACGATGAACAGTACAAGCTCCCAGGCTTCTCAAAGGACACGCTGCAGGAAGTGGACAACTCCTGACATCAAGGGTAACGAGTCCATAGCGGCAGAGACCAGCTCTATCACCTCAGATTATTCAACCACGTCGTCTATGACATACCTGACTGGTGTGGAGTCTAGTATCTTGAGCCCGGAGGTTCAGTCTGTAGCAGAAAGCAGGGGAGATGAGGCTGATGATGAACGGAGCGAACTAATCAGCGAAGGACGGCCGATGGAGACGGACAGCGAAAGTGACTTCCCTGTGTTTGCATCACTCTCGGCTCCTGAAAAGACTCTGCGGGAGATGTTCCAGGAAAAGGGTCTCCACAGCCGGAGAGGGTCGATGGGGAGCGAGCTTGCAGGAACGGATGGCAGCACCACTCCAAAGCTAGACAGTCACCGGGGGTTTGTGTCTCACAAGCTGATCGAGTGTGACACGCTCTCCAGGAAAAAGTCAGCGAGGCAGAAAACTGACAGCGAGTCTTCAGCAGAGACACGGAGTGACAAGGAGTCAAACAGGTTGTCGCGGGTGTTTGAGGTGATGAAGAAGGGAAAATCGACTGGGAGCTTGTCATCAAACAAAAGCGAGCCCGAGAAGCAGGAGCCAGTATGGCGACTGAAGATCACAGAGAGGTTAAAGTTTCGTTTGAAAAGTTCGGCAGATGACATGTTCGGGGTCAGCACGCAAGCAACCAGATCTCCAGAGACGCGGAAAAAAAAAATCAGACGGAGACACACCATGGGAGGACAGCGAGACTTTGCGGAGTTAGCCATCATGAACGACTGGAAAGAGCAGGAGCAAGCAGATGAAGAATCCGAGCTGTCTGCCATGGACCGGCTGAAACCCAAATGTAACTCCCAGGACCTTTCCATCAGAGAGTGGATTGCACGAGAGCGCTTCCGCACCAGCAACCCGGATGTCAACACAGACTCGCCAGCAGAGCTGGCTGCAGGAGCCAGGAGCCAGGGGGAAGGGTCCAAGCCAGAGATGCCTTTATCTGTTCAGGAAGATGCAGACAGCTCTAGCAGTGTAGCTCAGATCAGTAGGCTGTCTCCATCAGAACAACTGAACGGTGACAGTCGGGATAAGAGCAAAACAAACTTAAGCCCTGCAGTGGACGCCCATCCTCACAAATTATCTGGCGCCCAAGTGGTTAGGTCACGGTTCTATCAGTATCTTTGAAAAAAATAAATAAAGAAAGAAACAACAGTGTGTGTGTGTTTGTGTCTATATATATATATATATATATATATATATATATATATATATATATATATATATATATATATATATACACACACACACACTATAGACTCTATAGGTAGTTGCTTGTAATAATTGTATTTTTAAACTGTAAATATTTATCTCTGTACTTGGAACTGTGTATTTTTCGGTTCCTGTTTTACAGCCTCTTTATAGGCTGGTTTCTGTGCTGTGTACTGTGGAAAATCTTTGCAGTGCATTGTGACAGCCAGACATTCTGTGCTCGTAAAATTAAATAAAATATCTTTTATAGGACTTTAAAAATGTACAAAGCGAGTGCTGAACAACACTTCTGATGCAATAGTCTGTATTAAGGTTTTACCATTATCAACAACTAGCGTCAGAATGCAAAAAAAAAAAAAAAAAGATATTCATCAGATCTTACAAATGTTTATTCACAAAAGAAAGTGCCTCATGATTTGGTTCTAAGATAGTTAGGGTGCCATATTGTCTTTTGTTCAAATATATAAAATGTACTGTGAATGACTGACTGAATTTTATCTACAGCTCAGTTTTCATGAAGTCATTTTACAGATTTCAACACAAGCTGATTTCAGAGCTTCCATTCTGTAGGCATTCCGGTTGGGTCTTAAAGGGTTTTATATTCAGAATTGTAATTATTATTATTATTATTATTATTATTATTATTATTATTATTATTATTATTATTATTATTATTTTAAATGAGACTTGAAGTTTTTAATATTTCTGTAAAATAAGTAACTTTAATGTACATATTTAATGTCTTTCTTCCCCCTCCTCAAAGGCCAGATTTAATAAATGTTGTAATTTAGGCATGTAGATGGTGGACCCTGGAAGAACTGGTCATTTGATCATTTTTCTTCATCTCTGAAACTGCATGAATAAATGTGTCCTGAAACTGGACATTGTATCATGCCTGTGTACAGTCATGTAGGGGGAGACACCCGTAAAACACTGGAAATAAATACAATCTTTCTGTGATCTGTTTTGTTTGGGTATTATGTTGGTTAAGTTAAAAAAAAAAAAAAAAATCCAAAACTTCCAAATGTAGCATTAAAGGTAAATGCACAAAAAATATATCGGTAACATGATGAAGGGGATTGTACAGAAATATAAAATGAAAGAGAACAGTATAAGCAATACCTTTGAATCTCCATTCTTCATTTCCAAAAGTTAGATTGGAACAGGCAGATATTCTCTAATTGGGTGTTTTCTTTTTTCTACAGATCAAAACTGATACGACTTATTCCTGTGTTTTTATATATATATATATATATATATATATATATATATATATATATATATATATATATATGCACCAGTTTTTGGTCACATTATTTCTATAGGCTGTCAATCAGTCTTCTAGTAATTGAGTGTTCTAGTCCGTCATGCAGTAAACCATGCACGCTTTGGTGTGATTCGTGCTGAGATTCTACAGTTTTGTAAAACGCAACGATTGGGCATACCCAAATTGGGGATGAGCGAAAATAGAAAACATAATTGGAGACTCTTTTAAAAAAAAAAAAAAAAAAAGTTATGATCATTCCATAACCTACACTTCTGTCATTAAATCAAACGCCCTGTACAAACCTGATCCCAACGATGACTATATATCAAATGTTACATTATTGGAATATTACCAATACCAACATATTAAATAAGCCCTCATGGTCACAGGTGCTTGCTAATCTTTTCAAACAAAGCAGCCTCCAGTCCATTGCAACACCAATGCCCTATCCAGGCTCCTTACAGTTGTTTTCATTTACAATCTGTTTATTCTGCATTTCTTAGGCAATGTTGCTATGGTTAAGGTGACTGATGACTGCTTGGATTAATGTGTTTCTAAACAAGCACATGTCTAGAGGACAAATGCCTCCCCAAACTGGCTTGGGTTTATAATAATTGCCATTGTTTGAATGCACAAAACATCACATCCAATACTGTTGACACAACAATCAGTAACATGTTGCAGACTCTGTGGGTCAATTGCAACAAACTGAAAGCAGCGTACTAACTGGGGATGATCCCGTGGTTAGTACGCAGCTCCGTACTAAACTAGTACGTAAGTTAAATACCAATTGCAACGAAGTTGGCGGCTGAAGTTAGTCCCCAGCTGCGTACTAAAAAAGGTCTCAATTGCAACTAACCCAAAAATAACTGCTGCTGCCCTCTAGAGGATACCAAGTTCGGGACTATCTTAGTCTAACTCTTGCTATGGACTAAGAATTTTAGTATCGTACTAAGTGGAATAGTGGAAGACATGTGAAAGTCCCAGAATGTACTGGCAGTTTATTTCTGCTGAAATAATAATGTGTGCATATAATATATATGTTGTCACTATATTTGAAGCCTATGCTGCCTGTACGGATATTGTAATAGTAAAATAAAATGACATTACGACTACAATACTGTTAACTACTAATAATAAAGGTTTCGGCAGCATTACAGTCATGCATGTAGAGCCTGTAGTATGCGATAGTAGGTTTCACATTTGAGAGACGTATTTATTTATTTATTTTTTATTTTGGGGGGGGCAGCAAGTCTTTTCGACACTGGTGGTTATTAGGGGCGAGCAGGGATATTGACACAGGGCAGCAGTGTGGAGTAGTGGTTAGGGCTCTGGACTTGACCGGAGGGTCGTGGGTTCAATCCCCAGTGGGGGACACTGCTGCTGTACCCTTGAGCAAGGTACTTTACCTAGATTGCTCCAGCAAAAACCCAACTGTATAAATGGGTAATTGTATGTAAAAATAATGTGATATCTTGTAACAATTGTAAGTCACCCTGGATAAGGGCGTCTGCTAAGAAATAACTAATAATTGAGGAGTAGGGACACAGTGGGTAGAATGTGAGTTAAGTGTTATTTTACGTAGTAGGACCTGGGGGCACATTGAAAAATAAAATAATCAGTGCTCTTCTCAGGGTATTTTTAGAAGTGATTATCTATGATACTACTTCGGAATACTACCCCTTCCCTGTTTTGAACTTGTTGTGGTCCAATGAGAACGGTGTTGAAACAGCCCGTGTGTGTTGACCATGGTTATCCTTGACTCCCTTTAAAACAGCCTGGGCCGCATGCATTTTTAATTCCTTTCCAGTGTACCTTTTTAAAAACCCTGATTAAGATATTTGAAGTTGATGGTCAGAGATAAAGGATAGCTAAATACTCTTCTCTGTGCCCGTAGTATCTACTCTGGAATGCTGGATAATTGAGGGTGTATTTAGGTGCCATACAATCTAGTTCCAGCTATGAAGTGACATGCTTTTGATAAATGGGAGGGTTTGCACTTTGTTCTAACAACCCTGTTCTGTTTCTAACAAAGTTCCTAAGAGCACGTCAGCATGTGGCTGGTATATTATAAATGTGACACTCTTCCAAAAAAAAAACACACCATTATTTTAGGTTAATATTACCATAATCATACATTTTCTTCCAGTTAGATTGTTTCATTGGTTTATAATTTGTATAAAATTGGCTTGGGTTTATAGAGTAGGATCTTTCAGTCCTACTGTGTGATCAAACAGGTACTAACTCAAACTGCACTATGCACACTAGCTTTATAGTTCATGTTGTGGGAACATTTTTCAGCACTATTTTACAGGGCAACAATCCAGGCCTTTGAGGTGTGATGTTCATTGCTGCTGCTTCTCTTCTGACAATAGTGTACATCTTCATTCCAAGAGCAGAGGGCAAGCTAAATGAATGAATTTCCAGGCATAATTGAACTTAATCCTACTCAGGAACTACAAAAACAATAAGGTAGGTGTGGGAACTTCCGAGATGTTTTCCAGATGTATCCCAGTCTGTGCTTCCGTCATTTGTTCACTGCTGCTACTTTGTGGTTGCCTTAGCAACACATTTATCCTCAACACCCTTGAGCACGCAGGACAAGGCAGGCAGGAAATAGAGGTGGTTTGGTCCAATGAAAGGAAGCCACAGCCCAGCCTGGAATTCCTATCAGTGGATTAAAAAACGCTGTGGGTAAACAAGGGGGTGGGGTGCTCTACACAAAGAACACAAGCTCAACCATTTTCCACAGGGATTGGTGTTTTAATTATGCGATTGATTGAATTTATCTCATAAGCTTCAAGGCCTTTTCAGATTACAATGCAAGTAAACACTGGTTTGTATCGATTCACACTCCGTCTTATCAGAGCATGTACTATCAGTAGAATTAAGGTGGAAAAGAATAGTTAGATATTAACCTTATTTTCAACAACAAAGCCTACTTTCATATTCAAAGTGATGAAAGTTGACCTGCACTTTACGAACTGTTATTTATCTATGAAGGCCCATTTAAATTAAAATCTGATAAACATTTAATATACTTTAGCCTCTGTGATGTGTTTAAGCAGAGGGAAGCTTCCCAATTGCTGTACTGTAGCCATGGAACTATTTTGACATGATAAAAACAATACACGTTTATCTGTCTTTTTGTACCAATGTTTTGTTGGTATTACATGGTTACACTTTATGGTTTGCCTATGGTACTTTTTTAATGTATTGTTTCACTGCTGCAGTAAGAAACTGGAGTCGCTGATACAAGTTAACTCAAACAGTATCAAGGGTATTTAATTGTAGTACAATACCTGCTTCCCCCTGCATCGTGTTTACATTTCATACTACTGTACTGCGCTCTACTTAGTGTGCCAGGACGACTGGCAGCTCAACACTGCCATCTAGTGTAAAACACAGGGATGTGCCTTTATAAAACTTGATTTACTAACTAACATTACTGTGAAGACAATAATTGCCTCTACATTTATGAGCATTCACATTTTCCATATAGTTTCAAACAATTGTCCAGCATATTAATCTTTAAACGTGTCATATACAGTCAGTGACTGTAAAGGGATTCCAACGGTTCAACTGTGCCTGGGCCATACAATATATATATATATTTGATTTTTTTGATTTTGTCTTTTTGTTCTTCCTCACTCTTTTCTTCCATGGTGGGGTCCTCACTGCTTCTCACAAAGCTAGGAAGGTCCCTTTTTAAAAGTACTTGGTGTTGATTGGGATTTTTCAGGGGGGGTCTGGGGCACCCTTGGCACAGCACCTGTATACAGTGTTTCAGTTTCTGGGCCTGCTCTGCTATCACGACGTTTCTGGTATCATTTAAATCATGTGAACGGATTAAAAAAAAAACAAGGGAAGTTAGGCCAGATGCCACACCACCCTGTTTTTACACACACAGGGTGTTGGATTATTTATTATTATTATTATTATTATTATTATTATTATTATTATTATTATTATTATTGCAGTTTATACCTTATTCACTGTTCAGAAATGGAAACAGAATGGATTGTTAAACAGCAGTATTAGTGGCAGGTGGGCTTGTGCACACTTTCAGCAGTTGTTCAGGCCTCTGATAGTTACTCCAGTTTGGTCATCGTTGGGTTAGTGTGCTTTCACTGTATTGGCAGAGAGAGACCTATGTGTTATAATAGATAAGCAATTATCTACTATAATTAGCGATAGCAATGTTTTTTCATGTCAAAGCCTATAAGTGTAAATACAGTATGTAGTGCACCCCACCTCAGGTGACTGACCATATATAATATAAATAAAAAAAGGTATTATGCCAAAATGTCCCACCTTTAACAGTGGTTACTCACACAGGACTCCCACAGCTTTACTTGCACTGCTCCTGTACCGCAGCATGTCTTCACCTACTGAAACCAATCAGTCTTCAGTTTCAGTGCAAAATTATTTCACTCTTCATGCAACAACGCTGCTGCTTGGTTGTAGCGTCGTGTTTGAAATCTGCATCCCAACTCAACGTTACTGGGACAGCGACAAACTCCAGATTGCATATGATCTCACTGTTACATCCTCAGCAGATTGCAGGCATGTACAAATGTATCTGAAGTCAAATCATTTTTGATGATGGTCTCAGGCAAGATACATTATATCACTAAAATAATGGTTCAAGTAAGAGGACTGGCTACTAGAGTTAAGAAACCCTGTATCTTGTGGTTACAGGCTGGAGCCCACTAAGGTGGCAGTATAAGCACGCACGCACGCACACACACACACACAAATAAAGAAAATCACTATAGCTTTTTAATAAGATTTTACTCTGCTAGAAATATAGGACATTAGTATGCAACTTAACAGGCTATAAAAATACAGAATTACTCAACAATCACTTTAGACCATTTTGGTACTGGTAGTAATTCAATTGCATTCCCAACGCTTGTAAGTGGGTCAGAGACAGATGTTAGTACAGTATGTACAGTACTTGTGAAGGGTTGCTTTTCATTAGATGTG
Organism: Acipenser oxyrinchus oxyrinchus; assembly: GCA_030684275.1. Classification (NCBI taxonomy): domain Eukaryota; kingdom Metazoa; phylum Chordata; class Actinopteri; order Acipenseriformes; family Acipenseridae; genus Acipenser; species Acipenser oxyrinchus. Next base: position 97,729,987 of record CM060249.1, read on the forward strand.
AAGGGTCAGTTTTTAACCACTGGCTAGTTTCACAGACCCTGGTTAAAAGCTAATTAATGTTCATTTTGGTAAGGTAGTCCAAATGCTACAGCTGCTCCCACTTTTGTTCCCACTTCTTCTGTCCTGTGTATTTTCCAGAGAATAAGACAGAGCACTGAGGTTAACTGCCCTGCTTCTTTACTAGGAGTACCACAGGATTCTTATGATTTTAGCCTCATATGAAAAGACAGCGATTATGGAAGCACAGTTCCCCACCACTAGAGGGCAGAATTTCCCTCAAAATAACTAAGAATTAAAGACCAGAATCCTCGGTCTTAATACACTCACAGAAAAAAAATAACATAAAACAAAACACAGATTTACAAGCATGCAGCCCTTTATTTTACCATAGCTTCACAATTATCGGTCTTCCATAGAGCTGTATTATACAACATGGTTTACTGCTTTACAAAAAAAAAGAAGGAAGAAGAAAACACATATTTACAACATCTCTCTTTGTGCCAGCATCATTTCTCTCTTACATCAGCAATGTTCACCTCATCCACAATATCAGAAAGGCATGCATAGAAATAAACTTTGGTATGTTAACAAAACTATACTAGGTTTCCCCAGGGTTATATATGCATTTATATACACACGTCTGCTAGTATGTAAAGTACTGTTGTTTAGTATATATTTAAACATCAAGAACCATTGATTGCAGTTGCACAGATTAAAGCTATTAAGGTAATGGTTGGGAAATAGGGTTTAGGTTCAAAATTAAAACACCCACACAGCGGTTTTATTAACAGAAGCTGTAAGATGGATATTAGGTACAAAATAACTTTGGCAGATAGGTAGTATAACTACAAGAAACAGAAAAAGGGAGATCTGCCTAATTAATCTAAGTATCACATATACTTTTAAACAAAGTAAACAGGCAGTGCATAGGAAGCTTACCACAAAATATTCTTCTTACTCAGACTTGAAATACCAGCACTTCTTAAATGGATACTTCTCATGTTTATTTTTGTATTTTTTTAAGATCTAGCATTAAAACAAAACACCACGACGCTGGCAAATCAAAGACTAAAACTAAAATCAAGTGTCAAACTAAAAGCTAATCCATCTTTTAACATTTTCTTTTTTTTCATTATCATTTTTTTTCACATTGTTTTCATACATGATACAAACTAATTAAATTAATGTATACTCTTTCCCCAACACGTCAATTAAAAATATATATTCAATCTTAACACCATCGAACAGAAACCTGTAACCACAAATACATTGCTGTACAATTCAAAACACATTTACTTTAACCTCTGTTAAGTAAACGCAAACACTATTCTTTTTCTGTACAGTAGTAATAGACTTACTGAGATCTGGAAAACGGGTATGTTGCAGATGTTAAGCTAAAATAAAGATGTCATAATATCAAATAAAAGCATGTCGATGCAGTATGAAACCATAGCAAATAAAAACAACAACAACAGTAATAAAATCAATGGTCATTAAAGCAAGCCCAGTGTATTAATTAAGTGTGGTTTTGGGCTGATTCCTTGGCAGATGAAGGCGATGGAGTGGGCTTCCCGTTCTGCCCCTTGTAGCTGATGAAGCTGGGTGTGTGTATGGTCCGGATGCTCTTCACACCTTGACTCAGGGAGGTGGAGGAGACTGGGGAAGGGGAGGAGGAGGAGGAAGAGGAAGGGGGTGGCCGGCCATTCTGAGTCTGTGGTGAGATGGAAAGACTTTGACCTTTCCCCGTGTGAATGGGGCTCTGAAGCCTCAGAGAGCCATTAGAGCCAGAGGGGATGTGGGAGGATGAGGAGGGGTGATGGGGAGCAGAGCGGCTGGCAAGGGGATTCAGGAGGGTAGAAGGAATGGAAGACTTAGAGGAAGAGGAATTAATAGGGTTAGTGCTGTCTGAGCTAGCAGCAGCCACAGAGCTGCCTTTCCCAGAGCTGGGGGAAAAGGCTGGGATCTTAGAAGCAGGTAAAGTAGGGGAAGTAGCTTTATAATCCCCACCAGCTTTCTTAGCACTTCCATTAGCCTGCAAACAAAGACGGCAGGAGACACGGTTTGTCAAAAAAAAAAAAAAAAAAAATGAAGAAATAAAGAAACATTGAAACCACAAAGGGCCTGCGAAACAGGTCCCCCAAGAAAGAAAAAAAAATTACACTAAACTGACATTATTAAACAAGGCCTTCACATAATTTAGTAGACCTGATGAAACCATAATTAGGGAGTGGAAAGAAAGAGAGGGGGGCAAGGCAGTGGGAAGAGTCTCTGCAGTGGGGAGGGTCGCTGCAGTGGGGAGGGACGCTGCAGTGGGAAGAGTCGCTGCAGTGGGGAAGGGACGCTGCAGTGGGAGGTCGCTGCAGTGGAGAGGGTCTCTGCAGTGGGAGGGTCGCTGCAGTGGGAAGGGTCGCTGCAGTGGTTGCCCCTATATTAGTAATGGTGATTGCCATGCTGTGGGGGGTGTAATGACAGTCTGGTGAGAATAGTAGATCATCATGTCTGGTTCAGTAGTTAGTACAGATGTGTTTAGCCCAAGCATTCTATAAGCAGGGTACTAAGGCACAGAGAGGGAACGTTCTAGGAACGATGGAACGATCTAGGAACACAGCTTTTGATGAGATTTGATTTTTCTTTCCCGTTTAGTTAAGATGCAAACATGCACGTGTGGTGATGGAAATGTTACAGAAATGTTAAATCAGAACTCTTGAAACATGCCATCCAAGCCGATGAAAAAAAAAAAAAAGAAAAAAAGAAAACAGGTTGGTCTACTTAATTCCATTTAACAACATGCTCAGCCTTTGGTTTCTCTTTAGGTTTAAGAACTCGAGCTATTCCACTTTTTATCATTGTCGTATTTTCTTTATTTCAGTATTTTTGTAACACAATTTAAATGTCCTTTTCAAAGACTGGTCTACAGTAAAACTACCTGTCGGAACTGCCTCTGGGGGTCCTGGAGCTTCTGTTGTGTTCCAGCTTTGTCTGGGCTCCCTGGCTGCTGTCTGGATTTTGAAGACATTGGCACTGGCATCCTGCTGGTTGATGAGATTGTACTGCTGCTCTGCAAAAATTCAACAACAAAAATAAATTAAAAATGACACTAGAGACAGAAGACAAAAAGATACCCAAACCACTCATTTTATGAGTTGACCCCGACCATAATATACCACACCAGAATACAGCATGCTTGCAACAGTAACCCAACATTCAGAAACAAAGACACCCACTAAACAAAATAGATTTTATTCAGCCACCGGCTTCATCCCGTGGAGCACCAATCACAGCGTCACTTCTAGAGCTGGCCTGAGAAAGGTTCAGCGATGAGCCTGCTGCCAGGTGGGGGTAGGGGGTGTGATTGGCTGAAGGATGCCAGGTACTGATTATAAGATTATTTGGGAGTATTTAGAAAGAAAATGAAAGCCACAAATCAGGGGCGGTTCATCCAGTAAATCAACCGCTTTCCCAGGAAAACCTACATGCTCATTAATTAAATAAATAAATAAATAAATAAATACCAGCAAAAGTCAAAATTACAGCCTGAACCCGAGTTAGAGTTTTAGCCAAATCAAAATACAGTATAGCCACTGATAAATGCCAGTTCACAATCATGACAACAACCATAAATCACACACCAAAGGGTTAAAGCATCAGATTCCCAGCTTTTCCTAGCACCGGCAAGATACATTAACGGCTGAGTCAGCTGTTAGAATAAAACCAAAAAGAAACCAAGCCACCTGCGTGAAGCAAGAAGAGCTTAAAAAGAGACCTGTTCGCAGGTGATGGTGGTGGTGGCTGCAGGCCTTGGCAATAGCTGTGGTTTGGACTTCTTCCACTGTAGGCCCTTTTGGGTACAATAGACTGGAGTTGCCGACTCCTGGACAGAACCAAGCTCCACCTGTGGCTCGGCTTGTTCTGCGGATTCAGCTTTCTGAAAAGAGAAGGTTCTAGGTTCCTGCAGTACAGTTTCTTCAGGCGATTTGGTACCCATCTCACTTATTGTCGTTTCCAGCTGTTTAATGGTTTGCTCCAGGCTGTCAAGGGTCTTATATGTATTCTTACGAATTTCATCAGTCCTGTACTGAGAATTTGAAGATGCCTGTTGTACTGTGGTAATAGTTTTGGTAGTGGTGGTGGTTTCGTCGTCTGTGGACTTTGACCTAATTTCAAATCTCTTGGCTTCCTTCTGCTGTTTTACGGTTCCGTCCGGATCCTCCTCTTCTTCATAAACCACCACCTGCAGGGTTTTCTTGCCAGTCTTTGTACCTGTGCGAATGGCTTGAGTGAGAGCCACCAACTGCTTTTTGGGGAACTTGAATTTGAACTTTTTCTTAGCGTCTTGCTTGCTGCCATCTAGGACAGGCTTTGCTTCTGCAGTCGACCCTCCAGGAGGCTCTAGTAAATAAGCATGATCGCGTTGAAGACAGTTATAGCTGTCAACACTTGATACTTGATCTGCTATTTCCACTCGATCAGCTCTGCTTTCGAGAGAGGCCTCCTTTCTATCTGAATCGGTCTCCTCAGCTTCTTCATTTTCCTCGTCGATCCTTTCCTCAGCCAACATCCTCTCCAGCTCTTCTTCGGACTCAAATATAGTGGACAGCCTCTTGTAAGCTGATCGGATATCCATTGGCTCATCGAATATGATGATGACTGGCTTCCTGTCCAGGCCAGCAGCTGGGTCTTCAGTATCCAGCGTCCCGTGACTGTAATCCTGGGTCGTCATTTCCCGGTTGCTATCAATGTTTACAGTTTGTACGTTTTCTCCCTTGTTCTTTACTATTTCCTGACACTCTCCGCAGGAAAGAGCCTGCACCTCTGTGTCCGTGATCATGAATGCTATGTTATCAATGGGTGTAGCGCTTTCTTCACTAGGAGAACTAGGGTTAGGGTCTGCATCCTCAAAATACTTGATCTTTACCTTAGATGATTTGGATCTGAGTACTACCTGTTCACTGTGTCCATCATCTTCTGTCCATTCTTGAGGGGATTCGAGAATCACAGGAGCCTCTTGGTTTTTGATTAAGGAGTTCAGCTGGCTTACAGACATTTCTGTAGGCAAAGGGCTTGCATTATTTGCTTCAAACTTCTCTGTAGACATTTTTATCATGGTGTCTTCAATGCTACCGTTCTGTGGTATGGTTTTGGTTGGTTCTTCTTTCTGATGGTAATGGATAGTTTGCATTTCTTGTTTTTGTTCCACATTGGGTACTTCCTGCTGGGTTTCAGTATAGGAAATCTGGAACTGATGTTGTCTATCTGGGAAGTTCCCTTGGCTTTCCACATATGAACACTCTTGGAAAACAAATGGTTCGTTAACCACAAACTGATGACTGCTTTCTGCAGTTCCATCCACATTGGGTTCCTTTAGCTCCTCCATTTGCAGTGAAGGGGGTTCATTTGAAATCTGTCCAGTGACGTAATATATAACCTGTAAAAAGAAACCAAAACAAAGGTGTTTAGTTAAACATGGTTCTTTTGTGTAGGGCAAGATGAAACTGCATCAGATATCGCACAACATGTTCCAGAGACTACTTTATACCTACCCCACGGCTATCCAGCGAGGTCTCGTTGCCATTCTCATCAGTGTCTGTTTGTTTCTCTTCACCAAGTATCTCCATGCTCTGCTAGGACAGTTCACGAGGAGAACATTATTGCACAATGGCTTTCTGTGCAAGACCCAGAGGATTGCAGCTTTTAAATAAAGGGTAAAAGTGTACCCAGGGTCTCCAAGAAACATTGTGCAATAAAATCCTTGTAACACACCTCAATAATACGTTTTGGATGTATTGAAACACAAGGTTTAATTTAACATAGCATTACAGTAGTTCTAAAAAATTAAAAAAAAAATGAGATCCTTATTTATTTATTTCCAGTGCATACAGCTATGACCAAGAGTGTTGCATCACTCTATATAATTAACGAATTTTGCTTCATAAAGTCAAATGAAACCTGTTGAATAATGTTACATTACCATATTGAATTACATATACTTAATGAAAAACTGACAAATTGAAAAATGTGACATTTCGAAATCTGAAATGAAATGCTGTACTAATATTATGACCTTTGCGATATCAACATAGTTTCTTTGACTACATGATGCTAAATAAAAGATTTAATATGATGTTTATATAGTTTTTTTTATCTATTTTTAATTAATGTCTCAGTCCTAAAATTCTAGGTGATGCAAAACTATTGGCCATAGCTGTACACTGAGGGGGTTACTTTTAAAGCTTGGTAAAATGTTGCATAAATGTCGTTCTCAACTCCACCTACACATTGTGCTTATTTACTTGAACACAGTTACACTGATCTTGAAATATAAAAGCAAACGGATTCATGCTAAGTGAGTACATTTACTCCACTTATCAAATAACCCCCTTGTACAGTACAGGGATGGAAAGAAGACTCCAATTCCATAACAGTTTCATCCTTTCCAGGTTTTACTACGAGCTTGATTAGCCACTGTGCATAGGTAGCAAGCTCAGGTGCGTTCTATTAAACTCATAGTAAAATCAGGAATGGAACAAGAGTCCATCGATTGTAATCATATTACTGCATTTAATTTAGCGAAAAGTAAATCACATCATTAGGGTCAGTATTTACACATTCAATTCTATCTTGACTAGATCTAAATGACTACTGATGCTACCTGCTATCCATTATTGTTAAGCAGGGAGGAGTTAATTAGCATGATTGTTATGCTCGAAAGAACCTCTATTTCCTGGATTATGGGTTATCAGGAGGCATCCAATGATTTAGTGAAACACTGATGAACTTTAGTTCTACAGTCTGGGGGAGGCAACTATATTTCAAATTTAATGCAGTTTTATATACATGCAGATTTGATTGTAGAAACGGTTTTTACCTGAATTAAGAAAAAAAAAAACGACAGAGGCATTAGAATTTGCTTTGCAGCAATCAAGTAATTATTGCTATCCCCTAAAACACCAACATTAAAAGCAGCCCAGATGAAAAATAAATAAATAAATAAATAAATAAATAAATAAATAAATAGAAAGGTTAGGTGCATCAATTCAAGATCCATTGCCAGCATTAAACATTAAACAGTAACAACATTCTCTTTTGGAAAAAAAAAAAAACATATATAATGAGGAGACCAAGAAAGGTTAGAAGTACAAAGCTTGCATAATTAAGAGCTACAATACTACAATATTCAAATCGTTATCTACAGTCAGCATTTCCATTTGTCAATTTCACAGCCTAAATTATTTTGAATCAACATAATACATGAAGCAAGAGTGCCACATCTCTTTCCCTCACATGTTCAGTGTGTCCAGAATGTCAAAACAAGCGCTCAGTCATGGAAACTTGTATCAAAACGACCAAAACGTGTCCAAGAGACTACTGGCCCAATTCAATGAACATTTAGTTGGAAAAAGGGTTTTCATCCATAACTATTAAACAAATGCTCAAAAGTATTTTTCAATGGCTTTTTTATGGGGAGATTTTTTTTTTATTTGATTCAGTAAACAACATTAGTACTGATGAATTGAAATGAAAAAACTCTCCCCACAAGAAGCCATTGAAAAAGACTTCTATTCGAAACAACCTTTATGCTGTTTACTGCGTACATTTATATGTTTCTAAAATGTATATTTTTTCTTCCTGGGTAAAAGTTTACTGAAGTTTTAGTTTACACAGTTGTTGAGCAGCGGGACAATACAGATCCTTTTAACCATTTTTTCTGCTGGAGTAAATGAGCAAATGAGTAAATGAGAAATGAACAAAAGACATGATGCAAGATGCAGAACCTAAACCAGCGCAGAGCGCAGAAGCGATCTGGATTACAACAGAACCTAAACCAGCGCAGAGCGCAGAAGCGATCTGGATTACAACAGAACCTAAACCAGCGCAGCAGCGATCTGGATTACAACAGAACCTAAACCAGCGCAGAGCGCAGAAGCGATCTGGATTACAACAGAACCTAAACCAGCGCAGCAGCGATCTGGATTACAACAGAACCTAAACCAGCGCAGAGCGCAGAAGCGATCTGGATTACAACAGAACCTAAACCAGCGCAGCAGCGATCTGGATTACAACAGAACCTAAACCAGCGCAGAGCGCAGCGATCTGGATTACAACAGAACCTAAACCAGCGCAGAGCGCAGAAGCGATCTGGATTACAACAGAACCTAAACCAGCGCAGAGCGCAGAAGCGATCTGGATTACAACAGAACCTAAACCAGCGCAGAGCGCAGAAGCGATCTGGATTACAACAGAACCTAAACCAGCGCAGCAGCGATCTGGATTACAACAGAACCTAAACCAGCGCAGAGCGCAGCAGCGATCTGGATTACAACAGAACCTAAACCAGCGCAGAGCGCAGAAGCGATCTGGATTACAACAGAACCTAAACCAGCGCAGAGCGCAGAAGCGATCTGGATTACAACAGAACCTAAACCAGCGCAGCAGCGATCTGGATTACAACAGAACCTAAACCAGCGCAGAGCGCAGCAGCGATCTGGATTACAACAGAACCTAAACCAGCGCAGAGCGCAGCAGCGATCTGGATTACAACAGAACCTAAACCAGCGCAGCAGCGATCTGGATTACAACAGAACCTAAACCAGCGCAGAGCGCAGCAGCGATCTGGATTACAACAGAACCTAAACCAGCGCAGCAGCGATCTGGATTACAACAGAACCTAAACCAGCGCAGAGCGCAGCAGCGATCTGGATTACAACAGAACCTAAACCAGCGCAGAGCGCAGCAGCGATCTGGATTACAACAGAACCTAAACCAGCGCAGCAGCGATCTGGATTACAACAGAACCTAAACCAGCGCAGAGCGCAGCAGCGATCTGGATTACAACAGAACCTAAACCAGCGCAGCAGCGATCTGGATTACAACAGAACCTAAACCAGCGCAGAGCGCAGAAGCGATCTGGATTACAACAGAACCTAAACCAGCGCAGCAGCGATCTGGATTACAACAGAACCTAAACCAGCGCAGAGCGCAGCAGCGATCTGGATTACAACAGAACCTAAACCAGCGCAGCAGCGATCTGGATTACAACAGAACCTAAACCAGCGCAGAGCGCAGCAGCGATCTGGATTACAACAGAACCTAAACCAGCGCAGAGCGCAGCAGCGATCTGGATTACAACAGAACCTAAACCAGCGCAGAGCGCAGCAGCGATCTGGGAAGTGGAAATGTTAAAAAGGTGCAAGACAATCAGAACCAATTCTGCAAGAAAATTTGTTTTCGTTATTTAATTGACAAGATCCTTGATGCCTACAATATCATCAATTCCATGAATTGTTAGGCCTCTTCCTGGTAATAGCAGGGTCAGTTTCAGCTCTCCCATGTTTTTTGTTTTGTTTAATAATACAGTACTACTGCCCTGGATTTATAGCCCATGTAGATAAAGATAAACTGCCCTCATAACAAACTCGCTTGTGTTCCCTAAGGGGAATAGTTTCAAAACTGAGTAGATTCACTTTCAGTTTCTTTAAAATACAGATATTATTTTCTTTAGTATTTTAACATTTAGGTTATGCTTTGCTCAGTTACGTGATGATGTTTTAGTAGACATGAATATTTATTTATTTATTTATTTATTTATTTATTTTTTGTTCGAGAGCAAATATTCACTCAACCTAAAAATGATCAAGCTTTGAAAATATCCCCAAATGGAACGAGATAATGAGGTCTGTGTTGCTTACAATACTGCACAGCTCAGTCAGTGGGTCAATTTAATTAAAGGCAACAAGGAGCATTGTTGCCTTTAGTGGCCTTTATTGGCACTGGCTTGATTGATTTCATTCTGTTGCTGAATTAACCACATGTTTTGAGCGGGTTTTACCAGGATTCCTGTCAGTTCTGTTCTAGATGTTTGACACATGAATAATGTTTCCAGCAGACTCAGGTGTGTAAATATTAAAGAAACAAAAAGACAAAAACAACAACTAGCACCAAGCAAATCGACACATTCAAAAGGACAGAGGTTGCAGAGTGAGAGAGAGGTAAAGAGTTCAAAGAGTGTGTGTGCAGAAAGGGAGTTGAGCCAGGCGATTGTGGGAAGCTCTACAGAGCCACACATATTACCTTCTTTTCTTTGGGTGATATTAAGGACCCAGGCCTTATCTCTCTGACTTGGGTTTCAACTCTGGGATGCTCAACAATACTTTTTGTCCCTACATCCATAAAAGTGCACTTCTGGAAAACCTAAGAAATCAAAATACATTCACTTGGGATTAGCACTCTGAAATACTTTTATACATGTTTATATATATGAAAAAAAAGAAAAATCAACATTGCTTGTTTTATTTCCATGCTAAAGTAGTCACAATACTGTCTCCATAATTGGACAGTACCTCAACTGCAACTTTACAGCAGGAATTCAAAAGGTTAAGGATTAAAGTTCCACATTTTCAAACCCCACCACACACATATTGCTTTCCTCCCACACACACACACTGTTTCAAATACAGACAGAGGGGTCCTTGACTAATGAAGGTCACCCTGCCTTTCCAGGACAGCTGTTATTACCTGCAACTCTGCCATGATCTTGTCTCCCTCATCTTCCTCCTCCCGGCTGGACGAGGCAACGATAGGGGGCGGCGTTTGTGGCGGCGGTTTGCTGTCGCTTGGACTTCTGGGTAATTTGGTCTGCTGAACCTGTGCTGCTGCTTCTTCTGCCTCCTTTGAAGGAAACAAGACCAATTAATTATAGATTTTTACAGTTCCTTTAGCTAAGCACAATTATGTTTACAAGTTTATAACAAAGCCACTGAATGTTGAAATGTATTTGGAATACGTTTTACCAAAGCCATTGGAAAAAGAGCCTTAGTGTGTAGCTCCAAAAATGGGGTGCCTAGAAACACATCTAGTGGGTAAATTGGGGCCCTTTTAGGAGAGTGAGTTAATCTTATAGGACTGTATACATCTTTAGGTCTTTTTTCTAATCAAGTGTCATCTATATCAAGCTACATCGCATGGCTTGTTTCCAAGAAGACCATGTTGGGCCATGTGAAATTAACTATTTGCTCAGCTGACTGAATTTATTCTCAGCTGTGTGCTCTCACAGTATGCTGTGTTGCACGATTCAGCCAGACAACATTTCCAGAACCATTCAGACATTATGTCAGGGGCATCGGTTTAATAAATCCTGCTTGGAGTCAGGCCTTTGCTGTGCACTTACAACTGAGCATGACAGCCCTATTTGTACTTCCATTCATTTGAGAAGTTTTAGATTTGTCTTTAATATATCCTCTGACCTTGCATGACTCCATTGCCATTGATTTTTGCAGTGATTTATATTTTGTTAAGGCACTGAAACAAAATATTTCACACCTGAATCTGTTTCCAGGTCTTCCACATCTCTGCTTGTCTTTGAAACAAAGCCTTGCACTCTCAAAACAAAGTTTTTTAGGTAAGTGGCTTTAATGGAAGACACAACTGAAGTTTCTTGTGCATTACTTATGGTGCCATTAGAGTCTATTACAATCACATCTCGTCATAGAAGTGTGTCATCTCAGGAGTGAATTGTTGTACTGTGGTCCTGGGCAAGGTGTTATCTCTGATTAAACGTGACAAGGAAACACATATCCCAGAGCTAAGCTGAACGAAAGTTCATGTTTATGTGACGAATCAGTTGCATTTCTTAGTTTTACAACACATTTTCATTGTCAGTATATGGCCTCGACACATTCATAAATTGGTGTGTTCTGATGTATTAATACCTGCCAACAAACACATTTTAAAGGTAATTACTCATATATCCGCACAGCCCTAATGGACATCAAGGATCTTGCATAGTTTAATCTCTCCCTAATTAGTGAAGTTATACAGCATGTCTAGAAATGTTTTTTAACTAGAAGTAATGCTACTGGAGGTTGTTTTCATGTGAAGCAACACTAATAATGTGTATACCTGAGCGATGACTGCCTCTTGCCTCGTCGTGAATATCACTTCTCCCGATCTCCCGGTGGTCAGGCCAGACCCTGGAGGATAAGTTCTTCGAGGAGGGGGAGGAGGAGGGTGAGACTTCACTGCCTTCTCGGTGCCTGGCTCTGTGTGTGGGGCCTCCTCTGCAGCAGAGAAAGAAGCACGAGCGGGGTGAGAGAATGAAGCCAAACAAATGTTGTAAAAAGATAGTGCTGAAGCAGCATTTGTAAGGGGCTCAAAATGACCTGTAGGCGGCAATACAACCACAGGAATTTGGGGCAGTGCTTAACCAAGAATCAGGTGACTACAATGGCATTCTAATAGGGTGACTTTACTGGGAATTTGAGTGCAAGGAATGTATTAGTTACAAAGTCATCACCCTCCTAAATACTGAAGGTGAACCTGAATCCGACTAACCAAGAGCGTGTGAAACTGACATGACTGTGTTGAAAGAAGGTTTCAAATGACTTCTGGTTCAGTGTTCTGCGCTATGATACAATATATAGTTTGCAACCCATAGGATGATAATACATACAGTATATGGTTAAGGGGGATTCGGGAGAGTAAAAAAAATGACTGCACTTGGAAAGGTGGGTCAAAAATAAAATGCTGCAGTATTTGTTTTGATCTCTTAGAGCAGCAGTTGAATTGCACTATTGACTGTCTCAGGCAACTGGCATTGCTGGCCTTTCTTGGACATTTATTTATTTTTATTTATTTTTTTTTTTTATAAATTTAGTCACTGCCAATGATTTTTACCCAGTTTTCTCCCCAATTTAGAATTGCCAATTGTGTTGTTATTAATCCCGGTTCAATGCTGCAACCCCCAGCGACTTGGGAAATGGCGGCTGACACACGCGTCCTCCGAAACGTGTTCCTGCCAAGCCGTCATTTTTCGCACTGCCGATCCACAGTGAAGCCATCAGACCTGTACTGCCGGAGGATAACACAGATCTGAATGGCTCCACTGCGGACCTGCAGACGCCCTATCAGCCACAGGGGTCGCTGGTGCGCGGTGAACCGTGGATTGCCCTGCCGACCTAAGCCCTCCCTACCAGGGCATCTCGGCCACTGTGCGCGCCTCTGTGAACTCACGGTCACGGTTGGCAATTACATAGCCTGGATTCAAACCTGCGATCTCCAGGCTATAGGGCGCATCCTGCACTCCACGTGGAGTGCCTTTACTGGATGCGCCACTCGGAAGTCCATTTCCTGGACATTATTAATTGAACTGTAAATTTTGCTTGTGTTTGAATGATGATTTTTGTAGTTTCTTTGCCACAAGCCGTTCCTGAGCTGGAATAATAAGCCCCCTGTGGAGAAAGGCAGATGGTGCATTACCATGGAGTGCATGGGAGGAACTACTGTAAATGCTTTTGTGACTGTGCCACAATATGCAATTGTAAGTTTAATTAATTGAGATTCTTCATTTCAGCTTTTATGGCTCAGGAACTGGGGAGTTCCCAAGAGCCACAGACTTTCCTAGCTACTTTTCCCAATCAAGTCTGTTTTCTAATGAAGTACTGCAGATTTTAATAAATATATTTACTGTAGTTTACAAAATCCTGGTGTGTTGCTCGAGGGACAGAAACGTCACCATTCCAATGCTAAGAGCACTACACAATCAACTCCGTTCCTTTTGTCTTCACATGTGCACCTCAGTGCAAAAGAACCCGGTTCACTTCAAAGGGACTTTTTCACTTCAAATTTTTTCTGAACTGACCGTGATTTCACATTGTACTGAAACAAACTAACTAAACTCGGTCCTTTTGCCCAAATGGGCTGAGACCACTGCTTGAGAAGGACTGAGTTTGATTAGAGTAAAACAAACACTAAAAGGGAGTTAATTTGGAGTATTCACACATGCTTCCAAAACGAACCAAAGCACACTCAGTTAGATAAAATCAGCCCGAACGAACCAAGTTCGAATGCACCCTTAGATAGGGTATGACCTTAACCAAAAGTAAATTTGTGGAAATTCCTCCAGCAATGCTTCCTGTCCTGGATCAATAGAGCTTACTCATCAAGCTTTGTTTGATGATCCTCTGTAGCTGTTACCTTCCCTCAGTTACTATATAGACCTATCAGCAGCAATCTTCTGGAACAATTACCTATAGTTTCATTTACAGATTCTGCAACTAGTCAGGCAGGCATTTACTATCATTCCTCTCAAAACTAACAAACCGCTGCACTGCATAGGTAATCAGGTTACAAGTCATGTGATTCAGTTTTCTTTTTACATGAGCTTCAAGTATTGGGCCCTAGTTGCACCATGCTTTGGGTCCTGCATTGTTCTTACCTGCTTGCGGCTCCAGTATGTGGAGTGTATCCACTTCATCAGGGTTGGGTGGAGGGGGCAGCGGGGGAGGAGCTGCCTCTTGCATCACTTCCAAGCTGGGGATCCCTTTCATCATGTTGGCCTGAGCCTCCTGGAGGAGCTTCTCGAACTGTTTCCCATCATAATGACCCACATTTAGCCTTTTCTCTTCCCATTCCTTTTCTGCTGCCTGTTTACAAAACAAACAAAAAACAACAACAAAAAATCCTTTCGTTAATACTTTCTGTACTTTTATTGTTTCCATGCATTCCTTGGGACTTCAGTTATATGTAACATCTTGAGATTCATTTGAACGAAGTGTTGCAACCCTCCCTATAAAAATGGCTCCGATTTTTTTTGCCAGATATAAAATTATGATGTAAGAAAATAACAGCATGGTTGCAAACATCAATGAGAAGTGGTAAAACAAAAAATCGACAAGGTTACCTCGATAGACACGACTCGGTTTCTGTTTCTGGTCCTGCTGCTTTGGATTTCTTCAACTAAGAGGCTTTGCGTGGTGGATTCGTTGCCGATGTTCATCGCCTGGGCTGCCTGTTCTGGGTTGGGGGTGGTGTGGTTCTGCTGCAGGATAGCGGTGCTGCTCTCCTGGCTTTGCTGCACAGTGACAGGGGTGCTCTGCAGGCTCTGAACCGCCATGGGCGAAGAGTGCAGGCGCAGGGTCGGCGTGGCTGGGGGGCTCAGGGAGTGGTGCAGCAGGGTGGCAGAGTGCTGGGACTGTTGTATGACCACTGGGGCACTCTGGACATGGTGGATCACCATTGGGGAAGCTGGCATCACCTCAGACTTGATGGAGGAGCTCTGGGGCTCTGGCAGAGCGCTTGGGGAGTTTGGCAGAGGCGGTGTTTGAATGCGCACCCCCTGCTCCTGGGGTTGCATATTCACAGTGATCGGAGCTTCATATTCAGCGAGACTCACAACATACTCTGTGATTGTGGTTTTTGTAACCTGTGTCGTTTCTGAGGCACATCTGTGTGATTTAAACCAAAACAAAAAAGTTTTTTAGAACTGATGCATATCCTATGCTGCTCGTTCACAAACCACAGGCTTGCTTTGCATAAAAGCACTCACAGCAATTCTCAGGAAAGTAATTTCATTTTCTCTGTCCGCTGGTCATGCAGGAATGAATTTCCACGTCACTTAAAATCACCAGCTCTAGAGACAAGCCTGCCGCAAATTTATTTAACAATGATTGCTGCTGTAAATAATGTTTTCATCAGAATGTACTCTGGCAAAATCAACCGAGAACCAGTTAACTGTATTGTGTTTGTGAGGCGACCACATGCAGCTGGTTATAACTCCACTGCTGATGGCAGGATATCTACGCAAACTAGATGCTGCATCTCAGAAGCCTATTTCCTCTTCTATAAATGAATAAATAAATTCCAAAAATGTGCTGAAAAATGATAGAATCTGCAAAGTGATAGGCTTTTGAAAGTATGCATAATAAAAAAGCAGTCAAGACTGTCATTTTTATCATCAAATCACTCCAAGTGATAAAAAAAAAAGGAAACCAGAATTCTGGCTTAGTTTGCCTGTATGTTAGCCACAAAAATATAAATGTTGCCTTTGTCTTACCTATATCAATTCACATCCATCCATCCACATAAGTGACCGGTGCTTTCCCTCTCAGTATATCAAGAATTATTAAGGAAACAATAGGGGTTGTCCCTGTAGGCCATGTTTTCTTTAACATTCACATCCATCCATCCACATAATGCAGGTAATGACCGATCAAAATACTGTGCTTCTTCTACTGCACTCGTCTCTATAAAACTAACTAAGGCATACCATCACTGAACTGCAGGCAGCTTTGAACTGTAGGTACAGGACAGGTTACAGATTGAGGTGGAGGGCTTCCTTCAGCTCTGCTGTTATTTTCCACATGTTACAACAGTTGAGACACTGTGAATGGGTTACCTTCTCAAACCCGTGAGGGATTCAGTCAGGGTCTTCACTCTCTTCAGCAAGCTGTCAAGCTTGTGAGGCTCCTCCTTCAGAAACCTCACTGCTTCTACTTCCACACGCAGCACGGCCCTCATCTTGTTCTGCAGTGTCGGAAACTCTCCTAGAATGGGCAGTAAAGCTGCTGTGTCAGCAAGGCTGGGCTATACTGGTTTCAATATACAAACCAGGGCATGCAGATAAAAGCAAACAGGAAAATTCACAGCTAAGAGTGGCGGATTTAGCAAGGAATGGTACCCCATTTCCACAAAGCCACAAATTTATGTGTTTATCTGTAAACGGCCTACTGGAACTCCAGAGGTCAGATTCTAATACATACTGTATATATGTACATGATTCTTGGTAATCTGCAATCAGAGACAGACTAACCCTTTAATCCTGCCAGTGATTCCCCCACTTTCCTCAGGGAAACAGCCCCGTCTTCCACATCCTTCAGAGTGACGGCTCTGTGCACGGTGGCGGAGGTCGAGTCTCTGTGCAGCTCATCCACGTATCTCTCCAGATTGCTAGTTAAAATAAGAACCGCAAATCAGCAGCACGGCCTCACATACATGACATGCAACAAACAGAATGCTGCTGGAGAAGAGGTCAATAGAAACATGTGTGAGTGATACATCATTGATTCAATGGGTCACATTTAGCGGCCTAGTTTATCTGAGTTTTTCAAACTCTTTACATACTGAAAATTGAGAAAAATGAAATGCAGTACAGTTAGGGCTTCCGTTTTTTGGTTTTTATGAATTCGGTGCTTATTTTGAGCTATTTTCGAGTTTTCTGTAAATACAGGGATTTCACTTTTTATATACTAATTGGAATTATTGTTTTCAGTTACTTTCCAAAACTCTTGAGAATTTTTTTTTCTGTCACAATATGTATAGTAACTCAACAGTACTTGCACACACTTCAATTGTATCTTCTTTCCTTTGCTGTCTAACGCAACAAAATACTCATGGTCATGGGGATTTTGTGTTTTGCAAATGGTGGTAAAATGTCAAAAACTGCCTATTCTGTTTTAAATTCCATGAGGATGTAAATGCTATGTACTGTAATATAGCTTTAAATCTCGTGAGCAAACATGTTATAATTCTCCATAGAAATGTAGGATTTTTCTGTCTCTCAGTAGTTGGGATGGGTTTAAAGTATTCAGAACAAATCAATGCTACATACAGGTCAGGATCCAACTGCACTGGGAGTTTTTTTCTTCACGGTGAAAGGGTTAAAGTCAGCATGAACTGAGAAACCATTTCCAGTGTTTTCCTGGTGTTTATTGGATATGCATGATTTCATTTTTTTGTATCAGGGGTGTTTTATCGTTTATCGGTTAAAACCAAAAATCAGAAGCCCCAATTATAACGGGTGCAACAATTAATCGATGCATCGATTATTGATCATCTGTCCTTAAATTTCCAGAGCTTCAATTACATATTAGTGAATCGATGCATCAAATTAGAACCCAGTTTGAAGTCTCCTGTTGCCGGCTTGCATTAAAATCTTGAGTGTGTGAGAGTGCGCTTCTTTTAGTGCTAGTATGGTAGATTAGTGCATTGCTAGGATACACATTTCAGGCCTCTACATTCGCCTTGACAAGCCAAATCAGAAGTAGGCCTATATTGTATTCACGTTTTCTTGATTTAAAAATTAAGGCAGATAGAAATGACTTCTGTTAAAATATACAGTAGTATTTTTTTATTATTATTACAATGTTAAAGGGGCATCTGACGCAGACGCACGCATATTCTTTTCAGTTGTTAAACTCAAGTCCTTTGTATTTCTTTTTTTTATAATCGGAAGTGTTCTAATTTGAATATAAGTTGTGCCTGTTTGTTTAACTATTTTGCACAACAGTGTTTTTAGTTATAATTATTTTCTGTTAAAAACAATTGCTTGTTCTTTCTTTTGAAAAATAAAACGTCAATGCATTGATTATAGTTGATAAATGTCTATACGATAATTGAATATGAAATTAAGGTGTCGATTGCACTACTAGTAAGCATCGTTTAAGGCAGGGTTTCTCAAACTCGGTCCTGGGGCCCCCCTGGGTCTGCTGGTTTTCATTCCAACCAAGCTATCAATTACTTAACTAGACCCTTAATTGAACTAATAATTTGCTTAATTAGACCTTTTTACTTGTTTTCAGCTCTTAAACAGTTGCAGTTCAAGTTACTTTTCAAATGTTACAGCTAACTTCAAATATGCAACTGTTCAAGAGCTGCAAACAAGTAAAAAGGTCTAATTAAGCGAATTATCAGTTCAATTAAGGGTCTAGTTAAGTAATTGAGAACTCGATTGGAATGAAAACCAGAAGACACAGGGGGTCCCCAGGACCGAGTTTGAGAAGCCCTGGTTTAAGGTATCACTGTCATAAATGTCTTCATACAAGCAGCAATACTTGAAGATTGCAGGTGTTTTATTTCAATATGTAAATGTTATAATACTTACTAATGCCTCTAATGTACAACATTATTTAATTAGCTTTCAATTACCAGATCTGTGAGTAACAGATTCCTGCACAATACCTAAGCATGGCTTAGAATGTGTACTGCATGCTATTCCACAGAAAAGCCTCAAGAGGGCAGTATGTGTTTATTTGGCGTAAATGAAGAGATGACATGGCTGGTTAGGTTACTCCAATACCAGTAATCCTGCAAAAATGTATGTTAAATATGTGTCTTTTTTCATCAAAAGTGTAAACGATCCTTTAAAATGATTTAATTGTAAATACGGTGGTCAGTGGTATATTGCTGTAGCATGTGCTGTCATGCCTGCTTCAGTGAATCAACATTAGCATGCATTGTTTTCATACAAGACATGCCAGCACAGCTAATAAAGCCTGGGAGTCTAATAGACAAAGGCAACACAATCCAGGATACCTGCTGGTCTCTTTTGGTTTGGTTTTGTTTCCTTCTAAACTGTTGATTAAAAAAAAAACAGTAATATACTGTATGCCCGCAACCAGCAGGAACTGAGGGTGTTGTAAAGTAGCATCGATTATCTATTTTATGTGAGAATGACTCAAAAAACAAAGAGGGAGACTGAGGAGGGAGGCGTTCAGGAGGACACAGAATGCTCACTAAACCAAACACCCCAAATCAAAGCAGAAATACACACAGGCGGAAAGACAGCCGATTTGACCCTTTAGTGTGATCATTCCTTTCCACTAATATGCACCCCTAGCTGTTATAACAGATACACAGAGGTAAGGGCCACACGGTTATTTCCTTAGCACTGGTCTGCTGGTGGGAGGTGATATTGCCTTGGTGATACCATTTTGTAAAGTGCTTTGCTCAGTAGGGTGAAGTGTCTTAGTCTACAGCAGTGGTTTTCCACCTGTGGTACGCGTACCAGTACTGGTACGTGACGGGCTTGCAACTGGTACACAACGGCAGCGGTTCTGCATGACGATACGATTCCTCAACCACACCACTCCCTCAATCGCACCATCAGAAAGTATCAATATGTTTGTACCACTGAATCACAGAGAGATGAGAAATTAAGATGAGAGGTATTTGTTGTGAACGTTTCAAAGTTACTGATGGGGAACAAAAGCAGCCACTCATGTGTTGTTGACTGTGATGAACAACTCCTAATTAGATGATGCCGTCAGATTTTCAGTGAGCAAACCGGTTTGTAATGGAATGGGGTAGGTCTCTGTTTTACAGCAGCCGTTTAAGATGGCACAGTTACTGGTACACCTGGTGGGCCCTGTGCTGGAAACACTGGTGCTGGAGATGAAAAGGTTGAAAACCACTGGTCTCCAGGGTCAAAAATCAAAGGCAAATGTGAAAAACAAAAACAAATGTTGATAGCTATCTATGCTGAGTTTGAACAAGGCACTACATGGGGCTTATCTGGAAGCTAAACCCAGTCCCTGAGAAATTCAAAACACAAGGACATTTTGATGAAAGAATGAAAACAGGTTGTACTTTTTCAGAGATGACAGTGAGCCAAGTTTTCTCTAAAAAGTACACATTAAGCTAGTGAGAAACAGCTGCCAAATATAACACACTTCAGGACATTTATTTTAAATGTTAATAATGCTTAAAAGGTGCACTTTTGTTGGAATACAGACAAACATTTTGTGTTTAAAAAAACCGCAAAACATTTCAGCTCTGAGCTAGAGATTAGATTCCAGCTTCAAAACTAGTCCTGGCACTGCATTCTTCTGTGTTTCTGGATCATTGGTGCCAACACTGATAACACAGAGGTTAGTCTTATCTGTCAAAATGTATTGTTGCATATTTCAGTAGTGTATCAGAAACATACTCTCCCTCTGGAAATCCACAAATCCCATTTGTTATTCTTTTCAACAAGCCTGGCCAAATGTGAAACCAGAGGACAAACGTTTTGGCGACGGCTTCTATCGGTGTACTGGGAATTGATGACTGATGTTTGAGTGCGTCTATTTTTTTTCATATTTATGTCTTAAATATTTGGAAATTGAACTGCAATTATCTGTACTTCTACTTCTAGCTTCTACTTTCCAGGGCTCAGGAACAATCAACCCCTAGCATGGTCAAACCTTTTTTTTTTCTTTTCAAAAAAAACTTGGTACCCATTTAAAATCATCCAAGCCTTGGTTGTACAGTAGTCTCTGCATATACAGGAACACCTCCAAAGAGAACACTTCGCCTAAGGGAACCACCTTGTGGTGAAACTGATTTTTCCCATTGTAAATGCTCTGGCTAAAGGAACAGGAACTTCGCTTCAAAGAACACATTCTTGGCACTGATAGCGATTCGTTAACAGCGTATACAGTACTGTTTTGTAAAAAAGCGATTGTCATCGTGAAAGTGTCTTGAGAGACACTGATTGGTTTATTAAATCGTATCAGAACCGCCTTCATATCATTGAATTGTTTTGTACTCTGATTTCCACGAGGGCACCTCATCGCTACAAAATGGCATGCAAACAAACTGCAAATGTGCCACTGTTTCTCTTGCTACACAAAGTTGGAAATTGTTTGAGCTCTTGAAAAAAACCTGAATCAGACAAAGCGCCGAGTAATTTAGTGTTTCCTGTTCTGCTGAGTTGCTTCACCATTCTGTTAAATGGATTGCTTCATTGTTACATGCAGAGTATTTTACATTGGTTGGTATAGGAATGATTTGGTCCCAGGGTTTTGATCACTATATGCAGCTGATTCTTACATCAGCGATTCTTATAAACGGAGTGCACTGTATTTTGTATTGCTTTGTTTCACAGAATGTAAACATTATAGCAAGGGAAAGATTAGAAAGGGAAAAAAAGAAATTAAAAAGCCAAGAGAAGGAAATAGACAATGATTTGCGTGGAGTTCTTACCACAGCTGTGTGACTATCTTCTCCTCCTCCCCCAGATATCTCTGCCTCTCCTCCTCCACCACCACTCTCTGCCTCTGCACAGGGTCTTCCAGCCTCTTCACCACCTCCAGCACCTTGCCATTGATCTCCGACTCTGCTCTCTTTAGCATCACCCGCAGCGTCTCCTGATTCTGCAGCTGTCAATCACACAAACACAGGCCTGATTCAGACGACAGACCAGAACACTGCCTCTCTGTCCAGGGCAAGGCCGGTCCCCCATCCTCCCCACCCCGCCCAGCCCGCTCAAATGGCCTTCTGTTTTTTTTATGTGATCTAGTTACTTGCTGTTATTTTCTTTTTCACAGAGAGAGGCACAGTTTAAACCATAAAAGTACTTTTATAGATTAAAAACCAAACCAACAAACAAAACCTGACAGAAATGGCTTGACAGCATTAAGGTTATTTGTGCCTTAAGTGTCAACGCCAGTCTGAGATTAAGAGTCTTGATAGAGGGAAACCAATGCTCGTACAGAATCGAATGATTCATTTATTTATTCTGCAACTCTTATTACAAGGAGTTGCAGGGCTTGTAACAGAATCATCCATACCCCACACCTTTCATGTTCCAATTTAGATTAAATGTGTCATTTTATTTGCTCTCTATCAAGTTTTAATATGAATATACACCCCTTTAAACAAATATTGGGGCTGATGAATAAATGCATAACAGGGTAGGGCCTTATACCTCACTTGAACCTGCTTCTTACAAAACTCTCTGGCTTCCCTGAATAGATAGTTACCAGCTTTTCAATGGCATTGAAAAGTTGATAACCTTGATTATCATTAATCTTGGACCCCCATGCTGTAAAGTAGTGAAATGAGCAATACTGTACAAACCCTACCCAAAGTCATTTTGCACTCCTGGAAAAAAAAGAGACAATTTTGAGACTTTATGATTTTCTTCCAGCACCATTGTTATGTTATTCCTTTCAAGGGGAAGAGGTCTAATTCAAATCATAAAAATGTAAATTGACAATATTTTGAAAAGATCTGGAGTTTAATTAGCTAGCGGTTACAAGCTGCTAAAGGCACTTGTGCATAATAACACCTGGTCAAAAGCCATGAAATAAACATTCTTCAAAAGGAATGAATAGCTCTTAAAACTAAATTAGCCAGCTGGCAATCCATTGTTTTATTCACAGCTAAGAAAGTTAAATAGCTGCAAGCGATTTACAAATATAAAAACAATTTCATAAATATTTCACACAAATGGAAAAGCAAAGATTCCCTGAAGGCATTCTGTCTAATTCAATTACCTTTCCTAATTAAGTCCTGGATCCAGTCCATTTTATGCATCCTCCTTATTTCATTTTGCAGCAGAGTATACATTCGCTAACATTAAATCTCCAAAGTAATTTTAATATAATTTTGCTGCTAACCTTCCAGCTACACAGTGCGTGCAATAAATCACTGGTGACAGTAAGGTTGTCTCAAATTTCTACTCATGTTCTCAATTTTCTTTAAAACATAATTTGTAATCCTTATGTACTACATTGTAATGTGACGGTTACGCTATTCAGAAAATTGATGGCATTGATTTTGATTTCCAGCTTATAGAAGCGTATGAAATATTTACTACAAATTTATAGAAATTACATTTTTCAGTCCTCGTTTGACAGACTTACTAGGAATGTAGCCTGATACATGGTAATTGCTGGCCTCAAGTAAAAGCTTCAATTAAATAATGGTGGGGCAAAGGTACCCAGCCTCCAGATGTTGTCAAATGTGAAAAGGTTGTGTTTAGGTTGACAGAACGTTTTTTTTACCAAGGTCATTCTATCAGTGAATTACGGTACAGAAGGCAAACTTTTAAAGACAACAACTTTGTAATAAAAATGAAAATCAAACCCACACAGCCCAAGAGGAAAAGAGAAAGCCTGGATGTGAATCTGAAAGAGAGACCTCTGATAGATGCCTCAAATAAAGAAGTTCTTGTGAGACGGTGGTACCTGCAGCTGCCTCATGTGATGAAGCTGGAGACGGAGGTCAGAGACGTTCTTTCTGAAATGCAGCAGACTCCCCTGAGCTGGTGCACAGCCCCCAGCAGGAGGGAGAGTGATCGTGGGCGTGGACTCCACAGTACCCGCAGAACTCTTTACTTCTGGGATACTACAGACTGCTGCTGGAGGGACACAACGGCAACAGTGAGGAAAAGACAACCCCTACAATTGTGTATTCATGTGCCTGTACATACAGCAGTGCTGGGGCTAAAAATGAGTTTCCTAATGGAACATTGCTTAACCCTGTCCAGTGTCTTGGTACAGCACAACTTTGATTTATATATATATATATATATATATATATATATATATATATATATATATATATATATATACAGTACTGTGCAAAAGTTTTAGGCAGGTGTGAAAAAATGCTGTAAAGTAAGAATGCTTTCAAAAATAGACATGTTAATAGATTATATTTATCAATTAACTAAATGCAAAGTGAGTGAACAGAAGAAAAATCTAAATCAAATCCATACCCTTTGCCTTCAAAACAGCATCAATTCTTCTAGGTACACTTGCACAAAGTCAGGGATTTTGTAGGCACATAGTCAGGTGTATGATTAAACAATTATACCAAACAGGTGCTAATGATCATCAATTCAATATGTAGGTTGAAACACAATCATTAACTGAAACAGAAACAGCTGTGTAGGAGGAATAAAACTGGGTAAGGAACAGCCAAACTCAGCTAACAAGGTGAGGTTGCTGAAGACAGTTTACTGTCAAAAGTCATACACCATGGCAAGACTGAGCACAGCAACAAGACACAAGGTAGTTATACTGCATCAGCAAGGTCTCTCCCAGGCAGAAATTTCAAGGCAGACAGGGGTTTCCAGATGTGCTGTCCAAGCTCTTTTGAAGAAGCACAAAGAAATGGGCAACGTTGAGGACCGTGAGACGCAGTGGTCGGCCAAGGAAACTTACTGCAGCAGATGAAAGACACATCATGCTTACTTCCTTCGCAATCGGAAGATGTCCAGCAGTGCCATCAGCTCAGAATTGGCAGAAAACAGTGGGACCCTGGTACACCCATCTACTGTCCGGAGAAGTCTGGTCAGAAGTGGCCTTCATGGAAGACTTGCGCCAAAAAGCCATACCTCCGACGTGGAAACAAGGCCAAGCGACTCAACTATGCACAAAAACACAGGAACTGGGGTGCAGAAAAATGGCAGCAGGTGCTCTGGACTGATGAGTCAAAATTTGAAATATTTGGCTGTAGCAGAAGGCAGTTTGTTCACCGAAGGGCTGGAGAGCGGTACACGAATGAGTGTCTGCAGGCAACAGTGAAGCATGGTGGAGGTTCCTTGCAAGTTTGGGGCTGCATTTCTGCAAATGGAGTTG
This sequence comes from Acipenser oxyrinchus oxyrinchus, assembly GCA_030684275.1. Taxonomy (NCBI): domain Eukaryota; kingdom Metazoa; phylum Chordata; class Actinopteri; order Acipenseriformes; family Acipenseridae; genus Acipenser; species Acipenser oxyrinchus. The sequence goes on from CM060249.1 coordinate 97,754,886, forward strand.
GGGATTTGGTCAGAATTAATGGTCTCCTCAATGCTGAGAAGTACAGGCAGATACTTCTCCATCATGCAATACCATCAGGGAGGCATCTGATTGGCCCCAAATTTATTCTGCAGCATGACCACGACCCCAAACATACAGCGAAAGTCATTAAGAACTATCTTCAGCGTAAAGAAGAACAAGGAGTCCTGAAAGTGATGGTATGGCCCCCACAGAGCCCTGATCTCAACATCATCGAGTCTGTCTGGGATTCCATGAAGAGAGAGAAGCAACTGAGGCTGCCTAAATCCACAGAAGAACTGTGGTTAGTTCTCCAAGAAGTTTGGGCCAACCTACCTGCCGAGTTCCTTCAAAAACTGTGTGCAAGTGTACCTAGAAGAATTGATGCTTGATGCTGTTTTGAAGGCAAAGGGTGGTCACACCAAATATGGATTTGATTTAGATTTTCTTCTGTTCACTCACTTTGCATTTAGTTAATTGATAAATATAATCTATTAACATGTCTATTTTTGAAAGCATTCTTACTTTACAGCATTTTTTCACACCTGCCTAAAACTTTTGCACAGTACTATATATATATATATATATATATATATATATATATATATATATATATATATATATATATATATATATACACACACACACACACAGGTACCCTTAGATTTTCACATATTTCACATATTTCAAACCTAAAATGTTGTTAGATGTTAATCTAAGTCCTAATAATAGATAAAGATAACCTGATTAAACAAATGACACAAAAACATGATACTTTTTCAACATTTATTTATCCACAAATGATTCAACATTCAATATCCATGTGTGAAAAGTATGTGAACCTTTAGATTCAGTAACTGGTGGCACCCCCTTGAGCAGCAATGACTTCAACTAAGCTTTTCCTGTAACTGTTGGCCAGTCTCTCACATCGGTTTTGAGGAATTTTGGCCCATTCCTCCTTACAGAACTGCTTCAACTCGGTGACATTTGAGGGCTGGCTTCCTTGCATGGACAGCTCGCTTCAGGTCCTGCCACAACATTTCAATGGGGTTTAGGTCCGGACTTTGACTAGGCCATTCTAAAACGCAGAATTTCTTCTTCTGCAGCCATTAGGATCATTGTCTTACTGCATGACCCACTTTCGGTTCAGCTTCAGCTCATGGACGGATGGCCTGACATTCTCCTCTAGAATCTTCTGATACAATGCAGAATTCATGGTTGTGTCAATGATGGCAAGCCGTCCAGGTCCTGAGGCAGCAAAGCAGCCCCAAACCATCACACTCCCACCAACATGCTTGACGGTTGGGATGAGGTTCTTCTGTTCGAACGCAGTGTTTGGTTTTCGCCAAACATAACGTTTCTCATTGAGGCCAAAAATTCTACCTTTGACTCGTCTGTCCAGATAACGTTGTTCCAGAAGTCTTGTGGATCATCTATATGCTCTTTGGCGAACTTCAGACTGGCAACAATGTTCTTTTTAGAGAGCAGTGGTTTCCTCCTGACTATCCTTCCATGAACACCATTCTTGTTCAGTCCTTTTCTGATAATTGAGTCATGAACACTCACATTAGCCAAGGCGAGAGTGGCCTGCAGATCCTTGTATGTTACTCTGGGGTTCTTTGTGACTTCCTTGACGATCTTCCGGTTTGTTCTTGGGGAGATTTTGGTAGGACGACTGCTCCTGGGTAGACTGACTGTGGTCTTGAACTTTCTCCATTTGTAGACTATCTGTCTGACAGTGGATTGGTGGAGCCCCAAATCCTTAGAAATGGTTTTGTAACCCTTTCTAGACTGATGAGCATCAATAACTGTTTTTCTGAGATCCTCAGAGATTTCTTTTGATCGTGGCATGACGTGTTTTCACACACCTGTATGGTGAAGACCAAACTCACAAAGTTCCTGATCTTTACATAGGGTGGGGCCTCCCAAACTCACCACTGAAGATCTACCTAATTATTTAAACACCTGATTCTAATTATCCCCTTAACCCTTTGCGGTCCATTTATTCAGTGCTTCAGGTTCAATTTATTTTCACACGTGCAGTTTATTTTAGACGCGCTGTTTAAAAGTATTTTTTTCACAGTAAAACAGGTTTAAAAGGCACTGCATATCAACAGGACATTCCGTCGATGGCTATTGCATAGTTACAAACCAGCTATAGTGCTTTATTAACACTCTATAACATAGTTATTAAGCATATATTATATATTTATAAAACATTAATAAGCAGCACCTTAATATAAAGTGTTACTGACATAGCTGTGTTTTTAGTTTCATGTAAGAGGAGTTTGCAAAAATGCATAACTAATTTCATAGTAAATGAATACATTTTGTGTGCAAAGCTCAATAAATGACCAATATTGAGGTGTTCTAATACATTTGCACACTACTGTATCTAAATATATAAAAATAAGCTTAATCAACTAACTACATGGAATCGTTGCTTTATTGCACAGTAAGGGGTGCTTCTTGTATGTGAATTACCATAAACTTATCATTTTTATCCATACCCAGATTTAACAAATGTCAGTAGTATCTTCTTGAGTGCAATGTAACTGAATGAATCAATAGCTATAGCCTGCAGTGGTCTGATACAGTTATGTCACCACAGTATGAACTTTGCAAAAATAGCTGAAAAAACATAAAAACAGCATTCCTTGGGACCATAAAGTGATGCTATCCAATATCCTTCATAATGAATCTGGCATTCAGCTAATGCTTCAGGGGGACTTTAATATAACTAACATTTGTCAGCATTGCCAGTATGCTAAACATGGGCAAGTACAACTCAAGTTGCTTCTCCCAACAATGTAAATGAGCTATTGATGTGGTCTGGGTATTAGATACACTATTATGAAAAGGGATATCACAGCAGGAACACAGTCTATGATCCATTAAGTGGCACGTCAAGACCTCTGTGTGTGTGTCTGTCCAGGGGCATGGTCCAGTAATCACACATACATGGCTCCTTATTAATGGATTCCAACAGCATTAGAGCACTGTTAGTATGACTCTCTTAAATGAACCTCAATGACAAGCTTCAAACTGTAAAGACGTATTTCAAACAAGGACAAAAGTAAGCAGTGGGGGTTGTGGCATTAGTTAAAGACACCACACTATATAATTTTTTTTTTTTTGTATTCATATTTTTTATTTTCTGCTAGCACTGACTACAGAGGGAATGGTCTGAGAATCCCTTAGGCTTCAGAATTCATAACCTTTAGCTCATCTCAGTCGATCAACTATTGTGTCTCCCAATCTAGGAGAAGTTTCTAGAAAAAAACAGATAGGGTGGCACTGCCAAAACTGAAACAAACTGCCAAGCCTGAAAACAAACTGGCATGTTAATCACCCTCTTCAACACACTCAAGGAGGTGTTTCCACACTTCAACACAGACAGGCTGTACTGTATACTTCAGTATCATTCAATGTCTAAAACAAACACATTCCTCCCAGAGCTGGACCTTACTAAAATAATACCTTTTTTGTTTTTTTGTTCCTTACGAAACATTAGGGGGTCATTCCTGCATACAACCTCATTCACTGTTGCTTTATTTGGCTTAGAATAGTGCAGTGTTGCAGGTATCTCCTTTTCCGAATTCAGTATCTATAAAATGAACATTATATATATATATATATATATATATATATATATATATATATATATATATATATATATATATATACAGTACTGTGCAAAAGTTTTAGGCAGGTGTGAAAAAATGCTGTAAAGTAAGAATGCTTTCAAAATAGACATGTTAATAGTTTATATTTATCAATTAACAAAATGCAAAGTGAGTGAACAGAAGAAAAATCTACATCAAATCAATATTTGGTGTGACCACCCTTTGCCTTCAAAACAGCATCAATTCTTCTAGGTACACTTGCACACAGTTTTTGAAGGAACTCGGCAGGTAGGTTGGCCCAAACATCTTGGAGAACTAACCAAAGTTCTTCTGTGGATTTAGGCAGCCTCAGTTGCTTCTCTCTCTTCATGTAATCCCAGACAGACTCGATGATGTTGAGATCAGGGCCATACCATCACTTCCAGGACTCCTTGTTCTTCTTTACACTGAAGATAGTTCTTAATGACTTTCGCTGCATGTTTGGGGTCGTTGTCATGCTGCAGAATAAATTTGGGGCCAATCAGATGCCTCCCTGATGGTATTGCATGATGGATAAGTATCTGCCTGTACTTCTCAGCATTGAGGAGACCATTAATTCAGACCAAATCCCCAACTCCATTTGCAGAAATGCAGCCCCAAACATGCATGGAACCTCCACCATGCTTCACTGTTGCCTGCAGACACTCATTCGTGTACCGCTCTCAGTTCAGAACACCTGCTGCCATTTTTCTGCACCCCAGTTCCTGTGTTTTCGTGCATAGTTGAGTCGCTTGGCCTTGTTTCCACGTTGGAGGTATGGCTTTTTTGCCGCAAGTCTTCCATGAAGGCCACTTCTGACCAGATTTCTCCGGACAGTAGATGGGTGTACCAGGGTCCCACTGTTTTCTGCCAATTCTGAGCTGATGGCACTGCTGGACATCTTCCGATTGCGAAGGGAAGTAAGCATGATGTGTCTTTCATCTACTGCAGTAAGTTTCCTTGGTCGACCACTGCGTCTACGGTCCTCAACGTTGCCCGTTTCTTTGTGCTTCTTCAAAAGAGCTTGGACAGCACATCTGGAAACCCCTGTCTGCCTTGAAATTTCTGCCTGGGAGAGAAATGACATTAGTAGAGTCACGCGACAAATGCGTAAGGGAGGCAGCACCTGTGTTGAAAACTGGAAGAAAGTGGGTGGCAAAGAAAGCTGTGGAGGATGCAAAGGCTGCCCTTCGAATTGGTGATATCATGGGGCAAGTTCAGCATGGAAGAGGGGGTCTTGGTCTCAGTTCAGCTCCTCCTACATGGCACAAGGCAGCCCCAGCGCAACGGAGGAAGCTTGTAGTCAACGAGGTGCAAAAGCAGGAGGAGAGGATGAGGTGTATAAAGGCCATTTCCCAGGGCAAGCAGGGAGAATGGATGAGATGGGAGAGTGTGGAACAACGCAAGGTTGGCTGGCAAGACCTATGGTCAATGGAACAGAGCAGGATCAGTTTCCTTATAAGGTCAACATATGATGTTCTCCCATCACCACAGAACCTAAACCTCTGGGTAGGAGAGGATCCCTCATGTCCTTTGTGTTCATCACCTGCAACATTAAGGCACATTTTGACAGGATGTAAGGTGGCTCTTAGCCAAGGACGGTTTACTTGGCGCCATGACCAGGTGCTGCGATGTTTGGCCTTAGCATTGGAAGACAAGCGTACCATGACCAATAAGTTGCCACCTGTTCCATCAAAACATTACACACAAAAGACAACATTCCTCCGCCCAGGAGAGCAACCACCAAGAAAAGGTGTTAAAACCAATCCTCGCCCAGGACAACTGGAAGCTGCTAGAGACTGGAAAATGCTGGCAGATGTTGGTCAACGGCCCTTTTTTCCACCTGAGATTGCCACCACAAACCTTCGACCAGATATTGTCTTGTGGTCTGGATCAGCACGCCTTGTTCACCTGGTAGAGTTAACAGTGCCATGGGAGGATGCTGTAGATGAGGCGTATGAGAGGAAGAAACTGCGGTATGCTCAACTAGCCACTGAAGCGGAACAGCGAGGATGGAGAGTCTGGGTTTACCCAGTGGAAGTGGGATGTCGAGGATTTGTGGCACACTCTACAACCCGGTTTCTCAGAGATGTCGGATTCAATGGCCAAGAGTTGCGTCGCACAGTGAAGAACTTATCTGAAGCAGCAGAGAGGAGCAGCAACTGGCTGTGGTTGAGACGGAAAGATTCTGGCTGGGGATCTCAAGCACAATAGAAAGAAAGAAAGGCTGATGTACAGGTAAGTAAGCTGGGCTGAGTTGAGTGGGGACGGAGGGGTGATGCTGGGACGCCAGAATCACCGTCGAGCCCTCTTGAGGTGTCGTGGGCTAGTCGACGAAACACCGAGGATGGAAGGTGCCTACTTGAAGACCCCAGAGATGTACCCTACTTAGCTCAATCCAGACGGTTGTCATGCTGATGCGCTGGGGAGACCGCACTATGGTTGATCCCGGAGCCAGCATCGCAGCCGTTGTGTGTGCTGATGCGCTAGGGAGGCAAAATAAGCTGATCCCTGGAGCCAGCATTACACTTCAGCCATCAACACCAGACAGAAGGATATCTACATCATCATATGGAAGGAAGCGCAAATGGATGGAGACACATATGGATCACATTAGTTTACTGTGAAGCTACGTCTTAGTTGGTGCTTATCTTGGCGAGAGCCAAGTTCAAATCAGCATGAAGTTTTAACATCTACTCTCATGTAATGGAAACCATGAAGGCCACTTCTGACCAGATTTCTCCGGACAGTAGATGGGTGTACCAGGGTCCCACTGTTTTCTGCCAGTTCTGAGCTGATGGCGCTGCTGGACATCTTCCGATTGTGAAGGGAAGTAAGCATGATGTGTCTTTCATCTGCTGCAGTAAGTTTCCTTGGCCGACCACTGCGTCTACGGTCCTCAACGTTGCCCGTTTCTTTGTGCTTCTTCAAAAGAGCTTGGACAGCACATCTGGAAACCCCTGTCTGCCTTGAAATTTCTGCCTGGGAGAGACCTTGCTGATGCAGTATAACTACCTTGTGTCTTGTTGCTGTGCTCAGTCTTGCCATGGTGTATGACTTTTGACAGTAAACTGTCTTCAGCAACCTCACCTTGTTAGCTGAGTTTGGCTGTTCCTCACCCAGTTTTATTCCTCCTACACAGCTGTTTCTGTTTCAGTTAATGATTGTGTTTCAACCTACATATTGAATTGATGATCATTAGCACATGTTTGGTATAATTGTTTAATCATACACCTGACTATATGCCTACAAAATCCCTGACTTTGTGCAAGTGTACCTAGAAGAATTGATGCTGTTTTGAAGGCAAAGGGTTGTCACACCAAATATGGATTTGATTTAGATTTTTCTTCTGTTCACTCACTTTGCATTTAGTTAATTGATAAATATAATCTATTAACATGTCTATTTTTGAAAGCATTCTTACTTTACAGCATTTTTTCACACCTGCCTAAAACTTTTGCACAGTACTGTATATATATATATATATATATATATATATATATATATATATATATATATAAACACACACACACATACACAGTGCCGACAAAAGGTTTGTGAACCCCTTAGGATTTTCACATATTTCACATATTTCAAACCTAAAATGTTGTTAGATGTTAATCTAAGTCCTAATAATAGATAAAGATAACCTGATTAAACAAATGACACAAAAACATGATACTTTTTCAACATTTATTTATCCACAAATGATTCAACATTCAATATCCATGTGTGAAAAAGTATGTGAACCTTTAGATTCAGTAACTGGTGGCACCCCCTTGAGCAGCAATGACTTCAACTAAGCTTTTCCTGTAACTGTTGGCCAGTCTCTCACATCGGTTTTGAGGAATTTTGGCCCATTCCTCCTTACAGAACTGCTTCAACTCGGTGACATTTGAGGGCTGGCTTCCTTGCATGGACAGCTCGCTTCAGGTCCTGCCACAACATTTCAATGGGGTTTAGGTCCGGACTTTGACTAGGCCATTCTAAAACGCAGAATTTCTTCTTCTGCAGCCATTAGGATCATTGTCTTACTGCATGACCCACTTTCGGTTCAGCTTCAGCTCATGGACGGATGGCCTGACATTCTCCTCTAGAATCTTCTGATACAATGCAGAATTCATGGTTGTGTCAATGATGGCAAGCCGTCCAGGTCCTGAGGCAGCAAAGCAGCCCCAAACCATCACACTCCCACCAACATGCTTGACGGTTGGGATGAGGTTCTTCTGTTCGAACGCAGTGTTTGGTTTTCGCCAAACATAACGTTTCTCATTGAGGCCAAAAAGTTCTACCTTTGACTCGTCTGTCCAGATAACGTACACGAATGAGTGTCTGCAGGCAACAGTGAAGCATGGTGGAGGTTCCTTGCAAGTTTGGGGCTGCATTTCTGCAAATGGAGTTGGGGATTTGGTCAGAATTAATGGTCTCCTCAATGCTGAGAAGTACAGGCAGATACTTCTCCATCATGCAATACCATCAGGGAGGCATCTGATTGGCCCCAAATTTATTCTGCAGCATGACCACGACCCCAAACATACAGCGGAAGTCATTAAGAACTATCTTCAGCGTAAAGAAGAACAAGGAGTCCTGGAAGTGATGGTATGGCCCCCACAGAGCCCTGTTCTCAACATCATCGAGTCTGTCTGGGATTCCATGAAGAGAGAGAAGCAACTGAGGCTGCCTAAATCCACAGAAGAACTGTGGTTAGTTCTCCAAGATGTTTGGGCCAACCTACCTGCCGAGTTCCTTCAAAAACTGTGTGCAAGTGTACCTAGAAGAATTGATGCTTGATGCTGTTTTGAAGGCAAAGGGTGGTCACACCAAATATGGATTTGATTTAGATTTTTCTTCTGTTCACTCACTTTGCATTTAGTTAATTGATAAATATAATCTATTAACATGTCTATTTTTGAAAGCATTCTTACTTTACAGCATTTTTTCACACCTGCCTAAAACTTTTGCACAGTACTGTATATATATATATATATATCTTTTTTTATGTGCTAATGTGTCTCCTGTTGCGAGGCAGAATGACGTAGAATTTTTCTACTTTGGGAATTTTTAGGTGTCGTCTGCGTGCTGCAAGTCTGAAAATAAGACTTTAAACCAGCTGGATACTGGAAGATGAAAATAGTGCTGGAATTGCAGCACTGAAAGGGACCCTACAAATAATGGGTATTAACTGGAGGCATTACATTGAGGCGGTGTCAAGTGCATGAGTGCCATGTGGTGCTTTAATTAAGAGGCTCTTACTGTCGGGGTGTTTCTGTAATGTTTGATAGACACTTAGCTGTTACAATGGGGAGAGCAAGAATTGGGGGCACCTTTTAGAGATCTATATTTACCTTTTTCAACACTGAAGACCAGAATAAAGATACAGTCTAAAAAAATATGACTCTACTCTGGTGAACTGGTCTGATGTCCATATGCCTATGCTTATCATTATTTGTGTTCCAGTGCATGACAAACTATTTTTCCTTAGCACTATTACATTACTAGACAGACCGTTTTTTTAGGTTGACAATTCTAAAGGATGAGCAGTATTATTTGTACAGCAGGTCTTTCTCAAATTCCTAAACACTCAAGATTGAATCAAAGGATAGCCAGCATAAGACAATCTTACCTCCGCTGCTTGTGCTGTTAACGAGGGAGGCAGTCTTCATGGTGTTCTCACTGAAATACAATGTATTGACAGTTAATGATTATCAGAACTGTGAACCGATAAGAGTTCAATGAGTCTGATTATTTACATGCAAATCATTGGCCCGCTTTGCAAAATATTAGATGTATTTAAAATGAATGTCACTGGCATTTCCCATGAGCTGCCCAAATATATATAGCCCCTTGGTTACCCATACATGTAATTATTATTATTATTATTATTATTATTATTATTATTATTATTATTATTATTTAAACATGTTTGCTGAGCTTGCAAACAAAGCTCACACAATTTATTTTCTATTGCTTCTGTGTCACAATTTCTCTTCTAAGTCTATGCCTGTATCTATTAGAAACGCAAAGCGAAAAACAGAGTACAGGGTTCCTGTCTATATAACAAATGGCTTTGTACAAACTGCACACCCTTTTCCCAGATGTATCCATTTTCTTCATTTAAGGTCGGAAAAATAAAGAACAGCCCATTTACTAGATGGTATTATATTTCGTCATACCTTGAAGCTTCTTTGGCACTGCTGGTATTTGGCCCCTTTAAAAGTGCAGACTGAACAAGTCCAGTCAAACTGGCAATTTGCTTCTCCATGGCCTTCATTCTCTCCCTGCAGTAAAATGAAGAAGCAGTTAGGTAACTCCTGTAACTTACCTGCAGCAAAATCTTAATGCAAAGCAGATGAATTAGGAACAGGACAGGGGCACTGATTTTCAAAGACTGCCGTTTAAGATACAGTAAAGAAATCCAGTCCAAGCAATGCTCCCTACCTAGTACTGTACTTGGTAGTAACTGGCAGTGTCTCATAAAGGTCACGGATTTGACCATTTAAATTGTACTTGCGACTGTTTAAAAAGAAAGGTCGATATTTTAAAATGCACATAAACTGAAACCACAGATGGAAAGTAAAATGACTTTACAGGAAAATGAATTCTGTCCAGAATCCTAATCACAGTGTATGCCAACAAAATACAAGAGTTCATCAAATCAGCACCATACCTCAAAGAGCAGACAGTATTAAAAGCTGGATCATGCCCATTAAAATACTTTTCTACACCCCAGAAAATCCAGACATACTGGAGTGTAAAATGTACACAATTCAATAATAATTCTAACTTTATCAATGCCACGCTTCATTCGAGATGAATGAAATACTCAGAAAAATGAAACTTTGCTGTTTGTACCAGTTCACCGTAGATGGATTTAGTGTACATTAGTGCTGTGGAGAAGTGGCTTTTCTTGAACGTAAAACTATTCAATTACAATTAAATTAAATAGTTCAAACAACAGGTGCACTGCACAAACATATTACAATGGGAAGTATTTTGTATGGTGATTCCATTGAAGAGGATATTACAGTCTGTCTTTCAAGAACCAGGCTTGAACAAGCCACTCTAAACAGCAAATGGCCACTTCCATGGTCTTACATCATTGCATATGTATTACGAGTGACTCATATCCTACAGGGGGCATAAGTGATGACAGTTACTTGATATGATACCATTCTGCTGTGGAACCACAAGATACCTGGGCTCAGCTCGGGTGCAGTTTCATCCCCCGCCACCATATAAACGCACAATCTCACGTGTTACCTGTATTTTTCTATCAATTATTGTATCCCTGTTTTTTTTTTTTAACCAATTTGCTCAATTCACCAGAGGACTGAAGATCAGTGGGAGACATCTGTACCCGATCACCTTTTTTAACCTTCCCTACTGAAGCAACAAATGTTATTAAGCTACTGAACCCTGGAGGTCCTGGTGACTGAATTCTAAAGTTCAAGTTCATGTACAGGCTTATTAATACAAAATAATGTAAGTTCCTCTAAAATCGTGCAAAGGCAATGTTTTCAGAGAGGAACAAAATCAATTGAATTGGTATAAAACTATCAAGGACAGTAATTGCACTGCTCCATCGTGCAAGGACAGTAATTGCACTGCTCCATTGTGCAAGGACAGTAATTGCACTGCTCCATTGTGCAAGGACAGTAATTGCAATTGTATCTTTTATGAGTTTCTGTCCGCCAAAAATATTAAGCAAGACATTTGCCCAACAATCTGAAAATCTGAAATCTGAAAATCTGAAAACTAGGTAGACATGTCTCTGATAAACTAAAGATTCACTGATGTTCTTTTTATTATTCCACAGCTATTCTGCTTCCACAGCTCATTTCCAAATGTTATAAATAAAACAGTTTCTCCATTTCAAGATTGTTAATCTAAAAACTATTTTACGGTTGCAATGAATTATCGTTACTCATGTCTAAACCTGAATTCTTTTCTGCGCAGCGTTTTACTGAAACTTGAAAGAAAGCAGTGTTTTAGTCAAAGGAATGATTAAAGCTAGAGGCATAGGCTTCTGTAGAAATTCCTTGTTCTTACGTTTTAAGTACCAGAAAATGAAAAGGCTTCCAAGTATAATTCTCTGTCTGTTTTAACTGCTTCCTACTTCAAAACAGAATTTAATCTTTGCCAGCCTTTAGCAAGGAACCCATGTATATGCAAGCTTACGTTTTTATTTTGAAGCAGTAGACTGATGGCTGTTTTCTCTCAGTGCATGTTACCTGCCTTTTCATCAGAAATATTGGCTTTTCAAGACTGTAACAACTGCAAATTTCAACACTATGTTTTTTTTTCTGCCCACTTTCAGTAAATGACATGCTTACGTGCACAGATGAAAGTAAGGATTTACAACAAAAAGGGCTGAGAACTGAGAACACATTCTCAATGTTGTATTTTAGGAAAGGGTAACATTTAGGACAGTAGTTTAGAGTGAAACAGATCCCATGAAGACTACATTTACACAATACAATTAAGGAAAAGACTTCAAAGCTAACCTTATTTAACCTGATTTTTATTACCCTTTTAGTGAAACCTGAAAAGCCCACTATTTATATATTTGTACAATTCCTGATCACTTCCATCACTCTTGACCTGGTTAGAAGTAATCAGCAGAGGGCTTTATGAAACGACTAAAGAGCTGTTTGTACACTTGGTTCTGAAAAACCTTAAGACATTTATCCCACAAAATTGTTCTGAAGTACCTACTGTCAATATTTATTCTGCTGTAGATGAGAATTTGGCTACTCTTGTCCCCCTTGAAATAAAAGCCAATACAAAACTCAGACCAAGGATACATGTCTCAGACCATTTCCTATAAATATCTGTTCTGATCTGTTCTGCGTCAAAAAAGCCTCAGCTTTGTTAAATAACTTGAAAAAATTATAAGATATGAATAAAAATGCTTAAAAATGAAAGAGCTAAAACAGCGATTGGGAAATTACTTTCTTGTCTAATCCTTTTCAAGGTTGGCCCACAATGACACTTTTTTTTTTGTTTTTTTTTTTGGAGTGGGGGTACTTTCACAGCTGATTGAGTTCAGGCTGAGAAGATAAAGTAACTTGCCTCCTGGGTTTCACAGTAAAACAGTGGCTAAGCAGGGATTAAAAACCAGGATAATAAGCCTTTAACTACCGTATAACATTTGATTACACTGCCAATGTCATATTGATGAGAATCAGTTCACCCTTGCACAAATATTCAGCAAAATACCTACACTACTAATCCTAAAACATTCCACTCCAAGTAACTGTGTCCAAAATACTACATTATACCTGCACCATGTACGAAGACTGCGTTCGTATCCTTGTCTTCATACAGAATATATCAGATGACAAATTAAACTGACTATACAGTACAGTATGTGTAAGTTGTACCCTTCATACAAGCTACTACTTTATAACCTTACCTAGTTTTAGGGTCACTAGGTGATGGAGGTGGGCCATGTCCCAGCAACAGCTTGTCTCCTGGCCCTGATGCCAAGTCGAAAACAGGCGAGGTCATGGGGCTCCGTGCCTTGGTTACTGTTTCTATGGCAACCAACGTCCCGGGTTCCTTCTTGAAGGAATGGCGGATGGGAGACGATCTGTCAAGCTGAACGGTCTGAAGAGGAGGCACGTGGGCATTTTGGGTTGTATGAATGTCCATCATCCTCATGTCAGTTATTCTGTGGGGGGAAGGGGGTGGGGTTTTGGAGCCTAAAGTGGGCAAATGGCTGTCTGCGTACTTCCTTGACTTCTGCCTGTACACAGTGTGGTGCTCCATCATTTCCGTCGCCATGGTAGCGCTGGAGTAAGAGCCTGTTGACCTGATGGAGCCGCGGTGATAGCCCATGGAGTGGTCCTGCACGTCCCCCGGATGGCCACTGTGGGAGGAGGCAATGCTCAGCCGACCCTCATGGTGCATGTAAGGGTCTGCATACAGGCCTTCACTGCGCATCAGTGCAACGTTTTTATTGCCCAAATCCTCGTCAGGCTTGACGTCCCTTCTCTCCAGAATGGCACTTGGGCTGGGCGAGATAGACCTGGAGGGAGGCACGCTGGACAGCCGGTCCCTTGGGATTGTGGCACTGCCTGGCAGGACCATGGTACGGGGCCCACCGAATGGGATCCTGGAAGGCGAAGGGGGCATAGAATGGGCAGCAGGAGGAGGCAGCGAGCTGGGGATGACATGAGGGAGTGGGGGGCCCATGGGTTGACGCATGGTATGCTGGCCTTCCCTAGTAGTGTAGACTATTTCTCTGTGTATCTGGAATAAAAAAGAAAAAATAAGAAAGAGAGATAGATAGAAAATCAACAAGTAGTCATTGCAGCTTGTTTACCCCAAAACAAACATCAAGCAGCTTCCATTCGATCTATTAATCCAACATCCTCTCAAGTTTCCACAGACAAATCCAGTGTGTTTTGTAAATTCCCCGCCCCCGTGTCATTGCAATCAGATCAAAAACAAAGCCTACTATCTTGTGTAACTGCGATGTTTACTTTGAACCCCATTTTTGGTGGGAACGTGGCAACATCAGCAGATTACAAATGACCTTTATTTGTTATTATTATGGTGGACAAAAAATAAATATTAGATATGTACCTTGCTGAATTCTTTTAAGGACGAAAATTTGCCTACAAGCATTTTTCGAGCCCTTGTATTAGAAACATATGTCTTAAATTTGTTTCTAAAACAAAATTTGATGCGAAGACAGGATATTCACACTGGGTCACAGAAAAGTTATACTGTACTTTTAAAGAAACGTATTAGTTTTTTTTATTTATTTAAATATAACCACATAGATAGAACATGCAGCTGTCCTCCCTTGTGGCAGCAATGTGCCACTAAACTGATTTGTTTGGGCATTACCCAATTGCAGAAACACCCCTTGTAAAAGTGTACAGTTGCAACGTATAAATCAAGCATGGCAATGCACAATCAAGCATTGGGATAAAAGACCAGTAAAAACATGGTAATTGGCAAGATTAGTTTGCAGATTTGTATCTTAAAATTTAGACCGAACAGTTTCCCTTCTTCAGTGTAGTGCTGAGACCTGCATCCTGCTCCACAAACAACATTTTACAATCACTTACTGGAATATATTGTTTTCCTGGCTCATGTGTATAGAATTCTGCCTCTTTTTAACTCAGATCCTTGCCTTTCTTCACTCTAAGCCTGCCAACATAGAAGCCTTGGTGCACCTTTTACAGTGTGCAGCAAATTCAGCTTTAATTTTCCGAAGCAGATTTGCGCTAAAGTGGTGGCTTCTGTCTGCCCAAAAGAGGGTGGCTGATATATTAGGGACAGGCTCAGGGTTAGGATTAGATTAAGGTTTGAGGCTATTATTCGACTCAGAAATGAGAGCTTTAGGTTGTTTAAAAAAAACAAAAAAAAAACCTGGTTTGTGTTTCTTGTAGAATGTGACTGATCTGTTCCACCTGATAGGGAGGTGTATGGAAAACCACCAGCTCATCAAACAGTGAAGGGAGTGGCCTTTTAAGAAAGAGGAAGGAAGCATTCTAATGTTTTTAAATGTCAAGGACTACTTGCTTGTCTGTCACGTGTGCTACGTAGCATGCACCTGTGAGTAAATAAATATAGCATCCATCATGGCATGTTCTTTATATCCTTGATAGACCCTGAGAGAAGGCTGTTAGCAGGTGCCAGTTTGTCAGATACCTTCGCATTCAGGATGGACAAGTTAAGAGAACAAAGCTGCAGATTTCCACCTCCGTCTTCCATGAAGGAATCAGAGGCAATAATAATGGAGGAATAGTCCTGCATTCTTTAGAGCAATGTAAACAGCTTGGTGGTGCTATGACAGATCTTTGTTTAGATCAGCAATGGGTTAAGCGTGTTTCTTTTGAAAATATAGTTGTGCTTTTTAAATGTTAGCTTCATTACTCACCTAACCAAAGCAAGGATTGTAATTATACTGTAATGATGAGTTGTTTCACTGTAGATAAATTACTAGTAGTACATTATTTTATTATAGACAGGACAACATCAATTTCCATCTGCCTCCAGGTATTTCCTAGAGAACTTTCTGAATCAATTCCATTCTGCATGAACAGCCACCATCCATGTTGACTGTAGCACTGGATGACAATATAACAAGCAACCCATCTGAAGTATAGATATGTATGAAAGTGTGATTCCTGTGTAAAATGTTTACACAGCAATCTATATACCCATTAGACAACACAAATTACACGCACATAAGACGATGACTGTGCTCAGATTTCTTTATGATCAATTTTTCACTCACTCACTCTGTCATTTCTAAAAGGAAAAAATACCACTCAAAAAAAAAAATTTCAACCAGCACAAGAGTAAAGACAAACCCCATTCCCTTCCTATTTTCCCCAGAATACACCAGTGTAATTGTTTTTATACTTTTCAATCATTGAAATAATGTTTAAAGATGGTCTTTTGTGTTTTACTTGAAATCAGTGGCATTGCTAGCTTTTGTATATTCTTTTTTAAATGGCAACACAATAAAACACATTAACAATTAGCAATGTGAGGTATAGTAATGCGTAATAAAAGCAATGCAAACCCTAAATTAGTTAGACTTTTTAGTGCAATTTTAAAGGTATGTTTTCATTAAGAGTGTCGTAGTTATATATGTTTACTTCTCTGTGTGTGAAAGAGGAGAAAAACAAAACAAAACAAATTCGGGAGTCCACGCCCCACATCTGCATAATGTTTACAAACCACAGAAGCCTCTGGCAGATCTCCCCATGTTTATGCAGTGTCTAATCAGAAGATAAATAAAAGTGTTTTAGACTCACATGTAACATGAACATCTTTACTTTCGATTGACCATGTTTTATTCTGTTTATTTTGTTAATGTTCATGTATGATCTACCATTTCCAGAAATACAAGTCTAAGGTTATTATATATCTCTTACATAACTTTAAAACTTCCCAGTTAACACTAAGAAATACTTCAGGTCTAAACATCAGTCAGGTCTTTTGGTAACACTACATATGCTTCCATTGAGAGCTGTTTTAGTTAAGAATGAACTACCAAAGATAAACCTACCTTAAATATTTAGGTTTTTCTCTCGCCTTATAATTCCCAACATTTATGTTGTTCTCCTTATT
The DNA here is from genome assembly GCA_030684275.1 of Acipenser oxyrinchus oxyrinchus. Classification (NCBI taxonomy): domain Eukaryota; kingdom Metazoa; phylum Chordata; class Actinopteri; order Acipenseriformes; family Acipenseridae; genus Acipenser; species Acipenser oxyrinchus. The sequence continues at coordinate 97,771,625 of CM060249.1, forward strand.
CTGTATGAGTCTGTGTCTCACTGCAAGTGACAGAGGCATTGTCTGAAAGACAGGTGCAATCAGTTCTCTTGTTCTCAATTCTGTTCTATCAAACAATAGGCTATTCTATAGTTTGTACACGAGGTGAAGCTGCATACTTTCCATTCCTATGACACGCTTATTGTAAACAGATGTAACCTGTCAAGTGCTGGGAGTCTTTCAACTTTATCAAGTAAGAATTCCTATAAAATATGGTGTACTTCATCAAAATACACCATACCTGAACTATGCATTTCTACAGATCTACCATGGTTTAACCTTAAAAGGTAGGACTAAACAGGCATATCTGGTTCATTAAAAGATGTTAAAAAAAAAAGTAGCACACCATACCATGAAGGCATCTGTTTTATATTTCGCAACGTTGTGATTTTAACAGCCAATTGCATACGAGCATTCCATTTCTGACCACAACACTCTGAAGACTTAGCTTGTCTTGCTAAGGTGATGTGGTATTGGGAACAGATTTGGGAAGGTATTTGCTATTTGTTTTTTTTTCTGGCTCAAACCTTACACAAGCTTAGCAAATCTGGCAATAAGAAACCCTGGAATCCAACACATTTACAGGACAAAGAAACCAATAAAGCATTGTAGTATCTGTCATCAATAAAGTCGATCGTGGTCCAGTGGTTAAAGAAAAGGGCTTGTAACCAGGAGGTCCCCGGTTCAAATCCCACCTCAGCCACTGACTCATTGTGTGACCCTGAGCAAGTCACTTAACCTCCTTGTGCTCCGTCTTTCGGGTGAGACGTAATTGTAAGTGACTCTGCAGCTGATGCATAGTTCACACACCCTAGTCTCTGTAAGTCGCCTTGGATAAAGGTGTCTGCTAAATAAACTAATAATAATAATAATAACTTACTGCTTATATGACCCATAATGCCAAATATAGACTGCTGGGTATCTTACAGCCAACCAGGACATCTGTTTTGCCTGCTGTACGTCACATCACAAAGACACCTCATTCACAAACATATTACCTGAAGTACCCCTCGAAATTCCCTTCAACTGCAACAATCGTCCATGTATCTCAGCTATTTAACAGTATTCTCTTCATCAACCTTTCCCCCCAATGAAAAATACAATTATTTACCAATAGAAAAACATGAAGTTCTATGTATAGTAACAATACATCAGTACTCTATTTAGTAAGAGTTACAGGACATCGTCCATATAACTCTGTAATATGGTATATCCTTGAGATAATACTGAAGTCAAACAGGATGGGATGTGCTAATGTATTCCTTTACTGTACAATAAACCACACAACCACGTTTGCACCATTGATAATAATGGCAGGCTTAAACATGCAATACCCAGTGGTGTATGTCTACTATGTCTACTAATCACTGAATGCTAGCAGTGCAGATCAACTTTACTATTTTTTCATGTAATAGGAAAAGCTCATTTAGACAATCAAATTATGATGAAGGACTTCAACTGGTACACCATCCTATAACTGTGATGGCAGTGATAATGTCCTTAGCTCCAACAGGTCTCCAGCACTATCTTCCCCCTCATGCAATTACCGGAATGCCAAGACAAGATTACTGCTCAAGCTGCATTTGCCAAAAACTTATTTTTCAATAAATCATTATCCTCGTTAAAAACGGCATTGCCTGCAAATCAAAAGCAACATCGATAATGCTGCAGTGTGTGACTTTAGTAATCAATGCTTGCAACGAAATAATGTCTTGCACCATCATAAACTTTGATGATACTGAAACCATTTCTATTGGCAACATGGAGCGGTCAGGCTAATTGGGTACGCTCACAGCAGAGCTGTACACACAGACCACAAGGTCACCTCTTTACTCACTGTCTCCATAGTGTGTGCAGAGAGGCTTGAATGTGAGTGTTTTGGAATGCTGCTGCAGCGCTGATAACAGACCTACCTCTGTGGAGTAAACAAACATTTTCACACAAAATCTTTACAAAGTAAGAGAAATGGCGACATTGAAAGAACAAGGACCTATTTCTCCCCCCCACCCCCCGATACAGATATATATTTGTTTTTTGTGTTTGTGGATCAGATGCACGAGCCAAGCGCCGTTAGGAGTATGCAGCCCTGGTAGCCACCTTGCTGGCCATTCAAGCCACAGTGAACAGCCCCATCATGTGATCAGGGTACCTGGGACGAATAATTTGAATGGTTTTTTTTTTCCTTTTGCACATTTTCAATAAATCACTTTTTTTTTGTTTGTTTGCTTTTGGTCCCTTTTGTATATATGGCCATAATTCCCTTATTTATTATCCAATTTGTTCATTTTTTGTCCATGTTCCCTACATGTTGAAGTTTCATTGTACACTGTCAGATTTGAGCTGGCCATGCTAAAATATTTTCTACAAACAATAATGTTGTTGTTTTTTTTCTAAAAAGCACCTCTTTTTCTGTGTGTGTTATTTGTATTGAACAGGGTGAGTTTCAGACTATTTCACTTTTTTATGGAAGCCTAGTGTGTGCACATTCATTTCATGTATGACTTGCATCTGTAACCTTTATAGTTAAAGAGTTATCGGCACAAATCTAACAACAGTAAAAGAACAGGTGAAAATGGTTCGGACCCTAAAGGGTTAAATATTTCAACTATAAAATCACATCAATATTGCAGCTTGACAGCTTGTGATTATTAGTGTGTGTGGGTGAACAGATTATGCACAAGGACATGTTTTAACTGTATTGTATTTACTGGGCCTGATTGCTGGAAGAGTTAGTCTCTTATAAGGACCGGCATACTTAAAACAGATGCAGCTTGTATCTCTGTGACAGAAATGAAAGTGTTTTCATGACAGACACAAAAAAGTCAACTTGGCTGCTGCTAACACAGCAGGGTCTCCAGTTTCACCGTTGTGACAGGCTATAAATATCTCTCTTGGGAGGTGAGCTGTGATTTAAACACTTATTTTGTTACATCAACATGAAAAAAAAAACTGTAGGTGAAACTGGTATAAACCAATGTCAAGTGTAGCTCAATCTGTATACACTCGTCCAAGATTAGAGGTAATCTGGGTCTGTGAAACTGAATTTAGGAGAGCGTTATGATCATGACCTCAGATGAAATAAACAAACAAAGATTCTGTGCAGTAAAAATGCAAATAAAAAAAGACCGACATGTTTTTTTTTTGTTTGTTTTTTGGGTTTTTTGCTGAAATAGCTAAAGACCTGTAATTACTGTAAGTGAAGTTGCAGCAGATGTCTGGACTGGGCGGGTAGAGAATAGGCTTAGAACATTGCTTTTTATACAGGCTGAGCCTCTGGGTGGGGATTCCCAGTGTTTGATAATGAGTAATGTACTGCAAGCGTGTGACTGGCCCCATGCCTGTCCTGCATTTTACTGTTTAAACATGAGGGAGGCACTGCTCATTACCACATAGGGCTGCTATCTGGGTGCTGTTTTAGAGAAAAAAAGAAACATTTATTTAAGCCTGCTGGTTAAGACTAATGTAGAAAAAGTTCAAAACCAAGCTTTCCTCTGCAAATGTCCATCTTCTAATGATTAAACCAAAAAGGAATGTGTAGTAAATGGCCTTTGGACTTTCTTGAAACACCTTGTAAAAATGTTCTGCAGTGCAAGAAGGTTTTATCAGATAAAAGTGGCTTGGTATTGTACTCACCTGGACTGAATTAGTGGGAAAGGGGTATGGCTCTGCAGGATCCCTTTGTTCGGACCAATAAACATGCATTTTAACCAGGTTTACAGTTTTGTATCTACATCAAGCTATGCTTCCCCAGCATATATAATTTGTCTACAAACACACTTAAATAACAGAATTACCACATCATATTGTGACCATTTTACCAGAAAAAACAGTGTGCAAACTATTTGTGATAAGGAACAGATAGCATTCGAAACCTGCAATTTCTGTTTGAAGTTGAGATTACGGTTGTTTACATTTTCTTTAAAAGGTTAAGTCTGGTGCATACATGAACCTATTCCCACCCAAGCCATGGTGCTTTTAAAGATTAAGCCCATTCCCACCACCCTTATAGACAAAACTTTAAAGTAACATCTCACAAACAGCCTATCGGCTAACCATGTAGAAATCCTCCTTTTTCTTTCATTGTCATCTTATTACTATTCTGTCTCCTTTCTTTTACATGATGTACATATTACCGATTTCTCCCTTGATATTAAGTTGGTCAGTCACGGTTATGCTCAAACTATTTTACTCATTATAATGCTGTGGCATGATAATTTTAATTGTGCAACAAATGCTTAAGAGTAGCAATGTGAATACACCAAGACTGTCATATGTCCCCACCCCCCCACATTTGTCATCCCTACAGAATGTCCCCACATTTTACTTGCATGTTGTATTTCCAATAATATTTCCACTTTCCACTTTCCTTTCCTGGTATTAAATGATTGCTTTCTGGCTCTATACAAGTCCATGCATTTAAAACAGCTTTAATCTTTTAAGCAAAAAACTAAAAATCACATGAATTCCAACCCACTCCTGACCAATTAGATCAAACCCTTGAGAAACCACAACAACCTGGACCCTTCTTACTGTTTGCTTGTAAAGACAAGCTGCCTGAGGCCTATCCCTGGCCAACAAATGATTCAGGGAAATACATCACATATACATATTCCAGCAATCAGCCATGGCAATTTCCTGGTATGTGTTTATGATTACTTTCCTGTAGGGGATTTAAACCATGCCACAGGATCAGATGGTTCTTAAGTTTCTTATGATAACCCTCCTCCCTGATGACTTTTACAATTGTTACCATATCTTTATTAATAGAATCCACACACAACACATACCGTACCATCAGCCCATCACACAGCTACTCATCCACAGCGTTTTGTGAGCATCACATACTGGATTGAATTATAAAAAAATAAAATAAAATAAAAAAATAATGGGAAGACAAAGGCAAATGAAAGGCAGCTGGAAGACTAGGGTTTGTCATAAATTGCTTGATAAAAATACCCATAATGCCACTAACATTAGGACGACCTTGTTTCTAGTAATCTTGATCTTTGAAACCATCTGTGTGTTTTGGGGGGTGGTTCGGGGATGCTTAAATATATATATATATATATATATATATATATATATAATACATGGATGAAGATTTATGACGTCACAGAGACCCTAGTTTAAATTATTTTCCTGTAACTCACTGAAGCCCATCTATTATTCTATATATATATATATATATATATATATATATATATATATATATATATATATATATATTTTTTTTTTTTTTTTTTACTGGTATTTAAATAAAACAAATATGTGTGTATGACATTAGCTATATCAAATGTTTCCAATGTTTTACAAACTGTAACAGCTTCATGGTCACGGGTTCAACTTGAATACAGGAAACCTCTGACAGTATCCATGTAAAAACCTTCCCGTCTGAATTTCAGTTGCAAAGTATTCAAATGATTATAAACAAGTCAGCAATATTCCCACCTCATACATCATTTGTCATCCTACTTTTTCTTTGCAAGGACAGAACCAGGTGCTTTTGTCCTTGGTAATTGCTATTAGCTCATTTCACTTGTGAGGGTCTGGTGACTGGACTGATGTTAGGTGTGGTCTTCCTTTCCTCATCTTTAATGGGCTCCTTGGTTGTATAACTCATCATAATAGCTTCCTGCTCAGGTATGACTCATCCACATTCTGCAGCACATTTTACTGTCCTCATGTCTCCTCACCCCACTTGAACCAGGGCTCGGTCATATTATCCCCTTATACCAATGACATGCCCCGTAATAAATGATCAGGGGTTAAGAAAAATAAAACTTGAGCCACTTCTAGACAGAATCAGCAGCAAGGTAATAATATCCAGGAAGGACAGGCAGGCTTTTTAGATCATACTGATTATTGTCACTGGATAAATAACATATTTATATTACTGCAGCCTCAAGACAAACATTTCCAGGGTAATTATTGGTTACACTTTTGTTTTCCATTATACTGTGGCAGTTACGGGGTAGTATTACGGCATGTGTTGCTTTTTTTGGTTTTTATATTAGTAGTTGATAACACTTTAAAAGTGATGGCTACACAGTCATAAGAATTTAATCGAAATGTGGAATATCCAAATAGCTTGTGAATCGTAATGCCCTAGTTATATTGATAACTTGAAAATAATGCAGGAAAAATTGCAGGAACAATGTTAATTCTACTGGAATTCACAAAGAAATATAAAGGCCGCTACACACCAGACGCGATGCATTTTTTTCATCGAGTGTATTTTCACAGCGACATGACCACACACACCTGAAGGAACAGATGCGATGCGACAGATTGGAAAACTGACAGAGCTATACAACTATTACAAATTGCTATTGACAGAAATATGATCAAGACTGGTACATATTCGTCAACATGATGTGGAAATTATGAGTGTCTTCTCTGACGGTATTTCAACATATACTGCAATAAATCATACATATCAAGCTGATCCAGTTCCTTCAAAATGCACACCCGTATATATTATCTTTCATCGATGTATCTTTATAATTGCGGTTATCTTTGTCATAAAGCTCTGGGTATTTTTCCAGGGCAAGTATTATTGTTTCCTCCGTCATTTTGGATACTGCGTCACCCTGGCCGACACTAAGCTGCTCTCCGATTGCTCAATTCCTAGCTGTCGTGCAAAGAAATTGCAAAATATAGGATCAATCCTGGTGTTGCCCCTGTGTTGCCTGTGGTGTGAAAGATACTTCTCAGAAGTACAGGTTTTATTCATGTTGTCGCACCGCAACACATTTTCCTTGTCGCATTGCGTCTGGTGTGCAGTGTCCTTTACACTCAATTATAAAGCTTTGGAACACCATGTATCCTATAACAGTGTTTTTCTGTATTAAACAGTAGTATATGCATTATATTAATAGGTATTGTCCTAGGCACATTATGTACATATCATAACTACGAAGGCTATGTTGGACTTTTTTTATTCTTCTGCTCAAAATCCTAGCACACACTGTAAAAAGGTTGCTGTATACAAATGGAGCTTCCATGTGTGGTTTGCTTGACAGGGCCACTTATTTATATCAGGCTAGCTCTTGATATTTACAAACATTACTGCACAGCTACAGCTCATTGGTGCCAGGTCTAAATGAAAGCAATTACATAATATAAAGTTAATATGTAACCAGGGAACACAGAATACCAGATTCAATGGCCTATTTTTCAGAAGTTACTTTTTGACATAATTAGCCTAAATTCTCAATCCAATTGCTTTTGAAATGACACCCAAGGAGTTTTACACAAGTGTACCATTTTATTATTAAAATCAAAATTAAATGAAAGCCTGTCTGCTCTCTAGCAGCAGTAAAGGAAATACAGCAGCTCTGAGTTCTGAAGAATATATTTTCAGATATCTTAGTGTGCTCCCAAACCCATAAGAGCCCCTTTCTACCTCTGTGAAGAACTTCCCTTTCTCTCTGCCAGCCACATCAAAACAATTCTGCAACTCAAACAGGTGACTTGGCCTGCACTCTGCTAAGATTTCTAGGCTGTGCTATTATAGGGAAGAAAATGCTCATTAAATACTTCAGCAAATTTCACAAAGATCAGAGTACAGAGCAGAAAGGGTACAATTCCAAAATACATTGATTGTAGCTGACAGGAATCCCTCTCCCCCAAAGAAATCAAAAGAAAGGAAAAAAGAAAAATGCAAACACATGGTTTGGAATTGTGTTTGGGTCTGACCAAAGCCTATGGAACCTCCCAATATATTTTGCACTGGTTTTATTTTGAAAGGCTTAACAATGCAAGATGTCAAATAGAACAATGTATATTAAAGTTGGAAAACGCAAAAAAATAAAGCTTGTTTCACCAAATGCTTAACACTTGACAAGAGAACACAGTAGTGTGGTCAATGCGGCTGGGTAAAGCTGAATTCTCATATATATATATATATATATATATATATATATATATATATATATATATATATATATATATATATATATATATGTGGAGCCAGGATGATATTCTGACATTTGAATTGCAAACTCATTTAAGAATCAGAAAGGTGCTCCATCTTGACAGAATTACAGGGAGATAAAAACAATGAGGTTACATTTGGCATTTCTTATCAGGACTAAAGAAATCTTGTCCCGTGGAAACTGACCCTATGGCCAGTCAGGTGGCTAGAGGATATTATACTATACATATCATAACAATGAAACGAAAGACTTTGTTTGTGAAAAGTACGCAGACAGACAATCACAAATGGAAATAGGATGCAGCCATAAAAAGCCAAAATAAAAAGAGAATGCAATTTAAAGAAATACAGTAAGGATAAAAGAACCATTTACATAAATGCAGTCCAGAAGAAATGTCAAAGGCCTCCGTTGTACTCACCCTCACGTCTCCGTTTGCAGGTCTGGGATTGTGGTTGAACGCATGGGCAGGGTCCTTGTGGTAAACCTTCAGGCAGGAATGGTCTGTAATGTTCCTGGAATCAAGGACATCAATAACTATAGAGGAGGACAGCTGCTTGATTTGAGCCATTTTTGGTAGCCTATACTTCTAATCAGACACATGCATTAAGGAGGAGGAAAGGTCAAGTGTCACAAAAATGCATGACTTGAATTCAGGGAAAACCTCCAGCTTCAACGAGAACAATTTATAAATCCACCTCTGATTAGCAATGTGCTGCTTGGCTGTGAGCCAGTGTGGAGGTATTGTGCAGTATTGTAATTTTCAACTCCAGAAGTGTTGTCAAACCTAACGCAGCCACAGATTACATGAAATAGAAAGGCAAGCACCAAAGCACACATTAAGCTCTTTTGTATGTATATAGGCTGGCGGTCTTCCAGTGTCCTCACTCACAAAAAGTTTGATTAAGTTTTGTAATATTCAAGGTTAAAAAAAAAAAAAAACTGTTCTACATAGAGTCACTGAATGATTTTTTTGTTGCAAACAACTAACGAGGCTTTATTTAGAAACTAAAATATAAAAGGTGGTATAGCAGTACTTACACCAGTACTGCACATGAACAGTACCGCAGCCCCATTAAACTTAAACACAGGCATAAAAACCAAAAAAGCACTAGGTATTAAATATCCTGCTGTTTTATTTCCTTCACAGTCCTGAAGGGGAGAAGGTTGTTTCAACGGTAACTACTAAGACAATGCCACATTTAAACACAATGAAATCAGATTGATCATTATAAAACATCATGCTAACATTTGAAGATCTGTAAATAATAAGATAAAAAATAAAAACAAATTAAAAAAAAGAGCTTTCAAATCAAGAAGTCAACATTGAGATGTAATAATAATGAACCTCTGTAGGGCTTTGTTTTACCTTGCAGTTAGGTATCAAGACATGCTCAGACTGGGCTTACCTTTTAATAACAAGCACGTTTAGATGTATCCCAACAAATCTTTTTAAAACAGAGACTAGCCTTGGAGAAAGCAGCAGCAGCAGCTGAAGGGGAGGCTGCAACTGCACTGTGTTTCCATCGGACTGTATGTTACTGTCAATGACTGGAACTGATCGGCAGTGTACAGTTATTCCAGGTGCGGCCAGAAGCTTTTTTCTATTTTTTAAAAGTGAAGTATACTGAAGCATTAGAGGGCTGGTCCCTTCTTACTAACCATATATTAACCAACAGCAAGGAAAACCCAACCAGCCAGAACATGCCACAGTGCATGAAGCCCAGCCCTCAGCACAACATCAAACACAGACTTCCTTTCCCACTTCGTCACATACTGGCACAGCACAGGGAAATCGCACCAGTCTGGAAACAAATACACTAGATTGTTAAACACCCATTTGAAATAATAAACACATTTCAAGGATTGCTAGAATGTACTTTTGGCCATGCTTTCAATTAAATATTGGTCCTAGTTCAAAAAAGCTTAAACTTAATAGATAAATAGACTGAGAAGGGATTTGCAAAGGCTCATGGTATACAGCAGTAATGACTATTGTCTCTTAATTCACAGCTCCTTGGAAATTAGTATTTCACACAAAGACGGTGGTATTCTTGTACATTTCTTAAAAATGTGTTTGTTGTAGAAAACTACGTAGCCCCCGCTTATTTCTTATTAGAAATATCACATGTCATGTTCATACGATCTCTAAGCACGTATTTCCTTCTCATAGGGGTAAACTGTAATATTACAATGTTCTATTTTAAACCCCCTTTTCTTCTCCTATAAACTAATGCCAACAAGCAGAGGCAGAACTTCAGAAACTGAAACGGTTTCCCGCTGGAGTAATACAATGCTATCTGGGCTGCCAAACCGCCTGTGAATGTTGACAAAAGCAGACCTCACAGGTTACTATGGCAATGCTATGGCTATGGCAAGATCAAAACTTATTTTGTTTATTTGTTTAATTTCAGTGTGATTGCTTTGCATTTGTAATGGTTGCGTTGCTTCGTATTTTGGCTTTGTTGTTTGTTTTGCTTTTTGTGTCTAGGACTTGAAACCAGCCTCTGGTCTCAATGATTTTTATTTCCAAGTAAATCTTTTAATAAGGAGTGCTAACCCTTATCACTTGTCCCCACGTTCTTGTAAACGAAGACATGTTAACTTGTCTTCATTTACATGTTAGCTTGAATGCAGTAACTGAGCTCCCTCACAGTAAATGAGCTGGCACAAGACAGCAGCAGCAACTTAAACAACTAAAGGAAAGTGGGACCAGTGATAATGCTGCTAGTGCTACAGTAGTAGGAGGTAAGAAAATAGGGTTTCAAACTGCTATTAAGCAAATTAACAGATGAACGAACAGAAGGAACACAAGGCTCTTTCTCAAAGGTTTCTATATTCAGGCTTTCCAAAAGCAAATTAAATCAGAGAGCTAAACTGTCTCTCATGCACTGCCTACATGTTTTGCATGGGTTGCCTGCAGCAAGTGGTGGATTAGCCAGTGAAACAAGACAGACATCTCCAGCCTACCCTGGGGACTTAATTGCCACTGAGCTTGTCCATGTTAGAAAAGATAAGTGTACCACCTACACCCTTGGGCTTGTGTTAGCTATGAATATGATCATGGGAAAAACAAACCATACCTCCAATTAATCATTTACAAAGAACAGTGTTTAAACAGTATTTAAAATTAACCCCTTGGACTGTAAACAATTCATACAATAAATACAGCCCGAGAAAAAAAAATGGAATTCATACAATAAATACAGTGCAGTCTCAGGGCTTGCTTAAGAAGATTTGGCAATGATCCAGTATTTAGGCAAGGTAGAAAACCTTGAATGTGCACAGATGCATAAGAGAGGTCAAATTATTTACAGGTTTCTTCCTCTGTCAACACATGTCATTCAGAATAATCATCAATCTGAAAAGAAAAAGGCTTCTGTGTACATTAAGAACCAAAATTTAAAATGTACTTGCGTACCTTACGTCACCAAGTTCGTAGTACATTTTCCGCGCATCATCCTTGATGTATACTGCTACATTAGGAGACTCCAACATCTTCATGTTGAGCTGTTGTGGGAAGGCACTTACAAAGAGAGCACGGATTGTGTCCCCACTCGTTATTTCATTTGGCATCCTTATCTGTTTGGTTTCGTCTCCATATTGCAGATAAAGCACACCTGCAAGTGAAGAACAAGGCAACTGATTGGTTAGTGTAACGGCACACGGCCAGGCATTCTTTAATCTTGTCATAATGTGCTGAATCATGGGCCTATAGAATGTACATGACGTTAGGATTTTCTGGTGTGACATGATGAGCCTGATTTTTGAAGTAAAAAGGTTTGTCTAGTTTTTTTAAGAAAGGAAAACAAGAAAAAACTAAAACTGCTTAAATTGCTTGTAGGACCGGTTCAAACAGTTGTTTTAAAAAACGCTTGTGGCTGGTTTTATGGACCCTAGAAATGAGTGTCTTGAAGTCTCTTGTATTTTTCTTTTTGCTTTTGAAATATTCCTCTCAGAAAAAAATGGTTCCAACTGTCAATTCGGTCAGGAAAGTTAATGACAGAAATAAAAACGCAGGGAATGAAATGGTTCCAATATCAGGAGATACAATGCCCTGTAATAATGTGTACACTTCAGTAACAGGGCCTTCTCGTGGCGTAACAGCACAGCAGTCAGCAGCGTTTTCTCATGCTTTTTTGTTTTTACAAAAACAGATGAACCCCCAGCCCACCTGTCTCACCCACATATACACAATAACTTTTTTTACTGTAAACACATTTGTCTAGTTACGAGAGGCTATCATTTTACACCACAAAACAGAGTGATTCACTTTCAAACAGCAACAGCAAAACACACAACCACTCTGTGTGATTGACACCAGCTATATCTAATCTAGGAAAACCCGCCGCCAAGATCCTGAACAGATTAAGGATGAACTGATAACACTTGTAATCCACATTCAGAATACAGTATATCCCAGTATCATTATTGTCCTTTGAGCAAATTGTTCTAAAACTTGAACTTGAATCTGCTGCCACAGATCTATGGCTTACTCTTTAAAATCAAGGGGATTTAAAGTTGAAATGTCAGCTACATTGAAATTTTGGATTGAAATGTACAGTACAGCAAATCCTGATAGCATCCTTGGTTACTTTGTGTGATCCTTGCTTGAAAACAGCAGGTTAAGACTGGAGTAATTCCATAATAGTTCCTATTTATATTTAGCAAGTGCTGCCACTGTTGAAAACACATTCTCTCTAGCAGTGTCTTACTCATTCACCTTAAAGTCACACCATTAGATTTTGTAACAATCATTGACCCATTTTCTTGTTTAAATTTTCTTTGGTGGCTTGTGAGGTTATGCAACCATTTCTAAGGGGATTATTCTTCAGAGCTCACTCAGTATCGGGGTGGGGTGGGGGGGAGGTTATGCTTGTGGATTACTTGGACAGCCTAATTTCAAGGAAATTAACACAGCTCTCCATTAACGGTCATACAGTACCTTCTGTTGAATATAATCTGGACCATCTCTTATGTAATATGTTAGGTTGTGGCAACTGTATGACTGACCAAGCACAATATGGTGCTCAGGCGAAATCCATCCCACATTTCCCTACCAGACAGCAAAGTTACATTGCCTCCCATCTTCCCATTTAAATAAATACATAGGCTGAAAGAGAATTAGAAACCACCTACTCCAAACGCAAATCACAAAGATCTCTAATGAGAAACGGGATACTTAGCCAGGGTTCTCCTCAGGACTTTTTAGCCAGGCTTGCTGCCCGACTGGTTAGGTGGTGCCGCCCACCTGAATAATTAGCTGTCATTGCATTATTGCAACGGTGTAAACTGGACTGCCAGCAGCCTCAGTCCTTCGCACTCGCCGTTTCTTTTTTTATAGCATTGAAACGCATTGAATGCGTCTACCCACTCCATTCAGGCAGTGGTAACGTTTCTAACCAATCGCGTTGGTTGGGGTGGGCGGGGTATCATTTCAGACACTGCAGCTCGTGGAAGACTAAAATGACTGCAAAGAAGATAACCCTTTTTTTTTTTAATAGCGGAAGCAAGCGTGAAAATAACCAAACCAAAAACAACTAAGCAAATTATGAAACACGTTTAGAAAGCGAAAAGGAACAATACGATACAGCAAACAAAAATAAACAATCAGAGGAAAGTCAGGAGGGGGAGGCTGGGGAGCCTGTGCGAAAAAAAAACAGAAACTTCATTATAGTGGGTATGATGTTACATGGGAAAAAATGGAAATGGCTTTTATACAGCACTGAATTAGGAGGAATGAGGCTAAAAACACATACAAAATCAAAAATCTTCGAAATTGAAAGACTGACTTCTAAATTTAATAAATGTTTATTTTTTATTTTTTATTATTATTAAAATTTTTACTAAATAAAAGTTTGCTTCATTATTTAAGGTAATATGGTACATGTAAAACGTATCTGACATGTAAACACACATTTTGTTCTGTTGAAAGTGTTAATGGCTGCTGTAGAAACCTCCTGGGGAGAACCCTGTCAGCTGAAAGAGTAATAGCAGCCCATGTTTAACATGAACATCCATGCAGTGTACTTCTTTTAACCAACAGATATACCGTTAAACTAAAAGCAGCATACTGTAACAACATTCCGCATGATAACACAACCCAAATTCCAGCCTGTGCCAGTAACAATGCTCTATGCACACCTAGCAGAGGCTTGCTCAATGGCTTTGCTGCCTTCAGAAGCCTCTCTCAAACAAATATCATGTTGCATGTAATTGCCCTTTTTAAAAAAAGTTATACTGCAATTAAAAGTTACCTCTCCCTTGCTTATTTGTCTTTATTAGAAGTCACACAGAATACTGAATAGCTGTGCTCCACCCAACAGCTGGCATGGTTTGGCTTCTCAGACCACAACATGGTCTCATTTGAAGAGATTTTTAAAACCCCAAAAGTAATTACTAAAGATACGGTTTGCAATTTTAGAAAAGCAAACTATGAAGGTATGAAACAGAGACTAACAGAAGTAGATTGGAGTAAAATAGAGAAAACATCCACAGAAAAAGGGTGGCTGTTTTTTTAAAAAATGTAGTACTAGAGGTGCAAAACAATTACATCCCAAAAGACGACAAATCTAAAACAAAATGGCCAAAATGGTTTAATAGATCAATTAAAAAAAATATTCTGTGAAAAAAAGGCTGTTTACAGAGCGTTTAAAAAGGACCAAAAACAAAGTACACAGAAAGAGTACATGGAACTGCAAACACAAGTCAAAAAAGAAGTTAGAAGGCAAAGAGAGAGATAAAACCAATTCCAAAATGTTTTCCAATATAATAACAGCAAGAGAACATTCAAAAGAGGAGGTTAAAAGTCTAAGAGATACAAATGGCAAAATCATAGATGAAGAAAAAAAATAGCAAATATATTAAATGATTACTTTTCACAGGTTTTTACAAAGGAGGACACAGACAACATGTCCCACATGTTGACCTGTTCCTATCCAGTTTTAAATAACTTTAGCATAACAGAGGCAGAAGTGTTAAAGGGACTAGGAGCTCTTAAAATAAACAAATCCCCTGGACCAAATGATATCCTCCCAATAGTACTCAAAGAAATGAAAGAAGTTATTTACAAACCGCTAACCAAGATCATGCAACACTCTCTTGACACAGGGGTTGTACCAACAGACTGGAGAATTGCAAATGTAATACCGATCCACAAAAAGGGAGACAAAACTGAACCAGGTAACTACAGACCAATAAACCTGACTTCTATTATATGTAAACTTATTGAAACTGTAAGATCCAAAATGAAAAATGACCTATATGGTAACAGTATCCTGGAGACAGTCAGCATGGTTTTAGGAAAGGGAGATCATATCTAACTAACCTGCTTGATTTTTTTGAAGATGCAACATTGACAATGGAGAATTGCAAAGCATATGACATGGTTTATTTAGAATTCCAGAAAGCTTTTGACAAAGTCCCGCATAAAAGATTAATTCTCAATCTGAACACAGTAGGGATTCAAGGAAATGCATGCACATGGATTAGGGAGTGGTTAACATGTAGAAAACAGAAAGGGCTGATTAGAGGAGAAACCTCAAAATGGAGCGAGGTAACCAGTGGTTTACCACAGGGATCAGTATTAGGTCCTCTGCTATTCCTAATCTACATTAATGATTTAGATTCTGGTATAGTCAGCAAACTTGTTAAATTTGCAGACGACACAAAAATAGGAGGAGTGGCAAACACTGTTGTAGCAGCAAAGGTCATTCAAAATGATCTAGACAGCATTCCGAACTGGGCACATGACATTAAATAGAGAAAAGTGTAATATACATAGGAGGAGGCTGTGTGGTCCAGTGGTTAAAGAAAAGGGCTTGTAACCAGGAGGTACCCGGTTCAAATCCCACCTCAGCCACTGACTCATTGTGTGACCCTGAGCAAGTCACTTAACCTCCTTGTGCTCCGTCTTTCGGGTGAGACGTAATTGTAAGTGACTCTGCAGCTGATGCATAGTTCACACACCCTAGTCTCTGTAAGTCGCCTTGGATAAAGGCGTCTGCTAAATAAACAAATAATAATAATATACATGTGCATTATAAATATCATATGGGAGATACTGAAATTGAAGAAGGTATCTATGAAAAAGACCTAGGAGTATATGTTGACTCAGAAATGTCTTCATCTAGACAAGATCAATAAGCTACTAACAACGTTTGTAATCTTTCTTATGTTCTTTGAAATGTAACGAGCATTGCCCCTCTCTGCTGCCTAACATTGTGTGTGGGCTAAAAGAAGGCAAACATACAAAACTGTCTGCAGAGCAGCTCCAGGGTCCCAGGGTTGTGATCATTAGTATACCCTTACCACTGGGTTAACAGTGTTTTATGAATGCTAAAAACAATAATAAGCAGTGTGTTACAGTGTCTGGAGGCTTTCCAATAGCTGTGCCTGAATGTCTTGTTCATACCCCCTTTCCTGTTCATACAGTTCCTTTCAATTCAAGGCCCACCTCGGTGCTGCTGTCATTGTGCCTGCTTTATAAAGAGCCAGAATACTCAAACCCTATATTTTTCTTAACATATATTTAGACGTTCAAAATTATGATTTGACTTGCCAGTTTGTGGATGGCTCAAGGAAACAAAATGCATCAATGCAGCCAATCAACGATGTATGTGGCACTTTTAATAGGTCTTGAATGAAACAAAAAACTCATGATGAATGTTTTTTTTGGATGACTTATTTTGTTAAGCATAAAGATGGGCAAGGCTTGTTTGGACTGCGTGTTTTTAGGTGTGTTTGCAGATTTATGCAGAGGAGACGTGTGTGTGTGTGTGTGTGTAGGGAGAGACAGAGACAGAAATAGAACTTACTGTAAGCCAATTGTTAACATCAGTGCTCTAATCTGAGCCAGAACTTGTGAACGCTTGTCTTTAATTTGAATACAGAAGCTGGCTTGTAATTAATTGTATACGATAGCTTTCCCTAATCTTCAGCCTTGGTCAGCATTGGTAGAAGAGAAAATGAACACTTACATATGCATACTGTAATTGCCTAAATTCAGATAAAGAAAATGCTTCTACAGTATATAAAACAGGATTCATTACTAACATGTCCAGATCAAACAATATGTTCCATTCAAGCAAAGCATTAGCAGTTCTAGTAGTCATAGTTGTATCTGTATCATGGGAACCAAAATGTATGCTTGCAAAACCAAAAAAACATCTCTCAACGTTATTGCTTAGGTGGAGCTCGAACCAAGGGTAAAAGTAACAAACACACACAGGATCATTTGACAGGGTCTGCAGAGAGCACGCAACCGGACAAAAGCGATCTTCATACTGCATCATGTACGACTTATCACCCATGGTGAACGTGAAAGAAAAAGTCATGGGCTAATATTATTGGAATTTGAAATGCACAGTACCTAGTGATCTGTCCTTTGTCTGGTTGGTTGACCTCACCACCGGGAGGCTTGCCCTGGAGCGACTGCCCCTAGTGAAAGCAGTTGGGGCCTCTCCCTCAGACATGACTTCCAATGACTCCTCCGAGACGACCAGCTGATGCTTGGCCTGATCTCCAGGATCAGGCTGCGGGCTTTGGGAGTGCTTCGGGCTTATGATCTGGAGACAGAGGGAAAAATAAAGGTTTTAGTCTTAACAGCACTACAGCTCAATACAGACATGCATTTGTAAGATCTGCACTTTCACACAGATCTCACATCCGTGCATTCAGTGCAAGTTTGTAATATAAACTGGATATACTTTCAATGAAGTGTATATTACTGCACAGGCTGCATCTTGGGATTTGACCTACAACTGAAAACCCTCTAAGGAGTAATGCAATCCTATATTCTACTGCATGCTGCAATGCTCCATGTAACAGACATCAAGCTGAAGATGCATTCCTTTTGTCTGCAAGTTATATTTCTTCTAATGCAAAGACTGCTCTTACATGCACTTTCAGCATTCCATTCATGCACATGTTTTAAATTAACACCATGCACGCTGGCTACCAGTACAGCTGATATCCACTGCACTTGTGTTTTTAATTTACATTTTAAAAACTAATGCCAAACCTAGCACAATGCATCAAGGAGGTTATTCAAGTTCTCATAAGATACAGGGCTCTATGTATCATAGCATTTTCCTTCGTATCTACTGTAGGTATTTTCATTTTCAACTTTCGCAACACAACCCATGATGTGAAAACATATTGTTTTCATTGTGTTTGCTTCTTTCGTTTGGTTACTGAAGTGAGCATATGTCAACTCATTAAACCTAATATACATGCTCCATTTCACTGGCAACGAGCATGTGGGTGAGATTGCTTGAGCATACAGCACTTTGAAGAAAATACTAAAAAAAAAAAAAACGCTACGAAATAGAAATGAACAAAATCAACAAAATGATACATAGGGCCCACAATCTATGATGACATCACGGTCAAGCTAACAACATATAAACATATATCATTTGAAAGAGCACTACTTGCGAAAGATTGACTTTTTAATTCTGCTCTGGAATTTGGTTAGGAAATATGTAGGACACATTTTTGAGTATCAGAATCTGGGGGGAATACAGACAAAGTCCTCCTGCCACAGAACATTTTTACAAGTACATATGTGAATTGCAGGTCAAGGTATTGTACTTTTTCATTATATTGATAGCTCTAATTTTGTATTTACAGCTGCGGTGAGGATGTGTGTTACTATGATCCTTGTATAAATGGGTAGTTGTTCTTGTCTGTTTGCTCTATTGAACTAAACATATTCTCCAGGGTACTTTTTGTCATGTGTTAATTCAGTACAAGTCACACAAAAAAATGAAGCTAAAATAAAAGCCTAAATACATGCAGTACAATTCTGAGGTTATTAAATAACGTGCCAAGAGGTCATTGAATGTGGAGATATGAACTTTGAAAGGGCTTTAAACTATAATGCTCGCTGCCCGATATAACAAATGACTACACAAGCCTGTCGATGGCTGTGTCAGCTTGTTAGGATTTCTCAACCGCTTGGTTTTTGAAGAGTGCAATGCTGCGTGTTGAGAGGGGCACTGCTGGAGTGCTGGGAGGTTAGCTGGGATGCAGAACAGGATAAAGAGCACACTCAACTGGGAAAGGATGCAGAGAAGAGAAATGATGTACTAACTCTTTGAGATGACTCGATTTTCATCAAGTACCTTTGCATGTCAAGCTCAGAGTGAAGCGAGGCCAACATGCACTGTAAGGCCTAATAGATGGTTTCAAGCAAAAAAAAAAAAGACAGGAAAATATATCAAAAAATTATATATCAAAGATACAGTTACTTAAAAACTACTCATATCTATGTCTCACTAGTTTAACACAAGACAGTAATTTAAATGGTAGCCTGGTAATAGTGTTACTATAACACTATAATGTTTGCCTGACACAGTACATACATAAACCACCCCAATCCATTCTCTGTGTACAAGTGCATCAGTATTTTTGGAAGCCATCATATATATATATTAACTTTGATTACAAGTACAAATGGTCTTCAATACTTCATTTTAATTTTTAAAAAAATGACGCTTCCCCTTTATTTTTTAGTGGTAAAAAAGAATGAGCACCTCTATTACATCAACAAGATAAGAATTTTTAACACAGTACATTGCAAACTAGCTATTATTATTATTTAAAAAGGTAATACAGAAAAAAATGGCTAGAATGGATCAAAACTAGCATAACGTTAAAAGTGCAGCAAAAAAAGATGAATCCTACAGTAGCTACTGGACAGTTTGGTGGTTCACAAATTATATATACTTACAGTATCAACTTAAGTAACAGAGAGAAAATAATAACGAAAACTGATTGAAAATCAAAAAAAACAACTTTATATACTACTACATATGCATCATGAGGTAAATAATCTAAGATCACACGTGTTTGAACAAGAAGTCTTGGTGAATCTCTTTCATGTTATAACACGAAGTTCTGAAGTTAAATGATACAAGACTTAGGGAGCCAATTCCAGTGTTTCAGCACAAAGCTGTTCTGGATTGTAAATCATCCTGGGGGGGCAACTCCTGCAAGATCAAATCTATCCTTTAAGAATGGCTGCATTTAAATATTTAAAATAGAATACCACAGTTAGATCGTTTTGAAAACATGTTGCCAAAGAATCAGCAATATTATGCCAAATTACAATAAAATGTTATTTATTTATTTTTTTGTTTCCACAATCATACATTGCGTAACTGATCTCCAGTAACTGCTGAGTTTTTACTGTTCAGCACAATCTGCCACTTATGTCAGCAGTTCCTGTCTGCATTTAGCTTTGCAGAAATCCAGTTTACTGTATTTGTGTGAAACAGACTTCAGGAACAATGGCCTGCCTAAAACTATCTGACAGAGATACAAACCCAGACAACACCAATGATCCTAATCAGTGTCTGACTCTTGTTAATTGGTCTCATCTTATTAACTCAAGATGCAGGTTAGTACTGAGAATGATGGACAGGAAATAAAAATGCCACACTGTAAAATGGATTTTACAATTGCATGCCTTCATTGGAAGCTTGAAACAAAGCAGAAGGTTATGAACTCCAAGACAAGCCGCACTGTGTGCGATAGCTTTGTACATAAAACACAATACAGCATATTATTCTTTGAGCCTACAGGGCAAGGAGTTGACTGGTGGATCAACTTGCAGAGATAGCAATTTTGAAGCAATCAGTGGTTTCAGCAGGTGATTTGTTTCCTTACAGTCGCACACAGTAAGCTACACAATGAGAAAATGAAAAGCTCTATTCCCAAGTTAAAGTACAGATCCAGTACTTATATATATATATATATATATATACAGTACTGTGCAAAAGTTTTAGGCAGGTGTGAAAAAATGCTGTAAAGTAAGAATGCTTTCAAAAATAGACATGTTAATAGATTATATTTATCAATTAACTAAATGCAAAGTGAGTGAACAGAAGAAAAATCTAAATCAAATCCATATTTGGTGTGACCACCCTTTGCCTTCAAAACAGCATCAATTCTTCTAGGTACACTTGCACAAAGTCAGGGATTTTGTAGGCATATAGTCAGGTGTATGATTAAACAACTATACCAAACAGGTGCTAATGATCATCAATTCAATATGTAGGTTGAAACACAATCATTAACTGAAACAGAAACAGCTGTGTAGGAGGAATAACACTGGGTGAGGAACAGCCAAACTCAGCTAACAAGGTGAGGTTGCTGAAGACAGTTTACTGTCAAAAGTCATACACCATGGCAAGACTAAGCACAGCAACAAGACACAAGGTAGTTATACTGCATCAGCAAGGTCTCTCCCAGGCAGAAATTTCAAGGCAGACAGGGGTTTCCAGATGTGCTGTCCAAGCTCTTTTGAGGAAGCACAAAGAAACGGGCAACGTTGAGGACCGTAGACACAGTGGTCGGCCAAGGAAACTTACTGCAGCAGATGAAAGACACATCATGCTTACTTCCCTTCGCAATCGGAAGATGTCCAGCAGTGCCATCAGCTCAGAATTGGCAGAAAACAGTGGGACCCTGGTACACCCATCTACTGTCGGAGAAGTCTGGTCAGAAGTGGCCTTCATGGAAGACTTGCGGCCAAAAAGCCATACCTCCGACGTGGAAACAAGGCCAAGCGACTCAACTATGCACGAAAACACAGGAACTGAGGTGCAGAAAAATGGCAGCAGGTGCTCTGGACTGATGAGTCAAAATTTGAAATATTTGGCTGTAGCAGAAGGCAGTTTGTTTGCCGAAGGGCTGGAGAGCGGTACACGAATGAGTGGCTGCAGGCAACAGTGAAGCATGGTGGAGGTTCCTTGCAAGTTTGGGGCTGCATTTCTGCAAATGGAGTTGGGGATTTGGTCAGAATTAATGGTCTCCTCAATGCTGAGAAGTACAGGCAGATACTTCTCCATCATGCAATACCATCAGGGAGGCATCTGATTGGCCCCAAATTTATTCTGCAGCATGACAACGACCCCAAACATACAGCGAAAGTCATTAAGAACTATCTTCAGCGTAAAGAAGAACAAGGAGTCCTGGAAGTGATGGTATGGCCCCACAGAGCCCTGATCTCAACATCATCGAGTCTGTCTGGGATTACATGAAGAGAGAGAAGCAACTGAGGCTGCCTAAATCCACAGAAGAACTGTGGTTAGTTCTCCAAGATGTTTGGGCCAACCTACCTGCCCAGTTCCTTCAAAAACTGTGTGCAAGTGTACCTAGAAAAATTGATGCTGTTTTGAAGGCAAAGGGTGGTCACACCAAATATTGATTTGATGTAGATTATTCTTCTGTTCACTCACTTTGCATTTTGTTAATTAATAAATATAAACTATTAACATGTCTATTTTTGAAAGCATTCTTACTTTACAGCATTTTTCACACCTGCCTAAAACTTTTGCACAGTACTGTATATATATATATATATATATATATATATATATATATATATATATATATATATATATATATATATATATATATATATATATATATATATATATATATATATATATATATATATATATATATATATATATATATATATATATACGTGTGGCATTATGAGGAATTATAAAGCGGGGTATTAAAATACCACAATGCTACATAGGTCAGCTTCAATGTAATGTTAAACAAACAGCTTAAACAAAGCTGTTCCTTGGGGGCAAATTCCCAACCATTCATACATGTGCCTTGATTGAAGTATTGTGAATGGCTCTAAACACTGACATTGGAACCAAGACTGCTACTGTTAGTGGCTCACAGACAGTAGGGGTAAAGATCTGAAACTCAAGCAGTACGTTTTTATTATTGTGAACTAGTTAAACAATCTTGCAGGACTCACAACATTCTGAGATTAATTCCCAAGCAAATCTTGCGATAGTCTTCACAAAATAAATCTTATTGTGAACTAGTTAAACAATCTTGCAGGACTCACAGCATTCTGAAATTAATTCCCAAGCAAATCTTGCGATAGTCTTCACAAAATAAATCTTAGTGTTGGTTAAATACTGTCAAAGGAAACAAAAATTATTACACTGAAACTCATTTGAATCCCTTTTCTCATATGACCTCGGATCAGTGACATGAGGGATTGATAAACCTGCTGACATTATTAAGAGCTGGTAATACTGCTCATAGTGTAGTTCATGACAGGAAAAAAGGAAATCACTGAGCTACAAGTCAATAGGAGTGGGGTGTTCCAAAGTCCCCAAAACAGATCTTTTGATGAAATAAAAATATTACCATATACAAATATATCCAGAATAATATTCAAGTCACAATACAAGAATAACAAATACAGTATTTGACTGGAAAAAAAAAGCTGGAAAAAAAGCTGAAAAATAATGTGTACATTGAATAGTAAGCTAAACTTGCTCGGTCTTCTCTTCTGCAGCTGTTACTGTTTAAAGTGACCTCACTGAGCAAATGCCACCGGCCACATTTTACAAGCCCCAGGCCTGTTTTGTAAAAACACCTTTCACTGAATTACTTGCTCTCCTGTCCCACTGAAACACTGTTGCTACTGGTAAATGATAATAATAATAATAATAATAATAATAATAATAATAATAATAATAATAATAATAATAATCCACCTGGTATTGTACAGCAGTTGTCCATAAGCAGAAACAATTATGTAACTGCGATATATAAAATATCACCACTGTTCAAACTTAAAAATCAGTCCCATTTTGCACCTTGGTAAAGTGCTGGTAAGTCTCTTTAGTGTGTTTTTGTCTGAAGAGGTAACAGTGAGTGACATGCTGTACAATCCACACCACAGCTGTAAATTTAAAATTAAAGCTCTCAGTAACATTAAAGCATTGATTGCTATGACCTACATTACATCCACAGTATGCACATGTAAAAAAGAATTTGACACACATATGCCTTCGTATAACTCCAAATTCTATTCATACAAAGTCCAGAACAATTTTCACCACATTTTTTTTTCCTAGAGAAGCCCTCTTAGGAGTCAATCATCAAGAAAACCTATAGAATTAGCAATAAGCAATAAGAATTGTCGCTCTTTCTGTGCAGATACCTCAGGAGGGTATCTGATATTGGACTGCCATTCTGTCTGCTTTACTATTAATAATAATAATAATAATAATAATAATAATAATAATAATAATAATAATAATAATAATAATAATAATAATAATTACTTAAAATACATATGAGGGGCATAGTACAGCTTAAAACAATATGAAGAGTTTGGGTATGTACTTTAGATGCCATTGTATGCCCTGAAAGACTTAAGCATATGCAAACAGCTATCTGATCTATCTTTTTACCTAGTTGGAGCACTAAATCAAAATCAATTATTTCAAACAAGCTGGGTAAACAAAAACAGCACAGACATTTCTTTCAATCTTTATTTTTTGATGATTGGGATGATAGTGACAATGAAAAAGAACACTGGTAAAGTTAGACAGACCACATTTTCAGCGCATTTCCCTTGGGCTATTTATTAATTGCCAGTTTGAGAGGCTTGAATTTTTCATAGAAATTACCGCTGGGTACTTGCTTTATTGCTCCTATAAAGTGCCTTGCAGTCGGTCAACTTAATTACATGCTTTTATATCCTTACCTTAAAAGAAAAAAAGACAATAACAGTGACTTTCAGAAGTGATCTAGGAATCCTGCACAGTAAATAAATACACATTATCATTCCCCTTCTTGAATGCAGTGTTTTGTACTGTTACCATACTCTTGCTTATCTCTTCTGTGTAACTATTCATTATATTTACCGTGAAGTTAGCAGAATGTTATCATCGCTACAGCTGGCCTTTCCTTGTGTCGCTGGAAAACGTCCTCATTCTGAGCAACAGATTCAGTTGTCCTGCTTTTTGCTCAGCAGTACGGATGGCGATAAATGAAATAATGTGAGATCAGGGTTCACATCCTGTAGAAAAGGCTCAATAATCAGGTTTGCTTGGCTGCTCCCCAATGCAATCTGGCCCCAGGCTGTTGACAGAGTGTCACAATATAAGCAGGAACTGTACAAGAGTGAGAATGAACCAAACTGCATAGCCAGCAGCGTCAGTCAGAGAGCATTAGAAAGTTATCAAAAACACTGTCATCAACAACTATGGTGCCAGCCAAGCTTCCTGGTGGCTCCTGAACTTCAAAAACGAAACGTGGGTACTTTCCGTAAGGAGTGACATTTTTCCAAAAACAAGAATTGCTTCCCCTTCTTCTCCTGTGCTTTAAAAAGGCATTGTCAGGTCACTGCAGGCAGACTTTTAGCCGACCCTGGTTTTAGTTAAAAGTAGATAAGCGCATTGCCTGGCACCACCGTGGGATTATCTGCCTACTGCAACAATGCCAGTAGTTTAGCTGCCTAATTAATCCTGCAAACTGGGGCAGGGTGTAAAGGGAAACATCCCACCCACAACTCCTGATTGCACCCTCCTGCTCTTCCTTTATTTATCAATGTTAAAAATAGATAAATCGGGACAAGAGGTTGATCTGACCAACAGCTGCCTTTGCCATTCCTATTCATTTATTTGTAATTGTATTAGAAGATCGATTCAGGCACACTGCGATAACAGAATTACTACAACACAGAACATAGTGGAACTTCGTGAATTACTACAACACAGACCATAGTGGAACTTAATGAATTACTACAACACAGAACATAGTGGAACTTAGTGAATTACTACAACACAGAACATAGTGTTTGTGTAAAGCTGAGGGAACACGAAGCCACTTTGTGGCTTGGAACTCAGTTTCAGGCCACTGTATGGCACACCAGGGGAGACTTGGGGTTTGACAGCAAAGCTGCCTCAAACTAGGTCTCCTGGAACCAGGTTTGAAGCCAGTGTTGTGAAGAAGTGGCTTTGTGTTCTCTCAGCTTAAGGGCTGGGGAGTCACAGTCCCCATCTTATATAAACCAATTAATGACAAACACAGCACTGGGCATCTCTTATCAGGGCGCCTCTCTTATCTATGTCTTATCCTGGTCATCTGCATTTTCTACTAAGTTTACAACACACAGCACCACATTTTGAAGCAAGTGCATCTGCAAAGCCTGTCTGGAGGAGTACAAAAATGGTAAATGGATAAAACACTTTGCAGAAGCACATAGCAACACTGATTAGTTCTTGTTATTTTGTACTGCAAAACTTTTTGTATTCATCCTGAAAATATACCTTTGCTTCAACAAAGGGCCTATAATTTTATTATAAACTTTGTGCAGCTGACAAAGCATGATCAGAAAACTGGCAAAATCATCTCCAGTAACACTTAAGAATTTGTGATTCTCGGACATGCTTTCACACTTTTAATATCCTAAGCCGTGATATATTTAGCACAGATAAGCTCTGCACTGATAATTATAGGCTCTGATGCACACAATTGGCCTTAAAACTGACAATGCAAGGCAGCTCTGCAATAATGAAGAATTCTGATTAAAACTGTAGCTATTGAACAGTGGCGATGTGATGTCTACAAATTTGATGAGGAGCCCAGTGCTGGAAAAAAAGAAGAAAAAACTTTGCACAGAATCTCTCCCAGGCACTCTCCAGCACTGCTGTTGAACCAGTTTGCTTTTAAAATCTTGGTAAGAGAGGAAATGATAAAAGTGACCTTCAAAAGTACCACTGTCACTTCAGTTTCTAAAACCTTCTATGCCATGTTGCTAAAAAAGCAGCCCCTAGTAAGCAACACCTAACAGATCAAAAAAGAACACCTAAAAGAACAAAAGGAAAGGCAACATTTTGCTGGTTTTATGACCAGCAACAAATATTACAACAAAACCTACACTCCCCTGGTTAATTACAATAAGATTAAGAAACAAATCCCAACAGTGGATTTTCAAAAGGGTAATACAGGAAACCTCTAAAAATTACAGGGAGCACCAATTACAGAAACTAAACATGTAGAGCACTCATAACCAGTACCGTTTTAAAGGTTTGGCCCCAATTCCTCTCCTTGTGTACCCCACTTCAACCTGACTTGGTTGTTAGTGAAGAAGGCTGGTTCAAATCAAGCAGAGAAAAACGAATCATAAATAGCGCTGGATTTATACATGAAGGTCAACCCAGTGTTAGAGATGAGTATTAAAATTCATGAGATACTTGTACAAATGAAGACCTCTAATGGAAAGTGCCTGCACCTTATAAAAATGAAAAATGGGATTTAACAAAAGCAACCAAGTTTTTATTTTTTTTATTTTTATCACTATACTAAAAATCCAGTTCTTGGCTGCAATACAATTTAAATAGTGATGGCAGCACATCACACAAAGCATTTTACAGTACAGGCATAATATGATGTTAAAACTGCAATGCGTGTAATCTTTCCAGAGACAAAAGACTTGTAATACAGCAATTCCTGCTGAGATAATTGCCACACTTTCATTCTGAATTGTCAGCTTGAGTTGTGCTTTTTTTTTTCTTCTTAAAATCAGAAAACAATGAACCAGCTATGTAAGTTCTCAAATTTCATCTGAGTTTCACACTTTCTTTTAAAAGGCAGGTAGCAGACATGTTATTATAGGTATGTTCCAAGCAAATTGAAGTGACTGGGGCTTTCAATACAGTAGTATTCACTGAAATCAATGTTAACAAGTGTTGATTTGCATTCATACAAGCACTCAAAACTATTCATTTTAACTTCAACCTTTGACAGCAGTAAAGTTTTTAAATCTTACAAAGGACACATCAACATAGGGGCATTAGATTTAATGCTGCAACATGATGAGCTTCCCTTTCCTTTTTAAAAATGTGTTTAGTGATTTATTTGCAACAGAAGACTTTCAACCAAGTTTGAACCCACATCAGAGAATGCAGGCGATAAGCAAAACAAAAACCTTCAAAAATATATTACATATTGCTGCACACTACAAAAAACAGAAGTTTACATAACTTGTAAAAAGTGAAGCAGCTGTCCTAAACAGACCTATAAATCTGATCTTTGTGCTTTTATTTTGTGGCGATGTCTTTGCAAAACAAAAGCAAATGCTTTCAATATATCTAAAATCAGACTTTCATTTAAACATCAGTAGCAGAAATAGTATTATTAGCTAAAATTAACACTAGAGAACCTACAGAAAGCTCTTCAACAAAACAAAGTTGATATTTTACAATACAACAGATTTTCATAATGTCGTATGCATTTTATGAGTGTGTCATGGGGCCATACAACAAGACAGGGGTTGGACAAAAAAAATGAAACATCAGCTACTGTATTTGTCTTGGATAGGCTTGGTACACAAAAGTGTGTACTACATCTATCAGGTTTTTTTTTTTCTTTAACAAGCTGGACCTGAAGAAATTCATGCAGTTATATTAAAGGATTGTCATGTGCTGCATTCACATTGCCTACATTGTGTGGTCCAGTGGTTAGAGAAACAGGCTTGTAAACAGGAGGTCTCCGGTTCAAATCCCGGCTCAGCCACTGATTCACTGTGTGACTCTGACCAAGTCACTTAACCTCCTTGTACCCTGTCTTTCAGGTGAGATGTTGTTGTAAGTGACTCTCCAGCTGATGCATAGTTCACACACCCTAGTCTCTGTAAGTCACCTTGAATAAAGGTGTCTGGAAAATAAGCAAATAATAACAACTTAATACCTGAAAGTAATCAAGCTCACAAAACTGCCAGCAAGTAAGACAACCAACCAGCAGAACTCCTTGCTATCACAACAGGACCTGGTTAATGTGAAATCAGACCCTAGGCTGAAGGTATTCTGTCCTACACACGTCATGGCTCTAAGCAGTGTCTGCATTGACCTGTCATGGGGTTCAACACACATCATTCCACCTTTACAAGCTGATATAACATGAACACACAATGTTTCTCTTTTCTACACACCAAGCTGTCTATTACCATACCTCATATTGCAGCGTTTAGTTATCACAGGTATCTATTATTACAGGCATTTTATTATAAGCACATTACCACGAGAAACTTCCAACAAAACTGATAAGCGATTCCTAAGGCTTTCTTCACGTTCCTTCACATTAACAACAAGACACATTGCCTTGGGACACTCCACTACAGTGCCCAATGCAGTCCATTGGGCAGGATTACCTGCCTGCTCTTACTAGAAACGTATGGGCATTGTTTTCATGAGTTTACTATCTGAGCTTTACCTGTGTAAGAGAACAAGGGGTTGCAGTAAATCATATACAGAAACAACATCTTCTAGATGCGCCGTGTCAAGCTTTGCCAGAAAACAAGTCATTGTGCATTTATGTTTTCCCCTTGAAGAACTTTGAAGTGAAACATGTACCCCAGAGCTGTACTGGGCTAGGAGAATACCAGGTGTGTGCTGGCAAACAGATGGTGCATAGCTGACAAAGCTAATACATGTGAATCGAAAGCACCTGTAACTGGGTGCATGCTCATTTACAAGGATGATTTCAAACCTTTATGTGAACCTCAGTATCACTGATTAGTAACACCTTGCAGAGCAAATTTCGGAAAGTTAAAGCCCTCTCTGCATAACCTTTGCCTTCATTTCTAAAACACTGACCTTTCATAAATGAGGACACGTGGAACTCATCAGATCTGGGTTGGAACTGCTCAAAGCTGGATCTACATTCAGTTTGTGTGTCGCAGTGACATCGATAGTCACAGAGCGTTCTCACTCTTGAACATAGTGTGCTTCAGTGTGCATTAAGCGATTAAAAGAAAGCAGGCGACTCCGACTCCTAGTGAACACAGTGATTTTATATTTTCAAAAGTCAATCACTTCAAAAGGTGTGACAGGCGGTTAGACTGACATGTCTCTACTTGGACGCTGCCACACCTTTGTAGCTGCAAACGAGATTAAACAACAAGATTATTTAGGAGTGTTCATACTGCAGCACAGGCAGAACACTAAAACTAGTTACCTTGTCACTCAAATATGCAATCATTTACCTATATGACTACAATAAATTAGCATTTTTGACAGCATGATCTAATGTACATTTTAGGACACACAAGCTTCTCATCATAGTTTGTTTTCATGCACACTTTTATGTTCCATACCTTTTAGTAGCATCTACCAAATTCTAAAAGGCAGTGTACTCAATTCTGCTAGACGTTCCCTGTTTTCAGCTCTAATATATACTGGGAATGTGCAATGCTGTAAATGTACCAATTAGACAGGTTTAGAGAAATTGTAGAAACTCAATGTATCAGCAACATAATCTAGAAAACAGAATAACTGTGTCACACATTATTATTTAAACATGAATAATGTCAGAGTAAGTTCTTAAGCTTTAACTAATATTCTATAAAAAAAACAAAAATTAAAAGAATTAAGACACACACATGACTTGAACTGACTTTTCTAAGGGGAGACTCCTCATAACAGAGGGAGGTCTTTCATAACTAAAAATAAAACAAAGAACATCCATCTTATAGCAGATATTAAAAGGTACCCTGCTGCTAAAGTCTCCGATGTTCGCGCCTTATTTTGAAATACTTGATCATGTTTATGAAGGAAGCTGACCGCCCTTCCTGCTTCTGAATGATTTCACTCTGACAGATGTTAATATCAGCAAATCTCTGATCTTCTTCGGTGCTGCTGTCACAGTTTGCAAAGGGGAGCACTACCAGTAATGGTGCCAGTGGACGCAGATCAGATAACACAGTGTTAATTTAACTGCTCCAACTTGCAACTAAAAATGGAGGCAAACCTTGCACTGGTTTTATGTTGTTTTTTTGCAACATAAAAAAACATTTGCACAAAATTCTGCTCATTAACTTTACAGACATTTCATGAAAAGAGCTGTTAGGGAAAAGGTTAAGAAAGTGTCTGAATGATGCAAATCGAACTCTGTTTAACAGCACGATCAATCATTGATCTGAGCAGGATATTTATGCCGTGCCAGCCCAAGACACTCATTTAAAATCAGTTCATTTAAAAATAAGTCAGATAGTTTAGAAACACTGTTTCAACAATCCCTTTTCTTAACCAAAAAAAATCACCTGAGATGAAACATGACTTCTAGTGCATTTACACTTACAAATGTCTTTTCACATTATAGAACAAATATAAAAAAGTATTTTGGAATCCTGTCTAAGATTTTATGGTTCTGTTGTTCGATCCCAACTTCCTGTTGCTGTTGTCTTAGCCTGTTTGACGCTGACAATGTGGGCGTTTGACACAAGTGTACATGGCAAATGTGAGCCATCTTTGGGACCGCTGCATTCACAGTAAAACGATTTTGACGGTTTTAGACTTTTGCGTTTCTAACACAGCATTATTCCACTTTTCTGTAAGAGAAATCTCAAGGCTATGGTAAATATATCTATAAACAAAAAAAGTTGAAAATATTTGTTAAAAAAGACCAATGGCCTTCACTGAGGCCGGAGGCATTCCAGTGTAGATATTGTTTCCACAGCACAAAGGATTCCGAAAGCTGTGCTACTGAGCGTGTCGTGATCCCATTAAATCAAAGCTGTGGCGAGCCTTCACTTCGCAGCTTCACACCACTTTAAGAGTGTTCCAATACATCTTTTACAAATCAATCAGAGTGACGACGCCATGCAGTTCTGATACGCTGCCAAGACAAACAAACAAGATGAAAAACAAAGGTGTATTAAAACACTGGGAGGAAAGAGTTAAACTATGAAGATATTTTAGTTCAGAGGCACAAGAAACAGCCTGCCTTTTGCCTGCCTTTTGTGAAGGGATATACAATTATTAAGGTGGTAGACAAGTAATCTGTAAACTCTAATTTCACTTTACTGGCAAACCCTTATTAAGGCTGGTCAGAAACTGTTACCTTACTGTAGGCCACAACAATTTAACCTACATTAACCAAGGCACAATTGGGAAGACAGACACTAGTGCTGTGTTACAATACCAAATATTGGTTATGCCCAAGCATGTCACTTCATTCGTGGATTTAGTGGGATTGCATTGACATTACTAAAATCACAATATTTCTTTCCTAACAGACAACATAGGTTTGTATGGACACCAAAAAGCCCATAAAGCTTCATTTAAGGAATTGAGCTTGACATAAGCAGCTTTAAAAGCAATGGGAATCAGCTCAAACAATGCCATTATTTCAAATCGTGCCTATACATGTCACTAACTGTTACTTCATACCTGATGCAAATGAGTCAGTGTGTGAACTCTGCTTATATAGAAGACCAAGGACCCAATGCACATGAACCAAAACAGAACTACGCTACCAACCACAGTTACAGCAATTCCAGATTCCATGAGAATTGACCAAATATGGTACCTTTGTGTTAAACCTCTGTCATCTCATCCCAGCTTGACTGCATCCCATCATCCCATCACATCTCACTCTTCTCTGAGCAGCTTGGGGGAGTTCACAAGGCTTGAGTAGGCAAAGTCACATCTCAGTGAATGTGATCGTTCAGGGGTTTTCAACCGGGGGTATGCGTACCCCTGGGGGTACTTCTAAGGGTCATAAGGGTGCATGCAGGATGACTCAAATGCACAAAAGAAAACAAGGTTTTTGAATTTATTTTTTTAACAGTGTTATATAGTATCTCTAAACCACTGTGCATGAATATTACATTTTTGTTTAGCAGATCAAAGATAACTGCAGATAAAATTTAAAAAAAAACAGAATATATCACGTCCGCATGCATGACTTCGATTGAGTGGACAGGATTTCCATTAGGATGGGTGAAGCAGGCGTCGGCGGTTGTGTCTATGGAAAGCGCTCTGTGCTGCTCATGAACTTTGCTGTTTTCAACTTGTTGTATAATTGAATACTAATTATTATGAATATTATTTAGTCATTTAGCAGACGCTTTAATCCAAAGCGACTTAGAGACTTGGGGGTGAATCTCCTGGTAATAAGCCCCTTTCTTTAACCACTGGACCACCAAGCCTCCTAATCAGTGAAGCGCAATCTTTCTGCATTTTTTTGAAGTACAGTGTAAATGCTCAGGTAAATATAATACTCGTACTTTGACGGTTTTTGTTTTATTTATCAGGCGCGGCTGCATTTTAGTAACCGCAATTGCTGCTGGTTGAATTTTATTTCGGTATTTGATGAAATGGATACATTGCTTACTTGCAAACCAATGGAAGAAAACACAAGAGTCTAAAGAAAATGCGAAGCAACAGAAAGTTATATGAAATCCCTTTGGATATTTTTCATGTTGGCTTTAATAAAAACATTTATTATAGTTTTATCTTGAGGTTACTGTTTTTGATATTGTAAACATTTTAAATGGCACATAATTATGTGGCGATGGGAAGTAAATGTAGTAACGTAAAAAACATTTACAATGCACACTATTTTATATTATTTATACTAACTTTGCCGAATAGAAATGTAAAAGTTTCCTTTCAAAAAGCCATTGCTGAAAAAAATGCTTACATATTAATACAAATATGTATTTGTAGATTTATATGCAAGTCTCCCATCTATTACTGAGCAGCTTTAACCCTTCAAGGTTATCTTAGCGACGTTAACACATGCTGTCGGAGATCACATTGCAACCTCACGGGACTCCTAGGTCCCAGCCTGAGGTAGTGTATAAATATATGCAAAAATAAATTAATTAAATACTTGTCCTGTTCTCACGTATCCTCAACAATGAAGTTTATTCTTCAGCTTGACAAAAATAATTCAGGACTGAAAGGGTTAATCCCACTGACCCATGGAAGCTGAAACAGATGCACATTAGCTGAAGTCACAGTGCAGAAATTCCTCTTGACATATATCTTCATTTTCAAAGATTTTGTTTAATTCAGCTATAGCAAAAATCGTCTATGGTTCTATGTTTCATTGCTCCAGGGCCATGTATAATACAATAGATTTTTTAGATCCCCTCTATTTTTCTGTGTATTTTTTTTTTAATGAGGGATCAAAGAACATATTTAACACATCATTACAGTTGAATAACTTTGCTCTCCAAACAGACAGGGTTCTCACATTCCGACATCCAGGCTGTAGATAATTCCAAATCAGCTACACGGACTGAATTCAGATAAACTCATTCCAGTTACAATTCAGAAAAGAAAGACTAAAGCAATGTTATATTGGTAGCTTAAGATTCAACTTAAAACTCACCAATTGTAACAGTATCTTATATACTTAATGCAAACCCAATCCCAACAAGCAATTTAATGCTTTGCGTTCATTTAAATGGTCTATAAGAGTTTCTGGACTATGAGAAGACTTTCTTCCTCCCTCCACTCCTCATCCCTTTTCCTATCATAACTACAAAACAGCTAGGACCTGCCTGTGCAAGCAGGCTGTTTTGTAAAGCCATTGCACGTCATACTCATACAGATCATTTGCAGTCCAATGCATTTCCTATTGTGGTAATAATGTATATGCATGGCCCTAGCCTCGCACTCAGGGGGCAGATTCACAAAGCACTTCTAGCAACCATATCAACCCCTTCCAAAAATCAGCAGCCTGTTATTTTCCACTTTCTCTTATTAGGTTGTGTTGAAAATCACCTTTCAAGTTACATATCCCAGTTTAAGGGAGGTGGAGTATGACAGTGTAATGTAATTTAAGAGTGCAATTACAGAAACAGAGATTGTAGCATAATTGTTTTTACCTTAATTAATTTAAGTAAAGCCTTATCATTGCAGCAGAGTGGAAAATATGGTCCAGTACTTCAAGACAGAACGGTATAGTTTACAGCAAAAACAGCTCAGAGTTTCTACATGATATTAGTATAAAATGTATTTCTTTTATAGAATGAATTAAACTATGCAGATTGTTACCTGTAAGTGGTTTGTGAATCTGTCCTGTCTGTATTGAACTGGCAAAGTCTTACAATTTTTATTTTTTTTTTAAAAATCAGATGCCTATTACGTCAAACTAATAACTCTCATTTAATGTCTTTGTGTCCCTAGTTGCTAAACATGAATATATAACGAGCAGCTCAGTCAATAACCCATATTTACATGGAATTTCTCATTAAATAAAGTTCAAAGCAAAAGTCTCAATGTTATTCTTTACACAACTTGACTAAATTAGTGCTACGCACACCCAGTGCTCTTAGGTGTTTTAAAGAGGAAGTCTGACATGCATGGGATTTGAAACTATAAACTATAACCTACTTTGGTAAAACATTGATAAATATTGAAATGCATACATGAATTAATACAGCAGTCGTTTCATTTTCATTAAAAATAGGAGGCTAGAAATCCTAAGTAGAAGGCAGGGGGGTATTGGGGTCCTCTGGCCAGGGCAGGTGCAGGGGCAACGCCCACCACCAAAAACGAATTTCAGGGTTTTGCAGGGGTCTAAAACTGAATATCCTAGGCCTAAATATGCCCCTAATAGGGACCCATAGTTCAAAATAAGTGTATAACGTTGTTCATTTTTTATGATTTTAGGCATCCAGATTTAAAGATATTTAAAAGTAAATGTTACTTATGTGTCTATGAAAAGTAATTACAAAATCATTTATTTATATTAGAATTTTAAAATCTCAAACTTGTCTTAGCACACAGTAAATTTCAAAGTGAGCAAAGTCCACATATTTAAGCAAACTGTTCGGTTTTGCAATAATTTATTACACAGAAAAAAGTGGTGAAAGACACCAATGAAACAGAAAAATTATATTTTAGGCACAAAAACAAACAATGGCGGCATTTACATGCACAAGTCATGACAGTTTTCCTCAAGACCTGTTTGCTGTACTTTTCAGGAAATGCGTTGCTATGCAGTTCTGATTTAGTGAAAAAAATCAGCCATACCAATGCAGATTACTCAATTCATAGTCATTTAGGGGAGGGGATATTTAAATGTCTGTGTCTGCTTACTAACTAGGAAAAGAACAACTCTGAATATCGTGAGGAGAGCTTCATGCGTTGCCATGAAGATAAAAACATTTAACAAGAGAAATGAATTCACGTGTTGTCGCGCACATTCTGAATTACGCCGCGCATTAGCTACTTGTTTGTGTGGTTACCTTTCCAACACACACACACACACACACACACACACACACACACACACACACACACACACACACACACACACACACACACACACACAATTATATAAAATATAATTTCTACAAGTTTTACTACTTAGAATTTATATTTGTGTGTGTGTGTTTGTGTTACATCTGAAATTTACATTTCATTAACACTAGAATCACCTTTTACAATACATGTTTTTATTTTGAATATAACCTACACTATTCCATATATATATATATATATATATATATATATATATATATATATACATACATACATACATACATACACACACACGTACAAGCCTGTTGTTATCTCTACTGGACCTGGCAGCCACCAATTCCTTTGTTTTGTACAAGGTAGGGGAGATTTCATCTTGAAGCTAGCCACAGCGCTTCACCAGAAACATTTCGATCACAAAACTGCAAAGCTGCAGGCTGCAGCAGCTCAACCTGGATTCTGTGCTGCGAGTGACACACACAAGATAAAACATATTGTAACAATCTCGGTTAACGCAGGCAGGTGCATCACACAGGGAAAGGCAATCCACACACAGGCGAGGGCGGTATGAACCGGGACCTCACACGCTAAAGCATACAGCCGATACCGCTGTACAAAAGAGCCGGCTCCTTTGCAAGGAGTGTATATCGGGCTTATGTCTTTGTGTGTGATTACGTCACCTACCGGCCCTGCTGCTGCCTTTCCCCGTGCACGCTACAATATGTTACTTTCGTTTTAGATTAAAAACTACTTTTGTTTTTACAGTTTTGTATGTGCATATACCTGTTTACACACTAGTTTCTTTTGAAATGTTTATTTTATTAGTTTTTCTTTTTTTGAAGTAGTGCTTTATGTGGTAAGTCAGAAAATAAACCCTTTTATGTTTAATTGTTCATTTAAATATGGTGTTTCGGCTGTGCAGATGTTTGATATGATGTGCGTGAATAAAACTTTTGAGTTGTATCCATTAGTTTGTCTTTCATTTTAATATTGATGGTGTTTAAAATGTACCGGCGGTTGTAGGTATGAGTATAACCGCGGCGGTTCTAGTGTTGAAGTAGTCCAGAAATGTACAGTGTGTGTGTGTGTGTGGGTGTGTGTGTGTTGGGGGGGGGTCTGTTTTGTATGGCCTTTCTGCCGGAGATTACGTGATATTAAGTCAGAAGAACGGGATCTTGACTGCTGAAACCTCGTGAGACACAAGCACAATTCCTGCTCCGGTTTACATGGGTTTTTACAGCTATTTTTATCGTGAGAAAGGGACTGACCCTGCCCTTAAAGTCGCACTGCCTGTGGACGTTCTTTTGCTGTTCCACAATGTATTCGCATGACAACATCACACAGTCATGACAGTACAGTCGATTTTCAAGTGCATGTAAACCCTGCCAATGTCACATTATATAGATACCATAATACCAAGTGAGACAGAAGAGAAAAATGTGAAGCAATTTCTAAATTAAAGACAGAAGAAGCAGTAGTAATTGGTAGTAAGTTTGAATACAGAAAAGGTAAGCCATGAGCTGTGTTTTGTTTTCTATTTTTCATGTATTCGATTTTTTCTTTTGCATTTATACAAAGAAAAAACACACAAAAAAAAGAAGACCAATTTTAAGTTTGTAAAAATATTCATGAAACCAACCAGTCCTTACATTTATTTTTAGTCTTCCAAGATTCTGTGTATACATACTTTCCCATGGTGCCGTTTTTTTATTACCTACTGAGTCCGATATTGTGCAACTGCATTAATTAATAAACAAATAAATAAATAAATAAATAAATAAACACATTTTAAAAAAATGCGCTTACGAGAACTGCGATTTCAAACACTGTTTATTTTACTTTTCAGAAGTTTGTTTCTGTTGCACTTCCTGCAAACAATGCGATTTCTACAGTAAGTTGGATTTTTTTCTTTCGTTTTTAATATTTTTTTCAATTCTGTTAACTGTTGTTTCTTTAAAATAAATACCAAATAACACTAAATAATGTATTGGCATTTGCTTGAACAACATGGTTTGAAATTAAAAGTCCAGTACATAAATATCAAGTAATAGGCATATGAAATGGAAAAACATGGAAATTACTTACGAAATGGAAAAGAGTAATGTTGAAAAGGAAAACCACTTTGGTCTGTAAATTACATTTCTCTACACAAATGGTTTGGGATATTTCTTATTCATTTTATCAATACAGATTAACATAAACTGACATACCACTTCCTTAGGAGATTAGCATGAGCTGCTATAGGAAATCTGGAGAAGCTTCCCTTTTTGGCTGGTGCTTGCAGTCTGCTACAGAACACTGCAACACACGGCTTAGTAGCGTTAATTTGTATTCAATTCAAGTATGACTACTTACTGTAAAAATCACATTAATGTTTATGTAGGACCCTGGAAAAGGGTCAAACTTACTAATGTAGATTGCATACTCTACTTAAGACTTTCAATGTAATACTGTTGCAGCAGAATGTGTCGCCACGAGAGGCACTCAGATCGATGAGCCAACTACACAGCTGGTGAGTGCGTAGGAGTAAAAAGTTTCAAAGTGAAAGCAAATGCAGAGTTAACCCATTCATCAATGCCTACATTTTTATACTGTGTATGTATGTTCACACCGTGCCTTTTAGCACCCTAAAGGCCTGGACACACCAGAGCTTCATGTCGTTTTTTTTTAACGCCCAGTAGACAGCGCCACACCAGAGAGTCTGTACCCAGGCATCAATTCCCTTTCCTGGGTAAAAAAAGTACTTTCTAGGATTACATTTAGCGGTAAAATACCCTCCCTCACCCCCACTGTTGGTCTTACCTAATACAAAGAAAATATGGCTGTTTTGGGAAGACATGGAAAGTGTGACATCAACAGAAGAGGAGGAGGAGGAAGAAGCGATTCATACTGTACATAAGTTTGAAAATACATTTCCATTTGAACCTCTTAAAAAGATAACTTTAGATAGTCTTCTAAAATAAAGAACCTTTGTCTTTAATCACCTTTAGTACTGTGCAATCACAGAATGTGTTTATGCGTATTTGTACGTGCGCATGTGTGTGTGTGCGTGTACTTTTTATCTGTATATACATGTTGTGTGCAAACAGTCAATATTACTAGACCACAAAATTATGCAGCAAAATATCTCACCAGTATATCTTGTAGCTCATATAGTGATATTTTTCGTTTAATAAAGAATCAGAAAAA
Source organism: Acipenser oxyrinchus oxyrinchus (assembly GCA_030684275.1). Classification (NCBI taxonomy): domain Eukaryota; kingdom Metazoa; phylum Chordata; class Actinopteri; order Acipenseriformes; family Acipenseridae; genus Acipenser; species Acipenser oxyrinchus. The sequence continues at coordinate 97,810,602 of CM060249.1, forward strand.
AAAGCACATCAAAATAAAACATATTAATTAATTGCGCAATGCAAATGTTGTTTCCTGAATTAATTGTATATGCTAGGTTTCAGATCGATCTTCTAAGTCACTGCATAAGACATTTTACAATGCTATAAAATATACTCATATCTATCTTGATATGTATTTATTTATTTTTCACTATCATATAAACACTGCCATTTAATACTGTATGAAACAAAAATAAATACTCAATAGTTCTTGTTCAATTGTACCTTTAGTGAAGATTTTTGTACATAAAGGTCGTCATGCTTTCACATATTTTTACTTTCAAATTAAATGATACATTGTAACGACCCGGACAATTGCTTTGTTGCAGGACTTGTCTGTTCAGTTTGTCTTGTCTGTTTGTTATGTTACATGTATTGTAAGGGGAACGGGTCACACGCCACGAGTGAGCTGTGCGGGTGACTGAGCGAGCATGTGAGCTGTGACCGGACAGACTATGCAGTGAAAGTGCCAAGACTGAAACGTAGGGTTGTTATTTTGGTGCCATGAATTCTGGCCCCTGACAGGAATTCTCTGTAGTTTCAAATAAAACAAACATTTTGAGAATTCAACACTGTCTCCTTGAGTACTGCTTCCTAAATATGAAAACGTTGCAATATACTAAATGAACGGATCAAGCTTATTAAATCAAATGAAAGCTTTCAATACAATCAGGATAATAAATAATCATTATTAAAATCTTCTTTGTCTCGTTACTTGTTAAAAACTGTAACTGTAAAAATGTTGTGAAATGGAAGTACATGTTATAAGAATCATATCCGTACCGGATGATTTGATTCTTATAAGCGCTTGATTCTTAAAAGTGGACCAATATGATTACTGTGGTGAAGTGCTGCACAATCAGTATGTTAGTCTGAGAATGAAAGCTTTGTTCCCTGCAGTGTAATGGGTTGACCACTAGATGTCATGAGTTCCCGCAAGTATACACGGGCACCACACAAAGTATTGTTTAGTTAGTGCTCCAACTGAAAGCAAGGTTTATTTTGTTTGTTTGTTTTATTAGTGGTTGGTTCCCCACCACACTGTAAGAAAAACAAAACCAGCACCGGTTTTAAACTGTAAATCAAGACTCCAGCCTGATCATTTACACTGCCCTCGGCCTCGTCACATTACAATTAGCAAAACTGCCTCCGCGCGTCAGCAGTTTGAATGCAGTATACAAATGCCAATGGTGCTAAATCACTGAGGACAATACATCAAAACAAGTCCTTGTGGGTAAGCAACTTGTTACATGATCACGGTTATGTTTACTCAACCTGCAGAATCCTATTTTACTACAGTATACTTGAGAAGCAATTGTCTCGTGAGGGTGCCTAGTTTAACTGTTGTGCGGTGCTATGTGTAATGGCCTTTGAATTAAAATGACATTACAGTACAGTATTTTACTGTCAGGACTACCACTGCATTTAAGCATCTGTGGCTTACTTATTTTCTGTTGCGATACAAATCTCACAGTTTTTCATTCAGTGGAGATGCAAAGCCCCACCCCCTCCCTCCTCCTCCTCCTCATCACCACCGCGCCGCAATCCCACTCCCTCTACATGCATATCACACAATAACACTGCTGTACTCAGTATGTATTCAATGAATGTGTATTCACTTTATTGAAACAAATATTCTCTAACAGAGAACACAAAAAACCCTACCTGCACAATGCAGTGGCGCAATCACCGTTTACTTACAAACAATGCAGTGTTTCCTGCAACACTGTATAATCTATGTTGCGTGTGTGCCTAATCACACGAGATATGCTCAATAACAGCTTTATTGCACTTGATCAAGTACCGTATTACATGTAGTCAGTTTGCCCCAAAATGATTCTTATAAGCGGACTGCTTGATTCTTACAAGCAGATTATTTTACATTGGTATAGGAATGATTTTGATCACTATATGTGGTTGATCCTTATATCGGTGATTCTTATAAACTGAGTATACTGTACAAACTTTGTGGCGTGAATGCGTCTGCATTGCAAGCTGCATTGGACCCATGTCAGATTCGATTCCCACACAGGGTTTATATTGCAAATTTAAAAAAAAATTAAAATGTATTTTATTCATGTGTAACAAACATATTTATGTGAAAAAGTGTAGTTGATATGAATGACACTTTCATTGAACATACATACTTTTGCACACATAATGAAAAAACCAAGTTATCAGAAGTGCCCAGCCATCTAAAGTGGAGGTATCAAAAACACAAGCCAAGTTTCAAGAAACCACTGGGGCAACCTTGCCCAGCACAAAGCAAATAAGCACAATAAAACTTGTATAAAAAACACAAGCTAAGTTAGTAGAAACAATTGGGGCAAGTGCTCTGGCTTTTCTTTTTCATACCACATCATAGATCGTTATTGCTGTGTTACCTGTTTGACAATGTGGGCGATAATCCTTATACTAACAGTGCACTAAAAGAGCTTTGAAACAGACTTTAAAAGGTATAAAAGTGTAAAAAGTTGTCCTGATAGCATTCTTAACTATACTAAAATAAACATGCCAATTATGCAAGAAGAGAAAACGTGGGCACAACACTGTAAACACTGAAAAAACAATCAGGATACGGAACTACCAGAGGATTAGTAAATATCAATCTAAACAATACTAAAAAAACAACAGATGAACAACTCTATGAAAATTGCCATCATATCATGTCAAAACCATGTCAATTTCATTGCAATCCAGCTCATTTAAAATGACCTTAATTTTGTTGCATTCCCCTGATCTGGAAGCTCACAAAAGTAGCTGTAAAGATTAACCCTGTGATGTTCAGTGGCAGAGCAGTGAGAGAAGTCAGGTGTTCTTCACATGAGCCCCCAAATTGGCTGGCCTCTTCTTTATGTTTCCCAATCCACTTGGACTGGCACCCATCCCGATTTTGGTTTAGACAGCCTGAGTTAGCTAACTGCTACAAATACCCCTTCACCATCAGAAAAATAAAATGACAAGAGTAAGTGTTATCCAGACAAGGATATTTCTGAAATGTAACCTGCAAGACTGGGGCTTCCCACTCAGAGATAAGTTACACAAAGCTCACATACAAGAAAAACAAACTTCGGCAGCCATTGAGAAACACGTGTTGACTGTAAATTCTGTTTTGTTAAATTAGGGCACATGGTTCATTCATTTTCAGTTGAGGTGAACGTTTAAACATCATCAGAACTTACCAAAATTATTATTATTATTATTATTATTATTATTATTATTATTATTATTATTATTTAGAATCTCCAATTATTTTACCCCCGATTTTCCCCCCAATTTGGAATGCCGAGATATTATTATTCCTCACCGCGACGATTCCCCACACAGCTCAGGGGACCTGAAGGCTCCACGAGCGTCCTCCCATCTCACAGTCCAAGCCGGTTTCCTTTTTGCACCGAGGAACTCGGATGTCAGCGAGCTACCGGTCTCTGGAGGACAGGGACCAACCCAGCAAATCTCTCACTTGGCCTGTAGAGGTTGCTGTAGAGTAATGAACAGAAACTGTATCTGCCAGTTCCCACCTCCCCAATCCCAGGAGCGCCCAAGCCAATGCAACGTTCCCCAAGAGTCCCCAGCGAGGACCAGTCGCCTTGCACAGCCAGGATTCGAACTGGCGACCAACCACAATCTTTAAAAAATAAATCATTACATTTCAAATACAGCCTTGACTTCTAGCCAGTCGAACCGATACTCTGATACTCACAGGTACGGAGTACCGCCACTACTCAATTTCAAATATTTGAGTCCTGACGCTTCTGAATTTAAAACATTTGAGTAGCACTTTGGTGCTTATCACTGACTATCTGCCTGTTTTCTTTTCCAAACTGTCAGCTGCATTTATGTGACTTTCTAGTTGTTACTTTGTTGTCTCAGCAGCAGCTGCAAGATTTACGTCACAGCAGACGTCACTGCAACTCCCAGAATGCATTACAAAACAACTGCAACTCCCAAAGTGTATTGCAAAACAGAGCGGGGGGAATTTATTTTGAATGGTCCAGGTCAAGTCGTGATTAGATGCAGTACTGATTAGATAAGATGAGCTGGACAGGGAGAGAGGGAAAGAGAGACAGCTGGACAGGGTGCCTGAGAGAGAGCTGGACAGGGAGACACATAGAGATGGAAAGGGAGACAAAGAGACAGACAGAGAGTTAGGAAGGGAGACAGAGATAGAGGTGGAAAGGGAGCCTGAGAGTACTGGGAGTACCGCCACTTTTTTTCCATTTCAAGCACTGCTGGTAGCCACCAGATGTGAAAACAAAATATTATGGCTCCTCAATTGTAAAAAAAAAAATTCTCACAGGCTGAAATGCAAATCCTCTAACAATTACACAGCCACCTGCACACGTGAAAAGGTTTTGTTTTTTATCTCAGAATATTTGGCTATGAAAGCAATGCAGCAATAAATTAAAACTGTTTTGATATTGAAATGCCTAGCTCATTCGCAACATACCAGGAAAGTCGTTGGTAATTCAATACCTTTTTTTGTTTTTGTTTTTGTTTATAGCAGGCTTATATCACCCTGAACACAAGACTACGCTTGCCTTTCCACCGAGTGTATAATCACAGTACAGTTAATACCTACAGAGAATCGCTCAGTACAGTTAATACCAACAGAGAATCGCTCAGTACAGTTAATACCAACAGAGAATCGCTCAGTACAGTTAATACCAACAGAGAATCGCTCAGTACAGTTAATACCAACAGAGAATCGCTCAGTACAGTTAATACCTACAGAGAATCGCTCAGTACAGTTAATACCTACAGAGAATCGCTCAGTACAGTTAATACCTACAGAGAATCGCTCAGTACAGTTAATACCTACAGAGAATCGCTCACTCTGCCGCTACTCCGCCATAAAAAAAAACACGTTCAAAATACGATGCCAAATGAGGCCAAATGATATGCATGCTCTTTCTTCGTCATGGAAGAAGCAAAGTACATGGATTTCACCTCTAAGATGAGAACATTTGTATTGTGTTAGTGCAGAGGAATACAAGAACAGTTAGCACTGAAATGGGTCTACATGCATGTAAACACCATACGAATGGAAAAAATGTGCTGTGAAATCTGCATAAGAAGAGCTACTAATACCAACTGGCTATGCTGTGCAAAATTCCATAGGACCACTATAGAAAATATTTAAACATACTGAAAATTAATCCAGCCCTCTCCCTGAACAGCCGCGTAATGTAGTTAACAGAAAACTATGACAGCCTTCAAATAGAATATCACAAGAATGTATGGTATTATCATAAAATACACACACACACACACACACACACACACACACACACACACACACACACAAACGTAGAATATTGTGACAGAAGCACAGTGATTTATATCAGTTAAAGCACTTCATACAACACATCTGACAAAGTTTAGACTAGTCTACAAAGCAAGAACATACTACTTACAATACTGCTTTGTGCTCATTATAGTAGCTGATGTCAAGTAGCAGCGTTTATAGTACCCCAAAGAAATGTACAGCATACCTTATGCCTGGAAGAACACCAACTGCTATGTCCTTGAAAGAAGTGCACCATATGAATAAAAATAAAAAATTTCCAACTTCAGCATACAACTTTAAAGTCCCACGTGACAACACTGCAGTTCTCAAATCCACTATATTGAGTCAGTGCATAGAACTGCAAGTTATTACTCTGTTCGTGGATCAAATTGTGCTATGAAAGACCTTACACAATTCTGATATGCGCATCAGCGCATTAACCTTGCCAATGGCATTCGGTTTGATTTAATGTAGTAATTCACTTCCAAGCGGTACAGTCTGACTTACACTAAAAATATAGCATCATTGTATAATTACCACCACCACTACTACGACTACTACTAATAATATGTTGTATTTATTATTATTAACAAACAACAATTATAATAATAATAATAATCAATTGTATTATTTAACATTCTGTTATATTTGGGCAAAACTCTAGGGCCTTAAATACCAAAAAAATGCCAACATTTTCTGAAGCATCTGTCAAATACCTTGAAATGTATTTGAGTTATGACATGGATACATTAAGGACTAAAAAGACTTAAGTTTCTCAAGTTTATTCCTGGGCCTCTTTTGTAGGGAGAAAAAAAAACTCCCACTAAAAACTGTACAGTGCTAGTTCAGCGGTGTGCAATTCATATCGCCCGACGCCCGGGACAACAACTTTTGTCGTTCTACTTTGCCCGTTGGTCAAGTAGTTTTTTATTTGTTTATTTTTCCTATGTTCGCTCTGTTGCTAGAAAAACACTCCGGGTATATTTCTAGAGAGCCATGCAAGTTTCTGAAAACTGAACTACGGAAGTCTAGCACTGAAGCACAAACATTTTAAAAACTGTTTACGTCTCGCCTCTATCGCTTCTGATTGGCTAGCTGTGGAAGAAGCTGATCTTCTATTGGTTACAAAGAAACCCAGAAATGGCTGCCCGAGAGCCTCTGGCAAGGCAGACTAATGTTTTAAACTTAAGGTATTATTTACGTTTTTTGTAAATTAGCAAATAATTGATACTGCTTTCTTAATACATGAACCTGACATTTAAATGCAGCAATCTAGTAAAGTAAAAAAAATATATAATAATAATAGTCGTTAAGGTATTAGCAGATTTTATAACACATTGTGGTCAAGCGTGTACCTGTTGGGATGTTTAAAAAAACAACAAAAAAAAGAAAGTTTACTGTTTATAAGCATTTCAAAACATTTTTTTTTTCTGACGATTTTAGTGTTGCTAACCCAGTTTGCTATTTACCATATTTACATATTTTTTGTACGCTACATTAGTATTTATAGTTTTTAATAGATATGCACAAAAGCGGTATTAGTTATTTATTGGACATGCACAATCCATCGATTTGTGAAACTATTAAAACATGAAGATTGACAAATGTTTATAAAGACATAACTGAAATGCTTATATGAGATTATCTGTACAATATTTTATTATTATTTTAAAATAAAATAGACTGTAAATCTCATGGTAATGTGTTTATGTATTAATTCATGTATGTATTTATTTTTCAGTGAGAGTAGAGAAGAATGTTGCCCCCCCCCAAAAAAAACCCATCAGGGTATGAAACCAGGATCACCCTGCTGCAACAGTGTTCCAGTTACCATCATGGGACAAGATGTTAGATCAGGGGAAATAACTATAAAATGTTGTACATTGTTTAAAAAGCATATAATAGAAATAAACAAAAGAAAAATAATTTTGTCTTTGCAGAATTTGATGGAGCCTACTGTAATATTGCAGACATTTTGGTAGAAAAACAATACAAAATGGAGAGAAACTTGACAAGTTATACACAAATCCTTTAAAAATGTGGGGTTCAACAGTTACAAAACTGAAAGAACAACAAGAAAATCTGAACTCCACAAAGCAGCAGTAATACAGTGCTCCCCCTAATGCTGTAGTCGGAAGCCATAGTTAAGAGACCGTGCTATTTGTGTTCCGCCTTATAACGAGACTACTCGTGTCAATGTAATGGCATTATAGGGCAAATAGGAGCCATGACCGTACCACCTTATAACCTTTTCCGCAGTATAAAGGGCCGCCTTATAAAGGGGGAGCACTGTAGTTGGCAATGATGTTGTATCTGTGATGCAACAAACTAAAACACCTGTACATCAGGAGTTGGATTCAGCTGATGGAGAAAGAGTGGAAAGAAAACAGGCAGAAGCTATTCTTGTATTTGAATAACTCCCAAGTGTTGCTTATTATAGTTCTACTTTTAGTATGTTATTAAATTTACTAGCAAATGTGTTCTAAACTACACTGAAAGGAACATTTCCTTAAAGTATGCAATAGATGTGTTGAGATGAGGTGGGGTGGGGTCACAGGGAACCTTTTGTGTATCTTAAAGAATTTAGTGAACCTGTCAAGCCAGAAGGCTAGATCCATATTCACTGTTAAATACAACTAAAATCCTACCAGTTATATTCTACTGTGTGTGTGTTTTGTGTGACAGTGAGGGGGGCAAGTTTATTTTTCTAGCATTTTGTCCCTTGGACAACAATTCTTTTTTTTGTTAATTGTACACCCCTGATAATTAATATAGACTCTTACAAATTATTACTCTAACATGTAAACATGTTCATAGCTCCATAACGGGCATCCACATTATATTTGATTTAACACTAGAGGTATTTATTTAACTCCAGGAGATGTGCAACTTCAACAGGCAATTACACATACTGTATAATAATTCTAACAGAAAAAAAGATTGGTTTTGGCTTTTTTAAATCCACAAACTGTAAATTACACCTCCCTTTAAACAACACGTTTGGACAAGTATAAATAGCTAGGTAAATTATTCACTTTAGCTAACCACCTTTAAAATGGTTAAACTGGCGCTACCCATTATCAATGCTGCAATCAAATGTCGCTTCTGATTATGTACTTTACACGTGTTTAAAGGACTATATGTCAGAAGTCATTGCCATCAAATATGTGCCATTTGTGCTACAGCTGAACCAACACCCCCCCTATCCATATCCCCTTTCTATATGTATCCAAACCATGACGAAAGAACACACTGTATCACATTGCATTGCTAAGCAGCTCTTTACCTAGCTGTTGTTTGCGCAGGCTGTGATTGATTTCATTAGACATTAAGGTGTTCACAAGCCTCTGCTTTATTTTATAGTACTGCATTTCCCAAATCATTATGTTGTTGTACTGCTTTATTTATTTATTGTTTAAGACAATTAGGGCTTTTTTAAATGTACTTAAAAAATTAGAAGTTTCGGTTAGAAAGCGGAAAATCTTAAGACACCGACTTAAAACAAAGTCTTGTTGCAAAGCACCAAATCGGTACATGGCAACAAAACTTGCCAAAAGCGTCAGTCGTATGAAATGTTTAACTTCTGAAGGCACGCGGGGCAAAGCTGATTAACCATCCAGTCAAACTCCTCCCTCAGTCAACAACTTCGCATTTGAAGTGTCTCAAGTAATCACCGAGCCGCGTCGATCTTGCTTGGTCGTCTTAATGATAACGTTTGACCTGTTAATACCTTAATTTATTAATCTGTGAAACCAGGTGAACACAGCATGTTTGCAACACCACAATGCCTGTACAAAAAAGGAAGCTGTGTTTCAAATGAATGTATTACGACCTAAAGAATGTTCTATTCAGGACATTCCAGAAATTAATAATTGGGACCCCGCTGCGGTGATCAAGTGTGTAGCGTTTTTAAACAATCCCCCCATAGAAATCTGGCAGCACCAGCACACACTATAGATTAATAAATGAAGGTATTAACAGGTAAGACTTACTCATTAAGACGATCAGGCAAGATCGACGCTCAACTGAACAACAAAAAATAATAATAATAAACAACACTACTCCACCTTTCTGCCTGGAATGTCTTCAGGACATAGTGTACGCTTCCTGCACACGCAAATTAGTAACTTATCCCTAACTGATCCATAGACAGAATTGTATTGTGTTTTCATCAATAGTAACAACTAATTTATATATATATATATATATATATATATATATATATATATATATATATATATATATATATATATATATAAAAATTTAAAAAGCGCCCACATGTATACACCGTCAACAACAGCCAAGCCACATTTCACTTTACCTCGATAGCAGATGTGGCGTCAATACTGTAGTTTATTAAAAGGTGATTCTAAGCAGCTCCCTTCCCTTACACTCCTAAACAGATGCGGAGATAATGATCGTAACTCTTTTCTCGATGTTTTGTTGGTAGGAAATCAGCTGTATTCCAGCACAAGTAAGCCAGGGATGAGGTGAGTCTACTCCATGCCTCAACTACATTTGTTGCTTCCTTACTTTCTCTTTGAGTGGCAACGCAGTTATTTGCATACAGATCTCAGGCAGCCTGTGTTACTCCTAGCAGCCATCCACATGTAAAATGAGCTGCGCTAGCCATGACATCAGGAGATCTCCATGGTTACGTAACTCCGCCTCGCTGCATGCCAAACTTACCTGTCAGACTCACAGCGCAGCTTCGGCTGAGTTTAGATCTCGGGGCTCGAGGACTGAGCACTGAACAGCGCTTTCCTTGCGGTCTGTTTGTAGGGAGCACAAGTGTTCCTTCCTTTGCAAAGATTAAATCACTGTGTAAACTACAGACATGATAGCCTTCTTATTCTAATGTTTTTTTTTTTTTTTTTTTAATCAGTAATATATGACAGTAGTTCAGACTTAAATAATATTAAAACATTATTATTATTATTATTATTATTATTATTATTATTATTATTATTATTATTATTATTATTATTTATTTATTTATTAGCAGACGCCCTTATCCAGGGCGACTTACAATCGTAAGCAAATACATTTCAAGTATCACAGTACAAGTAATAATACAATTAAGAGCAAGATAAATACAATGACTTTGGTTCAAGCAAGTACAAGTGTGACAAAATACGATTCAATAATACAGCAGATAACAGTGTCAGTGATAGTTACATCAGGATACGATTAAATACAAAATACTACAGATTAAACACTTGGGAGATTACAGTACTCTGAAGTACAGGAATAAATGCAGTAAAATAGGGGGCAGATAAGAGCAAGTAAAGCGCATTTAAGGAAGGGTGATACGTGTCCCAGGGGAATAACAGAGGTTCCTACAGGTGCTTTCTGAAGAGGTGAGTCTTGAGGAGGCGCCGGAATGTGGTCATACCAATATGATAAACATGCATGTTTGTACATACCAAACATGCATGTTTATCATATTTACGAAATACACTATTTCTTTTAACGTACTGACAGATTTATTAAAATTTTAGTCGTTGAAAGAGAGGTGTTAAATGAATGGAAAGAAATGGAACAGGTTATTTAAATATTGTTTGATAAAAGTATAAAAGTGAGTTTGTGCAGCATTAAACAAATTAATATCCAGCCAACATGTACCTGCAGTAAACGTTTTGTCATCAACATGACAGTGAAATGTTTTTTAATCTGCCTGTGCTTTAAAATACTATCACACATTGGCTTATTTTGTGACAGGACCTGCTTGCCTTTACTTTACAATTTTCTTTCCCCAGCTGTCCTCAATCCAGTTACCTAACCAGCGGATATAATTTCATTACAAACTGGTTAAGCTGTCTTCAAATTAATTTAATTTAAAATGTTAAAAGATGTACTGCCCCTGACAGACAGTACATTGTTTTAACCCATAACCCTCCTGGAGATTCCTGCAACGAAATCCACTTATAAATATCCACTGTTTGTATAATGATACATAGCAAAACAGCCCTTTTTCAGGCTGGTTTGATTGAGTTATCAAGGGTACTATCTGCAGGGTCATACATGCTGTCGAAGAAAGCCTTGTTATCAGTTGAACCTGCTGGCATCAAATCTTGGAGACGACGCAAAAAGGATTAACCAAAAGTTGTCTGTGGAGCAGTATCTTTCTCTGTCTCTCACTGGAGATGTTCTACAGGTTACACAGTATTACTGTACATACCACATACAGGAAATGCTATTCTGCCTTGGGTTTCAGTGAAACCTGTTTGTGCCTTTTAGTTCAATGGTGCTACCAGAGAAGAGAAAGTAACTGAACATTCCATGTTATTAGATTTGAAGTAGACACGGGCTGATCCCTGTGCAAGCACAGTCACTACCACACCCTTCCTCGTTCACCTACATGCATACACAACTTCTTGCCTTTTGGTTGACCTTGTAATGCCCTTTATTCTAAACCGACATCTGCATTCTATAGAAACACGTGCAGCTGTCTCTAAGAGGTTCGCGGACCACCTGAATTTTTTTTTTTATCTCGGCAGACCACACAATAAACAGTATAGCTTACTGAAAAATAAGCACATAAAAAATAAAATTACTATAATAAGAATAACCATAGACTTACCTTTCTTTGTTTTAATGTGATGGATGGGCCTTCCTGTTTCTGTGAGCAAAGTTATTTTCAAATTGGAGTTTTAAAGAATGGATTCTATGCTTCAGTGCGTAATTCGGCTGGTCAAGAGTAGGCTACTCAATGTTGTTATGTTAGCCTCCGTGTGGCTCTTCTTAATAGCTAAACAGTGCTGACATAAACTGCAAAAATGCCAATAATGTATTTTTGTAATGCGTGGATAGTGAACTTTCTGTGTCTTTTCAACAAAAATACATGATTGGCATTTTTAAATGCTTGGTCACTAACAAGGCAAACATTGCGGGTTATGTCAGCTCTGTTACAGAGCAATTGAGACCAGCATGGAAGCTTCATTCATTTCAATTAATTACAATACATGGAAACGTTGAAAACCTCCAGTTTAATGTTTACAGCAAACTTTGTTTGAAGGACTGCTTTTTTTTCTCCAAAGTGCAAGGATATATCATAAAATTGTTATTTTTAAAAAAAAATATTAAAATGTTTTTTAAACTGTATCCGTTTTATAAGCGGGATACACACTCTGGGGCTTGTGCATTGTGTTGCATTAACATATGGCTCTGCTTCGCTTCGTGCCTCCAACCCAAATACAGCCGTATGTTAATGCAACACAATGCATGCCTGTTGTGTTTTACTTCACAAGCTCCTCTATTGAGTGCACTTGAGCGCAATACACAGAAACTCCCCAGTAAAGAATACATTTTAGACACTCCAAAACTATATGTGACAGAGAGTTTAGGACTTTTTTTAACTTGGAGATATACTCCTTGAACACATTTTATTCCTGCTTCTGTAGCTACGTTTTTAAGGTCTCAAATGTTGGGTTTGCAATGGGATCTATAAACTATGCTGCCGCTTCCTTTCCATAATTATGTAACCTTTCCACGGACCACCTGAAGGGAGCTGGCAGACCACAGATTGAGAACTACTGCACTAAAGGATTCGCTCATGTAAACCTGCAGGAGGTGGGTCTCCCTAAAATGGGAATATGAGAAACAGATAAGGTAAAATGTTTTCCAATTGAAAAACAATGCTTGTACAACACTATGAAGGTTAAACTATGATCCAGTCTTTAAATGTCACAGATACAAAATGCTTTAAACATGCTCATTTATCATTTATAAAACAATAACTGCACATGTCTTTGATTAAGACAATAACCACAGGCAAGGTTTATAGCTCAAAAGACTATATATATATATATATATATATATATATATATATATATATATATATATATATATATATATATATATACACAGTACTGTGCAAAAGTTTTAGGCAGGTGTGAAAAAATGCTGGTGGTCACACCAAATATTGATTTGATGTAGATTTTTCTTCTGTTCACTCACTTTGCATTTTGTTAATTGATAAATATAAACTATTAACATGTCTATTTTTGAAAGCATTCTTACTTTACAGCATTTTTTCACACCTGCCTAAAACTTTTGCACAGTACTGTATATATATATATATATATATATATATATATATATATATATATATATATATATATATGAATCAGATATATGATCAGAAATCCTGGCCTGTGATTGGTTAAAAACCTCATCATAGGAGGGAAAATAGATTGAACTATTGCCCTAACATCCTTACACCACCGGTCAATAGTCTCAGTCTGCCATGTGATTGGTTCACATCACTGTCAGTCCCGCCCCTTTTCAAAGGAACACCTTTCTCCCCTGCACTCTTCACAAGAGAAAATGGCTGAACACCGATTCTGTGAAAATGAATTACAAAACATACTACAAAAGAAAGATGCTCCAAAAACTAAAATGGTGATTAAAACGTCACTGTCACTGTTTTCTGACTTTCTGAAATTCAAACAAATTCAACTTGACGAAAGCAAGTATGACGGGTGGAATATAAACTGGATTATGCAGCAGTCGGCAAACCAGATGGAAACCGAGAAAAACTTTGCTAACTATACGGTATGAACTTAAAAAACATTTTCTGTTATTTATTTGTTACTGTATTTATTTATTTACGTATGCTGTATCCGCTATATTTAAACAAAATAAAGTTGTATTTACTATCCAAAATTGCCTCACTTATTTTCTTGACTGATTCATATATTAAATATGTACTGCAGACTCAGCCATAGTGGAAAATTAAATGCCCCATGGGAAGACTGTTGTTACCTACAGGGTGCAATGCCCCCAGCCTTAAATAGTGTATATAATGTGAAGCTATCACCTTGGAGTGTCTGGAGTTACTCTTTCATGTGTGGCTTAATGGTCAGAGGTTTCTGTAATAAAATCTTGCTAATAGCACGCCTATTACATTAAGTGGTACTCACATGCTGTTTTGTCTCACAGAAGTAATCCTGTTGAAAGAAAAATGCTATTGTTGCATTTCCTAAAATAGAACTTTCTTTCGCGGTGAGCTGGACAATGTTTGGCTATTGACTTTGACTAACTTGCGGATTTCAAAGTACCAGTAATGTGTACTTGTGCATTTGTGCACATCTGATATCATAATGGACACTTAACTACACTAGCAGAGTCCATCTTTACAACATATTCATTTTAATGACAGAATATGGAACACTCAGAAGATTGTATACTACAGAGCTGTTCTATATTATACTTGATTTGTTCAATTATTTAATCAGCAGAGGGTTTTAAAATCCATTTGACCTCTTTTTAGTGCAGCTTACCGCTGGTGCCACCTTTCTTGTGTTAGATATGTGTTTCTTGTTTGTGAAACACAATTTTTTTAAAGTACAGTGCTGTAGAAAAAAATATGAAACTCTTCTGCTATCCAATCACTGCCTTTGTGGTAGATCACACGACTCAATGGCTGCTAGACCATTGGAGTGAAATTGAGCTACGGTACAGGAAGTGATTTTCTACCATGAAGTCATTGTTGTTGTAAAAGCTGACATATTTGAAATTGGAGTTTAAAAAGTAAATAATCTAAATATCTTCAATAGAGGAAAAGGGAGGCCAGTAATAATTCTGCTACTGGTAATAAGAACATTGATTTTCAAACATTTGGTTAGCACTCGTTTAGCGTATGAAAAACAAATGCAGGTCATCTGTTGAGGTGACAGTACAGTACAGTAGGTGCCCTTTTCAGCCTTGAATCGATAGAAAATATTGCTTTTTTTGTTTGGTCAAAAGCCCTATTCTGATGCACATCATTTGGTTCAACAATGAACAATGACTCCTGTCTTGACTGAAAGAAACTATTTTATTTTTTCTTACAGCATAATTAAACATATCCCTTTGAAACTTTCATAGATCTTAAGAGGAATAAAACAGCGTAGATAATAGGGAGCTTACACTTTAATTAAATACCATAGTAGATAGCACAGAAATACCTGCAAATGCACACAACCCCAGGTGCAAACTATTACTGGGCCACGGTCCTTGAACAAAATGATTACCTGAACACAAAGCTGAAATCACTGCACTATACAGTAAGACGCCTACGACCATACTTGATTTCAGGATTTCTGCTTTCCATTTGCTCTGTGTAATAACCTCTTATGCACTGATGAATTCTAAGTAGACGGTCAGCACTCATGCTTGTTCTGAAATAACCACATGGCAGCACTTGCAACCACTGTCAAGAGGAAGATAGTTTCGTTAGGGCCTGTGGTCAAAATAGCTACATGCAGTAAGCGGTCCTTGTTTAAAACGTGGGTAGTAAAAGTACATATCAGTATATAATGTCTGTGTATTGGATCTGCACAGGCAGAAAGATCTTGACTTTTCATGTTTAAATTATTCAATTATTCTATGCTTAAAAAGAATTCCTCAAACACCAGCCTGAACCATAGGGTGGAACTGATGTATGCTGCTTTTACTGGAATAAAGTGAAGACTCATAATGTTTTGCATTCAACAGAGCAAATCCTATCTGAAACACATTTTTTCCCTTGAGGGATATAAGTTTGTTTCTTCTTTCCACAACATTTTCAAACTCAAACTATTCTTGAAACACCGGGGATCAGGAGTTTAAACACTTTCTTTTAGAAGCTACCGTCTCAGTTTGGCTGCACCAGATAGCTCAGCAATTAACCTTTCAAATGAGGTCACGAGTATGCATTTTGAGCATTCCTCTGTGTAACTATAAACCCCACAAGAAATATTGGAAATGTAACCTAAATGGCAGTATAATCCCAGATGTAGGACGTATCACACAAAAGCTCTTTTTACATTAAACGTTAGTAAAGGCCTTCCTAAACTACATAATTAAATCATTACATTTTTAGAATAAAGCTGTGAAATCTATAGGGTACGAGAAGTTACCCTAGCAAAGCATATATGCATAAGTAATAAACTATACACTCAGCGATCGAAGGGGATACGGGCAGATTTTATTGATCTTTTTTAGACCAAATTACTTGGTGTATAAAGGGACTCTGAAACCCTATACATTTACATTATTAACTATTAATTACCGGTACTAATTCCAAAACATTTGTTTTTAAGAAAAGTGTTGCAAACTTTGAACCTGAGCAAGTCAATCTGCCCCATGCTAGCACTAATATGTGCCAATTAAAACCTGATGGTTATTCTTTTAAAAAACTTGCTTACATTTCCTGGAATGGGGTGCTGTATTTAGACAGATTGCGGCAATCCGAATATCAACATTTCTGACAAGAATATTAATAGGCACACGACCCTCATCCTACTCAGACTGAGATTTGTATACATTTTATCTTGCCAAGGTTAACTTAATCAGTTTCTACAGTTCTAGGAGTCAGCCAGTGTCTGAAAAAGCAAAATACAGCCTACGTGACAGCTTTATTAGTGAGATCATGCAGCCACTGAGCTGTGCAGCATTTGAAACATTTTAATTGCATGAAGAATGAGGGTTGCAAAAAGATTACCACTGACTTTAGACCCATAGTCCTGGAACAAAATTAAGAAGAAACAAATTGAAGAATACCACAGTCAAATACTTAACCCTTTACAAGCAACTCTTCTCTGGAATTGTCTGTCTTGTGATAAGGGTTTTAAATTGACGTATTCATTGCATACCTTAAGTGCAGTTAGCTTTTGAATGAATTAAATCTGAGTTAGATGTGTCTCAGTTGTTTAGGTAGAGTGAAAGAAAGATCATTAAGAGCTCTGGACTCTGAATACGTCAACACCAGTGCCTAAGAAAATGAAAGCATATTGAACATAGCCTTTGCTTTGTGCCCTTCAAGAACCCACAAGGTTATTCTGAAAAGTTTTGCTTTTCTTTTTTTTGTCAAGAATCATGTATTTTTCAGCAGACATATTTTGTTTTAACATTAAATTCATACTACAGTGAAGCTATTGATACTGGTGGTCACATTGCTGAGTGAGGAGGGGTAACCACATGAAACAAATATTAATAGTATGTAGTTCAACAAATAAACTTCAATGCAGTTTGTAGTATTCCATTATTGGCACAACTATCACACAGCACATTAACACATCTCTTCTATGCTATGATTAAGACCCCATTTACATTGTGAGATTTAATTGTAATTTTAATAACTATCATCTAACTTGTGTATAGTAACTGTAACTATTAATATAGTAACTGTGTTCTTGCCATGTTAAAGTATTCAGTTTATTAAAGCAGTCAACTAATTTTACACACTAAACATAAACAACATACAGCAACAAATACTCATTACAATGCTTCCATTTCTGCCCAATGGTTTATGTAGCATGGTAGCAAATATATTAAACAGATATCTTTGTATCTTTAGTCATTTACTGTTAGCAGATAACTACTGTGAGATAGTATAGTCCTGTGTGAAGAGGACTACATCTCCCAGAAGGGCACAGCCTTAATTTGTTAATTGTTTAATTTCATTTGGTAATTGATTCATTGTATTGTTTGATTTAATTAATATTTATTAATTGTTCTGGCAGTTGGCTTTGTTATTGTAAATTGAGGCCAGCTGCCAGGTATAAAAGGAAAGCAGCCAGTCTGATTAGGGTTGCTGTGTGAAGAGCCTGCTTATGAGTGTGTGCAGGCAGGTGCACAAAGAGAAAAGGTAGTGTGAAACCTTTTGTGGTGTGTGCTGTGTGACATTGTGTTTGGTTTGTTTTGTTTTGTTTGGCAACAGGTAAACAGCTTAGCTGTTCTGTTTTTACTTTGGGTTCCTGGGTTGTGTTTAGTTATTGCTCAATTAGAGCTAGGTGTATATTTTGTTTTTTATTTTTTTGCTTTTGTGTTTATTATTAAAATAACGCCAACGCGCGTTAAAAAACCTAACCTAACTTAAAAAACCTCCATTTGTGTCCTGGGTCAATTTTTAAAGAGGCAAAGAACCCAAGTGTATGCAAGTCTTTTACATTCCTTAGAAAATAAACCAGAAATGTTGTTTTTGAAACATTTCCATCTATTTTCCCATTACAACTCCCACACAGAAACACCCATTAGACATGACTGATGTTGAATTTAACATTTTTCAATGACAAAACTTTGCAGGGATGGTGGTTGGAACAAGACATTGACCAGGAAACTAAAACAGAAACTGAAAGATGTTTTTTCTGTTTTATTTTTAAATTGATTAGGTTGTGGTTTTATGATCAAATCAAAATGTCCTCAGTATCATTTTTGTTAAAATATTCAGTGTACAATTCAGGGTAGTCTATTAAGTGACTATATGGCTATAGTATAAGTTGGAGTTCTATGGCCCTATTCAATCTTCCAAACCTCTTGTGCTAACAGTAGGCTGAAAACACACACATATATAGATTGCGCCTTAGAAAAATGTAATTGATAGTGGGCAATATGTCGCATTAATGTCATCTTTAGCCATGTGTATACCCAGTTAAAAATATCTGTGTTTTTTCCTTTTTAAATGAAGGTGATTATTTAACCGTATTTTATAGTACAGTATGATTTGATGGAGTTGAAGCATCCCATTGAATTCTGATAAGTGTAGATGCTTTCTTAAATATGTATGAGCAACAAAATAAGTCTGAAGCTGAGATCTGAATGCTTTAAGTGCAAATTGGTAAATATTCTTCCAAGTTTTATGCATCGATATTGTTGCTAGAGAATGTATCTCAAGTTACACAGCAAGAAATAGCTCTGAATAAAAGAAATAAAGACCTTAATGTCACTGAATCCTGCCCAGTTTGTGCTGCATGTTATCACACAGTATTTGTATTATGCTCTCATGGTCATGTATGTTTGCAGGACTATCTCTGTTTCTTGGCACCACACTATACAAAAACATTAGAAATGCTTGCAGTGAAACCCTGTCAGTAAGATAAAGGGTGAACCATTACAGCAATGCAATGCGTTTCAACTGTTCTCGAGGGACCCTTCATTATTACTGTCTCTGAATGATTCAGGCAAGTGGAAACCACCTACTATACCAGCCCACTACCAAAGTTAGTCTTGTAACTGAAACTGTCTTGCAACAGACTGATGCAGCTTTTGTAATGCCTTCATCATAATTTTCTTATTTCATCTTTTTATATATTTTAAAACAGTTTGTGTGAACTCTCTGGAGTTTGAGAAGTTGCCCTGCTACAACTTTGAAAAAAAAAAATATACAGTATATATGCATTATAAAATAGATACATACAGAGGAAACATGGTACAATTGTGCACACAGTGACTGAAGGGGCTATAATTGAGCAGCACATGATTGACTTCAGTTTGCTTAGTGGTTATAATCCCAAGTTTCCTTAGTGGTTATAAAATCAACATAAATCTGAGCTTTTTACTTTGAAAAGGGGAATTTCAATACTTTTGAAAGGCAGTTCATGTATACAAAATTATTGCAGGTGTTTCCAATTGTGTTTCCAACCCCCGTAGGTAAAGTAGTGTTTGATTTTAAGCAACCTTTTTATTGTTGATTTTTACCCATTTTTAAATGCCTTACCGCTGCAATGCTCAACACCTTACCAATTAAGAGGGCTGACGATCAACAGGCAACCAGCCAATTGCCTCTTTGTAACAAATGTTACCAAGATACATAATCATGGAGGCAAGGCTCAGCTGCTTGGCCAGCAGGGGTAGCTGAAATGTGATGTGGCAAACTATCCCCAGATGAATTCCCTCCCTTATCCACAGGAGAGTAAAGGCCATTGAAGCAGTATTTTACTGAAACCTAGCATTCAGCCTCTGGGTTAGTTCTGTTGCTCTGATCTGACTGATGCTCTTGCTATGCATTAATTTAAGCAGAGATGTCAAGAAAACTTAAGGCCCTATAAACTTCCATGGCATATTCATAAATAATTACAAAAAATGAAGAATCCTGATTAAATTCTTTCTTCTCTCTGTGCCTCTCAGAAACAATTGCTAAATATATATATATACATATAATGTTAAAGTCTGAGGCTTTTTTTATTGCATTACTTATCTACTGATAATTGTTATCATACCCAGAAGAGAAAATAATGGATGGATGGTGCTTTAAAACCGTGACTTTATCAGGAACTCCTCCATAATCCTGAATAAACACCAGACCAACCTAAAGGTAAACAATGGAACAGCTTCAAGTGTCCTACCTGCTCTCTAAGTCGCTCTTGGTGACCCGAAATGGCTGATGCGTGATGTGGATATTTCTGTTTCAAATGCTCTAGAAAAGCCTCTCTTTTTCTATCCATGTCTGAGGTCTGCATTCCTATTATCTCTTTGGAGCTCCTCGGCCCTCCTACTGTGTGTCTTCGTGGGATATTCCGGGCAGGTTTAGTGTTCAAAGCACCGCTCTGCTTTTTGCTGAGGTGTTCGGCATCCTCTGGTGATGTTACTCGTAAATTACTGTTCCCTTGTTCTGTAACAGAAAAAAAAGTTTACTGAGGATTTTTGTGTTGTACATGATTCTAATTAAACAAAAAGAAACCCTACACCCTGTGTCTGAAAAATGTAAAGATAGCTGGAATCCTAAGAGAACCCCCAGGAGACCATAATCCCGTACATTACTGCAAAGTTACTGCCAGCAACTCCCAACACCCTGTGCAACTCCCTTCCAATCACTGTGTCTCCTCTGGGTGATGAGATCAGGGTAATATTCTCCCAGGATATTAAACTGACACAACAAGGGCAAACTGATAACAGTTCATTATATGTTTATAGTAATTTCTCCGACCAGGTCCTGAAGTATTTAAACATTAAACCTGTCGTGGAACATGGAACTTAATAAATACTTGTGCCATTTTCAAGTGGATTATTTACAAAGAAACATCATGTTTCCAAGATCAGTCCGTTCTTTAGTATCAGCGATCATTAAGCTGAATGGCGGGAGTATAGAAACCACAGAAGGAATAGTGGTGCATAATTATGGAACGCGATTGCAACAGACTAACAATGTTTTAAGATGTGTTGTTCTTTATCCATCACCAAGGTCTGTGTATAATTACCAAAGTAAACAGATTAAGGGCAGAGTGTTCTAAAGATAACAATGCAACTGAGGGACAGGGCATAATAAAAGAACACTTTCAAGGATTATTGTGTGCCAACTATTTTATGAGTCAGAAGGTCAATAGTTTTCTCATTATAAGAGTCCACAATGACAGGCTTTAGTGTTCATTTGGTTGTAAAACAAAGTGTAATACTGGTTGGGATTTCCTTTCCTAGTTTGCTGATGGGAGCGACCAATAGAAGCTGACACTGACCTGCTCTACATCATTTCAATTTCTTAACTAGACCTATCTTTGCAGGTAAAGGGAGGCTATGATGAGGTTGTGCAATGCCCTGGTGAGACCATGTACATTGGACACACGTTGAGGTTGTGTGGAGACAAATGCAGGACAGAGTGCAGAAGGCAGTTCTTTACACAGAGAGTTGGGTGTATAATACGTTTTTTGCAGCTTATTTAAGAGCCATCTGGTTGCTGTTCTGGGAACATTTATGGGCCACATAACCTCTCGTTCATATCTTTTTTATGTTCTTATGTTTGTAATATTGGAAAAGTTATGCATTTTCCACACAATTTTACTATCTACACAGGCGTTATAACGAGAGAAAATGCAATCACAAAACTATATATATGTGTGTACGTATATATACACGTATTCGCTTAGCATGTTACAACAAAATCTGTTCCTGGCCTACATGCAGTTTTTTTTTTTTTTTTTGGTATCTGTATCTGTTACAGCTTGTTCACTACAGGTACTTCAATGTCAGCAATGCAGTTATAGAGTTTCTAATATTGGTAACTTGTGTAATAAAATCAGCAAACTAAACACATTTTATCCCAACTCTGCTGTCTTCCATTTGCCATCTTACTTGATCCTTCTACTTCAAAGATACACATTTGAATTTGAATCTGCATATCTCAATGACCTGGTAAGCTACCGGCTGCACCTTGAGATTTGCAGATATCTGTTATTATTTTTTTATTTTTTTTGCTTTGTTTTATTGAAGTATGTGGGTGGGGCAGATCTTTTGTAATACGGTATGGACCATTAATCTGGAATGTCCTTCCTTGAAAACGTTGTTTGTCTGCTGCTGTGTTCAACAATTCAAGACCGACCACATGTGTATATTGTGCAGCACACAGGAATATCCCCTAGAAAATGTCCTGAGGGCATCAGATGATTCTTAATGGTTAGGTATTGGGTTTGAGGTTAGGTTTTAGAGCAGGCGTGCGTTAGGTTAGGGTTGGGTTAGGGACAGAGTGCCTTGATTTTGTAGAGTTGCAGAGTTCTGGAAGTGAAAGGTGGGAGTAAATGGCAAATGCCCTTGAATCATCTGATGCCCTCAGGACACTTTCTAGGAGATATTCCTTTATGCTGCGGTATATTGTAGCTTATTGGTATTCTTACTGTAGTAGAATGAACCACATCTTGTTTTCTATATGTATTACACAGCCCTGTGACAGAGGTCTTGCTACATGTGATGATAGAAGACGTGATTTGGATGATTGATTGAATGATCTGGATGACTTGGATGTGTGTTCATTGCTTGATTGACGGGAGGCGCAGACTAGAAGGTTGGGATTGACACACCTCGCAGGTGTGCAGGTTTATTTTACGTAGTACAGACAAACCCCACGTGACGCTACCAGCAATGGTAGCTCATGGGGGACATATGGCCTGGTGTACAAAAGGCAAAACAGACACTGTATAAAATAAACTATCAAATAAAAGGTGCCGTGACGATGGCAAATGGAGGTCCTGCTTCCACGCCTGTCTGCTATACTGGGTGGGATCTACTATCCCGAAACTAACTCCCTGTCCCACGGGCAGTTCACACAACTGCAACCTCATATACACACGGTCGTTGGCGCATTGCTTAGATATAATTTTACAAACCAAGCAATGTGCCAGGGGCCATGCTATACACTTTAAGCCAGAAATCAGCAATAATACAGTTTGAGAGAGTCAGGCAAGTGGCTTGACAAAACAGGTCTGTTTCAGTACTGCAATATTCCTGGATGAGCCTGCCTCGTTAGCTCATACTACATTTTTGCACGTACATGGGCTGAATTAAATATTGAGCTATATGTATGCTATATGAACGTCTAAAATGAAAGACAACACAAAGACAATGTTTAGCTACTTTTCTAAATAAGTTATAGAACAGACAATAGCAAAAATAACATTATACAGTATTAGCGTAATCTGATCCAGATGTAAAAAAAAATTTAAAAAAATATTTCAAATATTATGATGTTGATATGTTGCAATTATAGGCTACACCATAATATGTTGATTTTGTTAAGTAAAATAAATAAATAAGCAAATACATAAATAAATAAAATATCCCCCCCCCCCTGCCATCCCCAACTTCTCCACCTCCATTCAAAAGTGATTGGTCCACAGGCAATATCTTAACCTATGACCTTATTGAAGTTAATAGGCATGACTGCTGCTGACTACACAGACCTGAGGGCACTATGACTTAAATTACTCCCACACAGTAATGATATTCCTTATACTTAGGTAGTCCAAAACCATGTTGATGAACCTATTATTTTCAACTTTAATTAAAAGGGAATTAAAGCCGAATGGGACTGTATCATAACAACTGCTCTTGTTTGAAACAGCAAGGTCTGTAGCCAGGATTAAATGAAACTGACTGATAGTTTATCTCCCGAGGCAACTGCTAATGCCAAACAATCATCACTGGAAATAGCCTCCTTGCTGCGCAGTGGGTACAACCAAGACAATATTCTATTCCTTACAATGTGAGAGGCATACAGGTCAGCCAGATGTCTGGATAAGTGTGTTGAGTAGACCTTTACTAGCACCCCCTTCTGCCCCTTCTCCCCCATCCCAGCTTGTTACCCTGGCTAAAACAAAGCTGGCTACTTGTCTTCTCTCCCTCCTAGAAAATCTCCCATCCCAAACTCCCTTGTAAACCAAGAAGAAAGAACCAAGATAAAGTCTAAAGTATAACGTTAGACACGGCAAGCCTACAGAAATATTTTACTTTTTCCTCCTTTGAGACCAGTCTGTTAGGTATCACATTGCAGCAGGTGTTAAATTTACATGAAATCTATATACCATACCCTGGCCTGCAGTTGGTATTGAGTACTACAAAAAAAAAAAAACTTTCCCTTTCCCATTTTTAACACACAAACGCACCACTGCCTGCTTTCCCACTACGTTCCCGACAGTCTATTAAATAGTAAAGAAAAAAAAGCAGTCAAGGCCCACGCTTACAGCAGCTCAATACTCTGGAGAGTACGCCGCTTACCTTCAAAAGGTCTGCTGTCTGAACACATCAGGATCTCCTCAGATGTTTGGGCTGAATTTCCTTCCATTGGTTATTGGCAAAAAGAAAAAGAAAAAACGAAGAAAAAAAACACAGTCTGCAAAAGATTCAAAGCTGAGTTGCCAAGGAAAGGTTTCACAGCATCTACCCCATGTACAACACCCACTGGGGGCTTTCAAAGTTAACTGCATTCCTCAGCAGCGAATGTCTACCATTGAGCAGTAATGGCACACAGCATGACTGGAGTCGTGGGCAGAGCTTTAAGAGTCTATTGCTAAAATGGTCCCTGAGCTGCTCTGTGATGGCCCCAACAGGTGTTGGTGTCTGTGAAGCAGAATCTAGTTGGACTACTTTTTCCACTGAAATGTTGTAGTACTGAGGTCATTGAGCTGGCACACAATTAGTCTTATGAGCAGCATTCATGTGTGTATGTATGTTTCACTTAACATATGGTGATTCAATGTCGGGATCATGACTGCTTGTATGGTTATGGTGAGAGTGGTGATTGTGGACTATTTGGCCGCTGGTCCACAACCTGTTACAAGGAGAAGAAGCCACCGCCCACTGAAAGACGAACTGATCTGGTGATGCCATGTCAGCAGGGTGGACCGTGAGAAAGCCACGCCCTTCGCCCCAAAAGCCGAAGACCGAACGAAACCGCCAACTCCACTTAAGTGAGAGATGGAGAGATGGCCCCCACTCTGGGCATACTAGTAATATTCTGTTTGATCGAACAGATATCAGACTGATAAGGTATTGGTTAACATTTATGTAGTGAAGCTCAGGTAATGACTGCTGCAGAGGGTATTACTGATCAAACTCAGGTAATGACCCTGCTGGGGGTATTACTTCTGTTATAAATGGCGAGCACAAAGCAACAAGATGTAGTAGGATAACATAGTTTAAATCGACTATGTTCACCAAAACTGCAAGAACCTGTTCGTGACTGGAGAATTTCACTCTCGGGAAGAGGGAGTCCCCTAACAACAGAAACTGACAATGGCTCAACTTACGATGAAAAAAGGAAGGATAGAACAATCAGTCTCATGGTTTAAATGTGCTATCCCATGATTCAATGCGCGTATCACTACGGGTGCCATTGGTGGAGGGCAAAGCATATGACAGACAGCAGAAGAAACAGACTTTCCTACAATCTCAAATTTTGTAATATAATTTATAACCAAAATTGCATAGGGAAGTATTGCAAGCCAGAACGAGAATCCATGCTGCCATAATTAATGTAGACAGAGCAAACTCAGTCATAAGCGTAGAGGGTGTGGAGGTAATGAAACACCTCAGTAAGAATGAAAGTGTTGCTACCAATTCTGGAGCTCGGGACGGTACAAACAAGTTAAAAGCACAACAACACACAGAGCATGGCGGAACATATGCGGCACTGTAAAGCCGAGAGAGTCATGGTGAGCCCCCAAACAAAACGCTTGTAGACAAACCAGGGCGACCTGCTCCTACAAAATTTCTCACAACCAAAGCACAGAAAAATAACAATGTAAGCAAAACCCTGGCGATGCATGGGTAAGCACGGACTGCAGACATAAAAACGACAAGTGGGATCTATTTGTTTTTTATCAGTAGCGCAGTTGTAGGGTTAGAACTGGGATTGCGATGGCAACGCCCAGGTGAGTTTACCTGAGATTTATATAACATACGAGGAAGTGATCTGATGAGAGAACAATTATTCAGAGATCCTAATGAGAGAGCAATTATTCAATAATCCCTCCCCCAAATTTCAGCCTCAGCTTCTAATGTAACGTGAAACATAATATGACCTGTATGTGATGGTGCGCAGTGAGAAGGGGACACAGCTGTGGCAGTAATTAAAATGCTTTAAATTAATTTGTAAATCCTGTTTAATGAACTATTTAATTAAATAACTATTGTAATCAATTAATAAAAATAATGGATGAACTTGACCGCTGTTTTAATAAAAAGGAGAACATTCTGTCTAACTTCTCTGGTCTCTACAAATGCACTACACTTTGAACTGCAGTTGTCATTAATGTGGCCTCACAAGGTCTGCAGAGCTGGAAGTAACTCAATCTGTCATTTTGTTACTCATATTTATAATTTGATCTATTAAAGCCCTGATAATATCTTAGGGGGATCATAAATAGTACAGACTAGTACTGCTTGACAAAAGAATGAACCTGAAAAAGAATTATTAGAACACTCCAAAAACAATGGCATTCTGGTACAGATGACTAATTCTAGCTAGTGACTTTCTAATTATACCATAAAAACCTTAGAGCTTGTAAGTGGGATACATGCATATTTACTATCGACTGGGGATCTGCCACGGTATACCAGTATACAGAAGCTTGTCTAGACTGTTCACATGTAAAAACTGGCAACAAAAGTCGCACAATCCTTATTTATTTTTGTTTAACTGCTTAGCAAGGCATAAAATGATGGCCTGCTGGTAATTACTGGAAAACGCTGGAATGTAATGCTACCTAATTTCTCCTCATCTTTCATGTCTTGCTGTGAGGCACAGTAACATTGTATTGTGTGGAACGCAGTGAGATTCAAGGTTTACTGCTTATAACAGATGAGGCACTTCATGTGGTGCAAAAGTTTAACCCTACCTCCATACAAACTGCTGAAATAAAAGGTTCTCTTTTTCGAAGAATAAACAGATGTTCATATGCAGTATGACAGCACACGAGCCAAGTGCTATCAGATGCCACATTAGCGTGGGTTAATTCGGAGAGCTGTCAAACAAACATCATTGCAGGTTGATTTGTACAAGTCGTTGTACTTGCTTGCACATGTTGTATCAGCAGAGAAACTGCATTCCATTTGCCATTCCATCAGAATGCAATCAGGTGAAACAGCACTCTGGCTCGGTCCAGCCAATCTTCCTACTTGTTTATTGCATTTTTACTGAACCTCACTTCTTAAAATGTACATACTTGTATTGGGATACCATTGCTAAAAAAAAAAAAAGAAAAAAAGGGTATGTTTATTTTGAAAAAGGGACAAACACATCACAAACATACAGGAATTTACAAAAAGGCATCAGAATTCAATTTCATAGAAACAGAGCTCAGGAGACCCTAAAGGTGAGTTAGTACAGTCAGCACTCAGATATACAACACTCAGTAACCAGTGTTACTATATCTAATCCTAATTCTAGCCTCAAATTTGTCCAGGTACTGAACCTCAAACCCAGTAACCTAGTAGCACTGACACTAACCATTAAGTTATTTAGCTTTTCATGTACGCCACTGAAAAAAAAAAAGACCAACGTTGTCATGTGTTTCTATATGAGATAACTTTTTATCTCCCTAATTGATTTGGACTCTAATGAGCTTTTTTTTTCAATCCTTATCTTTTATTTATTTGCTGCTCCCAGCAATCACATGTGCCGTTCTATCACTAACTGGTGCCATTGCATTCATCTAGAGCTGTTCAATCGCATTACAGGATCTAAATATAGAAAGCCCTTCATTTCAATCTGGGTTGTTAATGGCAGTTTTTAGTTTCTGAGTAATGCAGTAACTTGTGGCTGATGCACTCCAGCTCTGGTGGTTGATTCTGACTTCAATCCCTATCTGCCCTGGTGTTCTCTGGTTTATTGTGCTACACTTTTGACCTTGCAGGTGGCATAACGTGCAACAAACTTGAGCAGGGAAACCAGCCATGGAGATAAGATGGTAAATACACCTTTCTTGTGTTATTTGGAAGAATCCCATTTAAAGACTCAAACTAAATGGTGGTGATGACAAGGCGATTACTGAGGCCCATTGTGTTGAGTGACAGATAGTAACTGCTTTCACACCCTGCCCAACTGAAGGAGTGGTGCCAGATAATTTAACATGTGCTACACAATAGGAAACACTTGAGGTCTTGACCAAATAGTTAAGACATGGTGATGAAACCTTGCTTGATGCCAAGAACAATACCATTAGCATCACCCAACTCTGATTTAAGCTTCTATTTTTGTCTTGACTTAAAATAAAATGGAAACCAGTTGCATTGATGATTAAATGCCCATCTTGTTAAAGATACACTTACTTATCTGAGACCTAGATTTTCAGTCTAGGTCCCTGTGAAGCCACCATAAAATCCAGCATGGTTTCATTTCTGCTGACCAGAGCGGACTCTCAAGAGTATAGGAACAGTAAGTACCTTAGGGCTGTGTTAGCAGAGTTTACTGTACTTGTATTGATGACTAACAGTACGTTTTCTATGTAGGCATCTACATAGAAACCTATCAGTTACATGAGCAACCTATCAGTTACACCTTGACATGAAAAACTTGCAGGTACAGTATTGTAATTTGCCAAATATAAAACCACCATATATTTAAGGTTATCTTAATTTCAAAAGACTTTGTGGAAAGCAAAATATAACATAATACAAAGACTTTTTTGCTTGGAAGAACCTCAAGGGTATTTAAGCTGTTTTCTATTTATTTTGGTTTTACAGTAGCTGATCCACCGAAAAAATCAACAATTATTATTATTATTATTATTATTATTATTATTATTTATTTATTTATTTATTTATTTATTTATTTATTTTTTATTTTTTTTATTTATTTCTTAGCCGACATAAGTTACAAATTGGTCAAAATTATTAGTTTCTGCATTACATTCAAAGTTCTGTTGTTGACCTGTAAAGCACTTCAGGGTCTTGGACCTACATATCTGCTGTATCAGAACGGCTCCATCCACACAACCCTGGCTGCCTTGTGGTTGACAGATTCAGGGCTGCTGGTTTCTCCAGTGTCTAGGCATGTAATGCTAGGAGTTTTTCCCACAATCCTCTGGGCTCTTTAGAATGCATCACCAGGGACCATCAGAAATGCTGATTCCCTGGCAAAGTTTGAGTCATGGCTGAAGGCCTATTTGTTGGAGTGTGATTATATATTTTGTTTTAATTTTGTGTCAGTATTTTACATTTATTCTTTCATTTTTGGTCTTGTTTTATAGGCCTTTTTTGCTTAATTGATTGTGAAGCGCTTTGGGATGGCTCGCCATGAAAGGCACCATACAGAAAGCATTGATTGATTGAGTGATTTACTGATTGATTGATTGATTGGTTCATTGATATGATACAATGTTGATGCACCAGGACCAAGCCATAATGGTAAATGCAGTCTTTCAGAATTGCTTGCCATTATTTTGTTTTAAATACTTTCCTGTCTTATTCTCGATTCTTGAACTCAGTACAACAGTGAAAGAAATAGAAACAACAATGCATGGGCATGTTATTGAAAACTTGCTACATAAGAAGTTTTTTTTTCTTCTTTCAAATCAATTGCCTTGGTCAATTACATATTCTAGTTTTTCATATGGTTCTGAGTCACAAAGATGAAAACTGAAAAATATGTAACACGGTATTGAGGGCTCTATGTTAATGATTTAAACATAAGAACATAAGAACATAAGAAAGTTTACAAACGAGAGGAGGCCATTCGGCCCATCTTGCTCGTTTGGTTGTTAGTAGCTTATTGATCCCAGAATCTAATCAAGCAGCTTCTTGAAGGATCCCAGAGTGTCAGCTTCAACAACATTACTGGGGAGTTGGTACCAGACCCTCACAATTATCTGTGTAAAAAAGTGCCTCCTATTTTCTGTTCTGAATGCCTCTTTATCTAATCTCCATTTGTTCTTTGTTCAAGACTGAATAGATTCAATTCTTTTAGCCTGTCTGCATACGACATGCCTTTTAGACCCAGGATAATTCTGGTCGCTCTTCTTTGCACTCTTTCTAGAGCAGCAATATCCTTTTTGTAACGAGGTGACCAGAACTGAACACAGTATTCTAGATGAGGTCTTAATAATGCATTGTAAAGTTTTAACATTACTTAAATTCAACACTTTTCACAATATATCTGAGCATCTTGTTGTCCTTTTTTATTGCTTCCCCACATTGTCTAGATGAAGACATTTCTGAGTCAACATAAACTATGTCTTTTTCATAGATTCCTTCTTCAATTTCACTATCTCCCATATGATATTTATGATGCACATTTTTATTGCCTGCATACAGTATCTTACACTTTTCTCTATTAAATGTCATTTGCCATGTGTCTGCCCAGTTCTGAATGCTGTCTAGGTCATTTTGAATGATCTTTGCTGCTACAACAGTGTTTGCCACTCCTCCTATTTTTGTGACATCTGCAAATTTAACAAGTGTGCTTACTATACCAGAATCTAAATCATTAATGCAGATTAGGATAGCAGAGGACCTAATACTGATCCCTGTGGTACAACACTGGTTACCTCGCTCCATTTTGAGGTTTCTCCTCTAATCAGTACTTTCTGTTTTCTACATGTTAACCACTCCCTAATCCATGTGCATGCATTTCCTTGAATCCCTACTGCGTTCAGTTTGAGAATTAATCTTTTATGCGGGACTTTGTCAAAAGCTTTCTGGAAGTCTAAATAAACCATGTTGTATGCTTTGCAATTATCCATTGTCGATGTTGCATCCTCTAAAAAATCAAGCAAGTTAGTTAGACACAATCTCCATTTCCTAAAACCATGCTGACTGTCTCCCAGGATACTGTTACCATATAGGTAATTTTCCATTTTGGATCTTATCATAGTTTCCATAGTTTCCATAAGTTTACATATAATAGAAGTCAGGCGTATTGGTCTGTAGTTACCTGGTTGGGTTTTGTCTCCCTTTTTGTGGATCGGTATTACGTTTGCAATTCTCCAGTCTGTTGGTACAACCCCTGTGTCAAGAGACTGTTGCATGATCTTGGTTAGCGGTTTGTAAATAACTTCTTTCATTTCTTTGAGTACTATTGGGAGGATCTCATCTGGCCCAGGGGATTTGTTTATTTTAAGAGTTCCTAGTCCCTTTAACACTTCTGCCCCTGTTATGCTAAAGTTATTTAAAACTGGATAGGAACAGGTTGACATGTGGGGCATGTTGTCCGTATCCTCCTTTGTAAAAACTTGTGAAAAGTAATCATTTAATATATTTGCTATTTTTTTCTGCATCTATGATTTTACCATTTGTGTCACTTTTAACCTCCTCTTTGAATGTTCTCTTGCTGTTATAATATTGGAAAAACATTTTGGAATTGACTTTAGCCCCCTTAGCAATGTTCATTTCTATCTCTCTCTTGGCATTTCTAACTTCCTTTTTGACTTGCGTTTGCAGTTCCAAGTACTCTTTCTGTGTACTTTGTTTTTGGTCCCTTTTAAACACTCTGTAAAGTGCCTTTTTTCACTGAATATTTTTTAAAATTGATCTATTAAACCATTTTAGCCATTTTGTTTTAGATTTAGATTTGTCTACTTTTGGGATGTAATTGTTTTGCACCTCTAGTACTACATTTTTAAAAAACAGCCATCCTTTTTCTGTGGATGTTTTCTCTATTTTACTCCAATCTACTTCTGTTAGTCTCTGTTTCATACCTTCATAGTTTGCTTTTCTAAAATTGTAAACCTTAGCTTTTGTCATTAGTTTTTGGGTTTTAAAAATCACTTCAAATGAGACCATGTTGTGGTCTGAGTTTGCCAATGGCTCCCTGACCACTGTTTCAGTTATTCTGTCTTCGTTATTTGAAAAGACTAAATCAAGGCATGCCTCCCCTCTAGTCGGTGCCTTGACAAATTGCGTTAGGAAGCAGTCATTTGTCATTTCCACCATTTCAATTTCGTCCGTCGTGCTCCCCACCGGGTTTTCCCATTTTATATGGGGGAAGTTGAAATCCCCCATTAGTATGTCTTCTCCTTTGTAACAGAACCATGTTTACAGTCTTCAGCATAGAATAGAAAGGATCACGACTGGTGGCAAATATTGAAAATAAAAATCCAGCTTGAAACTTAAACAGCATAATTTATAAGAACAAACACAGAACACAAAACCTTGCTTATCAGCAACTGACAGGTTTTTTTTTTTTCCTCAGCGCCAAATTAAGCTGTCCTAAGTGGAAGACTGCTTCTAAAAATCACTTAACTCCTGGATACAGTATATCAGATCAAGCATGCTGTGGAAAATGCCAGAAAGTCAGTTTATATTGCATTTAAACATATTTAAAGTAGAATAAAGAGGGGGATGGGGAGCTAAATATGTTTTGTTGACATAAACAGCTGCTCCACAGATCCGCCTATTCACTGAGCCTGAATCCCAGTAGCTTGGGTTACTAGTTTCCTGCCAATGAAATACATTTCCTTTTAGGAAGCCACTCACTTTGTGGAAAGCCCCAGTGAATTCAGCACCATAAACTTCAATTTTAGCTGTATGGTCTGCTAATCTCTTCCTCTCTCTCTCTCCCACAGAAATTCTCACAGTGCTAAACAGGAGAAGAGGTACAAGGATTGCACTGTCAAATTTTCCGACATATGCATACAAGCTTTAAGGCAAGCAGCAAACAGGATATCCTTTGCTCCTCATCAAAACACAGTTCCAGAATTCCAGTGCTGTTATGACTGATACATTTCCACATTATGTCGCCAAGTTAAAGTGGAACATGGAAAGTAGCTGGTGACAAGCATAACAAGTCGGCTAAATGAAGAAGCTGTTGGAAGCAGAAGTATAGATCAAATAAAATTCAAATAAAAGTATGACTGACATACAACAAAATATAGCCACACGACTACACTGACTCTATTCAATCTCCAAAGGTCTTCTGAATTTCCTTTCCACGCCCTGTCTCCCTATGTATCTCCTATCAATCAAGTGATTATATCCAGCGTGCCAACATTAGACAAACTAAAACATCCTTCTTCATAATTAGCTGTTCATTTTTAAGAATGTCCTATTAAAATATTGCTTTAATGAAGTATGTTTCTTTCAAGTCATGAAAGCAAGCATAAAAAATAGCACCACATTCAAGCTAAGAATGACCTAATTTGTTTATTTGCTAAACTTGTCCAACAGATGGCATTTGTGTATATATTCTAGCATTTTAGAGTGCATGGCGCTACCCAGAGAAGAAAGAGCTGAAATGGATGAATAGGCCAAATTTCTATTGACAGTCCAGCCACAGATATGTCTCACAAACTGTGCCCACGACATGAGTGCCAGTGCAGTCAATTACATCTGATATCAGCTGTGTTACTCCCTGGGACAGCTACAATATGATTGTTTAATAGAAGGAAATGTTTTACTTTTATTTGAAAGTTAAGTTCAGTGATGGACAGCCCATTTTTTGTTGAAACTAAAACGTTTCCAATCTAGCACAAACAGAGTTTACTTTTTTGGCTGGTTTTCTTGTTGTCTCCTCTGCTGAATTAGTGCTTAACAGCTGATAGATTAAAGCTGCTCTGAACAGATGAGAGCATTTAGCTGTAACTTTGCTTAAGTGTACATGAGTGACTGTGATAAGCCAGGTAGATGTTGTGCAACACTGGGTTAGTAGATCATTGCTGCCAGGATATTATGCCCTTTGTTTGCCAGGTTATTTTTGTCTGGATTAAAACGAACCAATGCAAAGATGTATAGGTCTAACTAAAGACACACAAAAAAAATCCAGTATAGACTAGTTCCAGGGTTAAGAAATAAACACTTGGGACACAATGACTCAGTGTGGTAGATTTATTCCAGTCTATCTTTATGCAATGGCTGCTAGCATAAACACCCTTACTAATTGAAAACATCTTTACAGCCGACCTAAATGTTGAAGGTTAGCTAGCAAGTGTTAATGGGTTACAAGCCAGAGCCTTTTAACCTTTGGACACAAACTGTTACTGACAGTACTACACTACATTATTAATCCGAATGCACAAAAGCTGATTGTTACATTTTGTGACTGGAGCAGTGCCAAAAAGGGTACGCTTTCAGAACCCGCAGATTACTTGTGCGATGGAAAGAAAATCTATTGAAGATTAACACTATGCCATGTAGTAATTTGAATGTAGGGTACAGTAACAATGTAACTGCAGATCTGAATGTGTTTTGCTTTCTTAGGTAAAACTTTCAAGAAACAATAAAAAAATAAATGTGACCTCAGAATTTATGATTGCGTGTTTAAAGTTATGGTTGGGTTGTGCTTTATCAATTTGTATCCTTCTTTAATTGTTTACCATCCAATGTAGCATGATTGCATTTGAATTGAACCCGTTTAGGAGTGAATGTTTGGCTAAGGCAGGAAGAGCACATTTCATTGCTGACTGCATTTGAATTGAACCCGTTTAGAAGTGAATGTATGGCTAAGGCAGGAAGAGCTCACTTCACGTTCACGTCATTGGCAGGCGCACCCCAGCAGGAGCAATAAGCCAGTCTGTGGGAGAACAGGAAGCCTGCTGGGATCCCTTGCTCTCTCCATCTCTCTGAATTTCAATATGAGCTTCACTGCCTACAATAAACTTAGCTCAATAAACTTAGATCAGCTACTCTAACCTTAACTACATTAACCAAAAGGGGAGGGGTTAGGTCGGCCAGGGTGTCCTCGGCTCACCGCGCACCAGCGACCCCTGTGGTCTGGCCGGGCGCCTGCGGGCTTGCCTGTAAGATGCCCAGAGCTGCGTGGTCCTCCGACGCTGTAGCTCTGAGGTGGTTGCTTGGTGGGCCTGCAGTGTGTAAAAGAAGCGGTCGGCTGACGGCACACGCTTCAGAGGACAGCGTGTGTTCGTCTTTGCCGCTCCCGAGTCAGTGCAGGGGTGGTAGCGGTGACCTGAGCCTAAAAAATATTGGCTATTCCAAATTGGGAGAAAATGATAAAACAATTTGTGACTACTAAATTAAAAAAAAAATTAGATCTACCATTGTTAATAATAATAATAATAATAATAATAATAATAATAATAATAATAATAATAATAATAATAATAATTACCGACTTCTAAAATGTTTTTTTTAAATGAACAATAAAAGCAATAAGTATCATTATCAAAAATAATTTATTGTTTAATCTCAAACTTGTACATTGTTAATACATTGTTAGTACATTGCTAATACAAAATACACCAAGAGGTTTGTATCTGGTCTACTTTCAGCACGCTTAAAATTTTCAAAACTTCTAATGACGTAATAACTGCATTAAACAAATATGCATTACATATAAGCAATTACATTTTCTATTATTATTATTTATTAATCCTGAGAGTCACGTTCATCGCTGTCACTTATTAGCAGTTCATTACACTCAAGCTCCTCTTCATCTTCCACAGCTTCAATGTCAATGACAGAGACCCAGCATTTATTTACAATATTTGCCAGCAGACCCGCCGCGTATTGGAGACCACATCTTAATGTACACATACAAATCCACAATGACTGGGTTAGGAGCTGAATCTCAAAATACAAATAAATCAGCAATATTCATCAAATGTGCCCAGCATACTGCAGTGCTGCTGAGTAAAACAGCACTAAGAAGTGGACAATGCATATCCAACCGAGAGGACAGCAACATATTGCTGTGCAATACAACAGTGGAACCAAGCACTCAAAGCTAATAAGGGTTTCGTTTTTTCTACAGCTACACTGGTGTTGGTTCATTGACCACTAATTCAAGCGCTGTTTTCTGAATGGCTTGAGGGTTTTATGGTGCGTGTTCGAGAAAACAGCTGCGCATCTTGCCCCCTCGCAACTGGATCCCTGTGTAATTAACAGCATCTGTATACTGAAGAAAATACAGGCCCACCTTCCTTCGCCACTTTCAGAAGTTAGAAAGGGGATTACGGATGTCTAAACAAGCAAAATGTTTGGCTGAGTTTATTCAACATTTTCTCTCTTTCATCATTTCTGCAGAAATGTTTTACATTATAAGAAACATCAATAATGAATGATCTGCCTGATATCGTGTTAATACTTCAAAACAAACAGGTTGATGCTCCATTTTAAAAACAAACGCTGGGACATGCACACTTCCCCCAGTTACAGTGTAACATCATTTACCCAAATGAACACTGTTATATCTTTTCAATATCAAATATATCAAGTTTGACATACCAGAGATATATGATTTTTCTATACTAAAACAACTTCCTAAGGATTTGAACTGAGCTGTTACAGTAAGAGTCTGTGCTGGATTACAACAATGAGGCTGCAATCACACA
Organism: Acipenser oxyrinchus oxyrinchus; assembly: GCA_030684275.1. Classification (NCBI taxonomy): domain Eukaryota; kingdom Metazoa; phylum Chordata; class Actinopteri; order Acipenseriformes; family Acipenseridae; genus Acipenser; species Acipenser oxyrinchus. Next base: position 97,847,141 of record CM060249.1, read on the forward strand.
GTAACCGAGAGGAGAACCACTGTCCCAAACGAGACAGGGCTGTAGTAGAAAGAAGAACTCTATAGGGCAGTTGTAGCACAAGTCTACTTCAAAAGGTCATTGAGATAATGGCAGTCACCACATTGGTGACCTTTTTAAAATTAATTTGATATAACAACTTCATGACAATGGCAGGAACCAATACACACATATCCACTACAGTGCAGTGACACCACTTCAACTTTCAGGTTTCAGGATAACTCTGCAATATTTGTTCCAAATCCATTGTGTTGCCCTTGCTGGCAATGCTGTGGTCTGCTGACGGTTCTGTTGGGGTTTCTGTATGGTAATTCTCAGAACTGTGAAATTATAATGGGATCAAATGTAAGGGTACAGCCTTTTTTCTTTTTCCCTCCCTCTCAAACAAGGCTTCATCTTTGACAAGTGCAGTGTGTCGTTAAGCCTTTTGTTCTGCTTTTCTCTGCTTTAAACACATCATTCAGATTGCATGAATTGTGAATCATCCCTTCTTATGTTCTTATGATTTGGGACAGCTCATTAAAAGTAACCCCACAGATACAGTATGAGGGATATTTCTGCCATGGTATTATAAAACTATTTTTAAGGTGGGTGCATTTCTTTTTTTTTTTTGCTGCAGTCTAAAAGGAAAATGTATGAGCAACGTTGAGTACTGTAAATATATCCACTGCATACAGTATAAACTTGTAATGCCCTTGCATTAACCCTCCATAACTACACCCTGCCTATGCTTTACCTATGTAGTATCAAGGGGGCATACTGCAGTAGATTGTTGTAAGGGCAGTTTCCTTTTCACATTTTTTTTTTTGGTGAAAAGATACTTATGTTAACTTAATGGATATCCACAACTTTACAAATTGATCCTAAAAATATATTTTATTTTGAAGTTGGGGACATCAAAAAATCATCTTTTTAGTCAATGTCCAATAATAAAGATGTTTTCAGACCTTAATTCATATAACAGATCAGGTATACATGCTGTATTCTTTAGGACCTAACCTTTGTTACACAAGGTCATGGCTAACAAACCCAACTGCACTCTACAACAGTTCTGAGAAATGCATGCCTACAATAAAGCAAGAGGATGTGTGTTCAGTGTGCTATCAGTAAAATGTCATGCAATTAGTTATGAAATTAGTCATAAATTCATTAAAAAAAACCTTTGCAGGCAAAATAAATGTAATTGTACCTTTACATATACTATAAATTTGAAAACTGACAAAATAATTGATGCTCACATCTGACAGATCTTCAAGTCCTAAGCCTCCTGACATAAAACAAAGCTGACAGCACTGTGATGTGTTCGAAACAAAGGCTCAAAGGAACAGGGAATCATCAACTGTCCATTTGGCCAGTCAGACTTTATTTGTTTATTTTAGAAACTGATATTTGTGCACCTTTGCATGGACTTTTATATATTAAGAATGCCTGTTTGCACACCTGGGAGAGCAGCAAAAATGCAGCAAAAAATATAAAATCCAAAAAGGAGGAGTTGCAGCTACTTAATATCTAAAATGGAGAAGAGAAATGTGACTCCAGACAGACAGCTACATGCCTGAATACACCACAAGCTACACCTACCTGACACATGTTAGCTGATGAATATTTCAGGTTTATCTTTTCCAGGTGTACCTTCAAACTCAAAAGTTTTGCTGCAGTAAACGCTATCAATCTGAAGAGGGACATTCAGCCCACGTTTAAAAAAAAGAGGAGTCATTTTGTTTATTTAAGCTCTTTGTGTGTGCTACAGGCTGTAAAATAAGATGGGTGTGCTGTCTCTATCTGAATACAGAAGCCTAATTATCTGCCTTATGATTCCAGCGCACTCAAGATAAAGCCACTAGAAGTGGGTGGTGAGGGTCTTTAACTTTTGCAAGACGAGCTACGTGTATTAGACAATGGGGGAGGTAGTTTAGTCTAGTGGTTAAAGCAAATGAACAATAACCAAAAGATACTATAACCACTAACCTTGGTCACATTGTTTGAACTTAGTGGGCTTGAATGAGTAAATGAGTGAATTAATAAATGAACAAAGCAACTGGAACCACTCAAAGCTGTTACAGGTTTGAATTGCAAGAGTGTTTCAGTATGGGAAAATCAAAACATGTATATGAAGGAATTTCATATGGGATAAGCAGTGGTTAAAGTGGAAATCTGGAGTGGGGGGGTGAGCATTTGCCTAACCCACCAGGTCCAGGTCAGGGCTTCTCAAACCTGGTTCTCAGGACACCAGTGTCTTCTGGCTTTAATTCCAACTGAACTCTCAATTAGCTAAACCCTTAATTGAACTAATAATTTGCTTAATTAGGTCATTTTAACTCTTCTCAGCTCCTATGACAGCTCCTAATAACACATTCAGAAATAGGCCAACAAGGCTAAAAGGGGAGACTAAATCGCAGACACACTGAAGTCTGGCAAGTGAGTGACTGTAAAGAAACGTTGTGTTAATGAATATGCTTTTTTAGGGGGATCATACGCATTCCTTTAAGTTAAAGTCAAGCACAGTAAATCGTGGTAAAAAAATGCATTGAACTTACAGACACTTATTTTAAAGTGTTACCTTGGCGACAATTTGTTAAAGTTTGAAATTCAACAGAAGTACAGCTACACCTCATCTATTCACAGTAATTCTGGGGTCCTTTGCGCATTTAGCTCATGCATATCCATATGGACGCACATCACGGCTGTCACTGATAATCGTACCCTGGCAATTGTTTCTTTCTTTTGTTTAACAAGGTACAAAGAGTAAATTACAAACCATTCCTGTGTTTAGTTTTTTGCGTCGGAGCGGTTGAAACTGGCACTATAATTGTATTATACTGTGTACTGCGAATGTCCAATATCAAAACAACTTCACCCTGGTGTCGGAAAATGACGATGTATCGGGTAGAAATGGTTGTTGGAAAGAATAGGGCAGATATTGGCATGTACTGATGAAAATATCGAGGCAGGTGCAATAACTAACCTTCAGACAATTCGCCATCAAATCCTACACACCTATATATCAATACCAGTGGCAGTAATATATCAGTAGCAGAATAAGACGCCAGCTTCTCTTAGCATTTGTGGAATTGGTTTAGCCATTTTTGAGAATACAGTACATATATCGAGGGGTTTGTTATAGCGAAAGGACAATCAAAATGATTAGAGTAAGTTAATGAGATGAGAGTGTGAATAAAAGTAGAATTACATGTACCTGTTCGTCACATATATGCAGTATTCTCTTTGCTTTATTCTATTCTTTTAATAATCTATTCTTTAAACCTGAATTGAAACTGAACTTTTACTCTAAATCAATCCGACATGAAACGATTCAAAGTGCACCAAATCTTAAATATTTAGTTTGGTTTCAATCCAACATGCAAGCAATCCCAAACTGAAAGAGTTTCTCTTCCAAATCAATCCCACATGAAAAGTTTGAAAAATCAAAGTTCATCAGATGCTTGAGTCAGGTTTTTCTTTTTTCTTTAATCAATTTCGCTTTGCCACGTCTGTTGCATGGTAGCTGAACGAGCCAAATATAGTGCTTTTTACCATATTTTCTGACAAACAACAGCAGATATAAGAACATAAGAACACAAGAAAGTTTACAAACGAGAGGAGGCCATTCGGCTCATCTTGCTCGCTTGGTCGTTCGTAGCTTATTGATCCCAGAATCTCATCAAGCAGCTTCTTGAAGGATCCCAGGGTGTCAGCTTCAATATGCCTGTGTTGCTCCTTTTTTCAATCGATCAATCCAGCTTTGTTGCAATATAAAATGATTTTTGTTTTGAAGACATAGTAACACAGTGCGCACTGTTTTATGACAGTGAAAAGTTAACTTCTCTGTAGTGAAAGGCTATTGTTTAGTTGGGATCCAGGTTCATTACAACCGAAGGTTTGTTATTATGAAGGGCGTTATAGCAAGGGTGTGTTATATTACTGTATTACTACTGCTTCTTCTCCATTCTACGCTGACTCAAACGTGGCAGACCAGTTAGTAGATAATCGAACGCCCCAACGTATTGTCCCGCCCCTCCAGTATGATTGACGCTAATGAGAAATATCAGTGTGAAAAGACTGTGCCAAAATGAAAAACGAAATAAATGAATAAATAAATGTATGTAATGTATTTCATTTATTTATTGATTTATTTTGTGTTTTATTTATTTATTTATGTATTTTAGTTTTTATGTATTTATGTATTTATTTATTTATTTTTATTTTAGACCAAATTATCCTCCATAGGTCTTGCTGCATACTGAATGTTAACGAAAACTATTGCATAGTTTTTCTTAACAATATAAAAATCTGAATGGGTAACCAAGGCTTTACTGGGCTTAGCATGGGGATTTGCAATGCAGTGCGGGCAGCACTAGGAAACTGCTGATGGATTCATTTCTTTTGAAACTTGTAAATGTTTGTGTCCGTGTTTGTAATCGTCAACACAGTTACTTCAGTCCAAGGACAAAACCTTGGAATCATTGTAAATGCTGGGAAGAACGAATCATGTAACATAACTAGAATTCAAAGTAATCTTGATTTGTGTGTCAAGGGTATCACTTAACGTTTGCCCAGGGATGTAACAACAGCAACAAAGGGCTCTTTCCCAGTGGATTATGCATGTCTACCAACTTACCAAGGACAAAGTACATGGGAATGCGTTATTTTGAGTGGCATGAAGAAGTATGTCTTTAATATGCAATTACCATTTGCTGAACTTTAGTTACCTGTTAATAAACAGTCAATTGGCATGACGTGCATGTGTGTGTATCAATCATTAGAGCTCGTATTTCACATGTATGGTGAGTATGATTTTTGGTAGGTTCCTGCTCCAGTAAAAAGACATACAAAGACTGGTATGCAGCATTGCTGATATTATTCTATAAGCTATCCACACTACCTAAGTAATGTGCATTTAAACCACATGGTTGCCATTCACAATCATGTTTGCAAATGTGAACAGGGTATTAGCAGATTTACCTAGCAGTCTTTGTACTGTATATATATTTTTTTTACTGGAGCAGAAAACTACCAAGTCTCAAAAAACATACTCAACATACAGTACTTGTGAAATATGAGCTCAAACAGCAGTCTATTGACTATGTATTAACATTTAACTAAACTTCAGGAAGTGGTTAATTGCATATAAATTAAATATATATTCATGTCACTCAAAATAAAGTGCTACAAAGTATATATATATATATACATATATATACATATATATATACACACATATATATATACACACACATATATATACACACACACAAAGTATAAAGCACTGTTAAAAAACAAACAAAAAAAACAACAACTATGCTACAAAAAAATCTGCTCCTTCAAGGTGCCATCCTTAAGAATGTATTTTTAGTCTCACTAACTGTAGGTGAACCAGTTTTGAAGATCTTAAACATCCCTGCTGATTCACAGTGAAACACAGCCCCTGCATGCCTGCTTCAATGGTGCTGTTTTCTCAGTGCCATCTAGTGTTAGAAAGGTACATTCTGGGGGAACTGTATTTGGTCATTATTGCAAATAGCAAGATATTATTTTTATATCAAATGAATTGAGTTCTCCACCACGATTCATGGACAGGAAAGTATCGTATACATTACGCTGAGAAGCAAGCGAGAGAAGACAGCAGCTATATGAGGTACAGTTGAAATTCCTTTCAGTTTGACAGCTTGCGCTGGGGTCGCGGTTTCCCGTAATAACCGGTCGGTTGAAAATTGTTCACCACTTATTATAAAAAGTGAATATAGGTTATTATCACATTCATATAAGAGCAGCATTTGATTGCCTGTCGCTGGGATAGGCGAAAGTTAATTTTGAAAATGGCACTTTTGTTTTACAATAAACAAATGTAATTAAAATAGGCATTTTTAGATTAACGCAATGGTGTTTTTAATTTACTGTTTAACGTCAATGTAGATGAACCCTGAAGGCACTCTCTTCTTTCACAGTACTATATTGGGCTCATAAAATAACACCATTTCTGTATCTTGTTAAAATCCTTGACTGCTCTGCACGGTCTTTAAGAAATGACTGAAACTTGATGCAATGCATCTGGAACTGGGCAGACCCCTCAGGAAAATCAATTAAATGTATGCAGTAGCAAACATGCAAACTCAACTTAAGTAGCTTGTTTTACTGACTCAGTGTCCCGGATTGTGAAACCTATGATCTACAGGAGTAAAAAAATATACAAATTACTGCATGCGCTGGAACACACGACTACAGCCCTATCAAACGATACTGTAAAATACTACCATTTAATATTGCCTGATTGTTGACATAGATAAGATACTACATATATAACCAACCTGTTTACAAGGCTTACATAAAATTCTGCTGGCGTATCAAAACACACTGTATCTTACCTGGCTGATGTAGGGTGCTGAAGTTTGGACTGGCACAGAACATGGGGAACACAATGTGGAATATAGACAAGAGGTGCTCTTGGATAATAAACTATGAATAGATATAAAGCAGTGAGTTTGAGGTCTCAGTTCATTCATTCAGCATCACTTCCCTGGTGAGCATTCTTTAAAATTCACGATGGCTATTTCGATCAGTACTAACATTTTGCCTAGACAGCCACATGTGCGGATCTGCAGTGTTGAAAATGTTGGGGAACCACTTTAAATTAAATAGACTTACAAAATGTATTCTTTAAATAATCTTTGTGAACAGATCTTTTAACTTGAAGTTCAAGCAGAGAATTAAATTTGTCACCAGCACCAATGGATGTTTAATGAAGCACATACAATAAGTAAATGCCATTATTATAAAATGCAAAAACTTTATGTTTCTGGGCAAAACACTGTGGACAAACTTCTACTTTTGTATGAAACCAGCAGCCTGCACATCATTTTCTGGATAAGTAGCATTGCAAATGCTTAAAGTTCATGCACTCTTGCACTTTGTAAACAGGACTGTTTAATTAGGAGAATTTACTAATATAACCGAGTGCTTTAAAAAGTTGGCAGCTGACATACATGTTTTTAGACACTCTGAAAATGATTTCAGATTAAAGCCATCTAATCTATCAGAGCTATGCAACTAGGACACATATGCTATCTTCAAACAGCCAGGCCCTTGTACATGTTATATCCTGACATCTTCTTAATCGACCCACATATGGCTGCAGTTAAACTGACATGGTGCCCTGGCTCAGTTTTAACATCGAGTTGTGACAAAGATTTGTCACTTGGCGGGAGTCAAAGGTTACCAATTCACAGCTGGTATCCCGAATCCAAGATGTCCCACTAATCTCCCACACAGGAGAGGAAGAAAAACATTTAATACAATGCTGGTTGTTATTTCATATTTGTCAATCCTCACTTCAACTGGCAAGAGCAGACAAGCTGTTTCTTCACAAAAAAGTCACAATGTGATCTTTATATTATCAAAGTGTTTAATCAAAACAGTACAAGTAAGACAAGTGCAGAAATAAAAGTTAAGCATGCCAAGCTTATTAAGATCAATCACCTGTCTGCTCTCCATTCCTTTGCAGGGGGAAACTTGTTGACATGAGCGGTGAACTTTATCATTGTGTTTAAGCTACTATTACTAAAGCTGGCACTTCTTTAGGTGTGTGTGTGTGTGTGTGTGTGTGTGTGTGTGTGTGTGTGTGTGTGTGTGTGTGTGTGTGTGTGTGTGTGTGTGTGTGTTTGTGTGTGTGAGACATATTTCTTAGGGCCCAAGCTATTTCCGTCTGTTATTTTACTGTTGTTAGATTTGTGCCTATAACTCTTCAACTATAAAGGTTACAGGTACATGTCATACATGAAATGAATGTGCATACACTAGGCTTCCATTAAGAAAAGTGAAATAGTCTGAGGGTCACCGTTTAGTACAGATAACAAAATCACAGAAAAAGAGAGACACTTTTTATATAAAAAAACATTATCTATTGTTTATAAAATGTATTTTAGCATGGCCAGCTCAAATCTGACAGTGCACAATGAAAATTCAACATGTAGGGAACATGGATTTTTTTTTATTTTTACAAATTGGATAATAAATAAAGGAATTGTGGCCACACATACAAAAGCAATCAAATTAACAATTAAAAAAAATAAAATAAAAACGCATTGAAATTACATCCCAGAGACCCTGATCATGTGGTGCAAGACAGAGCTATTTACTGTGGCTAAAAGCTGCGCAAAGTAGCAACCATGGCAACCTAACCCTAACAGCGGATATGTCTCATTCATCAGATCCACAAACACAATATATACTGTATATTGGAAAATATGTCCTTGTGCCTTCGATCTCGCCATTTTTCTTCTTTTGTAAAGATTTTGACTGAACATGTTTGTTTACTGCACCGAGGTAGATCTGTCTTACAGCGCAGGGGTAACATTGCAAAGCTCTGACGTTCACAACTCGTTTTGAAGCTCTGACTCTGCTCTTTCGAACGGTGCCCTGCCAGCAGGGCTGTCTCTTACAGTGCCTGAGTAAAAAGATTTAAGGGCCAGGTCGTCGGCGGGATTTTTAGCATTAGGCGGACTCTAAAGAGTTAAAAAGTGAGAATGTATTAAAACAAACCACCCCCTTTTCTATTCAGTACATCATTCTGCTTTTTATTTCAGATGTAACAGGGCGCAGGCTGGACGCACCACATGCAAGTGTTTAAACCACAATGCAAAAGAGCCGGGCTCGTCTGCATTGTGGATTTACAGCTTTTAACCTCATCTCATCTCACTGACAGGGGACTGGACAGAATCCGTAAAGGCTGTGTATCACGCAACACTGCCCGTTACACATAGTAAGGAAAAACTCCAAATATCAAATTAAGTACAGGTTTCAGTAAAAAGAATGGGGAAGTTTGTACTGAGATATGAAACAGATTTTTGCAACAGTCTCTCCAAACAGTGGGATCTGATAACTGGCAACAATAAAATCCTGCTGCAATATCTCATCCTCATCTCAGACACTGGCTGACTCACAGTGTGGTTGGGTTGCTGCACTAACAGCACCTCTCTCCACACAGCTGGGAAAGAACTCTGCATAGGAGGTCACCGCTGGACAGGAGCAACCCTGAAACACACAATCATAAAATGTTGTATTACGAAGTTAAAACCTTTTTTTTTTTTTTAATTGACGCAAGGTGGTTGTATCATTGTCGTCATTAGTATTTATTAAAAGCTTCCTAAATGAGAGGATCAAGCTGTTACTAGCCTCAATTGAACTTCACAGTGGAGCCTAATCCCAACCTTAGCTGAGCAGGAAACACTGACGAATATCATCCTTCCTTTAGGACAGGCCTTACTTAACCCAGTCAGTCTTCATGCACAGTAATCCTCAAATTGTTACCGTCGTAATGTTTAGCAAATTAAATCAGGTTTTTCTTAGTTTTTTTTCTTAACCACAATGCACACGAGCCGACTCATCTGCAATTGTGGTCATAGTGCTGTAGAGCTTTTAACCTCAGCTCACAGACAGGGAACAGAATCCGTAAGGGCAGGGCATCCCAAAACGTTACATTAGTTTATAAAGATCTTAATGTTTAACCCTTAGTTCAAAACCAACAACGTTCGTTAACAGTTAATAAACAAACAAACAAAAAAAAGTGGCCCTTAAAATAAAGGGTGACCATATTATATTAATCACTAAAACACATGTTGTAATTACTTATTATACATTTTGACTCCTGTTGATTTTGGTAGTGTGTTAGGAAAACAAGAGGGACAAAATAAAAGCAGCAAGAACAGTGTCAATAAGGCCGGTCTCGCTGACACAACCATTATTGTTCGAATTGTTTGTGAGTCCCTCACAACCTGTGATTATTTTGGCTGAAACCCATGGATTTCTGTGCTTTCCTCACGCCCAGGTGTAAATCAAAACAAGTTTACTCTTAATAAGAACAAAACTAACAATTGTTTACAGTGCTTTGGTGTATTTTTACAGATGATATAGTTACAGAGTCCTGCACAGACATGATAAAAATGTATTTAGAAATCTCAATATAAGAGCAAGAGAAAGAGGAACTACTCAGAATGGTTGCAACCCTCATAAAGGGTTACAACAATGATTACAATTGTACTCCTTTAGTGCAAAGCAATTTTAGTTACACTATTGCAGTATATATGTTTTATCAGTGTAAAGTATATTTTTCTGAGGGATGAGCTGTTTCAATGCTTACACTGTGTCAGTCTAAGTCTAACTTAAAGGGTATATAAGGACCTTTTTATTTTATTTACATGTTCCCACAACTGTTTAAGTAAGGTGTGTGTATTGTTTTAATTATTATTTTTTTACATCTTGACCACTTTTTTCACGTTTATATTGCAGTGCTTTCTGGCTGTTTCTGTTATACATCCAAGATGGCCTCTCATGTATTTCTCAGAACTACATTTCCCATTATTACTGGTAAATCCATCTCAGTTACATATGTGAGCAGGAGGATGATGGGAAATGTAGTTTGAGTGATCCATGCAGGTCCATGTGAAGCCATCTTGGAGGCAGAGGAATGTGGTCAAAAGTGGTCAAAATGTAAACATAAAAAAAATACACACACCTTACTTAAACAGTAGTAGCAACACATGGTAACATGTAACACAATAAAATAAAAAGCTCTTTATATACCCTTTAAGGAGTAAGTCGTGGGGTTCTTTAAATGGCGTTGCTTTAACTGTTTAAAAAACGTACCTGCAATATTTTCTTGACAACTTTTTACACTTACATACCTGACAACTTTTGAAAATACCAAATTGGGAGATTTTTTTTCGTGCGGCGGTGGGTGCTGAATTAAGATATATACATACCATTTTTTATAGTTTCCCCTGTTGGGAGAGCGAGCCAGCGGGGGTGAGGAGCTGTTGAGCAAGCAAGCCGGCGGGGGGCAGGGGCTGGTGGTGTTCAATTAATATATATATAGCTTTTTTTACTGTTTCCCCTGTAGAGCAAGCGAGACAGCGAGCGAGCGGAGGGTGGGACGCTTGTTAGAGAACATTTACTTAATGTAATAATACCACATCAAGGATTTCTGTGTTACCTGTTTGACAGTGTGGGCGATAGTTCTTATACTATCAGTGCACTAGAGTGGCCATTTTGAAAATAGCTTTCAAACAGACTTTAAAGGTATCAGGATGCTTACAATGAAAAGAAAAAACACGTTATTTATACTGGTACGTTATTTAAACAGTTGGGGACGTGTAATGCTATATTTTTCGAAACCCCACTACTTAGGCCTACTCTAACTGTCATTTAGTTTTGATCTGAAAAACAATTTTCTTGAAATTGCCTCTGTAAAGAATAGATCCTTTCAAAACATAGAACATTATACTTTTAATCAATAAAGGCTGTATGACAGGGTGACCAGACGTCCCAGTTCAGCCAGGACAGTCCTGGTTTTCCATCAAAGGCCTCAGTGTCCCGATATTTTGGTTAAAATCTTTAAAAAGTCCCGGTTTTCAGCTACTTCGTGTACGACACACTCTAAATAAATTGTCAAAATAATGCAAACAAATGCTTTTAGTTTATAGCACCTGCAGTGAAAACAAAATAAAATAAAAAAAAGGTCTAGGGTAATCATTTAGTTTATTTTCAATATGAATCTACAATTGTGTGTCATTTTGTAGCTGTTCAGTATGTAACACTTTATTATTATAATTATTATTATTATTATTAATTTATCAGTGTCTTTATGCACACATACAATGTGCCTATCCGGCTATCAGGGGTTGTTCATTGTAAGTACTGGCAGGATTTAGCCTAGACAGAGCAGTGAGAGGCTGCAAGCATCCAGTAATTCACCAAGTTAAACTACATCAACAGCGTCAATAAAGAGAGCCTGACGCAGTGAGTAAGGAAAGAAATAAATAAATAAAAATGCCTAAATATAAATGTATTTTAAATTATGTAATTGTATTATTATTATTATTATTATTATTATTATTCAACTCAATATAAAAGTCTGCAATACGTATAACACAATATGGCTACTTAAACTAGCCACAAACTATACACCCAGGAGTGTACTGAAATTAGCTAGCTGCTTAAAAAAAAAAAAGATAATACTAAGAGTGAAAGGATGGTGTGAGAGGTAACCGGGTCGCTGGTTCCTGCGCAAGTGTGTGCCTGTGGAAAATCAGCTGCGACGCGCAGTTGGAGACGCGTTGCTAAGCAACCAGTTGAGTGGCAGGCTCATCCTGAGCTAAAGTGATCGGGAGGTCTGGATTGGCTGGGGGGCGTGCCTGGGGATGCTGCGTAGAGCTCAAAAAGCGGCTGCGCTACAGGTCTCGGGGCAGTGTTGTCTCGGGAGGTGCGGGGAAGTGAGCACCCGGTCCTGTATTATTATTATTATTTGTTTATTTAGCAGACGCCTTTATCCAAGGCGACTTACAAAGACTAGGGTGTGTGAACTATGCATCAGCTGCAGAGTCACTTACAATTACGTCTCACCCGAAAGACGGAGCACAAGGAGGTTAAATGACTTGCTCAGGGTCACACAATGAGTCAGTGGCTGAGGTGGGATTTGAACCAGGGACCTCCTGGTTCCAAGCCCATTTCTTTAACCACTGGACCACACAGCCTGTACATCAGCTGGAAGCTCCTTCCCCGTGAAAAGAATTATAGTACCATCGAGAAGGAGTGTCTCGCAGTAAAATGGGCAGTTGAGTCACTCCGGTACTATCTCCTGGGGCGACACTTCACCCTGGTTACAGATCATGTCCCCTTGGCATGGCTTCACCGGATGAAGGATAGCAATGCCAGAATCACGCGGTGGTACTTGGCCCTGCAGCCCTATGCCTTCAGGGTTGTCCACCGAGCAGGAAAGCTGCATCAAAACGCAGATTTTTTCTCTCGGGAAGGCATGGGGATGTAGGATTTTCGAATGGACTGGTGGTGCCATTCTAAGGGGGAGGATATGTAACAGGGGGAGACCTGTACTGACTCTTCTGATGTGTTCGAAGTGCTGCAGGAAGAGGGCAGCAGCCCGTCAATATCCGCCTGTCAGTCATGGCAGTAGGACGGAGACCCGGACCGTGCGGGTAGCGACGGTCGGGGTGAAGCTGCCAAGTGCAGCACCTTTTATTTGTAGTTTTTGATTGCTGTGTTTTATTTTCCTTGTTCTTTTCTCCTTTTGCTTATTTTTGGTTTGAGAACCTGCGAGTGCGCCTATACTTTAAAACGGTACCACCCCCTGGTATCTCTGTGGCTCTGTCTGTCATTGGTGATAGGCAGACCACAGACAACAACGCCCTCTGCGGGCCAAAACATGGAACTGCCCCACTAAATAAAACTGGGCACCTGTGCGGTGCTGTCAAAATCATCTGTGTCTCCCGTGTGTCAGTGAATTACACACCACCCTTCCACAGATGGCTGTTTAAATAACCATTAAAATAGCCTCTATTTAAATGGTTTAATTTGTCATCAATTATTTAACAATGTGCCCCGGTTTTGAGCTTTGAAAATCTGGTCACCCTTCTTTATGGTGGCCTCAATATTTCAGACAAAAACAAACGGGAGTACAACAATCTAGAAATATTAAAGGGTACATAAGTACATAATTTCCCATCATCCTCCTTCTCACATATGTAACAGATGGATTTAACAGTGAGCAGGAGGATGATGGGAAATGTAGTTCTGAGATGTCCATGTGGTTACATGTGAAGCCATCTTGAAGCAGGGAATACAATTTAAAAGTTTAAAAAAGTGGTCAAAATGTACAAAAAAATAAAAATAAAACAATACACACACCTTACGTAAACAGTTGTAGCAACACATGGGAACATGTAACACAGTAAAATAAAAAGGTCCTTCTGTACCCCTTAAGGATTGGAGCAGTAGACCAGGACAGAATATCAACAACACTTTACTTTTAAATAAAAAACAGCAGAAAGGTCATTGCTATTTTTTTTTATCAGTAGGTAAACTTTCAGCAGATAAAATGTTACAGCTATCAAAAGCAATGAGTGCCTTTTACTGTACAAATGCCGTTGCAAAATATGATTGCATCAACATTTTAAAAATGCCAACAATCTTGTAGTTGGGGCAATCCAATTACATGCGTTAGGATTAGTGTTAAAAAAAATAAAACCACCCAAACTGGCATCTACTGATTTTATTCTTCTCTGCAATAACTTTTTTACACATTTAATAAATATCCCAGTCGACTGTTCATGCTGTAGTCAATCTTCAACAGTCAAAGTTTCTATTGGACCCCTGCACAAATATTAATTTAAAAAAGAATTACACATTTTAAGAAATTACTTGTCCGAGGGAGTTCTCTGAAAAATACCCTGCCCTAAAGGATTGCTTGACAGGAGGGGGACCAGCAGAGAACCTTCACTGCAAGAATATTGAGGCAAAATTACAGACACACTATCATGACTGTCACAGATATGTGAAAATCTTCTGTAATCACGTTAAAGACTGAGCACAGTGTATGCAGCTCTTGTATCTCTTGTTCACAGGACAGATATTTTCACTTTTTTTTTTTTTTGACTGTTTCTTCACGGAAATGTAACCACCCATTACAGGCAGTTAAACTAGACCTTTGTTAAGAAGCTGGAATTAAATGAAATGCTTGGAGCAACAATTATTCACTAAAAAAGCTCACGGAGAGAAAAGCTACAGTAGCAGGTATTTTCAATGCTCAAAATAATAAACAAGAAGTAAAATATAAGAATTGGGAACAGGTGACAGGGAATTATTACAGGTTAATTATCACAAAAAAAGCCTTGTGTTTTAAAAGCAATCAATAAATATAAAGTGTATGAGCAATCGATAAATAATTAAACATAAATGAATGGACACTGTACGTTCACAGCATGTCTTATTTATTATTTACGACACAGTACTGTAGCTAATTTAAAGTTTTTGTAGACTGCATCTTGGTCATGATGAGGTCATTGTCATGTGTAGCAGTAATCAACCATTTACTGTATATTGAATATATATATGTTAATTTATTCCCTTTAATCTATTCATAACTCCCCCACCCCAACAACTTTTACCAGGAATAGTCAGTAACCGCACATTGTACTGCATTAGTGACTAAAGTTAAACACATATTGTACTGTATGTTTATAGAGAAAAGCCAGGGTTTTTTATAAGCTGTATTATAAAATCCATTTAACTCAATCTTTTTTTAGCAGAAGGACCATTCAGGAAGTACTTCTAGTTCGCTTTATAATATAAAATGAGCTTGTTACAAGATCTTGTATGGAATTGCAGGCAACGGTTTAATTGCGCTTTACTTGCTCTTATCTGCCCCCTATTTTACTGCATTTAATCCTGTACTTCAGAGTACTGTAATCTGACAAGTGTTTAATCTGTAGTATTTTGTATTTAATCATATCCTGATGTAACTATCACTGACACTTATCTGCTGTATTATTGAATTGTATTTTGTCACACTTGTACTTGCTTGAAACAAAGTCATTGTATTTATCTTGCTCTTAATTGTATTATTACTTGTACTATGATACTTGAAATGTATTTGCTTACGATTGTAAGTCGCCCTGGATAAGGGCGTCTGCTAAGAAATAAATAATAATAATAATAATAATAATAATAATAATAATAATAATAATAATAATAATGAAGAAATATGTGAAGCAGCGAACAAGGAGTGGGGCAGGGCTGGAGATGCAGTACTGAGTGTCCAGTTGATATGCAGTGTCTTTTAAACCTGTTTTTACTGTGAATAAAATTACTTTTAAACAGCGTGTGTAAAATAAATCACACATCTCCCAATGGGTTACTTTGTCAGGCTTCAGCGATCACAGAGGAGACTCATAACCGGATAGGCAAAGGGCCACATACTGGGAACAGCAGCTCAGTATTGATGTGGAAACAAATGTTAATGGTCTGTGCTGTATGATAAACATCTGAAGCATTTTTGTTTGCTCCATTAATATCTTCAATTGGGAAAATCAAGGTCGTGATGAAGCTACAGACCTCCGTCTGCCATGGGTTGCTTTTTGATTCCCCATTGCATTTTTTATACAATGTCGCAATTAGTTCAACACCAGTAAATCCCTTATTAATCTCCAGTGCAGATCCATGCATGTACACTGGCACAGATAATGCTGTTATGATATTCCAGAAGGTCAAGACAGCAGTGTCTTAATGTGTTAAGCCATTACACTAGTACATGGAATTGCTGGGGTTTTTTTGCTGATGTTTCCTCCTTGGTGATTGTAAAATGTAACTCTAACTCTCACACTATAGGGGTTGAGATAATGGACTGTTTTACACATACACTGTAGACTGATAATACTGACACACATCATTGTTCTTTTCATTCTGCACGATTGCTGATACCAATGTTCTCGTATGAGTTATCTATATTGGGTAGGGTTATTGTATTGGGCTATTTTTCATATCTTGTATAAGTACATCCAACAAGATAAATCACACCCAGAGGGTGGAGCAAATCACTCTGGCTTATCAGTACAGCCAATAGAACTATTATACCATTAAAAGGTCAGTATTTTACTTTGCATATCTGGTCTTGTGCCAGTTATAGCAACACCCTCTTGGAAAATATAGACACCATCATTTGTGACGTACAGGTATGTGCTACAGTACAGGCTCGTTCAATAGGCTTATTAGTACTTTGTAGTGTTGCAATGGCCTATTTGGTTTACTGCTCTCAACAATATTTTGTTTTATGATGTTAATCTGGGGTTGCTGAGCCACGTGTTGCTTGTTTTTTCATAAGGAAATTCAGTGATGTCAGAGAGAACCTGTTTTGTAACAACACTCCGGTAATGTGAAGCGATTGGTGGAAACCCCAGCAGCATAATATGTCATCATGCTCAATTCACTAAACGCTCGACAGAATGAAAGAATGTGTTGTAAGTTACTTGGAAAGCATTTTCCCAGTCTGTTCAGCGATTATAACACCTTCCTCCACCTGGATTTTAGAATCAGAAGACTCTTTCAAGGTTCTCTAAATAAGGCTTTGCTTTTTATTTAACTTTAGCAGATTCTAGATGGAATAACCACAGGATTTCAATCAGGTGAAACCTGTCTCTCTCATATTTGTGGGCAAGGATATACTGTAGTCAATGATTGCTGTAGTCTATGATTGCTGTACTTTTTTTTTTTAAGAATTAGTCTGATCTGATTTGAATACCAGGGCCCTAACAAATAATCTGCATGTGAAATGCTGGATAGCTTTATGAAGTATTTCCTTAAGCTGAGGGAACATGAAGCCACTTTGTGGCTTGAACTTGGTTTCAGGAGACTAGGTTTCAGGCCACTGCATTGCACACCAGGGGAGACTTGGGGTTTGATACAGCAAAGTTGCCTCACACTAGGTCTCCCGACCAGGTTTCAAGCATCTGTTCCTGAAAACGTAGATGTTTGTGTTCCCTCAACTTTAGACTTCATAGAAACATTACTGCACCCTGGAAGGGTCTTATAAAAAAACACAGATCAACACAACTGATAAGTCGGGAGACATTAGTTATATCGGCCAATAAAACTTTGAGCATCTTCTTTATTACATAGTGATGTTCAGAAACAGAAATTTGACAGCACAGCTTGATACAGAATTCAAGATGTAGTCAACAATAGTGTTCTGATTGCTGGAGTGCTGTACTCAGTTAACACTTCAACTATGAAATAGCACTAAGCTTATCGCTTTGAAAACAGGACACTTGCTGGAAAATTGCAGATGATTTGGTCATTCAAAGCAGCAATCATCAGAGTGCCCAAAACCCCATTCTCAACGCATAACTAGAGATTAGGGTACTGCAGGGTTGTTTTTTTTTTTAATCCTTATGATTCATTAGTTATCTGCTCGTGGATAAAAATAAAAAAAAATAACACTAAAGGCTTGGAAATAAGTTTAAAAATGACATATTATATTAAAATAGGCAATGCTGGTGGATAATCTTCAAATGCCACAAGCTCATCAGCTGAACAACCCCCATTGTGCAGTATAACAGGACACACACTTAAACCTCACTGTTTAATTATGGTAGTAATGTATATCATTTCAGACTGCTTGTCAGAAGTGATTATATTTTGTTGTTGTTCAGTATGTCAGTGTTTTCAGTGGGAAGTTCCAAATACAGAGACACAGAAACAGACATGTCTAAGACAACCTATATGAAGTACATATGCAGAAAGTGTGAGAACAATTACCTGTGATAGCTGTTGTGTTGAATAATGGATCTGCATGTTAAAGCAAAGCAGTATTTATTTGTAGGAACTGTAAAATTGGGGGATAGAAGCAAATATTTACTAATTGGGACATCTGCATCAGTGGACAGCTACTGTAACCAGCAAACCAAGGGCCACTGTGCCACACTGTGACTGATAGTAAAACTTAGTTTGTTTTAGATTTTTATATCTGGAATTATGACTTTATTTGAATGCCACCACAATATCTGCAAGTGTAAATTAGGACTAACTCACAGCCGCACTGCTTCACACTGGTGTTTTACACTGTTTTACACATATAATGATTCCCCCCCGAAAATACCAGCTGCTGTCAGAATTTCTATTGGCAAGGGTAATCTAGGTCCTATGCTTTATCACACAGAGAATTTGGAAAAAACTGCTTTTTACAGAAGGCCCCTGGCTTCAATACCTTCCTGACACTTCACATTGCACAAATAACCCATGGCAAACAAAAACAAGTGAGGATTACTGTGGCAATGGCAATATTCATATTCTCATGCGCAAACTGTCTGCCTGAATCAGACGTACCAAACTATGGGGGTTGAATGGGTTTTAGTTTGTTTATTTGTTTTATTTATTTATGCATTCTTTTGACTCTTCTTTGGTATCTCAGCTCCTGCTTTGGTACCTAAGCGACTGTACATTTACACTAGCAGCCTTTGAGCTGACACAGCATACACACAGGGATTTCATAACAAGATAAAGACACTGCTGTGGTGGATAAGGAAAGCGTTAAGGCCCTCATTAACTGTGCAAACAGTGTCTTTAATGGTATCCCCTGGAGACAAGAACAATAGACTAGAGCCGAGAAGCCAGGAGTCTGAATGCTACTTCCATAGCTATTGTATCATAATGAATTGGGAAAACTCAATGGAGATCGACACACATAATCGTGCCAGACATCAATGGTCTACTACAGTAGGTATCACGCTTGTTTCTAAATCGGGTGCTTAGATGATAGGGGTACTTGAGCGCACCCCCAAAATGTATTAAGTGGTGCTGAGAAGCACTGTGGAAGTTGTTGTGTAAGTTGATGTCATTGTTTAAGATCATATTCATTTGTAATGTAGTCAATCTGAATACCAACAATTGCTTAATCAAGTAAGTATTATTAAGGTAGTATAATATACTGTGCTGTTTTAAAAAGCGAATTATATTATCATGAATGCCTGCTGTCATGACACTCAATGCTGGTATTTTGTTTGCAGGCAACAAAAAAAAGTATTGAATGGCTTTGCTTGTTTATAACATGTAGTGCCTTAATTAGAAATTCCATCTTCCTCCTTAAAACTAATCTAGTTCTTTAAAAAAAACAGCACTCAGCACACTGGCGATCTAAAAATAAAAAGGGTGCAGGAAGTTCCCCTAAGTAAGAAAGAACTTGGAGTAAGCACTTCATTCCAAACACCCTCTCCAGTTTCTCTTCATCGTGTGAACCTCTCCTTAGAGAATCAAAGTGACTGTGGGGGTCGATTTCAATAATGTAAACAGCCAAGGATCTTTAAATACTACAACCCTTGCTGGTGTTTTACTGAATAACCTAATACAATAAAAATGCAGTGTAATAAGATTTACAGGGGTGATTATCCCCGAACAATCAAAAGCTTCTCTGTAATCGGATCTCAATCTCCTTTTGACTGTAGACTTTTCATCTAGATTTATTATAGACAATAACAGGCTCAATGAAAGCTGCAGAACATATTTTTTTCTGTTGACTCCCACATTGTGAAGATTTGTAAAACAAGTTACATGATCATTTGTTACATTTAAAAGGAATCCAATTAAATAAGCGTAGCCATTTTGAGAAAATGAGATGGCCTACCGAGATTAAATGTTTAATCACATAACAAGCTAAAACAAAATAAAACAAAAAATCTCCAGCCCTCAGAAAATACAAAACATCCACTAGTGAGAGGTGTTCGTTTTGCCAATGAAGCATCCAAGTGCTAAAGCTATGTGTGAGGCAGCTAGTGATGTTTACCCATGAAAAGTAAGCATCAGCCATATGGAACAAACTTCACAAAAACTTGTGATTCCCATTTCACTTAACTTCAATTTACATAGTTCTTTAGAATACAGTACTGGCAGAGTACCCCACAGTGGAAGTTTACTGTCTGCAATGTTATACATCAGTGTTCAGCATTACATTGGCAACTTTGCTACAACAAAAGCAGTACAGTATTCATAATAGAATGCATCCCATGATGGGAAAATTCGAGGGATAACAGGGGAAAAAAAAAAAAACATGTAGCTTATACAGATGTTCAAACATAAAAAATGTAATGTGGCTTCACAAGAACTGTTCTGTAAAGTCACACCTACAATGCAGGAGTTTAATATAGGAATACCTGTTGCATATATCAATACCAGAAGTTTAGTCATTCAATAACAAATCATCAACTGCTTTGCATTATATAATTACATTTGTAGGTTTTACCAATCCAGTAGAATCCTTTTACCTCTCAATACTCCAGAGGAACATTTATATATGTGTGTGTGTGTGTGTGTGTGTGTGTGTGTGTGTGTGTGTGTGTGTGTGTGTGTGTGTGTGTGAACGATACAACACACCAAATAGAACAATCAGCAAAAATGTATTTGATTCAATGATATACGGGTTATTATTTTGCTCGACAGATTTTAAGATTTTGTAGAAGAGTGCTTATTAAGCTAAATTAATGCGTAGAGAGGGGTTTTTACCAAGGATCTATATTACATTATTTTGCAAATATTACACTTTTTTTCTGTAGACGTTGTGCAGCAATTAGAATGCAATTTTTAATAGGAGACTGCATTTACTATTAGGTGACCCCCCAGTCTTGCATTACATTATAACTGCTTAAAATACTATATCTGATATAATTATTCATGAGAAAAAGGCGTGGTCTGTGTCTGGTCCTAGATACTTTAGAAGCATAGTATAATGGTTGGAGCTGAAGACTGAGAGCCTGGCATCACTGCTTTTGAATTCCAAGTAAGCCGCTAACCTACTGAATTTGTGATGTGGTTTCTCTGTTAGGAGATCCTAACTAACAAATGAATGACATAAAATTGACTACTGCAAGAGGCTATTTATTTATGACTATGTTTATTACCTCTTTACAATGTTTTGTCAAATATATAAAGAAACAATTATACTTTTACTGGATAGCCAATACATGTACTGTATTTAAAAATAAATAAATAAATAAGGCACAGGCTTTTGAGTCTTCCGAATTGTCTTCATCTGGCTTCAAAGAGAAAGATGAATGAAGTCTTTTTGAAATTGTGAGTTATGAACGTGGTTATTGCTTGCCTGCGATGACAATTATTTATTATTTTGTTTTCTTTCAGGCAGTTTTCCCTTTTACGGCCTGGCTGTGAATAACATTAGCTTGGAAAGCTTTCGGAAATAGGAACAGAAAAGCCATAAAAACACAAATGAACGGCCAGTGGAAGTCAGCAGTACAGGCTGATACTGCTGATACAAGTGATCTACTGTAAAAACAGCAGGGTCCAAATACAGCTGCCCTTTTACTCTATATCATCAGGGATGATTTGTTGACCCTCTGCTCACTAAAGATCATACAAAAATAATGAACATGGTCTGCATAATACAAAATAAATAAATGAAACAGCTCAGATATGAACCCACTTCTACACAGGGGAAGCCTTGGACCCTACCCCCTGCACCATTAAAGGCTTACATCAAGAATGAAACAGCAACATGAAGCTTAAAGCTACAGTTAGAGCCCGACTCCAGTTCTGTAAAGTTTGCGCGTTGATGCTCCTGGAGTGCAGCCTTGTTCACTGGACGAATCATCAACCTGTATCTATGTACAGGATTCAATTTACCCAATGATGTGAAACAGATACTTTATTTTCCTCTCCAGGCTTTAATATTTTCTGGCTTAGGGCTGAAAGACTTAAATGCAGTCCGCAGTCTAGATCATGATCCAGTTTCAGTTCATTTTTACTCAATTTTGCCTCACTCAGAAACAGGTTTGGCCCTTCAACATTATACCATATGGGCAACTGTGACGCTTAAAACAATTACAGTCAACAACAGCAGTGCTTGCTTGGTAAAGTTGTAAACCAAAAAGTTTGATGGTTACAGTGTGTTAGGAGCTAAAAACAGCACTGTGTCGTCGACACCTTTGTTCAGAAAACAGCTGAACCTGTTCCTTACATTGGCCCAGACAGTGTTAACCTAATTTCCCCCGATGCTCATTTGTTAAGTGCTGTTCTCCAGTGATCCATCCCAGGGCCAGCTGTCCTTGGGATATTTAAACTTTTTTTTTTTTTTAAATCTAATCCTAAAGTAGCCAACTTTCCAAAACAACACTTTCCCATCAACTCCCTTTACAAGAAGTGCAGCCCTAAACCAGCTGTTTCTCTGGCCTTGCCCTGCACATCATCCTCGGCACATGCCACAAGAATTGTGCCCTGGTTCCTCCGGGGGGCTTCATGCTCATTAGTCATAGTGTACCAATTAAAAACCTCTGTCAGCAAACCAAAGGAATGTGACAGAGTGCATGTACAACCAGGAAACCTATGATACAGATCAACAGAATTGTAGGGTTGGGGCAGGGTGGGTCAACACTTTTTAAAGTAAATTAATGAAATTAAATAAAAAAGAAAATAAAAAATCTATGAAATAAAAAAACTATTTAGTACTCCAGACACATACAGGGGTTGGAATATGTTGAACACGACTATGTGTAAATACTAATGGTATCCCTGACCTGTACTATATATTAAACAAAATCAGTATTAGTCACAATGAGCCAGACAGCATATCTGAAAGGCTTTTTTTTCAAAGAAAGAAAAGACTTCCAATCCCATAGAGGTCCTTGGTGTCATAACTTTTCAAACACAGAGGTCAGTATTCCTTGATATGCTCAAGGACCAGTTTAAACACTGCTATACAGACTGCTGTTCAGACAGTGATATTTTGTACGCATATTTGAACTTGTAAATATATTTGACCACCTGGGAGGTGGTGGGGAGGAAGACAAACTCCTTTCAAAATTCACCAATATTTCTGTCAAGATTGTGAAGAAATCAGAACACAGAAAGCAATACTGGATGCTGTCAAGTTTTATAATTAGAAACCCTGTTCCCGGCAAAAAAACGGTCCCCGGACTCTGCTTATCCTACACACTCTCCTGCTCCCCAAGGTAACGTGTTTCATCCCAAGCATAAAACCAAACACTCTGGCTGAATGATACCATCAAACAACTGCTGACACAATACACAGCCGAATATCCCTCAAGTCTGTTTGCAAACTCCAAGAACAGCTGATTGGGACTTCTCTTAGCATCTGTATCGTGGTCCAATGCAATCGGTGCAATCTAGTTACCCGTGATTTAAATTGACTAGGCAGCATACTCTTCTGAGCATCCTTCTGTGGAAAATCATACAGTATACTGGTTACCTATGGAAAGTAAATGATACTGCAATTGTACAGTTCTTTGGTTGGATAGTTTATCGCAGGAGAGGCTTTATGCTGAGTCCTCAGTTGAAAAAAAAATACAGATGTACCTATTAAACAAATACTGAGGGAGACAAGCAGGGAGTTACAACATGTTTACCACTTATGTTAACTCTAGTATATTGTCAACCAGATGTGTGTGTAACGATTGCTTGCTATCCTTCCAGATGGACTGACAGCCGTTACAACTTTAGGGATGCCTAGACATGAACAGAAAATACCACATGTCAGGTTTAGGTTCTCCTTGTGCACAGCATTAATAAAACATAAAACTTAAATACACATTACTGGTAAAAGTCATATAAATCTATTAGCTTAGGAAGCAGAAACATTTACTGTACTTCACAAGTGTTAGGGTTATAATTCAACATACATTCTTAACCAAACACAACTTGCTGTGAGTCTGCATCAAGTTAATAAAGGTACTACAAGTAAATCCCTTAAAATACATTTTAAAAATACATAAAATGTACTTTAAAATACTATAACTCCCTCAAATTAATGACTGTAACAACAACACCATATAACAACTCATCAACAGCTACTGATTTACGTTCTTAATTCAAGCACCAGCTCAGGCAACTTGTAACTAATGAAACCAGGTGAAGTTCTCCAACAAAGCCTTTACTTTTTTTTTACAAGGGTAGGAATTCTCCACTAAGCTGACACATCTTTTATTTTGACTTTTATTCTCATTGTAGTGGTACAAACACCAACACAGTCCTTAGTAAGTCTGAAATCCTGTTTTTGGTTCAACAGCAGAGCATGAATAACAGCACATTACTCAGCTTGATGAACGATCAAATTAATACATAACACTACGCAGCACTGGTCACGCATAGAGGTGTACAGAGACACAGCTCTGGTAGATTGTCTCCTTACCTGCATTCTCTGCAGCTAAACAAAATCCAAGTCGAGGGCTAGCTGAGAATGGGTCCTGTGTAGCACTTTCAGTTTAATTGTGTCCCCTTTCGAACGCTTCCTTAACTTCCCTGTGATCCAACTGTCTGATACCTTCTCCTGTGGGGCTATTGTTCAGCAGCCTAGGAGGATGAATTTTTCATTACACGAGTCTGCAGTCTGCCCTCCTGAACAAGTTTTTTGTAATCCTGATGACATGTATCCCTGCACGGCTCACCTCATCTCACAGCGGCAGCCCCAGCAGTGGTGTGGAGGATGGGTTAGTGCTGAAGCAGGCCTGTGGACTCCACTGGCAAAGGAAAAACATATGGAGGATTTCCTGCTGTGGACTCCCATTGAGGCACACATTTAAGGGGGTGTGGAATGTACTTGTGGAGTCCCTCTGTTTGCTGTTATAAACAGTGTGAGAGGTACACTGTCTAAAGACGAATGAGCTCATTACTACCTTTTAAAGCATTGCTTCTCTACTTCTTTATTGACTATAGTCACCTCCCAGCCTATCAAAAAAAACAAAAAAAAACAGGTTGAAGGCACTGCTTTTAATTAGGAGTTTAACTTATGGACCCTGTTCGATCCCTATTGAGGACCGAAAGGCAAACATTGTCCACTGTAAGTTATATTTGTATGATTTTGCTCTCCAAATGGTTGTTGGTAAAATGTTAGATTTACACCTCAAATGTTACACAAGGGTAAAAATCAGACCTAACTGTATTTCACTGACAGTTTAACTAAGCATTTTTTTTATCTTGTTTTTCTTTTTTATTTTGCACCTCAGGGAAAACATCTTAATTTCCTTTTCAGTCAAAAGCCTGAAGAATGTTTTTCCCCTATCCCCAAGATAAAATAAAATATTGATAATAAATAATAATGAAGGTTTTGCACCATTGCTCACCAAAGAATAAACAAGACGGGACTTCTTTAGGCAGTGCAGCCAAGTCCATCTGCTCAAAACAAACTGGCTCACTTTCACCCACCAGTGACTGACTGAAGCTAGATTCCAAACACTGGGAATTGGGATCCCTGAGGCTGTCGCACGCCAGTCTCGTTCAGGCACAAACCACACAGGACCACAGAAAAGTATTGCGTTTCACTAAAGATATTCATTTTTGAAAGAGACATCCCTTAATAAAATATTCATATCCAAGCAAACTGTATGTCATCAAGAACTGCTGTATTAAAACTGCTGTTCGTTTATAACACACACGCATGCAACGGCACACTCTGCACAGGAGAAAAAACATAATGAACAAATACACAAAACTTTTATTACATGCTGTGTACAATACTGTATAAATCAAGTATATGATACAGTACACGACAGGGGGCAAACTGGCCATGTAGTGAGGTTGGGAAGATAAGGAGGGTCATTCAAATCCAACCAAAAAATGTGTTTGTGAAGCAGGGCGGAGGCTGGGTGTGAACCGGTGACTGCTCACACAGCAAGCGAGTGTCTAAAACACTATGCAGAAGAGCCAGGCTCGTCAGCCTGCACCCTGCTACATTTGCACCATTTAGCAATTAAAATGATTTATCAGGACAGCAATACTGTGTTGTGCACACTAAACAACAGGGAGGATAACATGTAAACGTGTATGCAGTTATTTTCTGCATTTTAATTGATTATGAGTATCTTGCTGTTGAATTGAGAGAAACTGCAGAGTAACAACATTCAATTTCTTTTCAAGGTGCATTTATAAATGGCAGACAAAGAGGGTCGCGGTATAACAGGAGCGGATAGATGGAGGAATACAAGGCTGGTATTCTGACAATGGAGGACTACGGCCTGTGTTCTACTACTCTGGGCATTTAGATAATCTGTTTCAGTGCTACACCATACAGGGTAAGAAACATTTTACAATCTGCTTGGTTTTTAATAAGATTAAACTTTTTACTGTAGCTGACTCAGGGAAGCAGAGTTTTTACCTAACCTAGATGACTGAATCAACCCTTACCCAGGGATTTAAAACATCTCCACCTCCACATAATATACTCTACATTCTGAACAGTTGCATCTTCCTAGGGTGCATAAAAACAAGTGTTTAATCAAACAGAAAATGTTTACTATAGAGACGATGTGGATCAGGAGAAAAAAAAGATCCCTTTTAATTTAATGTTGTTAATCCTGTTATTATTTTCCTTTCCTCTCAAACAAGCACGAATCGTAAATCATAAATGCAGTAACTTTGAAGCTGAAGATCTTTCATAATTTACTGCATCGTAACTTTAAAGGCAGTACACTCAAATGTCCTTATTTGTTCACCCTCAAGGGCCTTTTTTATGTAAATGCCATTTGCTCACTAAGGGTGATGGTTGATTGGTTCAATTAACAATCATTGATGTACGATTTTCATTATGTGAGAGTTATTTACTTCATGCTAATATTGGACAAACCGAGATAAAGTGAGATAGTAAAATGTAATCATACAAGATTGCTATCCCTGTCTAGTGAAAACTGAAACATTTGTTAAGATGGAAAACTTGTGCGTCCTGGCTGTGCAAAGTCACCGGTCTTCACTGGGGATTCCGAAAGGAGCGTCGCATTGGTCCTTGCGCTCCCCCTGGGGAGCAAAAACATGAGGGACTGTTTCTCCTCATCGCGCTACAGCGAACCCTGCTGGCCAGGCACCCAGTGAGCTCAGAGCGGACACCTGCAGGGCTGGCCTTTGTCCTTCAGGGGCTGGTAGCTCGCTGACATTCGCTCTCGAGTTCCTGGGTGAAAAAGAGGATGCTGGCTCGGTCGTAGGATTGGAGGACGTCCACTGAACCTTCAGGTCTCCTGAGCTGTGTGGGGAATTGCTGCGGTGAGGGGAAAAATGATTGGACATTCCAAATTGGGGAGAAAATCAGGGGTAAAATAATTGGGCACACTGTATTTAGAAGTAATCTAAATCTCATATTTGAATCAAGTTATTTGGCTGGGTTTATGAAGTACTTGGTAGTATTGACTTCTTGACCTTTTTTTTCGTCAATATTATTTTCTGTGCCAGACACACATTCTGTTTATAAATGATGTTGAACAAACCCTGGCAATCAGTTATTCAAAAATGTGAAACTAAAGTGTATTGATATGCTGTCAAAATGAGTGTCAAGAATAGCTACAGAAAATGCATATTATGAGTCGATCACGTGACCCTATCACTGGGATGGCTGCTTGTTGTTAGAGCTCCTACTACCACTTTGCGATTTTCATTTATAATCAAAGGATTTGCACTCTTATATTATTTTTTGATTATTTTCTATATAAACATTATCTACTTACTGCAGGAGACCCGTTCCTTCCCCTCAATCCACGCCAGAGGGAAAGCATATGAAGAGACACCCGCTTGGCAGAGGTTTAGCGCACTTTCCGTGAATCAGTTCAGGAAGCAATTGACGCGGCTTTGTGGCCTGTGATTCAAAACGTAACCGAAACAGCTACCATCCTCAGCGCTCTTAAACAGGAGGTTGCTGATATTGCTTCCTCTTTGAGACAGCTAACTGCCAGACAGCATATCAGCAGAGCTGATCTTCGACAACAGAAAGAAGAAATGAATCAATGCAACGTTCGTATTGATGCTACGCAAGATAAGATGGCGGACTTTGAGGACAGAAATCATCGGTGTAACGTCAGACTGGTGGGGCTTCCTGAAGGGGCTGAAGGTGATGACCTCATCCACTTTCTTCAGCAGAAAATTCCACATTGGTATCCGACCCTGAAACCGTCCAAAGACCACCCTTTTCTGAAGTTAAATAGAGCACCGAGTATACGCAGATGGCACTCGGGATTCCAACAAACCTGCACCATGATATTTCAATGCCTTTGTTATACTGATCGACAATGACTCCTCCAGGCTGCTCGAAAATCCGCTCCGGTCATCGTTGAAGGAAAAATGACATTGCGGAAAAGTGTCGCAGTGGCAGAATTTTAGGACTGCAAAATATCGCTCGGCAAGCGATATTTTGCTGCTCAAACATTTTCCCGCAGCGGCAAATCTGGGTCTAGCCAATCAGGTCCATGGTGTGGGATACGTCATGTCCTGATGGACTTGAATATCCATCAACATGGAGGAGCTCCTGATAGCTGAAGTTTCTCAGCATCTCGAGCTATTTGATTATAAAAATAAGAATTTCAAGGACGTTGGTAATGGGCCTATTGAATGATCCAAAACAAATACTAACCGCTT
Source organism: Acipenser oxyrinchus oxyrinchus (assembly GCA_030684275.1). Classification (NCBI taxonomy): domain Eukaryota; kingdom Metazoa; phylum Chordata; class Actinopteri; order Acipenseriformes; family Acipenseridae; genus Acipenser; species Acipenser oxyrinchus. The sequence goes on from CM060249.1 coordinate 97,875,848, forward strand.
ATACCCCGCATTAATCCAGATTACTTGACATCCTGTATCATTTGTCAGATATACACATCAAGTAATTACCCAGTTGCCAGCCGACTGATTATTGTGTATACAGTTGTGAAGAATGTGATCCCTTTTTTCCTTAATAATAGCAGCCCTTATACAATATATAACTACAGATACAGTACCACAGTCCAGTCTTGTTAAGTGCAGTGCTGGATATATAATAGCTGTTTCTTTGTAGAAAAAGGCTTTCACATTGTATCCCAAAATAAATATCATATTTTACATACATATCCTTCGGCAAATAAAAGGCAAATGTTTCTGAGTGTTCTGATATGGGAACTTATAACGTTAGATCCTGATAAAAAATTTTGGAGATGGATATGGTTGTTCACTCTGGGTTCAAGCAGTAAAAGTTCAAGAATGATATACATTTTTGTGGTTGTTGTACAGTGCTAGGAGGTAGTGGGCGGTCTTTCTTTTTTTCATCAGCGCTTCACAACTTTGATGTGTGTCCACCAAGCAAAGCGGTATGGCCGCGCGCCGCCCTGCTTCACTCCCTGCAAGCGGTGCCGCACCGCTCATGTGTGTCCTTGGCTTTACTCTGCTATCACTGCTGCAAAGAGGAGAACCTTTAATGAAGTGAGAGTGAAACTTCACTCCCAGGGAGTGGACAACTTCTTTGTGTATCCAGCTGAACTGAAAGTCATTTATGGAGGGCAGCGCCTGTCTTTCACTAATCCTGGGGCCAGTTGTACTAAATGGATCCGATCCTGGATCTAGGCTCCGACCTTGCTCCTATGACATACAGGGTTGCACTAAAATGATTTTCTTTTTTAATGCATAGGGTGGTCATTTTTTTCCAATTCCTTTTTTCTCAATAACCTAAGCTTTCTTTGACAGCCTCAATCTCCCCCTGTCCGAGACATTTTCTAGTTACAGCTGTCTGTCAGCACTTGATTACATTTGCTCAAAATGTGTTGATAATTTGCCCTGAACCAACGCTGCAGCTAGCTGTTTGTGTGTATGGTGGCTATACCGCTGTAAAATATCTGTGTGTCCATCAGAAAATACACACGACCAGGATTATGGTAACATTTATTGAAACATTTTTAGAAGTTAAAAAACAAAGGAAAACCAGATACCGGTATTAATATACTGTTTTTATAGAATTGTTTTAAATTATACATGTACAGTAGTTGCTTCTGATTTATGTCGTTTAAATTAAATGCACTTCATTTTCTGACATTCAGAATCTTCAATCTCTGTGCCACGCATATTCGCTTCTCAATGGTCAGTTTCCCTAGTTATGGCTGCGCAGCTCCAGGATCGGATCAAGATTTCAGATCAGTACAGCTTGATCCTGATCCGCTTAGTACAACGCCTTTTCTTGATCCGGCTCCATTGAGCCCGGATGCAATCCTGTTTTTTGATCTTGTTAGTACAACTGGTCCCTGAAGAGGTCGATTCCTTCTTCGCTCAACATTTTCAGGACACAACAGGTCTATTGATCCCCCTGCGCTTCTCATCCCTTAATCCAGATGAAACATCTGTATCGATGAACTAACTTTGCTCTGGATTAGTACTTTTCATACCTTTGCATGACCCTTGTCTGCACATTTCCACTCGTTGTTTCTTGACTTTGATCTAGTCATTATGGAAGGTCCTCTACACTGCAGAGGGCATGATAACCCTATTAAGAATACTACTGCAGTTCATTATTAATAACATGGATACGTGTCTGTTAATTCCCACGATCTTTATTAATATCTGTGGCGTTAATGTTATAGTTGGTGGCAATCTGTACTCTAATTAGTTCCCTAAACATTGTATACATGGGCTACTAGATTATATGCATGTTTACAGTTGTTCAATTTGCGGTTCATTTTTCTATTCGCAAGGTTGTTTAGCTCACAGCAAGCCCCCTCAGGGTAGTCTGGTTCAACATGACAACTGTTGGATTGGGTGGGGAGGGAGGCTGCGGAGGTGGAAGTAGGGAAGGGGATGCTGGGATTGGGGGGTAGATAGGGAGCGGAATCAGTGAGTGAGAGGGAGTATTACTTGATGTGTTTATCTGTATATCTGTTAACAGTGGCTTGAGATTTATCATATGCAGTGTGCTCCCTCTGGCTCTCTTCTGTATCATCCTAAATCTTTGTAACCACGCTCCCTTCTCAGTTTATTTTACTGTGTTTTTGTCATTACTGTGCTACTGTCCTATAGGGTATTGCCATGTGATGAGTGCCGAGACGATGACCTTTCTCCATGTCACATATCTTTGTTTTCTGAGTGCTATGTCTTTTACTCGTTCACTCTCCCTGATCTTTATTCCTATCTTTGACCATGGCTAGTGTTGTCATTAACTTCTGGAATTTACGAGGGGCCAGTCATCCTATTGAGAGCGCACAGTGCTTAGATTATATTGCATGTTTGCAGGAAACTCATTTGGTTTCAAGTAATGTTGATCATTTTCAAAATAAACATTATAACCTGCTCAGAATAAACATAGGGGTGTCCTTATTCTTGCCAAGAGACAGTTAAACCTGAAAATTCATCTTCAAGTTAATGATTCGCAGGGGAGATTTTGCTATGTGACTATGCTGTTGAATAACATAGAGGTCTGTATTGCTGTTCTCTATGCACCAAATATCTTTGACGCACAGTTTTTCATCCAGATTAAACATACATTGGCCTAATTATGGAATATCCGTGTTATATTGGTGGGAGATTTCAAGTAGCTATTCAATGCAGTGTTAGACACATCTCACCCTTCAGCCACACATTCTCCTAAAATTACTTAATTATTAAACAAATGTGTCTTTTCTTTTATCTGGTTAGACTATTTACACAATATTATTTATTTGGAAATATCTACGGCACGGCTACACTTACTCTTGTTTTTTTCTGAATATTATGTTGTATTTCTGTGTTAATGTGACATTTTTTTAAGTGTACTGTCTCCCCCATTTCCCTCTTCCCAAAGGGTAGGGGAAAAGAAAGGAAAAAAATAATAAAATAATTGTTCACAAAAACTGTGGTAAAAAAAAAAGTTCAGAAGTTCAGGGTTTTGATTTGAAAGGGTATGATGAGGCTGTCTAATGGTAATTAAATCTCTGCAAATTCTTGTGTTGGATAGACTTGAATCCCTTCTCTACTCAGCGAGGAGCTGATAAGATCAATCAATGTCTCTGAGAGAGACAGACAGCGCTAAAGTGAATTACTGCAGCTCTAAATATAGATTTACTTTTTTTTTTTAAACCAAAATTGACCATTTGAGTCACATGCACCTTAAAACTGCACACTCTTTTGACATTTACCATATGATTTGCATCAATACAAATATAAATACAGTGTGAAAAGAAGACGCCTTTGAACTGCAACAACATTCCCAGCATAACTGTGAACCTTTAATGAGTTGATTCGATAAAGCAAAAGATATTTAGCATCTGTTAGACGACTCACACATATGTACATGCATATTGTATTTGTATCACACAGATGTGTCAGTTTGTATTTTATTGTAACAGAAAGGTTTATCTGTATCCCTGTGAATAAACCTGTGAATTTCTCAGGAATATGTGTCTTTTGATCCTCATTCCTTTCACTGCCTGCACTGTGAAACCCATCTGAGACTCCTTGATCTTAGTTTGTACAGTGTGGTTGTAAAACTACCAGTACAGTGCATCTTTCCACTGGACTGCCTCACACTGGTCAGCGGGCATGAGACGACACACCACATCCAATAATCAAGCGTGATACACAGCCCCAGTGCCCACTTTCTGTGCACAAACATTACTGTGCAGTGCGATTAGAATAGTTCTCATGCATGGCTTCTGACATTAAATTAGGCAATTAAAATAACTCATTCAATGCCCTTAGGGAAATACACTCTTTTCAACGCTGCTGTTACAGTTTGGGTACATTTCCAATAAATTAAGTTGCAGATATAACACAGTCATTCAAACAGGTAAAACAGGTGCTTTTGAAAACTTTATTGTGATGTTCATTGTGAAGCAAAAAACTGTACTAACACACTAACTGCAATTTCATTGGGCCTCATTCACTAAATGGTGGTAAATGACCAGAACTACCGCGTGGCAGGGGGAAGCCACACCGCACGCAAAAATGAACCAGCGGTAGCAAATAAAGCGAGCTAAATGATTCATTTGCAAGAAGGCTGTGTGGTCCAGTGGTTAAAGAAAAACGGCTTGTAACCAGGAGGTCCCGGTTCAAATCCCACCTCAGCCACTGACTCATTGTGTGACCCTGAGCAAGTCACTTAACCTCCTTGTGCTCCGTCTTTCGGGTGAGATGTAATTGTAAGTGACTCTGCAGCTGAGGCATAGTTCACACACCCTAGTCTCTGTAAGTTGCCTTGGATAAAGCCGTCTGCTAAATAAACAAATAATAATAATAATAAAATAATAATAATTGTATCTCCAGCGCGGTCAACGGAAAGCACCAGGGCCCCTGATGTAACTAAACGTAAGGATTGCAAGGATTTTATAAAAACAACCGCAAAGTAACAGAATAGCAAGGAAAATTCAAAAGGAAGATAAAAACCATGCATTCTACTATTCCAAGGAGTACACCATTATTTAATGTTTTTTAATATCATCACTGCTTAAGAATACATAGGCTTATGGGAAAAAAAATACATTAACAGAAAAAAAAAAACAGGCAACACAATTCTTATTAAGCCAAAACTATTTCTCCTCTATGCCCACACAATTTTATAAATTCTTGTACTTTAAGCCCTTATTTATTATTATTTATTTTTTTACTCTTTCAGAATGACCTCTTGTACATCCTGCCACTTCCAAGCCTGTGTTCACCAATGATGTAACCCTTTACACTCCTTTTTCAAACTGACTGGCCAGAGGGGGAAGAAACAAGAACTAACATTTACAGAGGCAAGGCCTCGTTCTTATCAGGATCTTCTTATTCCATTCTTCTGAATTCATTGAAGCCTTGGGGCTTTGCACCACTTCAGAAGCTAGCAGCAGGGTATTAGGGTTAGATGGCTGGCTTAAAGCAGAAATTACATATGGATGACATGATATGGCATGGGCCTGGTTTACTGAAGGGCCTTTTTGAAGATTTATGAGAATTACAGTCAGTGAGGGTTGAAATATATAACTAGATAAATTAAGAAAATACTGAACATTTGCTCATACTCATGTTATAAATGCAGCCCATTTTAGAGGGATAGCAAAGGGGGACGGAAAACAAAAATGAACAGATTGAAAACACATGTGATATTGATCTTTGACAGTGTCCTGCAAAGGGCACTGATGGGATATCCCTGGGACTGGCATACAGTGCAACACAAAAAGCCATTGCAGTATTGATTGTTTATTTGGTTTCATGTAAAAAAACAACAAGCTGAGTACGACACTTGTATGCTGGTAAATGAAACGTTCCCCCCAACAGCATGTGCATTGCACCACACAGCACATAATCACCCAAAATACAAACATCAGTGATATCCGCTACTTCAGTTTGGGCTGCAGAAGTGAAATCATCTATAACAATATTGTAGCGTTCAAAGGATGGAGACGGAAGCAGGCGTAATTTCAAAAGGCTCAGGCCAAATTTATTTAACAATAAAAAGATAAACAAAAGCAAGGGAAGGGGAACTGGGAGTAAAATAACAGAAATATGTTGCTCCGGAACACACTAACACCCCCTGGAGACCCTACTAGCACTTTCGCTCTAGACTACCCGGACTGCAGCCCGCTCGAACCTCTATATCCTCGGGTCTGTCACTCAGGCTCCCCCAACCCCAGGCACTCACTCACACACCCCATGACTCACCCACTCATGCACGCTCGCACCCTACAGCAAAAACCCTTCCTGCCATGAACACAACAACACAACAAACCCCTTCTCCCTCACAATCTAACAGAACACCCGCCGCCCTCCTCCTACACACAATCCCCACAGTCCAAACCACGGTGAACACACGGAACGCTTCACTATACTGTCTGTCATGTACTTTAGAGACTCATTTAAGAAGCTGATTTTTTTTCTTTTTTTTTTGTATTTTATGTTCAATACACATGGTGACGTCACTGAATTGGTGAGTTAAGGCCTTGAACAACCAAGTTTAGAGGTAATATTTCCTCATTTATGGCCAAGGACAGTATTGCTTTATCAAAAAACCTTTTTCACTCAGCCTAGATACTTAAATATCCATAGTAAATTGCCGTCTTATTGACATTTACCACTAATTGAAATGCTAATATCAAGATGTAATCACACTGATTACTATAGCAGTTGGTAAAAAAAAAGAACTGAGACAGTATCTTTAGCCAAAGAATAAACGCTCCCACTATCGGATAACTCACTCAAGTTCTTGTGGCCCTTTGCTATGTCTCACCAGGGTCAAATGTTTCCCCTGAAACAAGATGGCTGCCACATGGAGAGTGAACAAACTTAAAAACTCAAAAGGGTGCAAACAGTTTTACAGCCAAGTTTCCCTGGGAATCAATCAGTCCTTTATCCTATACGGTATACTGTAACTGCAACACAGCCTGGGCACACAATACTACCTGAAGGACTGGGAACACACTGTGCATTTTTCTAATTCCTCAGACCTGTCTTAGTGCAGTTCACCACAACCTCCACAACGAGAGGAAGAAAAAAATACCGAGCAACATTAGCTACTGTGCTTTCTATAGCGTTTTTTATTCATTACCCCCCAGTATACTAAAACCAAAAAGTTTACGGTTACAGTATAAAATATACGCGTCGTTCTAAATGGTATTTGACCTTTTAAGTTTTTGTAGTTCGGTATCTTTAATATATAGTTTATGGTTTCAATACTATAAAAAATATTTTCAATTTGAACATTGGGGTCTTATTGTGTAGAGTGGCTGATGAAATGACCACAAAGGTGCCAATCTGAATGAAATGCACATTTATTTAAATTGTATTACTATATGTACCAGCTACAGAAACTGCCCCCTCCACTTTCTAAACCAAAGTTACACCACTGACTGGAGGTACTGTATTGTAGGCAATCATTTCAGTAGAGGTCAATGCAAGAATTGTCAAAATTACTTTTTTGTAAAGAGACAAACTATGGCTAAAACATCTGTTTCTAGTTGGGGCAATACTTTTATTTCATTATTGAAGTGAGCCACCCAGAAAATTATGGAAAACAAAATGTAAGAAGACATGCTATCTTGAAAGATTTATTTATATATATATGCTGATAACATGCAGTGTTCTAAAAGCTTGCTAAAGCAGATGAGAAGTGATTTCCCTTATTGTAACTTGAAAAAAAGCAACCACAATCTACTGTTATAAATGTGATTTTCATAATGTATTTTATAGATTTAATAGAAAAGCTTCAATCTTTTTAATATTATATTATATTACCTCTTGAAAAACAGCTTATGTTGGAAAATTACTTTTTGCAACTTGGTGTGTAATGGAAAAGCACATTTAATAAGTTTTCCAATTACTAGAAGCCAGGACTACTGAAGTCTATTTTTGATTGTTTGTTCAAGCCTGTTAAGCAGGTGCTGCTGTTAGTAACAGCATGGGAAAACATTCTTGGTGACAAAGCTAAAGTTTTCAGACTTTAGTTTTCAGGTGTATCCTTTGAGAATAAGAGGCATCAGAACATCTACGATAAATAAATCACAATTGAAAATAATATGGCCGCTGACATTTTTACTGCTGTACCAAAGCTGTAAAGTGACAATGAAAATATGTTGCAAAACAAGCAAATGTGACTGATTTGTATGGTGCCCAGGAGGGGACATGAGAGAAAAAATATATATCTCATGGTCACGAGATACCTACGTCGTGCGCGCGAGATATATATATTTTTTTCTCTCATGTCCCCTCCTGGGCTCTGTAGATTCGTCATTTAAAAGTGACCTTGCATTCAAACTAACTCGAGCTACCATTGTGGAAACCTGAGATATGTATTTCTTTGTAGATAACATGTTGCCCAGGACTACAATCCCACAATTCACTGCAGAGATGATTTATTTCTATGGAAACTAAGGAAAGGTAAGACAAATTGTCGCTTATAAAATATAAATGAGTTTTAGTTATTTTTGATCACGACATGCTCTATATTGAATAACGCTACCAGATTGGTATTGACTGATACTCAATAACTGTGTAAACAAGGGAAACCGAGGACTGCATTGTTTTGTGTAAAATTAATTAACATGGTTTATTCCATTTATCTAACAACTTCCAATTTCTTAAAGGTAATAACTCAGAAAATACAAGCTTCAGCACACCCTACTTGTTTTATTACATGTTATAAACCTGTCTGAATCACCATTAGCTTCATACAGTGCTCTGCATCTTTAAGAAAAACGTTTTTGGTACGGGAGTGTTAAACAAAGCAGTTTTTGCTTTTAAGAAACATAAATCTACACATTGGGCCATATTAATGAAATAAAACCACTCCCATAATACAGCAACTAGCACAACAGTGAACCAGCTGGTATAGTGTCTTATGAATACATAATGCCATAACGTTAAAAGGGGTTAATTATTATGAATACAAACACTGTTGGAATTCTAGGTTAGCTCTTTACGATGTCTCTAGGTGGTGACGACTGGTATTGTGATTGGGACCTGACAGGAGACACTAATGCTTCGCTCAGCAGTAATCCATAGGGTCACTTGACACTACACTGTAGCTACCAACCACTAGAGGGAGCCTTGTCACACCACCTATTAATGCAGCAGAGAAAAGCTTTTAAACACAAGACCTCTGATTTCCTCACATGCAATACAGACCAATCCAGAAATGAAATGATAGGGCCAATGGAGAGATGGCAAGGCAACATTTAAACATTTAAACATGAATTCATTATAACTGAGCATTACAGCCATCACTGGCTAGACATGCTCTGAATGCAAATATACTATCTGCATGTAGACGTGCATTTTGATATTACAATACAACCCCACAAAACAGTGCAGAATTTGTTGCAGTGGAAGCAAATATTATTTTTGGAATGCAGTTTCAATACCAACATTAAAGTAATCTTGAATTAATGCATTTAGATAATACATTAGGTTATAACTAGGGCTTGTATTTTTTTCACTGTAAAAAATTGCTTATTTCACAGCATTTCACGGCCTAAAAATAGGTATTTCATGATTAAACATAATATTTATTAAAGCAGAAAAAAATAGCGTCACATTCACAATTATTATACAACTGTTCCTACAAATTTAAATGCTTACCTGAAAAACAGTACATGCTAAACTTTAGAACATTTAGTTTTTTATGTCCACTTTCTGACATTCTATTTTCACCATCAGTGAAAATAAAAACATAAATAAATGTAAAAATAACAACACGTGTAACATGCCCTTCTTGTACTGGACAGAGTGATCTTTAGCAGAAATATTCCCAATCTTTGATTCAACTGGTGTCTTTTTCATTGAAGACATTTTAAAGAAACTCTGCAGCTCTATGCAGTGTGTTCAATCATTTACCAGAAGCAAACTAAACCGGCTGCCAGGTTCCTAAATGCAGTGTAACCCGTAGTGTGTCAATAAGGCAAATATTTGCTGTATTTATTCTTAAGCGATAGAAAATAGATTTACACTACTCTTTCAGAAATGGGAATTTTCACAGGGTGACTACATTTACGCAATGGCTAAATTTCAAGGAAATTAATGGAGTGACTCTACCACAATACCCCTTCAAAGACACCCGGTCCTTTATACAGTGGTGTAGATGCTTGGGGCTCTGGGGCTGTGGTTACTGGCTTGTGCCTGCCTCTGACGTCTTGACTATGATTTCAAATGCTTTCAATATACCTTCATCATGCTATGCTGTAGTTAACTTATAAGTAAAAGAAAACTAAAGGGTACATGAAGCGCAGTCGATGATAACAGTCTTCCGAGTGGAACCAATCTGAGACGGAGCTGCTACTGAGCGAGACTCCAAATGCACACATGCTCTAACTACAGCTATTAAAAGCCATGTGCTTTGAGCCCGGATTGCAATTTTAAACATCCAAGCATTCGGCAACAGGCTGTGTTATGCTGTCAATGCAGACGCCTGTTTATTGAAACTGTACTGAGTCCTGTTATCGCATTGGAACCCCCATGAAAGTAAATGGTAGAGATTCCACTCTTCAGTAGCATATTTAAAAAAGGGCTCATGTCTCATAATGTGTTCTTTACAAATAAGGCAGAAGAAAAAAGAACACTGTGAATTAAACTCGCATGGGATTTCATTATTGTGAGCTCTATGCACCTTGTGTTTGACCTACATAACGATTCTTCCCGGCTGAGGCTCTACTAATGAGGCCATAATCACTTGACACTTCAGTCTCGCATTCATTAAAAAAACAAACAAACTATGAGTTAGTCTCTTTATGCTTAATTACTGGATGTAATTCAAATGTAGCTACTCCCTGTGCCACATGTGTTAATGCTCAATTAATATTACATTCACTATTTATTATTTCTGCAAGGTACAGAAAAATATAAGAAAAACAAAATGTCAGAATCTGAAGCATAACTTGACTAACATATCAAAAATGACATTAAACATTTGAAAAAATAAAGGTTGCTGTTACTGGGTATGCATTTAAAATCATATACATTCCCAAATCAATAAACTAATTTGTTAATGGCAGCATTAAATATCTAAGATACAGTATGATTACGAAGGAATTCACGTGGATAAAACTTTATATTATGCGCTGGTAATCAATGTACTTGTGTCCTAACTAACTTGATATTGATGTTATGAGGCAAACATCAATACAATGTAGCACTTTCTCATACAGTATTAACCTTTACTGTATACTATTTTAAAGTGTGACTAAACTATATCTCTGTATATTTGAATGTAAGTTAAACCCTAGGCACTGGTTTACTGTGTGATGATGTTGGTGCTAATTGATCCTGGTTAAATTGTCTATAGGGGTTATAATTAAGGCTGTATTTTCCTTACGGTTATCCCAGATTTCACTGTACAGAATATGGTCAGTTTTGCATGTGGCAACGTTATTTTTTTTCTGCTTTTATAAATATTATGTTTAATCGTGAAATATCTTGAAATACCTATTTTTAGACCGTGAAATAAACTATTTTTTACAGTGAAAAAAATACAGCCCTACCTATGAGGTACCTGGGTAAGCCTCTGAAAGTTATATTGGTGCTGTGACAAAGATTAGATGAGTTGCAGAGGACGGTGAATTGCTATTGGCTGTATGTGCAGTGTACCCCTGTATTTCATATCTTGGCAGTTATTGTGAGTTGAATCAGCATAATTCAATTTTGTTCTTAGCTGGATACACTCACAGCCAACCTCTTAAGTGGCTCGTGTGAAAGATCTTTGGATCTGAACTCACAGGTCGGCAGTTACACTCTGCAACAACAGGACTTAAAGGTGTAGTTCCTCTAGTTTTAAAACCTATTTTTCAACCCTGACTTCGCTTCAGTCCCCTTTTCACTGCCCTTCTCATGTTTCCAGTAGGGGTGTGCAGAAACTCCTCCTCCTACTCAGAATTGTCTTTAAGAAGTATTATGTAGCAGTTATTCAATAAATCTATTAATTAATGCGTTGATTTCAAAAGAAAAAAAAATGTCCTTCCCTCTCATTTACAATTGAGTACCAATCAATGGCAATTAACTTCTGCATTGAGTGTTCTAAAAGGATATTGGAAGAATATTTCCTCTTATCCGGGACGCTGACATTTTTCCTATCGTATTGGCGTACCAAGACCATAAACTGACAGGACCTCAGCTTGTTAGTACAGCAGCAAAACCCAGTATGAGAGAGGCCCTCAAAGAGGCTTGCATGCAGGGCAACGTGGGGAAGCCAAAGGAATTATATAATTGAAAGAGTCATTGTTCACAGAAATAGTATTAACTATTGTACCTCGTAAAATACCTCATTTTCACATTACAGGATGGAAACAAATACAAAAAAGATGCCAAATTTACAGTAAAAAGTCTTAAATGATCAAACAAGACTGAAGAGTAGTGCTTTTGTTTTGTTGGTAATAGATCTGTTACAGAATTAGACTGTATTTGAAGTCCAATACATGTGTTAGTGATACAGCTCATTCACAGGCCACTGAAGGTGAGGAAACAAAACAAATATTTAGGTGAAAACAGGTAAATGCATGTCCGGCACACCTTCAAGAAGCAGCAAAGACAGGAATTTGACATAGCCTTTTACAATCACAATTACTGTCTGTGCGACTTCCTCTCACGTGTCAATACAAAAGACTCTAACGTCTTAAAAAAATAAAAAATAAAAATCCAGATTCCTATCACAGATATTTACAGAATGAACAAAAACAAACAGAGTCATAATCATGTATGAGCAAATCCCTTGTACATTCCTGCCAGGCTGTCCAGGCTGCAACATCTGGAGAAAGTTTGCAGTTGATTGTTTGATTAATCAAAGCTGTGTATTAGACACTAGTCTTTTTTTTAATGCTATACTGCCTGGGGTTAGGTTGAAAGTATCATTCCTGAACTTTGTTCTTATCTACTGACTTCTACCTCAGTCTTAACCTCTGGTTCCACCCCCTCCCCTTGTTCAAAGTGCACACACCATCAGTCAAACTAAGCCAAACAAGGTGTCACCACCTCTCTGTCTCCAGTGGGCTCTCTGCAGGACACACTGGAATGCTAACTTCAGGGGCCCAGGTACCGGCAACAAACACGCTGCCTAACAATCCCCGACAATATCTTTCTTGGCATTGCAAATTTCCCAAGAGAGCTACAGAAAATTCTGTCATACAAATACGTTATTTGTTTCACAGAATAACTCGGCCCCTGTGTTTACAAAAGACTGATATGGCATAATAAGCTTGCATCAGGCCCCTGGTTATGGTGATTTTCAAAGTGAGGATTTGGTTTTTAAAGGATAAGGCAGCCTTTCAAGTGACTAAAATCCACACTGCTTGTAGGCATTGTCAACAGAAAGCGGTTTTAAAAAAGCAAGATACTTATGAGTGGCATGACACTTACAAATAAACCCCATATCCCGGGTCAACTTAGAGAATGCATTTTGTGCTTAAATCCTTCTGTAATGCTCACCTACTTCATGTCCCACTGAGGTGCATGCAGCATATTGTATGTACACAACATGTATGTTTAAATATAAGGAAGCACACACATGTAAATGTGTTGGGTGATAAACTACCTTCCTGAAAAACCAACATGTTTCCACATTCCCTTTTTAAAATCATATTAAAACCCAGCTGGGTGGGAATATGGTTTCCAGCAGGGTCCCTGTTGTAACCAGTTTCACAGTTGTGTGGCTCTGTGGCACTGGGAGGCAAATTGACTGGCTCAAGGTGGTACAGTAAATCAGGAGCTCCTGGCATCCAGTCACTCAGCAAGCTCTCACCACCGCATTCCTTCATTTATTATAAGTTCCATCGGAAAATAACTAAACAGGTCCTATCAACAAACATAACCCTCTGTCAATTCATAGAAACGCCATGAGTTTAATCTGACTGCCATTTGCCTGAGACGCTGTATGTGACTGGCAGAGTACATTATTAGCTTAAGGAAGTTGATAATATAACACAACCCTGATTTGTGTATGCTGAGGGAAATGCCTGTCTTTCAGAATCACTGCAGTGGAAGTGGATTCATAACTCATCTGGGGATTTAGGGCATATTACAGTAGATGTATTCTGCTGGTGAAGGGCTACCTGAAAAAAGTTATGAGTTGTATGTAGTATTCTTTAATATCATAGAAATGATATAGCTTGTATTGTCAGAGTTTTGCACAAACAGATACCGGGCTGTGCCAAACTGCTGCTGTAGACTGTATAATAAATGTCTGTAAAAAACTTAGGAATTAAAGCAACACAGTTGAAAGAAATGTGATGATCAGGAGAACTAACTAATCAGCTACACCATGTAGCTAATGCCTATCTCCAGCTCTAATCCAGACTCCACTGTGATGGGATTCGGAACACAATGTAGGTGGCTCGTGTGCTTCCGCGATAGGAATGCTTTTGAATCCAGTTTCAAAACAGGGGGAGAACTTTTAAGGAAAGAATTAACCAACTGAGCAAACGTACACTTATATCACCAGACACCACAAACAATCCTGCTGTACAAGCACCAAAATCAGCAAGGTGCTCAATCGATCTGGAAAAGATTTACAGCACTGTACAACTGGATGACAACAACCTAAAAACTTAAACACAGTACCGTCGTTTGATGGGATTTCTGTGCTGCAGCAATTTTACTTCCCAGATTAGTTGCTAGCCCAGCACATGTACAGTATAAACCACAACGGCATTGAGTTGTACAGTTTTGAGGGACACAGGTCCTATTGGAAATCCTACCTTTGTGTGCAGCTCTCCTGTGCATAGCCACTGGTGCCATCTGCACCTGCTGCTTAGGCTGCTTTTTGACCAGGGTCCCCTCACTGCCAGTCCTCAGCAGCTTTTCACCTAAGCTGATTGTTTTGATCTGCTGCGAAATCTTCTTTCCTGGCGAAGGAAGCTTAGAAACTGCTCCGGCTGATGAGGGTCTGGCTAAGCGGGAAGGCTTGGACATCTTGCCTGTTCCTGAGTCCTTCTTTTCCCTCCTGTGATCTTCAGTTCCAGTGTTTAATTTCTGATTCCTCTAGTGGAGTTAAGAGGGGGAGGAGTGGGGGTGGGGGGGGCTCTGCTGTGAAAGGTGCGTTCCTGCAGTTGGATTAGAGCAGCGTGCCTCCGGAGCTCATCTTCTCTTGGGAACAATAAAGGCACTGTATGGTCAGCAGACAGTTTATCAGACCTGTGGAATGTGAGGATGCTGTTGGGATGAAAACAGATGACTGGTCTGCCCCTGCGTTAGTGATTTCTATCTCTCTCTCTCTCTCTCTCTCTCTCTCTCTCTCTCTCTCTCTCTCTCTCTCTCTCTCTCTCTCTCACTGGAGAACAGCTGCTCTGTCAGTGACTGTTAAAACCCTCTAGCAAGCACAGACCAGACACAGGGCACAACTAAAGAATTCCAACAGAGCCCACCCCCTCAGGTACACCATTAGAAGCCAATACAGATGTGAGCTCTTCCTTTCAAATGTTATTATTGTAGTTTCCCAATCCAGTCGGCAGATTTAGAATAAGCAGTTATCACTCTTTTCCCCCATTTCTCTTATGTTTCCTGTTTATTTATAATTGCAAACATTACAGATCTCTTTTTTTTTTTAATAGCAGTCTTCATTCATCCTGGATACACAGCAACTTGCTTTTTAAGAATATTTATGCTACATGAACAAAACAAAAAAAAACAGGGTTAGCAGATTTCAGTGGGAAGGATTACAGTTTAACCAATGCACAGTGTTGTGTTCGACTTCTTTCTGTATAAACCTAATGAGACATAAAGATATGCAGTCATGTGTGCCGCTCAGATCGGCTGGTACTGTAGTTAATCTCTGCCCAATGCATTAGATCCGATAATACACATTTTTTATTCTTTTTTTTTTCAAAAAAAAAGTTGGCAATGCCCTAGCAATGTTCCGAGCATAACAGGACTTATATCATTATACAGATATATGAGTCAAGTAGACGAATCGATGAAGACATTGGGATAGGCATTTTGTTTACTTGACTTTAGTTTAGCCACAGAACTGATGAATGAGAGTTTATAGGATCTTTTTTTTTCTCCATACAAAAAAAGGAGAAAAAGAATGGCAAATACTAAAGTCCACCTAAACAATTTCCCTGCAGTACAAAGGAAGCGTGCAGTTTAACACTGTACAAACCCTTTAGCAGAACCCTAAACGCATCTCCCTTTTAGTCTCGGCAGAATCAACGCTTGCCCGAGGGCACAAATTTGAATCCATCTAATCTTATATGCCACCGAATTTATACTGACATGAATGAGAACATAATGATAATGTTGGTTCACTGTACTGCACTTTTGTCAATCCCCACTACAAAATACAGACCACCCAAACATGAGATAAAAAAGAGGTCAATGAAACCTGCTGAATAATGTTAAGTTAACATATTTAAGTGCATACTGCTTTGTAGTTTTCTATATACTTAACAAAAAACTGACACAAGATGAAAAATGTGACATTTCAAAATCTAACATGAAATACTATACTACTATTATGGCTTCCGATAGACTTTTGGAATACCATTGTAGTTTTTTTGATTACATCATGTTAAATAAAATACCTAAATTATGTTCATATACAGTAGTTAAAAAAAAAAAAGAAAAACACTGTCTCAATCCTAAAATTCTAGGTGATGCAAAACTTTTGGCCATAGCTGTATTCTGCAAAACAAAACATCAAAATGGGATTGTAATATCAATGCAGTTTAAATCTCACAATCTAAAATATGTTAAACAGGATAACTCTTTGAAGCTGACCCGACTACAAACCCCTACAGACTGTTTATAATTTATTTCAGCAGTCAGATGTGAAAAAAGGCTAACCCTTGTTTTTGTATAGTTGCCTAAAGGTGTGCTGAAATTAATTTGAAGTAGTGGGTAGATAGCAATAACCGCATCCCACACTAGACATTAAAGTGAGCTACAGTGTGTTAGCAAGTTTAATGGTGAATTGACTTATATACGTCAATGTAGCCAAGTGGCTGGTATGTGGTATACCTTATGAGTTGTAATCTACTGGCTCTTAGTCTATTGACCAAACAATTGATTTTCTTGGTTACACCTAGAACACAACCATAAGTATATACTTCAATGCCACCTGCTGGACAGTCAATAATTAGCAGCTGAAATTAACACACTACCTAGGAATAACGATGTACAAGCTGAATAAAGTTTTTGTATTGTCTATGGGTAGTTAATTTAGGCTGCCATTTCAAAACATTTCTACAATGGTGACAGGCCTCCTTAATCATGACTGTGTGTTAAACCTTACACCCCATTCTACAACCATTGTTTAACCTGACGACTGCTACCTGAAGCACTGCTTTAACCAGAAAGCTGAACAGAAACAATCCATTTCTGAAGATATCATCATATGGAACATGTGCCAAGTGGAGGGGTTACCTCACCGAAAAAAGGAGGCAGCTGAATTAGAAAGAAACATGACATATTAGTCTTCACCACGCGTTTCTAATGTGAAAAAAGAACATCTTCCTGTCAAAGCATGATCAATTATTATTAAGATATTTACATTATCACATGTCATAAAAGTATAGTATAACGCAACACTAAAGCTTCAAAATTTAAACCTAAAATATAATGTATAAAGCTATGGAAATATAAAACATACAGGAATTTTTTAATTAGTATCTTGGGCTCAGCTGAAGGCTACTTTTAAGTTTTTGCCAAAACTTACAATGAAAAGGGTTCACTAACTCGCTGTTATCTGTTGTCACAATGCCCATGTTCCACTTCAGGTACAGGGTGAGGTAATTGGTTCAAGCTGTTGTTAGGTATTTAATAATTAATCTGCTCTTAGCTGACCCAGACATTGAATGGACATTTATGTTAAAAGACTTGAGTGAAAGTCAATTGGGTGTAAGACTAGACCTGTCAAAGCCTTGTGTGCAGGGGCCTCAAATAAAAAGGAAGCCATGTGACAGGACTCAGAAAAGAAACAATTCAACTGAAAACTACTCATTGACCCATGCATAGTATATTAATCAGTGTTGTAGTCACTGCACGTAAAATCTCATTTTAATGTACAGTACTGTATGTAACAATTACATCTTTTGATGATGATGAAACTTGCTAAGTGCCTTCTTTACCACATGTTATTGCATATATCATAATCTGGGGGGAAACGGAGGCTGTCTTTCTGCATATACTGTAACTATGTATGTACAGTTTTACATATATCTTGTTCAAATTATGAAGCACTTTCATTCGGTTCACACAACTGGAATTAACTACCAAGATATCACAAAAAAATGAATCAGTTTAGAGGGTTTCAGGTGGAGCCGATGACATACCTTTAAATTAATGGAAAATAAACTTGCTTTTGAACTCCCACTGTAATTAATGGGCATCTTAGCCACTAGGAGGAGATGCATTACACTAAACACATGTTATAAATGCCTTACTGAACTGTAGCAATATCATTGATGACATTACAACTGTTATACACTGTTACGTTTACATTGTTCTACTGTTGGTTCGTCACTGTTCAATCAATGAGCAGTCCAAGGCATAAAGCCTTCAGATGCTCTGAATATTTGTTGATTTCATAGTACCTTCTTGATCTCGACTTCTGCTTTTGATAAGCTTGCCCAGGTGGCATGAGTGCTGACCTGGTCACATTAAAACAACAGTTGTCCTCTTTATGTCTCATGTATTGTGCTGGAGGGTACTTTAGATTTGACTTACATCACACTTCAAATTAGCAAATATAGTTCTCCAATTTAGTGAGCATATGACAAATTCAGCAACAGAATGTATCTGTGCTCAGACCCCTGAGATTGCAGAGGCATTACTATCAGACAAATATGCGCCACAGTAACATTATTAATGCATGGCTTGTTTTGTTTATTTTTCTTGCAGAACTTTCTATTCTTTGTTTACTTCTAACAGAAGCGCCCCCAGGTTTTGCTAATTTCGCTATTTAAAAAAAATGTTTTTGGCCAATATTGGCTCACAATCATAACAATGTTAACATTTTAACCAAAAAAAAAAAAAACATGAAATGAATTGTTTCGGTTTGACTAAACGCTTTATCCCAAAACAGCTGGACAATATTCGTATTACGCTTCACTTGTGAGCCAAACATGACTCACCAAACTGATTACATTCCATGAGAATTAAGGTGAGTCATTACCAACTGTACTTATCTTTCATTTCCTGCTGTCTGTGAGATTTACTACAAGTGTCATTTTTAAAATCAAAATAAGTCTACAGACACACACAAATACTGCATTTATATATATATATATATATATATATATATATATATATATATATATATATATATATATATATATATATATATATATATATACAATACTGTGCAAAAGTTTTAGGCAGGTGTGAAAAAATGCTGTAAAGTAAGAATGCTTTCAAAAATAGACATGTTAATAGATTATATTAATCAATTAACTAAATGCAAAGTGAGTGAACAGAAGAAAAATCTAAATCAAATCCATATTTGGTGTGACCACCCTTTGCCTTCAAAACAGCATCAATTCTTCTAGGTACACTTGCACAAAGTCAGGGATTTTGATTAAACAATTATACCAAACAGGTGCTAATGATCATCAATTCAATATGTAGGTTGAAACACAATCATTAACTGAAACAGAAACAGCTGTGTAGGAGGAATAAAACTGGATGAGGAACAGCCAAACTCAGCTAACAAGGTGAGGTTGCTGAAGACAGTTTACTGTCAAAAGTCATACACCATGGCAAGACTGAGCACAGCAACAAGACACAAGGTAGTTATACTGCATCAGCAAGGTCTCTCCCAGGCAGAAATTTCAAGGCAGACAGGGGTTTCCAGATGTGCTGTCCAAGCTCTTTTGAAGAAGCACAAAGAAACGGGCAACGTTGAGGACCGTAGACGCAGTGGTCGGCCAAGGAAACTTACTGCAGCAGATGAAAGACACATCATGCTTACTTCCCTTCGCAATCGAATATGTCCAGCAGTGCCATCAGCTCAGAACTGGCAGAAAACAGTGGGACCCTGGTACACCCATCTACTGTCCGGAGAAGTCTGGTCAGAAATGGCATTCATGGAAGACTTGCGGCCAAAAAGCCATACCTCCGACGTGGAAACAAGGCCAAGCGACTCAACTATGCACGAAAACACAGAAACTGGGGTGCAGAAAAATGGCAGCAGGTGCTCTGGACTGATGAGTCAAAATTTGAAATATTTGGCTGTAGCAGAAGGCAGTTTGTTCGCCGAAGGGCTGGAGAGCGTACACGAATGAGTGTCTGCAGGCAACAGTGAAGCATGGTGGAGGTTCCTTGCAAGTTTGGGGCTGCATTTCTGCAAATGAAGTTGGGGATTTGGTCAGAATTAATGGTCTCCTCAATGCGGGGAATACAGGCAGATACTTATCCATCATGCAATACCATCAGGGAGGCATCTGATTGGCCCCAAATTTATTCTGCAGCATGACAACGACCCCAAACATACAGCGAAAGTCATTAAGAACTATCTTCAGCGTAAAGAAGAACAAGGAGTCCTGGAAGTGATGGTATGGCCCCCACAGAGCCCTGATCTCAACATCATGGAGTCTGTCTGGGATTACATGAAGAGAGAAGCAACTGAGGCTGCCTAAATCCACAGAAGAACTGTGGTTAGTTCTCCAAGATGTTTGGGCCAACCTACCTGCCGAGTTCCTTCAAAAACTGTGTGCAAGTGTACCTAGAAGAATTGATGCTTGATGCTGTTTTGAAGGCAAAGGGTGGTCACACCAAATAAGGATTTGATTTAGATTTTTTTTCTGTTCACTCACTTTGCATTTAGTTAATTGATAAATATAATCTATTAACATGTCTATTTTTGAAAGCATTCTTACTTTACAGCATTTTTTCACACCTGCCTAAAACTTTTGCACAGTACTGTATATATATATATATATATATATATATATATATATATATATATATATATATATATACTGTATAATAATATACAAATGTTGTGAGAATTGCTGAATGTAATACACAGGTTACATGCAATATAAGGGGTGCTTGGGATACTTGATAACAACATTCTATATGGTATATAATAGACTCCTCGGTATCTGTCAACCAATCAGAGCCAGTTCTGTCTGATGGATGCCACGACACACAGACAAACCCCATTCATGACATCATCTGCACCACAGTGAGTTTATACAATGATTTGTTCTCAATATTAGTATGGTTGACACCACCTGCTTGAAAACTAGTACATTTCATTAAATTCAACAGTGGCATCTCAATCAGGCACATACTGTACATTAGCCACTTTAATGGAACTCCTGACATTTACCTTTTCCCTCTTTTGCATACAAATACCAATGGACTAAATCAAGATTTGCTATGGTCTGAAACACACTTCTAATTGGATTTTGTAATGCACTGTATATAACAACAGTAAAGCAGTATACAGTAGTGTTTAAGAGTTCTACTTGTGACAATTTTACCTGTCCTATAATCTATACTGTGGTGTTTCTGATATGGTAAGAGCCAACAAAACAATTCCTTACATGTTCCACTCTGAGTATTTTTATTTATGGCTTCTAATTCAGAGCTGCTTAAAAAAACAGACAGTGGATACAAGGGGTTTACAGTAAACAAAATCCTTTCTAGTTTAAGTGCCTCGTTCAGTTAATATCTTTTAAAAGCTGCTACTCCTGTTTTTCATGCGCATCACTGCAATTGCTGGGCATGAAAAGCATAAAGAGAAGGACAGGACATGAATTTTGTTTCCAATTTTTTGCCTTAGAGCAAGTACTTTCCTGTCTCATTTTGTGCTAATGCTGTTTCTCATTGCAATCCTTTGCAGCTGTCAGCACTGTTATTGTACCAAGTAAACCATAGGCTGAGCAGCTACTAGATGGGTCGCAACGAAAGGAAGCTTAAAATGGATTCAGACTTCATTTCTTCTTCAAGTTAAGAACAAATAGATGAGATCATTTCATGGTTAATAATCTACACAAATCCCTTCTACAAACATTATGCAAAGCAGGGAGCTGTGCCTTCCCAGAGTAATACAGAATACTAATGTCCCTATTAAGGAATATTATCAGCTCCCTGCTTACAGCTGAGTTGGCTGCATTAAGGTTCACAGCCTGCCCCAGTAATGGCAGTTCTGTGACAGCTGTACCTGGAAGACATCAAGGCCAGGTGAACTGATGGCATCCGAGAGATACTGTAGAGATTAAAGGTCAATGCCTTCTACCAATGGAAAAGACCATCAAGAATTCAGTTCAGCAAAATGAAAGTGTGCATTTATGAAGTGTATGCATATCGCAGTTGCTGTTTTAAAAAATACATTTATAACAAGTTCCTCAAATGGCAGATCTCTATTTTGTAGATAATCTACCAGAATCTATCTAGCCAGTACAATACTAATGGGGTTGTAATTCTGTTTAGGTATAATCTATATGGGCATTACATTTTTAATTGAATTGCCTTACAACAATCCACACCATTATTTATGGGAAATGACGGCGTATAAAGTATGTACCGTGTACAGGTGCTGCATATATTTGATGTTAAGATTAAAATGTACATTATTGTAAGTTTACTGTGGTAACGTAACTTGGAGATTCCGGATGTTATTATAAAAATGCCTTGTTTGTCAGTTTGATGTGTTTATTCTAGTATGTTCAAGTTTTAAATGTGTGACAACAATCAAGCTGGAATTACGGGTGCAGTTGTCACTTGTATGATCTAGTGATGACATGACTTATAATTATCCTTTTGACAGCTTTAGTGGTTGTTCACCTCCTTGACAGCCACATGAAGCTCATGCAAATTGCTGATTACACTGCACACAGGACTCTCTGGAATATGGAGCGGCTTTTTTAAAATTCCATTTAAATAGACTTTTTTATGTCAACACTGTAGAAAATCAATTAGACAGTTCTGCTTCTGTTGAAAGCAAACAGCAGTAATTAAAGCTCCATGTGTGCTCATTATTTTGAATTGGTCGTGTTTTTTGCATTCCTCTGTTGTTGCAGCTTGTTTTTCATATAAAGATTTTATAACTTTCATTCTGCATTTCTCAGAGTTTGTGGCTGGCTGGCTGGGTTTCATGGTGGCGTGTTTAAAAAGCAGCACTGACGCAGCCAGTTGCCACAGACTTTCTATTGCCAAGTGTGCAGACCTTTTTGCTGCTCAAGCCTGCATTCCTCCATGGTACCATGCTCGGCCATGGAAAGTCTTTGGTAATAGGTCACATTCATTTGGTTTCTAAACCTCTGTACTCCTTAACTCAGCCAGCCAGTCAGGAAGTCTCCGAAAAGCCATTAAAAAAGTTAGCGAGTCTTAACCAACTGACCAAAAGAAGCAGAATAAGAACAACAGCTGCAGGGAAAGGGACAAATTGCATTTACCGGCCAGCAGTAAGAAACTGCAATAAACTGAATCATACGTAGTTGTGAGGATTTGTTGCTGTAAAGGTGGTAATCTACCCAATTAGGTGGCCCGAGACCCAAAGGGTCTAATACCACTCCTTATATCACTCAGGAGTCATTTAATTTCAAAGGGGGTTAGGGGGTTGGGGGCAATGGGGTATTTGAAATTTCCTCACTGCTGCAACCAACAAATATACACATCTAGGTGCCAATCTAGTTTCAATGGGACTCTGGACTTTCATCTTCACTTGAGAGAAATTGCACTAGTGAATATATGTATCAGTTAACTGTTGGCCTGGTTTCTTAAACATCGAAACCGAATAGCATGCAGCTTGTTATGCTAATCGTTTCACAGGCAGAACTGTTGGTGAAGTGCCGTTCCGGCTTAGTGCTGGCCCTAGGCGACAGCTCCAGAACTGTGTTAGCTGTCTGGTAACGTGCAAGACAAGACAAGACAACTACAAGACAAAACAAGCAAAACACTCACTGTACTTTTCTGATTAGGAACGGGTCTCTCACAGTCCTTCTGTTTATTTACACAAACCATAAGCGAAGGAACAGATTGCGATTCTCCGCCCCCTTTTATTCCGTCACACATGACCCCTTTGTAAACGAGCGCAACCGCCTCTCCAATCTGCGGCTGCCACGTCGTTTCCTTTCCAGGTCAACGTGTTCTTGCAACGGAGTCTCGCCTTCATCCACACTGGCCGACTTCCCGACCCTGGGAAAGAACTGTCAGACCAGCCCATCCAAAGAACTCTGTTCTCGCTGCTTAGCGCCCTCACAGGTTGGGAAGGAAACTTACAACTAAGAATCATTGTATTTCTGTCACAGTCGGTAAGGAGGAATGAACAATTATTTTCAACCTCAGTGCATGATAGGAGCTCTCCCAGCATGTATGCAGCAGAAGATGAAAGGAACTACTTAAAAGACAAAACATATTATTTTCTATTCATAACTACAAGGAAAGCTAAGCAATGTGCCACTAATGATACCTCCACTAAAGAACTATAGTAAAGCTGTGTCATACAGTAGATGCATGTTTTTCCCAATGTAATACAAATGTATTAATGTAAAATTGCTGATTAACTACTGATATTGGCAAGATATCACGTCCATATGGGCAACATGTTAAACTATGTCAAGTTCAAACAAAAAATAAGTTAAACAGTACATTACAGTAGAAGTCAATGTGGCACAATAATTGACAAGAAAGGTGAATTCTCTTGATAGGAATAATCAATGCTTTTTTACTTTTTTTTTCTTTTTTTTTTACGGTTTACAATTCCATGAACCCAGCAGAATTAAAGTATCCTTCATGAATAATGTGAAGGAGTTAGACTAAATAAAATAAAATACCTGTGATGTGTAGCACACACTTTACATTGCACTAGTGAATATATGTATCAGTTAACTGTTGGCCTGGTTTCTTAAACATCGAAACCGAATAGCATGCAGCTTGTTATGCTAATCGTTTCACAGGCAGAACTGTTGGTGAAGTGCCATTCCGGCTTAGTGCTGGCCCTAGGCGACAGCTCCAGAACTGTGTTAGCTGTCTGGTAACGTGCAAGACAAGACAAGACAACTACAAGACAAAACAAGCAAAACACTCACTGTACTTTTCTGATTAGGAACGGGTCTCTCACAGTCCTTCTCAGTTTATTTACACAAACCATAAGCGAAGGAACAGATTGCGTTTCTCCGCCCCCTTTTATTCCGTCACACATGACCCCTTTGTAAACGAGTGCAACCGCCTCTCCAATCTGCGGCTGCCACGTCGTTTCCTTTCCAGGTCAACGCGTTCTTGCAACGGAGTCTCGCCTTCATCCACACTGGCCGACTTCCTGACCCTGGGAAAGAACTGTCAGACCAGCCCATCCAAAGAACTCTGTTCTCGCTGCTTAGAGCCCTCACAGGTTGGGAAGGAAACTTACAACTAAGAATCATTGTATTTCTGTCACAGTCGGTAAGGAGGAATGAACAATTATTTTCAACCTCAGTGCATGATAGGAGCTCTCCCAGCATGTATGCAGCAGAAGATGAAAGGAACTACTTAAAAGACAAAACATATTATTTTCTATTCATAACTACAAGGAAAGCTAAGCAATGTGCCACTAATGATACCTCCACTAAAGAACTATAGTAAAGCTGTGTCATACAGTAGATGCATGTTTTTCCCAATGTAATACAAATGTATTAATGTAAAATTGCTGATTAACTACTGATATTGGCAAGATATCACGTCCATATGGGCAACATGTTAAACTATGTCAAGTTCAAACAAAAAATAAGTTAAACAGTACATTACAGTAGAAGTCAATGTGGCACAATAATTGACAAGAAAGGTGAATTCTCTTGATAGGAATAATCAATGCTTTTTTACTTTTTTTTTCTTTTTTTTTACGGTTTACAATTCCATGAACCCAGCAGAATTAAAGTATCCTTCATGAATAATGTGAAGGAGTTAGACTAAATAAAATAAAATACCTGTGATGTGTAGCACACACTTTACACGTGACAGCAGATGTGTAGCAGCAGATTTTAACTCCTTCTTCACTGAACATAGAGGCAGTAATCACTGAGGAATGGCCACATATCCCTTTGAAACAATGTAAACACCTTGAAGACTTGTCAAACCAGTGGCGTCCTGGCTCCCCATGTTTACCCTATATCCTATGGATGGTGGTTTCCCTGTAAAATCCTGTCTCAGAATTATTAACAACTGCTACTACACAGAAGAGCTTGCATTTATTTACAAAATATACTCTGTAGATTCAAATAAAACATAAACTCCATTACCTGTGGCTCCAACATGCCCAAGCTTGCCACTTACAGAATATAATAAATAGTTAATGATAATTACTCAGAAATGGGGGATACTTAAAATGTTACTTAAAAGTAAAACTGCCTTTCCAATTTGCCAAAAAAAATTGCTAGTTTTTGGTATTCTGCATAAGTCACTGTCATTAAGTCCTAAATCGCTTACAAAGCTGGGCTGTGACTCGTTGAACAGTGGGTGTAAAAAGCCTTCCAATATACACCTTACAGTGTTCTAAAGGACCTCATTTACTGTTTGTACACACTTTACACCAGGCAATGCACTCTGCAGCTCAGTCACCCGCTGTATGTATTTAAGTACAGTATATTCCCTTCCAAATGTTTACAGCAGTTGACTGTGGTAAATTGTAGGATACAGAAAAAAACAGAGAAATGGCTCCACTGAGAAACTTACAGACATAATGTTAAAAGTTTAAATGGCTGGAAACAAACGCACTGTAATTAACATGCAGCACAGAAATGAAAACCTATCAATGTGTTTAAGCTATTCATCTCCACGGACTTTTAATAAATGGTTCAACAAGCAAATAAGCAGTATGCACATCTCAGCCCAATTTCTCATTTGAGTTGTCTGAAGACATGTCTGGTATAAACAATTAAAATGATAATCAGTTTCCTTGGAAATCTCAAAAACATGATGTATTCGACCGCCCCAAGATCTCCTGGTGGATCTGGAAGCAGTGTATGAAAAAAACAAAACAAAACCCCTTGGTTCAGATTGTAAAGCTGACAGTTCAAGAATGTGCTATAAAAGTAAAATGCATTACAGTAATTGAATTCTCTTTAGTGGAAAACATTATCACGCAAACACAGTGTTTGCAATCCCACTGAAATATAGCTTCTAGGACAGAATTTTGAATCCTTAGACTACTGATGTTGCAAAAATCAGCTGCACACCACTTTCAATTTCAATTTAATTAAAATGTACTTATATAGTGCCCTTCATACCACAGTATCTCTTTACATGTTGGTTCAAAGAGAAAGACGTATGCAATATCAAGAAGTAGTAAATATTACAAAGTAACAGTACAAATACTACTACTGCTAATAATAATAATAATAATAATAATAATAATAATAATAATAATAATAATAATAATAAAACTCATATAAACAATTGAATAATATAGGAAATTAATAAGAAGGATAAAACACAAGATTACAAAAATAAGAAAATAAAATAGATAAAAAACATTTATATTTGTAAGTCAGGCTGAAAATACTAAATTATCAAAGTAAGTCTTTGGTTTACAAAAAGCCACACAGATTGTGATCTGACTTCACTGGCTTTCTCCGCTTCTTGAATCAATGTTAATAGGACTCCACTGTACTGTACTGTCCTTCATGGCCGGGCTCCAGCCTCCAGCTTATTTCTATAGCATCTAATTCTCAGAGATCTCATGGATAATTTATATTTATCCCACACAAACATACAAAAAGAAATAGCTATGTGGAAGACAATTTGGCTGTTTCGGGTCTAGATGTAAGCGTAAGCTTGACCTCTGTATGTCCCGTGTTACCAGGCACCTTTCTGTCTCTTCTCTATGGTTTTCAATGTTAATCTACTGCCTGCTGCAGGTTTAAAGCCACCAGCCAATGGAAGGTCATATTTAGCCTGCCAGTTATTGAGAGGTCTGTCATCCTGAATTCAACCACCCGAGAAGTCTGTATATTTATTGGATATAATTCAGCTATTCAGGAAATACAGTTCAAAGGTACTTACTGTATCCTTGTAATGTAGGTAGCTTCAAGTTATTTCATTAGAAACAAGAAGGTGTGATGTGCTTTGCTGGTGAATGAGGCCTGTGGGAAATGACAGCTCTGTGAAGTATGCTTGGCTTCATGGGGATATTCCCTTTTACAACTCAATACAGATACGATTCACTTACTGTTTATGGGGTTTAAAAACAATGTAGTATGCCACTGTATACCAACCAACAAAGCTGATGTGATATGTCAGCTTAGCATGTCTACTGACCAATCAATGTGAAAGATTTTAAATAAAACCACATGTATTTGATCTATAATCATTTATTTTGCAAGAAAGTGAATTCCTACTCAAGCCTTGGGTATGCCTTTTTTATTATTTATTGTTTTCATTGGTTGAACTGACTGCTGTTTCACAGTGTCGTTTTCAACACATTTGATTGGAAACGATTATAGAGAAGATATGTGTGCTGTTATTTAATACCCTAGGTGGTGTTCGATTTTTGATTTTTCCTCACTTTGTTAACGTTGTAAACCCTTGCCTCACTCAGAAGCACATGACCTGTTGAACAGACAGGAAATGATGACAGGGATTAACTTAATGAAACAATTACAGTCATGCTAGATGTTAATTAAAATATGTTCTGTAAAATAAATCAATTTTAGACCTTATAGGGAAAAAAGCATAAGGCACTAATGTGGATAAAGTCAAAGGGGACAAATATGGGTGGCTCAATTTGAGAGAGCATAAAAATCAGCCAACCTCTTGTACTCCCAAATTTTATTATTTATTATTTGTTTATTTAGCAGATGCCTTTATCCAAGGCGACTTACAGAGACTAGGGTGTGTGAACTATGCATCATAATTGTGCCATATGTTATAGTAATTCTCTGCCATGAAAAAGCAAAAACAATTTAAAGCAATTTAACCTAGAATAAATCTACTTGACAATGACAAGCAATTATTCTGTATCTTCATTATATTTTGTATCTAATAGTACAAACTGGCTTGCTATTGATATAAACCGTGTTGGGTTTATTGAAACTTGGCACTATGTTAGCAAATTTAAATAGCGACCTTTAGATTTACATTAGATTTAAATAACAGAAATATGTATTTAGACAGGTCCTTCTTTATTATTCCACAGGTAATCATTTTAGGAAATGTGTATCTAATAACAGAAGTGCGTGTACCAGTTAGCACTGACTATAAAGACAAACATGTTACCTTTTAGTAGGCCTATAATAATTGAATTCATTATTGTGTCACATTTCATTTCCAGAAGGGTATTTAACATGTGCAAAGAGGCTCTGATAAACTTGTATGTAGAAGGACCATGGCAAGAGTTACTGAAGGGTTTATTAAGAGGTCTTGAGTGTAAAGTGAGTGTGTGGATGTGTGAAAATGAAGATCAGAGAAATGGAAATACTGTCATCACTACAATGCACAAGGCTGGTGCTGAAGAAGTTAAAACAGGAACACACTTCATTGAGGAAAGAATCCCTTTAAGGGCCAAATTGAATTTGATTTGACTGTTGACCTATTTGTATTATGACCGTAAAAGAGTTATGTTAATGTATGATTTAATGGTTTTAAAATGATAAAATAAAAATAAAAATGAACATATTAGGCAGCTCAATTAAAGATCCTGAGCTGCTTCTTCTGGTATTAAGCACAATATGTTGTTTCTTGTTCATTTTGGGGAGAATACAGGGTTGTATAATTATCTGAAACTCTGGTAGTACAAAGCTGGATGAAACTTAAAAAGTAATAACTATTTAGTAGGTGTTAAGATGTTGTCATGTTTGTACATCCCAGTTTTTTCTCATTATCAGGAGAAATACGATCTGTGTTAGTGTAAACTATAAATGGGTTCAGCAGAGCCTTCTGCAATGAAAAACAGATGGTGACATGGGCCTACTCCAGCACACCCAAGTATTAGAACTAAAAGAATCTGAGATTATCACAGAGGAAGACTGAGAGACACTGAAGAGAAGCAGGTGAAGGAGAATGGGAGTGAAAGGCTTTATCGGGGCTTGTTGAACAATCAATGGGGTGTTACTGAGGACAGCATGTTGCCTCCAAATGATGAACAACTTCTAACAAGGAAGCAACTTAATAATCAACACCTTCAAAAGCACTGTATGGTCCAGCCGCAGCTGGCACTTGTAAAGCTACATTATCAACTATATCTGTTCACATATGCTGTTGGTGTTGTTTGCAGGGTGATGTTCACTAAATAATCTGCTGATTTCTTGAAAAGTCAATGTACAATCATCTAAAATGTTTAATGTAAATATATTATCTTAATAGATCTTTACATCTTAATAGAAAATGCACAACTTTAATCAGGAATTAGTATTACTATGCTAGGAACTTTATGTACAGCACTATATACGTATATTAAATTGAGTGCTTTGCAGTGAAAAAACAAACAAACAACAACAACAAAAGACTAATGGGCTTCTGTTCTGTACCAGCAGAACATTCATTTATATAAGACAGCCTCCAGCTTCTCTAAGCCAGCTGCGAAAAGGGCAACTGTGAAAGCATAGAGGTAGCAAAATATACCTTTTCCACCTATAGGAAGCTTAAAGATTAAGTAGTGGGGTTCCAAAAAATATGTTTAAATATATTTTTTAATAACATACCTGTGATTTTTTCTTTTCATTGTTAACATCCTGACAACTTTTGACACTATAACTTTAAAGTCTGTTTCAAAGCACTTTTCAAAATGTCTGCTCTAGTGCACTGGGGTTTGAGATCATCCTCTAATTCACTGCAGGAAGAACAATTAAAAAAACAAACAAACAAAAAAAAAACAGCATAACAAGTGCTCTGGTTTTTCTGTTCCGTACCACATCATGGATCATTATTGCTGTGTTACCTGTTTGACCATATGGGCAATAATCCTTACACTATCAGTGCACTAGAGCGGACATTTTGAAAAGAGCTTCGAAACAGACTTTAGAAGTTGTAAGTGTAAAAAGATGTGAGGATGTTAACAATGAAAAGAACAATGACAGGTCCGTTATTTGAACAGTTGTAGCAGCACGTGGGGACGTGGAGCGCTATAATTTACAGAACCCCGCTACTTACTCTTCAACACCACTTCTGGTCATGTAGCTTTGTTGTTGTGCACTACGGCAGCCTGTATTGTATGAGCTGCACATGCACATGTATGAGCCTTTCACAAAGGTTCGTATAAATGTTTCGCCTCTGCTGTATTCTCTAAACTGTCAAGACTATTTGGATAATAAATGTGCCTCATAATCTCATGTTCCTACTGGAAGCAGAGAGAGCTCTTGGCTGCACACGCTGTGATTATGTAGAAATCAGAAGGCTGGATTGTACTTCAGGCTGCTTCACATTTTCCTTCTAAATAAAGGAAGCTTTCAAAACCTGGTGAAAAAGCTGTCAGATGCCAGACTCTTGGACACCCAGTGTAAATATTTTTTTTGCACTATGTAACAGGTGCAGGTGTCTACAGCTATGGCCAAAAGTTTTGCATCACTTTTAGGATTGAGACATAATTAAAAATAAATAAATAAAACTATATAAACATAATTTAGATCTTTTATTTTCAATATGTTAACATTATTCAACAGGTTTCATTTGACTTATTGAAGCAAAATGAGTTAATTCTATAGGGTGATGCAAAACTTTTGTCCATAGCTGTACTGGTTTCATTGATCACGTATCTGTGGTACCCACAGCTGTGGGTATATATGATATGTTACCCTATTGAATTACACACCACTTTGTAGTTTTCCATATATTTAACAAAAAGCTGACAACAATTTAAAAATTTGACATTTCAAATCTAACATGAAATACTGTATTACTAGTATGGTTCTTCTGCAATATCATTTTGTAGTTTCTTTGATTACATGATCTAAGATCTAAATTATGTTCATATATGTTTGTTTCTTTTAATGTGTCAATCCTAAAATCCTAGGTGATGCAAACCTTTTGGCCACAGCTGTACAGTGAGGTTCAGTGGTCTGTGTTGTGTCAAATCTTCCTACCAAAACTACAAGTTTTAAACACTATCATAATATAACTGTATAACCATGAGTTGAAAACTGAAAGCCGAAAGCATCAACTTACCTTGTTTATGGAACAACATTAACATATCAAACCATTAAGTCACAGTTCACATCATTATGTATTTCAATATCGCAAGCACATTTAAAGACAAACAGCATGAAACTAAATATAACACAAATCCAGAATAAAATTAGCATTTTTTATATTATCTTACATTGGTATGCATATTTTATTAAAATCATTTGCATTTAGCATATGTAATAAATACAGGAATATGTATTATTATTATTATTTATTTCTTAGCAGATGCCCTTATCCAGGGTGACTTACAATCGTAAGCAAATACATTTCAAGTATCACAGTACAAGCAAGTTCAAGCAAGTACAAGTGTGACAAAATACAATTCAATAATACAGCAGATAACAGTGTCAGTGATAGTTACATCAGGATATGATTAAATACAAAATACTACAGATTAAACACTTGGCAGATTACAGTACTCTGAAGTACAGGATTAAATGCAGTAAAATAGGGGGCAGATAAGAGCAAGTAAAGCACATTTAAGGAAGGGTGATAAGTGTCCCAGGGGAAGAACAGAGGAGTTCTACAGGTGCTTTCTGAAGAGGTGAGTCTTGAGGAGGCGCCGGAATGTGGTCAGGGACTGGGCAGTCCTGACATCTGTAGGAAGGTCGTTCCACCACTGCGGGGCGAATATGTAGTGTGTATGCTTGTGTATTTATTCAAATGAACAATCTTTAGTCAGTGAACAGAATGAATACTGTATGTTCTGCTGTGCCCTTATTTCATTAAAATGGATCTGTGCATCAAGCAGAACTAAAAGAAGCCAATGAAAGCCTTGGGCGCTGGAATGGCACATGGGTAATTAATAAGATTACTAACTTGTTTGAATAATATAAAATGACAGAGAAAATACTTATATGAAAACAATTCAACACTTACAAACCAGTGCATTTTTTTAAAATGCACAATGCATCTCAGTGCTTATTTGTCAAGTAAAGGCTCAGTTTAAAAATTGAGCAGTGTGGGTCTTTGCATGCTGGCTGGACAAGGAATAAAGGGTACAGTGCTGGCAGTGAACCCTTTCCAGTAGACATTGTGTCCCGCTGCAGTTGTGCCATCTGCACTATTCATTCTAGACTGGGATCTCTTTAAACTAGGGCTGCTACGATTAAATCGATAAATCGGTTTTTCAATCAATTCCATTCCTCATTATATACATCAAGATTATTTAATTCAATAATTACAGTTTTGAAATGCGCATAGTTAATAACATTATTACGTTTATCAACTAAACCTCCTGTGGGCGGTACAATCATCGATATTTTTTCGAACGATTATATTTTGTGTGCCCAATTAATCGAATGCTATTTGGAGGCTTAACTGACAGCCCTACTTTAAACACTGTAAATATAGGGACCTGTGCTGGAGCTCACAGTGCATTGTTTGAGTAGAAAGAGGTGTTTCTCGTCGTGTTGAAAGTTGTCTTTTTATGGGCCACTGTGCATGACTCACTTGCAACCGTGCTTTCTTGCGGTGGTTTTCTGCAAATGTTGCCATTCCAGAAACACCCCATCGCTGTTCCTTTTTAGACCATTAAAAAGCTAGATTTCTAAAAGCTGGAAGTCAGGTGATTAGAAAAAAAAAGCTCACTCAGGGATAATTTCTACCCCCTGTGAAACTGTGATACTTATTCACAGACCCCAAATCTAATGCACTGCTCAAGGCCTGGCACAGTCAATCTTCTGGCACCATACAGTTTAGATTTTTTGCATATTGTTTTTCTCACTATGTGTCTGCTTCATTTAAGTAACAACAGAAAGACGAAATTACCAGAGATTCATTTTTGTATTTGTTTTATTTTTTTATTTGCCAAACCATTCCATAATATCTTGTAATTCCAGATTTGGAGGTAGTGGTGTAGTCGATGGTATATGCAGGTAAACGGCGTTTACCCACTTTTAATTTGGGCAATATAGCGTTTACCCACTTCTAATATAAGGGATTGTGGCAAAGTGCCCCCCCCGTGTGTATTTTGTGTTACGTGTTGTGTGTAAATGTTGGTGTATAGTCATCGGTACACGGGATATAAACGGGTCTGTGTTTCACTTGTGATTTAAAAATGTAGATTTATATTTAGGCACGGAGGGCACAAATCACTTCACGTGCTAGTTAAAATGTAATGTGTGGTCACGGGAGTGCACTTAATTAATTCACGTGCAGTTGTACCGAGATTCCAATTGAATGATTGACTAGCAATCGAAGTCTCGGTACAACTGCATAAAAACAGCATGTTTTCACTCACTCGGGGTTGGGTGTTCGGTGAGTGGAGAACGGGTTTGGAGACGGAGGTGATAGTGAGAGTATTAGTAAAGTGTTCTTACTCACCGTGTTTGTCTGTTCGTGTGTGTTTAGTGTATAGTCCGTTTTGTTTGTCTATTTATTTTGGCGTAAGTGCCGTGTCCTGTGTTTGTTTGTACAACCCTTTTATTTTCTGTCTGTTTGTTTATTAAACGCTGAGCGAAAGCATTCGCTCAGCTTCACCAAATCTCTCTCTGTTGTTTTGTTCCTGCTTCTGACGTGACGTCACCGCTCAGTCGTCTTTGTGACACGTGGTGTCAGAAGTGGGATAACAGCGCCTCAGGACTCAGGCCAGAGCAGGAACCGCAATTTGTTTAAAAAAACCCACAACAACAAGAAAATGGAAGGCTGGAACTGGAGAGATGGCTGCCAGGATCTGGAGGTCCTCCTCGGTGGTCTAGAGGA
Source organism: Acipenser oxyrinchus oxyrinchus (assembly GCA_030684275.1). Classification (NCBI taxonomy): domain Eukaryota; kingdom Metazoa; phylum Chordata; class Actinopteri; order Acipenseriformes; family Acipenseridae; genus Acipenser; species Acipenser oxyrinchus. The sequence goes on from CM060249.1 coordinate 97,910,213, forward strand.
CCAAGGCTGGTGCCTTGCCTGTGGGGAGTTCGGGCACCCGGTGGTGCGCTGCCCCTACCAAGAGGGAGAGGAGGAACTGGCCCAGGAGAGGAAGGTGAGGAGGAGGCAGAGAAGGGGAAAGGGGAAGAGGAAGGCTGAATGTCCACAGCCCAAGTGGGAGGAGCCCAACGTCCCTACGCCTGAGTGGGAGGAGCCCGAACGTCCCACGCCTGAGTGGGAGGAGCCCGAACGTCCCTACGCCTGAGTGGGAGGAGCCCGAACGCCCCACGCCTGAATGGGAGGAGTCGGTGCGTCCACAGCCCAAGAGGGAGGAGTCGGTGCGCCCACAGCCCAAAAGGGAGGAGTCGGTGCGTCCACAGCCCAAGAGGGAGGAGTCGGTGCGCCCACGGCCCAAGAAGGGGAAGGTAGAGCGTCCACAGCCCCAGTCTCCACCAGCAGAGGGTGAATTCCTGCTGGGTCCACCTCCATTGCCATGGGAGGACTGCTTGCAGCTCCCACCTCCACCAGCAGAGGGTGAATTCCTGCTGGTCCCGCCTTCGCCACCTCCATCGGCAGGAGCAGAGCAGCAGGAGCTGTCTCTGCCTCCGCCACCTCCACCGCCAGGAGCAGAGCAGCAGGAGCTGCCTCTGCCTCCTCCACCAGCAGAGGGTGCATGCCTGCTGGGTCCCTGTCCATCAGCAGAGGGTGAACGCCTGCTGGTCTCCCCTTCCGAGGCAGAGCCGCACCAGTCCCCTGCAAGAGAGGGAGGGCCGCACCAGTCCCCTGAAACAAGGGTAGACTACACGCTGCTCCCACCTCCGCCGCCAGGAGACTACACGCTCCCACCTCCACTGGCAGGAGCAGAGCAGCAGGAGCTGCCTCTGCCTCCGCCACTTCCATCGGCAGAGCAGCAGGAGCTGCCTCTGCCTCCGCCACCTTCACAGGCAGGAGAATACACGCCCCGCCACCTCCATCGGCAGGAGCAGAGCAGCAGGAGCTGCCTCTGCCTCCGCCACCTCCACAGGCAGGAGCAGAGCAGCAGGAGCTGCCTCTGCCTCCGCCACCTCCATCGGCAGAGCAGCAGGAGCTGCTTCTGCCTCCGCCAACCCCACCAGCAGAGGATGAATGCCTGCTGGTAACACTTCCCCACCAGCAGAGGATGAATGCCTGCTGGTATCACTTCCCCACCAGCAGAGGAGGAATGCCTGCTGGTAACACTTCCCCACCAGCAGAGGATGAATGCCTGCTGGTATCACTTCCCCACCAGCAGAGGAGGAATGCCTGCTGGTATCATTTCCCCACCGTCACGAGGAGAGGAGCAGGAGCTGCCTCTCCCTTCACCAGAAGGACCAGGACTAGATGCTGGCGGTCCTCAGCAGCCCTTGCATAGGCTGCTGAGGGAAGCACGGGAAGAACCGCCCGCCGCAGAGGCCGAGAAGAGGGCCAACACCTGCACCCCAGCTAGTCCTGACTCCCTGCCCGCCGCCCAAGGATGCCTGCCCCGCCGCCCAAGGATGCCTGCCCCGCCGCCCAAGGATGCCTGCCCCGCCGCCCAAGGATGCCTGCCCCGCCGCCCAAGGATGCCTGCCTCGCCGCCCAAGGATGCCTGCCCCGCCGCCCAAGGATGCCTGCCTCGCCGCCCAAGGATGCCTGCCTCGCCGCCCAAGGATGCCTGCCTTGCATCGCCTGGGGTTGCCAGCCGCTCCGCATCGCTTGTTGCCAGCCGCCCGCATCGCCTGGGTTGCCAGCCGCCCGCACGCTTGGGTTGCCAGCCGCCCGCGATCGCTTGGGTTGCCAGCCGCCCGCATCGCCTGGGTTGCCAGCCGCCCGCGACGCCTGGGGCTGCCTGTTGCTCCGCGATCGCCTGGGGCTGCCTTTTGCTCCACACAGGGTACAGGGTACGAGGGAGAAGTGGAGCTCCCGCTCGCCTCTATGGCCAGGGGCTCCCCTCCCGAGTTCGCCTCCCGAGGGTCCGCTGCTGCTGCCGTCGCCTCCCGAGGGTCCGCTGCTGCTGCCGTCGCCTCCCGAGGGTCCGCGGCTGCTGCCGTCGCCTCCCGAGGGTCCGCTGCCGTCGCCTGGGGTCGCCAGGGATCCTGCTTCGCCTGGGGTAGTCGAGGGTCCTGCTTCACCTGGGGTCGCTACACTAGAACCAGAACCCCATGAAGGGGAGCTGTCGGCCATGAAGAAAGGGGGGGAGGTCAGGAGACCCGCTTCCCTCGCAGCAGTTTCGCTGCCGGAAATTGGGTGGCCGGCGCCCCACGGAGGGGAACTGCCGCCATGAAGAAGGGGGGAGGTCAGGAGACCAGCTCCCCAGCTGCACTTTCGGCAGGAGATAGTGTGGCTGAAGCCCCGGAAGAGGGAGCTGCCAGCCACGAAGAATTGGGGTGCCAGACATTTCACCATGGCCACCCCCAGAAACAACTTGCTTCCCCTTCCGGGACTTTGGGACTGAGGGGGAGGTGGCCATTGAGGCCATGTGTGCTTTGCACAAGGGGGTATATGTGGCAAAGTGCCCCCGTGTGTATTTTGTGTTACGTGTTGTGTGTAAATGTTGGTGTATAGTCATCGGTACACGGGATATAAACGGGTCTGTGTTTCACTTGTGATTTAAAATGTAGATTTATATTTAGGCACGGAGGGCACAAATCACTTCACGCATAGTTAAAATGTAATGTGTGGTCACGGGAGTGCACTTAATTAATTCACGTGCAGTTGTACCGAGATTCCAATTGAATGATTGACTAGCAATCGAAGTCTCGGTACAACTGCATAAAACAGCATGTTTTCACTCACCGGGTTGGGTGTTCGGTGAGTGGAGAACGGGTTTGGAGACGGAGGTGATAGTGAGAGTATTAGTAAAAGTGTTCTTACTCACCGTGTTTGTCTGTTCGTGTGTGTTTAGTGTATAGTCCGTTTTGTTTGTCTATTTATTTTGGCGCAAGTGCCGTGTCCTGTGTTTGTTTGTACAACCCTTTTATTTTCTGTCTGTTTGTTTATTAAACGCTGAGCGAAAGCATTCGCTCAGCTTCACCAAATCTCTCTTTGTTGTTTTTGTTCCTGCTTCTGACGTGACGTCACCGCTCAGTCGTCTTTGTGACAGGGATATAGAGTTTACTCGTTTCTACTCTCCTGTGATATGCAAATCCTGGGTTAAAGACAAGATATTTTAACTGTGAGGGTCTGTGTTGCGTTGCTGCGTGTGGGAATGACAGCTGAGAGCTTAGTCAGAACTGTGGCACGAGCAGGGGGGCGTGGCCACTGGACTGCGTGTTCTGTTTGTGTGTGTGTATATGAGTGTGTTAGGGAGTGTGTGTGAGTGTTCTGTGATTGGTTGTTTATGTTCCGTTGTTAGGCACACTGGACCTGCAGGGTGGTGCTAGTAGCCTTCATCCTAGTCTGCGAAAGGACGCTCACAGAACTGTTCACATGAAGCGCAGCGTCGGGTCTGTGACTGTTCACACGCAATGCAACAGGACTGCAACTCATCTTATAAAACACTGTTGATTTTAGCTTATTTTTTTACTTTCAGACTAGCGGTTGATATTTGTATGTCATTAATCTTTAGGCAGCAGAAGTGGCAGTAGCATCAGGCTGGCACTGACTTTTAACATCGGTCCTGAGTGGAGTTACACAGAAAATAATAGCGAGGATGTTGTGCCATCTGTTTATTTTTCTGGGAGATTTAGGCACATAGAAGCCAAGCCTGAAGGCATCATTGCAAATCTAAATCAATCTGTGAAAGCACCAGTCGATAGCTGCAAAACCACAACACTACCAAATCAGTACCAAATCTAATGATTTACAGCAATGATAAATATCCATACTAGTCCCCTATATATCGTATTTATTTGTAGGGGACGGCCAACCTTTTACATAACCAAATCTAAAAATAAAACAGTTGCTATAATAATTTATAAAACTTTTGAAAAAAAGCTGTGTTATTATTGCTGTGAAATGTTAGAACATTGTGCTAGAGTACACACAATCAGAAACTATAATCCCAAACAGCTTTGGAGTTGAGAGCACAGCACTAAAGTTCTGTTGTACAGTAGGTTATTTTTTCTGATGCCATTTAATAGATGCATATCATACCAAATAGCCTGAAATCAGCAGAATGTTTTGTAACACCAATCAAAATAGTTAAATTAGCATGTTATTGGTTGTAAACTGTGAATAGATTCCACAAATTAGACTGTGGGTTTCTCCAAACACAAGGTGGAGCTTTGGGGCAGTGTTTTTCATTTGGTACAACAGAGGCTTAATCGGCTCCAGTCAAATCTGATTTTTACTAAGCAGGTGTTAGAAAATATTATTAGATTTTGTGTGTGTGTATATACTGTATATACAGGACATTTACCTCCAGGCCGTTGACCTGACATATTTGAAAAGAGCAGAATACCTGGCACAGCTGTTCTGGAATGCCAGTCCTGACAAAGAACCAACATTAATGGATTTGAAAAAAATATATAATAATTTAATACACTGCAAGCTTTTGAATCATCGTGTATTTTGATATTTAATTATGTGAACGTCATTTTCTACAATGTAATTGTAATTCATATACTGACGTTTCTGTTATAATAAGAAAAAGAGAATAATAATTATTATTATTATTTGAGCTACAGACCAAAGTTTATACATTAGTGTGCCTAGATTCAATAATTGAGGTGAACTCTGTATCCTATCCCTCCACGATACAAATGGCATTCCCAGGAAGGCCCATCTGTAGTCTCTTTGATGTAGATTTGTAATTTTAGACAGTGAAAATGTTTCTTCCTCTACCATTCCAATTAGTACTGTTTCTGTAACATCCTTTTTCTATCAACAATTGAAACCAATTAAATGGTGAAGTTTCAGGCTTCATCAAAAAAAAAAAAAATCCTCTGCCACAGTACTTGGAAAAAAATCTGACACAAACACAAAGTAATGGAAACCAAAACAAGTACTCTGAGTAAGCTTCGAAATATAAAATGATTTCTTGCAAACATTTGTAATGAATTCTTATTTTTTTAAAAAGTGGTAGAAATGATAAACTGTAACAGCTGGCTTTTCAACTGCAATCTTGCTACCTTGGCAGCATGTTCAGTCTTGTATCAACAGTTACACTTTTGTTTTGTCTAAGATCATTTCTTTGTCTAAATGCTCGGCAGAAAATACAATGTTGATTTTGAATGTTGGGGGTGATGTAAAATAGGAATGTCAGTTGTGTCTGCAGAGTAACAGAGATTGAGTGTAAGTGGAGGATGAAATGTATTAAAAACCCTTAAGGAGTCTAAACGTTTTTGGAATACAATAATCCACATAATAAAAATGTCATAATATAACAGTATAAAATGTGGGTTTAATTATCCAGAAGGCGGGCAAAATGAATCATGGATAAACCTGAACATTTGGAAAGTGCTTGTTCTGAATGCAGCTTTTCTAACTACAGATAAAACATGTTCCTACTTGTATCCACGCCTTGCTGGTTTGTGATCGCTCTCATCTTATAATTAAGGCCGGATCTTGCCTGGTTAGTTCAACACCCAAGTTGGAGATCTTCAAGTAATGTCAGGGCTATATAGTACAGGTGAGTAATGAAGTAAAGGATAGAGCCTATAATCGCTTCTGTGAGTATGTCTTCTGCCTAGTGTCTATCAGTGTTTTAAAAAGAGATGCTTGCAGCCTATCTTCAAGGAGATTACAGAGAATGTGTGATGGGTCTGTTAACCCCAAATAACTTACATACTCTATTTATAAACAATCATCCACAAATATTGACCCACATTGTTGACTTAGAGATTTCTTTATTTTTTCTAATGAATTAATTAGTAACTGGTACAGTACTTCCCTGTGTAGTCCAGTTTATCTCGGCAGTTTTGTTTTAAAATAAAACGGCCTACAGTAATAGCCAGGAAAGGTGCAGCATTTCTTCAAAGTCAAGAGCATGTCTTTTAGTTGTCAGCGTGGCTATTCTATTGCAGCTATACCGTACTATTTCAATAAGCAACACCCACAGCCTACAAACAATCAGCAAGAGGAACACAGTAGAATACGGATAAGCCACAAGACTGCTTGGTCAGGAACAGTAATGAGAGCAACATTATTCACCCTGTGCATTGCTTTAGTTTCATCATAAGGACAGCATGTCAACTCATTTTGTAAACCAGTAGTAAGCTTGTTAGTCTTTTAACCTTGGTGAAATTTAGCTAAATATTTATCGGTGTGGAGGACGTCACTGGATGAGTCACCATCCTTTGCGGTTTGCCTTCCATCTGTAAGCTTACATAAGGGTGCAAAACTTCTCTGTGGTTTTGCACTTTGTATCGCTGTATTGCACAGCACACCATTCCTCGTATGCCATGGCTGTTGTTTATTACTCTCTAGGTGTTTATGCCGAGCCAGCTCTTTAACCTTTCCCATTCTTGCATACTTTTTTTTTAAGTTACTTAACGTAAAGCACAAAGTAACTTTACAGAAAGACTACACTTATGAGAACTAATTAAATAGTTTCAGTGTCTGATACTCATTCTTTAGCCATTATTTAGTTTGGTGTATTTCCAACAGGAACGGTTGCACAGGACATTAGAAAGTGTGCTGGAAAGAAAACACCTGTCAAGGCATTGTGAGGTAAACAGAGCAATAAACATACCGTTTCAGACATCCTTAAACAGGATTTATTTTCCAAAATGGAAAAACGTGGAGGGTAGTATCTAGCATGCCAGTGTTTCAGTGATTACATGGTTGCTAAGTCAGTCCATGATTAGGGAAGGGGATCAGTTTTGAGAAGTGCTGTACCATAAAATGTGCTTATGAATAGCCAACATTCATTTGGGGGACCCACTCATGAAGCTACCATAGATTCTCCTCATTTCTGGTACCGTCAAACTAGATGTGTCCTCAAATGGATGAAAACAAACACCTAAGTCTATATGTAAGTCTATGCACAATGCCGTCAGGCAGCTGCTATCTCTTCCACTGTAAAATATCAGCTAATTTATTGCAAATGCGTGGTAATCCCATAATAGGAAGCTGTTAGCCCAGTTTGCCCGATGGATGGGTGTGTTTAAAGTTTATATCTTTTAGCTGTTACAGATTACTGTAGTTACTACTTTTCATAATATCTCAAACATTAACTTGATGGTAGCACTTTGGACTATGAAACTATAACTGGGTGAAACTGAGTAATTACCAAATGTCCTGCACTTGTATGGTAATACTGGTAGGATACATGTGTAATTACATATGGACTCATCTGCCATTATGTCACTATGTAATTTGGGCAGGTAACAGCATTTTGTTCATAATGTCATTTCTATATAATTACACAGTAGTTACCATAATATATTACTATGTAATTATATGGTTATTCATGGTCTGTCATCTAAAGTGCTACCCATTGGTTTCAGTGTTTCTTCATTATTAAAGTTAAACTGTATTTAATCTAGCAAAAGTCACTTTAAAAAAATGAATGAGGTAAAGTTCCTATATAGTCTTGAAGACATCCTTATATAACTGTAAAATCCCCGAAGAAATTTGGGAAAATGATAACGTTGGAAATATTACAGAATTACATAACTTTTAAGCAGCAGTGCAGTAATAACCTTTGCAGGGTAATTATTTAATCAGAACCAGGAAAACTGCAGTGAACTGTAACTGGTCTTTGGTAGTGTTCAGTGCAGAATTCTTCCAAATGCAATACAGAACCCTTCAAAAATATTTATTCAAGGTGGCATAGTGTATTTGAATGCATGGAGTTCTTGCACAGCATAATACAGGTGCAGACTGCATACTGTATATGGGTAGTTGACAAAAAGTCATGTCTGGAAATTGAAAAAAAAAAAAAATTCTCATATTGATGATGAAAATCATATAGTTGCATTACATTGAGACTGAAGTTCTCAAACAAATATGTCGTAACCTTTACATTTCAGTCCAATTTTATGAACCTTTTAATGCATCAGTGCCTTGAATGTGTCCTGCGGTGTGACACCATAATATGTATATGTAACATTTCAAATAATCTCGTTTTGATAACAAAATTGTTTATCTTCATCCTTGACTACTCCTGTTTCTAGATCATTGACTATCTTTTGATTATCAGGTGAAATGAGACAGAATTTGCTGTTATAATGGTGAAACCCGGGTGTCTCCCACTAAATTTTGAGTAAGATTTGCTGCGATTTTTCTGCACACTGTGAAAAATCCATGAATTTACTTGTGTGGTATAATTACATTACCTGCCACATACGCTACAATTATTTTCATATTTTTCTTTGGACTCAACCTTTTTTGCCCCCTCATTTATAAGCGTCACCCCAAAGGACACCATGTCACACCAAAGGAAGAAACAAGAAGCAGTGAGATTTTTCACTTTCAAAAATATATTTTATGAAACTTTCAAAAGTGTGTGAACACCATACAATCTTTTAAATGTAACAATTCAACAAAATAACTTGAAATGTGTTCAACACAAGCTTGAGAAATGCCAACTCTATGAAACTTGAGGTTTAACAGACATAACAAGGAATGATTTGCTAATGTTTGTTTGAAAAATAATTAGTTTGCATAAAATGTATCCCACATCACTTAAAATGCTCAACATTTTTGCATTCTTATTTAAAAGGTGTCACACCAAAGGATGTAACAGCTGGACACAGTGCTAGAAAAGTGCAATATTTTGATACATTTATGATAAACTCACCCTCTGGCCACACCATGTGCTCCAGCGATGTCGTCTATACCTCCTAATTGTAGAAGGACCCTGTTCTCCGCAATGGTGTCTAAGTAAATGCACGTTTTAAAATCACATTATGGTGTCACACCGCGGGACGTCCTCTTTGGGGACAACACATAACCTATCATAACTATTTAAAAATGTTGGAAAGCAAAAACAACATGCCACGTCAACTATTTGTTTTATTTTAGCAGGCGCCTTTATCCAAGGCGACTTACAGAGACTTGGGTGTGTGAACTATGCATCAGCTGCAGAGTCACTTACAATTACGTCTCACACGAAACACGCAGCACAAGGAGGTTAAGTGACTTGCTCAGGGTCACACAATGAGTCAGTGGCTGAGGTGGGATTTGAACCGGGGACCTCTTGGTTACAAGCCCGTTTCTTTAACCACTGGACCACACTGCCTCCTCTACCCATATGCATGTAGAATACTGTGTACACTGGATATACAGGTGCATATAACTTACTGTACTTTAAATCCAGGATTGCAAACAAAAAGTGGGTCTATGCATCACTCCTGTGTGTAAAGTTTTACAGCATGAACCTGCTGAGTTCGAACTTATTTTAATAAGCAATGTGGATTTAAAACTGAACAACTGTGCCATCTAGTGGAAGGAAGTAAATATGCTCCGATCTCTTTCTCGCACTCTGGTGAATCAAGGCTAAGCTTCCTGGTTCGTTCCACAGCTCATGGTACAAAAAAACAAATGCCAGGGTTTTACAGCTTTCTTGCTTAATACTGCACAGGGATCCAGTGTAGAGAGGCCAGAACAGGGGTAATATGTTCATTTTCTCTGGTGACCCCAGACAGCATTCATAAATGTTCTGTCCTTTCCCAGTAAATATATTTGAAAACAACCCGTGGCTGTGGGTGCTGTGAATATAGGGTTGGCAGGGAGGGGGTTAAAATCCTCCCTGCCAGAAAAAATGTGAGAATGTGGCTGGAGCCTTAATTGAACGATTCATAGTTAATTAGGCTCCAGCCACATGGTATTTAAAGAAGGGAAAATCCTTTGTTTGGGGGTTGGTGTGTAAGTGAGTTTCGCTGTATGGTCTGTATTTTTTGTTGGCCAGTAAAGGCGAATGCCCAGCCTGACATTAGTGTTTGCAGCAAGTATTGTTTTGTTTAAACCTTTTATTTAGGCCACTGTGCCTTGTTTGTTTGTTCCAGTTTGTTTTGTTGAATACATGTGCACACCAGTGCTTAAACTGCAGTTTCCTTGTCTCAGTCTCTTTCTTGCCAATACGTCTGGCCACACAGCGCTTTCCTGTCACACAACCTTTGAAAAGATACACTGTACCATTCAGCTTTAGATTCTTTTCACATTATTTTTGTAACTGGGGAACATTTTACAAAGCTCCAGCTTTGTAAATACATGAAACACAGAACGCAGTACCTTCTTATTCAGAGGAAAGTTTCTGAAGCTCAAATGCCAATTGATTCTGAAGCGTAGCTATAGAAACATTTAAAAAGGCACCTTTGTGCACTGGTAATTATTAGCTTTTAACAAGCACTACTACACATAGTTGACTTGAAATGCAACTTTTAGGCCAAAATGCTGTCAGTTACAGTCTTTACATGCTATGTTTCCTAGTTGTTTTTCATTATCAGTTCACATAGCTAAGAATCAGTGGAAGTGCTTGTTTTTTCAGTGTGGTAAAATATTAACATTTAATGAAGCAATTGAACATTTTCTCCAACAAGAGATTTTGGTTCAATGTATTTGTTTGAAAACAACACAAAATGACCCATTCCTTCGTTTGTTATATTGTTCTACTTTTCTTTGAAAATAGAACCGTGTTCAGTAACTGGGCTGTAACAACAAACAGATCATAATTGATTTTAGATAAGAGTTTATGATGGCTGCTTGGAAACACAAAATGTAATTCTAGACCTCAGCACACTCACTTTTCTTTCCTATACACTGTATACTGGTAATTTCATTTTAGAGTGAATGTAGATCAATAAAACAGAACACATTTTAAACAGAAACATAGCTTGTAAAACAGTTTGAACCAGGAGATGCACAGAACTCTGGGCCAGTTCACCCAAACTTCCTGATATCATGGGACCCAACTGGTGGTCCTCTCATGTCTTTATTTATTTCAACTTTTGACAAAGGCGTAGGAAATTTGTAATGAGCTGTTATCTGTGTGAAAATAAATAAATAATGATCTTCTATTCACTGTAACTGCTTTGAAACACAACCCAATATCAGGTCTACGGCACACCTTCACAGGTGACAAGTTATTTTGAACAGCCTTGCACAGTCAGTAAATTTAAACTTTTAACAAACTGTACTTTACTATACAAATATAGTACAATGTAACGTTATTACAGAAATTCCAACTGTACAACAACGATTTAAAATCACATTTTCGAGCGTACAGTAATTATGCCGCTGCACACACTGTAGTGGAATTTGATTTGAACAGTTCACAGGTTACCTCCCCTTAAACAAATTCCTACAGTAAAGGTACAGCAGTAATGTTGCAGTTTTCCATGCTTTTCCCATGGTTATAATCTGTATCTATTATAGTTCACCTGGCCTTCGGCTCAGGACACATAACTCCAGTCATCGACCACACAGTAGAGTCTTCATCGACAGGCACTATCACCTCATTTACTTCCTTACTAACATTAACCATTTAATGTCTTGGTCTGCACTGCCTTGCTGTGAACTGCATCTAGAAATGCTTTCGACACAAGCTGATGAGTGTATTCTATCTTGAGAGTACTTGATACTGTAGGTCTTCGTCACTACCACTCTACAATGGAGAGGATGTATAATTTCAATGGTCCTTATAGTAGTGGCTAATCAGGAAATCTTAAAACGATTGTGTTTCTACATGATGCAATACTGTGTGCCTGTCTCACTCGCAGTACACAATGTCAGTAATATAGAGAGCAGCATTATTGTAATCATTTCATTATCTACAGACTATACTGGTAACCAAATAAGCGAACAATATTAGAATATTGAGGTAATTTGCATACACATCAACAAGCTGAAGTAGTAGTCTTATTTGGCCAATTAATACACAGTAGCTTGACAGGGCACTAATTTAATGAACTTCCGTGCTACTGGATATTGACTTTTTTTTCTTTTTTTTTTTATCGGCGCAAACAGTTTAGAATCATTTTTAAGCCAATACTAATAAAGTTGAAATCCGCTTGACCAAAAGCTTTCTGAATAATGAATTACTCTGAGGAATCCTAAGACTTTATAAAGTGCTGTTAGAAAAACAATCATTAGCCTAGCAATGTGATGTTTAAGAGTCCAGGGCCCTTGTAAATTACACATCATACCACATGAAACAAAGTAGAGAGGCTGAAGGAATTCAATGATGTCATCACAGTAAAAGCCACTCTTGGTTACAGCAGGACCTCATGATAGAAATATGTTTTATAGAGGGGACAGGACTGCAGGTGAATCCATTTAACAAAGTCATTGAAAATGGAACAGTGTGTCAATCACACGTATCAAATCCCCCATTTTTGCTTTAGCAAAAGCTATGATCTTAAATCTTTTCAACTTTGCAGACCACTAAATCATTTCCAAAAGAGGTTATCTGCACTATGACATAACAGTCACTTCCATGGAACACATAATACACCTTTTAGAGGTAATTTCTTTAAAAATAAAACAGAAAAATAACAAGCACCATGAGCAAACTAAGATTTGACCTCCTAGTCATGTGTCTGAACACTTCATCTCACAGGGGAGATGTTAGAGAGCCTGCTGGCCTCTTCTCTAACAGACCAATGAAGTTCATATCACAAGACAATTCATGCACGCACTTTATCACTGAGCCACTATGCTAAAAGCACCAGGAACTGTATACATTCACAAACAAGCAGAATAAAAGGTAGGATAACCAACATAAAAACAAAAGCCTAAACCTGCGAAGTAAGATCCAATTACAGTCGTGGCTGACCTTAAAACTGCCTTCTTTGTGCAGGGGCTGCCTAGCCTTAACCCAAATCCCATAAAACAGAAATATATATATATATATATATATATATATATATATATATATATATATATATATATATATATATATATATACAATACCGGTCAAAAGTTTTAGAACACCTACATTTTTCCAGTTTTTATTGAAATTTACGCAGTTTAATGTCTCAATGTACTCTGAAATTAAAGCATAGAACAAATAAACAATTGGAGATAAAAAGAAATCATGGAATCGTTTTGTTTAACAAAATTTAATCTAAATTTTTGACTCATCAAAGTAGCCACCTTTTGCAGATATAACAGCCGAACACACTTGTGGCATTCTTTCTACAATGGAAATCAAATATTGTTCGGAAAGTTCTTTCCAACACTGTTGCAGAAGTTCCCACAAATGTGTTGCACTTGTAGGTTGCTTTGCTTTCACCCTTCTGTCCAGTTCATCCCAAACCAGCTCGATGGGGTTTAAGTCTGGAGACTGTGCTGGCCATTCCATGATTTGAAGCCTACCATCTTGTTCTTTTCTTCTAAGGTAGTTCTGACATAGCCTGGAGGTATGTTTTGGGTCATTATCTTGCTGTAGGATGAACCCCTGACCAACTAGGTGTATACCAGAGGATATTGCATGGCGCTGCAAAATGCTGTGGTAGCCGTTTTGGTTCAGGGTGCCACTCACTCTGTGCAAGTCGCCGACTCTGGATCCAGCAAAAGAGCCCCAGACCATCACGCTTCCTCCTCCATGTTTGACAGTTGGTGTCACACACCGAGGAACCATCCTTTCGCCTACTCGACGGCGTACAAAAACCTTGCATGATGAACCGAAGATTCCAAATTTTGATTCATCGGTCCATAAGACCTTCTTCCAGTCTTCAGTAGTCCACTGGCGGTGCTTCATGGCACAGGCAAGCCTCTTTTTCTTATTTTGCCATCTTAGCAATGGCTTTCTTACTGCCACTCGACCTGTCAAACCTGCAGCTCAAAGTCTTCTCTTCACAGTTGAAACTGAGACTTGCTTACTTCGACCAGTGTTAAGCTGTGCTTGAAGCTATTGTCCTGTGAGCCGCCTATCACGCAAGCTGTTGACTCTCAGAAACTTGTCTTCTGATTCTGTTGTGGCTTTGGGTCTGCCAGACCTCTTCCTGTCAGAGTTTCCTCCAGTTTCCAAGTGCCTTTTGATGGTGTAGGAAACTGTACTCACTGACACCTTGGCTTTCTTTGCAATTTCTCTAAAGGAAAGACCTACACTTTTAAGGGTTATAATGGTCTGTCTGTCTTCCTTTGTTAATTGCCTTTTTCTCGCCATTATGATAGCAATATACTACTTCCTGCAGTACAATACTGTCCAAATAATGCTTAAGAGGGTGTAGTAACACAGTCTGTTCCAACACTGCTTTTATACAGACAGAGGGTTTGTAAGTAATCAACAAAAGTTGGGACACCTGTAGGAATTGTTAGCATCAACTTTCAAGGCTTAATTTACTTCCATTGCTGCACAACAGCTGTAAGTTGTTAACCCATTACTTGTTCCCTGAAAAGGCCTTTTTGTATAACTCTGAAATGTACATTATTTTTCAGTTTTTCGTAACCTAAACTTTTTTTAACCTCTGGCAGTTTACCGCTTACCTTTGTACCATTTCAGGTTATTCACTGGACTTGAACTGCTTAAATTTCAATAAAAACTGGAAAAATGGGGTGTTCTAAAACTTTTGACCGTTAGTATATATATATATATATATATATATATATATATATATATATATATATATATATATATATATATATATATATATATATATATACAGTGCCGTGAAAAAGTATTTGCCCCCTGTCTGATTTTCTGGATTTTTGCATATTTTTGACACTGAATTTTATCAGATCTTCAACCAAAAACCTGATATTAGATAAAAGGGACCGAGTGAACAAATAACACAAAAAATTGATACATATTCCATTTATTTATTAAAGAAAGTTATGCAACACCCAATGCCCCCGTGTGAAAAAGTAATCGCCCCCTTAGACTCAACAACTGGTTACGCCACCTTTAGCAGCAAAGACTGCAACCAAATGCTTCCTATAGTTATTGATTAGTCTCTCACAGCGCCGTGGAGGAATTTTGGCCCACTCCTCCATGCAGAACTGCTTCAACTCAGTGACATTTGTGGGTTTTCGAGCATGAACTGCTCGTTTCAGGTCCTGCCACAACATCTCAATGGGGTTTAGGTCTGGACTTTGACTAGGCCATTCCAAAAGTTAAAATTTCTTGTTCTTCAACCATTCTGATGTAGACTTGCTTGTGTGTTTCAGATCATTGTCTTGCTGCATGACCCAGCTGTGCTTCAGCTTCAAGTCACGGACAGATGGCCTGACATTCTCCTGTAGAATTCTCTGATACAGAGCAGAATTCATGGTTCCTTCAATGACGGCAAGGCGTCCAGGTCCTGATGCAGCAAAGCAATCCCAAACCATGACACTACCACCACCATGCTTGACCGTTGGTATGAGGTTCTTACTGTGGAATGCAGTGTTTGGTTTTCGCCAGACATAACGGGGCCCATGTCAGCCAAAAAATTCCACTTTTGACTCATCTGTCCATAGAACATTGTTCCAGAACTCTTGAGCATCATCCAGGTGCTTTTTGGCAAACTTGAGACGAGCATTCATGTTCTTCTTAGTGAGCAATGGTTTCCGCCTTGCTACTCTGCCATGAATCCCATTTTTGCCCAGTGTCTTTTTGATGGTGGAGTCATGAACACTGACCTTAGCCGAGGTGAGAGAGGCCTGCAGATCCCTGAATGTTGTTCTAGGGTTCTTTGTGACTTCCTGGACGATTTTACGCCTTGCTCTTGGAGAGATTTTGGCAGGACGGCCACTCCTGGGAAGAATCACTACTGTCCCAAACTTTCTCTATTTGGACAATATGGTTCTGACTGTGGTTCGGTGGAGCCCCAGAGCCTTAGAAATGGCTTTGTAACCCTTTCCAGACTGATAGGCATCAACAACTTTTTTTCCAGAGGTCTTCAGGAATTTCTTTTGTTCGTGGCATGATGTGCCTCTGGAATCTGTGACAACTTCACTCTGACGGTAAGGGCCAAAGTTAGTCAGATTTATATTGGGCAGGACTGGCCCAAATCAGGCCTGGTTGTTAACCAAAGTACTCAAACAGATGACCCTAATTATCCCTTTAATTGTGTTGAGTTAACTAGGGGGCAATAACTTTTTCACACTTGAAGATTGCATGTTTGATTACCTTGCACACCAAACAAATGAAAGAAGCACCAAACTTTGGTGTCATTTTTTCTCTCAGACTCTTTCTATATACTACTACAACCCACAAAAAAATCTGACCAAATACAATGTGAAAAATGTGTAAAAATCCAGAAAATCAGTTAGGGGCAAATACTTTTCACGCACTATTCCAGTAGACACCCAGAATTCACAGACACAAAATTTATTTAGACATAAAGAAAAAAGCATTGGCCACTGCTCTCCTGTCGTGACACCTGTATTTAAAGAGATACAATTACAACAATGAGTTCACATTCTGTCCAGGTTGTGACCCTCACCACAGGCTTACCTGGAGACTCAACTTCTCTGCGTAAAGCATTGCCGCACTTTCACAGGCTTACCTTCCTCAGAGACGACTCCCAATTCATGTATTTATGTAAAGAATATTTCCAACGTGTCTGCTCAGAGCAAAGCTTTAACAGCTATGTGACTGGAATACAAATAGCCCAGAGATTTTTACTTTTAGATTTTGACAACCAAATTAGATGTGATTTATAGAGTGGAATTTTCTATTGCATGATGATAATGCCACTTACAGTAACCCAAGGGCTTATAATAAAGGACTAATTTGGGGTTAATATTATGACGATGAGAACTGAACTTTTATGGGCATTGTTCTGCAGGGCTACAAAACAAGTCTTTGATATATCTAACAATACCTCACTACCAGTCTCCCAGAAAGTAAACCAAAGCTTTCTAAGCAGTACAAAACGACCATACAAATGGAGAGCAAACAAAAAATAAATAAAATAAAAACAACAGACATCCCTCTACCTACAGATTGCTGTGCTATATATGTTCAATAACAAATAAAAAAAGCATTATGACATCACAACTTGCAGTCTCACTGTGCCTAGATTGTGCTTCCAGGGATACAACAGAAATATCACAAAAATAATGCTGATCAGGTTTTTTTGAAACAAAGGTTAGAATGTGACCCCTTTTGCAGATATCACATATAAAATACAGCTAATCACTAAAATACTTGGCTATTGCTTCAGACCATTAGCCGATGCTGACTTCCTAAATTTCTGTTTCATTTTTTCCAAACACGTCCACACTATAACCACACCCTAGTAGCCATGGATGTAATCATTCAAACAAGAAATATCAATCTTATTCCCCCTAAAAATGTATTTTGAATGTGGTATTTGTGTTGTCTAGTCTGTACAGAAACATAAGTAGAATGCAATTTACAAACATGGTATTGTTGTGGCAATACTCCCAGTTTCCATGTATTTAGGTCCTGTATAGAGTCATGGTAGTTGCTCCAGTCAATATTCACTCATTATATTATTATTATTTGTTTATTTAGCAGACACCTTTATCTAAGGCGACTTACTTAGACTAGGGTATGTGAACTATGCATCAGCTGCAGAGTCACTTACAACTACGTCTCACCCGAAAGACGGAGCACAAGGAGTGAAGTGACTTGCTCAGGGTCACACAATGAATCAGTGGTTGAGGTGGGATTTGAACCGGGGACCTCCTGGTTACAAGCCCTTTTCTTTAACCATTGGACCACACAGCCTCCCAAGTGCACAATTATAACACAAGTGCAGTTATACTTCCTGTAGTAATATAGGTTTATAGGACAGAACGTCTCTGTGTGGCGGAAAATCATCCCGAGTAGAAGTGAACAGAGCAAGGCTGAAAGATGAGACCCATTTAAGCCCTGAGTGTCGATATAACCAACACACAGCCCTTCACTGTCCTATAACTGTTATATACTACTTTATTATTAATACACCAGTTTAAAATTCAGCTATATTTGTTTTCTAATCATTACAGACCATTATTTAATCCATTGTCAATTCAATTGAAAAGAGGGATAAGGTTGAGGAAGAGAAAACCGCTCAGTGGCTGAGGTACACGGCTGATTGTGACATCACCAATTTGAAAAGACTTTGCAGTTGAATGGAATTCCAAGAGGCGTCTCAGGCATTATTTTTTTAAAGCAGGTGACGTCAACAGTGCCGATATGGAGAATACAGCACGGTAAAAGCTGATGTCATGAATAGTGTTTCTCCATGATGTGTCTTGGAATACAAAAGGTGAAATGTGAGCTCTGATAGGCTGAATAATCCTGAGCAGCCTGGATAATGTACTGTATTATACATAGTAATATTGGGCCCTAGTCATTCATCTTGAGTAATTTAGTTTCAAAGTTTGTTTTTATTGATAAAATCAAGTTTGATATACATGGGCGTGCTCTAAAGTCACACTAGAAATGTTTCATGAATATCAAAATGTATTTTTTTTACATATTATATGTTACCTTAGAGTATATTATGGACTATATCATGAAGCCTGTGAACAGGGCCTGTAAGAGATACAATGTGCATCTCAAATGTTTTGTTTTGTATTATTTAAAAAAGGAGACAACGTTCTGTAAAACCGGTAATGGAAAAGGTACAGACTAGACCTCAGGGTGTGTTGTGTATCCTGTTCTCAGTCAGACCAGTGTAGTGTATCTGGCATGAAGCAATGATCTAAGGCTTGTCAGGAGATCATAGGAAGAAACAAAATCTGCTAACAGATGTTTTGGGATTAATCCGAGGCACTACATAAATCAGTTTAAAAACCTACTGATTTGCAGTACTTTTCCAATTGACTACAACTTGCATCTGTTAGCAAACAACATCTGCAAAGCTATCTCTCATTTTAGCTTAAACACATTCATTAACACATTTTATTAACATAGCTCTCAGTATTGCAACCTCCCTATCGTTTTTAAAGAAACTCAAAACTGTGTGTGTGTATTAAGTCAGGAAGATCTCTTGCAGCTCATTAAAAGCTAGTTTTGGGTGACACCAGCTGTTTCTCGTTTTAATGAGTCAGAATGGTGACAGTGGGAACCAGCTTAAAGGACCATGGCATTCCCACTTTAGAAACATCTCCTGAAATGGACAGGCGAGCAGATTGACTTCCTGACACTTGTATGGCAATTGTTTTACACAGATATTAAACAATGTGTGCAGACTGCTGTTAAGCACATGCATTATTCAATTATACTGGTTTATACCGGTAATTAGGGCCTAAAGTGCACAATCTTAATTAGGACCTAAAGTGCACAGTCTTTGTTTATCACCTTTTCTCCAGTAAGTATAGCCCCCAAAGTCAATTAAAACTTCCATGTTACTGTATTAGGCTTGTTTTTTGAACAACAGATATTAAATGCCCATTAAACATCTTTTTAAAATATGTGCAGTAACCTAAATGTAGTGCTATACTGTACTGTATGCATTTGGTTGTAAATTCTATGCTAAATATTCTTGTTTGTTATTTGTAAATTATATTTTTTTTGTGTAAATTTGTTATGGAAATGGAATGCTTTCTGCAGTCTATAAAGTCAGTTTTATTCACAACATCTAAGACACCTGATCTAACAGACCTAGTCGGAGCTAAAAGAACAATTCTAGTTGGAGCTGGTTTGGTTGCACAACATCTTGCAGACCCATCATGCTCAGTGCTGTCCCTGAGACACCCAATTGACAGGGTTATGTTTTCAACTCTGAACTGAATCACATTCTCTTCACTTTATAATGATCTCATACCAACGCTCTGCTGAACAATTAATGCCCATTCCTAATGTCTTGGTTATTCATGTGATACAAACAGGATGCTGCAATTCTATAGTTTAGAAATACCCCTGGGGTGTTTCGTTAGCTGAGATATAGTTTTAAAAATAATTGCAGATGACATTAATTCAGTAGAATGCTTTGAGATGAAGTGTTTCATTTAAAGAGTACAAACTGAATTTTTCATTTTATCCAAATTTCCAGTGAGAACATGTGAACATGACAAAAGCAAGGCTATTTGCACCTTCTTCTTTTCTATGAAAAGCAAGCACATGATATGGGTCTACAAGAGTAAAACACCCTAAACATCTTTAATAATAAAGTTGGCATGCAAAGAAGTCAAAGCCTATAGGCTCGTCAAAACAATAGGTTTTCCATGTGCAGAGATACTTGTTGATATGGGGTTCAATGCCTACATTCAGTTTTAGATGCTTAAATTATAAAAACAAACTACACATTACTGTAACTGTGAAACAAGCGCTTAGGTTTCATTATCACATGTGCTGGGAATCTGTTGTAAACTACAGTTCTGAGTAATTATAACTAATGATTGAGGGTGCAATTAAAATGGTTATGATCCAAGTCAGATACAGAGTGAATTTGTTAATGATTTGCAATGGAAAATATCCCAGAAACTCAGAGGGGAAGAAATTACCAGGAACCCCATTGGTCATTTGTATCCTGGCCTCAGTCCAGAAATTCCACCTTGCTCGGGCTTGATCAGAGGCAGCCCCAAAGGTGAAATACGTTGGTGACTTTGTTAAACATGGTCAATATCTATGACTGTAGAAACAGCAACAAACACACATAACTGTTGAAGGGAGCCTCCAAGTTGTTGGAAGTATTGTTTAACTAGAATATTTTCTAGTTTTCAAATCACTGAAATGCAATTTGGATTAAACAGCTTTGTCAAATGATTGCTTTGCTATCCTGATCATCATACATTTCTGTTGAAAAACTATATCATAGCAAAACATTCAGACTGCATAGGGGAAAATGACAGCTTGACACACAACCAGGAAAAAAAAAGTGTAAACAACATCACATTGAAAAAAATTTCTGCAGTGACATTTTACAGAAATTAGATTACAGAAATCTGGCGCAATATACAACCTAATCTTTGAAGCTTGACTTCAATCACACTGTACCTTACATTCAGAGTACAGTTTGTTAGGGATCATTCATTTACCACCAACATCCCCAATAACATCACATCAATCCGGTTCCTTCTTAGTGCGGAAGAAACTCATTTTAAAATATGTTACTGGGAAACAAATATCTACACTTCTGACATTAAAAACTGACGTCAATTCCTAAACTGTCAAAAACACCCAGAAGGCACTTAATCATTAAAATGTAATTCATATTATAATCTATTTAAGTCATTCCTTAATATTCTCATAAATCCATAATATTAAACCCATAATACAGGATATGTACATCTTGTTTAAATGACAACCAATGGTGTACACGCTTTGATGTAATAGATCCATTGAAATGCTGTATGTCGTGGGTGTTGAATTCACAGATGTTCACTTGTATTCACTTGTATTTTTAATGAACATGTAAACACTGTAAAACTTGCCTGGCTTCTTCTTAATACAATGTCCACACCCTTTGTACAGAATAAGTATTTGAAATTGTCCTGTTCTACAGTAGTGCTGTCTTTGTTATTATGCCTTTCATTTATTTACTTGTGATGTACATTTTCCAGGTCTTATTACTGTACTTGTTACTTCAGATTGTGTTATTATGGCATACGATACAAGGCCTGCGAAAGGAATACAGTCGCCACCGCTTAGAACGGGCGCGTTTGTGTTAACATGATTCACCCGCAGTAAGCAATGGACAGTATAAACTCCCACAAAATAACCTGGCATTCAAAATGTCCCCTAATCACCGGTACAGCAATCAAAACAAACAAGCGTGTATGCAGTTTAAAATCTTTATTAAGACATTCGTTACACGAATAAAAAATATGTATTAAAACCTAGGAATGTAATAAAAAGTACAGTAATCCATCGCGTATCCAAGAGTAAGGGCGGATATGTAAAAAGGCAGATAAATGAATCCTGTTTTAAATACCATTATACACAGCTGTAACAGTTACTGTACTATATTCTTATTGTTCTGAAATTCAGCTTTTATTAGGGAGCGCCCCTAAATCCCTTGTTTAGAAAGATACAGGGTATTAATGCTTGTGACAGAGTAGCCATATGCTGTGTGGATGCGTCCATTCGCTGCTGAGTGACAGGCAGGAGATCGAGACGGAGGTTGAAGTTGATACGCCCCGCAGGCGAACAGGATTTATTTACATATTGTAGCGCTGAGCTGTGGGGTTTCCAGGATATAATGAGACAGACAACAGTTGCGGTTCAAAGCAGCAGGAATCCGCTGTATTTAATATTTGTTTAGCTTTTAGTGAACAATGGCTCTCATTCCTCTCCTCTCACTCGCAAACTCAACCTCTTAACCCTCTCTCTCAATTCTCCCACCGCCAGATCCTGCTTCTCTCTTTCAAACTGTCATCGCCACACACACACACACACAAGTCCCTCCCCCTTCCTCACTCATTGGTCCAACACTCCCTATCTCTGACTGGTCGTGTCAGACCTGCTCCCACCCCCCTCAGTAACGCACTCACACAGTCTTTCAGCTCTAGTCACATAAGCATCAAAACACACATAGAACACAACAGATCTGAGAATAACACAGTTTACAAACACATGTTATTTACAGAGTACTCCCATCCCCTTCCCCAGTCTCCTCCTCAACTACAGAAACCCCAGCTTTTTGAAGCAATGTTGCTCAACTGCGCAAGATGAATGATTGTGACCAATATTTAACTGAGACAGTTCTTTAATTATTGACATTGCCTTATATTGGTCTGCACCACTGTTAAAATAAAGCATTGTAGTTCACGGACAGTATTTCTTTGCTTTGAATATATATATATATATATATATATATATATATATATATATATATATATATATATATATATATATATATATATATACACATATATAATGTCACCTTACAATAATTGATTTTGAGTTTCAGTGTTTTAAAATAAAATATCAAACAGAACGAAATTTCAATGTACCATTTGTAATTCAGTAAAATGAGAGAATTGGTCAGGGTCTGAATACTTTTTGCAAGGCACTGTATATATATATACAGTACTGTGCAAAAAGTTTTAGGCAGGTGTGAAAAAATGCTGTAAAGTAAGAATGCTTTCAAAATAGACATGTTAATAGATTATATTTATCAATTAACTAAATGCAAAGTGAGTGAACAGAAGAAAAATCTAAATCAAATCCATATTTGGTGTGACCACCCTTGCCTTCAAAACAGCATCAAGCATCAATTCTTCTAGGTACACTTGCACACAGTTTTTGAAGGAACTCGGCAGGTAGGTTGGCCCAAACATCTTGGAGAACTAACCACAGTTCTTCTGTGGATTTAGGCAGCCTCAGTTGCTTCTCTCTCTTCATGTAATCCCAGACAGACTCGATGATGTTGAGATCAGGGCTCTGTGGGGCCATACCATCACTTCCAGGACTCCTTGTTCTTCTTTATGCTGAAGATAGTTCTTAATGACTTTCGCTGTATGTTTGGGGTCGTTGTCATGCTGCAGAATAAATTTGGGGCCAATCAGATGCCTCCCTGATGGTATTGCATGATGGATAAGTATCTGCCTGTACTTCTCAGCATTGAGGAGACCATTAATTCTGACCAAATCCCCAACTCCATTTGCAGAAATGCAGCCCCAAACTTGCAAGGAACCTCCACCATGCTTCACTGTTGCCTGCAGACACTCATTCGTATGCGCTCTCCAGCCCTTCGCCGAACAAACTGCCTTCTGCTACAGCCAAATATTTCAAATTTTGACTCATCAGTCCAGAGCACCTGCTGCCATTTTTCTGCACCCCAGTTCCTGTGTTTTCGTGCATAGTTGAGTCGCTTGGCCTTGTTTCCACGTCGGAGGTATGGCTTTTTGGCCGCAAGTCTTCCATGAAGGCCACTTCTGACCAGACTTCTCCGGACAGTAGATGGGTGTACCAGGGTCCCACTGTTTTCTGCCAGTTCTGAGCTGATGGCACTGCTGGACATCTTCCGATTGCGAAGGGAAGTAAGCATGATGTGTCTTTCATCTGCTGCAGTAAGTTTCCTTGGCCGACCACTGCGCTCACGGTCCTCAACGCTGCCCGTTTTTTGTGCTTCTTCAAAAGAGCTTGGACAGCACATCTGGAAACCCCTGTCTGCCTTGAAATTTCTGCCTGGGAGAGACCTTGCTGATGCAGTATAACTACCTTGTGTCTTGTTGCTGTGCTCAGTCTTGCCATGGTGTATGACTTTTGACAGTAAACTGTCTTCAGCAACCTCACCTTGTTAGCTGAGTTTGGCTGTTCCTCACCCAGTTGTATTCCTCCTACACAGCTGTTTCTGTTTCAGTTAATGATTGTGTTTCAACCAACATATTGAATTGATGGTCATTAGCACCTGTTTGGTATAATTGTTTAATCATACAACTGACTATATGCCTACAAAATCCCTGACTTTGTGCAAGTGTACCTAGAAGAATTGATGCTGTTTTAAAGGCAAAGGGTGGTCACACCAAATATGGATTTGATTTAGATTTTTCTTCTGTTCACTCACTTTGCATTTAGTTAATTGATAAATATAATCTATTAACATATCTATTTTTGAAAGCATTCTTACTTTACAGCATTTTTTCACACCTGCCTAAAACTTTTGCACAGTACTATATATATATATATATATATATATATATATATATATATATATATATATATATATATATATATATATACATTTTTTTTTCTTTTATGTAAATTAAATTATGTAGTTACACAAAATGTGGAAATAATTTGTTATCCAATGGTAGTTCACTCAAATGGGTATTCCGCTACAAAAAAACTGTATAGGGTGCTGTTCATGGGCATATGATTATGCAACAACTTGCTGCCTGATATAAATTGCCAGCAGTGACACACAGTTTTAAATACTGTGTAATGTACAGTTACATTTTTGTTGTTACTTTTAACATAAAAAGTAGTAACAATAGATTTAAATACAAAACCAAATTCACCAATACCTTCTGCTACATATTGTATTGCTAAAATTGCGCTTTCATATTTTTCAAAACAACCTGTCAATTCGGCTTTGCGCTTTCAGGTCATCAACAAATGGTATATTATTATTTCTGCTGGAGTTTGAGGAAACAGTGCTGGTTTCCTGTTCCCACAATGCACCCCTCATTTCAATCAGAGTACCAGCTGTGTTGCAGGACAGAGCACCTACTGGATACACTGCGATGTTCACAAGAACATTTCTCTTTCTCCTCTACTTGCAGTGTGCATGGTTGCTGGTTCTTGCCCAGCCTCTGCCCTGCTACACTTTGACCATGAAGAGGTGAAATGACCCAGGAAGGGCAAGTGTATCAGATATGCTGAGAATAAAGCATAGAAACTTAGAACTTTCTTTAACCTAAATTAGTACCAGATATTTATGTTAAAATAAAAATAATACTACATTTTAAAAAATTGCTATAACATGTTCCTTTCAAAAGTGCAAATTAAAGACTTGTTCAGGTGATGGAAGTGCTAAACATGTAAGATTTACTAAATGATTTTTAAGGTACAATGCATAAATTATAAAGCAAATTGTGGAGAAGGAGCTATATTTTAGTTAAAGGGGTCATGTAGCCTGAACTAAGTGGCTTGTGCACTACATGAGATAGTCCTCATGTTATACCTGTTCACACCTGTAGCGGAACGATACTGGGAAAATATGTTTTCGGTTTAGAATATACTGATACGATATCACTTTCTGTCCTAACTCACTTTTCAACACCTGTTGTGCCATACCTCTCCTCATTTAAGCTGGCTGATATCGATACAGGGTTGTGGGATAGAGCTGAGGAGAAGATTTTCAATTGAATCAATGGAGCGCTGTCTGATTGAGCTTATTTTATAACGATACCGGCATAAAATAGGGCTTTAGTTATAGGGCTGTGAATAGGGCTTTAGTTAGATTGAGCATGTGCATTGTATGTAATACATTTGTGCTTCTATGTGTTGTAATACAATATCTTCAGTTTTTGTGTTCTTATTTATTGTTGGTGCCTAAGCAAAGATATCAGACCATTCTGAGTGTATGCGATCTTTCATGTTCTTCACATGCCCATAAACTAATCCCATGTCTACTGGAAAGTTACAGTCACAAGGTATTTCATGTACCTAAATTGGCCCTTTAGCAGTATCAAACTATTATATTGGATTTTTCAACATTTTTTTGTAATGTAGAGTACTGCAAGCAAACACTTAGACACATTTACAGACATTGCAATTATTCAGCACTTCTAGTACTTTCATGATGCAATAATTGTTTAACAAATTATTTTAAATAATGATGAACAGTTTGGACACACGAGTGGGTGTTTTTAATTTGCATCACATTTATTTTGACACTTGATTCATGGTTAAAAGAAATGACTGATGTTAATAATTCAAAATGTATGCAAAAAATAATGCATGCCTTCTGTAAACAACGTAAACATTTTTGAAAAATGACAGACTTTTAAAACTGGAATGGATGTTTTTCATCAGCATCAATTTTATTTTGACACTTGATTAATGCATGAAATAAATGGCCGATGTAATATAAAATAATGAATGCCTTCAGTACAGTCGACAGAGCCCTTTTGTTTGCAGTTATGAAGAAAAGCTTATATGGAATACAGCAGCTAATATGACAACTGAAAGACAGCTCCACCTAGTGAAACTGAGGCACTCAAAATGAGCTACAAACTATATTATCTGTTCTGATAAGACATTTAACACCCTTACAATCAATTACTAGTTGAGTAGGAAACCACAGAGGCACACGTGTGCGAGTCAGTGAATTACATACTCCCATTGTAATGCAGCTTCCACTCTAATGAGCTTAGGGAATTCATTAAAAAAAACAAAAAAAAACACACACAACAGTTTTCAGTACACTCACACATAACTAAATGTATATACGTTTTCTGTACAGTATAGCTAAATGGATATGGAGTATTTCAAAACATATAAACATGACACATGTGACACATGTGGTGGGTATGTGGTTAGCTTTAGGTACCCTTTCTTTGTCTGTCCCTCCCCTTTCTTTGTCTGTCCCAAAGTTGTGTGTTTACTGATTATACATTTAACCATTTGAAGGAAATTTAAAGGAAATACTGTAATTGTACCACACTGCTTTGTTAGAAAAAAAAGCTGAACTTTGCTGTTCGAAGCAATGAAGGTTCAGAACTTAGGGCCAGTTAAGACTGTGAAATTATTAAAAAATAATTATTTCCTATTTTTTTAATACATTAAAATGCTTCCAGACACTGACAAATGTGTTCTAAATCAATGACAAATGTCTAATTATACTAATCAATTAAAGAAGCTTGAACTCATATAATGATCATGTGTGGCAGGCTGGCTCGCAGTGGTGAGTGTGATGACGTCACGGACCAGGAAGTAACTGAAACCAAAACAATGGATGGGCGGGTGAAGCTGAGTGCAACGCCACTCAGCGTATTTATTAATAAATAAAACAAAAACAAAAGATTTAAACAAAACAACAAACCAAAGCAAAGGGCACGAGGGCCAAACAAATAAACAGACAAACAAGTAAGTGGCGTGCTGGCTAAACCAGCACGTTTTAGCAATTGTTTTTATGTCTTCTACGCTCTCTCTCCGCTCTCCCGCACTCTCTACTCCAACACTCCACCTGCAGAACGGACAACTGTTGGTTCTTATACTCTGGCCGAGGGTTAACTAGTTGTTAATTATCTTATTACCCTCGGCCAGAGTTCTGCATCGCTGGTAGAGGATGCATGACTGTCAGCTAGTTAAATAATCAGTAGCTGATCAGTCATGCATCCTCACGGGTTTTTAAATATAACTATAAAAACAATAACAAAAGACGCGGCGCTTTTATCCGCGCCGCAAACAAATACAAATAATAATAAATAGGGGCGGGACACTCCGCCACATCATGCCATTTAAAACACAGAGGCTGAGTCATCGTGTGCTGTAGTTTTCAAGATGTTTCACCCTGTTTTAGTGCCCCGTCTGGGCAGTTTTGTCTTCCCATCTTTCACGCACTTACCAGATAACGTGAATGCTGTTTCAACTATTCCATGAGATATAGATTATATTAAAGAAAGATATTATGATTTTAAATTTGAGTTAAAGAAAAACTTCTCCAATTGGAACATCTACCAAATCCAGTGGTGGAGAACCTGCCTTGGATCCAGTCACTTTATTATTATTTATTTCTTAGCAGACACCCTTATCCAGGGCGACTTACAATTGTTACAAGATATCACATTATTATTATAATAATTATTTTTTTTACATACAATTACCCATTTATACAGTTGGGTTTTTTTTACTGGAGCAATTTAGGTAAAGTACCTTGCTCAAGGGTACAACAGCAGTGCCTCCAACCTGGGATTGAACCCACGACCCTCCGGTCAAGAGTCCAGAGCCCTAACCACTGCTCCACACTGCTGCCCCAGATTAATAGAGCCATATGAAAACGTGCTTTAGATTTTGTTTGCCAAGAAAAAGATTAATCTTCAATCTGGAGTTGTTCAACAAATCCAGGTTTGTTAGAAAACATCAATCAAAAGCCCATTAAAGCGGTTTGTAACAGGGCTTCAGAAGAGCAGTACTTCCATAACAGCTGTTATGGAAGCAGTACTTCCATAACAGCTAGGGTTCATAAAACATTGAAGTTTGAGTGTTGGGGAACACCAGTGTTGGGGAACATTGGGAAAGAAAAGGACTTACTTTAACAAACAATTCCCAGAGAGGTTGGGAGCGCTTTGGGCACAGCTAAACCATCAGTGCTTGTTCTTTTTACCACGCTCTCAGTTTCAGATGCTGTGGCATAACATCTGCTTTTACTGAACCAGCACCTGAAACTGAGAGCTTACCTGGGGCATCAGCATCCTCTGTTGGTGCAGTTGGAGCTGCAAGCATCTTAGAGGGAGTGTGTCAAGACACAGGTATCTGTTTTTTATACATAACATTACATTATACAGAAAATATACGTATATTTTTTTATTTTTGATTTAGCGACAGTATCTATTTGTGTTTTCTAGAATACAGGTAAAGTTAATTTAAACAAAGCTGAGTGAGCTCTAAGCTCCCTCTTGATAGCAATAAATGGTATTTTAATTGTATTTTAGCTTGTTTGTTAAATGAAGTAAAAAAACATGCAACAAATTTGTCCGGAACATTGTAATTTGTGGAAAGCATACTGTTTGAATTTTGCACTTCTAAGTGGGCTTGTATGATTATTCATAACTCCTCTTCCAGAGTTGAGGAAAAAACACTGAGCAAGAAAAAAAATGACGCAATTCCCGATTTACATTTCGCTCGAAGGCACAACTTTTACTCAAGGCAGAACTGAGGTGGAAAATCCCTGCCACTGCCCTTGCGAAACTCGCATCTCTTTAGAATGTCTGTCCCTTAGATCTTCTTTGGAAAGGAAGTTCTTTTTGGCACAAGAATGACTATAATGTTCCAGATTCCAAAATGTTTTAGTCTCTGCTGTTGGTTTCTTAGGTACAGGAGTAATTCTTCATAGTAAATATATAGCAGGATCAAAGCCCCCGTGGCATATTAATTGCCTACATGTTCTTTTTCTTTCATGTATATTATTTGCTGAATGCCCTTTTACTGAATTGACATTCGGTGGAACTTTACTGGATATAAAACGGTTTAGAAAACAGAACCTTCCTTTAACCTGATTGGCCAATAGTATGTTCCTAAAAACTAGTAGAGTACCTCAGTGCCTTCAGTGCCTCATTTACATTTAGTTTGTGTCACTTCCTATGTGCGGTCGGGACAAGTGATTGAGAATCGTAGTGGTGCAGAATCACAAAGAAATTAAGATGTATGTAAAATTTGATTAATTAGCTCCAGATCTCTGCTCCAGTTATTTTTCCTCTCCTGTACTTATTTTGCTGTATAAACTTGTATTGCACCTAAACTACCATCACTGAATGTATCTCCCACTGAACATATTTACCACGCTTCAATGCAAAGGCATACATTTTACATGATACAATGTGATGCTGTACCACGTGCCCAGTCACACTCACCAATCAATAACCTACTGTAGGAAGCAGTCACTATCATCTGACAGTGCCTTTTACGTTATGTTAAACTCGCTTGCATTTGCCCCCTAACAGCATAAGGCAGGCCCTTTCTTTTTAATTACAGAAAAATCAGCTTATGACTGATCAAATATTTACTTATTTGGGAGAATAAACATTTTTGCTAACAGGGTTAATTGTTTTGAAAAAGAAAACTTTCTGCTAACAGAACAGCAATAAACCAAACAAATACATTTTAAATGTGAGGTTAATCCACAGTAGGGCATTCAGTGCTGTCAACTATCCAAGCAGCACAGCTCCGATCCTAATTTTCAGGGTATGTTTGTCTTTATTCTTTACTCTATTTTTTATCACAATTGTGAGATGTGATATTATTATCTAATTCAGTAAGGGCTGTTGTGTAATAATTGATAAGGCATTAACTTTGTAGTATATTCAAGGCTACAACATTCTTACTTTCTACCAGTAAGTTACTGCACCACATAAATAAATGTCTTATTTTGTTCACTAGTCTGTCTGTGAGCCACAGATCTTGATCTGGCTGATGGGATACTAACTAAGCCCTGGCCATTGATCAGAAAGCTTGAAACCCTCACAAACATAGAAACATTAAGAGATTTACTGCACCTGGTCAAGCATTCATACGGTATGGATTATACAGAAAGTATTGGGACAATGTGGGCTTATTTCTCAAAGCCCTTCTCCAGTCAAACAGCAGGATTTGAGAACAAAAGCTTGCAAGTTTTGAATGTTTGTTTTTTATTATTAAAGTGTGCAGAACCAAAGCCAAATGTTTCCCAAGCCTGGAGCCGTTAAGCTTACAGTAAAGAGCTTGGGGTGAAGGTCAACAGAAAAATTCATACAGCTATAAACTGTATAAACATACACCATTTTATTCATCTGTGTCAGAGGAATAAAACAGTGTAAACACTATAAAACAAACCTTTTTTTGGGCCAGTTATGCAAAAACAATACCTATAGTGTCATTACAAAGATTGCAATCACATCTTATGGTAAAGAGGTGATATTTTGCCAACAAAAGTAACCCACTTGCTCTGCAAACCCAAGAATGGGCTAACCATTGCATTAATAAAAAAAAAAACACAAGTAAAGGCATTTCCTAATGCTAAATTAGTGGCAGCATTTATGAAGTTACATCCCAATCATACAATAATCTCTATTATATTAACAGCATGCATAACATTATTTGGCGACTTTATGTCAAGGTTAAATCAAACTCAACCTACGATTGAACCCAAACATATCACTCCAAGGCTCCTTACTGCTATACCATCTGGTTGGAATTTTCTATTGTTAACCTGAAATGAAATACAAGTTCTACAGTAGAACTGCAAGTTGCAGCCTAGAAAATGAATTCCTGTCTGTCACCGTGGAAGAAACTTAAAACAGAACAGGCTGTAAATATTGACACATTATATTAGACAATGTTGTCAGTTTAATTACACTGCAACATAAAAGAACAGTAATTTCAAAACTTGGTCGTCTTCCAATGAAATATGTGTGCATAATGAGCACAGCCACACATTCCGGATTAGTTTACTTTGAAAGTCAAAGAAAGAAGCAGTTTAACAACAGGTCACATTAAACATTAGGGGGATTCAAATGCTGTTAAAAATAGGGATGTCTCTCCTGTTTTTAATAAAACAATTGTGCTTTCTTTAGCAAAATGTGTGCTGATTCTATCAACTAGGAATATAATGGAAAATAATGCAGCCACACAGTACAGTATAACACCACTCCAGCTAAACATCGCTTACAAATGCATAACTAGTCTCCTACTGTTCCTCCTCTTTGTGTTTGTTATCGGATGGAAAGCTTGTTGCATGTGGTCTGGAGATACGTTGCAGCTATAGCTGGGTTTTGCATCAGCGCTTATCTGAAGCCTACACTACCTGCAGTTAGAGCAGCAACTGTGCTGCCATGTCTTTGACCTGAGGGAAACTGTTCAGATCGGGTCAGGGGACGACGGTGAATTGAGTTTCAGTGGAATTGGGGATGACAGTGAATTGAGTTTCAGTGGATTTGGGGATGACGGTGAATTGAGTTTCAGTGGAATTGGGGATGACGGTGAATTGAGTTTCAGTGGAATTGGGGGCGACGTTGAATTGAGTTTCAGTGGAATTGGGGACGACGGTGAATTGAGTTTCAGTGGAATTGGGGGCGACGGTGAATTGAGTTTCAGTGGAATTGGGGGCGACGGTGAATTGAGTTTCAGTGGAATTGGGGGCGACAGTGAATTGAGTTTCAGTGGAATTGGGGGCGACGGTGAATTGAGTTTCAGTGGAATTGGGGGCGACGGTGAATTGAGTTTCAGTGGAATTGGGGGCGACGGTGAATTGAGTTTCAGTGGAATTGGGGACGACAGTGAATTGAGTTTCAGTGGAATTGGGGGCGACTGTGAATTGAGTTTCAGTGGAATTGGGGATGACGGTGAATTGAGTTTCAGTGGAATTGGGGATGACGGTGAATTGAGTTTCAGTGGAATTGGGGAGGATGGTGAATTGAGTTTCAGTGGAATTGGGGATGACAGTGAATTGAGTTTCAGTGGAATTGGGGATGACGGTGAATTGAGTTTCAGTGGAATTGGTGGTGCAATTATAAAGGTTAACCATGAAAAGAGGGTCACAGTAAGGCATAGCAAAAATAAGGAGAAAATGGAAAAAACATTATGTGCGTGAATAAAAGAGTGGCAAAACTGCAAATTTACCATGCAATTGTACCAAATACCTTTTATATGGGTGATCTCATGCCAGTCCTGAGTATTACTAATGAAACAACACTGGCACTGAGACAAAGTCAGATAACACTAAAGAAAACATACTGATAGCTACTGTATATATGATATGCCACATTTGCCTATTTCCAGTCAGTGTGCTATGAAATTAATGTAATTTCATAGCACACTGTTGAAAAGGCTGTTACTCTTTTTAAACACAATATGTTTAAATAAAATAGTAAAACAGTAGTTACTGTTACAGCTAATTGTGCTTGTGTTCAGTCTTAGATTGTTGTGTTACAATAGACCCCAACCAGCCCACTTCAGTGTGAGAGGACACTTTGATCTAATTACTTCCACTTGTTAAGCAATAACATTATTCTGTTTGTATTCATTTCGTTTTGCATAGCTACTGTCCCACATGCACAGCATTATGAGCCACACCTGGCATGGCTTGTGTTATGAGGTTTGCACTGGCAGAATGCCATAAAGCCTAAAAGACAATTCCTTCCAGATAAAAACAAATCCCCATTGAAAAGTTTCACACATTGTAATGAAGTGGAAACTGCGTGCCCTTTATAAAAGCTGACCATACAGTAGTAAAAGCATATCAAACTGTGCATTGTGAAAGCATGGTAAAGCATAGGCAAGCATAGTAAAAAAGAGCAAGGTATGTTAAAGCAAACATGGCGAGCCTGGGTGAACTATCATAAATGTGTTGCATAACCATAACATACGATGGTAAGCTTTTTTAAGGGACTGTACATTAGCCATTCAGAGCTGTCCAACATTTTTGACTAAAAATAACCTTAGGGATGGCAGAGTTCTTACAGTACAGTATATATACAGTATGTATAGCCCTGCTGCAAATAGAAATATACATACATACTGTAGCAACGCATATCCGATGTTGCAGCAGAACACTATATACAGTATAGCAGTATTGTTTATAAAGACTTCTCACTGACCTGTTTTCCCAGTTTTGCAATGTGAGCTTTTCTACCCCATGCAAAGCTTTATGACACACGCCCAGATATACCGCATAGTGTTTTGCCCTCAAGATAGGGTTTGCATATGCTGAGCAGGCCTGCGCTGAGGCCTGCAGAATGGAGTGGTTGGCACACACACTTACTGACGTGTATTGTAACCTCACTTGATTACTAGCAATCGTTTTACATTCCATTTCATGCCCTTTTGTGCCATACAAAATACGTTTCTGCTTAAACTTTAGTGGTTACTGTATGCTGAAGCTACCAGCTGGAATTGTATTGTCAAGGGATATTGAAAGAGGTGAACCTCTGCTCAGGTGGCTAACGTTTGTGCCAGTGTTTGCGACTAGTTGATTTAGGGAAAATGATTTTGCTTTGGAAACACAAGTGCAGGCTAAAGCTGTATTCAGCCCTGATTTCATTCCACTTCAAATGATCCTATTGTTTATTATAACAGCAATTACCACAGTTTATTAACACTAAGGCTTTGTTCTTCTAATAATACATCACAATGAAGTGTGATCTTGTGGATATTCAGTTCATTAGCACAGTCACTGCTCGGCTTCATTTTTAAGCAGAATGAAGTACAGCAGGATCATTCATCCCCACTATAACCCTTTATTATTATTATTATTAGTTTATTTAGCAGACGCCTTTACCCAAGGCGACTTACAGAGACTAGGGTGTGTGAACTATGCATCAGCTGCAGAGTCACTTACAACTACGTCTCACCCGAAAGACGGAGCACAAGGAGTGAAGTGACTTGCTCAGGGTCACACAATGAGTCAGTGGTTGAGGTGGGATTTGAACCGGGGACCTCCTGGTTACAAGCCCTTTTTCTTTAACCACTGGACCACACAGCCTCAATTCTTGTTCAGCGTGATTGGTAAAAGGTGGTCAGTAGTGTGAAAATGGGGAATAACATGTGTTGCATTATTTCTGAAGATTATTTTCTAATAGTTGTTGTGCTTTCAGTGGAAGTCTTTGTAAACAATAATAGTAAGCTTTTTATTACTCACATGTATATATAGACATATAAATACCTATAGTCTGAACACACACTCTGCACTGGTCTAGTGGTTAGACCGAGGAGCTGGCAGGCCTCAGATCCTGGTTTTAGGATGCCAGTACGACCACAGCTTTAAAGTGGGGCCCGGGGGATAGTGACTTCACCACCAACTGTCTCAAGTCGGCTCAGCTGTAAAACTGCTATTCTCTTAACTTACAGCGTATCGGCCAAAACACCTGTAACAGGACATGCAAAACAAACTGCATTGGCTCGTTCCTGACGTTTATACTGCAAATGAGAAGAAATAAAATATTCTCTGCCTGTACTTACTTGGGTGGAGTCAACAAGCATGAATTACTGTGTAATTCAGAAAACTGATCGTAAATTGTGGTTTAAAATAAAGGGTGAAAGGTATTCTAGCTCTGATGCTTGCATGACAAGAAGCTTGATGCAATAATATTAATATAACACAAGGAGAGCAAAGAAGAAAACTACTTTTCCTCTAGAGTAATAATACAAAACATGCAATATTAAAAAAAAAACACCTGCAGACTACAGTAGGTCACCGTTGCCAAAGATCACAGGATATTTAATAGCACCTCATAACAAATGGCTTTTTGAAGCCATAAAACCATCAGCAGTTTTCTACTGGGCTGTCTGTCAGTCCTTAAAGCTTTTATCAATTAACTAACAGCTAACTGCTCAAGTCCCTACCTATTGCACAGGGATCAGAGGGAGGGTTCACAACAGGGAATTAAGCTGGATCTTAACTCACCCCCACATGAACTGAACACAGATCCCCAAACAGATCACTCAGGAAGCTGTACCTCCCTTTCAATAGCGCTTGCTGTTTTACACTCGCTGGTAGCGGTTGTGTGTTTAAGTCATATTACAAATTCTTGTCGGTGGATTGTTAACATCTGCTCTTAATTTTAGAGGTGGGGTTCACTCAGGCCTGCTGGTTTAAAGTCTGGTAATGATTTATGTACATATTAAATTTCCTGACTGGTAACAGCATCCAACAAATATGTGACCCTACAGGAAAATCAAACATATGTTCAGTGATTGTATTTTAATATGAGCATTCTTTAAATATTTTGAAATAAAAACAAATCTTGAAACTGTGCTTTACAAGAGTAATGGGGTTTTTGTTTTACTTTTGCATACAGGTGTGTCTGTAACAGACCCCCCACCACGGCTGTAAATACAAGACTAAAACCTTTAGCGTCGTGAAAAATGAATCAGCATGACCTACAGCATATCCCCCACATGCATATGTGAAAAGTGACATACAAACAGACACACCCAGGAGCTCCACAGATTGTGCTGGATAAACACTTCTCAATGGATGTTTACATGGTGCTGCTTTGTTAATGAATTAGGATGTGTTTATGATGTGTTTATATATGCTACAGTACTTGTTTGCATACATTGACTCAACCCATTGTCTTGCCCAGGTTTCCAATAATTAGAACACAGTAACTGATATTTCTTCATTTTCCTGGAGAAGTAATATTGTGCTAACGCCAACTAATAAAGACTCATGTATATTTCTTCTGTGTTCAATTAATTGTTTACATGTCAGCTTCTTGGCACTGAACAGGAGATCACCTCAGTTTAAATGTAATTAAAGTGAAACGCTTGGCATTCTTTAGTCAATGTCAGCGCTGTGGGTAATTATAA
Organism: Acipenser oxyrinchus oxyrinchus; assembly: GCA_030684275.1. NCBI lineage: Eukaryota > Metazoa > Chordata > Actinopteri > Acipenseriformes > Acipenseridae > Acipenser > Acipenser oxyrinchus. The sequence continues at coordinate 97,946,355 of CM060249.1, forward strand.
AGATTGCAGTGACACTAATCGTATTATAAAAGTATACTACTTCATTTCCAGCTCATAATGTCAAACAGCAAAGAGTAAAGCCATCACTTTAACAGCTTTATTTGCAGACTATAAATAAATCCCTTCTTTTGACAATGAGGAAAAAGTCTATGAATTTGTAATATGCCAGAATTCAATACTTCAGAACTTTATTGTAATTTATGAGGAATAGACTATTGATGATGTATGAAGAGCCGTTTTTTTCTTTATTTATTTTTTTAAATAGACTACAGTATTAACTTTAGTATTAATTTAACACCCTGCATGATCCCAGGTTACAGCAACAGAAACATATAATAACAATAAAACTACAACAACACATACATAGGCAGTAAGTCTGTACAGGGATTTATTTGCAAACGTACATATTTGTATTGATCTTCATTTTTAAGTTATTGAGACTACCTATTATTATTATACAATTTAGAAGCAATCTAGCCTATATTCACAACAACAATGAAAGGATTGGTATACTGCTACATACAAACATTTCTGGGTGTGATGCGTCAGATGATACATTATGAGAGTCAGGAGAATTCATGTTTTCTTCTCTTCTCTTGTTGTTATGCTCCTAATGCAGCTTGGTGTGAGGTTCCATACCCTTCTTTTATTTCTATGGAAATTGTAACGTCAGCTTCCTTACAGTATATAACCCTGCATTATATCTCTCCTCATTCTGTGGTAGCCTAATCAAATGCTATGCTCCAGTAGAGAAATTGCAAAATGGAAAGCCTTAGTATTCGATTTACTGTAATCTACCCGCTTCTTTTTGTCGCAGAGCCTATTTGTCATTTTCTTCAGCACTTGTAGTTTCAGCGCTCAGCTCCAATCCAAACAAGTATACATTTAAAGGTGCTGTGCTCTGCACCTGTTTAAATAAAAACTACAGTATCTAACCCTTTAACCAATAGTCCCTTTTAGAGGATATAGTCTATATGGTGAGTCGATAAGATCTTTGCATATTCCCTAAAGAGTTTTATCAGTATTGCAAAGACAAGCATGGAATAAATGGGGATTTCGTTGATTACTTCTATGAGTGTAGGAGCCTGCGCATTCTCACACCTAGAGTTCCAATCAAAAATACCGCTGTAGAGCTGCAGTCAAGAAATCCATCCTCTCCCATTGTTATATCAATAATATACATGTTGTAGAATTCATGCAGTTTGTGAGTTACTCAGATGGTAATGAATATTGCAACATTTAGACTGCCATATTTCTGTCCAAAGAGTTCATATTAAATAAGTGTCAAAGTGTACTTTGTGACTGTACAGCAATCCCAAATGTTAGGTTTCTTTCCAACATTGATTTCTTGCAGCAACAGAATCTTTTTTACCAGTTGTTCACATCTGGGCACCCTTCATGACCATATGGCTGGAACACTACCCTATTGTTACTTAGCACAGCGCAAATTAAAATCTGAATAAAAAAATAGCTGACTTATCTTTGAAAGACCTTGCATTACTTGTCTGCATTGTGTTTACAAATATCCAGTTCCCTTTTGAATACAGAACTGCTATGCAACTACCACAACTATATAAAGCTCATCAGAGAAAGATGGTCATGCAGTATAAGCCTGCATTTCTAAATATTTCCAACACACAATTACATTAATTCAGTTGCTGTATATAAACAACATTTTTTTTCGTTGTTATGGTAGTTGATTGTATCTTGTCCCCTAAGCCAAAAAAGCTCATTTAAAACCCTCATAACCTTCTCCTTAATGCCTCTGTTTCACCCTGTAGGTAGCATATTGAAATACTGATTTGCATTGAACTCACAGGTTGAACCCACTTGCATTTAAAGTGTTGCTGCAAAGAATATTAATCATATCAAGGGAATATGACAAATAAAGCTTAATTATGGCTAGTTCAAACCACCATTTTACAGGTATGAAGAACTGGAAATAAGGAAATACTTTAAACACACACACACACATACACATATATATCCCAGGGAACTCTCTTTTAATCATATATCAAAGCACGTAAATATTAAGCATATTTTAGATGCTTCCAATACCAGAGCAAATTGTCAGTCGAATAGCTGTGTGGTCCAGTGGTTAAAGAAAGGGGCTTGTAACCAGGAGGTCCCTGGTTCAAATCCCACCTCAGCCACTGACTCATTGTGTGACCCTGAGCAAGTCACTTAACCTTGTGCTCCGTCTTTCGGGTGAGACGTAATTGTAAGTGACTCTGCAGCTGATGCATAGTTCACACACCCTAGTCTCTGTAAGTCGCCTTGGATAAAGGCGTCTGCTAAATAAACAAATAATAAAATAATAATAATAGCTAGTATCTTATTGGTCTTAGGATAAACAATACGTCCAATGAACAGCAAGGAAAGGATTTATATCCATTACACCCCTGCTGTGTGTCAGAGCTCACCTCCTCCTCCCCAGCCTCCATCTGCTTTTGGCTTTGTCTAACGGGGAGGGCAGCTACCCTGCTCCCCTGCCCATGGCTTCCCTAAGGCAAGCCACTCCACTTATCTGCAAGCTAATTTATGGGCAGGGGTACCTCGAAAGGCGTGGCCAAAAACTGTAGTGTAAAATATGTACAATGTAGTAGTGTTGTCTAGTCTATGTTTTAAAAAAGAATCTATGGCATGAGTTTCCTGGCTGAAGTTCCAATCTTGTTGGGGATAACTCCATGGTTACCTTTTACCAATCTTAGTAACAGCAATGTCAACACAAAGTCACAAATGGCTTTGCTGCATCTTTACACCATGGCTTTGAGGCCTGGGTTTTGTCCCATGTTTTTCCTCCATTACCTATTTGGGATGCTCCCTTGCACATGGCCTCTTCTGCAACTTCAAATGGAGATTATCTGACTGTAAAAACCAATTTCATTTCCAAAGCCTAATAACACTGTAATCAGGACTGGCTTATGGATCATTAAAGTTTAAAGCTGTATGTGGTGTATATTACCACAACGTGTTTTTATGTCTGAGAGTTAATAAAAATTATAACATTCATTGTAAGTGTAAATGTCTCTACATAGTTACAGCATGCTGCAGTACTTTTTATGCCGTTTCTTGAATAAAAAAGGTTTAATGATGTCCAGGTCTGTAATGTGTGCACATTCCACAGCTGAGAGGTGCATTACTGAAGCTCAGAGAAACCTCTCAATCTAATGAGGTTCAATTTGTTCTGCAAGCCAAGGCAAAGTTATAGGAATATAAACATAATTGAGAAACAAGATAAAGCAGTCCTCCGTACACAGGGTTACAAAATTATCATCATTTTGTAACACACACTGTAATGCACACAACTAAGAAGCCTTGGGTTATATCTCTTATATAACACACTTGAATACTACACTATCTAAATCACCATGATAAACTAAATAATACTGTAACTGCACACACCTGTGTGGTCCAGTGGTTAAAGAAAAGGGCTTGTAACCAGGAGGTCCCTGGTTCAAATCCCAGCTCAGCCACTGACTCATTGTGTGACCTTGAGCAAGTCACTTAACCTCCTTGTGCTCCGTCTTTCGGGTGAGACGTAATTGTAAGTGACTCTGCAGCTGATGCATAGTTCACACTCCCTAGTCTCTGTAAGTCGCCTTGGATAAAGGCGTCTGCTAAATAAACAAACAATAATAATAATAACATAACAGCAACAACAAGAACAACAACAATATATTTGTCTCAAGTAAGACTGAGATAACATCAAGAACATTTCTTAACTTTTCTTAATGGACCCCATTCAAATTGCTTAGCAATGGGATATTTTTAAGGATAGTACTATCACACCATGAATCATGGGTACATGATTTTTATGTTCTATATCAATAAAGAAATGTTGATAAGCACTGAAAAAAAACAAGACTTGTATTACTATATTTGAATTGTTTAGCTCTGCTAAGATACAACATACGGGACATTTTACATTGAAATTCGCCTTCCAATCTGTTTTCGCAGCTCTTGGTTCTTTTCAACCAGCAATGTACAGGTACTGTAACCCAAAAGTTCTGCTACGTCTGTACTAGAAAAGCATGGGGCCAAAAGGGATTCACAGTATGCATGGTAAACATGAACTCAATATTCATGATCAGATTAGTATTATTAACACAAACTGGAGGCTCATTGAGTGGACAATACAATATCTTATTGAGGGTACTGGGGTATGGATGACACCAGTGGATTAGCAATGCAGCTTTTGGGGCTCAGTGGCTTCCGGCTCAATAGATGGCATGCGAACACTGGACTGTATGCTGTTCATCGCTTTGGCAGTAGGGTAGAGCAGTCACTGGGTTTTCAATTGAATCTAAATACAGTGTTGCTCCATATTTTCTCCATCAGTTGTATAAACTGATCCTTTCACTACAGCTACAAAGCTACAGGAATATTGGACCCTCGCTATTATATACTGTACATTTGGTGTAAACTGTAACTGATATTAGTTTCGTAACTGCCTATATAGAACTTTGATTTGTGACAAAACACAAGTTACAGTAGCTCTTTCAATAATAACATTTCAAAAATCCTTTCTTTAAAGAATAGATTCTTTAGATACCACAGTGCACATGAACAGAGTGAAAACCAGGTTGTCTATCACAACCACAATTTGAATTTAGCCAGGACGCAGGTGTTAACACCTTGTTGTTCCTAGAAAGACTACAGTGGGATCTTTACTGTCCAGTAGACAGGACCTCAACCGGCTTATCCATCAACACAGTGGATGCTTTGAGCTATGTGTCCTGGAATGGTAACGTTTTCAGTAAACCACTTTGTGACATGTACAATGTATTGTGGCAAGGAACAAACATGCTACAGTGACAGAAACCCAGATATTTTCAACACTGGACAAATTATACCTTTTTCAAACAATGCGCCTCGAGCTTAATATTGTGGGCTCTTACGTTAGTGTAATATCCACTTTATTTAAATACAGCCCCTTAGAGCTTAAAAGAAAATATATTGTAATAAAAGTCAACTACAACAATATGTATCTGAAATGCAATATGCCCTATGCTACATGTAACTTTAATTGCTGAACTTTATTGTCTGAATTTTATCACTTGTATTTAGTCAGAAATATTTGTGGCAAGACATATAAAATGCAGCACAGTGCTTTCCTAGGCTACAGATAAACCAGAACAATTTGAGCCAGCAGCTACTATGGTTAAAAAAACCCTTCCCAATTTGCAGGTTGGAATTACAGGGCAGGTTTCCACAGTATATGAACAGGAAGTCATGTGAGTAATAGAAATAGAGGTGGGAGTCTTTTCTTTTCGCTTACTTTCTGCTACGTTAAATACAAAGCATACAAAAATAACATATCAATCAGTTTTGATTACAAAACTGCCCGCAATGGCGGGAGGATAATTTGGTAATGTGTGGGCCTATTATATCCTACCAACTGTCTATAGCACACACTTAAGAGTAGATTCCTGATGAGACTGGGTAGAGTTGATCAAAAAAGAAGAAAAAAGATTGATATCTGATGAAAATACATTGAGATTTGATTTGGCCTCAGAGTGCATGCTCAAAGAGCAGGCATGAAATATTAAGAAGTGGTTTTCTCAAAGGTATACATTTCCACTTCCCTCTAAGAAGCACAGAGGCTCACAAGTTCACTTATTCTTCTTACAAGACTTAAATGGTAACTGCAAACACCACCTGGAAAAGAGAGCACACTAAAAAGCTTTGAAAACAGCTGGCTTATCATTTCAAAACAGGAATGCCTGACACACAATGAAGCCTGCACAGGTTTCAAAATTTGAGGACTACTTCAAATTCAGATCCATCTGTACACTTTAATGCTGTTTTTAATAAACAACTAATTTCACACCAAAATAACAAGAACAAGAGCTTTCAATCCTCTACTAACACAAGCTAAATAAGTTGTTCCTTAACTACTGTAGCGAGCATTAGATGTGTAATACCCATCCATAAAAGCAATACACATTTAGAGTTTTGAGCAGTGAGAATTTCCAAAATAATGTGTGGTTTATTTCAGCAAAATAAGCACTATCTGTGCTTATAATTAAAGTAAAAGTATGTTTGCAAACCTTATCACTACCATATTTATTGAAAAAGTAACTAGAAACCCAACTAATCCACATACAATCACAATATAGTTCACTCCAGTACCGGTATGTAACAGGGTTATATATAACACTGAATCAGTTTATAATCCCCATTATTCAGCATAGAAGTGAGGCATGGCAGATAGCAACAGTTAATCATGTGGAACAGTAGTTGAGACATTGCTCAACAGTGCTCCCTGTAATGTGATGAGCCAAGTTTCATTACTTTATAGAGAATACTTGCTCCCCAGCATAACCAGGAACTGGCTTCAGTGACTTTTACCAGTGTACTGAAGTTTATAGAGTTTATATCACTTCTCGCTATATGTTTAGTGCTCTGTACAAAGGCAAATTGTAACATTATTGCTTTTCTAATTGGAAACCTCTTCAATAAACACAGTGAATGAACTGGGAAATAGGAAACACAGCTATCTGTGACCTTGTCCTGCTAAATGTAATTCAATCAAACTGCTTTTGAAGGTTAAACATATCACAGATACATTCTGTCTTCTGCTACTTGGCAGGGCCCCTTGGCACTGCATTCCTTCTTGTCCACACAGAAGGGTTCAGTTTCCAACATCACAATCAGTACTTATGTTTACAGAATTAGAACCCTTTCTAAAACCACAAAATAATACGCTGACATTCTCCACCATGATTTCAGTATTTGTGGGGAATGTTGGCCTACACAAACAGAACAGGCCTACAATTTGAGTCTCAAAACTTAAATTCAAAGGCTTTTGTGGCTGACTGTCCCAGTAAATTTGCCAATCCCATTTAATCATACATAACTCTTAGATTTCACTGGTCCCTTTTCCAAACAAAGTAACAACAAGGTGTGGCATATAATTCACAGGGCTCCTGTCACCCAGTTCAGAGCTGTTGCATTTGTCTATTAGTGTAGTGTGCAATTGTGCCAGGGATGGTGGAGCTGATAAATCCAGTGCTCATCAAGCAGAATGAACAGCTTCGCCCAACACAATATATGCTATAGATTAGAAATGGGTCAGTTCATTATTTATTCCCAATTGTTTTTAACACGTCAGTTTGTTTATTTCTATTATTATTGTTGGATAAAGTCTACTTCTGATAAACATTAGCATGACCTGAAAATTATATGTACTTGGTAGAATTGCTGCCAATCCCTAAAAAATATAGCGTTATACATCCCCACATGTTGCTACGACTGTTTAAATAACGTACCCGTCATTTTTCTTTTCATTGTTAACATCCTGACAACTTTTTACACTTATAACTTTAAAGTCTGTTTCAAAGCACTTTTCAAAATGTCTGCTCTAGTGCACAGGGGTTTGAGATCTATCCTCTAATTCACTGCAGGAAAAAAACATAACAGCAGGTGCTCTGGCTTTTCTGTTCCGTACCACATCATGGATTGTTGTTGCTGTGTTACCTGTTTGACAATGTGGGCAATAATCCTTACACTATCAGTGCACTAGAGCAGACATTTTGAAAAGAGCTTTGAAGGGAGCTTTAAAGTTGTAAGTGTAAAAAGTTGTCAGGATGTTGTCAGGATGAAAAGAAGAATGACAGATAAGTTATTTAAGCAGTTGTAGCCACATGTAGGGACATGTAACGCTGTATTTTTCTGAACCCCGCTACTGACTCATTAAGCTTAGGTACTCCAGAATGCTTTATTAAGCATGTAGAGGTTGATGATGTAGCTGCTTTTTTAACAGGTAATATCTCATATTATAAACCATCTGAGATGCAGACTTCATATTTTCAGTGTTATGGAAACTCCTAGGGCAAAATGTAACAGTAACCTTGACATTGACCTGTGACCCAATATGATTGCCATACTGTGGACCTGTAGTTGTGTAACTTTTTGGTTTCTGCTTTTGGTACAAAACTGTATTCTAGTACCATTTTCACACAGAAATGCAGCTACTGTGCCGTCTCTGAAACGTTTTAACGAGCGTGTAAAATACCTTTTTACACAGCATGAAATTGCGCAATCTATGCCGGTGTAATACCGTCATAACCCTTTCACACAGCCAAAGAGATCGCGCGAGTACAACTTTCAAACCTGTCAATCAACGGATTGTTCTTATGGCAACAACAGACTGTTCACTGACAAAACCCAACACGTGCACACAGTGCTTAATTTGTAAAGAAAGAGGTGCCGGGACACAAGCAAAGACAATAACACCGACCCTAAGAAGAGCATATTCAACATCATAACACGTTTATTTAAAAGAGTATTGTACGTACTTGTGTTAGATGTTTACAATCACGTATTCTACATTTAAAAAGTCCAGAAGGACGATATTGACGAAAAAATGCACCCTAACACGAACATTGGTTTGACCCACGGTTTGCACTATAATCAGCGATGTGTATGTAACAGAAGCTGCTGGTAGATTACAAAAACGATTAATTAAACTTAGGCTAGGTAGTTGTTAACTTAGTATGTTTTATTCTCTATTAATTAAATTATATTCATTGAACAAGGCAAGAGAACCAGATTGTTATTATTTTTATTGTTTTGGTTTAATATAATATAGCAGGCTAATGTTCCTATTGAAGTAGGCTACAATATTTTTTTTTTCCATTAAAAAGTTGCCGTTGTTTGTTGAAATTAATGTTGAGCTTTCATATTTTGTTGTATACTACCCATTTAATCAAACCAAGTAGTGTAAGAAGCTTGTATCGTTCATGACGTTTTTCAAATCAAGTAAGCTTATTTGTGTATAAAAAACGATAATAGAGTTGCAGCCAGTGTCATCTTACTTAAAGGCACTCAAGCTGAAATCGTAAAGTAATGTAACGACCCGGACAATTGTATTGTTGCAGGACTTGTTGTCTGTCCCGTTTGTCTTGTCTATCTTTTATGTTATGTGTATTGTAAGGGGACTGCAGACCGTGGGTCGATTGGTTGAGCCGGACAGCGGCGGGAGATGAGGAGAGTTATATAAGGTGGTGCGTGAGTGACAGAGGGGGGAGAGACTGAGAGTGAGAGAGAGTGACAGCGACTTGAGAGATAGCGAGATAGCAATAGAGGATAAATAAGGGTTTGTTGTTTTACTGGCGTGAATTTCGGCCAATGACAGGAATTCCCTGTTTATTCCAATAAAAATTTGAGACCGAGAATTCCACACTGTCTCCGTGAGTCCTGCTTCATACACCTGACAAAAACGCTACAGTAATTTAAGGTAGGCTACAAACGTGGCAGCGGACTGTCTCTCTTTAACGCAAGACGCAAGAACTTGCAGACGTAATGCAACTGTGTTGAGATTTTAAAAAGAAAGTATTTTATGAGATTTTTAACTATAGGTACCGTCACTATGACTCAAGCTCAGGCACAAATTAAGCACTACGCTATAGTGACGTGGCCTGTTGACTTTGAAACCACACCCGCTATAGCGCTTCAGTCGCGGTATAGCCTTTCACAGGCAGTTATGACGGTTCAGTGCCGTCTCTGAACTACCTCACGAGGTGGTTCAGTGACGGCATAAAATATGACGGTTCTGTGGAGGTATAGCAATTCACACAGACCTATAAGCCGCTACAGTGGCGGTTCTGAACCGTCATAACTCCTCTGTGTGAAAGCACCTTAAGATTATTATTTATTTCTTAGCAGACACCCTTATCCAGGGCGACATACAATTGTTACAAGATATCACATTATTTTTACATACAATTTCCCATTTATACTGGAGCAATCTAGATAAAGTACCTTGCTCAAGGGTACAGCAGCAGTGTCCCCTACCAGGAATTGAACCCACGACCCTCCGGTCAAGAGTCCAGAGCCCTAACCACTACTCCACACTGCTGCCCTGATACACATGATCAAGTTTGATACTGGCTATTGTCCAGATTAACCCTTGGTGGATTAACCCTTGGCTAACCTGATTATTACCTCCCTCCATATCTTAGAAACCATTTAAAACACACACTCTAAATATACTTTACTACTTACAGTATCCAATTCAGCTCTATTTAAAAGGCTACATATAACATTATTGGCCTTATTGTAATTATTGGCCAATTTGCCAATGTCAGCTACAAGTTGTTGCAATATTACTCAACTGGGAAATAAGCAAACGGGAAATACAGTATGGCACTGTATTTACTGGTTGGGAATTTTTAAACACAGATGATGATTTACATGAATTACTAATTATCTGAGTCAGAGGGCCTGATTTTTATTCCTGATTTTAATGAAAAAACTTCAACAATCTTTGCCCTATCTTTTTCCATTAGTGATAGCGCCACCCGTTGGCATAACATCCAGGGCCATTGCCTTATCATTTTATCAGTTTTGATGACTGTGCAGAGGTGGAATGTCTGCATTTCAAAATAACCACCTAAGGAGAGCCACCTAACATCATTTTGTATAGTGCTTATAAAATGGCACCCCTCACCCCTCCCAAAGTGAACAGGGCAGAATGGTTCTAAAAGTTCCAAGCTGTGCTGCTATGGTGACATGGTGGGGAAAATGTATGAACTTGCCATGGTAGGCATTTTGTTATGAAATTACCATTACCCCTTTGAAATAGACTTTTTGAAAAAAAAAAATGTGAATACCGATATTGGGATTTAATATTCTAATTTTTTTTTTTTCCTTTTACCAAATTAATGTCAAAAATCCTGAGGAGTGGCAAACACTTTTGCAGCAGCAAAGGTCATTCAAAATGATCTAGACAGCATTTAGAACTGGGCAGACACATGGCAAATGCCATTTAATAGAGAAAAGTGTAAGGTACTGCACACAGGCAATAAAATTGTGCATTATAAATATCATATGGGAGATACTGAAATTGAAGAAGGAATCTATGAAAAAATCCTAGGAGTTTATGTTGACTCAGAAATGTCTTCCTCTAGACAATGTGAGGAAGCTATAAAAAGGCCAACAAGATGCTTGGATATATTGTGAGAAGTGTTGAATTTAAATCAAGGTAAGTAATGTTAAAACTTTGCAATGCATTAGTAAGACCTCACCTAGAAAATTGTGTTCAGTTCTGGTCACCTCTTTACAAAAAGGACATTGCTGCTCTAGAAAGAGTGCAAAGAAGAGCAACCAGAATTATCCCAGGTTGTATGCAGACAGGCTAAAAGAATTGAATCTATTCAGTCTTGAACAAAGAAGACTATGTGATGATCTGATTCAAGCATTCAAAATTCGAAAAGGTATAGACAATGTCGACCCTGGGGACTTTTTTGACCTGAAAAAAGAAACAGGGACCAGGGGTCACAAATGGATATTAGATAAAGGGGCATTCAGTACAGAAAATAGGAGGCACTTTTTTACACAGAGAATTGTGAGGGTATGGAACCAACTCCCCAGTAATGTTGTTGAAGCTGACACCCTGGGATCCTTCAAGAAGATGCTTGATGAGATTCTGGGATCAATAAGCTACTAACAACCAAACGAGCAAGATGGGCCGAATGACCTCTTGTTTGTAAACTTTCTTATGTTCTTATGTCTACATGTGAATATTAACAACTGGCAGTGTGTGCTGTTGCTCTGTGATATTGGCACACATGCGTTATGAAGCACAAGGTATAGCCGAGTGTCCTCATCTACTTGAGGTGTGCTCATAGCACAGCAAAGACCTGCATGCATTTCATTGCACATGTTTGTGGTGGGTCATCTGACGTGGGGAGGGAACTGAGGTTCAACCACCAACTCCTAGTAAAATGAACAGTATAGAGCAATCTAATATTTATAATAGCAATAAGGCCCTCCACAGTAGACTCAGGCACGTACAGTGGCAGGGCTGTTTCATATGGTTCATTATTATTATTATATATTTATTAGCAGACGCCCTTATCCAGGGCAACTTACAATTGTTACAAGATATCACATTATTTTTACATACAATTAAATGATTTTTTACACATTATTTTTTTACATACAATTACCCATTTATACAGTTGGGTTTTTACTGGAGCAATCTAGGTAAAGTACCTTGCTAAAGGGTACATCAGCAGTGTCCCCCACCTGGGACTGCTCCCACGACCATCTGGCCAAGAGTCCAGAGCCCTAACCACTACAGAACAAGCAACAGTGAGAAAAAAGAATCAACACTAGCCATCACTCTTAAGAGTCAAGTCTAGTTAGTTTTCCTCACTGGTGGTTTCTACAGATGTTTGGCTGAGTGACTAAACTCTTTGCATTAAAATGCCCTGCCATGCTGCGCTTGTAGGCTGCCGTCCTGCAACTCTGCAACTCCACATCGACTGAAATGTCTGAACTCCTTTCTGAACTTACTCTGATCTGGATGACGTGGTTCCTTGTACAGTTGTGTGATATTCACAGTTATCACCAAATCAATAGAATTAAATATGTTTATATTTATAAAAACGTGTTGCATTTCATTTCTTTTATTTATTAACACAAAACTGCGTGACGCTGTATTTCATAATCCAAGGAAATGGATAATGAAATTGCATTACGCCCAATCAATACTGCAGTCATAAATAACAACAAACAACACATAAGATCATTTCCCTTGGGTTAAACTTATGAGAACACACCTGTCATGATTGTGCAGTATTTAATGAACTAACAATGAATTATCAGTGACAATAATAATCAATACTAAATATTACTGTATCACACGGGTCGATTATTGTCTCAACACAAGTTCCCTCCACCTCTGACTGCAGTACCTCCCAACTGTTACCCATGACTCTCACTGAGACACTCTTAGAGGTTTGACTTGTGAACTGTTAAGATGACCAAACTCTTGGCATGTCCCAGATGAAGAAACCACAGGTTGATAATGGCTACTGCTGTGTCTCAGCTATAACACAAATCCTGTATCTAAACCCAGATGATTCATTTAATTTATGTATTATTATTATTATTATTATTATTATTATTATTATTATTATTATTATTATTATTATTATTATTTCTTAGCAGACTCCCTTATCCAAGGTGACTTACAGTTGTTACAAAATATCACAGTACAAAGTATCACATCACAAAATGTATAATACTAGAATAGTTTAACATTCTTTTGCTAACACATTGAAAGCAATTTATTTTACATTACCTGACAGTGTTCTAAATTGTAATCCTACTGAGTTCCTATTCAGTTCTGTTGAGTGCAATCGTCTCCCAAAGGAGACGTGCACTTTTGGATACTCAATAATGCCACTAAATTTAAGAATAGCATTGCGATAGCATACGTGATAGAGTCAAAGTGCAGGCAGGAATCACACTAACAGTAGAAAGAGTTATGCATTTTTATTTTTCACAGATAAAATAAAACATGTGCAAATGATGCCTCGACAGCCATTACTGGGAGACACGGAACCCCAGATTCAGACATTTTCTCCGCTGCTGAGCCTCCATCAGCATTTCCAGATCTTGAATGTTCCTACAGTCAACCACCCTAACATGGGATTCAGTCTCTCCCTATATGTCCGAGGCAGCTCTGATGGTAATTCAGTACCAACAATTGGCATATGCATGAGGAATTCATCATTCTACATTCATATGCAGAACTGCCCCACAAATACAAGTTGACTGGCACACAATTAACTTGTTACTCGTACTCAGAACTGATTTCAAAACAAGAAAAGCTGTCCTTCCCTCAGTTTCCAATTAAGTACCAATCAATAGCAATTACCTGTAACTTCTGCTCTGAGTGCTTTAAAAGCCAATTGGAAGAATATTTTCCTTTCATCCGGGGCACTGATATTTTTAACTGCCGTACTGAGGCCCTAAGGCCTTGGTACACCAGTACTGCTGTAAAAACATCTGTGCCCCGAATGAGCAACAAATTATATTATATACACTACCGGTCAAAAGTTTTAGAACACCCCCATTTTTCCAGTTTTTATTGAAATTTAAGCAGTTCAAGTCCAGTGAGTAACCTGAAATGGTACAAAGGTAAGCGGTAAACTGCCAGAGGTTAAAAAAAAAGTTTAGGTTACCAAAATGTGAAAAATAATGTACATTTCAGAGTTATACAAAAAGGCCTTTTTCAGGGAACAAGTAATGGGTTAACAACTTACAGCTGTTCTGCAGCAATGGAAGTAAATTAAGCCTTGAAAGTTGATGCTAACAATTCCTACAGGTGTCCCAACTTTTGTTGATTACTTACAAACCCTCTGTCTGTATAAAAGCAGTGTTGGAACAGATTGTGTTACTACACCCTCTTAAGCATTATTTGGACAGTATTGTACTGCAGGAAGTAGTATATTGCTATCATAATGGCGAGAAAAAGGCAATTAACAAAGGAAGACAGACAGACCATTATAACCCTTAAAAGTGTAGGTCTTTCCTTTAGAGAAATTGCAAAGAAAGCCAAGGTGTCAGTGAGTACAGTTTCCTACACCATCAAAAGGCACTTGGAAACTGGAGGAAACTCTGACTGGAAGAGGTCTGGCAGACCCAAAGCCACAACAGAATTAGAAGACAAGTTTCTGAGAGTCAACAGCTTGAGTGATAGGTGGCTCACAGGACAACAGCTTCAAGCACAGCTTAACACTGGTCGAAGTAAGCAAGTCTCAGTTTCAACTGTGAAGAGAAGACTTCGAGCTGCAGGTTTGACAGGTCGAGTGGCAGTAAGAAAGCCATTGCTAAGATGGCAAAATAAGAAAAAGAGGCTTGCCTGGGCCATGAAGCACCGCCAGTGGACTACTGAAGACTGGAAGAAGGTCTTATGGACCGATGAATCAAAACTTGAAATCTTCGGTTCATCACGCAGGGTTTTTGTACGTCGTCGAGTAGACGAAAGGATGGTTCCTCGGTGTGTGACACCAACTGTCAAACATGGAGGAGGAAGCGTGATGGTCTGGGGCTCTTTTGCTGGATCCAGAGTCGGCGACTTGCACAGAGTGAGTGGCACCCTGAACCAAAACGGCTACCACAGCATTTTGCAGCGTTATGCAATACCCTCTGGTATACGCCTAGTTGGTCAGGGGTTCATCCTACAGCAAGATAATGACCCAAAACATACCTCCAGGCTATGTCAGAACTACCTTAGAAGAAAAGAACAAGACAGTAGCCTTCAAATCATGGAATGGCCAGCACAGTCTCCAGACTTAAACCCCATCGAGCTGGTTTGGGATGAACTGGACAGAAGGGTGAAAGCAAAGCAACCTACAAGTGCAACACATTTGTGGGAACTTCTGCAACAGTGTTGGGAAGAACTTTCCGAACAATATTTGATTTCCATTGTAGAAAGAATGCCACGAGTGTGTTCGGCTGTTATATCTGCAAAAGGTGGCTACTTTGATGAGTCAAAAATTTAGATTAAATTTTGTTAAACAAAACGATTCCATGATTTCTTTTTTATCTCCAATTGTTTATTTGTTCTATGCTTTAATTTCAGAGTACATTGAGACATCAAACTGCGTAAATTTCAATAAAAACTGGAAAAATGGAGGTGTTCTAAAACTTTTGACCGGTAGTGTACATTAATTAATTGATTTATTGAATACCTGCCAAAAAAGCAAATCTGAGTAAAATTAACTATATCTACATTTTATAGTTGAGGAAGAGTTTGACTTTTTAATGTGATTCCCGTGGTTCCCCTTATCCCTGCCTCAGATTTTGAAGCCCGTTATAAAGTGGGTGTTGTAAAGGGTAGTAAAGCTACAACAAATAGTTTGGGGGATTTTTTCCAACCCTACCCTCATTTTTTTCCCCTTGCAACTAGAAACCAATACATTTTATTTTTGGCCTTACCAGTGAATAAGAACGAAACTTAAACAGTGAATTGCATTCATAGTTTTTCAACAGCTAATAAAGGCAATTTCTTAGATAATAATGGAAGTGGAAAATATGTTGCTTCCTCTGTATTCATCAGCATTCAACAGATGGCTCAAAATGTAAATACCATATTGTGACAGAGATCGAATGATTCTTGGCGTTAGATCTCCTTCCCGACCTGTGAGGGTGCTGAGTAAAGGGAACAGAGTACCCCAGACTGGCTTGCCCGACAGTTCATTCCCAGGGTTACGGCGGAAGTCGGCCATCTAGAAAGGGGACTGAGCTACGGTACACTAAATCATTGACCCAGAAGGTTAACGGTGTGGCATCTGCGGATTGGAGGATCCGGCGTGCTCATTAACCAAGGGGACATGGTTGACGGTATATTAAGGGGACGTAGTGAGCTGATCTGTTCCTTTGTGAATGGTTAAACTTTCAACCAAAAGGAGAACCATGTGCAGTTAATCGTGAGTGTTTTGCTTGTTTTGTCTACAAATACTGTCTGTTATTGTTTAGACAGCTAACACGATACGGAGCTGTCGCCAAAGGCCAGCACTAAACCCGGATCAACATCACAGCACTTTGTATCACTCAGGACTGTATATTCACAAAGAGCACTAGAGCACGCACTGTGGACTTGTGTTTGTGTTACGTGTTATGTTATGTGCAGGTCGTATGTGATGCTCATTGTATCATCACCGACGTAGCTGCCAAGTACCCTGGCGAATGCCAGAATTCATTCATTCTACAGAACAGTGGTTTATTTAGAAAATGTGAACAGGGGCTTCTAAAAGGAGGCTGGCAATAACATATTGCACTTGAAGTTGTTTTAATATCTTACTAAAGGTATGTTTGCAGGTGACAGCGCATACCCACTAAAACCATGGCTGATGACCTCAATTTTAAATCCAGACACAGATCCAGAAACAAAATACAACAGTGCTCACTTTTCTACTCGAAACACCATTGAGAGGTGTTTTCGGATTCTGAAAAATAGATTTGGATGTCTACATAAATCTACTGGTGAGCTACATTATAACCCTGCTAAGGTATGCAAGATCATTGTGGTGTGTTGCATGCTGCACAATATTGCCACTCAACGTGGTCTGGAGCTTGCTCTGGATCACAGAGAGGAAATGTTACCAGGGGACATAGATGACAATGATGAAATCCTACACAACCCTGTGCCACAGGCAAGGCAGATACGTAAGTAGTAAGTATGATCATTTACCTTAGTTATGTATACATAAATAATTATTTATATATCATCAGTTCTAACAATTAACATATGACCTGGTTAAAACACAGATATGTAACAAACTTTAGTGTTTAACAGTTTTTATTTTGAGTTTTCAGCGACAAAATAGAATATTGATTGATCACAAGCATGTAACGTACTGTTCTTCTAACCATTTGGTGGCTTCTTTCCCTGGGGCTCTGGTGCAGCGGGGGGCAGTGCAGGGCTCTGGTGCAACGGTGGCAGTGCAGGGCTCTAGTGCAACGGGGGCAGTGCAGGGCTCTGGTGCAACAGGAGCAGTGCAGGGCTCTGGTGCAACAGGGGCAGTGCAGGGCTCTAGTGCAACGGGGGCAGTGCAGGGCTCTAGTGCAACGGGGGCAGTGCAGGGCTCTGGTGCAGTGGGGGCAGTGCAGGGCTCTGGTGCAGCGGGGCACTGCAGGGCTCTGGTGCAGCAGGGGCAGTGCAGGGCTCTGGTGCAGCGGGGGCAGTGCAGGGCTCTGGTGCAGCGGGGCAGTGCAGGGCTCTGGTGCAGCGGGGGCAGTGCAGGGCTCTGGTGCAGCGGGGGCAGTGCAGGGCTCTGGTGCAGCGGGGGCAGTGCAGGGCTCTGGTGCAGCGGGGCAGTGCAGGGCTCTGGTGCAGCGGGGGCAGTGCAGGGCTCTGGTGCAGCGGGGGCAGTGCAGGGCTCTGGTGCAGCGGGGGCAGTGCAGGGCTCTGGTGCAGCGGGGCAGTGCAGGGCTCTGGTGCAGCGGGGCAGTGCAGGGCTCTGGTGCAGCGGGGGCAGTGCAGGGCTCTGGTGCAGCGGGGGCAGTGCAGGGCTCTGGTGCAGCGGGGGCAGTGCAGGGCTCTGGTGCAGCGGGGCAGTGCAGGGCTCTGGTGCAGCGGGGCAGTGCAGGGCTCTGGTGCAGCGGGGGCAGTGCAGGGCTCTGGTGCAGCGGGGGCAGTGCAGGGCTCTGGTGCAGCGGGGGCAGTGCAGGGCTCTGGTGCAGCGGGGGCAGTGCAGGGCTCTGGTGCAGCGGGGCAGTGCAGGGCTCTGGTGCAGCGGGGCAGTGCAGGGCTCTGGTGCAGCGGGGGCAGTGCAGGGCTCTGGTGCAGCGGGGCAGTGCAGGGCTCTGGTGCAGCGGGGGCAGTGCAGGGCTCTGGTGCAGCGGGGGCAGTGCAGGGCTCTGGTGCAGCGGGGGCAGTGCAGGGCTCTGGTGCAGCGGGGGCAGTGCAGGGCTCTGGTGCAGCGGGGGCAGTGCAGGGCTCTGGTGCAGCAGGGGCAGTGCAGGGCTCTGGTGCAGCGGGGCAGTGCAGGGCTCTGGTGCAGCGGGGGCAGTGCAGGGCTCTGGTGCAGCGGGGGCAGTGCAGGGCTCTGGTGCAGCGGGGGCAGTGCAGGGCTCTGGTGCAGCAGGGGCAGTGCAGGGCTCTAGTGCAACGGGGGCAGTGCAGGGCTCTGGTGCAGTGGGGGGCAGTGCAGGGCTCTGGTGCAACGGGGGCAGTGCAGGGCTTGATGAAAGAATGGCTCTATATGCATATTGTATGATTCAGAGATTCTCACAATATACTATTGAAACATGTGTTATTATGTATTAGTCTACCACTCTATCAATACTTGGTTCACCTTTCCCGATTCTTGTGCTGTAAATATTTTGTACTATTACTGTATTAGCCCTCTATTGCACGAGTTTGTGTTTGTAACAAAAAAAATCCCTATTGTTTCCTGCTATTTAGGGCTTTCTGAAGCTAAATATACTGTATATAGGCTATTATATATTTTTTTTTAATTTTTACCCCTCCCTCTATTCTGTTGCTCCAAAGCAATGCTGTTTAGTTAAGGCAGAAAAAACTCTGAACATGTTTTAACATTTACAATAAAAAAGTTTGCATTCTTCTGTAAAAAGTTCCAGTATCCATGGTATTACTTTTGCCTGTGAATATAATTGACATAATATAATGAAAACATTATTATGTTTTACATTGGTTTTAACACACACACAGAGAATTTATATATTCACCTGTGTTAGGCAACTCGTCTCTCGACCCCTCGGATTCCATTAGATTGGCCCCATTGGGTATCTCCAATACAGTGACTGCGTTGATCAGGGATGAATTTTCATCTCCAAAGCTGTAAAGTGTGCCGGAGTCGATGGTCCTCCACCTGTTCCCCTACAACATCGATTATAGTCCCAGAATCTTTTTTGGACCTCCTTTGTCGACCTTTTTATAGCAGATGTTGCATGTATCTTTTCGGTTATTTCGGTCCCTATTTTCAGTTTAGCAGCTGATCCAGACCTTTTGCCAAAAAGCAAAAGCTCAACTTGGGGGGGGTGGGAATTTTTTTTCCCTTTCTTTTGGATTCATTCTTTTCTTTCCGTTTGCGACTCCCTGTGCGCTTCCCCGGTGTTAGGCACTGGAATGGAAGTCTTGGTTATTTACTTGTGACTAATTACCTTGTTAAGGCACCTGAAATCAATTGCCGTTTCAATTACAGGGGTCGTAAAAACTACTCTCAAAGGGCTTTGCAAGCCCATTGCTCCTTTTGAAAATAGAGGCGTATAATTAGTGAGCAAAAAAAGTCATAGTGAAAATGCACTGCGACCTCTATTTTTGCTCTAAATGTGCCCCTTCTGAAAATCAGGCTGAAAGTGTCTTTATACAAAGTTTCATTTTGTATTGCTAACAACACAACACACCATCTGCAGTAGTGCACAGCTGTGTGTTGTTAGCAATACACAATTAAACTTGAACCTTAATACTAGATTACTACTTAATACTAGACTACTACCGGTTTACTAGATGACGCTGGTCTTTATTCTATAAAGACTGGCTGATCCAGTCTGGGATACATATTGTTAAGGCAAGCAGCATTGAAGCTGACACCCTGGGATCCTTCAAGAAGCTGCTTGATGAGATTCTGGGGTCAATAAGCTACTAACAACCAAACAAGCAAGATGGGCTAAATGGCCTCCTCTAGTTTGTAAACTTTCTTATGTTCTTAAGAACAACACAACTGTGAACTCAGGTCAAAACCACTCTACACATAAAATATCAAAAAGCAAAAGAAAACTATACTTACTATTTAAATCTTTAACAATAATGTTCTACTTTTATAACGATGTCCGTTTAGCACAGCTGAAGTCATTTATTTGCTATTTAAATTATAGTACAATGTTGACATCTATGGGGCACTTCAGCAGCCTTGCCAAATGCAATAACAGATGAGCTCACATGTCATTTTCTACTGTAAAGAAAACTACAGTCAAACCTGCTCATGCGACCACCTGGTCTAAGAGACCACTTTAAATTCCTCCCAGTAATACCTGTGCTTGAATTTACCTGTATTAAGAGACCATCTGTCTCTTACCCAGCAATGGACTCAGACCTGTATTAAGCAACCATTGTAGCGGGCTTGTATCTGTAATCAATACAACTATAACACAAAGCTTTCTTATAAAGGAAGGGAGAAAACACGGAGAAACGAAAGGTCCTCCTCACTCTAGATGACAGAATTAAAGTTACTGAACTTGGAAAGACAGAAAGTAGCAGAAAAATGCTGAAAAGTTTGGCGTTGGAAAGACACAGTTACAGAACATTTTGAAACGGAAACTAGACATATTCACTGCTTTCACAAAATAATCTCTTTGTAAATGCATTATCTAAATGAATGTGATTCAATTACAGTACTTCCTTTTGTTCATATTCCGTCTTGGAGTCTTTTACAGTTTAATATACATACAGAATTACAGGAAGGCATGTGAGAGACACATAGAAAATGTATGGGTCCTCTTAAGAGACCACCTGTGTTAAGAGGTCACTATTGACTGTCCCTTCAGTGGTCTCTGGATACAGGTTTGACTGTACATAAATAAACGAAAAAGGTTGGGGAACAACGTATTTAAAATAATAATATAGTAGTAGCCCCTCTTGTTTTCGGTATGTCATATTCACAAGGTTACACCTTTGGTGGATTACTTTGTTAAATGTTAGGAAGGAACTACCAGGCTCAACATCTGGAAGCGATATTCCTATATAAGTTGATCAACCACAACGTTCAATGCGTGTAATAAATTAATAATAATAATAATAATAATAATAATAATAATAATAATAATAATAATAATAATAAAAAATAAAAAATAACATTAAAAAAAAAATAAACAAAAGAAGTTTCATTTACACACATTTCAAAAATACTGCAAATTCATGATATCGCATTACACGGTGAGCAAGAACGTGATTTTATTAACCCAGCAGAAGCACAAAGTCAAGAGAAATGAAAAGTTCTTACTAGTTAATTTCAGGCTCCCCTTTCGCTCGCACTGGGGCGGTAGTTCTGCAAACTGCACCCGGTTCCCAGACATCTCCAGCACCTTTAAAGAAATAGCTCTGTTGTCTCTCAAACTGCGTTCAAATGTCCCAAAAACTAAAGCATCTAAAAAGAGAAATGACAGTTTTGTTTAGGAAACGCCTCTCCTTCATGCGCTATAACCATTTGCTCACTCGCTCGCTGTCCCGTTTCCTTGCTATTTGTGTCAGAGTTGCAGTTTCATCTGATGCCAAGACTGCAGTGACTGCACTATCTATTGTCTCCGGAAACAGCGTTTTTCAGTTCACCTGATGGGTGAGAATGGGACCAAAGGCATGTCAGTGCTTTGCGGAAAGACGGTGGCATAATCGGACGGTAGAGATGTTTAAAAAAAAAAAACTTCAACCTTCACATGACTGCGGGAATTACGTCACCATAGTTCTAAGCTGCTTTTCTGTTGTTGACAAGATGTACTGTACATACCTTATATCCGTGATGATGATTAAAAACATATCAGTATAGATTTGTAAGCAACTGCTTCATCACCAGGGGCTCATCATGCATTACTGGTAATGCTCTGGAATAAAAATGGCACATGTGAAGTGCCCTTCGTTTTAAAAAACAAAAGTACAACAAAACATTGTGAAACATATACTAAATATAAAGTAAATAAAAGTAATTAATCAGCACGTATTCATGAACAAACGTGAATTCAGTGCCAATGCCTTAAAAAAAAGTGGGAGAAACTGCAATCATGAATGATTTATGTACTCTAATCTATAGTGCATGAAAACATACACATGCATGGGTAGGGGTTGCAATACCTAATGATATTTACTGTACTAAATTTGCAATGTAACCGCTCATCAGTCTAAAATGAAACATTGATTAAGTGATGTTGAATACTGATGACAGGCCACAGAACCCCCATCTTTCAATGGTTAAAGCAGATAAGTAATACAGTTTGTTATTTGGTGTGCAAGAATTTAATATGTCAGATAACCTCACAGGGTTCTTAAAAATCCCTGCGGGAAATCCTGCTGAATAGAGTGGAGTCCAGGCCCCCAGAGAATAAATACCCAGAGTACCAGCCTATGAAATCCAGAGCACTCTTAGATAAACATTGGACAGGGTTGCATGCTGCTGCCCTCACTGTGTGCCTGCTGAAAGTCACAGCCAGTTTTTTTCACATGCATTCAGCATCCAGGCAGAAACATTTAGAATCCCACGAGCCCAGTCGATAAGCCCTGAAAGAAGTTCATTCATGTCCATTGAACAGGTATAAATCAAAATAACTGTAAGATTAAACCAAGCCATTCTCGTGTGGTGGGTTAAAGGGTCTATTGCGGCGTATTACTGAAGGATTTGGGAAGGATTGTGGAGTAACCTGTGACAGGCTGCTGTCTATGCATTTTGTATTTATTGTTTATAAAAATCCATACCGGGATAAGAGATTCACAATGCCAATGTAAGGGTGACAGCATCAATTACACGTAAACATGTTACACTAGAACATCTTACAGCCGTTAGCAACATCAGAGGGATTCATATCAATACATGTTTCCATCACATCAGCATTGGTTCTGCATGTACACTGAAGACGAATGAGGGTATTTGTTCTAAGTTTTGTCATGGTTAATCACTGTATAGTATGCAAGCCTCTTCATTTTTTTAACGGTAAGATAAAATGGTTCTTGTGCATTTAAAGTCCTATTACTGTACATTTGTAAGTCAAGTGACTGCTTTTTAAACCATTTCTGTAAACCAGTAATGGGTTTTTATAGACTAGGTATCCAGTTAAGAACCCAGAAAGCTGTATTACAATTCACAGCTCTTGCTGTTCACCAGCTCTCCAACAATGTTCATTACATTCCAAATGAAAACGAGCAGCTAAACACAGTAGCTGTGTAATGAAACAAATGGGATGTCTGCGAATGAGTGCACTCAATACCAGTTGCTATGTTAGTAAGTTTCCAATTATTAAGTCCAATATTCAAAAGTTACACACATACAGATTCAACATTTATCGTTAGACACAACAACGGAGCACCAGGTTATAAACAGAAATCAGATCACTATCAGTTACCTAATGTTCTAGGAGAAAGCTCAGGTACGACAATGGTCTGTCGTCAGGCGAGGATTCAAGTAGCTTTTCTCACTCACACTCTCAAGTGCCTGTCTTAAATATCTTGCCTATTTGTGAAGCTAAACTATGTGAACTATGCTTACATTCTGTTTTCCTGACAATATCTAAAAGCTCTCAATTTCCTGGCGCGAGTCACAATGTTGTCCCAGACACAGAACACACATCTCTTCTACACAAGGTCAAATGTACCCCACTTTACCAATTCCTTGTTCCTCTGTGTCCTGGGCTGGTTATGTTGGAAACATCCTCCCGCCTTGCAGCTGAGCTTGAGCACAGTGTTCTCAAGTGTGCTCACAATATGTATTTAAACTTCATTGAGCCCTACAGTCGACTATCCACAAGATGAGTTTGAACCAGGTGGTATTACATTCAAGAGCTACATGTTGGTGTCCTAGTTCTACCAAATATTACTGCTGCATTGAGATCTGTGCTAAACGATGTGACAATAAATAATGAGCTAATGAGCTCTAATACCGGTACTTTGTTAGCGGCAAGTGAGGTGTCATTAGTGCTGAGCTGAAACATAAGCACTGGGAGTCTTACAACTCATTCACACTTGTGATTTGAGGCAGCCCAGGGCCTTTTCTCATTTGTGAATGCTCCAAAAAAAGAAAAGGCAGCCCAGGGCTAGCTCAGATTTAAGCCGCCATTTCGATGTGGCCCAGGGCCTGCAATCCAGGATCAATATACTGCAGTGCATTCATAATTATGCTTCATTTCTCACAATTACATTTTCTTCCTGTTATTTAGTAACTACGCGATAAATATAATTCACATTAAAATGCCGATTCTTTTAGCTGCTTGCTTTTACACATAAAATACTGTTCTCATCCACACATATTAGATGCGCCATGTGAGGGCCAGACTCTCACTGTAATATCTCAGTGCCTGTTATTGTGATTATTATTGTTAATGGTATTCTACTGGTGCTAGAGCAGTGGTTTATTATGTATCGTACATGTTGTTGAGCAAAGTGTATTTGAGATGTGACGGCGTATTGCTGTATTTAGATTAGGGCGATTCCCTTAATGAAGTATTCCTTTACACGTGGAACAAGGGTTTTGTTATAGCCATATATTCGGTAATCTTCCAAGAGAAGGGGTAATGCTAATGTTCAGTCTTTACTGGTAATGGTTAGGGACTAGAGAAAGGCAAGGGCGCCTTAAAAAAGCAAATGTGAACGGGGTTGCAGATCTAAATATGGGGCGGCCCTGGGTGAACGGGGTCTTACTAGCTCATGTTGATTTTAGACTTCTAACTTGCAGTCTGACCAATTTACTCAAACAATAAAAGGCCCCATTCTGAAGATATTAAGCACAGAGGAAATGTCGTCTATCCCTCCAGAACAATGTGAACACCTTGCATACCCTTGTTAGAAACCTACCTAGATATCTTATTGAATGTTATGACCGATGTTTCTAATGTGTTGTCTAACCCACTTTATATGAAGTTAACATATTCATTACAACAAAACAAACGTTTAAAAATGTAAAGAGACGATGTCACTAAGTGTTTGTGTTCCAAACGACATAACTCTACCCCCTACCATTGCCAAGATATTAATGGTTGAAAATCAGAGTTTAACATAGAAATGAAGTTGAAACCATTACCACTATTGTGCCGCTATAATGTTGCATACACAATGAAAGAATGAAAGCCTGTGTGTTGGCAATACAAGCCCCAGGAAACAGGAAATGCTTCTAATGAATGACACTATTATGTATGTTGTGCAGCAGTATTTAATAATATATTATATTGCTGAATATTGCTGAACAACATTAATGCTGTTTAAGGCTATAGAAACAAAGGGGAGAACTGCTATTATGAATGCCTAATAGATTTAAAATAATGTTTGATGTTTACTGGGAAAATACATTTTTTATCTACATTGATAGTGGTGAGTTCCAGTCTGAGTTCAGCTTGCATAGTTAGTTGTCATCTGAAATCCACAAACATTAAGTTCCAATCTTTAAAAAGAAAGCTGAGGAGCACTGTCCTTTGTAATTAAAAGCTGAATAATTTACAGACTGCAATTATACTCGTACAATATACGACTAATTAAAAATAGAGTCTGTATCCTGTGAGGTGGAAATGAGTATGTGATTTATTCGGGATGTTATTAAAGCCATGTCTTAATTCTTTTTAAGTTAGGATCCCATTCTTTCTGCATCATGAGCACAAGGAATAATTCCAGAACCTTCTCTTCAACCCAGCTCCGGACGGCACACCACTGTGTGAGCTCTCGATTGCATTGATATCGAGTGCTTGGCCTAAAGCAAGGCATTGTACAATCAGGTAGGGATGTTATTGACACTCAAATTGGGTTGGGTGGTCTGATTTGAACCAGGTAGTATTTCTCACATCCACTGGTTAATGGTTACTCTATGCTGTACCAGTTGAACATGAAGGTAAGACCTGATTCTGAGGGTCAGGGGGGTGCTTCACAGTGAATTCTTCGTATTAAAAGGTCACCAGGAAGTGCTGAGTGAAACAGAAAACGATACGAAGAAACTCTAAACAACAAATTGAGATAACCCTGATATTTCAGCTTGCTCATTTATTATTATTGTTATTTATAATTTATTAGTCACCAATTCGTTTTTTGCTGTTTTCTCCCCAATTTAGGAGCCTGCAATTATTTTGTTTAGCTCAACGCTACCACCCCTGCGCTGACTCGGGAGAGCGAAGACGAACACACACTGTCCTCCGAAGCGTGTGCCGTCAGCCGACCGCTTTTTTACACTGTCCTTCGGCGTGTGCCGTCCAGCCGACCGCTTTTACACTGTCCTCGAGCGTGTGCCGTCAGCCGACCGCTTTTTTACACTGTCCTCCGAAGCGTGTGCCGTCAGCCGACCGCTTTTTTACACACTGCAGACTCACCATGCAGCCACCCACAGCTACAACGTCGGCGGACAACGCAGCCCCGGTCAGCTTACAGGCAAGCCCGCAGGCGCCCAGTCAGACGACAGGGGTCGCTGGTGCACGGTGAGCCGAGGAGACCCTGGCCGACTTATCCCTCCCTCCCCCTGGGCGGCACTCGACCAATTGTGCACCACCCCATGGGAGCGCCCGTCCTCGGTCGGCAAAGGAATAGCCTGGACTCTACTTGAGTGCTTTTACTGGATGCGCCTCTCGGGAGCAGTGCTTGCTCATTTAATAAACATATACTATCATATAACGTCAGAAAATGTCTACAATGAAAGTGATATTCTACTTTAATATCTATCTATCTATGTTCTGTTTCATGTAACAAACGATGTTTGCTAAAAGGTTAAATAGTAAGGCATGTTTCTTAAGAAGGATTAGGCATGTGCCCTGAAGACAGCCAGTGATGGATGTCAGGGGTTTTGTGTAGCACGGCTAATGCGGTGAAAGGAGTCAGTGTTGCTCCAGGTGCAGAGTTTATTGTGATTACATTGTGGGCGGCTAATATAAAGTTAGCTGAAATGTACAATTACCGCAGTGACTCAGTGTGCTCGTTCATAAAGTTTGATTCATTAAATAAAGTTTGATATTCCTGAAAATGGTTAGTTTGTTTAACAACTTAAGTAGTTTAATGCATATAAATGTTGTTAACCGAGGATAGGAAAGCTCTCCAGTCAGCACTCAGGTTGTTTGTTAATGCCTATCTTTGTTAAAATACCAGCTAACAACATTGACAGCACACAGAGTAAAGTCAATGTTACACTTGTATTAGCTTATTATTTAACACACTTTGGCTTGATACCATAATGCATTCCTAGTTAAATATAAGACGTCAGTATGCACTGGCTAATCCACACCACATTGTGACTTTAACAGGAGCGACAAGTGCTGCCACCTGTTGGTAGACTCCAGTATCATCACAGCACCCTTAATTACTCTTGCACCCCATACTGTACTTACAGTGAACTATATTCAAAATATAAGCATGCTTATTCCTTTTTTAATGAGTAGTTTTTCATCCTCAATAAAATAGTGCAACTCTCTGTTTCATTTTTGTGGTCCAGCAGAACATCTTTGCCTATTCCCAGTCCACCAAATTTCCTTTAAAATTAAAGACTTTTTTTCAAAGAATAGCATTAAAAAATCTAACATGGTTTGACTGACAGGAAATGGTAAATTATTAAAAGTATTACCACATGAAATTGTGTGCACACCTGTTAATACTGTTTACCGTCTTTAACCTTGCCACAAGGAGTTTCCAGCTCGCAGTGCCAGACCTTGATTAAAAGGAGAGTAGTACACAAGGCCATGCTGGCAAAACATTTTCTGACAACAGCAAGCAATTAGATTCCCACTGTTGGGCAGGTTAAAATAAGTTCTTTTACAGGCTCATGCTGTGAGCCTCAGCAAGAAAATCAACCCACGTTTTCAATGTCAAAGTTGGGATAGTGATGTTCAGACATTCTGGAACTCCCAGATCTGAACGCAGGTGGAGGACAGATTTTCACATTGCATGCACAGTGTGTGGGGTTGCAGAGGGGCTGGGAATGAGAATAAGAGAGTCGATACACAGGACGAAACATTGTGTTTCACTGGAAGGGGGACCACACAAGCGAAACAGAGACTTGTACTATTTTATCAGAAGAAGAAAAAATACTCCGATTGCAAACCTGGTTTCCAAAACAATAATCTTTTGTGCTATGTGCTGACAGACGACAGCAGCCACAACAATGTATCCTTCCATAAGGGTGTCTAGTGTGGCAGTCCTGTCAACATTATGGGATGCATAAATAGCAACCACAGAGCTGCTGAAGCAAACGGTGGAAAAAATTAAATGGCAACAATAACACAGTTGTATAAATCTGTGTATACCCAGTCAATTGTAGTCTTTAAAGATGGTCTTTATATACAGGTGGTTGGACATTTAACATATATATTGCTTAGATTTTTGAGAATGGTGATTAAGATCTCCTCATGCTGGGACATAATTTCAACATTGGATGCCAGAATATGAATAAATAAAAACAAAAATCAGGAAGCCTGAAAAAGATAGAGACATCAGGCACAGCTCTGCAGACTGGAGATTCCTCAGGCAAGCCCTGGAATGGTGGCTCAGTGTGCACAAGTAATGCAGCACAAAATAGCCCCCCAAAAAACACATGCAAAGATAGCATGTGGTATAAAGGCTGAGTTCACTCTGGAGCCCTGACAGCCCATCCCAGAAACGTAGTGCAGATATTCATTACACTCTGCAGGGACTGAATGCAGAGGGTCAGGGCTGAGGTAAGCTGCAGTTCAGAGCACCATGATTGACTGTAGCCAGTGCTATCATCCGCCCTCACCAGTTATGAGCACTAAATTTACACATTTATAAAAAGAAAGAAGAGCATTTATTGGATTTACTAAATAGCCTTGCATTGTTGGTTGTGTATTAGTTCTGAAGTGCTGGATGGTAGCACTGGAGACTGTAATCATCCTTATTTATCCACAGAGCAGGGACTATTAAAACAATACGGTTAGCCACATGGCCATCTTATTAGGTCAGAGGTCAATGTCATGGTCATTAACACATTCAGATAATACAACCTTGGCTTTTGACATTTTCATTTTTCTTGTACGATATCCTAGGTTGAACTTGACCCCTACTCAATGATCATTTATTTAATTTTCATATCAGGAAATATATCACAGCCTTTTAAATGCAATATAGTGCAACATAATGCAATATATATATATATATATATATATATATATATATATATATATATATATATATATATATATATATATATATATATATATATATATATATATATATATATCTTTGTCTTTGTACACAAACCTACATTATCAATTTTTCTATGTGCTCTGGCTGGTATCTGAAATTGCTGGAGGGGTAACATATTTGCCGAAATCACGTTTTAAGTCTGCTAATATTATTCTAATGTGGTTCTGCATACCATCACTCATATCTGTGTGATTGTTGATAATATTGGATGCACAATATTGGATTCATGTGATATGAAGACCTTTAGAAAGTACTATGGGATGCCCCAAATTCACGTGCATCAAGGAATAAAGAGTCTTTAGAAACGTGCCTACGATTGCCTGTCCAGACAGAGCCTTAGCTTTATATGTATAGCAGGAATAGATGTGTCATCAGCAACCGCCCTTTGCCATAACTATTCCTACTACCAGTTTAAACATTGTCATTGTTGCTATGCAAGGGATCTCTGAGAAGGGTTACAATCTCTCCAATTAGAAAATAAGATCTGCTACCCTCATGGGATTGGAATGTCCTCACTGAAGATACAGGAAGCCGTTCAATACGTTTGGTTAACCATGCTTTCCCTGTGCATATTTCCATGCCCTTGCCATACTTTGGGTGACTGTTTATTCTATACCTTCTTATTTTTATCTTGCTCGCCTATACGCTTTACTGTGTTTACATTTAAAAGTACTCAATAGGCGTCAGCCAGGAATGTCGTAAATTATTGCCATGTGTTCAGGGCCAGAACATTGTTCTTGGAATTGTCTTTTACCACTATAAGAGGAAATATTTACTAAACTGGTTTTCCTGTGCAGTTTAAAAAGAATTTATTAATTACGGGTGTGTCTGGGAATTACAACTGAGAATTCTTCTTCTTCTTCTTCTTCTTCTTCTTCTTCTTCTTCTTCTTCTTCTTAATAATAATAATAATAATTCTCAGACACATCTGTAATTAATAAATAGTTCTTATACTACACAGGAAAATCAGTAAATATCTGGGAAGAATTGTGAAGTTTTCCATCCTACTCTGGGCTACATACTCATTATAATAATAGTAATAAGGGATCCCCAAGTGGCTCATCTGGTAAAGACTTGGTTGCTTGGTGTGCAGGACAAGCTAGGGGAGAGTTCAAGTTCAAGTTCTGGCTGTGCAAAGTTGCGATGTTCATTGGGGATTCCACAGGGAGCATTACATTGGCCCTGGGCGTCCTGCGGTCTCGGCATCACAGCGCTACAGTGACCAACACTGGCCAGGCACCTGGTTTGCTCAAGCTGACACCTGCAGGGTTGGCCTCCACCAGCTCACCATGATCCTGGGTGTGAACAGGCAACTGGGAGTGGCGGACTTCTACTGAGCTGTTGTGGGGAGTTTCTGTGGTAAGAATGTAACTGGACATTCTATATTGGAGAGAAAAACAGGAGTAAATATAAATTACTACTACTACTACGACTACTACTACTACTACTACTAATAATAATAATAATAATAATAATTAAGCCTTATAAGTGTGATATATATATATATATATATATATATATATATATATATATATATATATATATATAGAGGGGTTTCCATGTGATTGTATAAATGCTGATTTGATATTCACAATCAGAAACATCATGCAGGTGCATTTACAATATGTGTGGTCTGAATCTGCGGCCACTTCTTGCTTCATGGCAATGTAGGTGGTTCCAATAGACCGAGGCCCAATTGAACTTTTGCAGGACTTCATTCCTAATGTCTCTGATGTTTTGAAGTGCATCTGTTTGATTGTCCGCTGTTATTATCTCAAGAGGATTATCCTGATGAGCTAAATAAGGCTGAGGCTTTACACAATAAAAAACAATGTAGCCATACAAACATATGTTCTGAACTCCTAGAGTGGATACATGCTGTTTTAACTTATATTAACAAGAATAAGATAGTGGCCAAAAGATTTAATCAAAGAGAAATGAACTTACATTGCTGCAAGAAGGCAGCTGCATAGTATACACTCAAATATAAAATGTAAAAATGTATTATAGCAATGATTTTTGTATAATATAACAAAGTAATGAATTTACTTTCTGTATAAAATTACTTTTTCAAAAACAATAAAAAGAACATACTGAAGTGTATATATTATGTGTGTGATTGTTTCTAATTCTTGGAAATACTGTCTTTGTTTAAAAGCAGGGATTTTAGTTTGAATCCCTGCATGGTGTCTGGGTTCCTCCTCCACAGCCAGACATGTGAGGGTTTGCAGTGTGGAGGACTGAGAGCATCTGGGCATGCTCGTTGTCCTTGCACAGCTTGGGTGCATCGTTTTGTTTATTCATTTTGTTTGTTTAATTGTCTAATAAAAGTGTGCACAGAAAGTGTTAAACTGCAACCCGTTTCCTGCGTTTGCTGCTCTCACCGCTAGGCTTCTTTGCCGCAATGCCGCTCTTCCATGTTTGGTGGCTGGGTTGGGATAGCACCCCCTAGCTACCTGGGGGGGGGTTGTGGCAAAAAACAATGGAGATTACAGAAGAGCTTTCAACACAACCCTTCCACGCTGCCATATAAAGCAAGTCCGTTTAAAACATAATCAATATTTTGGTTATTCATCCATAACTTTAAAATTGTAAATCAAAACATAAGGAAAAACTTACTCAAGCAGACAAACGTTTTGGCTAGTGTTTTCATATATATATATATATATATATATATATATATATATATATATATATATATATATATTTTCTCATTTACAACACTTTACAAAGAAACGACCCATATGCAACATAAACCTGATAATTAAGTATATGTGTCATATGCTTTAATACACTTTTTTCCTGAATTACTTTTGCATAAAGATGCATGTGTTTATCACAGCATGGTGGCAGTGTGCTTCAAATACATGTCACAACAGATTTAGTTATTGTTTTTGAATGGGAAAGCTGCTTCCTGTGTGTAATCTTGTGTGCTGCGCTCAGATCCCATGGGGTTAATTGGCTTCCCAAGTGCCTGGTCCTATTACAATTGTCCTGCTGTGTTTTTGGCATACACAGAACAGGTCATATGCTCTGCTAATCTAGTTCATGTGACATTGAAATAAATTGTTAGCAGTTGCACTGAGCTGCAGCTATAATAGCTTGTTCATCCCTTCACAGTGTCCACGCTAACACAATTTGTTTGATAAATACTTTCAATGGAAGAAATGGTACGCTAATAATCCTATAATATACTCTCAGAGCTAGTATCTGCAGAAATACAGCAGAATGCATGTATCTATATACTGTACTTGGTAAAGTATACAGGAGGAATAAAACAATCACCGTATCAAACAAGAAAGAAGCAATTTAGTAGTAGGGTGTAACAAGGAGCAGTTCATTTCTTTGCTCATTACTATTCATTTATTATTATTATTATTATTATTATTAATATTATCTTTAGAAGTGTCTTTGCCTTGTAGAACTGGGTCCAGAGTGCTGTACTTAAAACATCTGAATACAGTCTTTAAACAAATGTGTCAAGAAGTCAAACTCAGATAACACAGAAAAGACTCAATTTCACAGGGAATTAATATAAATCCTGTCATCTGTAATATATCTTACAGGCCAC
Organism: Acipenser oxyrinchus oxyrinchus; assembly: GCA_030684275.1. Classification (NCBI taxonomy): domain Eukaryota; kingdom Metazoa; phylum Chordata; class Actinopteri; order Acipenseriformes; family Acipenseridae; genus Acipenser; species Acipenser oxyrinchus. The sequence continues at coordinate 97,979,072 of CM060249.1, forward strand.
GTTTAGTTATTAAGGATTTGGAAAGAATAACACGCTGACCATGGGTGGATTTCCCTAATAAAGGCAGTAAAATATAGCCCAATGATTTATTTCAGTCATAAACTCACAATTTGTAATGTTAATGTTTTTTTGGCTTCAGGCCCATTTGCAAGTTTGTGCTGAGAAACAGCAGCAGTCAGACAGATTGCTGACCTCATTTCTGGAGAATAAAAGCTGTAGTACAACTAACCTGTTGTTTGATTCTAAAACAATAGCTGCAAATGAAATAAACTAATCAACAAAATAAATACTAAATGCTGTTCAATGTAATTTTTTATTACATTTGTTTTACTGCATTTCTGTTTTTGACCACTAGGTGGCCTCATGAAAATGCTGATCTGATTCACCGGGCCCTATTTACAAAGCGTCACATGTGAACCTCTGCTGCCACTTTGCTGTCACCCTGGACACCCTCATGCTACATTCTCAGAGGATTAATTTTTTTTTTTATGTTAAAAAAACAGACGCTAAAAACAACGTTAAATAAGCTTTGTGAGCAAGGCCCCTTTAAATGGCCTTCAGTACAAACCATTAGAAAGTATAACTATTTTACATTGCTCTTATGTGTGTTCCCATGCCTGCAATAGTTTAAACAATTAAGATACACATGTATAAATTAATTGGATGGAGATAGTTTGCAAATTACACACTGTGCTGTTTGTATTGAATTACTATACTGTATAGTTAATAGTTATGGTTGTAGGGTTTGCTGGTTAGATGCATATGCAGTAGTGTGCAAATGTATTAGAACACTGCATTGTTTCTGTAGCTTTGATTTGTTGTGCATATGAAGTCAAACCACTCGAACTGAAAATCATGGAAAATAAGCAAATTAGTGATGGTCTAATTTGATTACTTTAATAGGCCGCACAGAAAATATGAACACATCGCCACAAATGATAAAATGCATGAGACTTTTTAGAAGTTGTTTAAGATGCCTAATTAAAGCACAAAGTGGTCTAGCAGTTTCACACACGAGTGCCTATTCAAACCGGAGGTTTTCATGCAGGTAGGTATATAAAGGATATAAATGACAAATCTTGAGGTGTTCTGATACATTTCTTAGCACTACTGTACTTATACTGTACACACTTAAACAGAAATGCAGCAATCTAGATTGTGAAGGCCATGTTGCTGCACAAATATAGTGTTACAAATAACATTTAAACCAAATTGTGCAAATTGAGAGATTATATAATATACCCTAAATGACATTTAGTTTCTTAAAGTTACCAAGAGATGTTGCTCATGAACCTACATTTGAGTACAGGCTGTCACTGTGATTTATGTCATGAATACTGAGTACATATCTTATCATTACAAATCAGACGGATTCAGCGTTTGTTATGTTCCTCTTATGGTTGTGTAGCCATGACAGCTAATGCCTTCCATTTATTGCAGGTGTAAAACTATTTTATGATGCCAAGTCTTTTTACTGCCAGTTGCAATTAATGCCTTCATGTGCAGCCAGCATGCTTGCAGAGGCTCCCTTTTAAGACATGTGAGGAGGAAAATCAATTAGTGACATGTGACTGACTGTTCCTCAGGTTTGTCAGTTAATGAAATGTACTTCCCTATTATTCTTTGGCTTTCCTGGAATTCTTCAACGATCCAACATCACTGGAGTTACGCCTGCTACAAAAGACAATGACATTTATTACGACAACCTGCTGAAGAATGTGTACTGATGAAGGGCAAGGTGCCGGTATACTGTGTGGGCCCACTGGTCTCAACGTCTGGAATTAACACAATCATTCCAATACCAGCAGGTGCTTCAGGGCTCATGGTATTTTCTGCTCATGGTCCTGATTTAACAATTGCACAAGTCTAGCAATTGCTTCTGGCTGTTGAGCTTATATTCTTTGACACTTAACTTTATGGCATTGCAATGCAGACCATATGTGTAAACCTACGAAATAAATTGTTGCACAATCTAGAGTTGTCAGAATGGTGCTGTCAGTGGTACTACTGTAAAGTGTCCCATAATTAAAATAAAAATATGGTTCATACAATTTGTACATACAGTAAGAGGTGCAATTTCAGTATATATTGCAGACTTTTATTACTATTTGTTGTGCAATGCGTAATAAATTAAATCAATCAGTAATGTTAAAAGGCAAAACTTAAACTGGATCAGAAGCATGTAAGAAAATATCACAATCAGTGGCTGAAAATGGATTCAAAACAGATAGCTGTTTGTTCCTGTGTCTTTGCCTCAACTCGAAGACTCCTTGAGACCCCTTCAGACGCCACACTCCTTTACAAGCAAGTCTAAATTAGTCTTGGTATCAGTACATCCACCCTCTGTGGCTGTATAGATAACTACTTGATTATATGATGTAAATTGGTGTTTAGAAAAAGAAGAACATTGATTTTTATAAGTTGCCATCCACTGTGTATAAGAGTGTTTGAATATGAGGCTTAATACTCCCTCATACAATGTGTGATATTGTTCTTGGCTGCAGATGGTCTATTGTTCGCATATAGTGGGGGTCCTTTAAATGATGCCTTTGGGTTCACTCAGACATGGTTTGTTAATGACAAAATATCTATAACTTCAGTAAATCCCATGCCACAGTTGACATTAGTAGGAAGCTGATAATAGGATATACTAATCTTCATGGTATGTACACACACATAAAAAAAACTTGGATCAAGAAAAACAGTTTGTGAAAATTGTCTGTACTTTGTGTGATATTTAATGCAAACACTGAGCCCTTAAACACAAGCGGTTTTGTCCTAAATTAAACCCATTCTTAAGATTGTAATGGTTTTTACAGCATAGGCTGCATTTTAACATACACAGTTGGTATTATACAATATGATAATTCATGAATTCTGTTCTTTCACAATTAGGTTAGTCCATGCTGACATTAAATCATACATGTCTGTATATGGGCCCTTCAGCAATTCACTGCAGCGATATAAACAAGCAGTCCTCTATACAGTATTCTACTTATAGCAAAAGTAAATCCTTTATATATGATAAATGAAAGATTTGTTTTATAAGGTAATGTTTAATATAAAAAACATACTGCAGAACAGAACTAGCTGATATCCACATCATTGTCTTCTTTCTTATACAATACTTGTGTAGAACCGCGTCCCTCTGACTGTATGCTGCCTTGGAATTTGTCAACCAACTGAACAGTACACGTTGTCCAGTCCACAAATGTGTAACTCATCTCCCTCTTCAAACAAGCTTTGAAATGCATTCTGCATATACTCAACATTCGAATTAACTTTAGAGAACAGCAAAGAAGAGCTACATACAAGGCATATATTTCCCATGATGTGTTTTTCGCCCATGCCAGTTGCCTGAAACAAGAAACAGTATAAATGTAGTTTATCATTGCGACTACATTAGTCATAAAATGCAGGAGGTTAGCCAGGAATTCTGAAAAACAAAAATGGGTGACTCATTGTGTACTTTGTACTGTATAGCCATAAAAAGGCTGTAATCTTCAGTTATTTTCAAAACTTGGTAAATTGTGTTGAGTAAATCTATTTTAGCTCTGGAACTAAAAAAGCAAACTTGGGAGCATGAAAGCATGAAAACTAACAATCACGTTTAATTGAACAAAACAAGGTGTAAACATGAGTTAAAATGCAAAAGCAAAGAAGATTCAGACTCAATACTAAAAGACTTGCTCAAAATCCGTTTTCAAAATAGCTCCCAAATTGACACAATTCACTAACTCCTAACCCAAGTTAACACACCTTTCTGCCTTTAAATCTGCCAATGAGCTGACTTATGAATAATAATAATAATAATAATAATAATAATAATAATAATACATAGTCATAATGTATTATTATTATTATTATTATTATTATTATTATAAACGTTATTTTTTATGCATAAAAACACATCCAGGTTTTTCTTCGTTCTTTCTTTAGACAAAACTAAAAAATATGAAAATTATATAAATTTAAAAAAAAAAAAAACACAGTTCACTGAAATTATCAATCCAATGTATTCATTCCATCCAAGTGATATTAAAATCATATAAACACATTACTTTCAGTCTGAAAGGTTTACATGTTCGACGCAGCAAACCACTTGGAAAATGATGCAATTTGCCACAATGATTTCCAATAGAATAGACACACTATTTTAACAATAGTATTCCATGACACAAAACAAGCTCCACATTCAAACTATTACTGAATTGTAAATGTTCGACCCAGCAAACCGAAAAAGGGAACTAGGTAAACTGCAATATTATGAAATAGTCAAGTCCCCCCCCGCATCCCCTAGTATGCACTGCAGTAAGCCACTAGTATTTTTTTTACTACAGTCCATTTTTATACGGGATAGCGTAAACATTTTAAAACGCAATAGCGAGTTGCATAGTGTGATACTGAAAAGACCTATTCAGGACCTGTATAACTGAAATTCACTTCCACACCACGATATACCTAAGACAAGAGAATAGGTATTACAAATCAAGCACTCTCTCTTTCTCTCTGACACGAACACAGACATTACAAAAATAGGAATCCGTTTTAAGAATACCTCCAATGTATAGAAATTGGTACATATTACATCAAGCTGAGTATTCTGTATATATTTAAAAAGCATTTTAAAAAATGGAAGGAAAGAAAGTTCCAATAATATTATACTGCAGATGGCACCGCAACCTTCAGTAGCTTTGCTTTAGAAAACATTCAGTTTAGAAAAATAATAAGTTAAGGCAATATTTATATAAAACAGAGACACTAAAATAAATTGCATTTGGGTTACAATTGTGCATATTCGGATTTAAATCTTTTTTTTTTCTTTTCCTCAGGAACTGCCGTTCTGTTCGATGTACATTTTGGAAAGAGAAGCAGCCATGGATTTTGCCAGTTCTTCGTCCCTTTTCCTTTGCACCTGGGTCTGTCTGCACCAGTTCTCATACTCAGGATTGGGCAAGGGTCGATCGGACACCGTATCATAGTGTCCACTGCTGAGCCAGGTTAACCAAATGCTCTGCTTGGAAGGCTCCTCATCGCCCAGGTAATGCACCATCGTAGATACTGTGGGGCTCTCCAAGCTGCCTCCGGTAGTGAGATGGATGTTAATGTTCAACATCTGGCTCATTGCTAACAGCTCTGGATAGCCGGCCCACGCTCCATCCTGGGCAGCGTTAATCAAAAATTCCCCGACATCGCCTTCAATAATTGGGTTAAACTCATCCAGGTGATCCGCTATGTGGTGGAGAGTTTGCTCCCTCAAATCTTTGTGCATGGACTGCCCCCCATACACTGCTTTACTGACAGCCCTGTACAAGCAGTTACCATCTGGGATGATGTGAAACCTGTACTTCTGCCTTTCGTGGAGGTATTTGTTTTGCTTTTCCACTTCAGCAAAATAATGTACGATTTTCTCATTTTTGTCAGTTTTATTTTCAGCAACAGCGACAGGAGCAGGCTTGGCTAAATGTGCTATATTAACTTCAGGCGCCGCGGAGTCAATATCCTTGTTGTCTTCATAACTATCCTGATAACTTTGGTGTCTACTTTGTGCTGGTTCCAAAACTTTGCGTCCTCTATCGTTTAAAAGTATGGGCTCTGCCTCCGCATCATTTTGCGCTTCGGTAGTACTGTTAGGCTTAAAGCCGGATTCTTTTTCCAAACCAGTATCCTTTGGTTCGCAAACTTTAACATAATATGGCATCCTGTCTATGTTGATCATGTGATATTGCTCAAACACGTCCACCTTGTTCTTCATGTTCTCAATAACATCATCCAGCCACCCGGTCTCTGGTGTATAGTTCTCCCTTTCCAGGGCAGGGGAGCTCCGGGGGCTTCGGAAATAATTTCTCGACGTGGGTTCAGTGCTACTTCTCGAGTCCTTTATAATCTGTACAGGCACGAACGTTTCCACTCCAGTGGGCCTGGTGGTAATCGTGATCTGTGCAGTAGAGGTAAAGTAGGCTGGCTTGTTCGCTGAGCCAGTAACAGCTTCATAACAAGAAAAATCAGGCATGTTTGCAACAGACGCGGTGTTTTTAACTGGATCCTCGCCGTTTTCTGTGGCACTCTTCTTAGTAGTACTTGTAGCAATAGTAGTAGCAGAAGCACCAGTGACAGGCACGTTATCTAGAACAGTTGCTATAGGAATCGAAACTTTACAAGCAGATCCAGGGAAATGTGTCAACACACTGCTGTAGAGCTGCATTTTAAACTTGCACCCACCCCTTTTTATAAAAACTCTTCAGCCCCGGTAACAACACAGGGTGAGAATGGCAGTTAAAAATACTCACGGTCATCACAGGCAACGTAAATGAAGTGAAGCATGTATCCACAGCTCTGATCCTAATTCTTGCAGTCACAGTCAGAATATCCCACTTTAGCCATCTTGCGTCACCGCTGAGCGCTCCCCTAATTATAGCGCGGAAGAATGCAACAGGACCCTACTCTATCCCGGTCCTCTTAATGCACTCACAGAGTGGCTCGATCGATTGCTGACTGTGCATATGGAATTCAAAGTATTTGATGTGTCACAGGACACTTTTGGAACAACATTCGTTGTACAGCGAATCCTGTTTACTCAGTAATGTCTAAAACGTCAGGACGTCGGAATGCGAAAAGCTCACCAAGGCGCACAAAATATGATGACGCGTACATTTTAAAACAACATGCACTGGCCAGCATATATATGGAAGTCCCGCCTCGGTGCTGTTTTTATTGGTCATATTATTCTATTTTTGCTAGTTAAAGCCATCATTTGTTATATATTATTATTTACTAGTCTGTGTAGCCACATATATTACACCACAGGTGTTCCTAGTTCAGTAAAAATGGCCATACTGATAGGAAAACAAAACCATTTTTTTGTACAACTAGTTACCCACCACTATCTCACTGAGAGTAGGGCAGTGATGAGATGATGATCTACCCAGCAACTGGCTGACATCAATCTGTGATGAGGTAGTTACAAAGTGATCTATTACCTAGGGTGTAAAGAATTACTTAAGCTGTTAAGCATCTAATTTCACCATAGATTACAACCCGTCCCAGTCACCTAAAGAGTTTGGGAACTATCTAAGGAACATTATTTTAATAGTTACACATCATGTGTGTACCATGGCTTTAACACATGTTTACAATACCTTGTATACTTTTTCATGTGTTTACTATGTTTGACTCTGCTGCCAGAGTAACTCATTTTTGGCATGGTAAAAAATGAAAATAAACTGCCCAGTTTCAGTGTTGCATGTTATAAACAACCGTGTTGGGGGGGGGGGGGGAGGATTAGGGGAACAGCTTCATACACTTTGTTTGTGTTTCATTTACCAGATCCTGGCCTGGAATTACTTGAACCTTGCTACTGCAGACTTTGCTCAGATTAAGGTGCCTCTTCAACTGAAATTTAAAGTCACAAAATCTCAATATAGAAGCCTTAACAAATTAAAGATCAATATCAAACTGAACAAACACATTTAAAAACAGTATTCTTATATAACACTCAAAATAGAAAGTGGTCTGCTTCAGATGTAATGGCATGGAATAGCCCTGAAACTACTTTTGAGACTAGAACGCAAAAAAAAAAAAATCACTGAACTCCTATTAGACTGTGTTCTCACATCATACCTTAAATATATAATAACAATAACAATAATCATCATCATCATTAAAAAGGTAAGTGGATCACTTGTGAACTAGAATAAATTCTAATGCTATAGACTACTCATTTTAATCAGTGTTAAGTGTAAATCCTAAATCTTATTTGGCTGCTTCCTGCTTAGAACGATCTGCACTATCACATATAGACCTTAACCTTAAAGCAGAGGGAACAAAAAGCCACTTTGTGACTTGGAACTTGGTTTCAGGGGACAAGGTTTCAGGCCGCTGCATGGCACACCAGGGGAGACTTGGGGTCTGATACAGCAAAGTTGCCTCAAACTAGGTCTCCCGGTCTCCTGGAACCAGGTTTCAAGCCACTATTCCTGAAAAGTGGCTTTGTGTTCCCTCAGCTTTATAGAGGCATGAGACACCGTAAAAGTTTGTAGGATTTGTTTTACCTTTAGTTTGTGGCATCTAGGAGCCCCCTAAAGTAACTTAACCAAGCTAACAGTATATTTAAATGTCAGGCAAACTGAACAATATTAACACTGTCAATTAATTATATTGAATCAATTGTTTAGTTTAGATCATTCAAATAGACGCCAGTGACTAAGATGTACTCCCGCCATGCACAGAGCCAGTGGAGTGTGCCAGACGCATCTACGCTAAAAGCAGAAGTTCTAAATGACATTGTTTATTCAGCAACTCAAAAGTCATGGAAATTTGAGCTGAGGATGTACTGGAACGTCCAGTATGGCATGCAAGCTTGTGTCAATGGCTTTCCTAACTGACAAGCTAATTCTAACCCTTATATTAGCTAACTCATATCCTACTGTCATTTTTAAATGGCCTTTAGAAAGTACTCATAACCAGGGATCCTAGTTTTTCACAATAAAAAAATAAATGATCCTATAAAAAAACAATACAAATCCATCACATTATAAGATACACAAACAGTACTATTGAATAACAGTTAACACAGAAAGTATTATTGGTACACTTAAATTCTACGGCTGTTAAAGCTAGCTGAAGTTAGACACATATTTGATATTCGGATGTGACTGAAACCTGAAGTTAGACGTATTCGTTATTTAGCGTTTATTGTTTAACTGATTATTTGGGATAAGAGCGCTTTCTGAAGCAACATGTATATATAATGTAATAAATCAAAAGCAACCCCCCTCCCCCTCCCTCCCTCCCTCCCTCCCTCCCCAAGCTTGTTGCCATTGCCCACTTCACTAAAAAGGCTTTTTTCATAAAATAATCATATTCAAATTCCTTTCTTAGGAAAACGAGCTGCTGTGTCACTTAACCACTACTGCCACATTAAAGTACTAATAATATAAACAAACTTACCATTTTACTTTAAACATTACAAATACTTCTGTGTAGTAGTAATAATAATAATAATAATAATAATAATAATAATAATAAAATAGCATTCATACCAGTTTCTCAAATTAGTCTTTGTTATCTGGATGGCTATTGCCAAACTCCTTGACCCGATCTGATTTTTATCGTTTTCAGCATCTTTAAACAGCTTGTTCAGTAGTTACAACGCACTATACTGAAGTTAACTGGAGCTATACTTTCAGCATGAATGCTGACAATGCCCCTCGTTCAACCTTGACCTCTGTACACCAAAAACACTTTTATTGCGTAAATTTAAAGCAAAATTGCATGTTGATGATTATATACAAGTGTATTGATTTGGTTATCAAACAAACTAAAAAGCCTTGCATGTTCTGCCCCGCCCCAAGTGTAAAACTAAAAATGTTCCTACAACACTGAAAATCCGTTTTTTGTTTTTTTTTCTGCGTTATTCGGCAGCAAACGGGTTCCTAGGATCCCTGCTGATAACCACAGAGACCGACATGCTTATGAGGACGACACACATCTCTCCTCACGGTTTACTGCAATTAACCAAAACAAATGTAACGTGCATCTTCCTAACACTACTTCAGAGAAATGCTAGATACAAAGCGAAGACGTGGGTAAAGCGGATTCACCAAGCCGTTGTTAAATTCACCAGGAGTTGCTGAACGAACTGTTGTTGTTAAATTCACTGGTGCGTCACCGCTGAAGCAGCGGATTCACCGGGGTTGAGAGTCGGTGAACTGCAGCAAAACCAAAATGTCCGCTCCCACTGTGGAAGTTTGTATTGTACGGAGATACTATTATGAATGTAATTGTAGATTCAGAGACGCCAAATCCTTTGAAAATGGGTATGGAATTGTGTATTTCATAAATATATAATAGCGCTAATAAACACATTGATAAACAATATCACATTTGTCAATTTATCCAGATTAGCCGATTGAGCTGGTGACGTACAAGAATTCGATATGAGAGAGAACAGATTATTTTGTTTTATCGTGTATGTTATTTGACCTTTTATACTTCAAACAAATATGTTACAAAGTTGCGAACTGTATTTGTACGTGTATCCATTCATATAGTCATATTTATAAATATGTACAGCAGGCTAGCTGCTTTCTACATTTAACAGCAAGCTGGCTCCTAATCAGTCAGTTAAAGATAACTAAACCTTCGTCCCAATAAGCTTTCAGCTCGCACAGGTCAGCCACAGCCTTGCATGCCGCAGCAGCAATCTTTCTATTATTATCATTATTATCAGCTCTGTTGATTCACCAAACGGTTGTTAAATCCCCGCACCGATACGCACCAAGTGATGTCACTTCCGACTCAGCAGCGCACCCTGTCAGAACTTTGTAAACACCCTTTGCTTTAAACTTCATATCCGGTCTACTTCGAAGGCAGCGGCGTCACTATAGAAACGGACGCGGGCAGTAAACGAGAGGAGGGGGGTAAATACACAGAAACCCGCTGGAAAACACGGATGCGGTTGTTCCCAGTTTGAAAACTACGTGAGTGACGATGAACCGGAAACCGAGGAATTCATTTCAAAAGAAATCGAAGAATATTCTAGGTACCAGTATCAATATTTTTTAGATCAGTTGATCCTGAAATAATAATAATAATAATAATAATAATAATAATAATAATAATAATAATAATAATAATAATAGTTCTGTAGAAGTGTATTTGCAGCAACTGACCTGGCTATATTTGTTCAATCAGGATAGAAAATCAACAAAACCTGGTTGGTGGATTTATAACGTCCAGGCAAATTAGAAAACTATTTTAAAAGTAAGCTACCATTTCAAAACTACATGTTTCTTCTTGTAAATTATGAACAGCTGTCATATATATATATATATATATATATATATATATATATATATATATATATATACAGTACTGTGCAAAAGTTTTAGGCAGGTGTGAAAAAATGCTGTAAAGTAAGAATGCTTTCAAAAATAGACATGTTAATAGATTATATTTATCAAATAACTAAATGCAAAGTGAGTGAACAGAAGAAAAATCTAAATCAAATCCATATTTGGTGTGACAACCCTTTGCCTTCAAAACAGCATCAATTCTTCTAGGTACACTTGCACAAAGTCAGGGATTTTGTAGGCATATAGTCAGGTGTATGATTAAACAATTATACCAAACAGGTGCTAATGATCATCAATTCAATATGTAGGTTGAAACACAATCATTAACTGAAACAGAAACAGCTGTGTAGGAGGAATAAAACTGGGTGAGGAACAGCCAAACTCAGCTAACAAGGTGAGGTTGCTGAAGACAGTTTACTGTCAAAAGTCATACACCATGGCAAGACTGAGCACAGCAACAAGACACAAGGTAGTTATACTGCATCAGCAAGGTCTCTCCCAGGCAGAAATTTCCAAGGCAGACAGGGGTTTCCAGATGTGCTGTCCAAGCTCTTTGAAGAAGCACAAAGAAACGGGCAACGTTGAGGACCGTGAGACACAGTGGTCGGCCAAGGAAACTTACTGCAGCAGATGAAAGACACATCATGCTTACTTCCCTTCATGAATCGGAAGATGACCAGCAGTGCCATCAGCTCAGAACTGGCAGAAAACAGTGGGACCCTGGTACACCCATCTACTGTCCGGAGAAGTCTGGTCAGAAGTGGCCTTCATGGAAGACTTGCGGCCAAAAAGCCATACCTCCGACGTGGAAACAAGGCCAAGCGACTCAACTATGCATGAAAACACAGGAACTGGGGTGCAGAAAAATGGCAGCAGGTGCTCTGGACTGATGAGTCAAAATTTGAAATATTTGGCTGTAGCAGAAGGGAGTTTGTTCGCCGAAAGGGCTGGAGAGCGTACACAAATGAGTGTCTGCAGGCAACAGTGAAGCATGGTGGAGGTTCCTTGCAAGTTTGGGGCTGCATTTCTGCAAATGGAGTTGGGGATTTGGTCAGAATTAATGGTCTCCTCAATGCTGAGAAGTACAGGCAGATACTTATCCATCATGCAATACCATCAGGGAGGCATCTGATTGGCCCCAAATTTATTCTGCAGCATGACAACGACCCCAATCATACAGCGAAAGTCATTAAGAACTATCTTCAGCGTAAAGAAGAACAAGGAGTCCTGGAAGTGATGGTATGGCCCCCACAGAGCCCTGATCTCAACATCATCGAGTCTGTCTGGGATTACATGAAGAGAGAGAAGCAACTGAGGCTGCCTAAATCCACAGAAGAACTGTGGTTAGTTCTCCAAGATGTTTGGGCCAACCTACCTGCCGAGTTCTTTCAAAAACTGTGTGCAAGTGTACCTAGAAGAATTGATGCTTGATGCTGTTTTGAAGGCAAAGGGTGGTCACACCAAACATGGATTTAATTTAGATTTTTCTTTTCACTCACTTTGCATTTAGTTAATTGAAAAATATAATCTATTAACATGTCTATTTTTGAAAGCATTCTTACTTTACAGCATTTTTTCACACCTGCCTAAAACTTTTGCACAGTACTGTATATATATATATATATATATTAGTGCAGTGTACAAAATTGAAGGCATATGAAAGAAGAGTTTAAAAAAAAAAAAGTAAACAAAAGGTTTTATTTTCAGGATGTTTTGGGGGAAAACCCTTCTTCAGCTGTTTAAAAAGAAAATAAAATATTTTTAAATCTTTTAAAACTTTTGTGTACATTTAAAAAAAAAAATCATATCTTTTTGTATTCATATTTCCGTAGATATTCCCTAGTAAACAAGCTGAGAATTGGCTATTTTGGAAAGGATGAGTGTACACAGATTAATTCCACTGAAATACTGCAAGTAAAGGATTTGGCTGAAGTTACAGATACTTTAGAAAAGGTAATGAAATTGCCCCCACCCCCACCCTCCTCCTAGAAAACGGATAGCATTTGCATATTGAAGAGGATCTATTCAGCCAAGAATAGCCTTGACAGTATGCAATGGAAGGTAATGGAATAATTGCATTAAAATGGTATACCTTATTTGCCAACTCTCTTATATTCATTGTTGGGGTATTTATAATACTTACATCCAATACATATTTATAACGTAGTGCAGGATAATGTTTGCTTAAAGCTAATTTTGTTATAAAAATGTGGTTGTGAAAGTTCTTAAACTATCTGAACAATAATGGAATAAAAGAAGAGTACCATACACATTATAAAAAGAACGAAAAACTTTATATGCTAATTTACCACTTGAGGCACAAATCGCTTTTATCCTAAAAGAAAAGCATTATTGTTGGTCTGGTGCAATGCTTTGTACTATTCCACTTGTTGTTCTTGGTCGAAAAAAGGAAATTCCATTTCTAGGCAGGCTCATTGTGAACTGCAATAAATTACATGCACAGGAATAAACAATCTGTTTTCATTACAATTGTGCTGCCCTGGTGATGAGGAGGTCACCATAGAGTTTAGAACCCTTTCTTTGTTGGTAGGACTGGGATAAAACCTGCCATAGGGTGGTGTTTTTCCGGATCGCACACCAGCATGGCAAAGCTGTCACTTTCCTCTGGTGGCACAGGGGGTAAAATAACACACATTCTTGGACTCAGCCACTGCTTGCAGAAAAAAAAAATCTGAGGCTTCTTCTCTCCCAGCAGGGATCAGCATTGAGTAAAGTGAAAGAAGCAAGAGCACAGCTTTGCTATTCACTGAATAGGAACCCTTCTGTGTCTGAATATGAAATGTGCCATACGATGCTTTCATTGACTTATTTACTAAGCCTCTGCTCCAGTGCAAAGTTTGTTGCCATTTTTGTTCTCAAAATAATAAGACAGAAGAAAGGTGGTTTGGAGACTTTTCACTGGAATACTGTAAAAGCTTAGTAAATATGGCTCTTCACTTGAAAAGTTTGGAAGAAGAAGCATTCAGGCTACTCGATGCATTCCAGGGGTGGATACGTTAACTTGCTTATTTGACAGACCAAATTATAAAAGGTCCTACATCACAACTCACAATAATGCATGTGAGATGCTGTACTGTGATCTTTACATAGTTTTAAAAGGTTGAGATCCCAAACTATTCTATCTTGTGATCTCAAAGTAGCATTCATTTTTTTATTGAGTAACTGTAGAAGTATGACCAAAGCTATCCTTTTATTCTGAATATCATGTGACAGATTTTTTAATTGTTGTTTTAAAAATCCTGCAATATGACCTGTAAAGCTTCTGTTTACTGAACAAATGGATTAGGTAAAATTCAGTTTTTCCTTGAATTAATACTTTCTGGAAAAATAATTTACGCCATGCATTGTTTAAACAGTAAAATAATATTCAAAAGACCATTTGTATAACGAGTGAGAACTAACTAAATTAGCACACTATAACAGATTATTTATTCTTGCAATGGTGGCTTTATTAAATATATTTCCCCATGGAATTTTGGCAACTGTGGGTTTGTAGATATTTCCAAATTTGGCACTATTGAGTGTTAATAGTTATGAATAACTGGTTTGTGATACAGTATAATTTAACATGTGAATTCTGAACACAAAAATTAGGAAACACATTTTCTTAGCTCAGTTCTTACTCTGCCAGTGTAACTTATGTCTATTTAGCTCCCTGTCTGTAAAATACAATAGAAAATAGACAACAGATATTTGAAAAGTATTGACAAGACTGTACTCTTGATATGCCAAAGACACGGTCCAAGGAATATGCATGTAGATCCTGCATACAGCTAAACAGATAATCTGCATATTACTATGAGAGATTTCCATTACATGAGAGTAGATGTTAAAACTTCATGCTGATTTGAACTTGGCTCTCGCCAAGATAAGCACCAACTAAGACGTAGATTCACAGTAAACTAATGTGATCCATATGTGTCTCCATCCATTTGCGCTTCCTTCCATATGATGATGTAGATATCCTTCTGTCTGGTGTTGATGGCTGAAGTGTAATGCTGGCTCCAGGGATCAGCTTATTTTGCCTCCCTAGCGCATCAGCACACACAACGGCTGCGATGCTGGCTCGGGATCAACCATAGTGCGGTCTCCCCAGCGCATCAGCATGACAACCGCCTGGATTGAGCTAAGTAGGGTACATCTCTGGGGTCTTCAAGTGGGCACCTTCCATCCTCGGTGTTTCGTCGACTAGCCCACGACACCTCAAGAGGGCTCGACGGTGATTCTGGCGTCCCAGCATCACCCCCTCCGTCCCCCACTCAACTCAGCCCAGCTTACTTACCTGTATATCAGCCTTTCTTTCTTTCTATTGTGCTTGAGATCCCCAGCCAGAATCTTTCCGTCTCAACCACAGCCAGTTGCTGCTCCTCTCTGCTGCTTCAGATAAGTTCTTCACTGTGCGACGCAACTCTTGGCCATTGAATCCGACATCTCTGAGAAACCGGGTTGTAGAGTGTGCCACAAATCCTCGACATCCCACTTCCACTGGGTAAACCCAGACTCTCCATCCTCGCTGTTCCGCTTCAGTGGCTAGTTGAGCATACCGCAGTTTCTTCCTCTCATACGCCTCATCTACAGCATCCTCCCATGGCACTGTTAACTCCACCAGGTGAACAAGGCGTGCTGATCCAGACCACAAGACAATATCTGGTCGAAGGTTTGTGGTGGCAATCTCAGGTGGAAAAATAAGCCGCTGACCAACATCTGCCAGCATTTTCCAGTCTCTAGCAGCTTCCAGTTGTCCTGTGCGAGGATTGGTTTTAACACCTTTTCTTGGTGGTTGCTCTCCTGGGCGGAGGAATGTTGTCTTTTGTGTGTAATGTTTTGATGGAACAGGTGGCAACTTATTGGTCATGTTACGCTTGTCTTCCAATGCTAAGGCCAAACATCGCAGCACCTGGTCATGGCGCCAAGTAAACCGTCCTTGGCTAAGAGCCACCTTACATCCTGTCAAAATGTGCCTTAATGTTGCAGGTGATGAACACAAAGTAGCAAGTTAAAGAAGTAAACTGATACAAGTCACCCATGGATATAGGTTTCCACTGTTTATTAATTCAGGGTGAACTCATTTTCAACAGCAAATTCCAATATATAACCTCAATTCATTATTAAGTGCCCTGCACATACCTTGCATCATGCTGTGTGGACATATGGGAGATCTGCTGTGATAAAGCCATGCAATGCTGCTTCTGAAAGGTCACAAGGCTCGTACCAAGAAGTAGCAGGGAAGGCTCTTGACAACACAAGACATATGATTGTGTTCCTGTGTTATTCCTCCCTGCAGGGATAAACAAATTGTAGGCCAGCAAGTGTCTAGGACACGGTATCCCAATGTTTTTTTTGTTTGTTTTGTAACCTGAGGTCCACTTTTTGATCTTCTACTGCTACAATAGTGCACCATAGCACTTGATGTAAAAACATTAAAGCTTAATGTAAAGTGTTCATTCAAACAAACATTTTGTACATCATTTTGTACATACTAGCCTAGGTGTATGTAAAATTGAACACTGGGAGACCAATTTGCAGCTCTGTTTTTCTTGTCATTATTATTGCCCCAGAAATACAGTCCGAAATGGTCTCACAAAAATGATGCTCTAATATGTATTTATTTCAACCTACGTCAAACACAAATTATGAAAGTAAGATTTTTTGACTAAGCATCACATGCTTGGGTAAAGGTCTCTCTTAAGTCATCCTAAAATGTTCAGTTTGTGAGGGACAGGTTTAAAAGCAGGACTTTACAGTAGTATTGGAATGAGATCTAACTTTTATAGTTTTTTTAAAGGCAATGGGACTTATTAAATGATTTAATGCTGATGTGATGACTTTCAGAGTTTATTAACTGAATTCATCTTTTGGAATCTAATATTCTTAGATCACAATTGTGTTGTGATCTTTCCAGGGCCCTAATAGAAATGTTGAAAGAATACTCTCCTGGTTAAAAAATATATATTTGAGAGAGTTGAAACTACATGAAATGGGTGTTTTTTATTTTTAAAAAAAATTGGTTTAGTTGATGGAAAATCTTCCTTATTCTACCTTATATTGATATGTACTTTAAAATGCGCTTATTCTTAAATATTAACAGGGATTACAACAATGTGTACTAACTAATGGGGTGACATAATAAACCAAAAAATAAACTTAGATTAGCTAATCTTTCTTGACAAGACATCTATCAGAAATGAAGGTGCTGTAACCTACAGAGCATGTTGACAGTCAAAGAAGAACGAATACAATCTAACAGGGATTTCTACTCTGGTACAGCTCTTTCTGACCAGGCCCTATAAGTTAAGGGTTAAAGTGAGTTTCTTGAATGCCTGCTAGATTCCTGCTGTTAAGCTGCTGTTTCCAGTTATTCTTAGGGGCCCTCTGCATCCTCTATTGTTGTGATCTCTGGGGATAGATCAGACCACCAAAGTACTTCATCTGTGAACTGTGGTTAGTTTTATATGATAATGGCATTATTTTAGTGTAAAATATCAATTAACATTTATCTATATACCGGTCTATATAGAAAACACAGAGAAATAACGTACACATTTGATTTTCCTAATACATTAAACCTAGAAAGTATGACTGAACACCAAAACATAATCCAACATAATAGGTTATGGGGAAATGTTACCACCAACAAATAATACAATCTGATTTTAAAAAAATATTACATTTCATCACTTGGAAGTAGTAATTGATTATCAGCCATGTATAAATGTCAGTAGTCAGCTTTGCAGCTTGGTTGAACCATGACACAAAGAGGGCCACACAGTCATAGAGGTTTTCCAATCAGACAGAGGGCAGTGTGGTATTTTTCTCCCTGTATTATATTAGGAAATAATGTCCCTGAATAAGGAACTGGAATTACAAAAAACATGTTTACGGAACGAATTACAAAAACGTTTTTACGGACTGGCTATGAGGTAAAGCTGCAGCAGCAGTCTGTGTCCCTCTCCACAAGAATAAATGACAGGATGCTGGACCTAGAATGGCAACACCAAGAGGTATAGTATGGATTCTTTCAGTGTACCTATCTTTCCCCAGGACCGTATATTGGATTTGAAGAAGGGAAATACCAATGTAATAAACATGTTTGAATTGCTGGGCTAAGAATGAAATCTGTTGCATATTAAAAAAAAGTTTGGAAATGACAGGACACATGGCCCCAGTGATGTCAGAAAGCCACCAGTTGTTTTTCATCATATAGGTCCAGTTATGTGCTGTGGTTATGTAAAAGTTTGAAAATTGGGATGTGATGTTCCAAAAATATTTTCCACCTAATTTCATAAAGAATTAATAAATACATAATATTCAACTGTTTTCATGACTTCATTCGTGGTATACAATAGGTTTAAAGTGTAGCAACAACATTATAATTAAGCAAGACGCGAATAATTTGTTTATTCCTAGTATAATAATTTATGAAATCTTTGTGGTAATTACATGCACTTCTCCAAATAGATGTTCTTTGTATTTTAACATTATTCCAGCTCTAACTTCTGTTTATAATTTGTTACAATAATAAGAATATTCATCAGGAAGAGCCTTACTGTTACTGTCTAGTTTAATAATCTTGATGCTGGATTTGCTTGTAATTGTTATAACCGCAATGTCTGTGATTTTTGGTAATAACCTGGGCCTAATGTATTATTTTGTCTGAATCAATTTAGAAATGTGCAATGCTACGAAAGTCTTACAGGCAACAGCTCCATGATGCAATTGCGGTGCTGCGAGGCAGCCACAAGGTAGGGATCACTATCATTGAGATTTGCAGATTAGAAAAATGATGGTGATATTGGTTAATTCATGTGGCCTCTCTTATTTTCACAGTGCACTTTCTGCTGCATGTGCAGACACCACAAGACTTGAAGTTGATATTGTTTCAATAGTTGGTTTCAGCATCAAAAAAGTTCACCTAGCTGATTTTTAAATCTAATCTAAAATTAATTTTGCTAGGGGTTACAACGTTCCAACAAAAAACTGTAAATATGACCAGGGGAGATGTTCAGTACTGTAGAGTTACGTATTTGTACATAGTCTTCAGATACTTCTCTCTCTCTCGCTGTATTTCTTCATCAGACAATCTTGTATAAATTAGAAATGTAAATTAAAATAATCAGAAAGTAGGTTAAAACAATTTTGTAAATTAGCAAATGCATGTATGAAATGAGAATATTTCCTTATTGAACTAGAAACACTACCCAGGAAACAAAAAGGATGGGTCTGAATTGAAGCCACATAGAATGCGGGAACTGATTAATGAGCTCCAGCAGAAAGACATTATAATTGAGTGTCTAAATGGACAGTTGCAGGAATGGAAAAGAGGTTAAGGTAAGTATATATTATGGTTTAATGGCAATCATTTCAAAATACCACCCAGGCTTCACATGATTTTTGTCTGTTTTAATAATCTAAAGAGTGGATGGCATAAATATCACCATCCTTTAACATAATAGATTCCTAATGGTGTTTTCATTCTTAATATTGCAAAACCCAATAAAAATCCAGTAGATTGAAGTCTGTGACAGAACTGGTTTCTAAATTTAAGGTTGGCAGTTTTTAAATCTGCCACTGTTTATATTATCAAAAAAGTTTAGTTTTTGTTTTGATGAGACAAACGACAGATTGTCAGCTGAGTCATTAGTGATAGCTCACAAAACAAATTAGTGCCTACATTTAGGAATCACAGTGAATCCTAACGATAGCAGAATAATTAGTTTATACTATTTTTTTTTTTTACAGCCCTAAAGGTCTCCATATACCAGACGCGATGCAATTTTTTAATTGGCTACAAGACACTTTCGTAGCAACATGACCATACACACCAGAAGCGACACAGAGGCGATGCGACAGGTTTGAAAACTGCCAGAACTATACAACTGTTCAAAATTGCTATTGACAAAACTATGATCAAGACTGGTACATGTTCGTGTCTTTGATGGTATTTTAACACATAAGGCACTAAATCATACACACCAGGCATATCCAGTTCCTTCGAAATGGACTCCCATATATTATCTTTCAGATATGTATCTTTGTGATGCCCTTTGTCATAAAGCTCTGGGGATTTTTTCAACAAGAAGTATTATTGTTTTCTCAATCATTTTGGATGCTGCATCGCCGTGCTGGACCACGTGCATTGAAGCTGCAATCCCCTAGTTGACGCACGTCAAACCGCAAAAAATAGGATTCAATCCTATTTATTTCGCGCCGCTCGTGTGCCGTCCCGGTGCCGTGCCTGCGTCGCCTATTGCGCCGCGTCGCGTGTGGTGTGAAAGATACTTAACAGTATAGGTTCTATTCATTTTGACGCATCGCTGCACAGTTCCGCTTGCCGCATCGCGTCTGGTGCTTAGCAGCCTTAATGGTGGCATTTTTCTCGGGTCTTACTATAAATATAAGCACCACGTGGGATTTCTGACAAGTATTGTCATTTTTGTTTTCTTGTGCCAAATCTACCTATATTTGTCAAAAAATGCTTTCAGATTTTCCGAAGGCATAGCAAGCAGTGCTTTGTATTGTACTGAGATAAATCACAGTCTCATCACACCTTCACTCATGTTCTTTATGTTATTATAAATAATTGAGCATAAGGGGTTAATTAGTAAGATATTAGGTGTCAAAAGGTGAGGTGCCTTCCTGTAATTACTGTTTTTTAAAGGGTTTCACCAGCCCTCTCCCCACTCTGCTTGCTCTTAGTGTTTTAGTTTTATCAAACCAAAGACTGCTGCTGTGGGCAGATGGTGGAGAGAACACCAGCACAAAACCTGCCACTCAAAGTGTAACAGATGACTGTAGCTTCAGAGAACTGTCCCTTTGTTCATTTTGCTAATGAGGGTACTCTGCAACAGGAGACTGAATAGTTAATTATCTGCAGTTCTGCTCTACAACAGATGGTGGAGCTAGAGCTAAAGGATACTCGTTCAAGCACAGGCTAAATTGCTACTTTATCAGGGGAGAGACAACTCCAGTTTCCCTCTAAATTATCATCATGAAACATCTGCAGATAACAAAAAGGAGGCTGTGTGGTCCAAGTGGTTAAAGAAAAGGGCTTGTAACCAGGAGGTCCCCAGTTCAAATCCTGGCTCAGCCACTGCCTCATTGTGTGACCCTGAGCAAGTCACTTAACCTCCTTGTGCTCCGTCATTTGGGTGAGACGTAATTGTAAGTGACTCTGCAGCTGATGCATAGTTCACACACCCTAGTCTCTGTAAGTTGCCTTGGATAAAGGCGTCTGCTAAATAAACAAATAATAATAAAAACATATTTACTGTACACTGTTAAAAAAATGTTTCTCATGTGTTACTTATAATAAAGCCAGTCCTCATACAGTACACATTTAAATAGCCAACAGTCTATAAAGCAGATCGACACTCCCCATTAGTCTGGTTAGTTAATGTTGTCCTGTATAATCAGCTGTTAACGCTAAAACTCTGCCAAGGAAATGACGCCCAAGCCTATTAAGCTGACTAAGAGTTGCTGTTGATCCTTATTAATCGTTTGTTTTGTTTTTGATACTTCCATCATTTTCATGTGGTACTGTTTTTGTATTTTGGACGACTGGCTCAGAGCTAAATGAAAAACACAAAACAAAGACAAATTTGGATCTCTCTTTTAAAGATATTTTTGTTTATTATGAACTTCTTCAATTATGAGGGCCCCCACACATAGGCTGTAGGACCCTTTGCAGTGGTTTTCCACTCGCAACCCTGTTCAGTGTCTTTCGTTTGGTGTTAGTTGCACTATGGTAATATTCCTTTTGAGTTTCGATTAGTTTTTACAGTCACATTTGTAAATTGCACATTACTTTACATTCTGATTCTACCTATCATTGACACTTTATAAATCTGAGATTGTTGTTGTCCATGGGAAGATGATTTAAATTGATAGGTCACAACACTGACCTGCCATGGGAGAATAGACAATTTTATTTTATGAAATATATATATACTAAAACATAATTGAGTTTTCTATTAAGAACCTCTTCTGTTCATAAACAGAAAATACAGTTTATGTTGTATAAAAAGGGCTTGTCTCCAGTTTGACAGTCCCCACACATTCTGTTTTGCTATAGCAGTAGCATTACGGATTAACATTCTAACTGATGGATTAACTCAAATCATAACTGTAGGATATTCTCCATCTGTACAGTGCAGCACAAAAAGTCAGTTAAAGATTAAGACTGGCTAATATAAAGAGGATGCTTAGCAAGGGAAGTATCAGATAGAAAAAAACTAATTGTACCATAAGTGAACCCCCCGACATGTGGAATTATGGATGGCTTTTTTTAAAAAGAAGGTGAGTATTGTATTATTATATTATACGTTAATTTAAGGAATAATGTACACCCGTCTGTATATAATAAGGCTTTTGGTAAAATATAAAACATGAGAGAACAAGCTTGAGTGATATATATGTGTACCATAAGGTGCAGTGTATTTGTTATATTTAGTTGAAAATTATTTGGTGAGTTTTTCATTGTTGTATCATTTTCTTCAATTTTATTTCCTTTTTTTTCTTCTTTTAAATCAAAATAATGTGGACATCACTTAGCTATTCTGGTTTGTAAAGCTGTTCTGTGGTGAAGTCGGGGAAGGCATTACTGGTGGTGAAGTCGGGGAAGGCGTTACTGGTGGTGAAGTCGGGGAAGGCGTTACTGGTGGTGAAATTTGGGGAAGACGTTACTGGTGGTGAAGTCGGGGAAGGCGTTACTGGTGGTGAAGTCGGGAAGGCGTTACTGGTGGTGAAGTCGGGAAGGCGTTACTGGTGGTGAAGTCGGGAAGGCGTTACTGGTGGTGAAGTCGGGAAGGCGTTACTGGTGGTGAAGTCGGGAAGGCGTTACTGGTGGTGAAGTCGGGAAGGCGTTACTGGTGGTGAAGTCGGGAAGGCGTTACTGGTGGTGAAGTCGGGAAGGCGTTACTGGTGGTGAAGTCGGGAAGACGTTACTGGTGGTGAAGTCGGGAAGACGTTACTGGTGGTGAAGTCGGGAAGACGTTACTGGTGGTGAAGTCGGGGAAGACGTTACTGGTGGTGAAGTCGGGAAGGCGTTACTGGTGGTGAAGTCGGGAAGGCGTTACTGGTGGTGAAGTCGGGAAGACGTTACTGGTGGTGAAGACGGGAAGGCGTTACTGGTGGTGAAGTCGGGAAGGCGTTACTGGTGGTGAAGTCGGGAAGGCGTTACTGGTGGTGAAGTCGGGAAGGCGTTACTGGTGGTGAAGTCGGGAAGGCGTTACTGGTGGTGAAGTCGGGAAGGCGTTACTGGTGGTGAAGTCGGGGAAGGCGTTACTGGTGGTGAAGTCGGGGAAGACGTTACTGGTGGTGAAGTCGGGGAAGGCGTTACTGGTGGTGAAGTCGGGGAAGACGTTACTGGTGGTGAAGTCGGGGAAGGCGTTACTGGTGGTGAAGTCGGGGAAGACGTTACTGGTGGTGAAATTTGGGGAAGACGTTACTGGTGGTGAAGTCGGGGAAGGCGTTACTGGTGGTGAAGTCGGGGAAGACGTTACTGGTAGTGAAGTCGGGGAAGGCGTTACTGGTGGTGAAGTCGGGGAAGGCGTTACTGGTGGTGAAGTCGGGGAAGGCGTTACTGGTGGTGAAGTCGGGAAGGCGTTACTGGTGGTGAAGTCGGGAAGGCGTTACTGGTGGTGAAGTCGGGAAGACGTTACTGGTGGTGAAGTCGGGAAGACGTTACTGGTGGTGAAGTCGGGGAAGACGTTTCTGGTGGTGAAGTCGGGGAAGGGGTTACTCTTTGCCCGTTCTGTCTTATAATCTTACAGGGTTTGCACATCAACTGTAAATATTAAAGCTGTAAACTCATGTTGTTTATACATATGTAAATGTTTCTGAGTAAATATTTAGTATTTATGTAAATATTTACTATTTATTTATTTTGTATTTATAAGAAAAAAGTCTCACAGTAACATCAAAACACAGCTTCGGTCAAAAGTTTTGCATCACCCTATAGAATAAACTAATTTGACTTCTTAAAGTCGAATGAAACCTGCTGAATAATGTTACATATTGAATTACACACTGCTTTGAAGTTTTCTATACTAATTAAAAAACGTATCGCACATCATCCACAGTATCAAAATCTCAGATGTATATATCCATTTAAATGATTACAGTGTTCTACAGCAAGTTTCAAGGAACACAAAAAGGTCAGGCTTTCTCCCGCTGTTCAAAAAATGTATTATATTATACAACCAATTGAAACACATACATAATAAAATCATAAATGCAACCTTCTAAATTAAAAAATACATTTAAAAAAATGTAAAAATAAATTTATTTAGTCCATGGAGTGCATATGCAAATGTCAAAGCAAACACGCCCCCTAAAAAGTTGACTGAATACTTTTGTTGTGTTTTGTTCTGAACTCCTCTTACAAGGTAACCACTTCTGGCAGGGAGATTCTAACAGGAGCATTCAATTGCTTTGAACGCCTGCACAGTTTATGTGTGACAGGCATGGAAAGCCATGTTAATGTTCAGAATATGAATTGCCTCCGGGTGGCTCCAGCACAAAGTGGAAAACCAACTGCGTAGATATCACAGGACCTGATGGACTCCATGCGGCTTCCAGTCTGCAAACCTCACCACATTGACATGTGATGTGATCCTCGTGACACTGGCAGCACTGTCACTGGGGAATGGTACAAAGGCAACAAGCCCCCCTCCTAAGCTGTGCACTTTGCAAACCCCCTGGTGCTGCCCAAGCAAACTCCCCCTCCCTGCCTAGTTACGAAGAGCACTTGTTAAACGCACAGAGAGAAATGTGGGTGGAAAGGCCCCAGCTGCCTCCCTGGACTTCCATAATAAATTGACCTGAATGACAGGGGCACACAAACAGTATGATATGTATTATTCCTGTCAATAAAAATGTCCCCATGAATTATGGTCTTTGTATATAATGTACTAGCCTCTTTCTTCCGGCAAAACTCTTTTAAGCCCAAGTTTTCCTTTTTGTGCTTTTCCTATTATTATTCTGCATAAATCATAGGCGGCAGAAAGTTGTATGATAGCTTTGTTTCTGAATACCACTCATATTTGCTACGCAGCTTGATTTGTGTGCCTTTTGTTTTCGCACTCTGGAGTTAAAAGGGGATTCTGTAATCTTTCAGATTATGCTTGAGTCAGAAGAGGACCCTGAAAAAGAAAGGCTTGGAGAGGAAAACGAGATTTTAAAAAAGGATGTTGACACACTGCAAGAGAAGATTGAGAAAATGTTCGACACACTTCAAAACCAAGAAATGCAAATAAGAGATCAAGGTAACATTAACCAAAAAATATCCCGGTGTAATAATATTGTACATTTGAAAACAGATTATTGCTTTAGATCAGTGGTCCTCAAACTTGTTGAATAGGTGAACTCTTTTACACAGCAAGCCTCTGAATGTGATCCCCTTATAGATTAAAAACACATTTTTTATAGTTAGATAATTGATTGACTGTACATAGTTAAATAATGTTTTATAGTTGATAAATTTGAAATCGACAGTTATATTTGTAAACATTTTCAATTGTCCGGAGGTAAGTTGTACAGGTAAATATGAAATAAGATAAGTTGTCAATTTGGTTTTTAAACAGAACCATGCCCTGTATTTTAAATAATATGCTTGGTATAAGCAATGGACTCTAAGTCAGTTAATACTTTTTAAAAGCAGATGTTGAAAATGTACCTATTTTAAAAAATAAATACTAACATTATAGTATAAAAACAAACATTATAGTATACTATAGCTTGTAAGTAAGACACGTCATTAGTCATTTCCAGATATATCTTTTCATCGGATCATGTAAGAAATAGTAAATATTTGACAGGTGCATTTTGACCACAAAATATATTAATGCAGGTGCTTGAGTTTATAAGTAATTATACCTTTTCCTTTATCTCAGTGCTTCCCTCACAGAGATAACCATATGAATAAAGCTTGTTTTGTATCTGTTGGTCAAACAAACACATTAGTAGTGTGTCCATTATTTTATCCTGCTCTTATTGGGGAAAAAAGAAATGTGTGGGAAAAAAATGTATGTTTGCCCACACAAACCCCACACTTTTGTACTCAATTGGATTGGACACAGAAGCAAGTAAATATTAAAAAGGTGAATTTGACATAGACCATATTACTTATTGCTGTTTGTTATCTAATTTAATGGTTCATCCCATCTTTTGATACAAAGTTCTTTGAGGAGATAAAGAACCACCTGCTAAAGCAGTTTATATTGGCTGTGACTAACACTAAGGATGTCCAGGGTTAGTATTGATGAAGAGAATTGGGCACATAGCCACACTTGGCCCTTGAACTTACTCTTCATATCTATCGGTCCAGCCGGCTGAACAGCAGGAAGAAGCCAGTGAATGTCAAGGGCGGTTCTTAGGGTCACAGTTTTGCCAGGACCTCCGTCCACTGTGGATTCAAGTAGCCTTTTCATGCCCATGTCCTTTTGTATTCAGGCTGAATACAAAAGGACATGGGCATGTAATTTCATGGTCTGCCTTTTCCCTCTTTTGTTTACAGAAAAGAATATTCAGAAAATGAAAGAAAAAATTGAAAAAGATCAAATCACAATAAACAAGGTACAGGCCACCCTTCTTAAGATCATTAGTAGTTTTGTTCCCTATTCGGTGACAAAGAGCATCTGCACACAGTAGTTCTGGGAATTGAGCGATTAATGTTCGGTTTTCTTGGGGTCACAAAGATGTGATGTTTCTGCATTCGATGGTGTGCCAAATCATCAGCAAATAGCAGTATGGCATTGTTTTCTTTACTGTAATTCCTGTGGTTCATCTTGTTATTTCAGAAATGTTAGGAGCTAAACTGAGAAATCGGCTTCCCTAGGGACTGACAACCTGAATTGTTAAAAAAACAAAACCTTGCTGTGTGGTTTGAAATGCAATGAAAGCAACATAAACAATACAGGAGGCACAGTGTAACGGAGCTTGTCTAGAACTAAAAAAAAACGGTACTTTTAGGTGTAATATATACACCTCGACCTTATCTATTGAATTGAAAAATGTCATATTTTTGTTCATAAAATGTCTA
The DNA here is from genome assembly GCA_030684275.1 of Acipenser oxyrinchus oxyrinchus. Lineage (NCBI taxonomy): Eukaryota > Metazoa > Chordata > Actinopteri > Acipenseriformes > Acipenseridae > Acipenser > Acipenser oxyrinchus. The sequence continues at coordinate 98,005,988 of CM060249.1, forward strand.
ACTGCCTCTGACTCTTACGTCACTGCAAAAGATGCAATTCCCTCACTACACTTGCAAGCATCCGTTCCGTGGAACAAAAATAAATGTATTCTCCATAAACCTTAATAAACTAAATAGAAAAGCAAACATACTGTTTGACACCATATACTGGCCAGCTTCCTTCGTATAATGTCCCCCATGTCTTAGCAAAGTCTGTAGTATGTAGTCTATAAAGAATGCTTATCTGCAACATTCAGAATCTAGTGTGAACCACACAAAGGTGCAAGTGGTCTTCAGTAGTGTACTATATTTATACCCATCTGTGGATGCATGTCATCTCTGGGAGAGTATTGAGAGGGATATAAAGTCATCTATCCAGGTATTGGTATAATACACTTCAATTGTGTGTGCATACAGGATACAGGTCATGCCGATCTACTTTCTCTTGTTACTCATGGATCTAATTTTGAATTTGTATCTGTGGCAGGGGATGGACTGGCAAGTTATTATATATTGGCAAGTTATCTCCACTAGTTTTCACTTGGAAATGGAACATATCTTTCCTGAATTAATGTGCTGTTATATATGATGTTCAGTATTCTTCATTTTGACTCACAAACTACCCCCATAGTTCTAAATACTCTCATTGGGTTTGTGTGAACATTGGAGCTTGAAAGGATGTTTTGATTACAGGAAGTTTGTCCTGTTGCTGTATACGTTTTTTCTCTTGTATGATCACTGTGTTAAAATCATCAAGATCAGTTTCTTATTAAGGTAATGATTCACGTGAGCATACTTTGAGCATCATGTATTAATGCATTGTTTATATCATGCTTTAACACTGACGTTATTGTTGCATTTCAGTTAACTGCTACAAATGAAAGACTGAAAATGGACCTAGAGGAAGAAAAAGATACAGCCAGAGGTTTGGTGAGTTTTTCTGACTGTTACCCATAATTAACACCAATTAATAACACTGCATGTTTACTTTTTTACGTGTTAAAGTAACAATGGGCAAGAGTTTCAGAAAACCATGTTATTTATAGAGAGAATAACAGAGAGATTTGTAGGTAAATAAAGGATCCCGTTGAGGTTTAGAGGATCTGCTCAGATATTTTGTTGCAATATGTTAACTTAATAATAATTAGCTATTTGCATGCTTAAGTAGTCTACTAATTATCCTTTTCAGGAATTAACATACTTAAATGTCAGAGGTGTCTGTGTTTTTATTTATTTATTTGTATGTATGTATGTACATTGTGTTTGGATTTGCTCATTATAAATGCAACAACTAATTGTGAAAAATAATCTCTGATTGTTAGTGCCACTGGTAATATTAGTCTCTTCTTCTGGTGTATTCCCCTCAACATTGTAACACATATTTTACAGATCAGTTTGGGACTTTCTTATTTATTTAACGAACATCATTTATAATGCTCACTTATTAAGGTGTAACGAGACCTATACCTTATTATATGCTACCATTCCTCTGCTTGGGTTTGAGATGGACTGGTTTCTAGCCAAACTATTTTGGAATTCAGTACATCTGGTGAATCTATAAACCCTGGTGCTTTTTACTACCTTTACACAGGAAATTGTTCATTTAAAGATGCCTTGAAATTTCTTTTTTTGGGGCGGGGGATAGCATATTAAAGCAACATTCTTCATTCAGAGTCACAAGATCATATTGAGATCAGGGGCTCACTGAACTCATTGGGTCCAAAGCCAGTGAAGGTTTCTGGTGAATGAGAACAGCCGGTACATCCATTCTAATTTTCATGTGGCAAAGAAATTGCAATGTATGAAAACTTTGTTCATTTTTTTTCTTATTTAAAGTCAACTATGCTACTCAATTGTCCAGCATTTTTGGATGAGTGTCAGCACACTGCAGCTCTATTTTCTATTTTATATAGTTAAAAAAAAATTAACAAAATGGGGGGGAGCTTTAGGGCTTCCTGCAGACAAATCTTTTCTTTGCCTTTCCCACTGCTTCTCAGCCTGTGGTTCTCACTAGATTGCTTGCTGATCAGCTGTGGCAGAGACACTTTTGTGCATGTTTATTATGCTAAGTGAAAACAAAATGATCAGCTTGACATAAATAGAAAAAAGGAATGAATACAATATTATTCTTCTGTATCATAAGAAAACCAATACTGCTTTAGATATTGTTGTTGTTTCACTTTATAACTGCCCAGCCATCATAATTTAAGGCTACTCATTTGATTGAGATTGCTGCACAGTAAAATGATTGATTGCTCAAAGACACTTGTACTGTGGAGCAACTGGTAAATGAAGCATATTAGCTCTATATTGTTTTCTGGTTTCTTATCAACCTGAAATGCCGAAGTTAATAGTTACACATATCAATGTGATCCATCATATTGTAGATAGTGAAAATACATTTACACCCTTCTTCTTTAATCAGGGATTTGCAGAACACCATTTGGTGACTGAGCTTTGTCGGCTGTATTTGATGTGTATTTGGAAGGTATCAGTGAGGTATTTTATAACTATGATAAAGGATAATTATCTTTTTGATGGTAAACAGTGTTAGGCCATACAGTGGAAAAATGCTGATAAAAATCCAGTGGTTAAAGAAAAGGGCTTGTAACTAGGAGGTCCTTGGTTCAAATCCCGGTTCACTCACTGACTCATTGTGTGAGCCTGAGCAAGTCACTTAACCTCCTTGTGCTCCGTCCTTAGGGTGAGACGTTGTTGTAAGTGACTCTGCAGCTGATGCAGAGTTCACACACCCTAGTCTCTGTAAGCCGCCTTGGACAAAGGCGTCTGCTAAATAAACAAATAATAATAAAACTATTAAACAGAATTACTGTACAGTAAGTACAATTACTGTACAGTATGTAACTTGTCAATAAAGCACAATAGTTGACATTATAGTCATTGAGTTCTATCATATTTATTCTCAATATTGGTTGATAATAAGGGTTAATGTCATCTACTTTAACGAATAACACCTACATTACAAAGTCAGTTCAAAACAAGACATCACAAGTGGTCATGTTTGTTATAATTACAACAGTTGGCTATTCCCAACTATGCAGATGTTTGTCAACCTAAAATTCGACTACCCTATTATAATAATGTAATATTCACTTATTCTCAATTATTGCACAATATAGTGTTGTATTAAAAATGCTTAAAAATGTTTGTTCTACATTAATCTGATCAATAAACCCTTTATTATCAACATATAAAAACTGTGGTCTACAACCATGGTCACACATGAGCAGACTATGTTTCCACTCATGGTGGTCTATGGGTATTCTCTGATTTGGAAATGTTATTTTCAGTGTACATGGGCACTCAGGCAGAACAGAAATGGCCATTGATGTCAATAGATTAGTCTCAACATGAAACAGTACATAGCATTGAATCATGTGATGCCCTGTGTTGCTTTGAACACTTTGACATCTTTCTTTACATTTTTTTTGCATTTTGCTTTAACACATATAGCAACTTTCACATAAGCCAATCCTCAGCACATTTTACAAGCACTGAGAAATCAGTAGTACAGTACTAGTCATACAGAAATTCTGTAGCAACCCCAGCAGTACCACTGTCCAGTTGCCAACTTAAGAAGGAGGGAGGGGGTGTTGCACCAAAAAGTTTTGAAAATCACTGTCCTAACCCAACACAAAGAATATATAAATAAACTTAAATATTTTTGCCTGTTGCCACATATCAGTATCTTCTGCATGTCTTTGTGATTTTGCAAATAAAACAGTTACTTATTAGACATCTTTTTAAATATTAGCTTCATCCCTCTAGATTTTTCTGTAAAAAATACACTGAAATGTTAAAGTGGGAGCTGATCTTTGTGACTTTGTGGTCAGAAGTCAAGTGGTTAGGCTGTGGCTGTTAAGTCTTTTCACCAGGAAAAAAGCTTACATTCAACTGTGTTATCTTAGCAAAACACCAGGAAAGGCTATGGTTTGTCACTGGAAACCTCCCTCACAGATTTAAAGCTATGGAAACAAATGTTCTGCATCATTGATCAAAGCCACAAAAACTAATGTGAAAAAGTACCTTTTTCATTTTTTTTTATGCGAAATGCTTTGCAGAACTTAACATTGAGTTTGTCAGTCACTACACAATGGATACAATGGCAAAAGAAGACAAAAGGGAAAAACCTGAACTGCTGCACTAAAATGTAATGTGTAATCCCTTTCACTGATGATTGAAATGACATTAAGGAAGGCTTTATTAGTAGTTTTGCTGGGTTATCTCATATTAAAGGTCTGGGGACCATCTGCTGTCGTGCCACAACCTTTCCATTCCTCATTGTTTGTTTTGTGTTTTTAAGAGCATAAAATATCTCAGCTGACTCAATCCCTCCTGAGGGAGGTGGTCTTGGTATGGTTGCCTCCATACTCAGTACAGTTCACTTATTTTTGCTATAATGTGAAAGTAAATGTACTCGGTTCATTGTGAACGCATCAAACTATCAAGTGTACTAAACAGGGTCAAACTCCTGGAAGCTGTTGCTACGTAATCGGTAAATCCACGAGCTATAAATATTCCAGGCTTGGAATTGATAGAGCACTCTGGTAAAAATAAATAAAAGAATTAATTAATTATTACTTACCTTGAAACTTGAGATGGCTTTGAAGATGTTAGAGTCTGTTGCCTCTTGTGCAACTGTAGAAATATTCTACCATTCCTGTCATGTCGTTGCCTTAGTGTAGTCGCTTGTGCCTGTGTTGTGTGAGTATTTTGTCCACAAAATGTGACAAATACCACACCATTAAAACACAAACAAACTGGATATTCCCCATGTCTGTAAACATTTTAACTTCCTAGCATGCGCTTGAAGGAGATCATGTGTTCTCAGTACTCATGCTGATGTGTCGTGTGAAAGGGAAATGTTCTCAGTACACTTGAAAAGACGTACTCAGTGCATTTGCCAGTGTGAAAGAGAAATTATCTGTCCCCTGGAAAGAGATGAGTACACTTGGTAAGTGTACTGTGCTCTGTATATTTACAAGCGTGCCCAGTGTGAAAGGCAGTGTGAAATGGCCCTTCATGTATGTCAGGAAAAGGGATTCAGTATCAAGAGTCTGTGTGACCAGCATATTGACAGGTAGGAACCACTCTTAAACAATCTCATGTGAGGCTAGATCAACAATTATATCCACACACATTCCATGACAGTCAGACTGTGAGGTCCTGTGGCTTGTCAGTTAGATAGCACTTGACTTCACCAATTAAAAAAAGAATTGAAAGCATTAATGTACTGTTGTTACCTTTCTACAGTTACAGAAACAAAAAGAAGATTTTGAAGAACAAATGTAAAAGCAGCTAGACCTTTGTATGAAAAATGTAAGTGATGCATTCCTGTTTTATTTAGTTTACACTAAATATTTGACCAAGAGAATCACTAAACATACATGCAACTCCTTTTTTTACCCTTTGCTTGGAATGTACACCCATTATTATTTGTTTATTTAGTAGACGCCTTTATCCAAGGCGACTTACAGAGACTAGGGTGTGTAAACTATGCATCAGCTGCAGAGTCACTTACAACTACGTCTCACCCGAAAGATGGAGCACAAGGAGGTTAAGTGACTTGCTCAAGGTCACACAATGAGTCAGTGGCTGAGGTGGGATTTGAACCGGTTACATCCTGGTTACAAGCCCATTTCTTTAACCACTGGACCACACAGCCTCCATGTAATGTGATCTGCTGGTTATGATGATGCTTTGCCTATTGTAAAAATTGCACATTCTGTTTTCACCCCAAGCAGATCAGTATTTTCCTTGGTTGGTGTAACTGCATGGCTCTTGGCAAAACCAGTGCCTTGTTTGCTATTGTTAGCTGAAACCTTTTTACTAGTTAATATATTTCCTTTTCTATTTTGTTCTGTGCATCTTCATTAATATACATTATATATACAGTATATATATACAGTGGCTCTCAAAAGTATTCACCCCCCTTCGACTTTTCCACATTTTATTGTGTTACAACATGGAATCAAAATGGATTTAATTAGGAGTTTTTGCCACTGATCAACACAAAAAGGTCCATAATGTCAAAGTGAAAAATAAAATCTACAAATTGTTCTAAATTAATTACAAATACAAAACGGGAAAATAATTGATTGCATACGTATTCACCCCCTTGAGTCAATATTTGGTAGAGGCACCTTTGGCAGCAATTACAGCCATGAGTCTATTTGGATATGCCTCTACCAGCTTTGCACATCTGGACACTGCAATTTGTGCCCATTCTTCTTTGCAAAATTGCTCAAGCTCCGTCAAGCTGGATGGGGACCTTTGGTGAACAGCAATGTTCAACTTTTTCCACATATTCTCAATTGGATTGAGGTCCAGGCTTTGAATGGGCCACTCCAGGACATTGACCTTTTTGTTTTTAAGCCACTCCAGTGTGGCTTTGGCTGTATGTTTGGGGTCATTGTCCTGCTGGAAGATGAATCTTCTCCCAGGTCTCTTGCAGACTTCAGCAGGTTTTCCTCCAGGATTTCTCTTTACTTTGCTGCATCCATTTTGCCCTCTATCTTCACAAGCTTTCCACATAGCGTGATGCTGCCACTACCATGCTTCACGGTAGGGATGGTGTTCTCAGGATGATGTGCGGTGTTAGGCTTGCGCCAAACATAGCGCTTAGCGTTGAGGCCAAAAAGCTCTATTCTGGTCTCATCAGACCATAGAATCTTCTTCCACTTGGTCTCAGAGTCTCCCACATGCCTTCTGGCAAACTCTAGCCGAGATTTGATGTGAGTTTTTTTCAACAATGGCTTTCTTTTTGCCACTCTCCCATAAAGGCCAGTTTTGTGAAGCACCGGGCTATTGTTGCCATATGCACAGTGTCTCCCAGCTCAGCCGTGGAAGACTGTAACTCCTTTATAGTTGCCATAGGCCTCTTGGTGTCCTCCCTGACTAGTGCCCTTCTCGCCCGGATACTCAGTTTTTGAGGACGGCCTGTTCTAGACAGATTCACAGTTGTGCCATATTCTCTCCATTTCTTAATAATGGACTTTACTGTGCTCCGGGGGATATTCAGTGCCTTGGAAATGTTCTTATATTTTACCCCTGATTGGTGCTTTTGAAGAACCTGATTCTGGATTTGCTTTGAATGTTCCTTCGACTTCATGATGTAGTTTTTGTTAGGAAATGTACTAACCAACTGTGCGACCTCCCAGAGACAGGTGTATTTAACCTGAAATCATGTGAAACACCTAAATTGCACACAGGTGGACTCCATTCAACTAATTATGTGACATCTAAAGACAATTGGTTGCACCAGAGCTTATTTAGGTGTGTCATAGCAAAGGGGGTGAATACTTATGCAATCAAGTATTTTCTGTTTTATATTTGTAATTAATTTAGAACAATTTGTAGATTTTATTTTTCACTTTGACATTCTGGACTTTTTTTGTGTTGATCAGAGGCAAAAACTCCTAATTAAATCCATTCTGATTCCATGTTGTAACACATTAAAATGTGGAAAAGTCCAAGGGGGGTGAATACTTTTGAGAGCCACTGTGTATATATATATATATATATATATATATATATATATATATATATATATATATATATATATATATATATATATAGTGACAGGCAGGTATTTAAACCAAGAGAATGTTGGTTAGGGGCAGCCTCCAGTCTGTGTGTGGAGTGAGGCTGTCACAGTGGTGAAAACCTGTCTGGGTTGACGAAGATAGTGTGGAAACCTTTTTGTGTGTGTTTGAAAACTGTTCTGTTCTGCCGGTAAACGGTGTAGCCGTCCGGTTTTATAGTTAGGGATTTCCCCGAAAAGTTTAGTTAGCACTCCAAAACGGAGTTAGGTTTTGTTTTGTTTTGGCGCAAATTCTTGTGTCTGGGTCTGATTTTAAGGGGCTACGAACCTTGAAATTAGTGAAATTGTTCACTATATATATACTGTATATATATATATATATATATATATATATATATATATATATATATATGCTTGTTTTTGTTTGTCTTTTTTGTTGTTTTAGAAAATTACGACAATTGATACTATCCAGACATGGCTAATGTTGCACTTTATATGTGTATTGAAAGACAAGTTTTGTGCAAACTCTATATATTATTTTATTTTTTTCACCCAATCCTCCTTAGACGAAACCAAGCCTGTGTACTGTAACTCTCCTTCTGAAGGCTCTTTTGTTCATTTAACACAGTAACACCAAATTAACAAAGATACATGGCTTTATTCAGATTTGTCATGTGAATTGAAAAAAAGGACAGCAAGAGGTTTGATTAAATCCGTGCAGACACCAAACTAGATCATCTGGTGCCACAGACAAGGGGATTGTCCGAGTTGTGTGCATGTCACAGTGTTCTATACCTTTAAATACCTTACAGGTGTATAAGGAAGGCCAGAGGCATGGGTAATGAACACGCTGCATCTCTTAAATATGAACTCTTATTGCCATGTGGGATGGTTAAAATACATCCCTATAATACTAGACAGAGGCTTTTTTTGTCAACAGTGCAATGTAATGACTGCACGGTGTTTGATATTTGTAACCAACATTATAAATAGGACATTTACTAATGAGCATTGTCTTTGTCATTGTGATTGTGTAAATGTTCCTTTTCAAGTGGGTCTGTTTTTTAAAACTACTTTAGTAGGTAAAATGTATTAGACTTCGAAAAGGTACTCTTTTCTCTGAATTGATGTGGATGAAGGGTTTAGGATAGTTGAGTGGTTCAGGGATGATGTGGTAGAAAATCATGTGCTAAGTCACAGAGTGTTACAGTATTCATCTTCTGGAAGGCCAATTTCTTTCAGAATTTTCAGCCCTGTATGGTATTATTTTCTTGAACTCTGCCTCATCATTTGCATAATTATGTTCTATTTAAAACACGGTGAAATATATTAGACCTACACCATACTTGAATTTCTCATTTCTTTTGTCATACAGGCAGAGATTAGATTTGGACTGCTCTGTGAATTGATGCAGGTTGTTTGAAACAAGGCATTATCCTAGATAATGGCATTATCCTGGCATTTGATCACTTCCTACACACACACTGTTGATTTATTTATTGTGTTTGTTAACAGGGATAGGAATGGACTGTAGAGTCGTTACAACTTATTTACAGAGTTGTCCCTGAGGACACAGTACAGTACAGTCACTCTGCTTACATTTGAATAGCTTCTATTTGAAGTTGCTATATAATCTATGTTTTGTAGTCACAGGAGTTCTGCCCTAACAGGTGTTTTTTTTTTTTTTAAATTATTTTTTAAAGATTAAATGCTTATGTAGCCCACTGCATTTTTATTGACGTCTTTATACGTACAGTACAATAGGTCTACCTACATTACAAAATACAGACAGGTTCAAAAACGTTATGGGTTTCAATTGAAGACATCGAGAAAGACTTCTAGTCGAAATGCCATTGAAAAAACTGTGAAATGTGATGAAGTTTCATTGTTTGAGCATAATGGCCTGCATGATTAGAATTAGAAAATGGGTATGGTGTGTACTTAACATTCAAACCCTCACCTCTTCTCAGTTCATATCTCTTATAGATGTTTTAATATCTGCATTACGTCTTTTGAAGATTCCATCACTGAGTTCCAATCAAAGCAATGGCAGGTAAAGCCATCTGTATCTTATCTGAAGCCACTGCAGTGGCTGGTATAAGCTTTGGTAATACATGAAGAATAAGTCTGGACCAAGGCTAGATGTGTCCCATTTTGTCAACCACAGGTGTCTACCTCCACACATTTTGGGCTCAATATTTCTAAAGCATTATCCTCCCTGCAAATGCATAGGGATTGTGAGTGTTAGAAATTGTGAAATGTTCTTGTCGTGTTTATCAATCAATCAATCTTTATTTTATATAGCGCCTTTCTTAGTGGACCACCATCACAAAGCGCTTTACAAGATACCTTTGCACTTTATACAAAAATGTTTTTCCAAAAGCAGTAACATTTTGCTGAAGTAAAAAAAAAAAAAAAGTTTCAATAGTTATTTAATTTATGCAAATATTAGGTTACGAGATAAAATGTTTAGAAGAAACAACACAACACAATGGTTTCATACTCCAGCATGGTGTACCAAAGGGGGTTAGATTTGTTTATAGCAACTGTAGAATCTATTTACTCGTAACTTCTCCTTGCTACAGTTGTTCGTTTTAAATGGTTAACTATATATGAATCAAACCATTTTTTTTGTGGCAGGATACATCGTACAACCATGCATCACCACCTCTACCTACTCATTCCCTGTCATATGAGAGATCCTGTCAACAAACTGACCACATAGAGACGAACGCCACCAACACAGAGAAAGTGGAATGTGCCAGCAGCTGACAAAACAAAGTGATGGTTTGGAGTGGAAAGGCTGTGATTCATTGTATTGTATAATAGATGAGTTGAAAGTCCATTTCATAAAGAAGGACTAACAATACAAGCATAATAGCCTCCTATTAAAGATATTGATCTTTTTTCAGTGTCATTTGTTAATATCTTATCTCTTATATAAACATGGCTCAAAATGAAAGAGTACAAGTAATAATTTGTATTTGGCTCTTCTAGCCCACATAATGTGAACACTTCTAAGAGTTTTTAATTAACCTTATCGACTAAATCCTCAGAGAAGCACAAAGCTGCCTTGCAGATGCTGAAGAATACTATATTTCCTTTAGATGACGTAGAGTTGAATGCCCCGCTATGACCATTAGAGAGATATTTATGCTAAATTGACACCTTTACAAAAACACAAAAAATGTATGTGCCTGACATAATTGAGATCCAAAGAGTTTTTATTTTCCTCACAATTGGTTGCAAACATAAAGGCATTAGCAATTTCCATTGATAAAAAGCTGTGATTCACAATGCACAACACCACAATCTTAGTCTGAAAAGCAAAGCTAGATCTTTAAATACTCCCACTTTGTAGATGCTTTCATGGTTTCCTTACAAAGTGAATTGTTCAAGCATCTACAAGTGGTTGACATGCCCTTCAAGACCTGCACCCACAAAACGAACTAGCATATAGACACAAAAAGGCATTATGCATACTAGACCCTCATTTGGTGTGATTTCATTATATGATTTAATAGTCATTTCTGTGAATAACATTTTCCAACATGCAGAGTGGTTGAAAATGGGGCGGGGTCTTAATTAACTCCTATTTTCTGAAAGGAGAAAAACACCTGTTAATTTTATAAAACCATAACCAAACAACCAATAATATAATTCAGTGTTTCATAAGCACATTCAGATTGTGTTCCTCAGTCTTGTCACATTAACACACTTAACAGTAACAGTCCTGTTAAACTTTAGTTGGAGAAAACATATTTTGGTCAATCCTTTACCGTATGATACATTTACTTTCATCAGTGCCATGACTTTTATGCATATTGTGTGTAATACAAAATCCCTGGATAGCTAACTGCTCTCATTCAAGCTACAACCTCTGTTATATCAAATGAACATATAATACCTTTAATGAGACTACGTTTCCCCACATCTAGATGTTGTCTCAGCAAGAAAAACAAGCTAAAACGGAGACTGATTTAGAAAAGGAAAAACAAGATTTGCTTAATTTGCAGAGGAATGCAAAGCCAGCTATTGTTGATGAACAAAAGGTAAGAATGATCTTGTTTTATTCTATATTAAGATATTCATTTTTATTAGCTTGGTCCTATATTTTGTATATAAACTGTGATTCATTCTAATTTGGTTTACAATAGAATCTGTTTCTCACAAGGTAGAAATTGGTAAACCTGAGAACACGAAGAACATTGAGCAGCAGCAGAGGAAACAAATGAATAGGTAGGAATGATAATGAAATATGGCTTACCATCTGAAGAAATGAAATGTTTGGGTTGAAATAGGAACCTAAACAATATTCAAATGGGTTTGTTTTCCACAGCCTCAAAAAACAGTTAAGTTTTCTGTTCTCAAGCAAAGGTATTATGAATAAGCAACTTGCAGTTTTAATTGTACACTGGATATGATTAATTCCAGTTACTGTTCCTAATGAAACCTGGCATTTCTAGTTTTCATGCAGTAAAGAATGAGATGTACCTAAGGCAGACATTGGAGCGACAGGCAGCCACACTTCATTCTGCCTCCATTAGTTATGTGGTATGTATTAATTTAAAGGACTGCTTTGATTAAAATATAATCCTGCTGCTGCGGGCAAAGAAGAAGGTTTCAGATTCAAATGTATTTTACTGGGATAAGCGTATCCATGTTGTGGCTTGTCTTGTGAACGTGCTCCCTGCTGATCCTAACTCATTGGCTAAAACAACAATGATTGGTTCAATTGAATTGAAAGCATTTGTTTCCATACGACAGATAGACTGCCTATGTCATTTTAACAACTGGTTCTGTATAAACAGTTTAAATACATTAATATCATCTTTTCGTCTGGTTATAGATTTCATACTGTTTAACAGTAGCTGCTGGAGAGGTTTTTTATGTCTGTCTCCAGTTCAGAATCAGAAACACTAGCGGTCAAATCTGGATCTCTTTCAAATAAGTACCAATTCAATTGTAAGAGGTGTTTTTTTGAATGCGTTTTATACATTTATAAGAGTTATACTTACTGTCATAAATTATTTTTGAAGCAGAGTGTTGGCATTTTCTGTCACCAGCCACATATGTATTTTAAACCAACAGGCTTTACATCCTTCTTTAAAATCTCTATTTAACTCAATTTTTTGCACTCACAAGATTACAACAATGTTTTATTTTGATAAATATATTTAGATGGAATGTCATTGGTACATTGAAACACACTATACATGTGCACAAAAGAGATGGGGTGAAATTGTAAATTTATGACTCAAGGTGACAGTCCTAAAATGGTACCAATCAATAGACTCCACATTTGTAGTTTCTACACTGCCATGTCTGTCCGCAACATCAACCCAGACTAGGAAATATATAGGAGAATATATTTTGAGGGTATATAGCATTGTGATGGGGTACACCCATCACAATATTATTATGTATTTGTATTTGTTGTAGTATTATTTAAATGTATGCTTTTTTTTTTTTTTAATTCAGTCATCGCCAATGGTTTTTTACCCCAGTTTTCTCCCCAATTTGGAATGCCCAATTATTATTTTTTATCCTGGTTCACCACTGCAACCCCCCGGCAACTTAGGAAATGGAGGCTGAAACACGCGTCCTCCGAAACATGCTCTTGCCAATCCGTCATTTTTCACACTGCAGATCCACTGCGAAACCACCAGACCCATAGTGCCGGAGGAAAACACAGATTTGAATGCCTCCACTGCAGACCCGCAGGTGTCCTATCAGCCACAGGGGTCACTGGTGCGTGGTGAACTGTGGATTGCCCTGCCGAACCTAAGCCCTCCCTACCCAGGCGGCGCTCGGTAATTGTGCGCCTCCCCCTAGGAACCCTCGGTCACGGTCGCCAATGACATAGCCTGGATTCGAACCTGTCATCTCCAGGCTATAGGGCACATCCTGCACTCCATGCAGAGTGCCTTTACTGGATGCGCCACTCGGGAGCCCCTGGGTTTGATGTTTTAAAACACAGCATGGATGGGGTTAAAATTCCCCATCCATGCTAAACTCGTGTAGAATGTTTTTTAATCTGTTTGTTTGCTTTGTCCACCGTGCTGTTTTGTTTTGTATAAGTGTTTTGTTTTGCTTGTTCACTCGTTTTATTTAATTAATAAACGTGCACATCAGCACTTCCATACCCCAGTCCTGTGTGTCTCCTTCCTGGTCTGACGTCACTCACAAGCCTATCTGTGACAGGCATATGCTAACAAATGCTTTAATTTAAGTGGCTCCAGTTTTAAATACAATCTTGTTAATACTAAAGCAAATAATAGTTCAGGTAGCTGTGCCCCAACTGTTACCTTTTTTTGAGGTTAAGTATTTTCTGATAAGCTTATAATTCTCATTATTTTACCTGGCTTTTAGACCTCTGTCCTTTTTTTTTTACGAGAAGTGTTAACAAATGTATTCTTCAGAATCATTAAAAATGTGAAGTGGTTTCTAGCAGTAGATCACTGTCGCGCTGTATTCCTTCATGTTAAAAAAAACAGTATGTGACAGACACATGTGAAATGTGTGCCACTATGTATTACATTTTTTTTTGTATTGTATTGTCTTCCTTTTTGAGATTGTATTCCACCAAATTCTTCATTGTCTGATACCTCTTGGCGGGGGAAGTGTATGTACTAATGTACCAGTGTTTTAATTTCAGGTTGATAGTTCTGGTGTTAGGCATTCTATGAAGCCAGCAGACGATGGCACCAAAGTGGTGTTCCGCTACAGTGCTCCAGGAGAACCACTGGTTGGTTAAATATACTTAGACGAAAGTCAGTAAAACAGGATTACATTTTCTTTTTTTTTTTTTTCAATGGAACATGTAATACATGTATTGTTGATCTTTACTGTCAGCCTAACATTGGATCTAGACCTGTGTCCCAAAAGGCCAGAATAACCAGACCTGAAATCAGGATTCCAAGTGGAAAAGCGACTGCTGAAGGTTAGCCTGAATTATACTATTATCAGTAAAATGCAAAGAAAAGAACAATAGCGATACATTGGGGCCTACTCAGTTGATCTAAAAGCACAAAATAGGACCATTCCTAACATTGGGCCTATTTTTACAGACAGTAATGCCATAAAGACAGGCATTGTTAGATGTTTGATTTTCATAACAAATGTCAATTATTTCAATGGTGGTATTTAGATCTGCTTGTGATTAGATGAATTGACGCTACACTGTAGTGCTTTTAACTCTTTCAGCACTGTCATATAAATGCTATAGTTACACCATCCTTATCTTCTGTTTAAAAAACTGTATTCCAACTGCAGGGTTCACTCAGCATTGAAGATTGTTTCAGTCAGCAGACATGTCTTTTTAAACATTAAACACAAACTAAACTTAACACAAAAATGCAAGTTTTGAAAATATTCCCTTAAATACCTGTAGGAAAACTGTACAAAAGAAAAGAATACCTAGACAGCTGCAATCGTGTCTGACTGCTCCCCATCCCCCATCCCTCCCAGCTCCTAATCAGAACACGGAGGGAGCCAGATGCTAATTATAATGCAGATTTCTCTCTTGGATAGGGAAGCTAATTAGTGGAAGTTGTCAGAAAGAAGGGAGACAGTCCAGTCTGTCAATTACTTTAAAGACCTGCACCCCATCTCTTTTATTTCCTGAAGAGAAACACCCAAACATTGAAAGAATACCTTTTTAGAAAAAAATAATTAAGTACAAGAGAAAAAAACAAAACAAATGTAATTAAATTTGCTAGCATTAGATTTAAACATCAAAGGCAGTCAGCTGAGTCACACACGCACAGATTATAATTTGTGATCAGGTTTATTAACAAATCTATCGACTATATGCCTAAGGCTCATTATACTGTATTAGATACATTATTATTTTTTGTATTCACTTTTGGATCCATAGCACTGTCTATGTGTGTTCATGCTCCATGTTTGTGGCTGTGCCTTTTTTGAACCACATTTTTAAAATAAACCCTTTATGTTTTTAATCTGATATACAAATGAGTTGTATAATTAATGTGTAACTGGTGTTAGGACTTTCTGTGATTATGCAGTGTAAAACAGCCACTATGTCACATTCTATTGACCAGAGTGTCGGGGCATCACACAGTAGCAGCCATTATTTCCTGATGAGAACAACTTCTTACAGATAGCAGCAGACATTGATTTAGAGGAACGAAAACATGTTGTGGTGGTAGCTTTGTTACTTTCAAACGTAACTGTTAGGTTTGTGGTGAGAATCTTTCGATCACTGAAATGTCAATGGATGTAAAACATTGTGGTAGTTCAGCAAGATAATTCACTTTCACCCCAAGACGCCTGAGTTCAATCAATCACCTTGTGAGACACATAAACCTGTTGACGACATTCTTGTCTGGGATGACGGGAATAGCTAGTTAGAAAGATAAATGAGTTGTCTCACCTGCATGCCATCTGCGAGGTTACATAGGGGTCCATTTAATGATCAAAACGGTGGCTGATCTACACACCGCCACACCTAAACCTGTAAACCAGCTCAACACACAGACCTCTTTTTGCTTTCAATTTTATTGTTTTTGGTTATTTTAATAGCATTTGTTTTTAATATTGTGATAGTGTCACTATCTTTCAATTCCAATTCCAGTAGTCTTGCGACTCTTCCTGCAGGTATATCACAGCAGAGGGAAGGGCTGGAGTGATGGCAGGTAGCTCTGTGAATTTCATCTGGGACCATTTTCTGAAAATGTTTTACATTTGTAACATGAGGGTATTTATACAGTACATTTGCATTGACAGGTTTAGATTAAAAATTATAATTTGACATTTTTTAAGCATCGGCATAAAACCACAAAAGCATTTTATTATAACGATTTGAAAAAAATAATTGATTGTGACTTGCGATAATTAACTCTTACTAACTATAACGTAACTGTCGCAAGGAATAAGGCTTAAGACATTTTAACCCTGACAATCACACGTGCTGGATCTTTCTCACAGACTTCTGTTTCTAATCTTTCACTTCTATTTGGGAGCTATTAACTTTTTGATCATTAGGAACTTGGCTAATGAGCTTAACAGACATGACTCTCAAAGATAACGCTCAAAGCAACAGTGAGTCTTAATGCTCTTTATCAATATGGAAGCGCTCAAACAATATCAGATGCACAGAAGCTGACACAAATGAATCTGTTAGATTACACTGTTGTTTTTGTTAACACATTAAAACTATCCAATATTCAGAGACAAAGAATCTGTGTTTTGCTCTCAGCTTTTACTTTTCTATTCTTCCTGACTGTGTGTTTTGTGCACTTTATAAATCTATTTTATGTATATGTGATTAGAAACCATGAATTAAAAATGAAATAATCTTAATAATGTATCACAGAACTGTCCAAACCTGTGGCTGAAAGAACCACAAAATCCCAAACACAGATTGAATACAATGTTTAACCCTGAACAGGGTTAGTTTAAATAAGTGAAATTCTTACTAAATGGTAGATATTATTTTCAAACCCATAAGCCAACTTAAATGAGTCACCTCTATGTTTAAAAGAGACATATTTTTAGGCTCAGTAAACCATGTATGGATCAACTTATTTTGTCTGTCTTGTAAATGATTTGTAATTGACGAAGTCTTATGATTAGAGAGACACAGTAACTTACTTCTTGGTGCTTACTGCATTGAGATATAATAAACTAGGTATATTACTCTCTAAATCCACATTATAAATGACAGTGTGGTATAGTTAGTGTTTCTGATTTTAAGTTTTAAGCAATCAACAAACATGATACGCCATCAACACAAAAAAAAACATTTTCTAAACATTTTTTGCTAATAATCAAGCTTTAAATATCTATTTTAAAAATCATATGCAGATAGCAGCCAGATGCAGCATAAGCAGTAGGCTATTCATCCTTAATGCAACTTTTAACCTTTAGGCTTTTGGATATAATTTACAAGTCTTCTCCTCACACCACTACACCAAACAGAAAGTGCATTGCACAATGATTTCAGTCTGCACGCCTTGTAAAAAAAAAGGCCTGGCAGGGCCCCTTATAAACTATAATAGAGTCTGTCTGTGTTTGTGACAAGCAGCGTGCTGGAGGGTGACAGATTTATGAAGCCCCAGCCACTGTTTTTAAACAGCAGTAGATGGGCTGTGGCACTGCCCTTAGCAGGCTTCCACAAGCTCCAGGACTAAACCATGGGAATTTGGAGCAGGGATCACAATTGACACTATTTAATTGAAACATTGGAGATAAGGCACCAGCCAGTGAGAGTCACTTGGAAAGAGTCTGCAAACATTGCAGTCAAACTGTGCAGTTATCCTCATTCTGCAGGACAGTGCTCTAAGGTGGTCCTGGCGAACTGAGTAGTTAAATGAAGAAGTCTTTTGTGTATAATATTTGTTTTTACAAATATAGCTATATTTTGTATAAGCATAGACTCCAGTGCATTTTTCTGTTAAAGGCAAATCCAAATGGTAATATTACTAACTAGCAGAACCTATATTAACATACCACGTTACTAATTTAGTTAGTTTCTTTTATTTTAAAAAGTACTGTTTTGTTTATTTAGATAGTTTCTTTTATTTTAAAAAGTACTGTTTTGTTTTTCGTTTTAAAAAAACTGGTGCAAACTGCACTGGAACAACTGTATTGAGGAAGTTACATGGATTTGTAGAAATAAAAAAGTATGATAGGATCACTGTGGTCTTTTTTGATTGTTGTTCATACAATTTGGGTCAGTGACATCAAATTTCTCTTTGTGTTCCCTACATATCCAATTTTTAACCAGGATAGTATTAAAAAAAACCTTAAAATTAATACATATTTTCTACAAAGTTCTTCCTTGTTTTTATGTGACACACTGTGACGAATAAACAGCTTTGAATTTGTGTCTATATAGTTTTTTGAATAGCCAGTATTCATTTGCTTTAAAGGTTTATTTCTTAAACCATTTCAAAATGAGTCATGGCAGAAAAAATAGACTGCTGATTGTGTACGACTGAAAGTACAATTGATCGGTACCAACAAAGTGAAAAGAATAACAACTGTGAAAGGGTATAAGCATAATAAATTGTGTAATTTTGTGATACTGAATACGTCTTGCCCATATGCTGCATTACAAAGACACGTGAATGAAGCATTTACTAAATCAGGCCCACTACATTAAACAGAAAAACAATCTTTATTCATGGTAACTTATCAGTCTCAATTAATCAACCTTAACAATGGAAATTGTGATGTGTTCAAGCAACCTGAAAGCTATAGGTCATCTCCGGGGCAGCATTGTTGTTTCTTTGTGTCTGCTTTAAAACAAACCTTATTTATTTTATTTATTCATTTATGTATTTATTTATTTGTTTATTACAAAATGAAGCCAGAGTCACTAAATTGTTAGGCGGTAGCTCAGGTGCTGTGGATCTTTCTAACAATAAACACAGAATTGCTTCTCAGATGACCATTCCTTCTGTGCTGCTATGTGAATAGCATTGTGCACACCATTCCAATGGTATTGAAAAGGGGTAACCATTGGTTTGATTCGGTTACACGGTTTAGTTAAGTGCCCCCTCCCACTGCCTTGGGGTCTGTGAAAGGTCTGTGACCTGTTTAGAATTGCGAAGGGAAATGTCATGTCGCCCCTCCCAATGGGAGTATCCTTATTCATTTGATCGGTATAAAAAATGATTGGGGATGGTTAGATCAGTGGTTTTGAATTGCAATTTATAGCACTTTACAAAAATACACATTGTTGGAAGAGAAAACATGGAAATGTTTCTTTCTAAATTGCATTACCTGTGAAATGTTATTAGCCCTTTAAGGACAATGCCCTCTCTTGCTATGTTTTGTAGATTTTGGAGAAGTAAATAATTAATTTTCCAAAATGTTTACTTTGTAAAATTATATTGTTAACCAAGGAATGCTAATTTTATAGAATGTGTGTGTGTGTGTGTGTGTGTGTGTGTGTGTGTGTGTGTGTGTGTGTGTGTTTGTTTATGTGTGTGTATTTTATTTGACTATGTATAATGTATTGGAAATAAATCAAACTAACCAGGGATGTAGCTAAAATAAATTGTATGCCATTCCTTTTTATTAAAGGAGAAAAAGAATGTGTTTTTAATAATAATACCATTTGAAGTGGAATTAAGAACTTCTTTTTGTTTCCAGAATCACAGATAATATCTGAAGATGAGGAGGAGATGAGAGGAGATCTTTCTTTTCCATCCCCAATATCCAGTAAAATGCACACAAAAAAGAGTTTAAACATTAATGGACAAAAGTAGAAAATGATTGTAAAATCTCTTGAATGATTGGAGAAATAATTAAAAACAGAATATTTCTGCAACAATGACATTTTTTTCTTTTCATTTTTAACAGACCATTCATTCAAATGAGTCTGTATTTTTATTATGCTATTGGTCTAGATTCCAGTTCAATGTGTTTGGTGCAATGTAAGCCCATGACATCTAGTTAACCAATTAAGGTCCAGTTATACAACCTCCCTGATCCAATTAACCTTTATAAACCAAAAACGTTGGTAAATAACTCAGATGTTGGTCTAATACACTGAAACTAGTGACAAATATGAGCCCTTCATTAAATGGCAGTTCATATTAATGTCTGGGAATAACTCTGTTGTCTTGAAAGTCATGCTAAGGATTGCTACACCGACTGTCACTGGGTTTGTCTTGAAAATCCTTTAAAATAAAAAACAAATAAATAATGAAAATAAAAACTATATATATATATATACATTAGTCAATATTTTGTCACAAATTGAACTTGGCATATTTTACATAATTATATGCTCAAAGTAAACATACCTGTAAATTATTAATTGTATGAGTTAGGTGGATTCATATATTCTATTCTACTTGGGAGGACTATTGCATTTTAGAACTTTGTAGAAACAAATGTGTCATTATCGAGCAGTAGCGGTGTCTATAGGTAACGGTTCAGTAATTGGTGTAAAAAGGCAACTGCTACAGCTTGTAACAGAAATCTTACTTTTTCCTGCAACTTGACCTTTTCACATATTTAAATGCTTGAAAAGAAATAGTTGCAGAGTAATATCTGTGACAACTTCAAGTAAAGTTTTTTCCAGCACAGTCTACACTGGATAACGGTGTTTAGTTCTCCAAATGAAATGCTATGTTCAGCACAAAAGAGAGGAATGGGTGCTTTCCAGATACTTTCAATAGCTGTGTGGGGACACTCAAAATGACTGGAGCTCTTTAACTCATCGAGTCCCTGGACCACTGTGCAATGTACACAATTATAGTTGCGGTTTTAATACGGCAGATTTTATATTTTAAACTATGCATATTGCAGTATAATGTGTATAAAATAATTTTATGCTAGTTATTTTCTGTTTGTATTCGTAAAAGTTAACAAGATCTTTTTTTTTCATGCATGTGCAATACTTTCCTATTCTTTACTCACATTGATTGCCTATGTCTGTCCTCACTGGGGAGGCTCACTTTATCACCAAGGAGAGGAGGTCTCATGATAAGCAACAATTTGTATTGACTAACCATCCTCGTCCCTTGTTGAGTTGCGATCTCAATCAAAATGATAGGAAAAGTCAATAAGCTGGGGCGGTCCACCACTTTAAGTCCACGATCTTGTACAATAATCTCATAATCAATTACGGCGATTAGATCAAATATTAGAATGTTATTTTTTCCCCAGCTGTGTCAGTTTTTTCTATTTTGTGATCACATTGAAGATGGCTGCTTTAGAACTTTAATGGGATCCTTGCGCAAACCACTTTGGCTGCTGATGATTATTGAGGTATACCATTTGTTTTGCATTCAAGTCCAGTTCTGAATGAGCCACATTCATGCAGAATTCTGCAGTTTGCAAAAGACTGTTGTCATAGAAACTTGTTCCTTCAGGTGTCAGATATATATCATTACCTTAACACTCTGAGGCTGGTTTACTGTAAAGAAGTTTGGCAGTTCTTTTACTTTTTTAATGTTTGGAAAAAAAACATAAGAAAGGGATTTTTTTCAGCTCTAGAATCTAATTGGATTCATTATTTGTTAGATAAATGGCAATTGCTGGTAAGTTGGATTCCAGCAGAGTTTCACCAGAGAGGGTTCATGAGAGTCAGGGCTGGAAACCTTCCCAGACCTGGCTGACAGCCATTTCTACCAATCACCCAAACTTACACAGCCACTAAACAGTATGCATGGCTTTCCTTCTTCATGCCTTCTTTTAACACTTGCCTGTGCCTAATATGTCAAAGTAAAGAGGATGGCTTTGCTATACTGACTTTTAAATATCCAAATGCAAACCCTTTGCACAACAGCCTGAAAGTGGATAACTATGCAGCAGTCACAAAGTTACTGTACAAGGTCTTACTTGTTTAGATATGTGATGAGGAAAATAACAGGCTTAGGTATGTGAATTCTTATATATATATATATATATATATATATATATATATATATATATATATATATATATATATATATATATATATATATATATATATCCCTGTTGGTAATCTGAATCACTTTATTTTAATAACATAATAGGGGCACTACCTATTCAATGTTTAAGTTATTTTGGAACTATTCTATACTTTTGTAAAGAGTGACAAAATAGAACTTGATAATGATTGTGTGTGTGTGTGTGTGTGTGTGTGTGTGTGTGTGTGTGTGTGTGCGCACGTGCGCGAGCGCGTGTGTGTGTGTGTGTGTGTGTGTGTGTGTGTGCCTGTGTGTGTGTGTGTGTGTGTGTGTGTGTGTGTGCGTGCGCGCTTGTGAGTGTGTTCACAAAGCACTTGTGAGGTATCTTTCATACAAATTGCATCTACAAAAGAAGGGACCAACAAACTAAATGAACAACAAACATAAAGATAAAAAACCAAAAATCTTTAGAAATGGAAATAGTAAACTACAGAAAAGAGAAACTAGTTGGTTTGATTCAGTAGTTTATTAAACAACTATATAAAAGTGAGCTGGCAATTGTATGTTTTATTTTTTTCAGACTTGAAATTCTTGTATACGTATTTCTCTGCTGTGATGAAAATGCATTCATAGTTCAACTCGCAGCTGCATTTGTCTTGCAAAAAAAAAAAAAAAAAAAAAAAAAAAAATCCCTGCTGAGAAATGCATATAATAGGAAAACAGATCAGCTGGACAGCAGTGTAATTAATGCCAGAAAGAGCTAAGGGCCGGTTTCTTAGTTTGTCTATTGAGGATATTAAAACGAGACCTGGTGAAAAATGACGCATGCTTTTACACTTCAGAAAGCTGGCAACTGGCAAAGCCCTTTTTAACTCCATGGTGCTGAACAAAAGGGGTGGACAGATCTAGCTAGGTTGTAACGAGTTCTGTGTCCCCAGCACATTACAGGCATCATGGAAACATATTGTATCGAAATAGTTTGGAGGAGAATACCAGGGATGAAAGAGAATGGGTGCTTTGATCAGCTCCCTGGGGTCCTGAGTGAGCACAGACTGACTGCAAGGACTTATTCAGCTCTAGCTAGACACACTTACAAGACCATTGAAAGAAATTTGCATATTTGTAATTTATCACATTTTTTTGTTAAACATTTTTTTTGGAAGGTAAATAAAAGTCGACTGAATAAAAACAAATCAATCATCAAAATAGAGAAAGCTATACAATCCCCCCAAAGTTTTCTCCTTAGGGGAAAAAAGAAATACGTTTATCAAAACTTTCTGAAAGTTAGAAAAGGTTGTGGAACAAATCTTAATTTTCATTAGTTGCCGTACTTTTGAAGTCCGGTAGGCTACATACAAAGAAGGTTTGACTGAAATATTATTCACATAGAAACCGCTTTTTATCATTGAGAAAATCATTAGGACACTGAAAGTAAAGACTCGCGTGATGGGGGACTCACTTATGTTTGGTCTCAATAGCTCTTACTAAGTTGTCCAATCTTATTTGCAAAACTTGCTAACTCAAGTGGACTTAATAGCTAAGTCCGTACAACGGATAGAGATAACTGTAAGGTACATCAAAATAAAGTTATAAGACTTGCATGGTACTTTGTGTTTTATTTTTAATTTTAAAGTTTTATTTTAACTTGACCTTGAAGGTGTACCTGGTCTCCACGTAATGTATCAAATCAGCAGTGATGCATTTCAAAGTATGAGAAGAGTGATATATAAAACTGTGAAACCAATGAATACATCTGCAGAGGACAAACAAATCCACAGGGCTGTATGTGTGGATTTAAGAATTGAGCCCGTAAATCAACACTGCAATATTTCATAGGGGCATGGAAAAGCTGGAAACAATGCGTCTCGTATTAAACGCGATATTCTTTTGCTTTGATGCTGAACAAAAGTCTTAGCAAGACGTCTTTATGGCTAATTCAGTGAAAGGCGCGTCTCTGGTTCCCCTGCAGAAAGGGCAGTGTCGTTGTGTTTGGTCCACCAAGGGGGTGTTTTCACAGCGAAGACGAAGCCAGCTGTCTCTGTCATACTCTTTCTATTGGGACGGGGGTACATACTGTTCATTGTTGTTAGGGACATTCTACACCTGCAAAATATACTGATTTCCGACACTTTTAAACTTTTTTTTAGAACTCTCTGGCAACACAATAACACCAATGGCTAAAAG
Source organism: Acipenser oxyrinchus oxyrinchus (assembly GCA_030684275.1). Lineage (NCBI taxonomy): Eukaryota > Metazoa > Chordata > Actinopteri > Acipenseriformes > Acipenseridae > Acipenser > Acipenser oxyrinchus. The sequence continues at coordinate 98,030,090 of CM060249.1, forward strand.
CTCTGAAAAGGAGAAAGTTGGGCATACACCAGCTTCACAATCTATTGTGAAGATGTTCGCTTCAAAGGGGTTTCAAGTACGTTAAGAACTTTGGGGAGGGAAAAAAAACTGCTAAATAATTGCATTAAGTGTAATACCTTTTTGTTGTTAGCTGAAGCACCTCTTCTCTTGTTTTTGCCATAAATTTGAATTATGCGCGCGGCGAGACAAACGGTAGCAAACCGCTTAATCTATTAAGTACCCTCTTGCTGTATTACGATTTTTTTGAACAGCACAAAATGTCAAACAGTTATAGAAAAAAAGAGCATTAAAAGCATTTCTTAGTACCAAAATGATATGGAAAGTTGGACTTCATTTATATCCACTGTCACCAACAATGCAAATAAAACCAGACAGCTCCAGGTAGGATAATGTTATTTTAAAAGGATTCTGTTTATTGTTGTACCAATAGTATATTTAGACTATTATTCATGAACAACGAAAACACAACACTAATATATATATATATGTGCAATAAATATTTTCACTTGTCATATGTTAATGAAAACGTTAAATATATTTTAAAAATAAGAATATAAAATGCATAATGCATTTTTGTGGCCAAGTGTATTATGTTTAACATGATTAAAATAAATAAAGCGGTGCTCTGAAAAGCAGGTACCCTATTTAATATATGAATGCATCTTACTAAATTAAATTACTATAATATTAGAATTGCATTATAGTGATATTTTAATCATAATGAGTAGGCTATATATACGCCAGAAGTGATTTATTAGTCATTATTATAATTGAGGTTTAAAACTTACCTGGTAATCGCAGGAGATTGCCCCTTATCGAGAACAAAACAACGTTAGTCATGTTTGCTTTTATAAAAAGAAAAGAAAAAAATGTTTGTCGGTAAAGAGTATCAGCTGCATTTAATAGTAAAAGAAACACGGCAGTTAAACTTTCTGAACTAAACATGGTTCTCCCAGTTAGGCTATATGTAAACATGTTGCGCACTCGCGGCGTAAAGCTGGAATGAATCGGTTATAATGGATATATTTCCTGGTTATTTACTGTTGCAGTCTCAGGCGATACTGCAATAGTAGCCTGCTGACTTCACAATAAAAGAAAGGTTAAATTCTACTTTCCCGAGCTTTGCCAAGTTACCCAGGGAAGGGGCCCTCGTGGGAAAGCACCAACTGCATCTCGGCTTTGTAAATAATTAAAAAGTAGAAACAAAGCTAAACATCTTGTTTGTGGCTATTTTAGGACTGATAACAGCTCGATAGGTCCCAAATGAACAACTTGTTTTTGTGGGTATTTTTGTGGATAGATCTTGCGTTAGCGCAGCTAGCCATAGTCCTCTTTATCGACTCAGGCGCACCAATTTAGCCTCTCCTATATGCTTTTCTAGTCATCCATGGGCAGTTCCATGCGCCACAGGCACATACTTGGAGATATCTGTTTCGCTTGCTTTCATAACGTTATCCTAACATCTATAGCGAATTAACTGTACCCTATACGGTTAAAAAGAACATGCCTGTTATGCTGAGCTTATTCCGTTGCATTTGTTATGCTCCATTGAGCAATGGTAGCTAAAAGAAAATCTTACACGCATGCGCGCCTTTGTGCACTTGTTACTGGGATGGAAAGTTTTGAAAAGTTTAATAACTTTTGATCTAAATGCTCTGCGGCATCAGGGCCATCTCCGATGCGACCGGCTGGTCGCTTAGCACCGTATGGTTCATGAATAAAGCCTTTAAAGCTATAAAAAAAGGTAAATGTGGGCTTTTAAAGGTTGGAAAGGGTCCTTTATTTGATTGAGATGGAGTGCTTGCGCACAAACCCGCGCGCTTTGGCATTGACTCTCCCTTTCTTTAGGAAGCATAGCGGCCACCACATAGCGTGTTTCAATAAAGCATAAGCTTTTCATCGCTCGGCTTTGTTCTGAATGAAAGTAATGCTGTGAATTAAAGAAATGACAATATTTTCTATCAGCTTTAAGGTCCAAGAGAAGAGCCCTTGAGCTTGGCAAAAATCAGGCAAATCATTCATCGTGCCACCCTGCACCTGTGGTCTTGGCATTCAACGTATAAAAACCTTTTCCTATTAACCTTAATTATTCAAAAGCCACACAATGGTTGAAATAGAGCAGGTTGAAGTCTGTTTATTGGTCGTAAATGTTTTTCTGAAGATCTCCTGAAGCTCTTTGTTTGCTCGTAGTTGAGTATGCACTCATTCTTTCAGACGAGAGTAGCCTTGGACTTTTCCATTTTCAATCGTAGCATCTGCTTAATCGTACGGATCAAAATATGGAGACACAAAACATATGTAATGGTTGATTTGTTAAATCCTGGTAATGAGTTATTAACAAGGGAAAACAATGGAGCAGGATGGTGAGAGCCTTATGGTAACAGAGTCACTTCATGTAACGCCTGACGTTTCTCTTCTTGATAAATGGAACGAAGGTCTGAACGCCAGGTGATAGCAAGAAAATCAATGGCTTTAGGGGCCAGCACCGAGTCTTGTTTTTCTATGTGAAAAATTAGAGGGCATAAATTTAATTGGCTGATCACGGTAAAGCAGTGGGCTTGAGTCTAATTGCCAGTTGATTTAGCCAGGGAGACAAAACAAGATTTTGGACTGTTTGCTGGCTCGCATTAGAGCTTGCAGCCCAAGTGTATCATTGAGAATGTGTTTTATTATAACAAATGTCATGCTTTACAGTTCCCATATTGTATAAAGACCATGGTTAATGACACATTAAAGACAAGCAAACCATGCCAACACGTCTTGGAGACATTGTATGGGCCTCTCTCTCTGCTTGTTTTAGACAGCTGCAGTCCAGGACCCAGAAGCACAAAAAGAACACGTTTGAAATACCAGGTGCATCCTAGAGAACCAAGACAGGGATTGATATGTTACAGCCTAGGACATGAACCTAGCAATAAAGATATCATTTTGATTGTTAGCAGCTTCCAGCCATGTAAAATAAGAGGCGCCGGAGCAGCCTGTTTACTGGCAGAAGCTTTCCCTCCCTGGGTTTCCCCGTAAGCCAGAAATCTCCCTCAGCCAAATCCGAACACCTGTTGGCCAGACCTCACATCCCGTCGTGGGAATCGTTTCCTGAGAATGATTCCAGATATGTAAAATTTGTTGTGGAATTATTGTTCAGCTCATTCCCACAAGCTGTAGAATGCTTGGTTAGAGCGGATTTGCCCAGGAGGTTTACCAGGGGAGAGTCAACTGGTGTTTGTTCAACCTCGCAGCTGGCACTCGATGCCACAGAAAAGCTACATTAATGAAAATGTGATGAGTTCGTGGATTTAGGAGGTTTCACAGCCGATATTATAGTGTGATAATCCCAATATTAGCAGATTTAAAGCTTTGGGAATCAAGACGGGAAAGCGTCCCAGTGCCAATAGTAAAGGTCTTAATGCGCACTGCCTTTTGCAGTGCAAATACATGCTTTCCAACCCTTTCGGTTTTTATTTTGATGTTTTTTGTTCACACAGTACATATCTTTTTAATGTATTGGTATTGGTAATGGTATTCTTTTTGGAATTACTTGACATCATTATTGCTATGTATTACTATTGTTAGTATTATAATTATTATTCGTATAATTATTATTCGTCACATTATTATAATTATTATTCGTGTACGTGGGATATCCGTCAGTAATTAATACACGTTTTTAAGTTTAATCTGTTTGCATGTATTTAATTAATTATTTTGAAAATAAAACATGAACAATTGTGACCTATAGGAGCAGCCTGTTGTAAATTATATTTACGAAATAAAAAATAAAAAATAGAAACATAATATTTTACAAAGATACATGCGTGGTGTGGACAGGTATACGTGTAAATAAGAAATGCAATGTTTTAATTTAAAATAAATATGCTTTCAGAAAATAGGCTTTATACTTGTAATTTGCTTATATGATTACCAGTGTGCATGATTTGTGCTCAACGATTGCAACTGTTTTCATATTGAACTGAAATGGTGGCTGGCTTGTATTATTTTGACAAATAACATGTATAATGTTGTATATAAAGTACAATAATTGAACAACATGGTTTGACACTGTGCTGTTAAAGAAATGTTTTAGACGACTTTTTTTTCTGTTTTTTCCCCAGTAAGAGCTGTTTCTCATGGAAGACGGCACGCTGATTTTAACGTGCTGAATAGTTGTCATTCATAGCTGCCCACACGCTGGTCCTTACAATGCCAAGCAACACATAAGTACTGACCAACACCAGCTCGGTTTGCATGCCAAAGCTTCCACTTCAATATGCAACAGGTATCCCAGCGCTGCTTTCTTTATTTTCAAACCAAGCACTAGCAAGGTGCATTCACGCATGTTTTGGTTAGTTTAAGATTCTCCAAAAAAGTTTGTTGAATCTTGGCCACAATTGGCTTTGCATGTTTAATAGAGTAAGCAAACAAATACATCCTTTCAAACTTTGAAGTATTCGCCTAAAAGAACTTGCCAAACTAACGCAGGAGAGTGACAAGATAGAGACCCTGGCGTGTCACTTTGGAACCCTAACTCTTCCGCTTGATCGACACCATACTAAGGATGTCTTGGAGTATTGTGCTAACAAAAACATCGCTTCTCAATAGCAATAGGTGCCAATAAACAATGATTGCAGTGTTGTTTTATTGTGCTGTGCCACTTTACCAAATCCAATTGAAATGTAGCCCCCACAAAGCAGAAGTCGGTACAAGACTTTCAGTCTCCATTATTAAGTTAAAGTCTGACTTTCTAACATTTGACTTTATAATGAGTGTAATGAGATTACATGCTTTATTGTATCACTTCACAAACGCGAATTTCTGTGTTGTTAATGAGGCTCTAATGCATTGCAAAATCAAATTATTTTTATACATTAAGACCATTTACCATTTCTGTTCAAGTTACTAACAGGGATTGTTGACAGCGACATGCATAAAAACTACCATGAATAGTGTAAATCTGTGCCCAGAAAAGTTACAAAAATCGGATTTGTTTTTGTTTGGTTTGTTCAGCATAATTTATATATAACTTAAACATACATATATATATCATGTATCCACACCGTAATTATAACTGTGATATTTAATTATTAAAATTAAATAAATATATAAACAAAATATATCAGTCATTACTGTAATATAGTAAAAACAAAACAACATAATAATATTGTTCAGCCCATATAACCAACTGTTGTCCAAAGCTCCCCATTAAGTAAGTAAAACAAAACGCATTATTGTACCTTCAGCTTGGAGTTCTAGTTCCCATGCGCGGCTGCTTTCCCATATCTGCTATATGGGGTACTTGTGAAGTGCATGTGTGCATGTCTAGGCATGGGCATATACCTAGCCTGGGGCTAAGCAGGCTGACGTAGGAAACAGCAAGGGGAGCTGCAAGACTAAAGCTGCTACCACGGGAAAATTTCTTCTTGCAGCACCTGCAGCATATACAGACCAGCCATTCTAGCAGCAACTAGAAACTAGGTTTTGTCATGCTTCTTTTATCAATTTAGTGACCTCTTATCATTTTAAACAAAAATGGCTGGTCTTAGAATCAGGTGGTTGAATGATACACAAAGTAATCAGGCTTTGTCCAAAAAAAGAAACAAAGACGCACCTTGCTTGTGTTCAACTTGTCCATCCTTTAAAATATCATTGGTTTGCTTTTTACTTTTAGTTAAAAAAGAAATGTATGCACACACAGCAACAATAAATAAAGGAACCATTGTGCTTAAGGAACGTGTTGTGGGCACAAGTCTGTATGCAGTCTTTAAAATGATCAACTTTAGAAACTATGGGCTATATATAAAAATGTACTCTAAAAATCTTAAAATAACAGTTTGCAAACATTTGCGTTAATGGGACCGTATCCTTGTTTGGCCTTTCTATTATTAAAGCTGTCCATAAAAAACAATGGAATTAGCTGTATAAAAGTAAGGCGGTGAATGCAGGAAGCTAATTTCATATGCATTTTATTTCCAATGCACTTCTGAGATAAGTGTTCGATACCAGGGGCAGTCTGTTGCTTTTGATATGTAAATAGACTTTGTAAATCTGAAGAAATACATACAAAGCTGCTCTTTAACATAATTAATAAGGAGTGTTTAAAGGGCTGGAAACCATTTCTTCCACATTACAAGTTACTAGCAATCTAATTTATAGACATTTTGTCTGAGTTAACCTTTTTTATCAGGAGAGTGTAACAATGGATCTTAAATGTAATATGAGATATTAACTAGGGATGTAGCACCAGCTAATTACATAAAAACGAATAAACAAGAGTCATGTAGTGTAAGTAAAAGGAATAACGGGGAATCATTTCAGTGGCTTCAAATCTGTCATTTGATTTTATTAAAAAAATAACTATTTATAACATAACGGCCAACTCAATCAACGAGGCATTAAATAGCGTTCTCGTGTTTTATTTTCAAAAATACACGAAATTCATATATTATAATAAATTAATTCGCAGTATTTAGAATACTTTCTAATATATAGATATTTATATTTAACGTGTTCACAAATTCTCTTTTTAGATTAAATTAGGTCATCATATATTAGGTTCAAATAAATAAAACAAAATTAAATACAAAGACTGTCAGACCTGGTGATTCTAGTTCATTAATTCTATTTCATAAATACAATAAATAAGTTGATTGCCATTAATAACATAGATTGGATAGCTGAATTTACAATATACAGTATGTATATATATTACATTTCACATTCCGTATGTACAACGTCATTTAAAAAAGTCCAAGTGAGTATGATAGTTCTTATGATATGAAATCAAAAGGGGGCTCATTCTCGATGTTGTTTAAAGATGTCTTGATATTTAACTTTCGGGGGTCTTCAGGGGTCCACACTTTCGCTGTTCTAATGATGTTTTGTTCTTTCAGCTGTTTCTCATCAGTCCAGGAGAGAGAGTGTCCTGCAAGAGGAGGAAGCCCATAGTCTGGATCACTTGGAGATGGTGATCCTAAAAAGGAGAATACAATAATAAAAAGGTTAATAATCACATACGTTTATATGGTTCGCAGAACAAAAGTTTGATTATAAAATGTACGCAAAATGGCCAACAATGTAATACAACCACAGTTAATTTTACAACCGTAACCTTTCTCTTATATATCATTAAATCAGCTTACTTGTTCCTCTGTTGCAGATAATAACTTTCTTAATTTGATTAGAAGTGTCGCTGTTAGGATTTCTTATAGGCATGTCGGACTGCACCAGTTCTGCGAGAAAGTTAATGTAGCCTATGGCGAGACGCAGAGTGTCAACTTTAGAGAGTCTCTTCTCGTAAGGCAGTGTAGGGATATGAGACCGGAGTCCTTCAAATGCGTCGTTTATAGACTGCATTCTCCGACGCTCTCTCACATTGGCAGCATGCCTCAAATGTTGCATGTCGGCTTCTGATCTCATCCGCCTTCGCCTTTTCATCAGCGGGCCCTCTCCTTTGAGCTGGGGGGACACTTCTGAAGTGCTGTCAGCGCAGCCGTAGGAGAAGGTGGACGAGGAGGACGAGAAAGAAAAGTTGCCAGCATCGCAGTACTCCCCATCGTGCACTATTCTGCTGTCCTTGTAGTATTCTTGAATCTGAGTGGTAAGAAAGTCAACGTCCTCGTCCAGAAGCTCGTCTGTGTCCAAGTGATCTCTGGAGGACTGATCGGTGAAGAAATCCTCCTCGTCGAAATAAGGGGAGGAGAAGGAGTCCAACCCCGTCAACTCATCTAACACTGTGTCCATTTTTTTAAACTTGATGTCCTGTTGCCCAGTAACAGCAGTTGCCTGCTCCTTGCACTGTCTCTGGGTGCTTAAGAGTTGCTTCAGCTGAAGGCTGGCACGCGAGGACTCTTATAACTACATCCACAGTCGCGTGCCATTAACTAGAAGCGCCAGCCAATCACAACGCAGAGTTCCTCCTGCGCGAGAGCAAAGGGATTATACACCTAGAGATAACACGCATTCCATCCAGCGAGATAAATGAAAAGGGGCAGGAACCGCATAGCCAATACACGGTTAACGCAGTTCATTTCTAAAAGTGTTATTTCTATGCACAATCTCACGAAGCGAGTTTTAAATGCACCAGTTCAAAACGCGTGAACCAAAACACAAAAAGAATAGCATAAAGTATGACTACACTGTGGCCTACAATAGGTTAACCTAAATTAGGCTACTCTTAGTTTCTTATTTGTAACAAGTGTTCACGTGTTTTGTTATTCCTTTCTGGGACCCCTTCCTTAAGAAATGAGATGCAAGCCTCAATATATTCACATCATAGTAAAACAAAGTAAATAACATAATGTGACCAAGGTCCTGCAGTTTCGTTAGCATCGGCTGTTGAAAATGATCATCTTAATGATCATCATAATTGCAAAGCATACGACATGGTTTATTTAGATTTCCAGAAAGCTTTTCACAAAATCCCGCATATAAGATTAATTCTCAAACTGAACGCAGTAGGGATTCAAGGAAATGCATGCACATGGATTAGGGAGCGGTTAACATGTAGAAGTATTTTGATCGGTTGTGTTTCACTTTATGAAGCCTTATTCTACCAGACAGAGAAATTCTAACATTTAACGCAATTAATTTATATATCTTTTATATTGGATGCATTGCTATAAGGTATAGAAATGATGTTTTAGTCTTAAGAGAGTGATATATTGTAAAATAGGAGGCACTTTTTTACACAGAGAATTGTGAGAGTATGGAACCAACTCCCCAATAATGTTGTTAAAGCTGACACCCTGGGATCCTTCAAGAAGCTGCTTGATGAGATTCTGGGATCAATAAGCTACTAACAACCAAACGAGCAAGATGGGCTGAATGGCTCCTCTCGTTTGTAAACTTTCTTATGTTCTTATGTTCTTATGGTTGGGACAGTCAGAAATAATCAGATAAAAGTATTGCGTCCCAGCCACTGAATCCAAGTATGCGCGCCTCCAAGCCATGCGCATTACCACAGCGTTTACTTTGTATAAATACATTGGGATTGTGAAAAAGAAGCTCATCAAAATAAGTATTTCCTGTATTCGCTTTAGATAATTGCAGTTGCTTTCTTTCTTTTGTTTCTTGGGGGCGTGGGCAGGCGATTGAGG